>JACAZE010000015.1:0-1277384 GCA_014461115.1 Mycena chlorophos
AAGCCTAGCGACGGGTCGACGGCATGGACCTGGGCCGAGGGACCACCGGCGGAGTATATGTGGGAGAAGGGCGGTGGGACGGTGATATACGATGAAGTCGCCGCTGGGAAATGTTTACGATGAGAAGCAAATGTTTGGAATCTCAACGCACAGATGTCGATACTGTTGAGAAGCCGGATGCTAGGGCCTTTATCGATGGCCCAGCTGTGGAGTTTGGCCGGAAGCGCCCAGGTTGTGGTGTAGGCAACACGGTTGTCGCCTGCATGACCGAGAGCAATGTATTGGTGAGGACCGAAGGCGGGAACGGTTTGCACAAGATCCAGAGACGGTCGCAGCGGTGAGAAGGCAAGTAAAAATAGAGATAGGGAGCGAAATGAGCCGGCTAGAACGTGGTGGACTGGGGCCGGGTTACTGGCGTTCAGTTCAAGAGCAAGCTGAAAAGGTTCTTGGAAGACCTCCATTGGCAGTGATCAATTCGAGCGATCAACCGCATGACCGCAAGTACTAAAGCGCCATCGGAGCCCCGTTCTAGCCAATGACGACGCGATTTTTATTCACACCCCAGATCGCCTTAAACTTCAGGCAGGCCGGAGCTTTAAAACTTGCCCCCCGTCACGCACTTCGCTCCTTGCACCGAACCACCATGTCTCCCGAGTACAACGCCACCAACCCGGGCGAATCCTGCCCCTTCGGACCCGCAGCAGGTACGAATGGAACCTTGATCACCTCCAAGAGCTTCATTGACATCGCCTGCAGGTATAACCTCTCAACCCCGCATTCGCCTCGATCGCCTCTGACCGATCTGCAGGCGGTGGAACCCGCAACAAGGACTGGTGGCCTGAGCAACTGCGTCTCAACATTCTCCGCCAGCATACGGTGCGAATCGCGCAATCGCCGTGGGTTCTAGTGCTGATCCATCCTTCCCCAGAGCACCACCAACCCGCTCGGCGCCGACTTTGACTACCGCAAGGAGTTTGCCAAGCTCGACTATGCTGCTCTCAAGGCCGACCTCGCTGCCCTCATGACCGATTCGCAGGGTACGCCATCTCGTCCCCTGCGACAAACATCTTATCGTTTCCCACAGACTTTTGGCCCGCCGATTTTGGTCATTATGGCGGTCTCTTCATTCGCATGAGCTGGCACTCGGCTGGGACATACAGAGTCTACGACGGGCGCGGCGGTGCGTTGAACCATAGAGGGGGATGATGTTATCTTATCAAATCGTCACAGGTGGAAGCGAAGGCCAGCAGCGATTCGCGCCGCTTAACTCGTGGGTGAGCTTGATTCGCATTCTACAATGCTGGCCACTAACTGTTTTCCAGCCCGATAATGTGTCCCTGGACAAGGTACCCTGCAGCATCTCTATCGGAAAGGAATCTCATCTTGCAATCCCCAGGCCCGTCGCTTGCTTTGGCCCATCAAGCAGAAATACGGCAACAAGGTGTTTCGGCTTGCTCAGCCTATGTCAATCTAATGCGACCGCAGATCTCTTGGGCCGATCTTCTCCTCCTCGCAGGCAACGTCGCGCTCGAGACTATGGGTTTCAAGACCTTTGGTTTCTCTGGTGGCCGCGCGGACACTTTCGAAGCCGACGAATCGACCTACTGGGGCGGTGAGAAGACCTGGCTCGGAAACGACGTCCGCTACGGCGAAGAGGGCGGCGCGACTGTGATGGACGTCGACAACAAAGCCCAAGCCCACGCCTACAAGCTCCAGGAGCCTCTCGGCGCTGTTCACATGGGTCTCATCTACGTCAACCCGGAAGGCCCGAACGGGGTCCCCGACCCGGTTGCCTCTGGACACGATATTCGCGTTACTTTCGGTGGGTGATCTTTACAGCTTTCAAGCCGAGACGCTCAATGATATTCAGGACGCATGGCAATGAACGACGAAGAGACTGTAATGATTTCATTTTCCGCTCTTATTTCTTTTCTGATTACTCTCAACAGGTCGCTCTGATCGCTGGTGGCCATAGTTTCGGCAAGACTCATGGCGCTGGTCCTTCGTCGCATGTTGGACCCGAGCCTGAGGGTGCAGGGATCGAAGCGCAAGGCTTTGGATGGAGCAACTCGTTCGGGACTGGCAAGGGCGCCGACGCGTTCACCAGTGGACTTGAGGTCACGTGGACCAGCACGCCTACGAAATGGAGCAACAACTTCTTCGAGTACCTCTTCAAGTTCGAGTGGGAGCTCACAAAGAGCCCGGCCGGCGCCAACCAGTGGGTTGCCAAGAACGCCGATGCTATCATCCCCCACGCCTTCGACTCGAGCAAGAAGCAGCTCCCCACCATGCTAACGACCGACCTGGCTCTCAGGTTTGACCCCATCTACGAAAAGATCTCGCGCCGTTTCCTTGAGCATCCCGAGTACGTCTTCGTCCTTTCCCTCGATCAGCTCATACTTACACATCATCCAGTCAATTCGCTGACGCCTTCGCTCGCGCCTGGTTCAAGTGAGTTTTTTTTTCTTCAGCGGAGCACCAGCACGCGTCACTCGCTTTCTCGTCGGCGGAAAGATCTCAACAAGGTCTCTTTCTGTCAACAAGAAATTGAATGCGTGCTGGGTTTCCGGCTGTATCTGTGCCAAGTCACCTGTGAGCTGACCCTCTTATGTAGGCTGCTGCACCGTGATCTCGGCCCGAAGAGCCTCTACATGGGACCTGAAGTCCCTAAGGAGGAGCTGGTGTGGCAGGACCCGCTTCCCGCAGCGACTGCACCCGCTCTGTCCGACAGCGACATTACTTCTCTCAAGACCGCGATCCTCGCTACCGGTGTCGCGCCAACCTCGTTCATTCGTGTTGCATGGGCTTCTGCAGCGACCTTCCGTGGCAGCGACAAGCGCGGTGGTGCGAACGGCGCTCGTATTCGTCTCTCGCCGCAGAAGGGTTGGGCTTCGACGCCGAAGGAGCTGCCTGCTGTCCTCGCGGCACTCGAGGGTGTCAAGAAATCGTCTGGCAAGAACGTTTCCATTGCCGACCTCATTGTTCTGGCCGGCTCTGCTGCCATCGAAAAGGCTGCTGGTGTCGCCGTTCCCTTCGTTGCTGGTCGTGTTGATGCGACGCAAGAGTCAACCGATGTCGAGAGTTGGGGCCACCTCGAAGGATTCGCGGACGGTTTTGTCAATTTCCCGCCCAAAAAGAAATCGGTGGCGCGCACCGAGGCGTGGCTTGTCGACAAGGCGTCGCTGCTCACGCTTTCCGCTCCCGAGCTTACTGTCCTGGTCGGCGGTCTTCGTGCCCTCAATGCCAACTACGACGGCTCCGCCCACGGTGTCTTCACCTCGCGTCCCGGCACGCTCAGCAACGACTTCTTCGTCAACCTCCTTGACATGAACACGGAGTGGAAGGCCATCTCTGACGATGGCGAGCTGTTCGAGGGCGTCGACCGCAAGACCGGCACCAAGAAGTATACCGCGACCCGCGCCGACCTCATTTTCGGTTCGCAGGCGGAGCTGCGCGCGACCGCCGAGGTCTACGCTCAATCGGACAGTGGACCGAAGTTCACGAAGGACTTCATTGCT
Organism: Mycena chlorophos; assembly: GCA_014461115.1. Lineage (NCBI taxonomy): Eukaryota > Fungi > Basidiomycota > Agaricomycetes > Agaricales > Mycenaceae > Mycena > Mycena chlorophos. Next base: position 3,519 of record JACAZE010000015.1, read on the forward strand.
GCCTGGACGAAGGTCATGAACCTGGACCGTTTCGACGTCAAGCTTTAAGCGGGAGCAACCAAAAGAAAAGTTGTACGAGCGCGTATTGAATTTGTATGTTGTGCCATATGGAAAGCGGATTCTTCGTTCTGGGTGTGATATCTCACGGCACCAACTCTCCTGCCTTCACTCTTGCGAAAGCAAGACGAGTGGGCCGTTACCTCGTTGACCTTGTATGATATGTCGTCCCACGGGTACCCCAAAATGTGATGCCGCAGCCCAGCTCATGCTCCGCAAATATTTCTGGGTTTTGGCCCACCATGGATGATAATTTAGTGACGAATGTATTGTAGTAGTAGGTGAAAAAACATGGAATGTGATTGAAAGAAAAGTCGCAATCGAGCTTGGAAATCTTGCAGGAAAAAAGCTCGGCACCTGGGAGTCGAACCCAGCTTTCGCGCGTAACCAAATGTTGACAGGCGCGTGTACTAAACCGATATACGAGTGCCGACTTGAAAGAGTATTTTCTGAATGAATTATAGTAGGTCTTCCCACTAATACCGGGCCTAGAGCCCTGCTCGTCCCTTCACCCTCTGTTTAGGTACTGTACGGTAGCTGTGTTCTTCCGCAGCACCTGGATTGCATCGATGAGGTCACCGAACACGCGTAGAACATGCTCGAAGGTGGTCGAATGATCGCAGCTTTTTATCGCTGCAGGCAAAGTGGCTGTGCAAAATTTACCTCTCTCTCGTCCATGGCAGTCGTCGGATTCGATTTCGGGACGCTAGCCTCCAAAGTGCGTGGTCGCCATTCTCCGATGTCGATAATCCTCATGGCCACTCGCAGATCGGTGTCGCCAGGCATCGCGGAATCGATATTATCACCAACGAGGTCTCCAATCGTGCTACACCGTTCGTGCCACGTTCCCCCTCCTCCAGGCTGTCTCTTACACGCGTCTACAGATCCCTCGTTGCGTTCGGCCCCAAGCAGCGCTCAATTGGCGAGTCGGCGAAGACACAAGAGACCTCCAATTTCAAGAACACCGTCGGCTCCCTCAAGCGTCTAATCGGTCGCACCGTCAACGATCCCGATGTTCAGGAAGTCGAGAAAAAGTTCTTGAATGCGGCCCTTGTGGATGTTCAGGGCAGTGTTGGTGTTAAGGTGCGTTTGCAGTCCAATTTTCTTTGGGCACACGTCGTTGACCGATTTTCCAATCGCAGGTCAACTACGTTGGCGAACAACAGTCTTTCTCTGCCACGCAACTCGTCGGCATGTACCTGGGCAAGCTGCGCGACATTACCGCGGCTGAGCTCAAAGTGGGCGTCACCGACGTCGTAATCGCTGTCCCGGGATGGTACTCGGAGGTGCAGCGTCGCGCCCTCCTTGATGCTGCCGCCATCGCTGGGCTCAACCCCCTTCGCCTCATCAACGACACCACTGCCGTTGCTCTCGGCTACGGTATTACCAAATCGGACCTCCCAGAGGCGGATTCACCGCGGCACGTTGTCTTTGTCGATGTGGGCCACTCGAGTCTCTCCGTCGCTGTCGTGGCCTTCTCCAAAGGCCAGCTTATCGTCAAAAGCACCGCGTACGATCGCAACCTTGGCGGCCGCGACATCGACTACGCGCTTGTGAACCACTTTGCCCACGAGTTCAAGGACAAATACAAGATCGATGTCCAGTCGAATCCCAAGGCCACCTTCCGTCTCGCTGCGAGCTGCGAGAAACTCAAAAAGGTTCTTTCTGCGAACGCCGAAGCGCCGCTTAACGTCGAGTCTATCATGAACGATATCGACGCCGCGTCCAAGCTTTCGCGCGAGGCCATGGAGGAGCTTGTTGCTCCCGTTTTGGACCGTATCACCGCGCCGCTGCAGCGTGCCCTTGCCGATTCGGGTCTTACCCTCGACGAGATCGATGCCATCGAACTCGTCGGTGGCTCCCACGTGTGCCTGCCGTCCGTGCTCGCATCCAGGAGGTCTTCCCCGGCAAGGCGCTATCGACGACGCTCAACCAGGACGAGGCTGTTGCCCGTGGCGCTACCTTCTGTTGTGCAATGATGTCGCCGGTCTTCCGTGTGCGCGAATTCCACATTTCCGACATCACACACTACCCAGTCAAGGTCCAATGGGTTGCTTCGCCGTCGGACCCCGAAGAGGACACGGAGCTCACTGTTTTCCAAGCTGGTGACAAGCTTCCGTCCACCAAGGCCCTGACCTTCTACCGACGGGAGCCGTTCGACATCGAGGCGGTCTACGCCGACCCTGCCGGTCTCCCTGGCGCTACCAATCCGTGGATTGGGCGCATCACGGTCAAAGAGGTGCCTGCTGAGCTCAACGGGGATGCGACGTGTGTGCGGGTCAGGACGCGGGTTAACCTGCATGGCGTTGTCTCGTTCGAGTCTGCCTATGTGGAGGAGACCATCGAAGAGGACGCGCCAATGGATGTGGATGCTGCTGATGGCGAGGCCGCACCTGTTCCCAAGAAGCGGCGCATCAAGAAGAAAGACGTCGCCTTTGTTGCGACATCAACGTCTTTGGACAAGTCGATTGTCGAGGGATGGCGGGAGGCCGAGAACGCGATGCACAGCGCCGACAAGCTTGTGATGGACACCGAGGACCGCAAGAACGCGCTTGAAGAGTATGTGTACGACATGCGCGGCAAGCTGGACGACCGCTACGTTGCGTTCGTCAAGGTCGAGGAAAAGTCCAAGCTACTGGTCGCGCTTCAGGAGGCGGAGGACTGGCTGTACACCGAAGAGGGCGAGGACGCGACCAAGTCAGCGTATGTCACACGCCTCGACGCGCTCAAGGTGCTCGGCGACCCGATAACGACTCGTTATCGCGAGTCCGAGTCGCGCCAGGGAGCTATCGCCCAGCTACGCGAGACGCTCAACTCTTACATGAGCCAGGCGACGTCGGGCGACGAGAAATACGCGCACATCGAGGAGAAGGACAAGCAGAGCGTCATTGAGAAGGTCGCGACTGTTCAGAAGTGGCTCGAGGACCAGATCGTGCGGCAAGCGGAAAGCCCCAAGAATGTCGATCCCGTCCTCAAAGGCGCGGACATTGAGAAGAAGCGCGACGAAGTTATCTACTTTGCGACGCCGATTCTCAACAAGCCCAAGCCCAAGCCTCCGGTCATTCCTGGCGGTACTCCTGGCGGCACACCCGGGACGCAGACGCCGAAGGAGACCGCCGAGCCCGCTGCGGAGGCCCCCAAGACTGAGCAGGGCCCGTCTGAGATGGATATAGATTAGTGGTTAGACGCACTAGATAATTCACTGTAATTCCTCATGGGTCCACGTGATCACACTAGCTTTCTCTCGTTTATGCAGCCTCGTCGCCAGGACACATTTGACATGCAGGATGGCTCAGCAAACTACGCCGGCGCCAGCGACTCGGAAGAGCACTCTGTGCTCGAAGATTCGGACAACGAGGACCAGGAGGACGAATTCATGGACGACGACGACGACGGATCCAGCTCGCTGTCCATCCCCAACGAGAGCATAGACTTCGATCTCGTATACAGTCTGCACAGGTGCGTGTGTCTGTTGGCACCCATTGGCTCGTTTCATTAGCTTTCTTGTTTAGTTTCGCCGCAACCGTCGAGGGCCAGGCAAATGTGGTCAAGGGCGACAGCCTCTTCCTCATGGACGACAGCAACAGCTACTGGTGGCTGGTCCGCGTGCTCAAAACCCAGGAAGTGGGCTACATTCCTGCGGAGAATATCGAGACGCCGTTCGAGCGACTTGCTCGCCTGAACAAGCACAGAAACGTCGATGTGCGTGGCCAGAAACTATCACTCACTACTACGAAACTAACTTCGTATCATGTAGCTTGCCTCGGCAACACAGGCTGAGCTGGAGACTGATGTCTCGCGCATTCGGCAAGGATTGGACCAAGCGCCAGCTAACGCCCCGCGTGTCGGCAACACCGTGCGGAATCCAATGATCCAACGGCGGTCGCTTGCTTTCTCGGCTGCGCTCAACGTTCATCGGTACCCTCCTGCAGTATGGAACGAAGAGGAATGGTTGATTGAGCGGGAGGAACGACGCGCAGCGAGCATGCATGAGCGCGAACAGGATGGCGACTATGACATGGACGACATGACCTTCGACGACGACGAGGATCATGAAGAGGGCGAGTGGGACGTGGGTAACTTCGAAGCAGAGGACAGAGACCTTGCGGAAGAACGGCAACAGGTCGAGTCTACTCTTGCGAGAGAAGCGCAACGCGCGCCTCCTGCTCCCGTTGCCGCTGCTGCTACACCCCAGCCGCCGCCGCCATCCCAGCCGGACGAGAGCATGAACTGGGAAGACACCGCTCCTCGACAGAGGTCAACCCCGGACCCCGTCGCCGTCCAGCAACCCCCGCTTCGCACTGCTCGCTCCGCGGAACGCATGGTAGTAGATCCCATGGAGTCTACCGAGACCCGTAAAGTCTCTGTAACGCCATCTATTGCGCGTGGGGACGACATACAAGACAGCGAACGGGAGCGGGAGCGTAAACGCGAACGGGAGCAAGAGGAGGAGGCTGCCCGTAAACGCAACAAGCCCGCCACGCCGGTGCAGGAGCTGAGGCCCGCTCAACAACAACAGCAACAACAACAACCGCAACAACAGCAACAGCAACAGCAACAGCAAGCGGCCCCAGTCTCGTCGGCCAAATCCACGCCTGCTTCCAACGGTGGCGGAAAGCTTCGTAAGGAGCGGGAGCCACCTTCCGAAGACGACGGCAAGAAGAAGAAAGGCGGTGTCTTCAGCATCTTCTCGCGCAAGAACAGTACCAAAGAGAAGGGCAAAAACTCGTCGATCGGCTCAGAAAACGACCTCAATGGTCGAATTTCGGACGAAGCGGGTCGGCGGCCGTCCAATGGGGGTCTGGCGATGGGATGTCGTCGCCAACGACTGCGACGGCGATGCAGCAGCAGCAGCAACAGCAGGCTTCGAACTTGCGCAACTCGACCGACCCCAAACGCATTCAGCAAATGCAGCAACAGCAGCAGAACTCGCCGCAGGCCAACGCGGCGTCGCAGCTGCGCCAGAGAGACCAACAACAACAGGCACTATACCAGCAACAATACCTCAGCCGCACTCCCTCGTCTCCTCCCGAGGTCTCGTATGGTCTCCAGTCGGCTTCAGCCTACATGGGCAGCAGCCAGATGAGTTCGGCTCCCAGCTCATTCCACAGTCCTGCGTCTGGTGGCCGCCAACGCCCGGGATCTCTCATTCTGACACCGTCATCAACCAACGACGGTATTGGCGTCCCCGAACTCAGCGTCATTCGCGTTTTCGCCGGCCAGAACCTGCAGACGGACGCGACGTTCAAGACCGTGCTCCTGAACTCGTCCACGACGTCCGAGGATCTCATCAAACAAGCCGTTCAGCGATTCCGCCTCGATGATCTCGACCCGGATGAATATTTTTTGACGGTCAAGCAGGTCGAGGGTTCGAGCGCCATTCTTCGCAGCAACGAGCGTCCACTGGTGGTGTTCGAGGGCTTGGTCGAGAGCGCCCCGCGCGTCAAGCGCAGCAGTGTCGGTAGTGTCAGCTCCGTCTCAAGCAATCTCTCGATGCATCCGGCCATCAAAAAGTTGGATATGAACGACTTCACGGACGACTCTGTCGTCAAGTTCTATCTTAACCGAAAGGGCGGGGACGACTCGGCCAACGAGTACGATGGCGCCGACGACACCATGGTTGCGGAAACCGCTGAGGGCGATCCCGATTCCGCTAGCCCCGAGGCATCGGGCCGCCAACGATTCCTCACCGTGTCCACCTCGGGCGGCAACGATGTTCAGCCAGAGCGCTTTACTTCACCGTCGTTCCGATTCCCGCTGCAGCTGGTCGTGTACCCCGAGGATCTGCCAGATGATATGGTTTTTGATCCGATGACCGAGGCGATCATCTTCAAGGATACCCTCAGGGAACGCGGCCGTCCAACGGGTGCATCGCCCGGCGTCTCTCTCAACGTGCGACGTAAGGTGTTCATATTCCCCAAGAACGTCACCGTCGCGGAGGTCATCGAAACCGGCCTTGAGCGGTTCGGTATCGAAGAGGGTGTTGTTGATGGTGGAGACGAAGTCGAAGACAAGGTCTCCAAGAGGAAGAGCGCTCTTCGGGTACGGTACGGCTTGTCTGTGGACAACGGGATGGGCAAAGGTGTGCAGATATATAATGTGACGTGTAGTTTGCTGACTTTGATCCAGAGCGAGAACTCACGCCAACCAGCCGGGTTATCGACGCGTATCTTCGACCTCCAGCTTTCCGAACTGCGCAAACGAGTATGCCGAACAAGCGGCGGTCGATGGACTCGGCTCAATTACTCGGCAATGCGGACGATGTTAGCCCAGGCGACCCTACGTTCATTCTCCGTCGTGCGACGGCCTACCGCAGCTCTGCGACCTCCAAGAACCGTTTGTCGATGGGCCTTGACGAGATCGCGTTGCAAAAACTCCATCGTGATTCAGCGTCGAGCACAACATCTTCCGAGCCTCGCTCTGCTACCAACCCTGGTCTTTCGCGGGCCGAAATCATCGCGGCGCAGCGGGAGGCGACGCGTGCCAACCAGAAAGCCATCTTGTCGGCGTCAGCCAACTCGGTGCGCGGCATGGACGTGCTCCTTCCGGGTAATGCGATGATTCGCAGCGCGTATTCCGGCGACGAGATGCGCTATTCGTATGTCCAGCCTGACGGCGAGACATACGATATCAGCGACATCGTGCAAGAAGAATGGCAAGACACCGACAGCAACAAGGACGTTCTGCAGGATGTTCTTGGTCGCAACAAGGACCGGATCGGCGAGAAACTGGATCGTGTTCTCAACAAGATTCAGACCAACGGGCCTCGACAACCAGCCGTTGCGGTGGGTCGGCGATCTGCTTCGCCGGATTCGCAGTACTCGACGGACGACCGTTCGCGCTCAGTTACGCCTGGCTCTGCAAGTCTTGTTTCTCGAACGCCGATTCCCGCTGTGCGTTCCAATGGTCAACTTTCTCTCGGTCGCCCTGGAACCTCGACGCCGACTGGCGCGAAGCCCGTTTCTGCTGTTGCTGGAACGGTCCCGGGGCTTGCTGCGCGACGTCAGCCATCTGTTACTTCGGTAGCAACTGACGATGCTGGGTATGCCACGCCGATGGGCCAATCTCCGGACAGCCCTCTACGGACACCTACACCGAAGGCGCCACCGCCAAAGCGGATCCATTTGACTGACGACGACTTCGGGGTCTCGCATATGATGGCGGTCATCCAGCTTCGTGCCTCATCTACACCTCGGAAAGCGCCTGCCCCCGTTGACCCGGTCGACGAGATGCTCTTTGGTAGGCAGCTCGAAATGAATTCGCTCCATCCCAAAGTACGCGACATTTATGCGGGCGCGTTCAAATACCTCGACGATACGGACAAGGTGAGCAGTTGCTGGCAGAGTTTGGATTGTTACTGACCATTGTTTACAGCTACTTGACGACTTCATGGCCAAGAGAAAGGCACCGTCGTAGCCACACACTCCTTGCTTTCATTGTTATTTACTGCTTATCTATCGAATATTATTTGAATGAAAAGTGACAAATCATGTGACCAGGAAAATCTTGACCAGCACGATGGTATGTCTGGCGCGTCGAATCGCGAGTCTTCCTGACCCCAGCACAGAAAATCAAAGTTCTCCAGCACGATGTTTCCGCGCATCTTCCCCAACGCCCTGGCGACCCCACTCCGATGTCGCGAAATCTCAATCCGTTAATGCATCCCTTTGCACGAGCTCGAGAACGGACTCGAGCGCTCAACGCCGCAAAAATGGATCGCATGTTTGCCAAGCCATTCGTTGCGAGCTTGGAGGGGCATGTTGGGCCGGTGGAGTGTATGGCAAAGCGACCAGGCGAGCTGACCACAGTCGCGAGCGGAAGCTGGGATGGAGGTGCGTCGCCCGCGTTCTATTGACCGTTTAGAACTTATGGGGCTTCAGGGATTGTCGTTCATCATCTTGCGCGAAGGACGCAGCTATTACACCTGCCTCAGGCTCACAACAAGAACAAGAAGGTGTCGGGATTGTGTTTTTCGCGCGACGGACGGTTGTTTAGCTGCAGCACCGATTGCACTGTCAGACTATGGAGCATGGAGAGCACAAACTCGCAGCCAATATCGGTCTTCACTGGCAAATCTCCCTTAAAGTAAGCGCGGATCTTCGTTGCTCGAATTTTTATCAAGTCGTCAGTTCCATTGACCACCACTACTCTGATCCACAATTCGCGACGGCTTCAAATCTGGTTCAGCTATGGGACGAAAACAAGTATGTTCCAACAACCAACTCAGACCTGAAATCTCATTTTAACTTTAGGACTCTTCCCATATCCAACCTAACCTTCCCGACATCGGTGGAGACCATAACGGCCGTACGCTTCAATCTTGCGGAAAAATCCGTTCTGGCTAGTGTGGGCTCCGACCGAACTTTCACGCTGTACGACATCCGAACAGGGAAAGCGGAGCGGAGAGTGGTCATGAATATGAGCAGCAATGACCTCTCGTGGTCACCAACATTCCCAACGACCGTCTTGCTCGCATCGGAAGACCACAATCTCTACACATTCGACGTGCGGAATTTGGCCAAGCCGACGCAGATATACAAGGGCCATGTTGCTGCGGTCATGTCGTGTGACTGGGCGCCTACGGGCTTGGAATTTGTGAGTGGTGGGTGGGACCGCACGGTGCGGATATGGAAGGATGGCCAGGGTCATGGACCGGAGGTGTATCACACCAAGCGGATGCAACGGTATTGTTCTTTCTCGCTGTGCAAGCGTTGGGACTCATGGTTGCAGGGTCTCTTCGGCGCTGTTCACGTTGGATGCCCGATTTGTACTTTCCGGGTCTGACGATGGGAATGTGCGAGTATGGAAAGCCAATGCTTCGGAGCGCCTCGGGATTATCACTGGACGGGAACGGGCTGCGATCGAATATCGCGACGCGCTCAAGGAGAAGTGGAAGTCAGATAAAGAGGTTGGACGTGTGGTGCGGTCCCGACATGTGCCCAAGGCCGTGCACCAGGCATCCAAGCTCAAGCGGACGATGCTTGACGCGCAACGTGTCAAGGACGAGCGGAGGAGAAAAACACACGTGAGGGTGATAGCAAACCGAAAGCGGAGCGCAAGAAGTTGGTTGTTGCAGAACAAGCATAACCCAAGATACTTTTGTGCAGATAGGAAAATCAACGGACGGCGACGGTTGTGTCGGCGGCGGAGGCTGGAACGCCAGAACCAATGCGCGAGATGGCTGTACCGAGACCTGATGTCCGCAAGTGCAATCCTCTCGTCTTGTCGATGACACTCTGGTAGACCGGGGCCGCTGGTCGGAAAATCTCGATAACGTTCTGAGTGATGGTTGGTCACGTGGTAGATAGACAGCAGCAAAAAACGCGGCACCTTGTCTAGGTCGATCTTCGCGTCCGCTCCCATCCGAGATTCGCGTATTAAATTCACGACCCATTTTTCACCCTCGTCCGGCGATAGATTGAGGCGCTGGGAGAGATCTCGAATGTCGATCTTTTGGTATGTTCGACAATAGGCCTCGGTGATTAGGTACCGAGCATTGTCGAGGAAGTCGGCAGCAAACTCGCCGAGGAAAAAGTCCTCGCTCAGGACCTGCTCGGCAAGGCTGAGCTGCTGCTGGGCGGCCTCGAAATCAAACTCGAGATAGAGCTCCTTGAGGAACGACGTAACGGGGTCCTGGTATTGATATTCCTCCATCTGCACCACTTTTATGACCTCCCTCAATGCCGAGCGTACACGCGGAGAAGCCCCGGGAGGTGGAGCACGCGAGAGGACAGCAGCAGCTGCGAGATAGCGCAAGATCCACGGGCACGCTGTCTGGATGGTGTTGAGGTAGACAGGGGAGAGGAACGTTTCGAGGAGCAGGGTGCGGCCGGAGGGATGGTTGAAGTAGACAAACAATGACCAATGTAGCAGCCATGTTCGCGAGTGCAACTGGTTGATTGCGGGCCCAGGCAGTGCCCGCGAGTCGATCGAGTCGCGTAGAGTGTCCAGCTCTTGTAACGCGGCATCCCATTTCCCCGACAAGATATCGGACGCGAGCTTGCCCCATTGCGCAGATGTGTTGAGCTCCGCGTCTGTCGACAGCACACGGAAATGGTAGAGGTAGTCGGCCGCACCACTGTAGTTCCTGGAAATGCGTGTGAGCCCGGATTCTGTGAAAACCGACAAGGACTTGCCCGTAAGAGTACTGGAATTGGCCGAAGTGATAGAGGGCCGTTATTTGGTCGAGAGTAAGCTTGGAAGCAGTGAGACGACGCGCAGAACAGTAAAGATTGCGTGCGTACGTTGTAGTTGTCCTTGAGATACTGCAGATTGTGCTCCTTGTCCTGCCTCAGCGCCTGGGCTACATCGGGGTTCTCTATGACATCCAAGACGGCCTGCGCCTCGTCTTGTAGCCTCTGGTGCGTCAATAACGTGTTGCGGCGTTTTTCCTCGAATTCTGCACGACAGATGAGGTGAATCGCAAGGACAGCGATGAACCCACCTGCGGGGATCTCCTTATCTGGATGCAGCTGAGAGAACAGCTGTGCAGCATAGTCCACCATGTTTGTGCCTTTTGCGAGCTCATATTGAGCGAGTTGGATGTCTTGGACGGCAAAGAGAGGCGTTTCGGATAAATGGGCGAGCATCGGCATACTCAGATGTCTGTCGAGGTGTGGCACGATCCGTTTTGTGAGGTCCCACTCGGCCATGTTGCCCTCTATTCGCTTGCGAGGTCGTGGTGGTTTGCGTCCAAAAAGTTTGATCTCGTCATGCCCCGAAATGGACTCTCTTCTCGCCAAAGCCGACGCTCGAGCAAAACGACGCAAAATCACTCATGACCGCACGGAAGACTCTCTAAAGCACCATTCTTCCGTTCCAAAGTCTCTCCGCGACAAAGAAACTGCCCAGACACAAGATGTCTTCAAGCACATTGCGAACCCCAAGCTGCGCAGGCAACTGGACCACACGGAAGCACAAGCAGCGCGCGCAAAAGCATTGCTGGAAGATGCAGAAATGCTGCTGGTCGAGGACACAGGGTTGATGCAGGCTGAGGGAGACCTGGAGCGCACTTGGAGAGTGTCGCAGTCGGAAATCGAGCGGGGTGCTGGGCATACTGCCGCGCAAGGCCGGAGAGAGTGGAAACTCGATGGAGGGCCGTATAGGTCCAGATATACACGAAATGGTCGACATCTGGCCATCGTTGGTAACTCGGGGCACGCCGCAACGTTCGATTGGATAACAGGCACTTTGCACACCGAACTGCAGCTCCAAGAGACGTGTCGCGACATAACGTGAAGTGTTTCCTTACTGCATGGAATGTCGACTGACCTCTCTTCACTAGTTTCCTCCAAGATCACTCGGTTTTTGCCGTCGCGCAAAAGAAATACGTCTACATCTATGACCAAGATGGCGTTGAACTACACTGTCTCAAAGCGCACATCGAGCCGACGCGACTAGAGTTCCTTCCGTACCACTGGCTACTTGCGAGTATTGTGCGTACCCTGAACCTTTCGCTCTAGCGTCGCCTCAATTACTCGTTCTAGGGCCATGCCGGCTATCTGAAATACCAAGACACGTCGACTGGCCAGCTGCTCGTCGAACATCGAACAAAACTGGGCGCATGCAATGCAATGACGCAGAATCTGCACAACGCGGTTATACATTTGGGCCACCAGAACGGTTGCGTAACGCTGTGGACACCAAATTTGCCGCATCCAGCCATTCAGCTCCTGGCCCACCTCGGACCTGTTTGCAGCATTGCCGTTGATCCCAGCACTGGAGGACGCTACATGGCGACCGCTGGACGCGATAGCACGGTCAAAGTATGGGATTGCAGGAACTGGAAAGGTGCTGTGCGCGAATGGTCGTCGCGTGGTGGACCCGCGGAGTTAGACTGGAGTGCTCGAGGCGCTCTTGCGGTGGCTAGCGGCGGCAATGTCAACGTGAGGTCGCTCTGAACTGTTTCAAAGCCAATGCTAAAATTCCAGCAAGGTTTACACCTCCCCGATAATACAACAAACTATGCGCGGCAGCACACAACCGCCGTTGTACCTCACCCATCCGATGCCGCATCGACCGCTGGTTTCTGCACAATTCGCACCCTTCCAAGATATTTTAACAGTCGGCCACGCGGACGGTCTCTCGAGTATCTTGGTTCCTGGAGTTGGAGAACCCAACTTCGATTCAACAGAAGCAGACCCATTCGAGAATCGCAAAGCACGTCGCGAGAAGGAGGTCAAGGCGCTCCTGGACAAGGTATGCGCGTCTTGTGGACTCGAGAGGGTTGAATCTGACACCACGAAAAGATCCAACCTGACATGATCACGCTAGATCCCGAATTCATCGGATCCCTTGCGCTCAAACAGTCCACTGCAACGACTCTGGACGGTAAGCCGGCGCAGGAGGTGCCATTTGCGCGGCTGCCGAGACTGGAGCGGCTGCGCATTCAGGGCAAGGCGGACGAGACGGAGGTGATTGACCCTGATGATTATGCGGCGGACGGCACGAAGCGCACGCCGGAGGAGAAGGAGCGCAAAAAGATGCGTGGCAAGGGCAAGAGTCTGAAGCGATACTTGCGGAAACAACGCAAGAACGTTATTGACCCGACAGCCGTCGCGATTCGGGCGAAATTAGAGAAACAGCGAGAGGAGCGGAAGAAGCGAGAGCAGGGTGAGAAAGAGGCTGTACGAAAGGCGTCTGCCCTGGATCGGTTTGCGAGTAGCTAGGATTCACGTGATTTTTGATCTTGACCATGAACCACAACGTAGTGCTGCAGCACCCAATACCGACGCGGATGGAGGCTTATGACATCCCCGAACCTCCGTCGACCCCCGGATCCCCCCAGGGCTATCAAAGATTCTCCTCCTCGCCGGGGCCAGGCCAGCAACCTCAAAATTACGCGCCCACTCACGTCGCGGCCTACACCACTCCCTTCCAACAACATCCCCATGCCCAAATACCTCATGGTCAGATGCCTCCGCCAATGATTCCTCAACCCCAGTTCGGGGCCTGGGGAGTCAACGACGCCACAGCCCAGTTCGGGATGCAGCTCGGCCAGAGTGCCGTTGCGGCAGGCCAGGAATACGTCCAGCGTACCGTGCGTTGTGCCTTATGTCTCGCGGGATATGCTGCTCACTTTTCTCCAGTGGGGCGGCGTGTTTCCGAGTGCACGCGTCAAGCCGCACTTCAACGTGTCCAACTCGTATGTGATGCGCAAGTTGCGCGTTCTGCTTTTCCCGTGGACACACAAGCAGTGGGGTCGCAAATCGCATCGCACAGACGCTGGCCAGACAGAGTACCTGGCCCCGAGGGAGGACGTTAACAGCCCCGATCTATACATCCCAGGTACGTGGCACTTTCGCGCTGCAGCTTTCGCTTATAGCCAATAGTCATGGCCCTGGTCACCTACGTCTTGCTTTGTGCCCTCGACGCAGGTCTTCGCGCACGCTTCCATCCTCAGGTTCTCGGAGAATCAGCGACGCGCGCCATGATGGTTGTTTTCCTCGACTTTGTCGTCGTACAGCTTGGCTGCTACTTTTTGAACGTGCAAGGCGCAAGTCAAGCGGTGGATATTATTGCCTACGGCGGATATAAGTTTGTGGGGTGAGTTTACTTCTCGAACGTCTTTGTTTGGCGTTGACTTTGCTCTGCAGCGTCATCATCATCGTTCTGGCAGGCTTTCTCAATCTCGGGCGGACGCTGGGATTGCTCACTTCTTGTTATTTCATTGCCGCCAACTCCTTCTTTCTCGTAAGCCACCCTCTTGCTCAACGCGTTCCACACTCATCCGACACAGATGCGTTCGTTGGGCTCGCTGGTGCTTCCCAACGGCGCCTCCCGAGCTGCATCCTCAGACCCGTATGCGACAGCGCCAGCACCGAAACAGCGACGGAGACGCATTATGTTCTTGCTTTTCGAAGCCGCCACTCAAATTGTTTGGATGACTTTCCTAGCGCGTATATAGTTTTTGTAGACCAAGTAATTTTTGAGAGGCGGCAGTTCGAAGTCACACGCCAACTTTTTCTTCACACCGCGATGGCCTCCAAACCCGGACCCGTCGCACCGGCGCTCATCGATGGCCGGGTCTCCCTCGACCAATGCAAGCGCGCCGTTGACGCGCTCCACAAGCACTTCGAGCAGCACCGAAAAGCGGAAGACGAGACGAACCTGTTGCCCGCAAAAGAGCAGCACGTCTGGCTTAGCATTACCGTCAAGAAGATATCTTCTGTTCACCGCTTCAAGCCCGTCAAGATCCCGATTGTGCACCCCATTGTTGACCCCCGCGTCGAGGCGGTGTGTCTCATAACCAAAGACCCGCAGCGGAAATACAAGGACTTGTTGGAGGAGCAGGGCATCAAGTTCATTTCGCGTGTGGTGGGCATTGAGAAGCTCAAGGGCAAATTCAAACCCTTCGAGGCGCGGCGACAGCTGCTCAAGCAGAGTGGTCTCTTCCTCGCAGACGACCGTGTTATTCCGCTGCTGCCAAAACTCCTTGGCGTCAAGTGGTTCGAGGCGAAAAAGTGCGTGGTTTCCTGCTCAAGCAGAACCAAGACGACTGACTCATGCCGCAGGCAACCAATTCCCGTGTCTTTGACGCGAAAAGATCTCAAGACGGAACTGGAGCGCGCAATCTCGTCCACGTACATGAACCAAAATCAGGGCACTTGCACGTCCGTCCCCGTTGTCTAGTCATGGATTCCTTTATTGACCATATCCAGCTCGGTCAAAATTGCGAAGCTGCCCACGCATACCGCTGCACAGACGCTTGCAAATCTTACAGCGGCGCTACCCGCTGCAGTGAACGGGGTCAAAGGCGGATGGGAGAATGTGCAGAGTCTGGTCCTGAAAACCAACTCGAGTGTGGGCCTGCCGATCTGGAGCTGCGATCTCGGGGAGAATAGGTGGGCCGGCATGGAAGAGGTTCAATCGGACGAGGAGTTGGAGGAGCACAGTTCGCCCAAGGGCAAGAAGCGAGCTGCGGTTCTCGACGAGGAGGATCATTCCAAACCCAGAAAGAAGAAAGCGAAACGCGATCTCGTCGAGATAACCCCGTCTGCATCTGTCCCTGCGCCTATAACGGTTTCCGCCTCGACGAAAACGGCCCAGGACACGCCCAAGGTGAACGACAGTCCTCTCCCGACGATGAAGAAGGCAAAACGCACGTCGGCCGTGGATAATCTCCCGAGACCACTGAAGGAGAAGACTGAACTGCCGAAGGAGGAGAGCAAGAAGAGTAGGGAGAAGAATAAGAGGGTCGACATCGACGAACAAGTCGTGTCTGCGTCTCCGACAGTCGTCGAACTCAAACAGAAGCGGGCAGGGAAGGTAGGGGAGCGTAAGAAGGAGGTGGTTGCGCTTGGGAAGGACGTGAAGAAGAAATTCGGCAAGGGAGTCAAAGACGCGCTCATCGGACGTAAAGCAGGACAGTAGAATACAGTTTCCATTGGGTATCGGGCTGACCGGCAACGAAATGAGTGAAGGGCGGGTTGGATGTTGTTTACAACTACGCGACTCAGCACTAGCATCGCAAACAAACCGAAGAACTCACTCGAAAATTCTTCTTGCCTCATGGACTCGATTTGATTTGTGCCCCGCCGTCATTGTCTAGCACCAATTTCGCCCGAGGCTGTAGCCAGGGTGGAGTTTCGGTCATCGGCGGCGTCGGACACCGCTCTTTGGAACCCTTGGTCTGTTTCGCGGTCGCTCCCATGCCCGATTCCTGCCTCAGCACTTGGTTCTTGCTCGGCACACAACCCATCACGTCTGTCCCGTTTGTGAGTAGGACTCTGCAGTTGGTGCAAAGGTATCTATACCTGGAGCGGTGGTAAGGGGAGACGGAAGGGAAGGATGAGCTCCACATGCCAAAGCGGGGATCATAAAGCTTGAGGGCGTCGCCATGGCTCATTGAAATTGATTCAAGGAAGCGGGTTGGTTCGTCCACTTGTAAACGCGTATGCAATTGGTGTGCGCTAGCAGTGTGCTTCATACGCAGCCTCAGAGCCCATGTAAGTCGATTCAACGCGCATTTTGAGCGCGGATTCTTGAGCGAAAACATATCCAACTGCGCTAAATGCGAGCTTAGTGGGCCGGGTCTAGACCGCGCAGATCTTGATCTCACGGACAGCGGCTAGAGCCAATCGCTGGCCTCCAATGAGAGGAAGCATGTTACAGTCCAACTAGGACCATAGTACTAGTACAAGAGGACGTTGGTGTTGTGGCCCTCAAAATAAATGGAAGCAAAATATTCCCAAAAAGGAAATAGGAAGAAAGGCGCGGAAGATCTCCGGCAGATTTCAAGACTTCATTCTCTAAAATCTTCTTCCATGCCCACATGTACATACTGTAGCATTATATTTGACGAGGGGTAACCCGTGCTACGCATCGGGCACAGAATTGTTTGGGTGTAAAGAAGATCAGTTTTGTCTTGACTTTGCGCGAAATTTTAACCCCGTTTTTGGGATTTTATTCTGCTGTCTCCCCGTCCATTTCAATTTGCCCGTTCATTTGCCCCACCGCTTGCCCGTGCTTTTGCGCATTTGCTTGCCCGTGGCCATGCCCGTTCTCCTGCTGGTTCCCGCGCCCGTTGATGGTGAAGGAACCCGGTGAAGTGCCCCCCTTCTGGAGGTACCGGTGGACATATTTGTATGCATCATCTACGCTGCACGGCTGTCCAATGGGACCTGAGCTGTACATTTTCCTTGGGAATTTTTAGCGAAAAGAAATCTGGGAAGCTGCGCATGCTCCAAACCTTAGCGCTGCTGCCCGCTGCACTGGGTGCATCCCATCAAGCCACATTGTGTTCTTGCTGAGTCCTGTAGCCACTACAGTACAAACTCTCATATGGCATATCGTCGGGAGAGGGCCTAACCCGATTCCACACGGCGGGTATTCCACAACGAATAAATCAATGAATTTTCCCAAAAAGGAAAATTTTCCCAAGCTCATTCAACTACGATTTGAAGAACGATGTAATGGTCTTCTGCTCCTTTGTCGCCTCAATCTCCCCCCTGCATTGCCTTGCGGAACCCTCGGAGCTCAGCAGCAAGTGGCCCCGACATGTCCAAGTCGGGCGGGCCAAGAGTACCTGTTGCAATTGAGCAACTGCTGCCAACGCAGCCTTGCGATCAATAACAATCTCGGGCTCATCGTCATCCTCTTCTTCTCCATCTTCGCCATCGTCCCTCACGCCCTGAACAAACTCGACGATCTCTCTGATTCCCGCCTCACCGTCCGCAAACCCTCCTTCTAAATCTGGATCGTCGCGCTCCAGGGCAGAATCGAGCAACGCGTTGATGGATGATGCATCGTTGCGAGAAATGAGACGCTCTTGTCTCAGCTGCTCCACCAACCGCAAATTCCGCTCCGCCTCGTGCAGACCCGTGTCGTGAGCTTGGTTTGGCTTCAGCGGGGCGTCGGATACGATAGGCTTCGGCATCATGGCGCGAACAGCTGCTTCCGCCTCAGCCTTATTATTCTCCGCGTCCATCACGGCTTTGAGCACCGCTGACCACTCTTCCTCGACGTAGCGGAGCCTAAAGCAGCACTCAGAGCAGCCGCAACGCGGGAGAGACATGGAGTCGGATGTTGCAAAATCCAGGGCAATCTGCCAGCCCGGCGACACGATTTGCGATGGACGGATGGGAGCAGCGGTAGGTGGTGTCATGTCTTCGTCCTCGTCGTCCGACGACGGTGCGTCCGCCGCCACAAAGATGTCGTCCCACTCCGCGTCGGGTGCGGGTAAGTGCCGGTGTGCCGAAAGCAGTTTGCAATCGTCTCTTGGGTAACCTGGTTTTGCATCAGTCCGGAAGCTCGTTGGTAAGAAAAAAAAAAAAACAGACGTTATTCCAAGCTTTTGTAAGCATCTTCATTGCAGAGAGGATATCAATCTTGAACGGTGTCTCGGACTCTTCCTCGTACAGATCCAACGCCAAAGCCAGCAAGCTCCGATAATGAGCCTTGAGGCAGCAAATGATGCCAGCATCCATTGGTTGGACGTAAGGCGTCATGTTCGGCTCGTAAAACACGAGCTCGATGTTTGTTGGTTCGTAGGTGATGTCGTGTCCTGAGAAGTTGTCCATAGTGAGGATGATGTGCCGTTTTTGCTGCCGCATCTTTTGATCCAGCTTGCGGATGTATTCCCCGAACAGAATCGCCGTCATCCACGCCTTCTTGTTGTTACGATAATAGAGTGGGGGATGCATGCGCGCTGGATTCTTCTTGTTGAAGGGTCGCGGGCTCTTGAATTTGCCGATGAACATCAGCTCCCGCTTTTCGGTGCCTGTCGAGTTGGCGCAGACTAGCACCGACAATCGGAACTTGTCCATCTTTTGACCGGACATGGGAGCCGTGCAGAGTGTGCGGTCAGGCGGACTGGACGGGAAGAAGCTCGTCTCGTCACAGTTCCAGCAATCCTCTGGCGCGCACGGGGCGTGAACTTTGATCATCCGACTCCGCTCAGCTTCGACGGCCTTAAGATCAACAGATCCTGCCTCGCCATGCCGCTGTCGCTCACGCAGCTGGTTGGATCGTTTGAATGACTCCATCCACCCCGTGCCCTTGAGCCGCTGATCCTCCGGGACATTCAAAGCCACTTCGAAACGTTTCCGCTTCTCGACGAGCATCGCGCCCGTCACAGAGCGCCGCTTCTGCTCTTGGTCCTTGACCCACAAGCTCAGCGCGGCGTCGACCTCAGGATTAGTCACAACGCGAGCACGTTTCTGGTCTGCAACAGCAGAGTTCGCGGCAACCTCGGCACGAATTGACACCTTCTGTTTGATCTTCTTCGAGATGGCGCTCTGGCTGACGAGGATTTTGCCGCCGAGTGCATCAGATTGCGTGGAGAAGAAGGTCGAGACCTCTTTTTGTGACATGGCGGGATGCTCGTCAATGTAGTCAAGGCGCCACCCTTTGGCTTGGGCCCAGACTTTGCCCGAGACTTGTCATAGGGCTTTGGGGCGGCGCGAATAGCGCGGCGTTTGGGACTGTCGGGTCGGTCGGCAGGCATTAGAGAGCGGGAAAGGTTGTTTGACGGATTCTGTCATGCCTTAAATACATGACATTGTCTTCGCGGCCGCGGTCAATGCCAACCAGCGCCAAACTTGGCGGACAATGCCAACCCAACAAGCTTCCCACCTTCCCCGGGCTCCCGACCTGTGGAATAACGACAGGATAGTGCGATTCCAAATGACAGACGACATTGTGTGGAATATTCGGTTCTCCCAACTCGGGAGACAGCCTGATCCCATTCCAGACCGCGGTTATTCCACACAGGGTGATTCCATGCGAGGGTTTGTACTGTATTAAGCCTCCGTCTAATGGTATAGCTTGCCGCACACATGCCGGTGTGCGGAATGTGGAAGAGGCAAAATCTGGTGACCGCAGATGCTCGAATGATCTCGTGCCAGAGTCTGCTGATGCCAGCGAGCAAGCACATTGGGGCTGCGTATTGCCTCTCGTGCCCTCTCTGCCCAGACGGTGCTGGTTTTCCGTTGACTCATACTCTCCTGAGGCCCCCATGGCATTTCCCATCCGGTTTTTCCGGTGGAGAAACAGCGACAACGCGCAAGGTGCCCGTGCCACCACTGCTCCGCAAAACCGCATTTTCCATCCGTTTTCAGCACTTTAAACTGACCTGGAACACCCCTGTGGGGTTCTCAATGACTTATGGACACTCTGACTTGTACAGAAAGGGCTTGTGCCACGAAATGGGCGGCTCCAAGTTGTCTTCCTTTTTGGAATGGTCCCATGATCAAAGCTCTCTTGTATAATAAGATACACTAAGGATTGTGACCATGTCCTATTGTGGTGAAGTTTTTTTGCCTTGCTAAGCAGCCAAAGTTTCTGTGACCATGGCTAAAACTTTACCAAAGTACAGGCTCATACCCATCCCTCGTTGCAGAGCTATTCAGGCGGATTCCGAGAGTAGCAATTCAAGCCAAATCAGAATCACTTTGACAGCAAAATCCGAAAGTCATGTGAGAGATGTCAAGAAAGTGTTGGTAGTACTCTGCAAGAGGGCTGGCACAACTAACCTGGAACGGGTCGGAGAGGCTTCCTGCATCTGTCCGACATGTGCTCAATCCTTGAGTTGCTCAAGTGCAGCCTTCTGCTGTGTCGTCAAGCATGTCCAAGTCTTCCATTTGGTGCCCCGGTGCATTTCTGCACTTATCTAGGCCAGCGCCAGTTTCTCCATGCAAACATGCCTCATCTCGTCTACCACTGGTATTTGTTGGCACCTCAGGCTACCCCTGTCACAAACTCAGGGTTTTATTGAGGACATTTTCGATTTTATTATGGAAAAGGAGGTCACGTGACAGGGTCACATGACAGGGCACGTGAGGGATCTGATGAGATCAGCGGAGATCAGTGGAACACCTGATGCACAGTTCCTAACATGCATCATGGATGGTATCACAGGGAACTCGTCGGTTCAAGCGGACAACTGACATGACACTGACACGACGTGATCAATGTTGAACCATAAAAGCCTCTTTCGGATACCAGAACGTTCTGGACTCGTTATGACTCATTATGACATCATGTAGGGCTGGGGTATATAAGTAGGAGCACCTTCGGCTGTATTTCCCTAGTCTTGAGATTTACTCGATTTTACGACTTCTTGTCTGCCACTCGCGTCTGCTAAGCCTTCACGGGCCAGTCGTAGTCAGACTCTTAGTTGTTTTGTCACATTATCTCAAGACTTCTTCCTACCTTCGCACCGCTCGCACCCTACCACCCTCTTCTCCTTACCCCGTGACTATCGTCACTACCCTCCTACCTCTTACCCAACCCGACCCCCTTTGAGCCAAGCGCTTTGCGCTTCGTTCAACCTCGACCTCGACTTCGACCACCAAAGGGCTGAACGCTTTGCGTCCTTCCCTTCTCGGCTATTTCTAGGTACCGGGAGCTCGGCGACAGTGCAAGGACTTTTGTTCGGCGTTTCACGCGAGCAGAGAACCTACACTCTTCAAGACCTAAGGGGTGCCCCTCGGAGCCCCATCGACCCCAACCCTGGATCTCTGGTCCACCAACACCATCGACTGGCTTGCACCGGGACTCTTGGATCGAAGAACTCGTTAGCGCTGCTCAAGCCCATCGCGAAAGTTGCAATCGGGCGATTCGACAGCTAGACGACTTCATCGAACGTGTCTGGAGGAGGTTGGACCCCAAAACGCCGTTCGAGGGCTACAGAAGTACCGGAGAGTCGAGAACCAAGTTCTCCGACTCCAGCAGCGACTCCGAGACGGCAACTCCAACTCGCTCCGGCGCGCACACACCATCCTCGGCGCCCGGTACATCTCGATACACATCCCGTGCTCCTCTCCAACCCCTCAGCAGCGCGCGCAGCGCAACACCCGCACAAACCTACAATTCCACTGCGGAGGACGCCGAGCTACCCGACCAACCCGACGACGAGGAGACGTTGCACGCTTCTGACCCGCCCCCACGACGACCCAACCACGACTGGTACAATGACCCAGAAGGTCTTCTCGTACCAGAACCAGAACCCGAACCACCCCTTCCTCCTCAACAACCTCCTACTGCAGTACCAATGGCTGCATCCAAAATTATCCTCGCACGTGAACCTCCGTTCTTCACAGGCGATCGTACCAAGTGGGACGGCTTTCAGGACGCCCTGACCACCTACATTTGCGCCTATAACAGCCAATTCCCGGACCAGCAAGCTAAAATCTGGTTTACGATCTCGTTCTTGCGTACCGCAGACGGATCGCAGTGTGCGGCCGGACTGGGTCCGGAACTGGAAAAAGCGCAATGTAGACAACGACGGCGCTCTCAAGGCCGGGCACACGTTCAGCTCGCTCCTAAAAAGAACTCAGGGGCGTCTTTGAGGATACGACGGAAGCCAAGGTGGCTCACGTCAAACTCACGACGATGCGCCAGGGCAAGATGTCGCTCAAGGACTTCCTGGAGGCATTCGACCTGCTGGCGGAAAAAGCTGGGTACGATCCTCATTCGGACCCGTGCAACTTCGACGCCTTCCTCATCCAACTCTTGGAGACGGCAGTCAACCCGGAGATCAACACCCCCCATGTACGCGGGCGGTGCTATACTCCCGACCACGCACAAGAAGTGGAAGGAGGCCTTGTACCAGAACGGCACCAACCTTGCCCGGCAAAAGCTCGTGGAGGGCCGACGAGGTGGTGCTCAAGTACAGCACCAGGTCTGGACTCCAAAGGCGTACCAACCGCCCGGCACGGCAGGCGCATACTGCCGCTGCACCTCCGGCCCAAGTACCCCAAGCGGCAAAAGCTGCCGGGACGGAGACGGTGCCGATGGACGTCGATCGGGCCAAGCAGAGGCCGCGCGGAGTGCGCTGCTATAACTGTGGCCAGTTCGGTCACATTAGCAAAAACTGCCCCGATCCGCCACAAAAGAAGTTTAGCGCGCGGGCGATCCTGGCGCAGATTGACGATGCTGAAGCAGAAGACGGTGAGCTGCTGAACAAGATCGTCGAGAGTTCCGGGAGAAGGGTTTTGAAGCGCTCCGCCCCTAAGGCCAAAGGGCCGGAGCGCTGCGCGGGATGAGAAGAACGGATGATACACGCTCCTGAGTGGAATGGACAATTGTACAACTACGGACAATGATACGTACTATGCAAACGACTGGGATTCCTTACGTAAAAATATTCACGATTTCCTGTTTCAGTCCCGGTGTATTACTATTCTCGAGAATCAGAATCGGCGTAACATTATAAAGGAGCAGAAGCGAAAGGAGAAGGACGCGTGGTGGAATGAGGAGTGTTGGGAGATATTTAAGGCCCGCGGAGATGAAACCGTCAACAAAGACTCAAAAGGGGAGCGATGCTCCGGAGGCTCAATCCTCAGATGATGACGAGGAGGTAGCGCCTGCACCGAAACACACCCGGGTACCGGATCAGACCCGGATGAAGGAGGCCGCAGCAAGACAAGCCGGACCTCAACCGTCCAAGCTCGCAAAGGAGCCGGGACTATCAGCGGGCACGCAAGCGTTCGAAATGTTGGTTCCGGTGACCTTAATGGTGCCGGAGACCGGGAAGGTCCGAGCGATCAAAGCACTTTTGGACAATGGGTGCACTACGACGTGCATCGACAGAGCATATCGGCGGCAGAGGGTTTTGAGTTGCAGAAGCTCGAAACAGAGATAACGGCGCAGAATGCGGATGGCACAGAGAACGAGCAAGGGGAAAATCACGCACTCGTAGAGCTGCGTATGGGGATTGGTGATCACTGGGAAATGCAACGATTCCTTGTGACCGGATTAGGCAAAGCACGTGCCTTTATCGGCTACGACTGGCTGGTGAAGCACAATCCGGAAATTGATTGGAGAGCTCAGGACGATCAAATTCTCCTGATGCCCCACGGAATGTAATTCCCACGATGAGGAGTTCAAAGTGGATCCGGAGTTGGACAAGGGTGAATCGATCCTGTTGATCGACTTTGAGCCCGCAATAAAGATATGGGCCAAGGGAACCCAAGCGCAGCAGATGGCGGAGGAAGCGAGCAGAGAGAAGGTGGCGGAAGCAAAAATTCCCGAACAGTACCGAGAATTTGTGAAGGTCTTTGCAAAGGAGTCGTTCGGACGCGTTACCCGAGCGGCGACCATGGGACCATGCAATCGAACTCAAGCCAGATGCCAAGGCTGTTGATTGCAAGATCTATCCTCTATCACGTGACGAACAACGCGAGTTGGATAATTTCCTTGACGAAAACCTGAAGAGTGGACGCATCCAACCATCGAAGTCTCCGATGGCGTCTGCCTTCTTCTTCGTCAAGAAAAAGGACGGATCTCTACGGCCCGTACAGGACTACCGGAAACTCAATGAGATGACGGTCAAAAATCGTTACCCATTGCCGTTAATCTCAGAGCTAGTCCACAAGCTCCAAGGAGCCCGGTACTTCACTAAGCTCGATATTCGATGGGGATATAATAATGTCCGGATCAAGGAGGGAGATGAGTGGAAGGCGGCGTTCGAACTAATCGCGGGCTGTACGAGCCGCTGGTGATGTTCTTCGGTCTTACCAATTCCCCGGCGACATTCCAGACCATGATGAATGACATCCTCTGTGACCTAATCAACGAAGGTCACGTAGTGGTCTATCTTGACGATATCCTGATCTTCACGGATTCGTTGGAGGAACACCGAGAGATCACGCGACGAGTGCTTCAGGGTTCTCCAAGAGCATAAACTCTTTCTCAAACCCGAAAAGTGCGAGTTCGAGGGCACTGAGATCGAGTATCTGGGAGTTCTGATCTCGCACAACTCGATGAGGATGGATCCGGTCAAGATCAAAGGCGTCATGGAATGGCCTACGCCAAAAACGGTCAAGCACGTGCAAGCTTTCCTTGGCTTCACGAACTTCTATTGGCGGTTTATCCGAGGCTATAGCGAAGTGGCCAAACCGCCACGAAGTTGACCGGAAAGGCAGGCTGGACCTGGGGAACGGAGCAGCAGGAGGCATTCGAGAGGTTGAAGCACGGATTGCGGAGGATGCGGTACTTGCATTGCCAACAGACGACCGGAAATTCTGTCTAGAGGCTGATGCATCCGAAGGGAGCGATCGGAGCCGTTCTTAGTCAAGAACAGGACGGCATATGGCGACCAGTAGCATTCATGTCTCATAGCCTTACGGAGACTGAACACAACTACGAGATCTACGACAAGGAGATGCTCGCCATTATGTTTGCACTGGAGGAATACCGCGCCATTCTCATGGGCGCAAAGGAAATGTTCGAGATCTTTACGGATCATCAAAATCTCGGATATTTCAAGCAGCCGCAGAAGCTGAACCGACGGCAGCGCGATGGGTAACGGAGTTGGCTCAATACAACTTCACGTTACATCACCGGCCCGGAGCGCTTAACCAGAAGGCAGACCTCCTGTCCCGACGGGCTGACCACGACCAAGGCAAAAACGACAACAAGGACGTCATCTTGTTGAAACCAGAATTGTTCAGAGCGGTAGAAGCACACCGAGGGACCAGTGGACGAGCTGCTGCAGTCGATCTATTGAACGAGGAATTATCCAAGTTGCAGGAAATAGATGACTAGGCTGGGATTCGAACCCAGGACCTTAGCATATGCGCTGCCAATGCTCTTAACCACTGAGCTACCGAGCCGGTTGTGTGGACAGGTCATTAACCATACCCAACACGATCAAATCGGCGAGGCACTTGGACACGAGCGTCAAACAGGCCCTTGAGAAATCGCTCTTTGGTTGGAAACGAGACGGCGACTTGATCTTGTACAAGGACAAGATCTATGTGCCTCGTGACGAAGCTTCGCGAAAAGATCATTCGCCTGCATCACGACACGCCATTGGTCGGACACCCCGGAGAGTATCGGACGCAGGAGTTGGTGGAGCGGAAGTACTGGTGGCCGAGAATGGGCAACCAGGATCAAGGAGTATATCCGGATGTGCGACGCATGTTAGAGGACTCGGTGGAGGCAGAGAGGACGCACGGCTTGTTGAGCCGCACGCTGTGCCGAACGGACCATGGGAGACTATCTCCATGGACTTGATCGGACCGTTGCCGGCCAGCAACGGTTTTGATGCAATCCAAGTATGGGTGGACACGTTCACTAAAAGAATACATGTGGAACCCGTCAGCATCAAGATCAAGAGCGAGGGAGTTGCAAAACTCACGAGAGACCGGATCGCACGGTATCACGGAGTTCCGAGGAAGATCATATCCGATCGCGACCCTCGCTACGTTTCGGAGTTCATGCCGGAACTCAACCGGCTTCTTGGCACGGAGATGAACCCAAGTAGGCCCAGCTCATGCACTCAGCTTTGCATGCAAACCCCTGGGCTTCCCTACAGGGCAATGCGCGGAAATTCATGGGTTTCTCACATCAGTGATCCTGAGTAATCATGCTTACATCTAGCAGCTCCCGGCCTTGGCTGCCCTTGATGATCCAGTGATGGCCTGAAGAAAAAAATCGTGTTTTTACACTGTGACTGGTGAATATTTGTGACATTTGTCACCTATTACCCAAAATAGAAATATGTCACATATGTTACTGCTGTCACAATATGTGACTATTTTCCCAAAATGGAAATTTCTTCGGATGACTCCGAGAAGATGTGACATTGTCACAGCTGTCACAGAAACGAAAGTTGCAGCCCTCGTTGAGCTCTACAATGTTTCTCAATTGACTTTAGCCTGATTCTTATCCGTTATTGCGCAAAATGCCAAATACTGCTGTAAAAAAGTGAAATGTAGCTGGTTCTTGCCAGCCCCTTGGCCGTTTGGGATGAAACATATACTGTCAGGTAGGGATGAGCTGCCTGAACAAGATGAATCTACTCTCATGAGCTTAG
Source organism: Mycena chlorophos (assembly GCA_014461115.1). Lineage (NCBI taxonomy): Eukaryota > Fungi > Basidiomycota > Agaricomycetes > Agaricales > Mycenaceae > Mycena > Mycena chlorophos. The sequence goes on from JACAZE010000015.1 coordinate 29,839, forward strand.
GACAAGCCCTTGTGGAGATATCCTGCATTTACTAATTTAGCTCTATATAGCCATGGGATCCCTTGCTCATATCTGACAGATAGCACCGACTAGCTGAAGAAACACCCTAGGAGACCAGTATAGCAAAGTTTTAGAGCTGTCTGTACATAATTGAGCTCACAATGGGCAAATCAATTTCAAGTCTAATTCATGATCTCACTGATTTGTCTATAAAGCAGGGTCTGCTTTATGAATCAACTTGCCTATGGGCTCATACTGTTCATATGGATAGCATGGTTCCATTGCTATACTGCTCATTCATGTAGCTGTAGTAGATCTTGAGATATACTTTGTTTTCTATGGCTACATTGCAAAATAGCGATGTAGGTGATAGCTTCCTTGATTCTCATCCAAAAATGTTGATCTTGGAACCTAGATGTAGGGGCCATCCAGGGCTACCCTTTAAGCATAAGAGCATCTTGATAGCCTCAGAATTGCTCATAGAATGACCAGCGTACGATTGAATATTGTACCTGCAATTTAGCTAGCAAACCATTATTATAGATTTTGGTATTTTCACCTATTTCAGGAAGCTTCAGTGAACCTCTTCCCAACCACACCTCAAGTATCCAGAAATATCGAGGACTGGTGACACTACAAGTGAATGTTGGTTGGTCTAGATAACACTGATTAGGAAATTGTCGGGGATCCACTGTAGTGATAAGGTTGATTTCAATGCCTTACAGTGCCTTTGGATAGTATCTACAACTTTCCTCAAGACACCAAGAGCCCTCTCAAAAAAAGTGTTTCGGCCAGTGCATTGCTAGAGCCTAAACATTTGGGCCTATGCATACCTACCCCATCTTGCCTGAACTCTTGAGCAGCTCAGATAATTTGGCCAGTATCTGAGGTAGGATTGTTCAAAACACCTCCAAATGCATGTAGGACCTTATCTAAGCTAATGACCATTGGTATGGAATAAAATACCACATTTTGGATTTTCGTCCATTTCAAGAGCAAGAGCATTTCTGTGCTGTGAGGCAATCCGATCTTCCTACAACTAGGGTGGGAAGCTATATAAGACTCATCTTAACTACTCAGCATCCTCAGAATTATTATCCATCTACATTTGCTCTATATCCATAGAAAATACTGCAGCTCTTTTTATCTAATATTTTCAAGCTGCTTTTCCGGGCTTCCAGGGCAGATAATGGCCTCATATTCTGAGACGAGATAATGTAGCACTATATATTGTGTCTCACCCAAACTTCATGCAAATGTATTAAGAATTGAATGCACAGTGGATTTAGTTTGCCCCTCCAGGTAATCTATGATTTATGCAGTAGAGAAAGGGTTTAAAAATAGACTTCATGACATTTCTAAAGGTCAGGTTATAGGACTATTAGGAATTGCAGAGATTGATGTAATCGGACGAGAACTGGCAATGATATTGCACAATCAGGAAGGGATCAGCTTTTTTTTCACTGTTTTTGTGGTCATTCTGGCTTTAGAGATGCATATCCATATGCTAGGAGTAGGACTTAATGATAAAGTGAAAGGAGCAGTCCTCTGGCATATATTAAGCTACTAAGTACTGAAATTGACCAAGATTTGCACAAAATATCATCTAATCTCTATTTTTGATCCTTGATCAAAATCATAGTATGTATGATGCCACTATGTCATTTCGCCAGGAAAAATAATCACTTTCTAAGAGTACCAAAATCAGCTCAAACGGCCTATTGTAAGCCATATATGGCAATCAGACTGAAATCAGCCAAATCAGCATATCGTTTCCTGAATAGCACTATAACTAGCATGAATCAGGCTAAAGTCAAAACAGAAACATTGTTCAGATTACAAATCTCTACAACTTTGATTTCCATCAACTCCGTGATGATGTGACCAACTGTATATAGTCACCTGCACAAATTGCCTTTTTTGGTTGGCAGTGATGGGATCTCAAAATCGTGATATTCTACGGAAAATTTCCTTTTTTGGGTAATAGGTCACCTATGTCACGTTCTGGGCTACATCGGCTGATTTCACTTCCTTTTTGGGAGTTTCCAAGTAGAGATCGGCCTTTTTTCTCTTTTTGGGCGAAGATGTCACAAATGTCACAGCTGCCGGGTTGCCGGAAGTTGATCCTAGCCTCAAGCCGGAGCCCAGAACTGAATTGGTGGGTAACCCATGAATTTCTGCGCATCAGGGCTTGTGGGAAGCCCAGGAGTTTCAGACGCAAACCTGGGTGCAGATCCTGGTAGGCCAATCACCCACAGACGGACGGACAGACGGAACGAATGAACAAGGAGATCGAGCATTATCTTCGGATCTATGTCAATCATCACCAATCTGATTGGTCCAAATGGCTCCCTCTAGCCGAGTTCGGCATAACGACAAAGCTCATTCGTTGACAAAGGTGTCTCCGTTCTTCCTGAATCACGGTTATCATCCGTGGAAGGGTGTCCGAGGACCGCACGAGTCCTATGTTGGGAGCGGAAGAGTTTGCCAAGACGATGCAACGAGCACGGGAAGACGCGACGGTTGCAATCAAAAAGGCTCAGGAACGGATGAAGAAATACTATGATCAGAAACGTGTACCGGCGCCGGAGTTCAAAGTCGGCGATCAGGTATACGTGGACGGATCGAAGTACAATAGAACCGTCCTTCCGAAGCTGAACGATCGCCCGCCGGCCCCTACGTCATCACGAAGAAAGTCGGGAATCGGCTATGAGCTCAATTACCCGCGGAACTCGGACATATCCGGTCTTTAACGAGACGGATCTGACGCTGTATCACGAACCCCCACCTCACCGACGCGAGGAACGTCCGCCGCCGGATATCATCAATGGAGCGGAGGAGTGGAAAGTGGAGGAGATCCTTAAGAAGCGCAGGATGGGTAGAGGATGGCAGTACCTGGTCAAGTGGAAGGGGTACCTGCCCACACTGCGGGCAAAGCTCAATTTTCTACCCTGGAAAATGTTGGTTAAATGTTGAATTTTCCTAGCATTTAACCAGCATTTAACCCCTAGGAAAATGCTGAGAAAATTTAGACTTTTTCCAGCATTTCCCCAGCATTTAACCAACATTTAATCCCTGGGGAAATTCTGACTTTCCCGCCATTTCCTTAGGATTTTCTTAGAATTTCCCCCAGCGGCTGTACTGTGATAAGATCATCGGCCATCATGCCTGGCAATCACATGGAACAAGAGAGTTTTTGTTGGGAAAAGCTGAAAACCAAAATAATGACCAGAGTAGTAAGGATTGAACCCAGGACCTTAGCATAGAACAACAAGCTCCGCAGGTGGAAACAGTACATCCTACTACACCAAGAAAGAATTACAAGGCCCTTTAAAGCCTCCTATCCATGTCTATTTCTGAACCGAAGTTTTAGCCAAAGAATCATTATAGCTACTGCTTCCAAACATGTTAGACCTCACTCTGCTCTACATAGTCTTTTGTAAACACTCAATACCTCAGAAGTATACTGTAGTACAACTGTCCAAACAGGGCAATTCTGTCAAATAATTACCTTATAAGGCAAGTGTACCAATTAGAATAGTTTCTAGCACTCTGGTCTCAGTTTTCAGATGCAAGACTGGGTATGTTATATGTCATTTTACATGCATCTCAATCCTGCACTCATTGTCAGCATACAAAGCAATCTCAGAGGTTATGCATGGTGGTGTTGTCCAATGAGGTGTGTGTGACTAGTTTCTTGCTCTCTATTGGCTCTAACGTGTTCTTGTAGGTCTCTGTCCCATTCAGGTCTACTATATTATCTGTGGATTCCATCCACCTACCCATGTTAAACACATCTAATATCTCCCTCCCATCACCGGCACGTCATCTGTCGTTAATAGGCCTCTTCAAGCATTCTGACCCAGCTGTTTCTACATTGAGCGCCCAACAGACTGTTGGGCACACCATTGGTCGTGAAGAGCTTGGGCAGATACAGTTGAGCCAAGCTTTGCCTAGCTTGCAGGTGCTGTCAAATGTTTGTGTGAATAATAATATTGATCATATCATCAGGCTAAAATGCTAAGATTTTGATCTACTGAAATTCTAAGATTCTGATATGCAAAAATGCTAAGATTCTTAGGATTCTTGACTGGTTATTTGCTTGGATTAGTAATGCTGTGCTTCATGATCAAATGAAGCATAGCCACAATTCAAGCGGGTCTCAGTGTAAAAAAAGTTGGCCACCTCAGGATTTGAACCAAGTATCTGACATTCAGAGAGGACAGTATAGCTGGAACTCGTTCAAAGAAGTGTGGGGTTGTGCCGTGAGCGGGCCAGGAGCATCCGGAGGTCGCGCTCGACAAGTATGCGGGGTCGACCACGGTCAACGGCAGGGGGGGGGCAGCGTCGCCGGTGTCTCGGTCCCAGACAAGTAGATATGGCTGTGAGGGACCAAGAAGACTGGAAGTAGATGAGAGGCGGGAGCAAGACGTGCGATGACAGCTGGTCACACGAATTGGGGCGCCGCCCAGATCAAAAGTTTTTATTTCCAGATGACATTATTTTCGAAAATGGCAATAACTTTGTGTTTTATATCATAGAGTACCATAAAATTGTGATTATGAGCTACCACTAGGTAGAAAACCCCAGTAGATAGTGGCTAATACCATGAAGTAGCTAGTGGGCATCACATGTCTTGTTATTGCTAGGACTGGGGCAGGTTTCTCATGTTGTGGTTTGGGCTGTATCTCTTGTAAGCCCACTCAGCTATACTTACATCCTTTTGTCATGTGATAGCGGGACCTCTTCCCTCTGTACAACCTCCGTCGTTGTCGACTTAAAGAATATATAAGATTCTTGTTGAAACTCGTGTGTTTCTGGACTGGCCATCTAGTTTCTAGTTGCAAGTACTTGACAGGCACCCTTTCCACCCACCTGGATGATATGACATACAGCTCTACTTTGTACTTATCATATTTACAACTGTATTGCAAGGAAGTAAAGCTCCGCACGAGTTGCTGAACTTGCGAGTGACACTGCAAGTACTTGTGCCAATCCACTCGCGAGTTTAGACTCACGAGTGCGAGTACTTGTATTCCCGCAAGTTTAGACTCACCGGATCATACCACGGGTACAAGTTTGGGATCTGGAGCGGTCTGCAAGTACTCGTCATAAGACTAAGCTAGATCATACTGCCTGAATGATATGATAACATAGTTGAAAACATTGTAGGTCTAGTACAAGCCATATCTCATGCTTCAGAAGGATCCAGGAACAATTTTGAGTCCTCATCACACGACCTTGGATAGCTTGTAAGGGCCCATCTGCAAGTACTTGTAGACTCGTGGAATCCACTCGCAAGTATACACTTGCATGAGTACGAGTGCCGCAAGTACAAGTATGCACTTTGGTGGGCCAAAAACTTGCATGATGATACGTATGGACGCGGATTGACAAGGACAACAGTCGACAATGGATGGTTTATAGTTTGGGTTGGGGTTGTTTGGATGACCCAAGGCCTAGGCTTGGTCAGACCAAGAGAGATTAATCTTCCTCTATCTGCATACCACCCGGCCCGGTGATAATTATAAGCCATAAAACAGAATGGTGCCAAAAACTCGCGTTTTTGCGCTTTTCTGGGCCGAAGCAGGTTCCAAATAGGACTAACACGTTCCCATGTGGTTAGTTAGAGCTAATCTACAAGTAGGGATCTGCGCCCAATGCCTGTAAAAGTGCTGAAGCCCAGTTTTCTTTAATTGCCTTGTAATTATGGCGGCTTGGAGAAGAAGTTAATAGTGGTTTAGTCTAGTGGTAAAGCTCTTGCATATTCTTTATACTGTCCTCTCTAAATGTCAGATACTTGGTTCAAATCCCGAGGTGGCCAACTTTTTTTTCACGCTGAGACCCGCTTGAATTGTGGCTATGCTTCATTTGATCATGAAGCACAGCATTACTAATCCAAGCAAATAACCAGTCAAGAATCCTAAGAATCTTAGCATTTTTGCATATCAGAATCTTAGAATTTCAGTAGATCAAAATCTTAGCATTTTAGCCTGATGATATGATCAATATTATTATTCACACAAACATTTGACAGCACCTGCAAGCTAGGCAAAGCTTGGCTCAACTGTATCTGCCCAAGCTCTTCACGACCAATGGTGTGCCCAACAGTCTGTTGGGCGCTCAATGTAGAAACAGCTGGGTCAGAATGCTTGAAGAGGCCTATTAACGACAGATGACGTGCCGGTGATGGGAGGGAGATATTAGATGTGTTTAACATGGGTAGGTGGATGGAATCCACAGATAATATAGTGGACCTGAATGGGACAGAGACCTACAAGAACACGTTAGAGCCAATAGAGAGCAAGAAACTAGTCACACACACCTCATTGGACAACACCAGCATGCATAACCTCTGAGATTGCTTTGTATGCTGACAATGAGTGCAGGATTGAGATGCATGTAAAATGACATATAACATACCCAGTCTTGCATCTGAAAACTGAGACCAGAGTGCTAGAAACTATTCTAATTGGTACACTTGCCTTATAAGGTAATTATTTGACAGAATTGCCCTGTTTGGACAGTTGTACTACAGTATACTTCTGAGGTATTGAGTGTTTACAAAAGACTATGTAGAGCAGAGTGAGGTCTAACATGTTTGGAAGCAGTAGCTATAATGATTCTTTGGCTAAAACTTCGGTTCAGAAATAGACATGGATAGGAGGCTTTAAAGGGCCTTGTAATTCTTTCTTGGTGTAGTAGGATGTACTGTTTCCACCTGCGGAGCTTGTTGTTCTATGCTAAGGTCCTGGGTTCAATCCTCTACTCTGGTCATTATTTTGGTTTTCGGCTTTTCCCAACAAAAAACTCTCTTGTTCCATGTGATTGCCAGCATGATGGCCGATGATCTTATCACAGTACAGCCGCTGGGGGAAATTCTAAGAAAATCCTAAGGAAATGGCGGGGAAAGTCAGAATTTCCCCAGGGATTAAATGTTGGTTAAATGCTGGGGAAATGCTGGAAAAAGTCTAAATTTTCTCAGCATTTTCCTAGGGGTTAAATGTTGGTTAAATGCTGGGGAAATGCTAAGAAAATTTAAAATTTTCTTAGCATTTCCCTAGGGAGTTAAATGCTGGTTAAATGCTAGGAAAATTCAACATTTAACCAACATTTTCCAGGGTAGAAAATTGAGCTTTTGCCCGCAGTGACAGCAAGGACTCTTGGGAACCGACAAGGAACCTCACACACGTCAAAAAGCTCCTGAAGGAGTTTAACAAGCAAAAAGAGGTCACCCAGGCAGCGGTCGTTCCCGAGACAGAACAACCGAGTCCTTTCAAACTGCCGGTATTACCCCTTGGTCACTGGGACCATCTCGTCAAACGGTTCAAACCGAAACACGAGAACCTGCCTTACCTGCAGAAAAAGCTGTTCAATGGCTTTACTGGACGCTTTGAGGAAGTTGCACCGGGGACGGGGGGAGGATAGACGCGAAAATGCCCTTCGTCGACGAGGACGTCGACCTTGACGAGGGGTAATGTCACAGACTCAGGGTTTTATTGAGGACATTTTTCAATTTTATTATGGAAAAGGAGGTCTTGTGACATGGTCACATGATAGGCACGTGAGGGATCTGATGGAATCAGTAGAGATCAGTGGAACACCTGATGCACAGTTCCTAACACGCATCATGGATGGTATCACAGGGAAGTCGTCGGTTCAAGGATCACCCAGACAACTGACATGACACTGACACGACGTGATCAATGTTGAACCATAAAGCCTCTTTCAGATACAAGAACGTTCTGGACTTGTTATGACTCATTATGACATCATGTAGGACTGGGGTATATAAGTAGGAGCACCTTCGGCTGTATTTCCCTAGTCTTGAGATTTACTCGATTTTACGACTTCTTGTCTGCCACTCGCGTCTGCTAAGCCTTTACGGGCCAGTCGTAGTCAGACTCTTAGTTGTTCGTCACAACCCCTCTCTGAACCCCTTTGGATGTAAATATTCTGAATAGACAAATACCCCTAGGGGGTCCAGGAGGGTGGATGACATCCACCAGGCATGGATGCATCCATATCAGTGGATACATCCACTGGCCGTCATATATATCCATACTTGCCAATTTAGGCAATAATCTATTCATGGGGCTTCCCAGGAGGTGTCTAAAATAGTTTCATTGATTATCATATTGTTTACTGGACAAGAAAAGCTTTACAGAGGCTTTGAACATTCTATTAGCCTGGTTTGGCTACTGCGTTCTGGAATATTTCTCTTTATATTCTGTCAGATTCTATATAGCAGAGACACTACAGGGGAATATCGAATATTATCCTTGCCAAAATTCTGATAATATTCGACATTTTTTCAACATTTTGTCAGAATTTTATCAACATTTTCACCCTGCCAATATTTTAAATATTATCAGAATTTTGTGAGAATTTCTGCAGTATTTTCTCAATATCTTCACCCTGGCAATATTTTGAATTCTATCAACATTTTGCCCAGCATTTTCACCTGGACAATATTCTAAGATTCCGAGTGGACAATATTCTAATATTTTCTTAGGATTCTCGGAGAGAATCATGAGACAAAGGAATGGCCAGGACAGGACGGGATTGAACCCAAGGCCTCTTGCATCTCAGCAGGATACAAGTCTACATTCGGCATCATAACCAACTGCTCTAAAGTGCTTTGGTAGCCTCTAGTTTCCTTGACTATACCCATTCACTAAACTCCGCTCAGAATAGCCACGGCACGCAAAGTCACTCTAATAATATCCATACATGGTAGTTTCACTCTGTCACGAAATGTGACAACTTCCCAAAAAGGAAATTTCTTCCAAGCAACAGCCTGTATCACGGCCTGTGTCACATATGTGACCAAAATCAAAGTTGTAGAGATCAAAAAGTTATATATAGTTTCTTAATTGACCTTTCTATGATTCCCTCTAGTTAGCTCACAAAAGGCTACATACTCAGTTGATCTCAGACTTCTGCCCTCATTGAGCACTATAATAGCAGTAAATGGCAAGATTCTAGTGCTCTCTCAATGCTATTGACTCTCTCTTTATCTGGTGCTACATCAGAATGATAAATTAGCCCGTATTCCAGGAGCATTGCAAAATTCCTTGATGCTCTGATACTGGCATAGGATCTTCATATATTTCAGAGGTTAATATGTCGGATCACAGGGTTTGATAACGCTGAGCGGGGTCCTAAGCTGGCTACAGCGGGGTTCTCGACAAGCGTCGCTCTTCATGGATGCGGATAAAGGAGGGAAAATAGACAAGAACGATCTATCAAATACAAGTATCCAGCCCGGGATCTTCGGGAACACGCCGTGGGCGCTGATGAAACAAGGTCGGCATAGGAAAATGGATCATGGGGCATCTTGACGGTATGTGGTGTTAGAGTTGGATATGTGGGCGTCAGGGGTAGAAGCCTAGCCTCGACCCAGGCTTATCTCAGAGAGCGCCGTCCAGTGACTACGTCACGCGCCTTCCTAATCGGGCGGTCCATCACAGAAAACACGAAAAAAATGATGGACGGCAGCTCTCTGAGAACGCCTGGGGCAATTACTATGACACCTCCCCGTCGAGTGACCATCTGTCATATTTGAATAGATCACGGAGCATCGGCGCTGCCTTCTCCGCTTTCTCCCATGCCCGAATCGACGCCCGAAGCGCCGTCCGGACGACGAGATACAGTTCTACGACGCGCCCGAAAACCAGTCCGATGTCGGGACTCGGAGTCCGATGAAGATTACATGCCAGGGATGGAGGAAGAGCCGGATGATAACTCGGACGTGGAGGAAGAGATGCCGCCGACTGGTCCGTCGTTCCTTGACCAAACAGACGTCTGCGGGAGAATTTGGGCGGGAAGTTGTGCGGCGCGTGAAGACTGTACTGGAGGCAATGGATGGTGCAGGAATCAACCTCCCGATCTTCCTCGATGCGCTAAGCTGGGGTGACCCCGAGTGCGCGGCCGACCCCAAAGTCCGGACAGGCGAACGACGTTGATGCTCAGCGCAGAGCTGCCGGGAATCCTCCGTCGCTGGTGGAAGCCTCGCCGTGTCTAACTCTCACAAGACGTGCGTCCGGCGGCCAATACCCAATGGAGAGGATTGCCGCCAAAATCACGCTCACGATCATCGGAGCGTGAGCTCAGACTGCTCGGTCCCTTGCTGCGATCGCCTGCGGGGCGAGATATCGATGAGGACGAGGTTACGGAAATCAAGCTACGGGAGCTCATGGAGCAGATACAGCTCAAGCGCCGTATTTGTGGGCTCTCATGCATGATATTGCCAGCTCTCCGATGCAGCGCAAAATAAATACCTTCAAGAAACCTACACGAGCACGAGCACAACAATTCATATAATCTAATGTTGACTGATTTTTGGTTTAGGTTGTCCTTGCCGCACCGCCATCCTTTCCTATTCCCGCTCGCACCACCAGAACCGGCTGCAAAAATTATTTGCCGTCTACTTTAAATTCGCGGCTTGTCAGCCAAGGGATTCGACACTCTCCATGCTTTGGGGCTCACCATGAGCAACAAGTGGACAGGACTCGCCGTCGGGCGCATGTCCAAGAGAGCCATGGACACTGTGATCGCACTGATTTGGAGTTCCCTTGGTTGCTGTCCTACGACAATGCAACACTCTCATTTCGTGTCTTTTCCCAACGCATCGACAAGAATACGCAGGCCGGCCATGGTGCTGCAGCTTCTGTCTACATCAAACGCAACACCAAACTGCTCTCTGCCACGGCAAATCCAGACCAACAAGCCCAACGCCGTCTCGGAATGCAAAATCCAATTTCGTTTCGAGATCTGCTCAAGCTATCAAAGGCTGCTGGGCCACGCATCACTCCTCATCTTGTCTACGAAATCCTCCGTGTTCTCGTCACCAGCGCCGACTTTGATCTTGCCTCGTATGCAGATCAAGATGATCCTTTGCTTCAAAAGCCAGAGCGTACCAATGGGCTACCTTTCGGCAAGGAGCATATCACACTGCAGTATCTTCTTGGGTCTGTTGGCCAGCCGGAGGCAAGTTACGCAGACAACGAAAAGTTGATCATCGAGTGGCTGCGTCAACTGCGACTGGAGGGACGGGAGACTGAGCGTGATCTAGCATTTCGCAAACTCCATGTCTGGGTCGGGGACCAGCTTACTGCAGATCGGCTGCGCCAATATCGGTTTCTTCCGCTCCGAGGACCCAAATGGGTACAAACGACTGGATTGGATGATTGTTCAACCCGGTTGACTGCACATTCTTATGTGCTTTGTCAACTCCCTCCACAAACAACATCTGGGGACTGGGCTTGGGCGTGGCCTGAGTGCTGTGTTTGATCGGTTGAACCGCAAGGGACTTGGAAAAGCACAGACACAAGGTCCTTTCTTTCATGATTTGGACGAGGTGCTCACAATCATTTTTGAGGCCCAAGTCCGCGAACTTTGGCTTCTTGTTGCAGGAGTTGATTCCCTCTCTGAGTTGCGCTCAAAATCTGCTCAAGAGCTTGTTTCTCTTACGCCCTCAGCAGCGGGCTCGTCGAGCTCTTCTCGCAGCTGGGCCCGCAAATGGATCGTTACGGCGGGAGTATACGTCCCACCATTTCCGAATAAGCTCTTCTGTCTTTAGCTGATGTTCTCAATTATTTTCTAGCGCTCAACATCCTCTTCGAACAATACGCCGCCTCGTTCGAGCAGCTCTCCCACGTCGTCAAGCTGTCCGAGATGCTTGACGATCAGACTAATAACGCCGCCCGCCGCGTTGAGGCGACGTGATGGCCGAGATCGTCAAGTCCGGCGGGATCACGGCCTTGCTCGACCGATTCGTCACTCCAGAGACCGACGCCTTGGCTTCGCTGCGGTCCGCGAGTGGATCTCTCGCATGCTCTTCACGCCGCCTGCCGGCGCGAAGCCGGCGCCCGTCGGTGAAGAAGAAGGCGCGGATCCCACGGTCTTGTCGTATCCTGACGACGGCGACGACGGAGGGCGGAGAGCGACCGGCGGGATGGAGGTCGACATCCCGAAGAAGTCGAAGGGAAAGGGCAAGGCGAGGAGTAGCTGGCCGGCGAGGATACGGAGTCACTACCGGCTAGACCGGTTTTAGTGTTAAACAGGTAACCCGTTTAATCGTCGCGAACTCCGTTTCCTCGCTAATCGACATCTCAGCTCCCCCAGTATCTCTCACCGGACCTATTTCCTCCTTCTCGGTCGCTTACCGTGCAGTATATGTGTTCGATGTAGTTGTCGCGCGCGTGTCCGCCGGTCTGTCGCGTGTAATATTTGTATTCCTTACACCGAGCTCCGCCAGCCGAATCAAGGTTGAGCGTGAAAAATATATCTCCCGTGTTCTGTTCCGTAGTAACCGTCCGATTACCCGTCGAACCAACGCGCTTGATTATCTCACGCCCACATCCAGGCGTCGCGGATCCTCACTGCCTTCTGCGCATGCATCTCCGATCATCAAGAATAGAAGTCTGATGTCATGCCGGCGGCTAGATTAGATCCTCAATCGCCCTTATCATGTCCGCATCCCTACGCTCAGTCCCTTAAGTCGTTTCTTCGACTAAGTAACTCCGGGCTACCAACTTGCACTTGGTAGAATATGCATCATCCATGGATCTCGATTAAGCGCAGCGCGCGATTACAAATTTCCCAATTAGGCTGTGCCTGGAAACCTTTGTCGATCGTGCGCCCCTCCCTGGATTTTCGTGTTCTTTCTGCAGCCGGGGCTGCGACACCGCGTAGACGCGCGCTTCCCGGGCTCGATCTCCACAACTACACGCGTTCTAGACCTGGGCTCAACACCGAGTCCATCTGCTTTCCTGATCCAACTGCGTGCATCTCCATGATATCCAGCTACTCCCATTCTTTCGCCACCGCGGCGTATTCGTTGCTTGGCGAAATCTCGAAAATTTTAAGGACCCGGGTGATATTCGACCCGACTCTCCCCCATTTTTAGAAATTTCGCTGTCCCCAGCGAAGCATATAAAATGCACCACTGGGTCGAATACGTCCCGTTGTCGACTTCGCTTCCCTTCGCTGCTCGACAACATCTCTGCTCTCATGGCGCCTAACCGCGTTCCTTCCATTCCTGCAACCCAGCTTGCGCGTACCAAGCCGAATTCCCCGCGCAGTCCGCCGTCTTTGCGGCCACGCTCGGCGTCGCGGTAGCTCAGCCGCTCAACCCCAACGACCCTCCCGTTCTTGGCGTTCAAGCCGCCGGAATCGCGAAGCTGTTGGTGCGTCTCGCTTGATCACCGCGGCGCACTTAGCATTTTTCCTTCTAATGCTAAAGACGCCGCAGGCTCCGCGTTCGAACCGCGCACATCGCGTATTCTACCCGGCGACAAGATCATCGTCAACCACATCCACAGCCTCAAGAACAAGACCACGCAGGTCGCGCAGAACTTCCTGACTGCTCATAGCCACAGCGAGTACCCCGCGGAGTTCAAGGCTCTCGTTAAGAGCATCGACCGTTTGCTGCGCATGTCTCGGCGCCCTTTACGGCTGCTCCTGTCCGTTCCTCACAGGCCCTCCTTTTTTCTTGATTCGGGACTAATCGCGATCTCAGGACGAAATCGACGATTTTTCTCGACAAGTCCGGACGGCGATGTCGAGGTCAGCAGCGTCGTCTCAGGACACACAGGACGCCGAGGCGAAGAGGACACCGAAATGCCCGAGGCTCCTCCCGTTCGTGGTGCGCCCACTTCACTCCCTTAATCGAGAACTTCGGTTCTCACGTCCTATGATAGCCGTCTCCCGAACTGCAGCCGCCTGCTAAGAAACAAAAAGCTCGTGTGCGTCATAGCCACCATTGCGTTCCGCACTCCCCATCCTACTGCCAGCCGAAATTCCAAAAGAACAAGGGCAAATCCTCTTCGAAGAACGATAGCATCGAGCTCGTTGTTGAAGACGCCTGCGGAAAACCGTTGACGCCATGGAGGTGCGTCCATTCAATCACGGATCATCGTGCCTCCCTTCCTAGTGGAATCCTCGCCACAGACCGGCGTTACCGGGCCGCACCCAGCAGCACGGCGGAATCGGTATCGAAGTCGTTCAGCTTGCTCGCCTCATTTATCAAGCCGTCTCAGTGAACACGCGCGCTCGGCGAAGCAGGTCGCTACGAGGAACTCATGCAGGAGGAAGGCGGCTCAATTCTGCCGTCGTACTCTCCGTTCAGCGCCTTGGCCCCGGCGTTGAAGAGTTCCTCGCGGCGCTCTCGCCACACAGCTATCCTCAACCGGCTCGCCAACATGAACTTCGTCCCTCCGAACCGTATTTCGTGCGCCATCTCCTCTTCGTCACTGACTACCCGCTAATTGAAACCTCTGTCAGGGATCTCAATTACGGTCTTCCCACGGTCGTCGTTCAGGCGTTCCTGGCGAACCGCGACAATCGCCCTTCGCCCGGTCCCCATCGTCGAGTCGTCAGCGCACGCCTACTGGCCCCAAAAGTCCAGTTCCAGCAAGCGTAGCTAGACGCGCCCGTGCGTCCCCAGATAGTCAGTTCCAAGTCGGGATATCCGTCCGCATCGGATCCGTTCTTTACCAGCCTCTCGCTACTTCCGCTCTTTACCCATGCCCAGTTGTAGTTTAAATGTACTGCCTCTTGGGAATCGAACTTGACTTCTGCGTACTTTTTGCGTTTCCGATTAAGCCGCCGCCATCAATTCTCGTCATCCGAGCGTCATCGTCGCTACCGCCGGTTCGAACCCGATGTGGGCGTTGTCGGTGTAGATCCCGGCCGAACGAGACATCATTAACTTCCGCTTTCGCTGTAAGTTCGTCCAGTTCTTCCTTCGTCATGTCGATTAACGCTTCCACATCCGCCGCGAATTTAATCTTGGTTCGAGCTGCATACGGGATAACCCGGAACGCCGCCACCTTCCCTGGCCACATCGCCCCGTTGAGTTCACACAGAAGATACGATCCTCCCCTCGTTCGACGCACTACCACCAAAGGCCCCAAATATCGCAACTTTGACTTGCGATTCAGGCTCTTTTCTATTTTTGTGTGTCTCGCGAGCACTATATCTCCGGGTTCGAAGTTATAGTCCTTAATCGTAAACTTGTGGACACGCTCGTACCGCTGTACAGCTGCCAGCTTTTCCTTATCCACCCGGGCTCTCATTTCCTCTATGTGTATGCGATGCTTGGCTAGCGCTTTCGCACGTAGACCAACCAACTCAGCAGTGGAAATAATTTCTCCAGGATACTCGACCAGCCAAGTTGCCTCAACCAAGTCAAGCGGAAGTATCGGGTGGCAACCCGTAACCCTGAAATACGGCGTGCACCCCAGTCCTCGCCGCGTTGTAACCCTATCCGACCAGATAACTTGAGGCAAGAACCAGTACCATTTATTGCCATCTCCGCCTGTCGCCTTTGCCAGCGACTGGCGAATATCAGCATGGCCTCGTTCTACCGGGCCGTTGGCTTGTGAGTTATAGGGTGAAATCCTAATTCCCACAATTCCATATTTCCGGCTCAGCCACTCCAGTGCTGCGAGGAATTGTCCCGCGTTATCAGTTACGATTTCCACTGGACATCCCCAACGGCAAGCGATGTGTTCGGTAAGAACATCCCAAGTGCCGCCCGCATTGTCGGCTTCGCAATGCCTTAGCCTCAATCCATCTGCTCAACGAGTCCCTGGCTGCTACGACCAGTTTATGCCCATTCGACACCTCGCTCATGACCATGGCGTCCACATGAATCTTCTGAAACAGACTCGGAGTCATCGTAGGGATCGGCGGTATTCGCGAAAGGTTCCGTTGTCGGACCTGACACATATGACAGGTCTTGACATACCACGCGACATCGGCTTCCATCTCGGGCCACCACAACCGGATCTCAGTAGGGATTTGGTTGCGTATACGCCCGATGCCCCAGACTGTCATGAGCGGCGCGCAGAATAAACGTTCTGTGCTCCTTCTCCACCACGATTTTATTCATCCCATCTCCGGCTTTCTTGAAAAGCCGCCCGTCTTCCCTAGGAAGAATCTCTGCGCATAATACCTCAGTTCCCGATTATCCTTTTCCGACAATTGGTCCAAAGGCAAACATCCTTTCCGCAGGTATTCTTTCACCAGGTCGATCGTTCCTCCATCCGGATAGCTCTTGCACTCCTGTGCCCTTCCTCGTATGGCTCTCGCTTAGTCGCATCCCACTTGAACGCCGTGTCCGGAAGCATCGGCTCCGGCTCCCGAACATCGCTTGATAGATACTCCGGCATGTCCACGTTCGGCTGCGCGTCACGCATTCCGTACCGCCCCTCTATCTCGCTCCGGTTGGTCATATACCTCTCCCAACAATCCTCCTCGAAGGCCTGAAATAATTCTTGCTCCGTCGAGGATTCTAGGTCTAGTGCAGACAGGAAACCTCCTCTCGTGTCGATCTCATTCCGGAAGTCTTGAAGTCCATAGGCTGCTTAATGCTGTAATCCCAATCCTCATGCATAGGTGGAGACGGATTTTCATCGTACCCCTCCTCTGTGTTCGGGACTACTTCATCTCCATCAACCCGTTTCCTTCGTGATAATCCATCCCGAGAAAGTGGACCCCCGAACGTGTTTTAGCGTGAAATGAAACATTAGGATTTGCTCGATCCACCGGTTTATAGTCGCGTTTGGCCCCATACCGGGATTGTCCAACATGCCCTTAATATAGAGCGCGTCGGTCTCCACCGTCAGGTTCCGGCAGCCCAATATCCAGTACTGCAGATATTCCAATGCTCGTTTCAAGCCATATAATTCACGCTTAGGCTGCGAGAAGTTCCGCTCACGGTCGTTTAGCGGTATTGATGCGAACTTCGCGAAGTAGCGTTTCTTCGGATCGTTCGGATCAATCTGCCCAACTTCAATGCCGATCGCCAAATGCGAAGTGTCGACGGCAACAAAGGTCTCCCAATCGTCGTCGTAGTTCAGTGGTCGGACGCGTCGCAATTAGCAATCGCGTCCTTGATTTGGTCCATGGAGGCTTGCTCCTTAGGTCCCCACACGAACTCCGCATCCGCTTTCAACAGTTTGGTTAAGGGCCTCGCCATAATCCCATAATTGCGAATGAAATTCCTCACGTAACCCACTACACCCAGGAACTGTCTTACTTGAGAAACGTCCTCCAAGGGAGGCCACCTCAAGATGACACCAACTTTGTCCGTTTCTGGCCTTCGCCCTTCATACGAGCATGTATGACCCACTACGTTAAACGTCTCTGCGCAGAGCACCGCCTTATGACCCGAGATAGTCAAGCCGCTGTACTTCAGCCTCTGAACTACCTTATTCAGGTTCTCGAAGTGTTCCCAAACAAAACGCCGTATGCCTGGGTTATCCTTATGAGTCTCATAAGTCCCATCCTTGTCCTGATACCGCGTCGCTGGTCCCCTTACGGTGCGTCGTCGATATACGGCCAAGTAACATGCGGAATCTCATCCTGCAGAATGTGCGTTACGTCGTCGTGGAATATTGGCACCGAGTTAGTCCACCCCATAGGTAACTTTACTAATGGCAAAGCCCCAAACGGCGACTGAAACGTTGTGAAGTCGCGAGACGACTCTGCCAATTCCCTCTGGTCATACCCAGCGTATAGATCTAAGCATCCCCCACAAGCTCGGCCCCGCAAAGTGATCGGCAAGCTCCTCCGTCGCCGGCGGCAGTCCTGAATGCGCTATTGTAACCGCATTCAGAGGCTCCAACGCGTGGACTAGTCGGATGCTTTTTCCGTCCTTCTTGACTACCCCGAAGAATTTCGACCTATAGGAAGCGTTGGATCGTTCGTAAACGCCCGCATCCATTTTCTTCCTAATTATCTTGCAAAATTCATCGAGTTGGCCCCGGGAATAGGAATACCGCTCTATCCATACTTTGTGTTCGACCGTCGGAATTTCTATAGGAGGGAAGAAATCCGAGCAAGCGTTCCCAGCTCCGAATCATCCCAAGCGAATGCCGACTCGTGCATCATCATAAAGTGATGCAAGAGTTTCCGCTCTTCTGGCCATAAGAAATCCCCATCGTGCACCTTGTCGATTAACTCCATTCTGTCCACAGTGTACCTCCCAGTCGGGCAATACTCGCTCGGCTGTGGATCCAGCCCAGGCATATCCTCGAGAGGGTTTCCTGTGATGTCTCGCTTGATCCGGTACCGCTCCGGTAAGTCCGTATAAACCGGCCTCGTTTTCAGGGCCACGGGTTTATACTTCTTTCCCGCAATTGGGATTTCACGCCCAAAAACTGTGTCAATTCGTTAATCGACTTCGCGTGCTTGCACCGATGCTTGCAGCGAACGCATTTCTCTAGCTCCTCCACCGATTGATGGAACCCATTTACGTTCTCCGGCTGATCCGCCTTCGGATCAGCTCCCCTTCCAACGTAAACACCTCCATGATCCGTCCGTCCTCTAATCGAGTCTTCTCCTCCAACCCCACAAATTGGTTAAAGAGCTGGGCAGCCGGTCGGTCCCTCTGAAATGCCTCAGCATCCCGAGAGGCCAACAGGTACGCTTCTTGAACTTCATCACCCCGGAAGTCCACACCATTACGTGGCTCCAAAACTCCTTCTATCCTCAAATTCCCTTCGTCGTCGAGCCCAAACTGTACCGCCACTGATTCCAATTTGTCCGCCCCGCCGACTTCACTCTTCAAAACTTCCCAGACCTCCGAAAATCCGCTCGCGTCTCTTTCTCACTCTCTTCACTTACTCGGGAACTCGGCATCCCTTCTTCATCACTTCCATCTGACCCGAGTAGGGAGTCAACGTCTTGCATCTCGCTCCAGCGGTTCCTTGGATCCTCAATTTTCTGCTCCGCCTGGGTTCGAACCCCACCGTGGCCAGGTTCAGTGCCTCTAAACTTTGGTCGCTGATTTACCCAGTCCGGTTTCGCTCCTCCCCTAGGTGGTCCCTCTAATGGGGGAGTTGAATCCCCCATGGGAAAAATTCTCTGTGCTTCGAGAGTTGGATCTCTAAGTCGCATAACGGGCTCCAATGGGTCGCTGCTCTCTTGCGTTTTGATTCGGACGTCGTCTTTGTCCTCCACTTCCTCTACCGTAACCTTCCTCTTCGGCCTTGATGCTTGCGCGACTTTCAACCCAGGGCTCGACTCCGACGTGGGTATATTTAGTCGATCCTTCCCTTTCCCAATTGGGATTGGAAGGTCTCTGACGTCCGTCGCTCGCCCCATCTTGGTCTACTCGACCCAGCATTTCCGCCCTTCGAATCCGGTCCGGCACGGCTCCACATCGCTTGAGCTATCCGCGGCTCCGACTCTCGAGAACTAGAATCGTTACCGGTTGGCCTCCTGGGTTGGTCCACTGGTTTCGGATTAGCAGGTTTGACTGCCTCCCTGATCATGAACTCTCCCGTGCAAAAGTAGGTAGACTCAACCGTCGTTGGGTGCTTGGATCCTTAATCGTGTCGTCTGATGCCCGGATCGCTGATTCTCGATCACTGAGGCCGTCAAAACGTCAAACGGTCTCCCCAATAGCACACGTCGTGCGCCGTTTGGTCAATGATGTGCACTTGCAAGTACACAGTGATGTCCCCCAGTAGGAGCGGCACATTCTTGGCTAAACCAGCCGAACGCTTCAATTGTCCGTTTGCGCTCTGCATGAAAATTGTAACATCCGGATCCCACTGCAGTCCCAATTGCTCGGCTAACTGAGGCGACATTGACACTATTTGTGATCCGCTGTCGATGACGCACTCCACTCTTCGAGTCCCACCGATCGTCGGGAAAATGACTCGGAGCGAATCTGACTCCGCCCGCCGTGAAGATTTGCTTAAGTAGCTTATCTTCCGGTACGGAAGCCATGTACACCACAACAGGGTCACCGCAAATAGTCGTCCCTGGCAAGCACGACTCATCCTCCTCCGTAGCTGTATAACACCATCCTCCGTCCGGTAGGTCCGAGAGCGCGATCGCGTCATATTCCAGACTGATCGACCCCTCGTCTTCCATAAATGGAAAATCTCCCCCCTGATAGAGAACTGTGTTGGCATGTACTTCTTTCACTGGCTTCCTCTTGCGTGTCAAGGCTTGGCGCATCGCTTTCGCGAACTCGGGAGACATGGCAGCTAGTTCGCTGATCGAGATTCCTTCCAATGACGCGTTTTCTGCTCTCGCGATAATTCGCTTGAGTGCTCCAACGTTGTCATACTTGGAAACTATCCTCCAGGAACGCTCTCGCTCTCCGTCATCAGGCGGGCTTCGCTCGGTTTCGGAGTCTCTAATCGGATCGGCGGAAACTCTTCATCATCCGAGTCCTCGTCATCCATTATGATTCTCCTCGTCGCACGTCGTCTCCCGGCACGCGTAGACTACGGTCATACTCATCCCCAGGGTCACTGTTCTCTTCAACTTCCGCCGATATGCGAACATCTCGCCCCTTTTCCTTCCTCCAATTTCTAGACTTGTCTGCGACAGATGCCCGGTCCTCAGGGAGTTTTGTCGCTTGGGGTGCCCTGAGCTTTGGGCTTTCCCCCTCCCCTCATCGAACGGTCTAGAAATTTGGGTGGGATGACGGGACATCCGCTCCGGCGCCGGTCCTCGTGTTTACTGGTGGCTCGACTGACGCTGGGCATCATTTCCCGTTAGGCTCCTTGTGAAGTCCAGGACTTGGACAAACTGCTGTAAGTCCAGCCCAGCCGGAATCCCGCTGATCGCAGGTGGCGGCGACATTGATGGTGGCGTGGGTGCTAATTGCGGCCGGGGCCTGTGCATACTGTAAGGCTGGCTGATTCCAAGGAACCTGAGGCGGCATCGCGGTTGGTAACCACCCTGCCCATGGAACATAGGTCCCCCGTAATACAGCTGCCCCCGTAACTGCCCGAGTCGAGCCTTGATACGACCGGTTGTGCGCCAGGTTCTGTTGAACCAAGCTCGACACCAAGTGATCGTAAGAAGCCGATACGGCTCCTCGCTCGTATTCCTCATCATCGTAAACCGCACTCAGGTTCTGCTGTCGGGCCCGCGGGCCGAAGCCACCGCGCCCTTCCGTCGGCTCCCCTGCTTGCAATCTCCGATAATACTCCGCAACCCGCTGCTCCCTGGTCGGTGTTCGGCTCGAAAACCGGGATCCGAACGTTCCCTGGTAGCATAGACATCCCGCGCTCATCCACCAATATCTCCCCTCTGAGGATACGTCCCTTCTTCTCTGTACAGTCTTCCTCTGCGTGTTGCTTCCCACACCACATACACCACGAGTTCGGTGCTGATTGTTTGAAGTGCGGCGGCGTTTGATGCACCGCTCTCGGAGGCCCTTGCATCGCGTGAGAGGAGGAGAATCCCTGGGCTCTTTCTTGTTTGAACGCCTTGAATGTTTCATCCAAAGTTTGCTCTAATCGAGAAATCGACCCAGTAACATTCTTCTCTTGGACCTTAATCGAGTCCTGCACAGCTGCGACCTGCTGCTCCAGCGCATTCAACCGCTCGGTGTTCTCCGTCTTAACATACGGCGTCAGCGGCCCACTGCGACCCGCTGGCTCCGCATCGCGGACCCGAAGCTGACCATCCGCCGCCCGTCGACTGATTCGCCATCCGAATAGTCAAGTCGATCACTTGTTCGTAGGTATACGGATCTTCTCGGCGAAGAACCTGTCCCGGCGCTTGTCCTCCCAGAACAGTCTGCACGTCAATCGTGTTTAGCGCCCCGGACTTCTTCCGAGAAGTTCGGATCCAGTAGCTGCATCCACATCGTAATGAGTTCCCGACTAGTGATCGCCGCCGGCGCTGTGTCAACTTCGCCCCCAAGCCCTTGAAATGCGCTCCAGTCCTCATAATCCGCCCCACATCCGACCGATATAGAGTCGAGGTCATCCGAATCAAGTCTTTTAGCATGGCCATCGATCCAATGTCCCTATCCTTGATCTCAGGGTAGTTTTCAAGGACTTTGTCAATCCAGTCTTGCCAAGACACGTTCTGATCCGAAAATCCTTCAATTCCTCTCCACAAATCCTTCGTCTGCCAGCCCTCCAACAACTCGACAGTCCGCTCTTTGCGCTTCTGATCTGGCACCATCCCGCGGTCAAGCTTCTCGTATCGCGCTTATGAAGGGCGGGAGATATTCCGCGGCATGTTCGCCGTTGAACGTTGGTTTATCCCGATGCCACCATTCAGGAAGACGCTGGCTACTCGCTTGACGCTGGGCCTGTCCCTGACCAGCTTGCGCTCCCTGCTGCTGTCCACCTTGTGGATTATTCGCATTCCCTCCAGGACCTCCGCCTCCCGGTTGTCCTCCACCTTGACCCTGCTGCTGAGCGCCCTGTTGCGCTGCCGGTCCCCCCTGCATTCCCTACGTTTGGTTGTGCTCCTCCTTGATTCGCCATTCTCGAGGAATTACTTGAAGCAGAAGCGGATGGTTGGTTAACGTTATTCGTAAAACTCGGGCCTCGAGATGCAGAACTGGAGTTCTTTCCTCCCTTGGCTTTCGGTGCAGAATAACGAGGTTCTTTCACTAGTGGTGCAACTAGCGATGCAGCAGCGTTTGCTGACGACGCGTGTCCGGAATTTTGGGCACGGTACGGGTATTGGTTCGAAAACTACTCTCTCCACGAAGTAGAGACGAGAAGTCCGATGGTTTGGAATCAGAGAAACTCCTCTTCCTTTTATTCGCAATGGCGGACCACTACGAAGATCTCGAATAAGCAAGTTCTTGCTCCAACTCAAATAAACTCAAATCTGCTACTCCCTCGCGGTGGGCTCCAGATGATACGTGTGCTATCGGCCTAACACCAAAACAACCAAAACAACACTCCAAACCACCAAACCAAAACACTTATAAAGCGCGGTAGGGTAATTTAATGGAGCAAGGTCTTAATCGTAATAGCGACCAATGCGAGTAGTCGGCCTCTTGCAAGGCTAACCAGTAGTATGCAAGGGGATAACAGGTATTGAGGCAAAACTCAAGTGGGGTTTCAAAAGCTTGTTCGAGAGGATTCAGAAAACTCAAACGCGATTTATAAAATCTCGATTGAGCTGTCCGAAGACAATCCAACAGTGTGTGTGTGTGTGTGTGGTTGTTGGGTGGTTGTGAATAAGCACCAAGTGTGGAACAAAGTTCTCGATTAAGAGAGCTCAAATAACAAATATGGCAATTCAGATAAGGAGCGCAAACAGCTAGCTCAACCTTAATCACAATCCTTGATCCTTTGCTCTGCTTGTTCACTTTAAGCCCACTTGGCATGGCTTAATCCCAGAGTTGATTTCCTTCAGTTTCTCCAGGTAGGGTTCTCTCCCAAGTATGTTGCAAACTCTAAATTCCAATCCAAATTCCAAACTTGTTGTTACAACTCAACAATTCTAGTGTTCCAAATCAAGTCATGTTCCTTTTCCTTGGCTCTGGAGAGGTATTCATACCAACTTGAGGCCCCCAGGCCTACTTGAATACATGAATTGTGAGATAAAAACTAAATATATTGATATAAGCACGCACTGCAGTCCAAAATATGCGTCTTCCCATTGGTCCGGGAGGATTCCCGAGCCGTGTTGCGATGCTTGGCGTCCCAAAGTCGCATGCTGGTCGTGTCGAGACCATCCTGGTGTCAAGATGGTGCTTTGCTCCCGATTTGGCCATCCTCAAATGGCGAGTCCCTCGGCGATCTATTCGGGATCGCGTAGGGGCGATTATTCCGGTTCGAATGGTACCCGGGTCGTCGTTATCGTCCAAGAGGTCGTCCCTATCGGTGGTGTTTTCCTCCTCACTCCTGTCCCTGATCGCCGTAGCCAGGCGCGCCCATGACTGATCTTCTTCGTCATCCTCATTATCCAACTAGCCGTGTTTCGCCGGTAGGCCCGCCCAGATCGTCCCGCCGCTGTCCGACCCGAATGATCCGATGTCAGAACCGCCGTGCTCGCCCTAAGTCCCCAGTACCGAGTTCTGGAGTTCACGATTAAGCATTCCAGCTAGCCGCGCTTCATCTAAGCTCTAATCCCGATTTCTCAAATGGTATATTCACGCGACGGGGCTTTCCGCGTGTCGAGTTCCTCTCCAAGCCGCCCTAATTACAAGGCAATTAAAGGAAACTGGACTTCAGCGCTTTTACACGCGTTGGGCGCAGATCCCTACTTGTAGATTGGCTCTAACTAACCCGCGGGAACGTGTTAGTCCTATTTGGAACCTGATTCAGCCCAGAAAAGCGCAAAAACACGAGTTTTTGGCACCATTCTGTTTTATGGCTTATCAGCGTGTCCGAGGGCGCAGCAAGCCCGAGTCAAAGGCGCCGGCCAAGAAGAAGGCGCCGGCCAAGGAGAAGGCGTCGGGCAAGGGCAAGGCACCGGCCAAGAAGGCTAAGGCGGTCACCGTCGCGGAGGCACCGGCCGAGGTGCTGCGACGTAGTCGGCGCAAGCTGGCTCTGCCGGCTGAGGAGGAGCCCACACCGGAGACCCCCGCGCCCAAGCAGGCCAAGAAGGCCGAGCGCGAATCCTCCCCCCCTCACCCCAGCCCCTCCATCTCCAATCCTCGCCCCTGCCCCCATGCCCCCTGCTGAGCCGCCAACCCTCGTCCCTGGCCCTGCCAACACCGAGGTGGTCCTGCCCCTCATTCCGTACGTGGGGGCTGACCGGGCCAAGATCCTCGGCAGTCAGGTGGTCGTCTACCGAGCAACCGCGCACTACGACCCGCGCTTCGACCACCTGCTTTACCAGCCCCCTGCGGGTAGGGTCCATTCCACTCGCCGGACGATGCCTGACCAAGTAGCGGGTATTAAGCTCGCTAAGAGCGTGGGCGTTCCCGGATTCCTCGCTCGCCAGCTGGAGCGAGACCATACGGGCGGCTTTCCAACTGGCGGAGCAGGTCGGGCTGCCGGAGAGCAGCCCTTGGTGCATCGAGCACACGCCGTGGACGGAGCAGGATTTCAAGAGCCGGGAGATGTTGTTCCACGGTGGAAACTGGTCGAACTTCTGGCGTGAACGGCCTTACGCGATGGTAGTTGGGATCCACGTCTCCGTGGCGGACTGGAAACGCAGAGAGGATGTCACTCCCGAAGAGCCGGACTGCAAAGACATCATCCGTCCAGATTTGGATTGAGCACCCTCCCCCCGCCCACGCAATCGCACGAACAATAGCAAGAACAATGCCTGTACCACTACGCCTCCTATTATTGTTTTTTCTTTTGTACCTTTCTTTTGTACTCTTTGTCAAATGCAATCTGTGGCTCAGCCATTCAAGGTCACTTACACGGACCCAAGTGTGTAAGTGACCGTGTAAGTGACCGTATAAGTGACTTGGAAAATATCTGTGATGCCTCGGCTGGTCACTTACCATGGTCACTTACCCGCATGTCGGGACCACTTGTCGACTGCGGGGAGCTTGCCACGATGGCTTCCCGGTGTTTATGGCTGGTCTCCGGACGTCGGGGCCCCTGCCCCAAACCGCCTATGCTGTGCCCGGGGATCGCAGAACAGTTCTCCGCATTCTAAGAGCTTGGCTAGGAGGTCACTTACACGGCTCCGTTGTCGGGACGACATCAGCGGTCCATAGCGGTGGCCCAATATATCCCAGCCGTTTGGAACTTGCTACACGGACTTCAACGACATGCCCGGTAGGGCGGACACAGGTATCGGCGGGTCGGAGGGTCTCCTCGTCGATCGGCTTAAGACCGAAAAACGCCGATGCAGCAAAAGGGCAGGAATGCAGTGTGACATGAACCCCGTCTTCTCTAACTCTTACACCCACCATGCCAAAAGTCTCTTCTGCGTCTCGGCGTGCCTCGCGGGCAGCCTATGAGCAAAGCGAACGGTATGCGTCTCATACATCTGCACAGTATGTATTAGACCACTGCTAATATTATCGACAGAGGGCAAGCGGTGCGCACCGCGGCCCGTCTGGCTAGGCGCCCGCCCCCATAGCGAAAGGGCCCCAAGCGGCACCTCTCCAGAGTCGTTCTGCCTTCCCTGGTGGAATGCTGGGCTCGCAACCCCGTCCCTCTCGACCGCCCCATCTCCAGGGTAGCTTCCCGCCCAGGCTACGACCCGGGCATCCACGCCGTGTGGTTGACCTTACCATTCGACAAAGGCGACGCTATGCGGTCTGAGCAAGTCCTATACCCTGGGGACTTGCCTACAACTGTGACCCCCAGGAAGAAAGGGCAGCTGGACGAGTTCGAGCTGGTGGCGATGGTGGATGGGTGGTTGTATGGAAAAGAGCTGGTGGAAGAGTCGGAGTGGAGAGATGACTTGCAGGAGGCCGGAACCAATAGGCGGAGAAGGGAGGAGGTCTTGGACCGTGTTAGGGAGCACATCGCAAACTTGCTGGAGACTGAGTGGGCAGAGTTAATACAGAACATGCCGGCTTGCGACTACAGTCTGTCGCAAGAGGTGTACGATCGCCACATTACGTTCATGGCACGTCGCATTAGCCGCTTGTACCGACTGGCTTTCGAATGAATCACCCATTCTTCAACCAATGGAAGTCACTTACACGGTCACTTACACGGTCACTTACACGGTCACTTACACGGGTCAGCCGTGTAAGTGACCATGTAGGCACCCGTGTAAGTGACCGTGTAAGTGACCATGTAGCTCAACCGTGTAAGTGACCATGTAGCGCACCCGTGTAAGTGACCGTGTAAGTGACTTTGGATATTAGAGACTAGTGCTTAGGTGACCAGGTAAGTGACTTCAGTGCTGCTGGGATAGATGTACATAGTAGTTTGACATTGAGGACACACTAGCCTGCCCGTGCTGCTAGTTCATCTAGAGTGCTCCACAGGGCAAGGCCGTTGCTATACCTCTCATCCTTCTCCTGAATCCTTCTTTGGTACAAGTCAGGGTCCACTTCTTTCAACTGTGCCTCTGTTCGAAACCCGTTATCAATATGCCGAAAGAGCCCCCAGCCGTGTACTGGGTAAAAGAGGCGCGATGCTCATCTTTGCCAACTGGAATGTTTGAATGCGACAAGGTGGCAGAGGGAATAAGAATGGTAGCTCCAGGGGGAAATTGGAGCACCAGCTTGAGGTCCCAGAGAACGAGATGGCCCCCCTTACTGTGGTCAAAATCTCCCAAGGCAGTGATAGCGCACCAGCCAAAAGGGAGGTTAAGAACGTCCCTATGCTTGAAGGTCCATACATTTGGGCCCAAGTTGAATGTGGCGGCAGCAAAGACTGAGCGAGCGAAGGGGCGGGGTTTGTGAGTGGGGTCCAGCTTCTCGTTGTACTGACGATAATACTCGTATAGTCGTGGTGCCCAGAAAGCTAGCATGGCTACAAGGTAGGTCATTAGCAGCCGGGTCACTTACACGGTCACTTACACGGTCACTTACACGGTCACTTACACAGCTCAGCGGTGTAAGTGACCGTGTAAGTGACCGTGTAAGTGACCCACAAGGAAGCGGGGGTCCACTCACAGCTAGCGAAGGAGGCCAACTCCTGGAAGGCTGAGTCTTCAACGAGCTGCTCTGCCAACTCCGGGCATTCTGCCTCGGGGAGCAGGGCTCCGTCTGGCCCTGGCCATAGGATATGCCCACCGTGATTGCCGCATAGAGGCCCCTCCGGTGGGTTTGCACGGCCGTCTTCCCAGCGGCTCGCGCCGCAGCAGCGGCAACCATCAAGCAAAGGCTCGATGAATATGGCCGTCATAGACCGGATCCTTTGGTCGGCCAGCCAGCACGGCGAAGACCCGGCCGCCGGAGTCTACCAAGGGTATTCCATCTCTGTAGTCTGCATCAGCTCAGTCGAGTTATGGTCACTTACACGGTCACTTACACAGCTGACCCGTGTAAGTGACCCTGTTAGTTGCTAGTGTAAGTGATGTACATTCCATTCCATTGGACCACTTGAAAGCCCAGTCGCAGGAAGTCGTCAACGCTGCGTGCCTTCTTCGAGCCCCGGAGCTCCCGTGCATCTGGCATCCCTGCCCTGTATGCCCCCCACTCCACAGGTAGTTCCTGGCTCTCGAGCATCGTTGGGAGGGTGGAGAGCTCCACCGCGTGGCGCGCATACGCAGCCGGTCGCGGTGCATGCCCCTCAGCCACGACCTTTGCCTGCCGCTCCTGCCGTCGCTTGCGGTGCGCACGCGAGGCAGGCCCGGGCGGCGGCGGACCGAGGCCCTCAATCCTGACAGGCCCTCCATCCACCCTTCGCCGTTTCGCGGCGGCTGGCCGACTGGCTCCTCTGCTAGCAGAGAGCGCCACTCGGGGTCGTCCCACGGGTTGACCCAGTCCTCCACCATGTCAGCGCTCGGCGGCTCCTCATCTCCGCGTCGGACTCCGCATGGACGGCATCTCTGAGCACTGGTCCAATGGAGAACACGCGGGACTGGAAAAAGTCCGCAAACATACACCCGCTGGGAGTCTGCCGTTGTCAGGTTCTGCGGGAAAAGCAGAGCGGGGCATCCTCACCATCTTCGAGGCGGTAGGCAGCCAGAGCATCTGTGGAGCTCATCAGCAGTGTAGGAATGAGTGGCGAGGCCAATGTGAGGCACTGTGAGCTGGGTGGCTTGGGTGCAGGGCACACCGGGAGCCCATTTGAGCTCTACCCAATGTGGACACATATGTACAGGGTGGACAAAATGAGGAGAGGGATGGGGGCTGCATACCTTGGTGGCTGTCGGTATATGTACACCAAGCGTGGCCCGAAAGAGTGGACTTTTATCCTTGTCACAGCGCCTGCCGAATGAAGGGGCACGGAACTACCAGGCCCAAGGGACAAGGGCTAGGCGGTGGTGTCCGCATTACTGGCCGCTCGACCGTACAGGCGTCCCGTCGGGGGCCGGAGGGTGAACACACTGTCTGCGGTGCAGGCCCTAGAGAGGGCAAGGGATGTACGCATGGCTGCCGCTCGAGAAGCAGAAGGTCCGTACACCACCCGAGCCCGTGCCTTTGGGAGATGACAATGCTGCAGCTACCGCCCGACGCGAGCGGCAGGCCGCCAGTATAGAGGATGACCCAGAGGGCATGGAGGTGGATGGCGAGAGTGACGCGGGGGTGGAAAGTTTCCCTTTTCTTGGAGGCAACATTGACCTGCCGCATGTGGCTCAGCCCGCTCAGGTCGAGCTATTCCATTTCATCATGGCACAGCACAGGCGAGTTCGTTTGCATTAAGGGTCACTTACCCAGGTCATTTACCCGGTCACTTACCCGGCCCACTATGTGTAAGTGACCGGGTAAGTGACCTGGGTAAGTGACCTAGTCGCCTTCGCTCAGCTTACCCCTTCCAGGCGCGGCTATCCCCGAAATCAACACACTCGACAACGAGACTCCATGCGCCGCTTCGAGGCTCAGATTGGCCCCATTGCAGATGGAATGGAGTCATGGGATCACCTAGTGGAGCAAGAGGGCCCTGATGCCGTCTACCTTCCTCCGGAGGGGGGTCCCAATCCACCTTAAGAGGGTCTATGTCGTTGACATCTTCCGTGAGCACCCCCCTTCCCGTTGCCCTCTACAAACTCAGACTGCCATAGAAGAAGGCTTCCGGGAAGTGCCATTCTTGGTCGGCGATGACCGTGTTGCACCAACCCTCGTCAAGCAGGGCCTCATTCCCTGCACCCCCGTCTATGCCACGGTCGCGTTTACCACCTGTACCCTCACCGCCTTCCATGCCATGAAGATGCGCTGTCCTCGGCTAGGCAAGCAGGCATTCCTTCGTAGCCTCAACGATATCCACGGCATTGCTCCCAGACCCTACATGCAGGTCCAGTTCTCGGTCGCATATGATGTCTACCTGCGGGCAAGAGAAGAAATTCGAATCGAGTGGCTAGGGATCTTGGTCGTGACTCCCTCAACTGGCGTCTGAAAAATGCCTGCCCGGCTTGCCTCTACAAGGTTCAAGGGCAGCCGGAGCTCAACCCTCCGTTCCTCTGCACTCATGACGGCAACTCCTCACTCAAAAGAGTAGAATCAAGGCACGTCCGGTACTCGGAGAATGGGGAGAAGGTTGTTGGGGGATGCAACGAGGTCCCAGATGACCGAAAGACGCCTCAGGACTACTACCTGGAGCCAGAGGTGGTGAACCGCTTCGCCAAGGATAGCCCGGAGGTGGCCGAGGCTATGAGGGACTTCCAGCCGGATCCAAACCGCGTCAAGCCTGACCAGGGCTGCGGCGAGGGTTGGCATAACATGAAGGTCAGGTCACTTACACAGGTCCTTACCCGGTCACTTACACAGGCCCACTGTGTAAGTGACCGGGTAAGTGACCCTCTGTCTCAGGAGACAACTTAGCCCCTCTCAGGAGAATCTTACCGACAAGGCCCGTGGGATCTTCAAGGAGACCGGCCTCTTTACGTCATTTTGTCGCCATAGCGTCACCCTCGTGCTGGTGGATATGATTGAGAGTGGAGAGTCGTGAGTCAAATGCCGCAAGACCAGGAGGTCACTTCCGGTCACTTACCCGGTCCACTTTGTGTAAGTGACCGGGTAAGTGACGGGGTAAGTGACCTGGGTAAGTGACCATCATCTCATTCCATCCTCACTTCCTTTCCAGGGCGAAGTATGGGCTGTCAATCACCTGCCATCTACTCGCTGTTCTTGGGAAGCACGTCCTGGGCTACGACATCGGGTGCAAGTTTGAGCAGTG
Source organism: Mycena chlorophos (assembly GCA_014461115.1). Classification (NCBI taxonomy): domain Eukaryota; kingdom Fungi; phylum Basidiomycota; class Agaricomycetes; order Agaricales; family Mycenaceae; genus Mycena; species Mycena chlorophos. The sequence continues at coordinate 60,282 of JACAZE010000015.1, forward strand.
GGTGTACGAGCATCCCTTGGTCTGCAAGCTCGCAGAGGAGAAAGGTTTCTCAGCCGTGGGTGGTGCTTTTCACATAACCGGCCACCTCCGGCAGTGTCAGCTTGAAATATGCCCCTCTATAGAGATGGCATGGGCCTAGAGGCAGTGGAGAATGCAGAGAACATTTTCTCCAAGTCCAATGCCCTTGCAGGTACGACCAGGCATGCCAGCGCCTTTCATCGGCGCCAAGACATTGTAAACTACTTCTTTCACTCCGACAACTTTGATGCCCTGGCCAACATAGGTGAGAGCAGTCACTTACATCCTCTCAGAAATCTCACTTGATCCTAGTCTCCCTGATCCACAACAAGTACCGTCGGGCATTGGAGGTACTCTCCAAGGAAGAAGACCTCCTGGACTACATGAACACCAACAACATCACTGAGAGGTCTGTCTTTGAGCAGTGGTTGGTGGATGAGGAGGCTGCCCTGCAGAAACTGAGCAAGGAGCCATTGGAGGAGACCCTGCAAATGGAGTATGTAAGGAAGCTGGGGGATTACTATGCTTGCCAGTGAGTGACAAATTGCTCCCTGCTTTCTTTACTGGACTAGGAATTAGGGCCAAGCTCGAAGCTCTGGTGGAGTCCATTGGCCAGGAGCCGATCCCGGGTGGGCGGGCAAGGGACTTTCCAGCCAGGATGGCCAAGTGGAACAAGCAAAACGCAGAGAGGAGGAGGACTGAGAACAAACTGGAGAGGCTGGCAACTGCAGTGGAGGCCATGGAGGAACAGTTGAACCTCAGGACAGGGCAACGATGGAAGAGGAACAGCCAGGAGTGGAAGGCAGCGGAGGCGCTGCTACGCAAGAGACGCTTCCAGAGGGCGCTGGACAGGCTACAGTACTGTGTGGTCTCAAGGCTCCTTCAACTGTCCAAGACCCACATGGTTGGAACTAGTGAGTGCTTATTCTGAGTTTGTCACTGACGGTCACTTACCCGGGTCACTTACCCTCGTCAACCCGTGTAAGTGACCACGATTGACTTGGGTAAGTGACCCGGGTAAGTGACCGGGTGAGTGGGCCGGGTAAGTGACCCGGGTAAGTGACCGTCAGTGAAGCTTGCAACTATTGGTGTACCAACCGTAACATCCAGGCTACCACATGCGGCAGCATATTGCCAAGGCCATTAGCTCCGGCGCCAATGCGCTCCAGAACGCCCTCTCGGAGTACAACTCTGCTGCAGACGAGCTGGAGGAGGGTCATCCGCAGCTCACCTGGGAGGAGATCCTAGAGATGGGGGTGCTGGAGGACTTCGACTTGCCCGGCTGGGCCGTGAAGACATTCGCGATGCAGCCTGGGCTCAGCCCGGTGCCAGAGTGGCCATGGACCTCCATTTCCGGCTGCTCCGTGCTCAAGAGGAGATCATCCGCTGCAACGTGGAGATCAAGCAGTTCGCCACCTGGATGAAGGAGGAGAGGGAATTCTTGGTATACCAGGAGCGTCGGGTGGCATCAGAGGGGCGGCATGCAAGGGCGCTCCAGATTGAAGCACCGGATGCTGCAGGGAAGGTTCTTTGCCATTCACAGGGAGAGGCTGGAGAAGCTCCGGAATATGGAGGGGTTTACAGGTGACATTGAGCCTGGGGTGGGGGGTGTGCGAGATCTCGTCGGTCCCTGAGGGAAGCAGCAGTGACCCTGGATGCAGACCCAGAGACGGAGATTGTGCAGGCCATGCAGCAGGTGGCTCTAGAGGAGGAGCAGGATGGCGGGGATGGCACTGGAGCCCAAGATGATGAGGGCCATGAAGAAGAAGAGGAGTATGCCTACTTTGCCCATGCCGCCCTGATGGCATGGATGGATGAAGAGCAGGTCCATGTAGACTCGGCAGAATAGACTTGAAAGCAAGTCACTTACACCAGGATCTTACAGTCACTTGCAGTACAGGGTCACTTACACAGGTCACTTACACAGGTCCACTGGCTGGTAGTGGCCCATGTAAGTGACCTGTGTAAGTGACCCGTGTAAGTGACCCAGCCAACTTGGAGGCCCTTGCCTTGGGTGGGTAAGTGACCCGTATAAGTGACCCAGCCAACTTGGAGGCCCTTGCCTTGGGTGGGTAAGTGACCCGTATAAGTGACCCCGCCAACCCGGGAGAGCTTTGTAGCCTGGACCCCCACTGACTGTCGCATATATCATCCAACATTATTATATCTACAACTCTGTAAGGACCTTGGAAGAGCTCCAGTACCTTCCAATGCACTTTGATCCCAATCACGCCGAAATAAAATTGCATATCTCTACAATTAGAGCAGCTATCGAGATTCTATGTATTGCTCTGTGCTCCCGATACCAAGGCGCAAGTTTGATAGAATGTGATCCGCAATCATGCCGGACCTGATAGTACGACTGTGTGCCATATTAGTTCCGCTATTTTTGATCCCATCAATATTTTTGAACCCCCATCACTTCCCTGACCACTCAACCTAAGGGTTACTTACCCCAGCTTAAAACAGCTCTATATCCTGTTCTGGTCACTTACACACACACCTATCTCGACCCCCTCCCCAACCCCCAGGGTACCTACCTATCCCTTACATAGCTATCTACACCACCTAGGTCACTTACATGTATACCCAGCTCAATGTCCTTTAGAGGTCACTTACACGTCACTTACATCCTACCCCCCCGACCTACCCCCTCCTCCCCGAGCAACCTACCTATCCCTTACATAGCTATCTACACCACCTAGGTCACTTACATGTATACCCGGCTCAATGCCCTTTAGAGGTCACTTACAGGTCACTTACATCCTACCCCCAAACCTACCCCCTCCTCCCCGAGCACCTACCCGACCCCTACATAGCTATCCATACTACAAAAGACCCCCCGTCACTTACACGGTCACTTTCACCCCCCGGACTTGGCGCCAGAAACACCCCCTGGGGGTGGCCAAAAGCCCAGTTCATAAGGACATTTGGAAAAAGGTGTACAAGCCGCCATATTAGGCGGGGGGGTAGGGGTACCCCCCCCGCCTAATATGGCGGGTTGTACGTGCACATCAGGTGTGCACCGCTCTGCAAGGTATCCTCTGTTCCGTAGAGCGCCATCACAGGAAGACCTTTAGCACCGAGCTCAAGCAATGCATCTTGACATTCGCCAGGTTTGTGTCCGGTATGGATTGCCGCGATTATCTCGGGAGTAGCGGCGACGGTGGTCCCAATCAATGCGGTCTTGAATTCGGTCGACACTTTGGACGGATCGTTGAACAACGCATCGACGAACGCCGGCCGAGCGGTGAGTGCCGTTGTCGCATCTTGCGACAGGAAGGCCTCGAAGAAGCCCAACAGTTTCGGCAGAAAAGTCTTCGGCGCGGTGGCGGGACAAACCGCGCCTGAGATAGTGATGATGCCAGACAGTGGGCATGGTGAGATGTAGGCGCAGATATCCGCGATTATGGATGCTGGACCCGCTGTTAATTGGGGCGACAATTGGCTGGTGAGTAGTCCTCACCCCCGGCGCTCCATCCCACCAAGACCGGCTTGGACAGTGAAAACTCCTTCATGACCGCGGCAAAATCCGCGGCGAACAACGCAGAGGTGTACGCAGATGCCTCTTTCGGCTTTCCGCTGCGACCGTATCCACGCATGTCGTACCGGACCTGTAACAAAAATCACCCTCTGCGAGTTGGTTCCCTTGAAAGGCAAGGAGCCGACATACGAGATGGAAATTCTGCAGCATCCGCTCGTCTGCGAACAGATTATCGAACACAATGCCACTCAGAGCGAAGCCATGGACGAAAACGATGCTTTGGCCTTGAGGGTTGCCCGTCGCGTCGGCGTAAATCCTTGTGCCGTCGGAGGACACGCATTCCTTGATCACTGGCCCGGGCATTGAGCACACTGGCAGGGTCGGCATCCTATGGCCCTTTAAGTCGTTGCGAGCAAGTTGCGGGGACCCGGAAGACGGTTGACGACCAACCGGCGATCGGTGTTCCGAGCCCGAGGTGGGCCGGCGAGGCCCAAGACGCGTGTCGTCACTTTCACGTGATTCCTACGTGCTTGCCATCGAACTTCCACCACCGACCAACCAGCGGCGATTCGGCTTCGGAAATGAAGCTCTGGATGGCGAAGCGGCGTCGAGAGGTCTTATAACCGCGACCACCTCGTCGCTCCAGACCAGCCATAGCACCATGCCAGCGAATCGCCTCACGGACGGCGACGGCTCGGAGCCTCGCAAGAAACTCATCCTCAACGCCTTCGTCATGTCCTGCAGCGGCCACCAATGCGCAGGAATGTGGCGTCACCCAGAAGACCGCTCCAGCGAATTCAACAACATCCACCACTGGGTCGAATTGGCAAAGTTACTTGAGAGTGGCGGGATTCACGGAATGTTTATCGCGGATGTCTTGGTCCGTGTGCGCTTTCTCCCCATCCATGGCGTCAACTGAACGATCTCCCCTTCCGTAGGGCCCGTACGACGTCTAAAAGGCCCACGCAACCTCGCACCCGCCGCAATCGCCGGCGTCCAATGGCCCGTCAACGAGCCGCTCGCTCTCATCCCCGCTATGGCCGCAGCGACGAAAAACCTCGGCTTCGGCGTCACAGTCGCGACGACGTACGAGCAGCCGTACCACCTCGCGAGGCGCCTTAGCACCGTGGACCACCTGACCGGCGGTCGACTGGGCTGGAACATCGTAACGGGTTATCTCGACTCGGCGGCGCGGAATTTGGGGTATGGGGAGGAGCAAGTGAAGCATGATGAGCGGTATGCGATCGCGGAGGAGTATATGGAGGTGGTGTATAAGCTTTGGTAAGCCATTTTCGAGTGCCAGGCACTTCAGTTGACCTGGGTTAGGCAGTCTTCCTGGAGAGACGACGCAGTCAAGCTCGACCGCGAGAACGGGGTATACACCGACCCAAGTCTCATCCGCGAGATAAACCACGCCGGGAAGCACTACACCGTTCCGGGACCACACCCATGCCAGCCTTCGCCACAACGCACGCCGCTGCTCATGCAAGCAGGCACTTCAAGTGCAGGCAAGGCCTTTGCGGCGAAACACGCAGAAGTGATCTTCGTCGCGGGCCACAGCCCCAGCGTCGTCGCGAAGAACGTGCAGGACATCCGTAGGAAGGCAAACGACGAGTTCAAACGCGCTTCGACGTCGCTCAAGTTCGTCGCGCTTCTTTGCCCGATCATCGCAGCGACCCAAGCAGACGCAGAGGCAAAATACGAGGAGTTGCAACAATATGCCAGCATCGACGGCGCGTTGGCGCTCTTCGGCGGCTGGACGGGGATCGACCTCGCGGACTACGCAGTCGACCAAGAACTCCGGCACGTCGAATCCAACGCGATCCGGTCAGCCGTCGAAGGCTGGTCGCGCTCTGTTCCCGGAATTCCGAAGTGGACGAAAGCGACGGTTGCGAAACACATCGCCATCGGCGGGCTTGGCGCGACTGTTGTCGGTACCCCGGAGCATGTGGCGGATGAGATGGAGCGTTGGGTGCGCGAAGCAGACGTAGATGGGTTCAACCTCGCGTATGCGTTGATGCCGCAGAGTTTTGTGGATATCGTTGAGTTGCTGCTGCCCGTTTTGAAGGCGCGGGGACTGTTTGACGGGTATTCGGTCGACGGCGGGACGTATCGCGAGAACGTGTATGGTCAGAAGGTTGCGAGGTTCCCGCCGGAAGAGCATCCTGCAGCGAAGTATCATTGGAAAGCAGAGTAGCAAACCTCTACTATCTATCGCCTTCCAATGCTTCTACGAGAATCTGCGAAACAATTAAACTTCGCACTCGTCGTGAAAAATTGGAAACGCACTGCAAACCGACCGCGCCACTCCATCGTCGGACGTTCGTCCTCCACAATCTTCCTCGCAGCACTCAAAAATTCCTCTCTCCATCCCTTTGCCCTGTCATCCCCAGCATTCCACTTACCAGCAGGGAACCGGTCGTTGCCGGGCTTCAGCATCGGCACCGCAGCCCAACAAGTCTCCCAAGGCGCCAAGATGAGCGGGAACTCGAGCACACGCAGCATCGCGTCGCCCGAATGATACCGCAGCGTCATCGCGCCCGCGCTGTCCCCGTCCCCAAAGACGTGCATCGCTTCGAGGCGTCCGACGAGCGACCAGAAGCGGAGCATGCCTTCGTGTTGGACGCCGTATTCTGCGAGTGCAGAGAGAAGCGCGTCTTCGTCTTCGTCGTCTTCGACGTACTCTGGGTCGATGACAAGCTCGGATTGGAGTGGGTCGAGTTTGTAGCCTGGAGGGACGGGGACATCGCTAGTGCCTCCATGAGCAACGCAACACAATCCTCGGCAAAAAAGACCACACGCACTCTGCAATCGCCCTTAACACCGGATGCACAAACGCATTCCCCCACGTAACACGCGCCAACTCATCCTCATCCCGCTTCACGCCCTCTTCCTTGATCAGCCGAAACAGCTCAGCGACCATCGGGATGAAATCGCCCGCCAGCGGGTGTTCCCTGGTCGCTCTCAGCAACGACCCGCACGCCCAGTAGTACAGCGCGGGTCTGTGCTGCGGGGCGCCGAACCGCGCGTCGAGGAAGAGCTGCGAGGCGGTGGTCTTGGCGGAGAGTTTCGTCTGGATGAGGTGCGAGATGAAGGCGTCGATGGAGGCGGACCAGGCGTCTTGTTCGGTCTCGGAGGCGTCGGGGCCTTCGGCGTAGGGCTTTGGGAGGCGGGGTTCGGTCATGGTGGTAGTTTAAGGCAAGGCGAGCCTATGGTGATCATGTCGGGCGGGGTTTCAAGAACCTTGAGGCTGTGTGGGCAGATGCCGAAGACTTTTCTGCGCTGGCTGAGTCTGTGGTGAACGAGAAGAAGGAGGTGCACAAAAGGATCGAGTGGTCGTCGTTGAAGATGGTGGTCGCGGAGAAACAACTTGGCTGCGATCTTGTCCACTTCACGAATTTGTTTGCAATCGCTGCCCAATGGCCCACGACCGCACCTACTTTTACTATCTAGCCCAACATATACCTTCGCAAGTACAACACAAAAGCACTACCGCCCTAGCCAGCCAACCGAGTGCAAGCTTAAGCTGCCTCAGATAAGATAAGATAACAGCATCCTAACCTTAACCCTCCTCATCCGTTTCCTCCTCCGACCCATAATCCGACACGTCGTCGTTATACGCCGTCTGCATCGACGTCGATGAAGATCCCGCACTCGCAGCCGGCACCTGCCCGACCCCACTGGCACCAACCCCAGGCCACTCATCCACCAACTGCTCATCAACCCCACCGCGCCTCGCCATCGCGCGGAACGCCATCCAAAGCATCATCAGCTCGTTCCCCGCACACCACCCATTGCAGTCTTCCTCCGGGTAGATCTTGGTGTGCTTTATGATGTTCGGGACGGTGTCTGCGTAGGTCTCCGTGCGGAAGAGCGTGCTGTAGAGGGATTTGATGTCGACGATGTAGATTGGGGCGAAGATGCGCGGCAAAGGGGATCGCTCGCGACGTGGTAGTGGTGAGCGGTCGTGGCGATGGGAGGAGGAGCTGGAGTGATGGCGAGGCGAACGCGAGCGGGAGCGTCGAGCATGGTCACGTGCCGGGTCGCGGTCGTCGACCCTGCGGCGCGGATCGCGTGGGGCCGGATGCGGCGGAGCGGAGAATTGGTGCTGTATACCTTTAAGTATAAGTTATCAGGGTGCAGGAAAGCAGGGCATTACCAAGCGCAAGAGACGTCTCAAAGAATCGTCCCCAAAGTCCCATTCATGCGTCTCAAGTTTGAAAGCATGGAGCACATTCCGCGCAACGACCTTGTCGTGCACAAGCATGATCACAGGTTTGTCTTTTCGTGAATATTGCGCGAAGAAATCGCGTGAGCGCGACTCGATGAGCTCCGCTGCTAGCGTCTCTGTAGGGCCGTTTATGTCCGCCGCTTCAAAGGGTTTCTGAACGGGGTCAGCACGACGGAACGAATGCAAGGTGGATGTACTTGGTTCGGATTCTTGAAGCTGATATTCGCCTCAACGAACAAATGCGTAGCAGTCTTCATCGCGTCCGCGTCCTCATTCCCGAGGTCTGGCGCTTCACCCCAAGCAAGATCGAGCACCTTCGGTGCCCTTGTGCGGTCTTCCCTGGATCTAGAGTCCTTGGTCCATGTATTATACGCGAAGCAGAGAATGGGGATGTCGAGATGACGGTCGGTGGTGCGCGGAATACCCATGAGGTCGATATCGAAGTTGCGCGCGAGCTCAGGTTGAGCGTATAAACGATAAAACACCCTAAATCCTCGTTGAGCACGAGAAATAAATCCGAAAGTAACGCACCGAGCATTCTCAAACTGCCCTCTCGCAACACCCTTCTTCAACGGCGCACTCGGATTCGAATCCTGGTACTGCTTGTTCGCGCGAGACAAATCCTTCGCGCCTCTGCCCGTCCCCGCTTTCGGCGTCAAATCATCGAGCTTCTTCGCAAAGCTCGACCGAGTCTTGAACACTAAAGGCGACAGCGACTCGAAATCCCCAGCACGAAAACTCGGTCTCTGGTTCCGACGCGCGTGCCTCGTGTTACGAAAGAGATTCTGCAGAGTATCCTCCGAGACCAGCAGATGGGAGGTCCCCGACGTCTTTATGCCTTGCATCTTCAGCTTCAACACAGAGCTCGATTTTTTTAAATCGTCGAAAACTTACCGAGCAACAACTCCAAATCGCCGGTTTCGCGATCGCTCAACGCGTCGTACACCACATCAGGGAGCTTTTTCTTGTAGTCTGCAGGACTGGTACGGGCGTATAGGCCTCGTAGGATTCAGCAGACAACAGGAAACGCACTGAACGTGGCCCTCGAATCCGCCGAGTTGGTAGTATCTGCTCATGCAGGAGCCGTCCGTGACCTTGTTGATCCGCGACCACCACCTGCCCTCAAAGTTTCTGCGCGTCTCCTGCGCTTCTGCTCTGAAAAGACCCATTCACCGGCCTCTCGACGGCGCTGCTCGATCCAAGTTTGGGTGCCTCCAACCCGAATCTACACGACCTACGGAAAAAAAGTCAAAACAATGCTGTCCGACTCGGAGAGCGAAGACGGACGCGACGTACACCAGCTCACCATAAACGAGCACTATGCCAAAGCGTTCGAGTACCGCAAAGAGCGCGAGGAGCTCCAAAAACGTGCGTTCCTCTCTTTCCCCCCTCCTCCTCCTTCTTCCCAGCGTACTCACCAATTTATGCAGTCAAGGACCAATACGGCTCGGACCCCGACTCGGACGAAGAAGAAGAATCCACCGACTCGGAGAGCGCAGAGTCGGAGGACTCGGATGGGGAGGAGCTGACGCCTGCGATGGATGCAGCGATCCTGCGGACGCTGGCGCGTATCAAACGAAAGGATCCTGAGATTTATAAGGACGGGAAGGATATATTTGCTGAGGAGCAGGAGAAGTCTGCGGTTGCTGCGAAAGGGCTGGCGCAGACGCAACCGCAAATGCCGGGTGGGTCGAAGGACAAGGTACGTTGCACATCGTTCTCGCCACTGCAAAAATTCTAACGTGCATGGTAGGGACAGAGCAAACCGCTGACAATCCGCGCCGCAAACCTCCAAAACGCGCTCAACTCTGGATCCCGCTCGCCCTCTCCAGAACACGAAGCGCCGCTCACACACGCCGAGGAGCAAACTCGCCTGCGCTCCGAAACCATTGCTGCGTTCCATGGTGCCGCCGCCGCAGACGACGACGACGACGACGAAGACGACTGGCTGGTCCCGCGCGAGAAGACCATGGCCGAGGTCGAGAAGGAGGAAGAAGAGTACCGCGAGTTCTTGGAGACGCAGGTGGATAACCTCAGGGAGCTCGTGGATGTAGGCGGGGACGACTCGGGCGTCGGCGTCGCACAAGAGGAAGGGACGAAGAAAAAGAAGAAAAAGCAAAAGAAGAAGGCGGAGGAGAACGAGGCTGGGCCGTCTAGGTCGAAGGAAGAACAAGACCAGGACTTTTTGGTCAAGTACGTGTTTGGAACGCGTTTTATTCCGCTCGGGCTCACTCAGTGCAGCTATATTCTCAACCGTGGCTGGATAGACCGCTCCGCGAAGCGTTTGCCGACCTACAAGGAGGTCACGTCGTCCAAAAGGAAGGGAAAAGCCAAGGCAGAGGACCTAGACATTGACGAAGATGACGTCGACGCGCCGAACCAAGAAGACGACGACGATGAGGAAGAAGAAATATTCGACGACATCGTCGACCGATTCGAGAGTTCGTACAACTTCCGATTCGAAGAAACGTACGCCTTTTCCGTCTGTCTCTCCGTACGATTCCTAATGTTCGTAGCGACGGTACCGAAATAAAAACCTACCCACGCGCCCTCCCCTCCGCCGTCCGTCGCGAAGACACAAAACGGAAAGACGCACGCGAACGAAGGAAACAGCGGAAAGCCGAGGAACTCGCACAGCGCAAAGAAGAAGTGAAGCGCCTCAAGGGGCTCAAAATGAAAGAGATAAGGGCGCGGTTGGAACGCGCGGGAGTGGCCACCGGCGAGGCGGAATGTACATGTGGCCTTCCTCATCACGTGATTTTTCTAACGCGTCTCTACAGCACTGAAAGACCTCGGCATCGATCTCGACGCGCCTTGGGACCCAGACGCGCACGACAAGCAGATGGCGGGCCTGTACGCGCTCAACGGTGGCGATGGAGAAGGGGACGACGAGGAGGAGGGCTACGAAAACGACGACGAGAAGCCGACGTGGAACGACGACATCGACATTGGCGATATCTACGTCGAGCCCGATTTTGGCGGTGGCGAACAGTCGACGAAGAAGGACAAGAAGAAGAAGAAAAAGAAGAAGAAAAAAGGCGGCGAGGATGATGATGAAGGTGTCGACGTCGACGCGATGGACGCAGACTTTGTCCCACTCGCAGGCGACGACGACGAAGAAGAATGGGACGGCACCGAGGAGATGCGGAAACGCAAACTCAACGAATGGATGGACGAGATCTACGCGCTCGATTTTAACGACCTCGTTGGCGGGCAGCCGACGCGGTTCCACTACACCTCAGTCGCGCCGCAGAGCTACGCGCTCACTGCGTCCGAGATTCTACAGGCGAAAGACGCGGAGCTGAACGAGTACATGGGCATCAAGAAGTACGCGCCGTATCGCCAGGAGGGCTGGGATAAGAATCGGAATGAGCGGTTGAAGGAGTTCAAGGGCAAGATCCAGGAGCGCATGGGTGCGTCTGGAGCTGGCGCGCAAGAAGGTGGCGATGGGCTGGCGAAGAAAAAGAGGAAGGGCAAGAAGGAGCGTATGCGGGAGAAGGCGGAGGCGGATGCAACTGAGACCGGAATCAAGCGGAAACGCGAAGATGATGGTGACGCGGAAGATGCAGCTCCGACAGAAGGCAGCAAGAAGAAACGAAGGAGAAAGAAAAAGGATGTGGATTAGTGTGTCTAGCATGCATATTCACCCGCTGATTAGTTCCCTAAATATCTCCTGCCCATCCGAATCCAGGACTAAACGATCTGGAGCCTCGTTTTTGCGCGTTCCAAGCGTCGACCAGCTGCGTTGCTGCAACCGCCGCTTCCACCGCCGTTGAATCATCTCCAACGCGGAAACCCACCAGCGCCCGCATCTTCTGCAGACATTTTCCCCACATCTCGGTCTCACGATCCACAGCAACACCAACCAGCTCAAACTCCCTCAATTCACTGTTCCCCTTCTCATCGCCGCCGTCCTCCGTTCGCACCAACAACCGATAGAGCGCTCCAGCCACCTCTTCGGAAGCCCCAGGACGATTACCGTCCATATCATCGAGGAAGAGCGTGTTCAGCCGCGGGAGGCTGAGCCGGTCGAGGAGCGGGATGAGGTTGTTCGTCCGGAGATGTAATTCCTCCAGCTCGGGCATTGACACGAGCACCGTTTCCGAATCCGTGTGCGAGTCCGAGTCCCCTACACGCGCATCGACCCAGAATTTGCGTAGTCGAGGCGCAGAGCGCAGGAGATCGACGATATGGTCCGCCGAAAGCGGTGCAGCCAGCAAGGGCTGTAACACCCGCAGGCTCGTGAGGTTCTCGAGCCCGAGGGAAGGGAGCAGATCGAGCGCGATGTTGGTCGTCTCCAAGTCCTCGATCGTCGGGACGGCGGGGAACGCAATAGGGGGATGCACGGGCACGGTTGTCGACAAGGGCCCGGGTTTGGATTTTTTCGTCGCGTCGATCCGCAGCGCGCGCAGTGCCAGTAGTCCCGTCTCCTCCGACGCCAAGCCCGAGTAAATCGCGCCCAACGTGTCGACTGCGTCCTTCTGCTCGTTCACGAGCAGCTCGAGCGCGTCGAAGCGCGTCGTGTGCGCCCTCAACGCGTTACCTAACCCCGGCACGTGTACGTTACCAGAACCGGCTTGGCGTCCGCGAGAACGCAAGTCCAGCCGCACTCGCAGCGGACACACACGCGACAGCTCAGAGAACAGCGCCGCCTTTAAAGATCCCGAGGACGGCGTTTGTGCGTCGAGGAGGAGATGGGTCCAAGCGCGGGGCGTCGAGTGGGCGACCTGTCGAAAAAGTCGCGAAACGGCGCCGAGAATCAACGGCGCGTCGGCATGGAGGGACGCGCAAGCGGAGAAGATGTCTCCGAGCAGCTCGGGAGGCAACGTCGAGAGAAAATCCCGAGAGGGGGCCGCCATGTGCGGTCGAGGGGAAGTGGGAGGGAGGAACAAAGAAGACAGAACAGCCAGGGGGTTTATGTTCATTTCTGACTCCGCACTGCGCTAAGTACAGCGCGGCGTTCTGGCCCGGGTCTAGAACCTCTCTTCCTTCCCCTCGAATTGGAAATTTTCGGGGAGCCGGTCTGAGTTTCATTCGTGCCAAAAGCAGGTTATGCATGGCACATGATTGAGAGCGATCGCCAGTTTCAGCACCCTCTCGTAGCGTAGCGGATTATTGCACGGGCAGCGAAAGGCTGCAATCCAAGAGTAAACACACACACAATCAAGATACAAGTTACACGTCTACACAGAAGCCTGGTGAAGAATGAAATCATCCTCGACCTTGGTCCATTCAAGCTCCTGCCGCATAGCCGCCGCCAGGACCAGCTCACTCTTGTACACCGTCACCTTCTTCAGGCCAATCCACAGGTCCCGCTCATCCTCTGACGCAAACAAGTGCCTATGCGCTTGATCTGCGAGTTGCCGATCGTTTGGTTTCTTGACCTGCACAAACTGCCACGCGGGATTAGAGCCACGTTGCATTACGCGGTATGAAAAAGACAAAAACTCACCTGTCCCCCGTTGGCAAGGATAACGTTGCGAATGAGATCGAGGTTCTTGAACGACCCAGGCGTCATGTAAAACGTGTGGTCCTTGAACAACGTGCCCTTGAGGGTCTTGGCGCGCTCCAAGGCTTGCTTCAGAACAAAGTTGTACCGCTCCTCGCCCTCTTCGTCGCGGATAAAGTAGTTCTCGACCGCTGCAGGAAAAAATCAACACCGACGCATCCGAACAAAACGATCGTGCACGTACGCAACAGCTCTCCGGCATCAGCCGATTCCGTCGCCCAGGCTTCCGTAAGGATGTACGGCGAATACGCAAGCGCGCACAAAAATTTCTCGGTGCGGACCACCCCCGTCGTAATGAGATGGGTGCATTCCGTCGCCTTGCTCGTAACCTTGGCACCGAGCTGAGCGAGAGTCTGACAAAACCACTGAGCAACCGCAGCAAGACTCGGACCCCAGCAAACAAACACACCTTCAGAACCTCATCGCTGAGTTCCACCTTGGTCGTAAGAAGCTTAATCGCTCTCCTACCCGACGTCAGCCAAGCCCAAAACCTCGAAAAATCAAACACTCACTCTGGTCTCTTCGGTCGTTCATAATCATCCGCCGTCGGCGACGACCCACGACTCTTCCTCCTCCGCTTCAAACTCGGCACATCGCTCTCCTCATCCACGTACTCCGTGCTCGCCTCCGACCGCGCCGACACCCGCCGCTTATTATTCCGCATCTCCTTCTGGTACTTGTTCACATCCGGCATCACCTTGTCGTGCAACTGCTGCGTCGCGCGTGCAGCAGCCGCGCGTTTCGACCTCGGCAAAAACGCCGGAACATCTTCTACGTCGCCCGTAGTCGTCGACGTCTCGTCCACCGACGTCCCGCGACGCGATGTTGCGGTACTGCTCCGTGGTGGTGCAGACGCTGACTCAGCACGTGACGCGGAGGCGCGACGCTGATGCAGTGTGACCACACGCGCCGAAGAGGGTTTCTTCGCAGACAGCGACGCGTATGTCGGCACCAGAACATCCAGCATCCGCGCACGCCCCGGCGACGAAGCCACGATTGAAGACGAGGGCGGTGGCGGAGTCGTCGCCCGCACGGCCGCTCGCACTTGGAACTTCGGTGTCGTGGCAGCGGCGTTGGCTTTGGCTTTCCCCGCCGCGAGTTTGCTTCCGGACGAAAAATGCGCAGCAGACAGCGGCGGAACATCCGGGAGCTCGTCGTCAGAGTCGTCTTGCAAAACAGGCAAGTCGGGCATCTTCTTGCGCGGCGAAACCTTGAAGGGCGACGAAATCACAATCTTGCTGTTGCGATTGTCGTCGTCGTCCGATTCGACCGCCTTGCCCTTGCCTTTGCCGTTGGGGACCAGCCGCGTCCGCTTTATCACGATCCGCGACGGAGATATAGGCTCGTCGTCGTCTTGAGTGAACGAGAAGAAACGGTCGTTTGACTTGCTTGACGATGCCAAATTCCGAGAGCTTCTGCGCGGCGAAACGTCCTCCATGTCCACGTCCACGTCGACGGCGTTATGCTTGGATTGAGATTTCGGGGTGGAGAACGAGAGTTTCGAGGGAGAAGTCGCTGCCGAACGTAGCATTTGTGGAGACTTGGAAGGGGTAGGTGTCGACGGTCCAGCAGACGCAGCAGAGCGCAGAAGGCGCGGAGACTGCGACTGCGACTGCAACACCCGCTGCGCCCTCGATCGATCACGTGGCGGGGTACCGTCCTCCATCTCAATGTCCGAATCGACGCGCACGAGCTTGCGCGCCTTGACGCTGTCGACCGGCGACTGCGCCTCGGATAGGAACACATCGTCCTCGCCACCAGCAACCAGCCGGTCCACCTCCGTCTCCTCCATCCCGTTCTGCGACAGCGGTTCGTCCTGGTCCGACTCTGTCACCTCCGCCGCCTCCGCGTCGATCGTCTCTTTGACCCTCGCACCGAATCCGCGTTCGCCCAAAAGAGTCGAAATCTCGATGCCGCTGGGATAGTTGACGTATTTCGGTGCCGCTAGGTGGACCGCCTTCCACTGGATGAAGCAGTCCTCCAGCCAAATGTGGTTCACTACGGGGACGTTGAAGTTGATCGCACTTTGCACTTTGGCGCCGTTGTTCCTAAGGCCCAATTCAAGATCATAACAAGGAAGAGAGCATTAACTTACTGAGCAGCGATTAGGGCGGTGTTGCTCTTGCCAAAACCCGGCGTGAACGTCCCACCCATGAGAGTGATCAGCCGCTTGAGGTAGTCCCGCATATCTCCAGCGTAGTTCGTGATCGAGATTTTCTGCGCAATATTAGGAAAGTGCTCAAAAAGAAATCAAACAACGCACATGCTGGTCAAAACCCGGCACGGGGTTTTCGGGATGCGGAAAGTACAGAAGCTGATCCAGAGGGCTCGAAAGAACTCGCGTCATATGGACGTTGAGCAGCCAAGAGAGGGTGCCGATGGTTTTCTTCTTCTTCCAAGCCTGAAAGATCATGAGAACAGAATTGCTCGTGAAGTAAATATACAGACCAGAAAGAAAACGCCAGCTCGATGTCGTGTGATGAAAACATCGCAATTATTGATCAGGTCCTCGTCTTCGGTACCAGACCTGCGCTTGACGACATTTCCGCCAGCCTTGCGAATATCCTTCTCGACGATAGTGAGACGTGATGCAGACAGCTCAAGCGTGCTGCTCAACAAGATCTTGCGTCCCTCCCAAACATCCAACGGACCGTCAACCACAAAGCCGATATCGTCCTCTTTAGCAGTGCGGTATAACGCCCGCTTCTTGGGACTCATCGACAACAGCTGGGACCGTTTGAGCTGCTGAGAGTCACTCGGCATGGAACGGTCGCTGAACGTCGGATGCGGCCATTCGAACGGCACGGTGTCGACCGGGGCGCCGAGGAATACACAGCGGTCGAACCACTCCGGCGCGAGGATCCGGATGTCGCCGCCTTGGTCGCGGTGCTGCATCGCGAGCACGGCCTTCTCGCAGTCTTTCGAGGTCGCGAAGAGGTGGGTGACATCCTTGGTGAGACCCATCCGCCACTGGCCTCCGTGGGCTAGGATTCCGGATTTGATGACCTGCAGAGCGTGAGGAGGTATGACGGGCAGGGAGGGACGGGGCGAACGTCTTCGTCGCCAGCGCGGAGCTGTATATCGCGGTTTAGTACGCGTTGACGATGAAAATATCTGAACGCACGTCGGCCGAAGCAGCAACAACGCCAGAAAAGAATATCGTGGGGTTCGCCGAGTAGTATTTGGGGCTATAGGTAGGTATTGAGGAAAGATATCGAGAGCAAACAAAAAAACGCACTCGTGTGCTTTGCCTGCTGCGACGGAATGGACTACCCAAAGCTCCTGAGAACAATGAACATCGCCTCTAGAATACCTCGGAGAGACGCACGGTGACGACGGGCACGTTCTCGACATCGCGCCAGCCCTCGAAAGTGTCCGAGTCCGAGATGATATGCGTGGCATCCGCCAGCGACTGGGCAACTTGGGCCCCGTTGCTGGTCAGGAGGCCTTCCAGACGGTCCTGGTCGCGGCGAGGGAGTGTCGACGAGAGGTGGTAGCGGACGCCTTCGAACGGCAGCGGGCCGTTCGCCATCGTCGCCGTAGCTTGAAAGCCGGTGCCGGCACGTGAACGCCGAGGTTTGTTGACGAGTCACGCAAAATGGGGGTATACGCGATTTTATTCGTATCGTGGGCTGGTAACGACTGGTATACTGTAGGAGTACGTAGAGGGTCCATAGGGAATAAATATACGAAAGCATGTATCTTACTGTTTGATTCTTCTGACTTGTAACCTGACTTTTTCCGCGTCCTTGACGAGCACCACGACCTTTCCTCCAGCTTCCTCCCAGTGATCCAAACGACGCAGCTTCGGGCACCGCCAAGCCAACACACTCGCGACTTCATCGTTCTTGCGCACGCGACTGCGGTCCGCCATGCTCAACCCCGTCGCGGCAGTTACCTCGTAGAAGAACCGCACGCCATGGAACGTCGTCAGCTCCTGCATCGTAGCAAGGAGCGGCGCCCATTCGGTCACGTTCGCAATCGGAGGACCGCGCTGGGCGCGTTTGCCCATGTCCAACCAGACCAAGCGCGGCGCGGCCTCTGCGAGCCGCTTGACGTCGTCCATCTCGCTCCAGCCGGAGAGCTCTATCCGTCGAACGTTGCTGCCGAATGCACGTAGGCTGTCCAAGAAGCCCGCATCGGCAGCGGCGCCTCCGGGTCCCGCAAGACGCATGCCTTTCAACGTCTCGATGGGCCGTGGCGCGTCGGACGGACACGACAGAATTGTCGTAGCCACGTCGCGGTTACAATGCAGCTCCTTCAGCGCCGGTAACGCGTTCGGGGGCAGTTCAAGACGATACGAACTGCCGAGATCGAGCCGCAGACTGGTCAAATGGGTATGGGCAGAAAGGAACGCAGTCGGCGCGTCGGCGATGTTGCAACGAATGTTGGTTAGCGCCAGCGACGTTAGACGCGGGAATCGGCTGTAGAGCAGTAGTTCGTCGCCGACGGGATGCGAAGCCGGTGTGTTGCGAGGTTGGGAATATGTGATGTCCAGGTTTTCAAGGTTGGGGCAGTGGGTGAGCAGACCACTAATGCGCGCCAGTCCGGGGTTCTTGGCTGACCCAAATGTGTGCTTGGTGGAGCGGACTGCGACTGTTTTGAGGTCCTGAAGCTGAAAAAAAGTTAAAACTGAGGACAACGAATGCAGAAACCTACTCACCACAATCGGACGACGAGCAGCCTTGCTGCTCGAGCCCTCCTCCTCCTCCGGTGAAGAGAAGACCAAATTATCATTAATATCCACCTCCTCAAGCGACTGGCACTTGAGCAGGGTCGGCCAAACGTTGTCGATAGATATCGGCGAGTGGTTGCACGACCAGGTGAAGCTCTTGAGCGCGTACATCTTCCCCAGCGCCTTGATCAAGAACCTCTCCTGCTTCTCGTGCATACCCAGCTCGTCGTCCGTCGAATCCATATCCGTGTCCGTTCCCATGATGTCGCCGGGGACGATCAACTCCGAGCCCGGCGCCCGCTCGTCCAGGATCTCCAACCGCCGCACGTTCCTCGCCAGCGAGCGGTGCACCACTAGATGATTCCACACGCTCAGCGAACTGACTTTACACCGAATGTGTCGATAGTCGTAATGCCGCGGAAACACGATATCGTACATGCGCTGGCAAGAGAGCGCCAGCGCAAGCAAATCGCGCTTCGAGTCGACATGGAACGCAATCTGGTCGAGGATTTCCGTGGGCTGGCGCGTAATCGTGCGCCGGGAGGTCTCCAGCCCAACAAAGGGCTCGACGATGTTGAGCAGATGCAGCGACAGCTTGTGTTCCTCTGGCGTCAGGCGGAATTGGCAGCCGCCCATACGCGACGGGAGGGATCCGAAGAGCTTGAGGAGCACGGCGCCCGCTCGTCGGTCTCACCGCGGTCACGTGTGGGGCATAGTCTTTGTCCTGCCAACGCGAAGTCTTGCTCTCGCAAAGTCACCTGATATGCCCACCTATCCCCTCTAATAAGAGAGGGGGGGGCCCCCCACGCCCTCTAATTAGGGGGATACGGCCGTTTTCACTGCCTTGGTAAACCTCCTTAAAGGTGAGGGCTTCCAGGTATGGACTTGAGGAAGGTCTCGGGGAAGGTCTCGGGGGAGCTCGGCGCCGGTGATGGTCGCCGTCTTCATGACACCCGCCCGTCATTCCGCAACCACCGCGCGCCACCGCTGATCTCGTTGACAGATGGCGCTCCCGCGGCGCTGCTCACCGCCTAAGACGGCGACGACGAGTGCGGGGCACTCCGGGGCCTGGCGCGCCGGTTTTTTTTGTGTTAAATAGCAGAATAATAATATACATCCATTAATGCACTTGTTTCGCGCTTGCGCCCCTCCTGCGCGCCGTCCCGACCAGCTCCCGACGCCGTGCCCGACTCCGGGCCCGAAAAAAAACAATGGCGCCGCCATTCAGAAGGCGCTTAATACGCCTCTCGAGCGCCGCCGGTCCGGCTCCGAACGACTCTGCTAGCGTGGCCCCGCCAACGTCGTATCATTCACTTTCATACAACCAAATAATTCCCATTCAAGGAGCTCACCAGGCCAGTACACAACTACTATTCTACGGGTAAGTGGTAGTCGGGTGAGTGGTCAAGTTTCGCCTCCCCGCGTAGCTCGTCCCATGATAGAGGTCGTTGTGCCGGATCCATGCTCAGGACGGCGTCGTTATAGCGGCGCAGCCGCGCCTGGATATCGGTGGAATGGGTTTTAATGGATGCTCGAAGTCTGCGTCGCATTTTGTAGCCTGCAGGGATGAGGCTGTTGGTCAGTATTCTAAGGAAGGGCCGACGACGACGTACCTGTTCCCGGCACATTCAGCTGCTCAATCTCAGCCAGGCGCAACACAACCATTTGCTGAAGTAATTCCAGCTCCGTTTGAAGGCTCGTGGCCATCTCCCGTGGCGACGAGGGTGTTGGAAGAGCAGCGGTCCGGCGTGACACACCCATCATATCATCCATTTACTTGACGCGAACATCGTGAATGCCAAGTACAATATCATTCATTTACCTAGCTCATAACATAGCATATTCATAAATGTACCTGAGGTGAACCATTCTAGGGCTATCGATCTATCTACTCCTCCACACAACGTAGGTCCGCGATGGCCTGGGCCATCCTTCCTGCCTTGTGGTCCCGGAGCGTGCGGCGGGGGCGCAGGAGCGGCCGCGGACTTGTCCTTGGCTGCCTTCTTGGCCTGCTTCGCTTTCTTAGCTGGCGGCTGCTCGAAGTCCTCGTTCTCGCTCCCTTTGCGCTTGTTACCCGCCCCACCCGACTCCGGCAAGGTCGAAAAGACGCCCATCATGGAGGATGGGATGCCGTTGGCACTGAGGTTGGTGGAATCCGAGAGGGGAGTGGGCCCGTTGTTGAGGGTGGTAGAACGGGGGATTGGGGGTGTGTTCGAGGACTCGTTGCTGATAACGAGGGCCGTATTGGCGATCTCGTCGTCGTTGGTAGGCCCGAGCTCGTTGTCGTCCGCATCCTTGTCGCCGTTGGCTGGGATGAGGCTGGGGAGGTCCTCGTCCTCGTCCTCGTCCTCGTCCTGATCAATAATACCCTCCGGGTCCTCATCCTGCTCAATCCCGCCCTCCCCCTCCTCATCCTGCTCAATCCCGTCCTCCTCCTCCTCCTCGTCCTCGAAGGACTCCTCATCCTCGTCCTCCGAGGCCGCCTTGACCGATTTCTGGTCGTTCTTATCCTTCCGTGATTTGTGCTTGCCGCCAACGTCACTGCGGACCCCTGCGCGTGCGGGAGCCAGCCGCGATCTGGTCCTTGAACTCCTCCTCCAGTGCCAGTCGTTCTTGGGGCGTAATCTTCTCCCAGCGCATCGTCTCCGAAACCAAGGCACCAAGGATGGCACGGAGCTCATCCATGGTGCTGACGGTGGACGGGCTGCAGGGTTCGCCGCCGCCAGGGATGCCTACGAGCTTGATGCCATGCCGGAGGACCGTGCCGACGTAGTAGTTCGCATCGAACTTTGGCTTCGGGGTCGCCACTGGCCTCTGCTGCAGCTCAATGTTAGTGATGCATGAAAGTGGATGATATGTATGTGAATGACATACGAGCGCCAGCGTTCGTGATGACCACAATTTCCTTGCGCAGCGAGGCGATAGTCTGCTTATCCGTCAAGCCTGAAAAGAACAAACAAAATGTGTTAGCGGTGCGCAAGTGGAACACCGAGAGAAACTCACCGCGAGCGCGCATCACGTTCCACGCGTCGAACTTGCGGGTGAGGTGGACGCGGGTGATTTGGAAGGCCTGCATGAAAAAGTCGCCTGCGTCCCCGCTGGCCAAGAGATGGGCGCTGCCAGGGGTCGTCGGGGTGTCCGCGGGAGAGAAGGGTTATCCCCACGAGGTTCGTGCGTGCCGCAGCGTTATCCAGCTGTGCCAGGGGTCAGGAATGCATGCGGGGCGGACATGTGGCCTACGCACCTCTGACTGCAGGCGGCTTGCGACATGCTGAACGTCTGCCACCACGGCAGCATTGGTGCGGCGCACACCGATACGCTTGCCATTGCGGTACCGCACAAACTTGTTCATAATGGCCTCGACGTCTTGTTCTGTCTTCGCCAGCAGGTCCCGGGTGTCCTTAGCCTTGTGTTCCTTCTTTTCGGCCGCGATTTCGGCCTGGATGACACTAATGTGCGCTGGGAGTGGGGTAAGTGGGTGTGATGATGAAAGTTAA
This sequence comes from Mycena chlorophos, assembly GCA_014461115.1. NCBI lineage: Eukaryota > Fungi > Basidiomycota > Agaricomycetes > Agaricales > Mycenaceae > Mycena > Mycena chlorophos. Next base: position 81,696 of record JACAZE010000015.1, read on the forward strand.
TGACAAACAACCCACTTCCTGGGGGCGCACGCTCTTGTAGTGCAGGTAGGCGTTGCCAATATTGGCCTTGCGCGAGTTGCCCTTGACGCCGCTGTTCACCAGCCGTGATGAAAGCGGGCTGGCGCTCCGGGTGCTTCTTCTGCAGGCTTGCAAGCTCTGCCTCCGTCTGGGCCTTGATGCGGTTGACCTCGGCGTAGAGGTCAGCCTGCTTGGCGTTCGCGGACGCGCGCATGCGCTCGCGCGTCGCCTTCTCTGCGTCAGAAATTTGTTGCTTCGTTTTCTTTTGGGTCGGCGGCTGCGTCACGGCATGGGGGTTGCGACGTGAGTGCGCCGACTGCATCGTGGCCGTCGACGTGCCAGTGACCGCCCGGGCGCTTGGTGTTCGACTGGGCCATTGGTCCGTGTTCTACGTGGCAAAAAAGAAGCGGAGGTGATGTTATTTACGGCGTGATGGGCGCTTTAAAGCCGGCCGTAATGGTAGGCCATACCAACTACCGTCGGTGCCAATCTGACCTTATGTTGGCGTAGCCGCAACCCCGGAGACCGTCTGATGCTGCGCATCATCATTCGGTTGCCGTGGCCAGCAGCCACGTCAACATAAGGTCGAATTTTCGACCCCATGTCTAGCCACTTTATCTCCCTACTTTTTCCGTCTGCTTAATTTCGTGCTTCTAAAGACATTCCACATATATTTTGTTCTTAGGTCGGCTTTCCTTCTGTATCGACACCATTGCAAAAATGCATCATTGATTTGAAACGTAGATGGGTGCCATGAAAGTTAATGATACTTGAACGATGAAAGTTAATGATACTTCGAACGATGAAAGTTAATGATATCTAAAACAGCCCCGTCTTAGGGTCAAATTCCCCGTTCAAAAACTTCTTGACGTGCTCATCCACGTCTAGCAGCACGAGATACCCTCCGTAGAGCTCTAGATAGTCGATGGCCTGGCCTCTAATACCGGTGTGAGTGAAATATAGGAAGGGACAAATCGGGGCTTACAGATTCTGGTGCACTGCACACCGTCCCTTAAAGCAGGTTCGAAACGGGCGCGTATACTCCTTGTCGTCCGGGACCACAATTGGCTCCGTGCGCTTGTCGTCCGGGACCACAATTGGCTCCGTGCGCTCGGAGGGGAGCGGGAGGGGGACGCGGGGATTCGGCTCGCGAGGCGGTCGGGGATTTCGCAGGCGACCGCGAACGAGGCTGCAGGGACGCCGAGATGCTCTCTGCGGATGCGAAGACCAATGGGGCCGGCTTGGTTTTCTTCTTGGGCTTCTTGGGCGACGCTGGCCGCCCGGCGGGCCGTTTTGGAACACATTGGAAGTAGGGGAGTAGTCCCAGCCACTACTCTGTCGGCCGGCCAGTTTAGGTTTAGAATCTCCCGGACGTGCAGTGCGTGGTGCCCCGTCAATGCCGGCGGCAGCTCCTTCGTCGAGCAGCGCGACGTGCCGGTGGAATTCGGCTTCACCTTGCGCAAGCCCCAGGGCGTATTCGAACTGGGACGGGCGTCCGGGAAAACCAGGAGGGTATGGGATGGGCGCAGGGAACCGCGTCGAGTCTGTCGGTGTAGGCAGAGATGACATGGCGCAGCTCACATGATCATCAACTTTCCCGTTTCGCATGTAGACATCATTCATTTACACGCCCTGTTCCGCATGCAGACATCATTCATTTACCACAAACCAACCGTGCATTTGCATACTAAAAGAAAACAAGCCACGCATGTATACTCAGACATCGTCGAATCGTAGGAACTGGTCCATCCCATCGTCCATCTCATCGCCCGAACCCGCAGCCAGCTCCAAGAACAGCGGCGATCTCGGCCTGCGACTTGTTTGCCTCGTCGGCGAGGTCGACGCCCGTGTCCCGCGTTTGCCGTGGTACTCTGCCAGCAACGTGGTCGGCGACTTGGTCGTCGACGTGGTGGTCGACGGGCCCGCCTGCAACTGCGACTGGGAGGTCATCGTGCCGGCGCCGGAGAAGTCCACGAGAAGGTTCGCGAGCTCGTCGTCAACGTCCTTGTCCTGGTTCCGATTGCTCTCGTCGAGCTGCACGAACGGGACCAAGGCGCGGACCCTGTCGGGGTAGCCGGAAGCAGCCGTCTTGTCTTTGGTCCGCGCATTGAGGATGCTCAGCATCGTCTCGAACTTTATCGAGCTCCTGTGAAGGATCCCGCCGTGCCTTTGCGCCAGCTGCTTGGCCCGTTTAGGCAGCAAGCGGTCGTCGCCGTTGGCAAAGGCGGTCTTGGGGATGCCGGCGATGTCGTCCAAGACCTTGTGGAGCTTGGCAAACTGCAGCAAGGGCGTCATGACCTGCTCAACAGGAATGGCTGGTACACGCACCGTAATCGTCTCCGCGCTCAACGCCGTCTTCTTGAGCTGCTTCATGAGCAGCAGCGCCCAGGCGGAACGCGGACGAAATGATGTCCTTCCGCTTGAAGCGCGCGACGATCTGCCGGTCCAGGATCCAGCTGACGGCCTCGAACCGCAGGTCCTGCTCGCCCGGGATGAACTCGCCCGTTGTTCCAGGTCCATTCCTGCACGAGAGGGCCCAGCGGACCGTCGTCCTCCGACAATTCGCCTTGCTCGGGCTCCTCTGGTCCACCGACGTCCTGCTGCTCCTGCTGCTGCTCCTCCGGCTGCCCAGTCTGCGTCGCTTCCTGCCCAGTCTTCGTCGCTTCCTGCGGGCGCGTCTGCGGGGCGGGTCGGTGATGGGGGGTTCCGGACGTGGACGTGGCTGTGGCTGTGCGCGTTGTGCGTCGGGGCTTTGGACGCTGGGCCACGGGCGCGGGCGCGGGCGCGGGCGCGGGCTCCTCTCCCTTGCCCTTGCCCTTCTTCTTCGACTTGGCGGCCGTTGCCTGGGTCGTCTTCTTGGCCTTCTTCGGGGGGCCTGCAAAAGAGTGAAAGTTAATGATATGTGAAAGTGAATGATAAACGACCAAACGCACCGATTTTTTTCGTATCCTTCTTCGACAGCTCCTTCGCCTTCTCCCTGGCTGCGGCTTTCGTGCGGAACTTCTCCACCTCGGCGTCTACGGCTGCCTTGTCGGTGGCCATGGTCTTCTTCCGCAGCTCTTCGAGCGACAAGACCTCGTCGATCTGGCCCTCGATCTGGGTGTTGACCTGGTTCCGGTATTCCTCATTCGCGAGGGTTTGGTGATGAGCGTCGAGCTCCTGGTCCTCCTCGTCCGCGTTGAAGTAATCGTTGACCAGGGTTGGCTTGCGAACCGACAGCCGACGTCGCGGCGTGGGCGGTCTGTGGTCGGGCATGTCGTCCTCAGGGTCGCTGGACTCGTCGAGCATGTCAAAGTCGTCGTCATAGTTCGTTTTCTTTTGCGCCTTCGACGACCCCGCCACCTTCGACGACCCCACCGCCTTCGACGACCCCTCCCCTCTCCTCTGCTGCCTAACCAGCTCCAAAGCGGCGTAGAGCCGTTCTTCGAGCTGCATCATCTTCAGGTTGCGATCCGGACGGGGGGAAACCCATTGCGACGAGTTGGTCGGAGATGGTCTGTCTTCTGCATCCTGTCGTGAGCTCAGAAAGGATGAAGACGAAGGGGATGGACTCACTTCTTGTGCGAGGCTTTGACTTGCGCCCGGTTCTGTCGGAGCCGCTCGTCGTTCTCGGGCCCACCAAGACGTATTACAGTATCGCGTTGGCTGGAGAAGTGTAAGTTGATGATAAGTGCGTGGAAGGACAAACGTACGCCTTGTTCCAGGCGCTGGAGCGAGCACTGCAGACCTTTGCATTTCTGAGGGACGTCAGCATAAGCCTGTGGAGAGTACACAGCGGACGCGCCGCTGCTGATAACGCGCTTCGGCCTTCCGATGCCGCTGTTGTCTGGCGGCCGACGTATTGTCCGCCCCATAGTACCGCTTGCGTTTGCGACGACGGTCCACCCAGATGCTTTCCACGTCGTCATTGACGTCCCCTTCGTCCTCCTCGTTGTCCCCTTGTCGTCCTTGTCGTCCTCTTCATCATCGCGGCGGGTGCGTTTGCCCAAAACCGGAGAGGAGGGCGGGGAATCCGACGGAGAGCGTGGTACCCGCCGTGGACACGGGTGGCTGCGCAGTAGCTGCGGAAGAGCGCGTGTGCCGGGGACGTGGGGTCTGCTTGCCCTTCGACGACGTCGAGGGCTCTGGCGCCCGCTGTGATGAGGCGGGTGGGGCGGCGGGTGGGGCTGGCGGCCCGGAGGACTGTGCAGCAGCAGAGGGCTTGTTGTGGTTGCGTTTGGGAGGCATGAACGGCGAAAGACGAAAGAGACGTGGTGGTCGAGACAGCAAAGTCGACGATCAAGTCACTGACTTTTCGGTGCATCACGTTCGCTATCCCCAGCCAAAACAAGGCTGATTGTGAATGAAATTCTGAGGCTCACAGACACAGGGACGTTCTGAATTTTTGCAGGGATGAAGAGGGCCCCTTGGTCTACCCATCCAAGCAACCTTGCCGTCCAAAACGCACTGTACGGCCCGATCTTGGCGCTCCAAATTGGGGGAAAAAAAAAATCTTGTATGGGTCCTAAACAGCAATATAAACCTCCTCGCAAAAGCCCAGGACAATCGGCGACGGCGTCCTCTCGAGATCAGCAAAAGAGCTGCGTGGTGAAAGTGACTGATGTATGGCCAGACCGTACGCTGAAAGCCACTACATGTCCGATCCCCGGGCGGGTAGAGCGCCCTTCAGCCCTACTATCCTTGCGCTAGCATCCGGGGTGGCTGACACCACTCAGAGCCAGGCTCCGAGGCCATCCCCGCCATCGCTCAACTGCGGTCCTCCGGTGGCGATATTTCGCCATAGACGGAGGGTATAACCTGGCTCCTGCTTTTCCGCGGGGGTTTCAGGCCTCAGCGGTATCGTGGAGAGTCGGGAATGCATGCATAGTGGAACATAAAATGAGGTAGGGCTTTTCGTCTATTTAAAATCGAGGCATGTCCAGCAAGGCTGGGAGATACTACGCTCGCATTCCGCAAAGATTCCGAGCAGCCGTTGCAGCGTGGTGTTGTGTGGAAGGTCGTGATCTGCGGGTTTTCGAGGCCCTCGGAACCAACTCTCGCTCCACCGCTCGATTTGGGGTCTGCGGCAAACGACTTGCGTACGCGAGATGTCTCTGAGGGCGAAATTTAGCGGGGATACGGCCAGGGTGTGCAGAGGTACGAACATCACAAGTTCGGCCGGTGTAAGTTGATGATCTTAGAAATTGGCCCTCTCTGCCTCTCCATCGAAATCTGCGCAAGTCGGTCGTGTTGAGCTGGGCCAGCGTGCCCCCGGATTTAGTGAATGGACAAATCTTTGGTACAGTTAAGACTCGACTGAGTACAGGCCTGAAATTCTAACTATGTGAAAGTGAATTATCATCCGAGTCCGTAGGGAAAGTCGTCCGTAGCACGCCCGCTCGCACCGGCCATCAGCTCCTCCACCGTGCTCCACAAGCCGAGCCCCGTCTTCCACCGGCCCTCTTTCGCAGCTTGCGCCTCCAGATATGCCTCTGGTTCCTCTGCGGCAAAGCCGTCCTCCGTGCGAAAGCCGTTGTCGGCCAAGCGGAACAAGCCGCCGGCGGTGAACTGCGTGAACGACGCGCGCATCTCGTGGCTCTGGACCTTGACGTTGGAATGGGGAGCGTCGCGGAGGGGATGAGAATGGGGGAGCCCGCTGGGAACTCGATGATGAGCTTGAGGTCCCAGAGGACGAGATGGCCGCCCTTCTTGTGGTCGAACTTGCCGAGGGCGATGATGGCACACCAACCGAAGGGGAGGTTGAGCACGTCGCGGTGCTTGTGGGTCCAGGCTCTGGGTCCAAAGTTGAAGGCGGCGGCGGCGAACACGGAGGCGGGGAAGGGGCGGGTCCGTGGAAGGCCAAAGCCGTCGAACTTCTGGCTGTAGTCGACGTAATAGCCGTGGAGGCGGGGGGCCCACAGTCCAAGAGAGGCTGGAGAGAAAGTGAATGACAATAGGTGGGGGGTAAATGAATGACAACGCACCGCTGGCGAACCCTGCAAGCCGGTTGAAGTTGGTGCTGGCTAGCAGGCGTTCTGCGACGGCCGGATAGTCGCTCTCTAGCCAGCTGGGGGTGGTCTGGCCTTGGCCATATGAGAGGCCGACGTTGATGGCTGGAAACCGCCCCCGCCCGGTGTCGTTTGAACGCCGCAGGGAATTTGGCGGCTAAGCTTGCGTCGACGAGCTCTTGGTAGGCAGATTTGTGGCTGGCGGCGTAGGTTGGGTCGTCGGGCGGGCTGACGTGAGACACCGAAGACACGGTTGTTGGAATCTACGAGAGGTTTCGCCTCGCTTTTCATAAGTACCGGTGTAAGTGAATGATAAAAGGACACACCTTCCCCCCGTCTCGACCAGGTGAAAGCCCCGCGCCAAGTACTCCTCCACTGACCGCTCCTTCTTGCTCCCCCAGAGCTCGTCTGCGTCCTCCACCTTGGCGACATAAGCCCCCGTCGCCGTGGGCAGCAACTGCGTGGGGAAGTCGGTGTTCTGGAAGTCGGCGGTGTGGACGTGCTCGGCGATTGTTTCCGGCCTCGCCGTGTGGCCATGTATCGCGACGTCTCGCCGCCTCTTGCTTGCTCGCCGGCGATGGGAGCCAGAGAGGGCCTTGGTCGCCTGGGTGGGCCCGTCCGCCAGCTCGACGTGTTGTTTCTTGCGGCGGCTGGTCGGGCGGGCATGAAGGGCGGGTCTAACTCGTCCTAACTCGTCCAGGGGTCCGAGCGGGGCCACGTCACCAGGCTCAGCGTCCAGCTGCCCATCCGACTCCCGTGCAATTGCCCGGGCCAGCAGCGGCGCAATGGACTGCCCAGTGCCGATGAATTCGGGCGAATACGCGGCCGCTCCGCGTCTGCAAGGGCATTGAGCAATGTGAAGGCCTTGGTCCCCGCACTCACCATTCGCGCAACAGGAAACCAGAGCATGAAGGAACCTGAGGTTGTGTTAGCACATGAAATGAACGTTTTTTCATGGAGGGCCCCGCCGTCGATGCCAGAGTCCCTTGTGCGAGTCTTCAAGGCAGACGGGGCGCGTCGGGAAGGGATTTAGGGGACGGTACGCACCGCGAGGAGGAGAAGGTTGGTGTAAAAGGCAGGTTCGTGTCAACAAACCAGTGGGCCGGGTCAAGATCCAGCCCATCAATCTGGGCCTGGCCTGGACCAGCTCCATCAACCTTCGGCGATGGTCTGATTCTTGGAGCCTCCGATGGTCCAGACCAGAGGGCCATCAACCGTCCCTCCGTCATGGCCAAGAAGAAGAGCAAGGGCGCCAAGCTCCACATTGCGCAGTCTGGCCCTGCGCGTCTTGGCGTCCGGCGGTCGACTGCGTTGTCGCATGGACGAGCCCTCATGAACCAGTTGGCTCAAGAAGCAGAGGAGCGGGCTCGGCGGAGGGGTAAGTTTTTTTCTTTTTCTTTCTTTAGTTTGCCTTTGTGGGGCGCTGTTCTCATACCCGAGGCTGACCGGTTGCCGCAGACCTTAACCGCCTCCAGGCGCGTGCGGAAGAGCGCATGCGCGACATTCCCGACGATGGCTATTCAGCCGCTGCACCAATGGACGTGGACGACGATGTTGCCCATGCGCAGGGATGTCCTCGCCAGCGCCGAGTGGGTGGATGTGGAGATGAGCAGTGAGGATGCTGGCGCGACGCACGCTGAGAGCTTTGCGCTAGCTGCCTCGGTTGCGCGCAATCACAAGTGAGTGTGGGCGTATCATTCATTTACCTTTGACTGATTATCATTCACTTTCAGTACCCGAGGCTTTCCTCGGCGACGGAGGGCGGGCGACGGCGCGATGACCGCGTCAAGCGCATGTTCGACGAGTTCAACGACCAAGGCGAAAACCTCGCCCGACGCGCTCGAGGACTGGGATTGGCTGGTGGCGCAGAAAGGGCCGGATGCGAAGTGGGAGTTGCCCGAGGGCGTGGTTGTGCAGAAGACCCAGCCGGTCGTGGTTGTCGACATACTCGGTGCGTCGTTCGCTTCCCTTGCGACGCGAGCAACACTGACCTCACAACAGGTACCACGGAGGAACGTGTGTACTTCCTCCAACACGATCCCTCGGTTTCCTTCGCCATGGTCCGGCAAGGACTATTCCCCGCCGCCCCCCTCAACCCCAGCGTTGCATTCACGGCTCGCACAATTGCGCTCTTCCAAGCCGTTCATCTGCGCTGCCCGCGACTCGGCAAGCAGGCGTTCATCCGCGCCTTGTGTGACCTCAGAGGTTCGGCCCCGCTGCCGAACCTTGAGGTCCAATTTTCCGTCGCGTACGACCTCTACCTAGCCGCCCGCGAGAAAATCCGTCTCCGGGTCGCAAAGGAGCTCGGTCGCCACACGCCTAACTGGCGGTTGGCGAATGCCTGCCCAGCGTGTACCTATAAGCTGAAGGATGAGCCGGGGGACGTTCCGGACCTCATGCACACGACGTGCGATGGCAACAACTCAGCGAAGCGTTTTGCGCGGTACGAACGCGACGAGGACGGACAGCCTGGCGCCTCCAAGGAACGGGAAGACGTTCGGCAGCCGCCCCGGGACTACTACATACCGCGGGAGGAGGTCAACAAGTACGGGAAGGACGCGGTTTCCGAGCTGCTGAAGGGCTTTGTGCCGGACCCGGCGCACGACGAGGCCGGCGACGGTTGCGGGGATACGTGGGAGAACATGAAGGAGGAGAAGCAAGGGAAATCCTGGGGATTCTCGACGAGACCGGGATCTTCAGATCCCTGTGTCGCCATAGCTTCGTGCTGAAGATTTGCGACATGGTGAAGAGCGGAGAACTGTATGTTATGTTTCATTCACTTTCACAGATCATTCATTTACTTCTTTTTTTTTCCAGTGCCAAGTATGGCCTCGCAATCACGGCTGAGCTCCTCGAAATACTCCACGCGCTCGTCGGGCGGTTACGACATTGGGTGCAAGTTCACCAAGTGGGTCCACTCCCACCCCATCCTCGCGAAGCTGGCCCAAGAACACCACTTTTCTGGCGTCGTCGGGTCGTTCCACGGCTGCAGCCACTGCCGGGAATGTCAGCTCCACTTCCTCCCGCCTCTATCGGAGCTCACCGGCCTTGAGCCGTGCACGAGAACTGCGAGTCGTGGTTCTCCAAGTCGAACGCACTTGCAGCCACGACGCGTTATGCCTCGCGTTTCCACCGTCAGCAAGAGATTGCTGAATACTGCGCCCACGCCGACGCTTTCGACGCCACGCCAATCTCTGTAGGCTCTTTGACCTCCGCATTCTCTTCGCTGGCTCATGTGCTCGGTAGCGTCTCTTCTCGTCAGCAAATACAAGCATGCGCTGGAGGTTCTCGACAGCCGCGAGGGTCTTGAAAAGGCCATGGTGGAGCTGGGGGTCAAGGAGCGGGGTGAGTTTGAGCAGTGGCTGGCCCAGGAGAAGGAGGCGTTGAAGCGGCTATCGAAGGAGCCCGAGGAGGAGACACTCCACATGGAGTATTACCAGAAGCTTGTCAATCTGCGCGATGCAGAGTGCGTTGAATCATTCACTTTCAGTATCATTCATTTACTGACTCACGTGCAGAGCCACGGTGGCAAAGATCCGCACAGCCGCGATCGTTGTCTTTCCAAGCGACGACCACCCCGACTTTGCCCAGCTCGCGAAGGACACCCGGCGTCGGGAGACGGAGCGCCAACAAGCCCTCGAGCGATGCGACAGGGGCTTTGGAGGTCGTCCACGAGCTAGAGCTGAGGCTGGAGATCGGGGTAGACCAGCGGTGGCACCCGGGAACGGAGCAGTGGGATGCTGCCGCCACGCTCGTCAGCGAGCGGCGCTATCGGCGGGCCCTCGACGCCCTCCAAGCAGGGGGTGATTTCCCGCTTGCTGGAACTGACGAAGACCAAGATGGCTGGGACTGGTGCGTGGCCGTTTCATTGGGCTGACCGACTGCTGACCCAAATGCATAGGCTACAAAGTCCGGAAACACATCGCCAAGGCCATCCAAACCCGCTCCAAGGCCCTCCGAAACCTCCTCACCCGCTACAACGACCGCCGCACGAGCGATGGACCCTCCTCGCTCGACTATGACCTGGGACCAGGTGGTCAACTACGCCTTCATCGCGGACTTTGACCTACTCCGACTCGGAAGGAACGACATTCGGGATTGCGCTTGGACCCGCGCCGGCGCTCGGGAGGCGATGGACCAGCACTTCCGCATCCTTCGGGCCGAGGAGGAGCGGAAGAGGCTTGACGTCGAGATCCGGCGGCTGGTGACCCACATGCGCGACGAGGATCAGTTCCTCCTCCACCACGAACGCCGGCTGGAGGCCGCGGGCATGCTGGCCCGCGCATACCAAGTCCGCAAGCAGCGGTCCCTCAAGAGCCGGTTCTCCGCCATCCACATGAACCGGCTCTACAAGCTGAGCAAGCTTCGGGGTTCACAGGCTGCATTCTTCCCGGTGAGCCAGCCAAGAACGAGCTTTTGGTTCGCGTACCAATTGTGGCCGCTGAGGAGGGTGCTGGCAACCAGGAGCCTGAGTTGGAGGAGGACGATACAGACGACGAGGGACTGGAAGGACTGCAGGAAGCGCTGGAGCAGATCGTTAGAATCACAGAGGACTCGTAGGTAGAAACAAAAGAAACAAATGTAAGGTGTAAGTTAATGATGATGCACGCGTGTTTTGGAGGTGAAAGTGAATGATACGACGTTGGCGGGGCCACGCTAGCAGAGTCGTTCGGAGCCGGACCGGGCGGCGCTCGAGAGGCGTATTAAGCGCCTTCTGAATGGCGGCGCCATTGTTTTTTTTCGGGCCCGGAGTCGGGCACGGCGTCGGGAGCTGGTCGGGACGGCGCGCAGGGAGGCGCAAGCGCGAAACAAGTGCATTAATGGATGTATATTATTATTCTGCTATTTAACACAAAAAAAAACCGGCGCGCGCAGGCCCCGGAGTGCCCCGCACTCGTCGTCGCCGTCTTAGGCGGTGAGCAGCGCCGCGGGAGCGCCATCTGTCAACGAGATCAGCGGTGGCGCGCGGTGATTGCGGAATGACGGGCGGGTGTCATGAAGACGGCGACCATCACCGGCGCCGAGCTCCCCCGAGACCTTCCCCGAGACCTCCCTCAAGTCCATACCTGGAAGCCCTCACCTTTAAGGAGGTTTACCAAGGCAGTGAAAACCGCCGTATCCCCTCTAATTAGAGGGCGTGGGGGCCCCCCCACCCTCTCTTATTAGAGGGGATAGGTGGGCATATCAGGTGCGCGAAGTCTTGCTCGAGTCCGACCCAGCCATTATATAGGTTTTTGGGCGGGGTTCGTAATTCTCGTAAAATTCCTGTTTCTCTTTCACTTGGCCCGCGCAGCGGAGGAAAATTTGAGTTGTTTACGGCTATTTGGTGCCTGGAGACTCTGTTCCGTGCAGGGTCGCGGGAGTAGGTTTACGAGCACAATTTAATTCAATGCTACAAGACGAGTACAAGTTCCAGTCCGTGTGCTTCTACTCAACGCGGACACCCCGAGCGCGCTGAGTCCAGCCACGCGTTGGCCTCCGGCGGTAAAAACCTCAAAAAATCTGGGCCCTTTCCGTGCAAAAATCCTGCAAAAACTCACTCATTTTACCATCAGATGGCGGTGATGGCGCATCATGCCGACACGGCGCGCCAATACGGCGTTGATGACTTCTCTTTTCAAGTCGGAGTGGAGTGGTTGTCGACAAAGTCACGATCCTCGAGAAGCTTCGGCGTGCGGCGGCGCTCGAGAAGCAACCACGTCGGGAACGTGTTGGCGGCTCGGCGTCGGTATGCCGACGGAGGCCTAGTCACGGCCGGATTGCTGCCTACGTCAAGCTGAGCTTCAGAACGGTGTTCAGCGGCAGGTACACGTGCGTGGAAGACAGAAGCTTTGGCGGTTCGGCGCGGCGTCCAACTCGGGCACGCAGATGAGGGATGCGAGGAATGCCCTGCGCGGGTGATCAGTCGACCTGCTCTGACTAAAATGCGCAAAAAACTCACTTCAAGTTGGCGGCGGGTCGAGGTAGTATCGGAATCGCGGAGGCTCGCAAAAACGGCGCGAAGCAAGCTGCGCCGTCCCACTACTAACGTTGCCTTGAATTCGGGAACGGGGCCGCTCGCCGCGGGGCAAAATCCTGGGTCAAAAAAGTCAGTGTTTTTGAGCAAAAATGCATTCTTGGAACGAACCTTCAGGCGAGCCGCAGCGGTGATGGCGGGGCTGGCAAACTCGGCGCGTGAACCCTGAGTTCATATATCAGCCACGTCAACTGAGAAACCGGTGTCGGAACGTACCCGGAATGGTGGCCGACGGTCGGTTAGACTTCCGGGCTCGATGCCGCGCATGCCGAAATCAACCGGCTTGGTGAGAGGGAAAGGACCGGCGGCGGCACGCGGTTCCTACCGCGCCTGGGAAGCCCAGCGCAGAGACCTGGGCACAAAAATGAGCATTCCCACTGGCGCTCCCGAAACACACCTTGCAAGAGCGGGCGGGCCGGGTTAGTTACGGAAGCCTGCGGCGAGCCGAGATCAAATTCCCCGTCGCTGCCGACGCAGAGTTGAATCCAAGGGCCGTTTGCCGCTCGCCGCGGGGCAAAAATCTGGCGCAAAAAAATGAGCATTAAAACGTAAATTTTGACGCCTGGGGATGCTTACGTAATCCCGCCATCACCGACGCAGAAGCCGACGCCAACTTCGCCAAGTAGTGGCGTTGGGCGGTCCGGTCATACGGGATCCTCCTGCGCGCCAGGCATTGAACTGCTCAGAAAAATCAAGGGCATGTTAGCTTGAATCCACGAGGAAATAGAACAGCGTACCTCTGCGCGCTAGTGCGGACTCAGAACCCAGGCCCAACTCAGAGAGCCGCGTCGCTCCCCCGCTATTCCCGCGCTCAGCGGCTCGGTCAGTCTGGATGCTCCAGCTGCAGACCAGCCGTTCAACGCGACCAAGGCGCTGCGCAAGCCGAGAACGGGGGACGGAAGGACGCTGCTGTCCGTAGTACAAATCTGGGGCTGGTCATTAACACCATCCAGGATGAGCAAAACAGGACGCGCACTTTCGCTGGCAGCGACGCACGGCTCGGAGAGCCGCACCCTGCGCTCGCAAGTTAATTGCTCGGTCGGGGTGTTCCACCGGCCGACGAGGCGACGGGATTGACTGCGGCAGGCCGCCGTCTGAAGGCGACTGGAGAGAAGTCTTTGAGCAGCGAGGGCGACTGTGGTAGCGAGTAATCAATGTGCGAACAACGCGGAGGACTCGGAGTTGAAGGCGAGAAACGTACCCTTGAATCTCTACACTGGTCAGAGCATACGCTCGAGATGGAATTCGAGGTCGCCGAGCCTTTGAAGAAACGAAATCAGCATGCATCCCATAGGAAACGAGAGGCAGCAGCGGCTTACCGACTCGGAGGCGGCGCTGATGTGACGATACCCTCGAGCACGTCGTCGACAACCACGCTCGGAGTGATACTGGCGTGAGGTGAACACGTCAGTTCTAGCTCGGTGTAGGCTCGAGGGCGCAAGCTCACCTCCGGCAGAGTCAAGGTTCCTTGGGCTGAAGTCGGGGGCAAAGAGGGAGGAAGGCCGTGGGACGGCGGTCGTTTAAAAGCAACCCAGGTGGGTGCCGTGATCTTCATTTGACCGCCGCAAAAACAGCTGGGATTTCTGTGAGATGACGAAACAACTCAAAGTCGGCAAAAAAAACTCACTGCTCGTCGTGTCCCAGAGCGCTGCGAGCGCGTCGTAGCCGCAGAAGAAACCTGTAGGTGGGGTCAGAACTTGAACAGCGCTGGAAGAGCGAGCGTACTTTTGCAACTGCGGGCTCCCGGGTGAGGTAGCGAGTGTGGTGAGTGCCAAGCGCGGTGGCGAAGGCCTAGTAGGACCGCTACAGAAGCAAGGTCGTGTTTTCTGGGAAAACTTGAGACTTGGCACGAAAAACCTTGAAATGAACACGAGAGCAGACGTACCCGTTAAACTGGCTCAGCCTAGCGCGGCGGACGTCGGTGTTGGCGTAAGCATAAAGGCTGCGGCGGATTCGGTGAAGTGGATGACGGTGGTCGACGGCAAGGTGGGTGTGCGGTGTGGTGGCGTGAAGAGAGAAAGGAGTGATGCCGTGATGGAATGACAGCACGGCATCAACGGCGCTTGGAATTTGAGGGGCAAGCGCTACCCGGACCTCCAACGACGACGCGCTGCGAGGAGAATGCCGTTGCCGGTGCGCACCATGCGCGGTTGCTCAGGCTTGAAGTTGAACCTAGCGCGCCGAGCATCTTTGCCCAGTCGAATTCTCCGCCGGGGGTAAAGGGAGTACTTCATTCCGCTTGTAAACACCGCCGGAGAGACGTGGTTGCGACGGCGGAAAAGCTCCAATGCTCTGGACTGCTTCAGGGTCAGCGGCGAACTCGAATTCTCCTTGAAACTTTACGCAACCACATATGCTGGCACGACATGTAGGTCCGGCTAGCCTCCCATTCAAAGGTTTCTTGGCGTAGTGGTTATGTCGCTGCCTGCGTAGAGTCTCTGTGAGCTGCTGTCGTTTTGCACTGAGTTCAAGCCCTGTTTTTTGAGGCCCAGCATTATTTATTTATTTTCTTGTGCGCCTGGGACTTTTTGCTGAGAAAAAGTGCCCTAAAAGTCCGCTGGACACGCTCCTGAGTCCCGCTGAGGCGCGCCGTCGATGCGCGCCCGCAGACGGTGTTGTAGGCGCGTTGCCTAAAAAGGCAATTTCAGCCCTCGTCGAGAAAAGTTGGGCTCGTCCGCCCCGATCCTGATCAGATTTTGATGGAGGCTATGATTAGAGGCTATAGGCTCACCTTAAACCCATTTCCAGCACTATCCAAGGCTGCGATCCTCTCCATCTGGGACTCTTGCATCTTGCACAGATTAAGATTCTGAACCACATCGGCTTGGCCGATCCTCGCGGAAACTTAATCCGGTCATGTGAATACTCCAGCCCCGACCTCCGCCGCTTGAACCAGGCCGCATCGCGTAGAATTACGCTCACAATCCGCTCCGCCGTGTTTCCGCGACCCTCAAACATCCCCAATTCCGCCGCTGTTCATCTCCCGGGCATCGCGCACCGCGTTTCTGACATGCTCCACTGACGTGGGAGCTCGTTTCAAGGAGTTTCGTTGAGCTTCGGACGTCCAGTTTACTCGTTGAAGCCTCGTTCGCCCATTCCTTATCCTTCCACCCCAGAACCTCCCAGCGGACTTGGATTCGCTGGGACGGCGCTGAACAGCACTTCAAATACATACCAAAGACGCACCGTCGCGCGCAAATACAACTGAAATGCGCCTCAGGCTAATATTTCAATCATCTCGTCATTCTCGGGCCAGCCCAAGGCACCGTTGCAAAGCGCCGTTTAACTTCGAGTCTGCCGTATACTACCCAGCGGGTATAAAAGCCGCGCCGACTTCACTCTCTCTGCATCCTTCCTTCCTTCCCTCCTCCGCCTCAGCTTCCAAACTCGACCTTGGTGCGTGCTGAGCTTCCTCGCCGTCGTCGTTCATAGCCACTTCCTCAGCTCACCGTCCTCATCGCGCTTGGCCGCGGGATCGTCGCGCGTCGATTCGGGCGCCCGCGACTCAGAAGGTGCGCCGTCGTAGCAATCTTTCCTTTTGTTTCTTTGCTTACTTCGGTCTGATTTTGATTCTGTATAGATCTCTCGCGCATTATCTCGTCCACTCGCTGACGACCTTCTCAGCCTCAACCACGCCCCCACCAACACGAGCCGTATTCACCGAGAGCGACCTTCAAACGGGTTAGTTTTGTCGCAGGCTTGATTTGCGGGACATTACTAACCTCGAATCCTTGCAGCGTCGTTTCTCGCAACCTTCTCCATGCCGCAGCGCGACCGCCCCGACTCGATCCCCGCCCATCGCGTTCATCTTCCGATCGTCCAGCTGCAAACAAGGTTCAGTTGTTCGTTCGGATTCGGTAACAAACTCACTGACCTTGCTTTTTTGTAGCAGATGCCGCCCTGCGCCATTCAGCGCGCTTGACCTTCAAACAGGTTAGTTTCGCGCAAGGCGCGGTTTGCTGGACATCACTGACCTCAAATCATTGCAGGGTCGTTTCTGGCAAACCACCCGCGCCTTCTCCATTGCCGCGCCGCACGGCACCGACTCGATCCCCGCCCATCGCGTTCGCGTTCGTGAAGCTGCAAATGAGGTTAGTTGTCGCGGATTCATATCCAACAACAAACTCACTGACCTTGTTCTTTTAGCAGATGCCGACCTATACCGACTCTGGGTGTCGACCGCTGAGGTGCGCGGACGCGACACGACGACGTTGGCGTCGTTCCGGGTCGAATCCCGAGTCCGTGTTTGGGCGCTGATGCTGCTCGAGTCGACTGCGAAGGCGTGAGTTCTCGATTCGTGAATAAGACGAAACTAACCTGGCCGTGTTAGGTTCTTCTCTGCGTCGTGTCGGTGGGTTTGTTTGGATCGTCGGCGAGTTGGCGCTGACGTTGCGGGTTTCGCAGGCCAAGGACGGTGGAGATGCGACGCGACGAGAAGGGATGCGGAACGGCTCGGAGGTGCTGTAAGGCAAAGTGAGCAAGGCCCGTTCTCGTATTCAGTGGGGCTACTGACCTTACCTTGTGTGTGAGTATCCCCGCACCAGACTCGACTCGTTGGCGTCAAACCGAGTCCAACAGCGGCATTACTTCGTCTGATGAGTTTCCCGGCTTGCGGTACTGTCTCGCAGTCGACCTTCGGCACAGCTGCAACGAGGTAAGCAAACGCACTAACCGTTTAGATGAACCCGAATCACTAACCTGTACTCGCAGCATCTCCCCGGGTAGATGCCACATGCATATGCTCTGTCGCGTCGATCCCTAGATGCTTCCCTGCAAACAAGGTCAGTCCCATGCTCGCCTGTCTGAACGAAACAAAACTGACCTTGTCTGCATTCCAGAACGCACGAGCCCACCGGCCCGAGCCGCACTAACGCGTCTGATTCATTTGTGAGTTGTCAACTCGTCGCAGAATCGAGAGCTCACCTTGTTTCTGGTTACGATGTGCCTTCTCGGTGAGCCTTTCATTCGGCGTGTTGTTTCGACGAGCGTGGGCGGTTCTGGGATGGTGGTAACTACCGTGCCGTGTGGGCGCGATACGGGTGGTTGTGTGCTAGAACGTCGTCGTGGCGAGGAATGCTGCAAGAACGAGGTCAGCGAGCACGAAAACGGCTCTATGTCGTTGCAGCCACGCACCTCGTTGCCGGGGAGGCGCGTCGGGCGACTTGAGGCGATTTGGCATGTCGATGCGGAGAGGCGGATGACCGAAATGCCCGGATGACCGAAATGTCCAGCTCTGCGCGCGTTTGGTGTCGTCGATGCGATGGTGCGTTTCGGGGCAGGCTTCCGAATCGGTTGCCTTGGCTGGAAGATCGCGGCGGTTTCTACAAAAAGTTCAGTCGCGTTCGCTACACCTCTATGTTGCTGACCTAGTTGCGCCGAATACGCGTGTTGGGAGTTGTCGCGCTCACTGACCTACAGATCCCGCACGGCGGCGGTGGGGCTGTCGAGATGAGGTGTTGTGTGGCAGCTGTAACTGAGCTGTCTGCGTCGACGTTATCGCAGGGACGACAAGGCTGCTCCAAGGTCAGTGAGCTGGTGAGCTGGAAATTGAGTCACTGACCTGTATTTATTTTGAGCGTTTTCCAGCGTGCGTGTTAATAGATCCGCGTCGTGCCGAATGTCGTCGTCAGGTTTTGCTGGTTCGGCGCGGACGGGGTGTTTAGAATAGGATGGCGTGGGGTGGAGTATTGTGGTTGAGTTGCGGGGTTGTGGACAGTACTATTTGGATGCGCGTATGCGTGGAGGAGCGGGTCGGGGTTGTGTGGGAGCTTGGCGTCGTTCCGCGACCGTCTGAAGGAAGCGTCGTGTCGGCAGCGAGCTCAGCCTGCTGAAAGGTAAGTCAGTTAGTCTGCAAGAAACCGAGCCACTGACCGTGATTTCGGCCTAGCAGGACGTCTTCGGTGTAACGCGGGAGTGGGTGCGGGATGTGCTGGTGCGGAGTGTGGTGACGGCGGTGAGGCGGAGGGGTCGTGTGTGGCCTGAAATGGCGGGCGCGGGATGGGAGTGTGGATTGGCGCCGAGTCGAGACTGTGTTGCGGCTAGACCAGCGGCCAAGACATCTTCGAGACGGCCTGGTCGTCTCGAGGGAGGGTCACGTTTGCAAGTCACGGGGTATACGCGATTTTATTCGTGTTGCGGGCTGGAAGCGACTGGTATACTGTAAGAGCACGTAGAGGGTCCATAGGGAATAAATATACGAAAGCATATATCTTACTGTTTGATTCTTCTGACTTGTAACCTGACCTTTTCCGCGTCCTTGACGAGCACCACGACCTTTCCTCCAGCTTCCTCCCAATGATCCAAACGACGCAGCTTCGGGCACCGCCAAGCCAGCACACTCGCGACCTCGTCGTTCTTGCGCACGCGACTGCGGTCCGCCATGCTCAACCCCGTCGCAGCGGTAACTTCGTAGAAGAACCGCACGCCATGGAACGTCGTCAGCTCCTGCATCGTAGCGAGGAGCGGCGCCCATTCGGTCACGTTCGCAATCGGAGGACCGCGCTGGGCGCGTTTGCCCATGTCCAACCAGACCAAGCGCGGCGCGGCCTCTGCGAGCCGCTTAACGTCGTCCATCTCGCTCCAGCCGGAGAGCTCTATTCGACGGACGTTGCTGCCGAACGCACGCAAGCTGTCCAAGAAGCCCGCGTCGGCAGCGGCGCCTCCGGGACCAGCAAGACGCATTCCTTTCAGCGTCTCGATGGGCCGTGGCGCGTCGGACGGACACGACAGAATCGTCGTAGCCACGTCGCGGTTACAATGCAGCTCCTTCAGCGCCGGTAACGCGTTCGGGGGCAGTTCAAGTCGATACGAACTGCCGAGATCGAGCCGCAGACTGGTCAAATGGGTATGGGCAGAAAGGAAAGCGGTCGGCGCGTCGGCGATGTTGCAGCGAATGTTGGTTAGCGCCAGCGATGTTAGGCGCGGGAATCGGCTGTAGAGCAGTAGTTCGTCGCCGACGGGATGCGAAGCCGGTGTGTTGCGAGGTTGGGAATATGTGATGTCCAGGTTTTCAAGGTTGGGGCAGTGGGTGAGCAGACCGCTGATACGCGCCAGTCCAGGGTTCTTGGCAGACCCAAACGTGTGCTTGGTAGATCGGACTGCGACTGTTTTGAGATCCTGAAGCTGCAACGAGCCGTTAAAACTAGGACAACGAATACAGAAACCTACTCACCACAATTGGGCGACGAGCAGCCTTGCTGCTCGAACCCTCCTCCTCCTCCGGCGAAGAGAATACCAAATTATCATTAATATCCACCTCCTCAAGCGACTGGCACTTGAGCAGGGTCGGCCAAACGTTGTCGATAGATATCGGCGAGTGGTTGCACGACCAGGTAAAGCTCTTGAGCGCATACATCTTCCCCAGCGCTTTGATCAAAAACCTCTCCTGCTTCTCGTGCATACCCAGCTCGTCGTCCGTCGAATCCATATCCGTGTCCGTTCCCATGATGTCGCCGGGGACGATCAACTCCGAGCCTGGCGCCCGCTCGTCCAGGATCTCCAAGCGCCGCACGTTCCTCGCCAGCGAGCGGTGCACCACTAGATGGTTCCACACACTCAGCGAGCTGACTTTACACCGAATGTGTCGATAGTCGTAATGCCGCGGAAACACGATATCGTACATGCGCTGGCAAGAGAGCGCCAGCGCAAGCAAATCGCGCTTCGAGTCGACATGGAACGCAATCTGGTCGAGGATTTCCGTGGGCTGGCGCGTAATCGTGCGCCGGGAGGTCTCCAGCCCAACGAAGGGCTCGACGATGTTGAGCAGATGCAGCGACAGCTTGTGTTCCTCTGGCGTCAGGCGGAATTGGCAGCCGCCCATACGCGACGGGAGGGATCCGAAGAGCTTGAGGAGCACGTTGAATGCCCTGAAAACGCATTAATGTGTGCTGGGATTGGCTCGAGTGTAGGTATGCACATGAACGGGTCCGTCCGGTCGTACGATCCGACGTTGGTGTCGACCACCTGGGCCGTCCTGGCAGTAGTCTGCCGGGCCTTGAGGGCCGCAGCAGCCTTGCCTTTGGCCCGCGGCGGTGCCGGCTTCGGGGTCGGCGACTCTGGCCGCCCCGACATGGTCGTCGAAAGCATCAAGAAACGAAGAGCGACCCCCCATCACTCCACACCCGAAGAGCGGTTAACAGTTTCTCGACGCGTCCACGCGTCGAAATAGAGCTTCAGCTCATTGTGCGCAGCAAGTTATCCTTTAGTGTCCTCAGGTAAACCCAAGTCGCGTCTTGAAAGCGACAAACCACCTCTACTGGGGGGTATTTCCAGATGCGGACAGAAAATGGGCGAAAACAGAGTCTCCAACCAACTTGCTTCCAACCCTCACCTATGTTGGCCTTGGAAACCTTTTCGGAGACTTGGCCCAGCGATGGACAAAGCCATCAAGCGGCGCCAGCGAGGCCCGGAACGGCGGCTTCGACTTCGAAAGCTTAAAGTCACGCATTGCAGCGGAACGCGTCTTGCAAACACGCTTTGTTCTTGCTCTTGCTCCGAACCACCACAACCATGCGACGCGGATTCCTCAATAGCGCGAAGCCGAAACCCAGCGCCGACAAACGCGTCGGAAACTCGGCGTCGAGCCACGGATCCATTGTAACGGCCGTGCAAGAGGGCAAGAAATCGATTGACTCGGCCGTTCCGTATGCCACAATTCAGGCTCAGCGTGCGTATCCTGTGGTTGTAAACGAAGTTCGTGCTGATGCTCACTAGTCATGGCCGGGACAACAAACGACCTCGAACGACTCAAAGAAGAATGTTGGAAGGAATACGAATGGATCTCGTTCCCGCCAAATGCGGTCGCGGCTGGAGAGCCAGCGACAGAGTGCATTTTCCTCCCCGGCACGAAACAAGTCCTTCTCAATACGCCGGGATTTCCGCAGCCCCTTCCCCCTGCTCCAACCAACCCTGCTTATCGCGTCGCACCCATCCCAGGCAAGGGCCTTGGCCTCATCGCCACTCGTCCTATCAAGCAAGGCGAACTCATTCTCACCGAACGCCCGTTGCTCATCCGGCCGAAAAATCTCCGCATGTTCCTGCCGCCGAATCTCAACGAGAAGCAGACCACACAGCATATACTGGATGAGTGGGAGCGGGTCACCGAGCCTGCCGTGTCGCGTATGACCGAGGAGCGGCGGGACGCGTTCTTCAAGCTGCACAACAACAAGACCGACGACGGGTCGGGGCCGATTACCGGTCTTGTCGTGACGAACGGACTGGAGTGGACCAACTTGCACCCCGGTCTGACGGGAGGGCTTGGAGACTACATCGCGGTTTGCGATCGAATCTCCCGTCTCAACCACAGGTGCGCGTCGACGCTTTTGCTACCATCTTAGAGAGTCTTTCTGACTTTTTCACAACTGATAGTTGCTCGCCGAACACACAAGCGACCCAATCGCGCGCCGAGCTCACGTCCACCCTCCACGCGGTCCGCGACATTGCTCAAGGGGAAGAACTCACAATCCATTATTTCAACACGCTGGGCCCAGCAGCAGCGCGCGCCGAATCGTGCAAGCGCTACGGATTCACCTGCGAATGTCCCTCCTGCGCCAAACCTCAAGAGCGCATCGCAGAGAGTGACGCGCGTCGCACGACCCTCCGCGAGTTCAACTTGTCCGACGCCGAGAAGAGATGGGCTAGAGACCCGACGCTGCCGCTCGACTGGCTCGTTACGCAGTGTCTCGAGCAGCTCGACTTGCTCGAGAAGGAGGGTCTCCAGGCCTGCAACACGTACTGCGTCTTGCCGCAAGCCATCATGGGCTCGTACGTGATGCTGGCGGACGCAAAGCGTGCGAGCAAGTGGGCGGCGGTGGTCAACGAGCGCCGCTGGATCAACGATTATGTGCCCCCCGACCCGTCTTACCTCGACCCGAAGAGCCCCGCGTATGAGAAGAACAGGGTATGGGGCCTGCGCACCATCCATGGGCATGCAGCCATGGTGAAGATGATGGGGTTTGGTGCTGGGTAGACAGTGGTCAACGGAATGCTTTCTTGTCTCACTAGCTTGATTCTTCTTCTTGAGCCATGTCGCACACATCCGATTCCGAGTAAAATTATCTTGTTCGCGTGATACGTGGACGCCTTCACTTTAGCACGCAAGGGCAAACTCTCAAACTACGCATACGATTTTCTTTGAGCAGCCTATAAATTTCTCTGCGAACCCCTCGCATCTAATTTAAGCCCCTTCTCGACTGACGTCGCCAAACCTCGCCGCATCGCGGAAATGAAAGCATCGACATGGTTTCCGAGTCTGAGCAGCATTTCTTTGGCCGCTGAATAATTATAGGTTTCGCAGTACACGGCCACCAGGTCGATGACCACTCCTTCGTGAAGCAGCCCCTCAAATACACGATCCAGTGCTTGCATGGAAGGCGGGGGGTCGTACGTAGGTTCGCGGTAACTCCAAGTCCGGATATCGAGTTGTACGCGCAGGGTGCGCAGCACAGGCATCGTCAGCTGGCCGATGAGATTGGAGAGAATCTCGGGCACGATCCAGGAGCTCGAGATGCTGCTAACTTTGACCGCTCGCAAATAGATTTCGAGATGATGGAGATGCAGTTGTGGAGGCAACCTATTGGGTGGATTACGCAAGGTAAGAGCACCTACAAAATGAATTCAGTACGAACTTGAAGGTCCTGCGGAAAAGACGAACCTTCATAAACAATCGCGAGTTGCTCTAACGAGGAACAGAAGCCCAAAAGGTCCAAAGCCAGGGGCATGACATTTGCCTTTTCTTGTATGCAAAGGGACCTCAACACCCGCAAGCAACGGGGACTAGCCAAAACGATGGGGTAGACGCCGCCGCTGCTCCGGATTGCGAGGGAACGCAGATGGGGGATTTCAGTGGCCGCAGGGAGTTGATCAGTTGGAAACAAGTCTGGCAACAAGTCCAAAGACAAAGACGAAGCTCGCCACAAACTGCGATGAATGAGTTCTGGGGGTACGTGAGCCACACCGAAGAGAACGGTCTGGTTTTGTTTCGGAGCGCGCCAGACGCTCTCCAGGAGATGGAGAACCGCCTCCCGAAGTGGGTCTGAGAGTCTGTTCCAGGTGCCGTAGAGGAGCTGTGCGTCGTGGATGTTGTTGAGCCGCCGCAGAATGGATCCTAGCACTTCGAGCTCAGACTCCGGGGTGTCAGGCTCTGGTAAAAAGAGCTGGATCTCTTTGACGTATGCCGCAAGATGAGGAAACGCGTCGAGATGGCTCGCGGCGGCAACGCAGGAAATAAATCCACCGCGTTTTCCCGGGCCACAGCACAACCGAATGTTGGCAAAAATGCGGCGCTGGCAGAGCTCCTTGAATTGAGATCCGACGAGAGAGCAGACCGCGAGGCAATCGCGGTTCTCCGGGAGCGCGTCCACGATGAGAGCTGTGAGTTCCGGAGGAAGGGCGTCCATCGTGGTTGGAGGCCAACTCGAGCCGATGACGTCGGCCTGAGGCGGTGTGGCGAATTCCCGTTTTGGAAAATTGGACCACCTTCGTCTCCTCCACCGTACGACCACGACCCGCGACGAACCCCTGACGCGGGCTCCACGCCTTAAATAGCGGCTCAGCAGGCAAAGAAATTAGACACCCATGGCCATGGACAAGCATGTTCGTAGGGGCCACCCCAGTTAGTGTCCTCTCACTTTCCTGCGTTTCCCAACTGACTGTGGCCGCAGTAACATTCGGCCTCATCATCCTCTTCGGCCTCTTCGAGGTGCGCCCGGGGCCGTTCCACCCGAACCCTTACTTATGGCCCTGCAGCTCGCGCTCTCCGCATGGCTAACCTCCATGTTCAACACCCACCACAACATGCGCAGTCTAACAGAGCGCGACCGCGTACGCTTCGCGCTCTTCACATCCTCCTGGACCGTCCTCTTCTCGACGCTCCTCCTCGCCCTCTTCTGGCATTCCTCCGACGGCTCCATCCTCACCAGCATTCTCACTCACATCATTGTGTCAGTCCCACTTGGCTCCTTCCGCGTTTATGTCTCTGACCAGGGAATGAACCCTACTGCAGTCTCGCATTCACCTGGCTGATGTGGGCCGCAACCGCCGGTGCCGTCACGGAGATGCTCGGCGGCGGACTCAACTGCAAGATCCAGGACTCGTACATCTACTGCAACCAGCTCAACGCCCTTGAGGCGTTCGCCTGGATCGAGTTCCTCCTCGTCACCTTTGCGATCATCGTCGTCCTCGTGCGCGGGATCGCAGCGGCGCGGCGCGGGGACGGATATCGCGGCGGCCTCGTCTAAAACGTATGAGAAAACGAAACGGAATGGAATGGAATGGACAGTGCAAGAAAAGCCATCACGCTACGCTACGCTACGCATCTCATGTATTTTGAAGTTTTTCCTCGCGCGCTTACGAGAGGTCTTGTATTTTTTTTTCTAGTTGGGTGTAGTTAGTCGCGCTTATCTATCGTGAATTATCCGCTCGATGATCCCGAACAACCTCCGACTGGCTTCTTGAGCTCCAAGAGTGGAGGAACATTGAGGACCACGCGACGCGCTGCTCTCCGGGAGCTCTTAAAGGTACGGCTCTCGGATTATTCGTTGCCTTCTTTCCCACTGACTGAGTGATGAAGGTATCTCTCGCCCTCGGCGCGGCCCTCGCGTGCGTGCAGTACGCCAGTGCGCAGACCTGGTAAGCACTCGTTCATCTGCACATCGAGTGCATGCTCATTCATCGCACAGGTATTTTCTGACCTTCGAGACGCCGGCCGGGTCGTACATCACCTCCTTCTCGGGCAGCTTCGTCGCCCCGACGCTCCCCGAGGCTGCGACGTACTATCTCTGGCCCGGTCTCCGTGAGTTTGTCGCCCAACGAGTACCGAACCGTCGAATTCACAGTGCTGGTATCGCAGAACCTCCCGATAACGCTGGTGTCCTCCAGTCGGTGCTGGACGGGCGAAGTGGCGAATGGTGGATCGGCTCGGGGTATTGCTGCTCCAACCCGGATTTGGCGTGGGGCAGCGGGTTCAACGGTACGATACGGTCGGTGTGCATGCAGTTTCTTGGCTGATCCTGAGCAAGTTCCGAATGGCCAGACGGTCAAGTTCAGCTTGAAAGTCGATAGCATTGCGGACGGAACGTGGGCGACATCGCTGAGCAGCAGTGGCGGTGGGGAAGCGACGGGATCGTTCCCACTCCGTGAGTCCTTCAACGGCCAGATATTCCGAGTCCGAGGTCGCTGACGCCTACCCTACCAGCAACGCACCCTATGAACCAAGCAATCATGGCGATCGAGCTGTACGACGTTGCGTGGACCTTTGGGCAGTTCGCTTTCAGTAACGTCGTCATTGTCGCGAACACGACGTCGACTTCGTGGTGCACCGATGGGCCGTATAACTACGAGGACGCGGCGGAGGTGTCGATTAGTACGCCCAAGGCGACGGTTAGTGGAGGGTCGACGACGTGTAGTGTTGCATCGGCGATTTTGGTGCGGCCGGCGTCGTAGGTGGTGAGTTTTGTCGAGGGCAGGGTAGAATGATCGGTGATCACATGCCTTTCCGTTCTTGGTCTCCAACCACCATCCACTCCCAAAATCCATGCTCGCTCTCAGCTCGAAACCTGTTGCCATTCTTGGACACGGCTATTCTCCTCTTCATCAATGTTAAACTTGGCAGTGGGAGCCACACAGATATGCTCTTGGGAGGTGAGCAAATTTCACATAGCTAACACCACGAGGTTCCCGTCGTCTTGTGCAGAACCTAGCTCAACAAGCAGCTCATATTCAACAACAATGGCGTGGACGGATGCGCGACTCCGTCGTGAGTTCACGTGTCGAGAAGGAAATTCACGCACCAAGAGTGGGCCAAGAAGTTCGTGGGGGCGCTACTGACTAAGAATCTCTCGGCCCGGAGCAGCTATTTAAGCCGAGACGCAGCTGACGTCTTTGTGTTCCACGGCCTCCCGCATTCCCCCACCACGAATTGCACAAGATGACGGGCACCGGAGAGATTACACTCGATACCGCGACCTTCAAGGGCACGGTCAACTTCCACACAGGTCTTTTCATCGATGGAAAGTGGGTCGATCCAGTCGATGCGGGGGAATCTATCGAGTGAGTCGCGAATGTACTGAGACATTGCCCGGAGGCTGACGAGGGTGGTAGTGTTGTTAACCCGAGTATGTCGCTTCGCTTCCGCCATCGATAACGGCCGCAACAAACGCGAGGCTAACACAATGACGCGTAAAGGCACGGGCAAGCCCATCGCGAAGGTGTCTCTGGGTTCGAAGAAGGACGTTGATATCGCCGTCAAGGTTGCGCACAAGGTCCGCTCCGGTGCACCCTACGTCGATGACGCTCATCTCCGAGCTTGATAGGCATACAAAACGTCCTGGGGTCTCAAAGTTCCCGGGTTCACGCGCGGAAAGCTACTAATGCGTCTGGCGGACCTAATCGAGCGCGATGCGGACCAGTTCGCGGCGCTGGAAGCCATTAACGTCGGTAAGTCGCGTCTCTGCAGCGGGCTTTGCGTGCGTCGAGACGGTTCCACCATATCTGTGCCTGATTCTAATCCTTATGTTCCTGTAGGCAAGCCCTTCGCGGTTGCTAAGGCTGCTGACGTGGCCGGCACCGTCCGCTGCATTCGCTACTTCGCCGGCTGGGCGGACAAGATCGAGGGCAAGGTCATCGAGACAACGGAGGACAAGTTCGCATACACGCGTCACGAGCCGTATGGTGTGGTTGGACAGATCATCCCTTGTGGGTTCTACCTCGGCCTGCTCACCTAATTCGTTGACTGAATATCCGCATCTAGGGAACTTCCGTATGCGCTATTCGGCTTGCATGCGCGAATGGATATTGATGGACTCTTCCTAGCCTTGCTCATGCTCTCATGGAAAGTCGGCCCTGCGCTCTCCACGGGTAACACTATCGTCCTCAAGCCCTCGGAAATGACCCCGCTCTCCGCGCTCAAGTTCGCCGAGCTCGTCGCTGAGGCAGGCTTCCCACCCGGCGTATTCAATATCGTCAACGGGTACGGGTGGACCGTCGGGCAGGCGATTACGGAGCATATGGATATCCAAAAGGTCGCATTCACTGGCAGCACCCTCGTCGGCCGCAAAGTCCTCGAAGCCGCCGCGCGTACCAACCTCAAGGTCGTCACGCTCGAGCTCGGCGGGAAGAGTCCCAGCATCGTGTTCGACGACTGCGACTTGGAACAGACCGTCAAATGGAACGTGCAGTCTATGTAGTGCGTATTCTTCTCCCTTATCTCTTTCTCTCTACAACGTTCTGAACATCTTCTAGCGCCAACATGGGCCAATCCTGCATCGCCGGCTCGCGCATCTTCGTCCAAGAAGGCATCTACGACAAGTTCGTCGCGGGGTACACGGCTGCGATCCAGGCCTTCGCCAACGCCACCGGCGACCCGTTCAGCCCGGGCACGAAACACGGCCCGCAGGTGTCGCAAACGCAGTTCGACCGCATCATGGGGTACATCGACGCGGGCAAGGCCGATGGGGCGAAGGTGCACGTTGGCGGGGAGCGCCATGGGAACGAGGGGTTCTTCATCCAGCCGACGATCTTCACGGAGGTGAAGGCGGAGATGAAGATTGCGAAGGAGGAGATCTTTGGGCCGGTTACGGCGATTATGAAGTTCAAGACTGAGGAGGGTAGGTTGTCCTTTCTCTTTATCCCTTCTTTTTTTCGTCCATGCAACGCTGACACGTACCGCAGAGGTCATCGAAAAAGCCAACGACACAGTCTACGGCCTCGCATGCTACGTCTACTCGGATAACGTCAAGCGCGCGCTGCGCGTCGCCCATGCCCTCGAGGCGGGTTCGGCGTTTGTCAACACGGGCCAGACGACGGACCCGGCGATTCCGTTTGGTGGGTACAAGCAGAGCGGGATTGGGAGGGAGCATGGCGAGTATGCGATTGCGACGTATACGCAGGTCAAGGGTGTCCATGTCAACTTGGGAGTGTCGTTGTGAGGAAAAGTGTGTATTTTCTAGTTCGAAGGTGAGTGTACGAGTACTGTATGCATATGGACCTGTGCCAGTGCCAGCGAAAAACAATGTACATTTTTTGTCTGTTCGGTTGGGTCTGACGTATGGGATACATACTGTCTCATAATTCAAGAAAAAAGTTTTGGCCCAGAAGGCAAAAAATAAAACTTTCTGGCGGTTACCTTGCTTTGGGCAAGGTCCCCACCAATGGTTATTATCTGTCATCAGCTTACGTATCGACACTGTAGCCAAACAACACCAAACAACTCCTTGACCGCGTCTCTGTTTCCAAAATTCGGCTCTTGTCAGTCGCCGCCCTTCCAGTGTTCTCTAGAACTTTCCACCAATATCTACGTACATCACCAATACCGAGACTTCTCAGAAAGACATCCATCTTCGTTCATTGAACGACATAAACTGGCAAGCGGATACCGCGCTGTTCGACCATCGGCTCCCCTGGAAGGCCGCTCCATGCGGACCGTAATATGCACAGAGTCGCTTTCCGTCGGCACCACCAACGCGTACTGCCCAACGTCTTCCTGCTGAGAATAAACATCCGGCCCAATAATAACCACCCTGGTCGGCACTTCCGGCAGACGCCGAACCCGACCCTTGTAGTCCACCCACACTTGCAGCGGCCGCAGAAGCCGAGCAGCAATGGCACGGTAGCGAGATGCAATATCCATGCGCACGCGAATCGTCGTCCATAAATCATCTGCACAAAGTTGCCGATCAAGTTCGATGTAACCGGTCATCTCTCGCCGTGCAGCTCGCTGCGCGGTCAGCGACCCTTCCAAGACACTATCCACTTCCACATCCACACGCTTGCGAACCAACTGCGCTTGCAGCAGCCACATCTTGTTGTAGCCGCCTTCCGACGTGCGCCAGGGCGGCAGCGATAGGAAACGTTCAACGCCTCGAATTTGGCCGTAAATGGCCGCAATCTGTGAACGTAACAGTCAGTCATGGTACTCTTATCACCCGCAACACCTACCCTAATGCGATCCTCTGGTCGTCGTTTGAAGGTCGGGTCTTCCTGCGCGCGGCAAGTCTGAGAAACCAAGAGCATGCGGGCGAACACAAACACATACCAATAAAATCTCCACTGCTCCAAACCCGCCGACAGTCTTCAGCGTTGACCCACCTATCACTATTCGCCAACTAATCACTCCCTGCAATCCCTGGAACGGTCCAGCAACCACCTTTACTCGCTCCCCAACTGCGAAATGCCGCTGCAATGCACTGGCAACATGCAACTGTCGCGCGCCAGTTCCCTCGTCGCGAGTGATCGCCGACCATCCCGTCTCCGTTCGCACCTCCACGACTTTTCCGCAAACCCTGCCGTCCAAATTGGCCACCTGGTCGCCCACTCGTGTCGCCACTAGTCGTTGCGACACATGCGGTCGTACAGCCACGGGTGGTACCAACCGAATGTCACCGGGCAAGGCAGGCAATGCCAGCTGCGCCACCAAGTCCGTGTCGTGCGGCCGAATGTAGTTTCCTTGTATCATCGTCCGCACGCGAATGAGACCGTTGTATTGGAAACCCACGATGTATGCCGCGTGCGACCATAGGGAACCGTATTGCGGATCCCAGAGAACCACTCGACTACCGCCGCCGTGCAACACACCGTCGGGCGGACGTGAACACGTTCACCAGCATGTCCTCGTTTTGCTGCACAGTCCACCGCTCCAGTTCTTCCAAGGGCGGTTGTGCATTGCGAGTCGGTAACGGCGACGTGGCGGGCACCACCTTGTACCGCACCACCGCCGTCTCGTCGTTGAATCTGGTGACGAGTACTCGTCGTCCTCTTGGAGAATCCATTGCCCGGATTTCACATCGCCAATATCCGACGTAAGTTGCTGCCACTGAAACGTGCTGGGCGACAGCGGGTCGTAGATGGGTCGATAGCCTTGATTTTCCGCCTTGGTGATAAGAACGGCGGCCGAAAACTTCGGGCGGTCCCTTCGTGAGCGGTCAGTGACTTATGTCCAGCAGCCGAACTCGGATCGCGCACGATGTACCTGGGAGCTGCTCTATAACAACTATGAGACGGGCACAAACGCCGCAAGCTGCCCAAAAACCTGAATCGTCAACGCTGGCTCTTGCGATGTACCGGCAAGCAAGGCATCACGAAGGAGCGTTGGGGTCGACGCTTGCTTAGTTGTAGGTTGCGTGTTGCTGGTTGTAGGTTGCGGTTGCGTCGACGCAGTAAGTCCTCCGGACGCCCTCATGGTAGTCAGGACGTGACGCGGTCACGGGTTATGACTAATCAAAAGCGTGCTATTCATAGTTTCTTGGCTACATTGATCTAACCTCGCGTCCTCGATGCGCAAGAAATTGGAAGGGTGTTGGGTAAAAAGCTCAGCCTTGAAGCCCCGCAAAATTCGAACGTTACCGCGCCCATGGCTGCGTGACATGGCAACATATGCGCTGAAGGGGGGTCAATGCTCCGGTCGGTGTTGGCTCCAAATCAATGACAACAAAATGAATCGTCTGCCCTTGTGCCTTGTAATCGGTAAAGGCATAGCCTGGAGTGAGGGCCACTTGTCGGCGAGCAATCCGCACATTTTGCTTTCCCAGACCCGCGATAGAAAATTTGGCCACCGACGGCACAATTGGAATGATGCCCGCGCCCAAACCTTCGAACTGAGGAAAGTTGCTGTGATCTGGGCGAAATAAAATGACGGCTGGTGGGAATCGAAGAAGGGTGTGTCCGCTTTCGGGATCGTGCACGAGGGGAAGCTGCTCGCGGACGTCTAAAACAATATCCACAACTTCCCCCGCGTTCCATTAGCCAGCTCTGCTTCCGTGGAAATGTTCAATAATACC
This sequence comes from Mycena chlorophos, assembly GCA_014461115.1. Taxonomy (NCBI): domain Eukaryota; kingdom Fungi; phylum Basidiomycota; class Agaricomycetes; order Agaricales; family Mycenaceae; genus Mycena; species Mycena chlorophos. The sequence continues at coordinate 112,487 of JACAZE010000015.1, forward strand.
ATAGCTCTCATTCCGATCGCGATATCCACATGCTCCGCTAACCGCCCGCAATGCTTGCTTTTCGCTGTGCGACCAAGAATCGCTCACGGAGATCAAGTTCAGCTCCGGTTGCGCTAAGCGATCTTCGGCTTGTACGCGATAAACGTGCTGTCCTGTGAGCGCTTGATGTTTGCGAAGACTTTCTGCATTCCAAAGTAGCCGAGCGCTATGACGCGCGGCGTTACCAAAACCACGCTGTTCCATGGCGGCTGAGTCCACGGAGTAGTTGCACCGATAGAGCCGTCCACGCGCAAACTGCGAAGCATGTCCAAGTCGGCTCTTTAAATTGGACCTCAGGTATCTATTGAGTGTAATCACTTGCCTGCGGTTGGGCAGGGATCCGCACTCGACGAAAACCTTCAGGCAGGAATGCTTGTGCGTTGCTCACTGACATTTCTGCGGGAGGAAATTGCTCTGACAGAGGCGACGGAGCTGGAAGAGCGGTCATGGCGAATGGTGTGGAAGTTACGTGTGACGCAGATTTGCCGATGTTACTCCACAACAATGCGAGATCTCACCAACGCTGGACCAACTGTCGCCGAGGAAGCGCACACGAATAGCACACAGAGCGCCGTGGACAGGCAACAAGCGACCCCAGCGTCTGTACCGCACAGAGACGCTGATCAGGGCAGCCAACACGACGAAGAGCCGCAGGAGCTCCGGGCGTCGTCGCACAGCAACGCACGCAGTGATATGAGTGAAGAGGACAACGACGAGGACATGTTTCGCGACGAGCGGCCGGTGCGATCGCCTTCCCGGCGGAAGAGGAACTACCGGTCGAGGATGTCGGGTACATGTTGTCCGGGATGCCTGTGGGCGATGACGACACGAATTCTATGAGCACGGATAATTAGCAGCGAATATGTACCCGTAGTAATCTCCAATCCACCCTACTCACTCGGACGGACGGGAAAGAGACGGGAAAGAGAGGGAAAAACGGCTAATCGGCCACGGACTGAGAATGTGGCTATGAAGGGAAGCACGTATTTAAGGCGCCCACCAACAGACGAGGAACCAATTTACGCACCATGACCGGTTTAGACAGCTTTCTCATCAATTTTCGCGCCGCTTGAAAATGGCAAAGGACTGGACATTCCAGGACGACGGAAACCTGATTAGACGAACGTTCATGAACGGCAAGACTCGCGAGCCTGCACGCATCTTTGTGTCAGGCATCATCGTTGGAATGGAGAAAAACCACTGGGGTGTGTGTCTTCGATCTGATCCTACGCAGACAGCAAAATTAACCAGCCAAGGACTTCATTCATCTGCGGTGGGAACCAGAAGCGGAAAGCCTATACAACCGGTTCGCAGAGGGGATCTTGCAGTTGAAAGCTGCCATTGAGCACACATTGCCGGAAAGCTGGCAGGTGCGAGAGTTAGCACGTATACAAGCGTACAGGCGAAAGCTAACCTGCAACAGAAAACAGTGGACTTCAGTTATTGCACGCCGCTGAACTCCGAAGAGGAAGATGGCGTGTTGCGGATTCGCCGCACGGATGATACGCAATTGGTGCTGTCCTATTCCCATGTGACGATTAATGCACATATTCGTTTGCCAGGGATCACTGGAATACTTCGCTCACGACGGCTTTCTACCGGCGCACGACCAAGCACCGACACTGGCCATTGGGGCGACTGTCCGCTGCGCGGTAACGTTCGTCCGTGAACAACGCATAGCTGTTGAATACGTGGATGAGAGCTTCGCATGGGCCACGGTGAGATCGATAGTCAACAGCGGACGACATACGTTTGAAATGAGTGTTGCAGGGCTGGTTCTTGGACGCGACGCAAATTCATCGTTGCTATATGCGCTCGCCGATTCGGAGGAACCGCAGAAAAGTCGCCGCGATGCGTGTTGATTCCAGTGACGACGACGACGGAGACGACGGCGATGACGGAAACGATGCGCAGAGCAAGATGTACGGCGAACTGTTGCGAAAGGAACGTGCAAATGAGGGCTTGGAGGATGAAATGGACGAAGAGACAGATGATAGCAGCCGCAAGCGCGAGAAGTCCGTCTCTGTAGAAGTGTAGTACTGCATGGTAGTGGTTGAATGAGAAGAAGAATCCCCGCTCTGCATGTGACCGTGAGATATGTGGCGTGCGACGACGCAAGCGGATCAGTCATTGAGGTGTCACCAGCATGGAAACGTCCCGAACCTACGATGACCCAGCGGTAAATCGCATTTACGGGCGGCAGCGGTGGCGCCGTCCCAACCAGTTCGTATATAAGGCTCAGGGCAAGTCCTTCCTGACCAATGACGCCTGCCTCCAGTGAAACCGGCTTTCCCCTCGTGGTCATACCACACGGTGAATCCACAGAAGCGATGCGCGCTTTGCGCCAAACCAAACGCCCGACCGTCTGCAGTCGTTGCAAGACCGCTGTATTGCGATGGCGACTGTCAAGGTCGTCACTGGAAGACGACGCTTGATCTGCAACGACTCACGCGTCTCGTTATCAACAACAACATCAAGGAGAATTGCAAGGCAGCGGTTACTTAGCGGCCTTTGCCGCTCACTGGCTGCTGTCCTTCTGCCGCTTTGGCGTCTACGCCTCGAAACTCATCGAACGAGACGAAGACTACCTGAAAACGCATATGCACGTAATCCACGCACAACGAATGACCCTCACTGAATTTTCGCAGTTTCGTCATCGAGTTGAAAGCAACCGACGACGCCCCAACGACGGCAATCCCAGAGGATAGGCGTTTCCAGGTCAGTGCGACAGCCTTGCTGGTTTGACCTAAACGCTTACCATGTTCAGGTCGTACAAGCCGGCATGATGAAGGAGCATACGTTGCTTGCACACGTTGAGCACAGTGGCCCGGTTGGAATGCGACGGGTGGCCAAGTGGCTGGGACAGAGCGAAGGTGACGCGCAGCATTTGCGTCTCATTGCGCATCACGGCGAGCACTGGCTGTGTTTCCTGTCGCCGAATTTGGACGCGCTGTTCAGTGGTTGGTACGCATGGCGTGAGGAAGCGCGCCTGGCGGAAGAGATGCAGGCATACTACCAGCAGCACTTCCGCGACATCGTCAGGAACGGTTCACGTAGGCGATTCCTTATCGCAAGTACGCGGGACTGACCTTCCAAACAGCTCGCGACGATTGGGAACAGTTGTTGGCGTATAAGCGAGCAGCCGTATACGAGAAATATCCCGAGTTAATTTGAGTGTAGCTCGCAGCGCCGTCGTGAATGAAGAAATCCCATCTCTGCTAACTAAGCGTGACCGGCTTGCTTCTTGCCCTCATCCTGCCCTCATCCACACATTCCCATCCAGCCACGCCATGGATTCCTTCAACGCGTCGTATCGCCAAAACTCTGCACCGCAACGCACAAGATCTCAAGACCTTCGTGGACTCTTCGAGAACGCGCCAGCAAGACCGAATTATCCGCAATTTACCGATGCCGCAAGACAGTATAAAACGCAGCGGGTTTGGCGAGCGGAGATATCGTTTCTCATGCTCGACTTGCAGCCATTCGCTATTCACAAACGTTTTATGCTGCTCTACGAACACGACATGATACCGGAAAATCGAATCCTGAAAACCTACGTGAACACGACAACCGGGCGACTGGTCATAATGATCCTGAAAGCCTTGGTGCGACACGTTCGCCACGAGAACAATCTAACGGTATAACCTGGTAAACACCTGTCGACACACTGAAATCGATCTAGACACTGTTGTTGGGCGGTTTTGGGAGACGACTCACGCGCACCAGCTGTTTCACCTAGACTTGCATGCAAAAACCTTGGTTTCCTAAAGGAGGTGTTGCGCGCAAAAACCTTGGTTCTCAACTGAGAAATATTGCTTACATAAGACAGATCCCGGCCTACGCTAGCCACTGATGATACATCAACTAATCAAACAATTTCTTATATTTGATGTGACACTACGTGACACCTATTTTTTTTCGGCTAAAAAGCCATTATTTGAAAAATAAAATGAAATAAAATACAAAAAATGAAATTTTATCGGCGTCCCGATTAGGAAATTACGCCCGCATGATCAAATACACCCTCTACTTCCTCTTCTGCTTGCCCTTGCCCTTTTCCGTCGTGGTAATGTCCGCATTTTCGAGCAGGTTTCTGTCAGACATGAGTACCGGTCTTGAATTGAAGAAGGGCTGACCTTGTCATGTTGCCGATCACCCACTCGACGTCCTCCACCATCTGCATCCATCTTTCGCACCCCTTCGGCTCACCCCTGCATCTGTGCCCCCCACCAATACAGGCACGCCAACACGCTGAAGAAGCCATTGGGCCCAGGCCAGAACAGCGCGTACCAGTCGGTATGCTCGCCAACCGTCAAGAGGCCCCTTGTGGTTAACCTTACGCCATTCTGGGTTGACATTGTGCCACCATCTCCGAACCGACTTGCCGAACTTCTGGACATCAACCTCCGTCTTCAGGTTCTTGATGCATGGTATGACCTTGAGCGGGCGTGCGACGCTAACCCAGATGCCGACAGCGTCGGGACGACGCTCTGTACAAAAAATGAATGGCTGTCGGACAAATTAGCGCCCGTAATGCGATCCGACGTCAAACGGAGGTCAGACGACGTACCGGTCGCGTCGCATCAGGCTCCTGGAACGAGAATCTTCCCTCATATTCATACCACTGCTCAACGAGGTTCTCCCAAACGTCTCCGCCCCCAATGAGCCCCAACAACCACTCCTTCCCATCCGTCGCCCATTCCGGATGCTTTTTGATAGGCTTGAACGCCATATTCAACCCTGCCTCCTTCATCTCCTCGTACGTCCTTGGAGCACGAGCCGAACTGGTCGCCGTCTTCGTTGTTGGCCTCGCCTTCTTCGCCGACGTTGCTGCGGGAGGATATTTCTCATAGAGCTGCGTCAACGAAGTCGACGCCTGGGATTTTGCGGCACGTTTGCGCTTCACTGGCACACTCTCGTCCTGCTCGGCCATCTCGTCCTGCTCGGCCATCTCGTCCTGCTCGGCCATGTGCTCCAACTCCGCCTGGTTGCTCTCGCCCAATCCCCCCGGCTCCATCCAATTCGGCTCGTCAACGCGCATATCGGCCGCGAACTCGAGCGTGTCATCGCTCATCTCCTCCAGCGACGCGTTCAGCATCGCCGAAGCAGCTTCCTCATCCACGATGTTCGGGTTTTTGGACATCCAGTCTTTCAGGCCGTCGAGTGTGATATCCTCCTCGTTGCACTCGTCCACCTCCATCAAATGCTTGTCGACGAGCCGGTCTTCGTCGTCCCGCATGTTCTCCGACTCCGACTGTTCGACAGCGTCCCTGATCGCCTTCTTGAGTGAGACCTTCTTCGGCTTTGGACGCGGCTTTGGACGCGGCTTCGCACGCGGTTTCGCACGCGGCTTCTCGACGACCTCCCGCGACGGCATCGGAGCCTCGACCGTCTTCTTCTTCTTTTTCCCCTTGCCCTTGCTGCCAGCTGCTCCCTCCGACCCGTCCTCGTCGTCCTCGCTCGCGTACCCCCGCTTTCTCTTCTTCTGCTTCGCCGCAGCGTTTCTCGCTCTCGTCGCCCGCCGTTTAACGTCTGCCCAGACCTTGGTATCGTCCAGACTCTCTTCTTCCTGCGCAAGACGCTCGGGGCTCATATCGTGAGTGCGACGGACGAATTTGCGGCGCTCCGCGAGCTCGAGGTGGGGGTTGCAAACCCAGGCTCTAACGAGCGGCGGGACTGCATTGATGTATCGGGATAGGCACATGGCGGGCGGGTCGTCCTGGCACTCGACGTTGGCGATGGGCACATGCCGTGGATAACGAACATCGTTCAGCATGTCCAAAAGCCCGACGCCACGCAGCGCCATCCCCAATTTCTCGACTCCGTTGCGTTCGAGGAGTACGGGGTTGAGGCGCTCAGCAGGTGGGTTCTGCGCGTTGGGATCCGCAGTGCACTCATCGTCCAACAGCTTCTTCTTGTACTCAGCAACAGCGAGCTCGATTGCCTCGCGTCGCTCCGCCCGGTGTCGCCATCGCTGTTTGGGCGTCTTCCGCTGGGGCTTCGGCTTCGTCTTCGTCTTCAGCTTCATCGTCGTCGCCTTCGTCGTCACTTTCCCCAGCGACCACAGGCATTCTTCGACTTGGCCCAGTTCTCGATCGCCCAGAAGCTGAAGCCGACCGCACTGGACGTGGATTGCGGACAGAGGTACCAGCTTGTGCAACATGGAGGGCCTCGCGCGCCCGGCCAGGTGAGGGTGTTCCGTTTCGACTGAGAAAGGATGAGTTCCCGGCTGACAGATGAACTAAGAGGGACCTACAGATATTGTAAACATGGCGGGCCCAATATTGCGCCATTGCGCTGCTGCGCTCCGGATCGGCAACCTTGAAGTTCTTGTAGTCTGGAGCGTCGGCATTGACGCCTGAAAACATGCTGAGAAAGATGTTAGTTGATGTGGATGACATCGCAACCGAGCAACAGACCTTCGAAAGTCCATGGTAGGACGCTCACCGTCGTCGCGGCACTCAACGCGGGCGGCATGAAGGGCGAAGGTGAAGCCAGACGCGGCTTGCAAGTCGTTGAGCAGCGGCACGACCACTTCCGGCAAGCGGTCTCGGACCCTGCAAGAGGATCTTCAGCGCTGTGGTCGGTGAGGAGGTAAATTGCCCATACCTGATTTGTTCCTCTTCAGAGATATCTTTGAGCTTCATCTTGCCGGACACGGCAGCCTTGTACTCGTTCACGGCGTGTGCGTGCTCGGCCGCACGCTCACGTCGTATGCGATCCTTGACCGCGTCGTCTTCGTTCTCGAACATGTTCCTCGACAACTCGTTGTACCTTGCGACACGAAAGTTTCCCAGACTTGAGGCGTCGGGATATTCCTCGTCGAACGCCGCTCGGACTTTGTCGCGAAATTCGGTATGTTTCGCGTAGTATTGCCATTCGGCAGAGCGGTGTGGTGCTGACGGCGGCGCCAACGACGTTGTTCAGAACCTTCTTGAAAACGCTTTTTGCCCTCCAGTCGACGAGCCAGCTCGGTTATAATCGTAGCGAAGTTTCTGGATAAGCGTAAGCCGATTTAAACTGCAGATAAAGGGTTACTGACCTTGTGGTTCCAAGCGTCGCGTTCTTTCTTTAAAGGTTCTTCGTCCGTTGACGGTTCACGCATCAGGTCGGCGAGCTCGTCATCGTCCGACGGCGGCTCTTCGTGCCATTGCAAGCGCCACGGGACTTTCGAGTCGAAAGCCACCTCGAGCTCTCTGAAATGTGAAGTCGGGTGACGTTGCCCATTGCGCGGAAATTTGGCAACGTGGGCGTCCATAACCGCCCTGGCGTACGCCTATAAAGTCGGTTTGGCCGTTTTTGCGGTCGGGGCCGATGTTCTTCGCCCTTCTCCAAAGCGCGGCGGCGTTTTTTGGTGATTTTCTTCGAATTCGTGGTCTCTGCTGCACCAGAGGACGAAGAAGAAGCCGCCTGCTTTGCAGCTGGCGGCACAGGGGGCGAAATTGGCGGTAAGGACTCGTATTCGCCTTCAAAGGCTGACATGGCGTTGCCAAACAAGACCAAAGGACTCACGTGCGTGATTTGATGTCCGTGACGGTGGAATCACCTCAAAAGTGGCGTCGTCACCCTTTCTCGCCCTTTTCTCTTGCCTCCCCCCTCTTTTTTTTTCATCCTCAGCGTCCCCCTCCTCCACCCGCGTCGAGCCACCGAGCTCCCCGAGGCCAGGCTGGAATCCCCGCCGCCGGGCGCTCTCACAGGGCAACGCGGACACCAGCCCGGCGGCCAATGGGTCGTCCTCGCCGTCCTCGACGGGCACGACCACCACCAGCACGACCGTCGCCGCTCCTTCAACCACCAGTACCGCCCCGGGACGGCCACCGTCTTCCCAAACAACCTTTTCCCGCCGATTTGTTCTTTCTTCAACAACAACAACGCCAATTCGACCACCACCGCTCCCAATGCGTCCGGCGGCGCTGTTCTCGGCTCGAACACGGCGGTTGGATCTACCCGCGTCGTTTCCGGGCTCGCGAATTCGCTCAGCGCGAGTGGCGCCGCCACCAGTGGCAACAACCAAACCATCCCCTTCCTTCCAACCCACCACACGAACCCCACGGCGGCGGGCACGGTCGGAGGCGGTACTGCCAACCTCGGCGCGCTCCCCAACGGCGCCGGCGGACCTGGCTATGCCGGGTATCCGCGGTTTCCCGCCAACTTGGTCTTCCCGCCGATTCAGTCCATTGTCCTGGCGTCCAACTACCACGGCAGTGCGCCGAATCCCCTTCCGGCCAACTCGGCTTCATCTTCCACTGGCTCGGCTTCGTCTTCCGTCAACTCGGCCGTTCGCCAGCGCCTCGGCTCCCATCGCGACGACGGGGCGGCGAATGCATCGAATACGACGTCGGCCGGCTCGTCTGCGGGCAACTCGGCTTCCTTCACGAGTGCCTCGGCCATCGCGACGACGGCGACACGGCCCACGCGTCTGCGTCTGCGTCTGCGTCCGATGCGCGGCGACGCTGACGCGGACTACCGCGCCGCACCGACACGCGCTGTCCGCGCGACCTGCGCTGGGCTACCACTGATGCCCAGCGTCGTGCCATGCACGGTCGCCCTTCTTGGTCGCGATCTGCAGACGCCGAACTCGCGCCGGACCACGGGTTTTCTGGCCACGCGTCGTCGCCTCCGCTCGCACCCGTGAGTTGTTTTTCTTTTACTTTGTTATTTTCGCTTGCTCACGAGTGTTTCCCCAGAGCTCGGTCCCTACATGGACATGCACGCGGAGGTTTTCGCCGCGGCTCGAGAACGGTCGGCCGCTCACCGAGCTCGTCGCATTGCTCGGCTGATTGCCCGCGTTCGCGCCGAGTGCATCGAGGAGCAGAACAAGCACAAGAAGAACAAGAACACCAAGCGCGGCGGCCGGAAGGAGTAGATCTAACGCGTTCCATTTCAGTTTCTCATTCCCAAGTACGCTTTCTTTCCCTGTTTTCATGCACCTACCCGATACCCTGCTTTCTTGCTTGCTCTCTCGTTGCTATGTTTGTTGCGTCGGACTCGTCGTTGGTTGGACATGCGTAGTACTCGTTGTCTCGGACTCGTTGGTTGTCAGTCGTCAGTAGTCAGTAGTCAGTAGTCTCTCGTTGAATGAATCTGTCGTAGTCTTGCAGTTGGAGAGCGTGAACATTCGACAATGATATTCAATACAGTACGACAAAGTTACGCAATGAACAAACTAACTGTCTGTGGAGAGTACGCGACGTAGCAACTTGAATGTGGATATTCAAAATGGAGTGGAGCGGGATGGGGAGCGATCGAGCAACGACAAAGCAAACATACAGATATCGAGAGCAAGAGAGGGAATGAGGGTGTTTGAAGCTGAGAGTGGGAGCTACGGCGTACAAATCGTCGTCAGCGGTCTTCTCTCTACGCGTATAGGTCGTCGGCCGCGGTCTTCTCTCTACGCGTATAGGTCGTCGGCCGCGGTCTTCAACTCTCTACGCGTACAAGTCGTCGTCAGCGGTACGCGCCTACTCCTCCTCCGAGGCTTCCGGCAGCGTCTCCGACTCCGCCTCGTCGATACGAGTGAGTTCGCTGGAGATAGCCCATTCGGAGATCTTCATGATCGCGTTGAAGCGCTGCGCGAGGGTGACAGCGGCCTCCTCGGCCTTCATCGCATCGTCACCCGAAAGGCCGGCGACATTGTCGATGCGGAGAGTCGGCACGACCTCGGGAAGGGGCAGATGGAGGAGGTCATAGCGCGAGCCTCGAATAAGGGCTGCGTCGGCCATGTTCTTCTTGTCGATAACGAAGAGAGGTTTCTTTGAGAACGCCTTCCGAGTCGATTTGCTCTCCAGAAACCCGCAAGCCTTCTCGAGGGAGTCCATGCTATCGTCCTCGAGGCACACGACACAGCGAGGAGCTTGCGGATGGTCTTTGATCGAGATGAAGTTGGCGTTGCACTCGCTCGCGATCGCCTCCGCGCTCGGAGTCCTCGACGGGCGTACTGGATGATGACCTCCTGGAGCTCGGGTTTCCCCTTCTTGAGCATATCACGACGGGCGAGTGGGGCCGCGTTTCCGAGAACTTCCGCGTCGACCGTGTAGCCATCCAGGTGGGGAACGTCCATCTTAAGCTTCTCGCTTCCTTGTTTGAGCAAGGCGACAGATCGCTTGGTAGCCACAAAAGAGCTTCCGAGATCGTAGCTCACAATGGGCGGCAAGGCGGCCCTCGCGGCCTTGTTCCAGTAGAGGTCGCGCAGGTTTGTATGGCTTCGCTTGCGTAGAAGTTTAGGTAGGACGAAGGTGAGTGGCTTTGGGCTGAAGAAGATCTCAGAAGCCATCCTCCGACCTAAGAAAGGAAACTTACATCGACAGCCGTTTCAGAACCAGAGCAGTCCAGTTGGTGACGTTCTGCTTTGGACTGAAAAGACTTCAACCACCATCCTCCGACCCAAGAAACGAAACGTACCTGACAAGTCCTTTCGAGGCAGGTTGAGTGGCCCAAGCACGCTCAATGCCCTCTCCGTCGTGCGCAGAACTGCCACCGACTCGAAGGAGCGGAAAGAAAGACCGCTACCGCCTGATTAGTTTGGAAGGAGGCTAGCGATTTCGAACGAACTTACCACTGTGGGTTCAACATAGGTGGCGAGGTGAATGTTGGGAATCATGTAGTTAGGCGAGGCTTTCTTGAGGTCAACAAGCGCTTTCTCGGACACACGGAAGTGTTCATCGAGCTCTTGTTGGAGCATGGTAGTGGTTGTGGGTCAAGATTCGACACAAGTCACGCCACAAAACAGGACACACAGTGCTGGTGGTGGACATGCTACATACAACCGGGTTCTTTATAAAGGTAATTAACAAGATTCAGAGAGAGAGAGTGTGCGAGAGAGAGAGTACAAAGGCGAGCTAGACTGCTGAAACCGAGGTCTGCGCGATAGCCAGGAGGCCCAGACAGGCCGTCTCCCGGCTGAGCATTTGCCGACCGGCTTTCCCGCTGCGTATTCGTTATTCAAGGCACGGAGGACGAGGAAAGCGAATGCATACGTGGCGGCGTCTTTGGCGTTGTTCGTGGTTAAGCCATTCAGCATGTCTGCTGGCAATGAGATAAGGATTGGGTAGGTGAAAAAATGACGCACGCTTTCCTGTATTTGCGGCTGCGGCGCTCTCCCCTTCTCTTTGGCTGCCGCGTAGCGCTGGGGATCATTGAGAAGAGCTTGGCGGTATCTGGAAAAAAAAATTGGCAAGAAGATTAACTGGTCTCTCAAACATAGATACCGCGCCTTGCGCTCACGGTCTAATGCGCGAACTTCGTCTGCAGACTTCATTGCCGTCGCCGTGGTCGTCGTTCGTGACTTATGTGACCTATGACTCGTCAGTTGGCTAGCCGACGACGGCCAACTAAAGTCTTGGGATCCGAAAATGCTCCGAGGCGGCGATCGACCCAATCAATTTGACATTGACCCGAAATCGAGCTAAAAAAGTTTGACAGCGGCCATCGAAACAATCAAAAATAGGCCCCAAGCCGGAATCAGTCCGAATCTCTTGCCGCAGCCGAGTACAGCTGTCTCGGAGGATGTTTTGCCAACCAATCAGCGCACGTTTAAAAGTCGTATGCCCTGTCGGACCCTCCGGCCTCTTATTCTCTTTAGTCTTCCTGCTTCGGAACCATGAATTCAGCTCATCTATGCCAGCCCCAAATAGATTGTGCTAAAAATCCCCAGGGTTTCAACTATGGATTCCACCCAAAGCTGCGTCAAGCTCTTTCAGAACTTGAGCCGTGACTTGACCGAAACTACCATTAGCGCCAGACCCGAGTTATGGGTCGGGCGGCGCGCTACTTCACCAAAGCCGAGAAGGCAGCTGCTAGCGCTCAGCAGAAGGCTAGCTGGGAGAAAACACGAAAGTCCGTGCAGTATTTCTATTATTCTCTGAGCTCACAACTTCCGTAGCGCTCGTACTCTCCGGCAGCTACAACGACGGCACAAATTCGCGCCGACACACCACCGGCACGCGCATAACTCGTCTTCCGCCTCTCCCATATCTCGTATACACCTGGGCTCATCGCCAAGACCACAGCAAAGTCGCCAAAGAACCGGCTTACCGCAAAGCTCTACGAGAAGACTACGATACGACGCACATCGCCCACTGGCTGGAAGATCCTCTCTTCGAGATCCCGGACGAATATCGTCCCGCGAGCACTGGGCCAGCGTATAGAGCAGAGACAGAGCAGCTCGTTCATGCCGTTCATGCTCGGCGTATGCTTGCTCTTCAAACGCGGGAGGCAGCGCGTCGACAACTCGAGCAGCGCTTCGGACGCATCGACGCCATGGCTGCCTGGCGAACTCAAGTCGCGCATCTACTCTTTCGTTGGAAGGACCAGGTCGATGGGGTTGACCGATACGCTGCGAAGACGGAATCGCGTGAGCGGGCGATGTTGTTGGTCCACATGCACTGGCTCGCGGTCGAGATAGACCGCCTCTATCACCTCAAGTTCCTTGAATCTCAGTAGTTTGCCGTGTGCTCTCCCGTCTCTTAGTGCAAATGTTCTTCTCCTACAGTACAGAGATCCAAATCGAATGCCCTTCGTAGTTACAAGCTCAACTACGAACATTATACATTTTCAATCCACCTAAAAATCGAGCTGCTCGCGCCTCGACAAACACGTTGCGTTCCTGCCTCCGACATCCGCGCAACCCTCTCGGCCAGCGCATCATTGAGCTGGAACCCGTTTTCCACGAAAGCGAAACAATCCGCCGGCAGCGAATTGTGTGAATGAGAAACGCAGAAAAAATGTGAGCCGGCAAGTCTACCAAAAGACGGCGACTGTTCGTAGACTGTAGACTATGTAGACTCGTGACTGAATGCGATCACTCGTGTGACCCGCGCCGGAGACGCTCACGACCGCGTCTCGCGCTTGCTTCCCTGCCTCTCCCCACGCGCTGGCTCGTAATTCAATCATTCAAGTACGATGGAGGACACCTGGACCGCGATCTACGAGAAGCTCAAGGCTGTTCCGGGCCTCTGCGATGTGATTGGCATGGAGAAGGGAATGCAGTTTGTACGCATGGCCGCCCGCCTCAAGGACGCTATCCTTGCTGCACAGCCGCCCACGGGACCCAGCGAGACGCCACCCGAGCGCCTCCCGCCCACTATAGAGTTGTTCCTGGGCTCTGCCGTCGAAATGCATCCCGACTTCGTTCATGGATGCTGGACAGCATTTCGCGGGCTGGTTTGGGACTACAAGGGCGATGAGGAGGACGAGAAAGCATTTAGATCGGGCCTGGGGCAGGGAATCGGTGCGTATTGTTGTTTGTCCATTCAAGCGGAATCGCGACTGACGAAGGGCAACAGCCATGCAGATGTTATTTCCACCCATCCACCACTGCACCACAGCAGGCTGTACCAACACGAGACTGCTGCGTACCAGGAGCCAGCCAAGCCAGGTTGTTTACTACACGCTGGCCAACGGCGCTTGCCCCGCCTTTGCCCATCGGCTTACTTGCGATACTTGTGGTACACGCTACTACCCAAACTACCGTGTCAACGACCACGTCCGGACGTACTACGAGAAGATTCCCAATGCTATTCAAGTCGGCGAGCACCAATACCTCGAAACCATCATCGTTAATCTCTTCATCAACCTCATGCTCATCTCGTGGACCTCAGCAACCAACGGAGCACGGATCTACGACCAAGCATTGTCCCAGCCCGAGAACATCCTTTGTGAGCATCCCGACTGGGTTTCGACAAGCTTCAAGCTCCGTCCGGAGCACGTCTGGGACGGCTTCATTGTGCTTTGCCTTCTCGAGGACTACCAGCGACGCGGCGAGACACTGCGCGTTCCGCACACCGGCGACCAGAAGGACCGGTTTACAAAGGCAATGTCGGACCGAAACGCGCACTTCCAGTTTTTTGGGCAGCCCGAGTGGGCCCACTACTGCAACAAGTGCTTGCGCGTGTACAAGAACGAGAGCGGTACCCTCTGTACGCCATCTCTTTCTCTCTGCTCCTCTTTTCTGTTGCTCACCAATTTCCAGCGCGAATCCATGTCATCGTTGCCGACGGGATCACCATCGGCCACCCGTGCTGCGGCGTTCGCCATTGCACCGTTCCGCTGGCCAGCAACCGCGACCGATACTGTCCAGATCATGTTGACGAAGAAAAGATCTGCGCCGTCGAGACCTGCCGCGGCGAGTCTGAACATGAGAAGGGGTTCCAGACGTGCTCGGACCTGGCCCACCGCTATTTGGAGCTCATGCACCGAAAGCACGACAAGGCATTCTTCCAGTTGAGCGCCCGAGTTGCTCGCCCTGGTGTCTCCAACCCAGAAGACACATTTGCTGCGGAGGCAACTGAGAGTGGGGAGGTCGAGATGGAGGATCTGGACGAGTTGAACGCGACGGTCGAGGGGATGGACAAGGACGTGTTGAACGAGGCTGTGAGGGCCGCGTCGGAGGAACCAGACACGAGTTCAGAGGGAACGAGCAGCAGCCAGTTTCCCGCTAAGCCAACACCGAAACCTGTGGCTGCGCGAGCCGCCAACTTAACCGAATGCCCTGCAAACAAGAACCCCAACGGCAATCGCACCCTCCGCGCGCTTTTCGGTCGGCGCAAGTCGCACAATGAACAGATATTCCTTCGTTCCTGCGCCGTGATCGTTGCTCATCGGACGTTCTACGGGTCGGAGACGGTACCACAAATGGCGGTAATTTTACTACTCATTGCATCTGTTTGTTCCTCAATCTCATGTGAGTGCAGGACATGCTGCACAAGACGTTCCGCCACGAGGATACAATGCCCGAAATCGTTATCTACGACAACAACTGTACGCTCTACAAGCATCTCGCAAGCATCAAGGACCCGCTTATCGACAAGAACGGGCTCAACGTCGGCTTCCCGGTAGATGTCTTCCACTGGGAGTGCAAGCACAAGAAGGAAGGCATTGAGTGCTCCGTTCACTGCAACCCACGCCTTTTCCCAGAGCTCCTTGGTGAAAATGGTAAAGCATGGTTCTTCAACTCGTCGGTTGCGGAGCAAACCAACGTCTGGCTCGGTGGCTTTCATTCAATTCTCCGGGAGATGGGCGCGGTCAAGTACAACTTCTTTTAGACGAGATGATAATGCGTAAGAACCGCATGACCATCGCAAAACTGGAGGCGGAGGGTGCTTGTCCAGGTATCCGTCCGTTCAAGTTTAATCCAAAAATGTAATTCTAGTAGTTCTCTATACAACACAAGAACGAGTACAAAACAAGACTGGTAAAGAAGAAAACATAGTGAACTAGACCTTCTTGACCTTGTCCTTGTCCATGAACACCTTATATCCCGTCAAATCCTTCCGCACCCTCGTCCAAAGACCCGCCGTCGCACGCGGTAGAGATCCGCATGTCTCCCGTTCCACCTGCGTCGAGTTTCTCCAGAAGCCTTGCTGACGATAGAACGTGGCCTTGACCCACTTGACTCCGGGGAACAGCCGCCCAAACCGCTCCTCAACCTCGGCCTCTCCCTTCCCGCTCCCGATCTGCTTGAATGCAAATGCCATGTCCCGCGTATACATGCCAGTCGGCCAGCGACCAGTGTCGGGGACTACCACCCGCCCTTGCTTCCACAACTCATCCCCGTCAAGCAACGCGACTGAGGGACCAGCAACGGCCACGCTGGTGCTGGTGTCGTCCCATGTGAGGTCAATGGTCTCGCCCCGCGACGTTGTTAAGTTGATCGTGGAAGGAGACGGGGACGGAGGCATCGTTGTTGCTGGTGATATTGAGTCGTCTACGGGCGGTGGTGATGCAAACGAGTAAAGAGACGGGGACGATGGAGAGGATATCGGCGATGGGATCGAGATGCGGAGCTGGGGATGAGGACGCGCCGGTGCATGATCCTTGTCGGTTTTGGCGCTTGAGCGGGTTGGTCTTCAGGTTGGTGATCATCTCGCCGAGACAAACACACGCGCGAGACGGCACGCTGATGCGGCGGATGAGCATTGTTTGCCCGGGCGCGGATCGCGAAGGTGGTGTTGACGTCCTCGCGGACCCAGAAGCCCTCGGTGTTGAAGACAAAGATCTCGTCGTCTGTGCTGAGACCCATCTTCTTCAGCAGACGCTCATGATGGGAGAGGTTGAAGTTAGGGAAGAATGGAAGGTCTTGCTGGCGGAGATGTTCAGGTTCCTCATCGGCCTAACGTGGAATTCAGATGAAGAAGGAAAGCAAAAGGACCAAACACACTGTAGACCAATAGCAGATTAGAATCTCGTGCTGCAGGCGACGTGCTTGACGACGCGTTTCTGATCCTCCTCGCGCTGCCGACGCTGCTGCTTCTGGATGCCGGCCTCATACATCGCCTGCCAGTCGGTGTCCATCGGCTTGCGGTGTGTTTTCGTAGCGAGTAGTTTTGAAGGAGAGAGGTCGAGCTGGTCCACGCCAAGCCGGGAACTTGACGTGGTGGATGGTATTACAGGTGGTGGGCGGGCCGACGCGGCGGGATTGCCATTCGAGGCGCTGACAGTCGCGTTGTTGCAGTGTTGCGCGTAGTCGCAGTTATTCTTCTTCTTGCAGCACTGACTGCACATGAAGTTGGTGCACTTCTTGCAGGTCCAGCGGCGCGTGCAGGGCCCAACTGCACATTTCGGGGCACTAGAGAGCGAAGGGGCTGGTTGGGGCGTGTCCTGGGGTGCGAGCGTGGGCATCGGGGATGGTAGTGATGTTCTGCGAGGTTGAGACGAGAGAGGAGGAGGCGGGTCCATGTCGAGCAGCGCTGGGTCGATATTGAGGTTGGGAAAATTGGCGAGGACGCTGGGCGGTGGCGAGGGGGTAGTTGTCGCGTGGAATATAGTCGCCATCGGGCCCGGGAGGCGGGACTTCGTCGGGTTTGGGCGGCGGGACCCAACGAAAGTAGTCGCATGACTTGCACTACGCGTTGTTAGCTCCACTCACGAGAGAATGGCCGCCACGCACAAATTGGTACCAAAGGCCCTTGTGATTCGGGTGGATGGTGCCTCGACACAAGAGGGCGGCAGGTATCCATTCGCCGCAGCTCGGGCAGGGTGCGTACAGAGGCGCCATCGCGGTCGAGAGTAGAAGGTGGCGGGTGCACGTGCCATCAAGTCTACCGGTACATAATCCTGCCAAGTCTCTCCGCAGGGTCTACCCGATCTACCCGTCTATGTAGACTCTATAGACTTACCAACTCACGTTTGTTCTCCAGAAACGGGTCTCATCCTGTTGGATCAAAACGTTTGAGTGCCGCAGAAGGGCGGACGGGATGGCAATGCTCGCGCCCGGCGGGAACCGAATAAGCCGCTTCAAATCCCAAAGGATAAGATGGCCGCCTCGACTGGGGTCAAACCTGCCGAAGGCGGTGATAAAACACCAACCCCAGGCGAGGTTCAAGAGGTCCAGATGGGGAAGGGTGATCGTCTGGGGCCCGAAGTTGAAGGTGCACGAAGGAAACACAGAAGTTCCCCGCTTGAAGATTCGGCGGAGTCGTGGGTCCCAGTCAAAGAGCGCGTCCATGCTCCTCTCATAATACTCGTGGAGGCGCGGGGCAAAATTGAGCAAAACGGCTAAAATTTTGTTAGGCTGGGGAATTAGGCGACAGGACGAGACGCACAGTTGGTGAATCCAGCAATTCGGGCGAATGGTTCTGAGTTAAGCAACGCCTCGAGGACAGCAGCGTCTTCTTCGTTGTGGTGGAAATTCTTCGGCCCTTTTCGCCCATTGCCGATGCCAACCCCTACGGTTTCCGCGCGATGGTCGCCTCGCCCGAACGTTGCGCTTTTTTCTTCTTTTCTTCTTCTTCGCCTTCCCAACCGTGGCTTTGGCGTTGTCCAAAGGCGACAGCTGCGGTGCAAGCTGCTGCATAAGCCGAAAGCCGGCTGTGGCAACGTCGCGGCCCCAATCCGACGTCGGTCGTGTCTCGAGGTTGGCCGCACAAAACCGCAAGCTCGCGTCCCTGGCGGTCCACGAGACGGCCTGGGATTTGCTGTAGAAATCAAGTCAGCGTTGCGAAACGAGGTCAGGGAGGAGACTTGCCCATCCCAGTCATCCTCTGTGAACCCCATGGACTCCATCTCCTTCTTGGTGAACTTGCCGGAGGTGGGCAAAAGAACGGGCTGAGCAGGGATGCTCTGGCGTGGCGTCTCGGAATCGCCCTTGCCCTTGCCCGACCGCCGCCTTCTTTTCTGCCGCCGTCGCGGCCTTCTCTCGGCGGTTGTTGAGCGTGACGTCGCTCAAGCAAACAAAGCCAGTGGAGGCCACGGGCTCTGCGCAGTGCCGGAGCCGAGGTCGATCTCAACACGCGTCCGGGTGGCCTCCGCGGTGCGTTTTGGCGCAGAACTGCTTGACTTTGCTGCCTGACACGCAGCGCCATCCCCATTTCTCGACTCCGTTGCGTTCGAGGAGTACGGGGTTGAGGCGCTCAGCAGGTGGGTTCTGCGCGCGTTGGGATCCGCAGTGCACTCATCGTCCAACAGCTTCTTCTTGTACTCAGCAACAGCGAGCTCGATTGCCTCGCGTCGCTCCGCCGGTGTCGCCATCGCTGTTTGGGCGTCTTCCGCTGGGGCTTCGGCTTCGTCTTCGTCTTCAGCTTCATCGTCGTCGCCTTCGTCGTCACTTTCCCCAGCGACCACAGGCATCCTTCGACTTGGCCCAGTTCTCGATCGCCCAGAAGCTGAAGCCGACCGCACTGGACGTGGATTGCGGACAGAGGTACTAGCTTGTGCAACATGGAGGGCCTCGCGCGCGCCGGCCAGGTGAGGGTGTTCCGTTTCGACTGAGAAAGGATGAGTTCCCGGCTGACAGATGAACTAAGAGGGACCTACAGATATTGTAAACATGGCGGGCCCAATATTGCGCCATTGCGCTGCTGCGCTCCGGATCGGCAACCTTGAAGTTCTTGTAGTCTGGAGCGTCGGCATTGACGCCTGAAAACATGCTGAGAAAGATGTTAGTTGATGTGGATGACATCGCAACCGAGCAACAGACCTTCGAAAGTCCATGGTAGGACGCTCACCGTCGTCGCGGCACTCAACGCGGGCGGCATGAAGGGCGAAGGTGAAGCCAGACGCGGCTTGCAAGTCGTTGAGCAGCGGCACGACCACTTCCGGCAAGCGGTCTCGGACCCTGCAAGAGGATCTTCAGCGCTGTGGTCGGTGAGGAGGTAAATTGCCCATACCTGATTTGTTCCTCTTCAGAGATATCTTTGAGCTTCATCTTGCCGGACACGGCAGCCTTGTACTCGTTCACGGCGTGTGCGTGCTCGGCCGCACGCTCACGTCGTATGCGATCCTTGACCGCGTCGTCTTCGTTCTCGAACATGTTCCTCGACAACTCGTTGTACCTTGCGACACGAAAGTTTCCCAGACTTGAGGCGTCGGGATATTCCTCGTCGAACGCCGCTCGGACTTTGTCGCGAAATTCGGTATGTTTCGCGTAGTATTGCCATTCGGCAGAGCGGTGTGGTGCTGACGAAGCGGCGCCAACGACGTTGTTCAGAACCTTCTTGAAAACGCTTTTTGCACCTCCAGTCGACGAGCCAGCTCGGTTATAATAGTAGCGAAGTTTCTGGATAAGCGTAAGCCGATTTAAACTGCAGATAAAGGGTTACTGACCTTGTGGTTCCAAGCGTCGCGTTCTTTCTTTAAAGGTTCTTCGTCCGTTGACGGTTCACGCATCAGGTCGGCGAGCTCGTCATCGTCCGACGGCGGCTCTTCGTGCCATTGCAAGCGCCACGGGACTTTCGAGTCGAAAGCCACCTCGAGCTCCTTGAAGTGCGACGACGGATGGCGCTGCCCGTTACGCGGGTACTTGGCCAGATGCGCATCCATGACGGCCTTGCGGACGCCCACAAAGTCGCTTTGGCCGTTTCTGCGGTCGGGGCCGAGTCGTTCGCCGTTTTCTAAAGCGCGTTGACGTCTCTTGGTGAGTTTCTTCGAATTCGTGGTCTCTGCTGCACCAGAGGACGAAGAAGAAGCCGCCTGCTTTGCAGCTGGCGGCACAGGGGGCGAAATTGGCGGTAAGGACTCGTATTCGCCTTCAAAGGCTGACATGGCGTTGCCAAACAAGACCAAAGGACTCACGTGCGTGATTTGATGTCCGTGACGGTGGAATCACCTCAAAAGTGGCGTCGTCACCCTTTCTCGCCCTTTTCTCTTGCCTCCCCTCTCTTTTTTTTCATCCTCAATGCGTCCCCCGTCCTCCACCCGCGTCGAGCCACCGAGCTCCCCGAGGCCGAAGCTGGAATCCCCGCCGCCGCCGGCGCTCTCACAGGGCAACGCGGACACCAGCCCGGCGGCCAATGGGTCGTCCTCGTCGTCCTCGACGGGCACGACCACCACCAGCACGACCGTCGTCGCTCCTTCAACCACCAGTACCGTCCCGGGGACGGCCACCGTCTTCCCAAACAACCTTTTCCCGCCGATTCGTTCTTTCTTCAACAACAACAACGCCAATTCGACCACCACCGCTCCCAATGCGTCCGGCGGCGCTGTTCTCGGCTCGAACACGGCGGTTGGATCTACCCGCGTCGTTTCCGGGCTCGCGAATTCGCTCAGCGCGAGTGGCGCCGCCACCAGTGGCAACAACCAAACCATCCCCTTCCTTCCAACCCACCACACGAACCCCACGGCGGCGGGCACGGTCGGAGGCGGTACTGCCAACCTCGGCGCGCTCCCCAACGGCGCCGGCGGACCTGGCTATGCCGGGTATCCGCGGTTTCCCGCCAACTTGGTCTTCCCGCCGATTCAGTCCATTGTCCTGGCGTCCAACTACCACGGCAGTGCGCCGAATCCCCTTCCGGCCAACTCGGCTTCATCTTCCACTGGCTCGGCTTCGTCTTCCGTCAACTCGGCTTCGTTCGCCAGCGCCTCGGCTCCCATCGCGACGACGGCGGCGAATGCATCGAATACGACGTCGGCCGGCTCGTCTGCGGGCAACTCGGCTTCCTTCACGAGTGCCTCGGCCATCGCGACGACGGCGAATACGGCCCACGCGTCTGCGTCTGCGTCTGCGTCCGATGCGGCGTACGTTGACGCGGACTACCGCGCGCCGCAATTCGACACGCTGTCCGCGCGCGACCTGCGCTGGGCTACCACTGATGCCCAGCGTCGTGCCATGCACGAAGTCGCCCTTCTTGGTCGCGATCTGCAGACGCCCGAACTCGCGCCGGACCACGGGTTTTCTGGCCACGCGTCGTCGCCTCGCTCGCACCCGTGAGTTGTTTTTCTTTTACTTTGTTATTTTCGCTTGCTCACGAGTGTTTCCCCAGAGCTCGGTCCCTACATGGACATGCACGCGGAGGTTTTCGCCGCGGCTCGAGAACGGTCGGCCGCTCACCGAGCTCGTCGCATTGCTCGGCTGATTGCCCGCGTTCGCGCCCGAGTGCATCGAGGAGCAGAACAAGCACAAGAAGAACAAGCACAACAAGCGCGGCGGCCCCAAAGAGTAGATCTAACGTGCTCCCTTTTCATTTTCTCATTCCCAGGCACGCTTTCTTTCCCTGTTTTCATGCACCTACCCGATACCCTGCTTTCTTGCTTGCTCTCTCGTTGCTATGTTTGTTGCGTCGGACTCGTCGTTGGTTGGACACGCGTAGTAGTTTCTTGTCTCGGACTCGTTGGTTGCTCAGTAGTCAGTAGTCAGTAGTCAGTAGTCTCTCGTTGAATGAATCTGTCGTAGTCTTGCAGTTGGAGAGCGTGAACATTCGACAATGATATTCAATACAGTACGACAAAGTTACGCAATGAACAAACTAACTGTCTGTGGAGAGTACGCGACGTAGCAACTTGAATGTGGATATTCAAAATGGAGTGGAGCGGGATGGGGAGCGATCGAGCAACGACAAAGCAAACATACAGATATCGAGAGCAAGAGAGGGAATGAGGGTGTTTGAAGCTGAGAGTGGGAGCTACGCGTACAAATCGTCGTCAGCGGTCTTCTCTCTACGCGTATAGGTCGTCGGCCGCGGTCTTCTCTCTACGCGTATAGGTCGTCGGCCGCGGTCTTCAACTCTCTACGCGTACAAGTCGTCGTCAGCGGTACGCGCCTACTCCTCCTCCGAGGCTTCCGGCAGCGTCTCCGTCTCCGCCTCGTGAACACGAGCCAGGGGGCTGGAGATAGCCCATTCGCTCAGCTTCATGACCGCGTCAAAGACCTGCGCAGTGGTGACAGCGGCCTCCTCGACCTTCATCGCGTTGTCACCCGAAAGGCCGGCGACATTGTCGATGCGGAGAGTCGGCACGACCTCGGGAAGGGGCAGATGGAGGAGGTCATAGCGCGAGCCTCGAATAAGGGCTGCGTCGGCCATGTTCTTCTTGTCGATAACGAAGAGAGGTTTCTTTGAGAACGCCTTCCGAGTCGATTTGCTCTCCAGAAACCCGCAAGCCTTCTCGAGGGAGTCCATGCTATCGTCCTCGAGGCACACGACGCAGCGAGGAGCTTGCGGATGGTCTTTGATCGAGATGAAGTTGGCGTTGCACTCGCTCGCGATCGCCTCCTCGCGCTCGGAGTCCTCGACGGCGTACTGGATGATGACCTCCTGGAGCTCGGGTTTCCCCTTCTTGAGCATATCACGACGGGCGAGTGGGGCCGCGTTTCCGAGAACTTCCGCGTCGACCGTGTAGCCATCCAGGTGGGGAACGTCCATCTTAAGCTTCTCGCTTCCTTGTTTGAGCAAGGCGACAGATCGCTTGGTAGCCACAAAAGAGCTTCCGAGATCGTAGCTCACAATGGGCGGCAAAGGCGGCCCTCGCGGCCTTGTTCCAGTAGAGGTCGCGCAGGTTTGTATGGCTTCGCTTGCGTAGAAGTTTAGGTAGGACGAAGGTGAGTGGCTTTGGGCTGAAGAAGATCTCAGAAGCCATCCTCCGACCTAAGAAAGGAAACTTACATCGACAGCCGTTTCAGAACCAGAGCAGTCCAGTTGGTGACGTTCTGCTTTGGACTGAAAAGACTTCAACCACCATCCTCCGACCCAAGAAACGAAACGTACCTGACAAGTCCTTTCGAGGCAGGTTGAGTGGCCCAAGCACGCTCAATGCCCTCTCCGTCGTGCGCAGAACTGCCACCGACTCGAAGGAGCGGAAAGAAAGACCGCTACCGCCTGATTAGTTTGGAAGGAGGCTAGCGATTTCGAACGAACTTACCACTGTGGGTTCAACATAGGTGGCGAGGTGAATGTTGGGAATCATGTAGTTAGGCGAGGCTTTCTTGAGGTCAACAAGCGCTTTCTCGGACACACGGAAGTGTTCATCGAGCTCTTGTTGGAGCATGGTAGTGGTTGTGGGTCAAGATTCGACACAAGTCACGCCACAAAACAGGACACACAGTGCTGGTGGTGGACATGCTACATACAACCGGGTTCTTTATAAAGGTAATTAACAAGATTCGAGAGAGAGAGAGTGTGCGAGAGAGAGAGAGTACAAAGGCGAGCTAGACTGCTGAAACCGAGGTCTGCGCGATAGCCAGGAGGCCCAGACAGGCCGTCTCCCGGCTGAGCATTTGCCGACCGGCTTTCCCGCTGCGTATTCGTTATTCAAGGCACGGAGGACGAGGAAAGCGAATGCATACGTGGCGCGTCTTTGGCGTTGTTCGTGGTTAAGCCATTCAGCATGTCTGCTGGCAATGAGATAAGGATTGGGTAGGTGAAAAAATGACGCACGCTTTCCTGTATTTGCGGCTGCGCGCTCTCCCCTTCTCTTTGGCTGCCGCGTAGCGCTGGGGATCATTGAGAAGAGCTTGGCGGTATCTGGAAAAAAAAATTGGCAAGAAGATTAACTGGTCTCTCAAACATAGATACCGCGCCTTGCGCTCACGGTCTAATGCGCGAACTTCGTCTGCAGACTTCATTGCCGTCGCCGTGGTCGTCGTTCGTGACTTATGTGACCTATGACTCGTCAGTTGGCTAGCCGACGACGGCCAACTAAAGTCTTGGGATCCGAAAATGCTCCGAGGCGGCGATCGACCCAATCAATTTGACATTGACCCGAAATCGAGCTAAAAAAAGTTTGACAGCGGCCATCGAAACAATCAAAAATAGGCCCCAAGCCGGAATCAGTCCGAATCTCTTGCCGCAGCCGAGTACAGCTGTCTCGGAGGATGTTTTGCCAGCCAATCAGCAGCCGTTAAAAAGTCGTATGCCCTGTCGGACCCTCCGGCCTCTTATTCTCTTTAGTCTTCCTGCTTCGGAACCATGAATTCAGCTCATCTATGCCAGCCCCAAATAGATTGTGCTAAAAATCCCCAGGGTTTCAACTATGGATTCCACCCAAAGCTGCGTCAAGCTCTTTCAGAACTTGAGCCGTGACTTGACCGAAACTACCATTAGCGCCAGACCCGAGTTATGGGTCGGGCAGCGCGCCGCTTCACCCAAGCCGAGAAGGCAGCTGCCAGAGCTCAGCAGAAGGCCCTTTGGGAGAAGTCTCTCAGGTACGTGCTGAGTCTCGCACATTTCCTGGAGCTCAAAGCTTCCGTAGCGCTGTTCATCTTCGCCAGCTGCAACGTCGGGGCCAGTCGCGTCCGACACACTACTGTTACACGCATAACGCATCTTCCTCCCCTTCCTTACCGCGTCTACGACTGGGCTAAATGCCACGACCGCGCGGCGATCGTCAAACAACCTGCATATCTCAAAGCTCTGCAGGACGACTACGACACGACGCATATCGCCCACTGGCTAGATGAGCCTCCCTTCGAGGTCCCAGACGAATACCGCGCCACAAGCAACGGGCCAGTCTACAGAGCAGAGACTCGGCAGCTCGTTTACGCGGTCCATGCTCGTCTCATGCTATCTCTTCAAACGCGAGAGACGGCTCGTAGACAACTGGAGGAGCGTCTTGGGCGCGTCGGCGCCACGAATGCGTGGCGGAATCAAGTCCAACATCTGCTTTTTCGCTGGAACGGCTCCATTAATGGGGTTGACAACTGCGATGCGAAGACGCAGTCGCGTGAGCGCGCGATGTGGACGGTCCACATGCATTGGCTCGCGGTTGAGATCGATCGCTTGTACCACCTTAAATTTCTAACATCTCACTAGTTTGCCGTGTGCTCTCCCGTCTCTTAGTGCAAATGTTCTTCTCCTACAGTACAGAGATCCAAATCGAATGCCCTTCGTAGTTACAAGCTCAACTACGAACATTATACATTTTCAATCCACCTAAAAATCGAGCTGCTCTTGCCTCGATAAACGTCTTTCGTTCCTGTTCCGACATCCGCGCAACCTGGTCCGCCAGCGGCTCGTTGAGCTTGAAGCCGTTCTCCACAAAACGAAACAATCCGCCAGCTGCGAATTGTGTGAATGAGAAACGCAGAAAAAACGTGAGCCGGCAAGTCTACCAAACGATGGCGACTTCCCGTAGACTGTAGACTATGTAGACTCGTGACTGAATGCAATCACTTGTGTGACCCACGCGCCGGAGACACTCACGACGCGTCTCGCGTCTGCTTCCCTGCCTCTCCCCCACGCGCTGACTCGTAATTCAATCATTCAAGTACGATGGAGGACACCTGGACCGCGATCTACGAGAAGCTCAAGGCTGTTCCGGGCCTCTGCAATGCGATTGACATGGAGAAGGGAATGCAGTTCGTACGCATGGCCGCCCGCCTCAAGGACGCTATCATTGCTGCACAGCCGCCTACGGGACCCAGCGAGACACCACCCGAACGCCTCCCGCCGACCATAGAGCTGTTCCTGGGCTCTGCTGTCGAAATGCATCCCGACTTCATTCATGGCTGCTGGACGGCATTTCGCGGGCTGGTTTGGGACTACAAGGGCGATGAGGAGGACGAGAAAGCATTTAGATCGGGCCTGGGGCAGGGAATCGGTGCGTATTGTTGTTTGTCCATTCAAGCGGAATCGCGACTGACGAAGGGCAACAGCCATGCAGATGTTATTTCCACCCATCCACCACTGCACCACAGCAGGCTGTACCAACACGAGACTGCTGCGTACCAGGAGCCAGCCAAGCCATGTCGTGTACTATACACTAGCCAATGGTGCCTGCCCCGCCTTTGCCCATCGCTTTACCTGCGATACTTGCGCAACACGCTACTATCCGAACTACCGTGTCAATGACCGTGTCCGCACGTACTACGAAGAGATCCCAAACGCGATTCAAGTCGGAGAACATCAATATGTCGAGACGGCTGTTGTGAAACTCTTCATCGACCTAATGCTCATATCGTGGACGTCCGCAACGAATGGCGCACGTATCTATGACGAGGCGCTCTCTCAGCCCGAAAATATCCCGCGCGAACATCCGGACTGGGCCACGACGAGCTTCAAGTTGCGTCCGGAACATGTCTGGAACGCGTTCATTGTGCTTTGCCTTCTCGAGGACTACCAGCCGACGCGGCGAGACACTGCGCGTTCCGCACACCGGCGACCAGAAGGACCGGTTTACAAAGGCAATGTCGGACCGAAACGCGCACTTCCAGTTTTTTGGGCAGCCCGAGTGGGCCCACTACTGCAACAAGTGCTTGCGCGTGTACAAGAACGAGAGCGGTACCCTCTGTACGCCATCTCTTTCTCTCTGCATTTCTGAGACGAGGCTGATCACGAGAACGGGTTCCAAACGTGCTCGGATGCGACCCATCGCTATCTGGAGCATATGCATAGGAAGCGCGACAAGGCCTTCTTCCAACTCAGCTCGAGAGGTGGCTCGACCCGGTGTTTCCAACCCAGAGAACGCATTTGCGGCCGAGGCAACCGAGGGCGAGGAAATTGAGATGGAGGTCACTGCACTGGACGTCGCGGAGATGAACGTGGATGAGTTGGAGGCAGCGGTTGATGGAATGGACAAGGACGTGTTGAACGAGGCTGTGAGGGCCGCGTCGGAGGAACCAGACACGAGTTCAGAGGGAACGAGCAGCAGCCAGTTTCCCGCTAAGCCAACACCGAAACCTGTGGCTGCGCGAGCCGCCAACTCGACCGAATGCCCTGCGAACAAGAACCCCGACGGCAATCGCCCCCTCCGCGCTTTTGGTCGGGCGCAAGTCGCACAACGAGCAGATATTCCTTCGTTCCTGCGCCGTGATCGTTGCTCATCGGACGTTCTACGGGTCGGAGACGGTACCACAAATGGCGGTAATTTTACTACTCATTGCATCTGTTTGTTCCTCAATCTCATGTGAGTGCAGGACATGCTGCACAAGACGTTCCGCCACGAGGATACAATGCCCGAAATCGTTATCTACGACAACAACTGTACGCTCTACAAGCACCTTGCAAGCATCAAGGACCCACTCGTCGACAAGAACGGACTCAACGTCGGCTTCCCAGTCAATGTATTCCATTGGGAGTGCAAGCACAAGAAGGAGGGCATTGAATGCTCTGTTCATTGCAACCCCCGCCTCTTTCCAGAGCTCCTGGGTGAAAATGGCAAAGCGTGGTTCTTCAACTCGTCGGTCGCCGAGCAGACCAATGTCTGGCTTGGTGGCTTCCATGCGATTCTCCGGGAGATGGGTGCGGTGAAGTACAATTTCTTTCTAGACGAGATGATCATGCGTAAGAACCGTATTACCGTAGCCAAGCTCAAGGCGGAAGGTGCTTGTCCTGGCATCCGCCCGTTCAAATTCAATCCAAAGATGGACGAGTAAATAGAGTAGTATTAGATGAACTTCTATCTAGTTCGTATTCAAATACAAAACGAAAGAGAAGGAAGGAAAAAGAAAGTGAACTAGGCCTTCTTGGCCTTGCCCTTGTCCATGAACGCTTTGTACCCCGTCATATCCTTTCGCACCCTGGTCCAAAGGCCAGGCGTTGTACGAGGAAGAGACTCACACATCTCCCGCTCCCTCTGCGTCGAGTTTTTCCAAAACCCTTGCTGCCTGTAGAATGTGGCCTTGACCCAGTTAACGCCGGGAAACAGTCGTGCAAACCACTCCTCAACCTCAGCGTCCCCTTTCCCCGTCCCAATCTGCTTGAACGCGAACGCCATGTCCCGTGCGTACATGCCCGTTGGCCATCGCCCAGCGTCGGGAACCATCACTCGTCCTTGCATCCACAACAAATCTCCGTCGATCGGCGCGGTCGTGACCGAAGAAACACCCGTGCTGGTGCTGGTGCCCGGTATGCTCGTGTTGTCTGGCGTAATATCAATAGTGTCGTCCCGCGTCAAGTCGATTGTACCAGATGGCAAGGGAGACAAAGTGGGTGTTGCGAACGAGTCGACAGATGGTAGGGAAGGAGATGGTGTCGGCGATGGAATCGAGATCCGGAGCTGCGGATGCAGGCGGGCGGGGTTATGGTCCTTGTCCGCCTTTCGTTTGAGCGGGTTGGTGGTGAGCTTCTGGATCATGTTGTCTAGGTGCAGACACGCGCGAGACGGGACACTGATGCGGCGGATGAGCAACGTCTGCCCGGCGCGGATCGCAAAAGTCGTGTTGACGTCCTCGCGGACCCAGAATCCCTCGGTGTTGAACACGAAGATCTCGTCGTCGACGTCGAGGCTCATCTTCGTCAACAAACACTCATGGTGCGACAGATTGAAATTCGGGAAGAATGGAAGGTCTTGCTGGCGGAGATGTTCAGGTTCCTCATCGGCCTAACGTGGATTCAGATGAAGAAGGAAAGCAAAAGGACCAAACACACTGTAGACCAATAGCAGATTAGAATCTCGTGCTGCAGACGACGTGCTTCGACGCGTTTCTGATCCTCCTCGCGCTGCCGACGCTGCTGCTTCTGGATGCCGGCCTCATACATCGCCTGCCAGTCGGTGTCCATCGGCTTGCGGTGTGTTTTCGTAGCGAGTAGTTTTGAAGGAGAGAGGTCGAGCTGGTCCACGCCAAGCCGGGAACTTGACGTGGTGGATGGTATTACAGGTGGTGGGCGGGCCGACGCGGCGGGATTGCCATTCGAGGCGCTGACAGTCGCGTTGTTGCAGTGTTGCGCGTAGTCGCAGTTATTCTTCTTCTTGCAGCACTGACTGCACATGAAGTTGGTGCACTTCTTGCAGGTCCAGCGGCGCGTGCAGGGCCCAACTGCACATTTCGGGGCACTAGAGAGCGAAGGAGCTGGTTGGGGCGCGTCCTGTGGTGCGGCGTCGGCATTGGGGACGGTAGTGATGTTCTGCGAGGTTGAGACGAGGGAGGAGGAGGCGGGTCCATGTCGAGCAGCGCTGGGTCGATATTGAGGTTGGGAAAATTGGCGAGGACGCTAAGCGGTGGGGAGGGGTAGTTGTCGCGTGGAATATAGTCGCCATCGGGCCCGGGAGGCAGGAGTTCGTCAGGCTTAGGCGGCGGGACCCAGCGGAAGTTGTTGCAGGCCTTGCACTACACGTCATGTTGTCAGCTACACTCGCCGAGAAGCAGTGGCCACGCACAAATCGGTACCAGAGTCCTTTGTGGTCCAGGTGGTTGGTGCCGCGACAGAGGAGTGCGGCAGGTATCCATTCGCCGCAGCTCGGGCAGGGTGCGCACAGAGGCGCCATCGCGGTCGAGAGTAGAAGGTGGCGGGTGCACGTGCCATCAAGTCTACGCGGTACATAATCCTGCCAAGTCTCTCCGCAGGGTCTATCCGATCTACCCGTCTACATAGACTCTGTAGACTTATCTACTCACGTTTGTTCTCCAGAAACGGGTCTCATCCTGTTGGATCAAAACGTTCGAGTGTCGGAGGAGAGCGGACGGAATGGCGATGGTTGCGCCAGGTGGAAAGCGGATGAAACGCTTGAGATCCCACAGGATGAGGTGGCCGCCTTTCGTGGGGTCGAAGTTTCCGAATGCCGTGATGAAGCACCACCCCCACGCTAGGTTGAGGAGGTCAAGGTGGGGGACAGTGACCGTCTGAGGCCCGAAGTTGAAGGTGCAGGAGGGAAATACAGAAGTGCCGCGCTTGAAGATGCGGCGGAGGCGTGGGTCCCAGTCAAATAGCGCGTCCATCGTCTTCTCGTAGTACTCGTACAATTGCGGCGCGAAGTTGAGGAAAACGGCTAAAATTTTGTTAGGCTGGGGAATTAGGCGACAGGACGAGACGCACAGTTGGTGAATCCAGCAATTCGGGCGAATGGTTCTGAGTTAAGCAACACCTCGAGGACAGCAGCGTCTTCTTCGTTGTGGTGGAAATTCTTCGGCCCTTTTCGCCCATTGCCGATGCCAACCCCTACGGTTTCCGCGCGATGGTCGCCTCGCCGAACGTTGCGCTTTTTCTTCTTTTTCTTCTTCTTCGCCTTCCCAACCGTGGCTTTGGCGTTGTCCAGAGGCGACAACTGCGGCGCGAGCTGCTGCATCAGGTCAAAGCCCGCTTCGGCGACATCGCAGCCCCAATCCGAGGTCGGGGAGTCTCGAGGGTGGCCGCAGAGGACCACAAGTTCGCGACCCTGGCGGTCCACGTAGACGGCCTGGGATTTGCTGTAGAAATCAAGTCAGCGTTGCGAAACGAGGTCAGGGAGGAGACTTGCCCGTCCCACTCGTCCTCTACCATGCCCATGGCTTCCAACTCCGCCTTGGTGAACTTGCCGGCGGTGGGCAAAAGAACGGGCTGAGCAGGGATGCTCTGGCGTGGCGTCTCGGAATCGCCCTTGCCCTTGCCCGACTTCGCCGCCTTCTTTTCTGCGGCCTTCGCGGCCTTCTCTCGGCGGTTGTTGAGCGTGACGTCGCTCAAGCAAACAAAGCCAGTGGAGGCCACGGGCTCTTGCGCAGTGCCAGAGCCGAGGTCGATCTCAACACGCGTCCGGGTGGCCTCCGCGGTGCGTTTTGCGCAGAACTGCTTGACTTTGCTGCCTGAGGCTACCTGGTCGGCTTCGCGTCCGAGTTTGCGCTTCTTCCGCCGACGCTGGCGTTGGCGATCGTACTCCTTGGGCTCGGGAGCGTGTTGGACGGAGGTTGGAGGGCGTGGGTGGTCGACCAAGGGCTCCGAATCCACACAACCACAGTCGACGCAAACAAGGCCGTCCGAGTGGAGCTCGGCATATTTGCGCTTCAAGCTAGACTGTGGGGGCTCCGGCTTGCTGCTGGTGGCGGCCTGCGTCGACACAATGCGGCGCTGGGTGGTTGCGCTGTCGAAGCCGCCGCCTGTCAGTGTCACTGGCACGTGGTTTTCTTGGCCAAAGAGCAAGTCGATCCCTTCTCGCTCCTTGTCCGAATCCTCGTCCGAATCCTCGTCCGAGTCCTCGTCCGAATCTTCGTCCGAATCCTCTCGCATTTCAGCTGCCGTGCGCTGAGTCAGCGCGTCGACATCGACGTCTAAGACCTCCATCCGGCAATCGCTCCATTCGACGCCAGAACGCGTCTTGCGCAGACCTGAAGCGCGTCAACATGCATTGGCAAGGGGAGGATAAAGTGAAAGGAGGATGGAGAGAGTTTGACGCGTCAATGCGCGTCTCCCAGATACCCAGGGACGGGAGCCGTGGGGTGCGTGGATTGACGCGTCGTGCTCGACGCGGAGGACTCTGGGTTAAAGCCAGGACTCATACCGAGGGACTTCAGCATGGTGTTCAACGAAGGCGAAGCCAAAGGGGTTTCAGGGTCGTTCTGATTGTCTGGCAAAGCAAACTCCGTTTCGAGCTCCGCCACTTGATCGCTCGTGTTTCAGCTCTTGATTCTCACCCACCACTCACTGAGCCTCTTTCTCCACTTTCGCTTTCGTCTTCCTTCGCAAACTATGGCGGGGGCGAGGGCCCAAGCTTTAAAAGCCCGCAAGGCTGTCGCGGTTGCTAGCTCATCCAAATTCCAAGCCTCTGTCGACGAGCTTTTTCAACCCGAAGCCCCCGCCCTTCTCACATTCACGGACCACACAACGCACGTTTCCGACAATGCCCGTCGCAAGCGCGCGCACGAAACGACAGTGGAGGCTCCTTCGCCCATGAAGAACTATAAACGCGCTCGACGACGCTCAAACTCTGTCGTCGACGCGAGCGAGTTTACTTTAGAGGACGACTTTTACTTGATGGACCTTGAAGATTGCGAGAAAACCAAAAAACACAAACCTATTCGTCCTTCAGTAAGCCGATTCTCTCCGCTAACCGTTTTTAACACGACTAACTGTGCTTCGAGGACCCCGCGTTAAAGCTTTGGAAGGACCAGCATCGCAATGCGTTCCTCCGCACTCTTCTCTCGCAACGACGCCCGAGGAGACCAAACTTCGGAGACTTGCCCGCGTTGCAGTGTGGAGGGCCATGTCGCGGCCTTCCGCTGTGAGGATTGCCTTTGCAGCAAACTCCTTTGCGATGAATGCTGCCTTGAGGTCCACGGCCAACTGCCCTTCCACTCCATTCAAGTGCGTCTGAGATTCTTTTTCCGTCCATCTTCACCTCTAACAAAGCCGCGTAGAAATGGGATGGCGTTTGTTTCCTCAAGCAGTCGCTCAAGGCGCTCGGGCTTCGGATTCAAGTCGGACACGCACAGGCTGACGAGCGCTGCCCCCATTCCGTGCCCGCGCGCGATGGTTTCGTCGTGTTACACGACAACGGCATACACCAAGTCGCACTCGACTATTGCGGATGTCCGGGGTCGGAGGAGCATCACCTTCAGCTTCTCCGCAGTCGCTTATTTCCAGCCACAACCCGACGACCGCAAACGTGCGCGACGTTCGCGTGCTTGGACCGTTGCACCGTATTTTCTTTGAAGCCGAAGATGAACGCGTTCGACTTCTACGACTCACTGGAGCGTCTCACCGACGGTGCTGGCGAGAAGCCTCCAGATCGGTATCGTGCGCTCCTGCGAATGGTACGGGAATGGAGGCACCTTTTGCTGCTGAAGCGTGGAGGCCGTTTCGGTTACCCATCCGATGAAGCGGAGAACACGACTCCCGGAGAACTGGCTGTTCTCTGCCCGGCTTGCCCTCGTCCTGGGGTGAATCTGCCTGAGAATTGGCAGGATATAGACCCGAAACTAGCGTGCGTGGTGTTCGTCGCTCTCCTTGCTTTGACTAAGACATTTATTAGCTTCATCTACACTCTGTTCCTAGCGATGGACGCTTGTTTTCAACTCAAGCGTCGTTTGGTGGCTAGTGAAGCACGAGACCCATCGCTTGGGCCGGGTTTTGCGTGTATGGTCGATGCGCCGCCGTATCGAGAGTTTCTCCGCAATTCGACCAACAAGCAGGAGGTGCGTGTATATTCGCGCTCGTTGTAGCCGACCTTTCTGATATTCCCTTAGATGTCGACATGCAGCGGCCTCAAAGCGCTCGATCACTCCAACACCAAATTCTCCAAAGGCTATGCCGCCACTGGGGTCGGCATGGTCGTTTGCGCTCGTCACGAGTTCGTCCAACCGACCAGTGTTGGAGACTTGCAAAAGGGCGAAAGGTACGTTTGTGATTCATGTCGACGAATGAATGGCTAAGTAAACGTGCTGCAGATACTCGAATATGGATTTTCTCTTCGCGTCTATGTTGCGCCACCTCAGTGCACTCCTCCGCAAAGTCGTCTCGTACGATATCGTGTGCCAGTGGTACAAGAACCTCTTCAAGCGCCTCACCGAACTTCCTACCTTCCTCAAGTTCGTTCTCATGCGGAGATTTACGCAGTTCGTTGTGCCAAAACTGCACATTCTTGGGCACATCGCCCAATGCAGAAGCACCTTCAACCTCGACTTCACCTCAGGTAGTGGGCAGACGGATGCAGAAGGGATCGAGCGAGCGTGGGCGGCGGCCGGTGGCTTGGCAGGCAGTACGAAGATGATGGGGCCGGGAGCGCGTTCAGATATGCTCGACGCGTATTGGACCTTTTGGAACTGGTCGAAAGTACTCGGCCTTCGTAAGTTCTTTTGTAACAGTTTGACCTTTTCGCTGACGCATGTCTTTCTTCTCAGCTCATCTTCTTCGGCAGCGGCTCGAGGTCGCGAAGGTCGAGCTCGAAAAGCAGAAGGAAGCCTTCGAGCTTTTCTCCGAGGAGCAGAGCGAGCATATACCGGAGTGGCAGAAAATGGTAGACGATTACGAGGCCGACAAGATCAACAACAAGAACCCGTATGTCGCCGTCGCCAAAGGTACTTATTGGCTTCGTGTGTGCTGAAAGTTGCTCACTGCACGATAGGGAAATCGGAAGCCGAGGTGCGGCTCATGCTCCGGCAGGAAGAAGATAAACAAGAACGCGAAGGTCGCGCTCCGCTCCGCGTGCATGACGTCAGTCCTGTCGGATTTCTGGAGTTCGCGCTGGCAGTCGAGATGGAACAGTGCGTTTTTTCCGCCCTTTCCTTGCGCTTGCTCTTATCAACGTGGTCAGGCGGCGTGTTAAAGCGCAGGCTACGCTCAAGAAATCCCACTCGACGGCGGAAGAGATCCAACTTGGCTCCGCTCGGCGCAAGTTGAATCACGACCAACAAAATCTCCGAAAGCTCCAAGCTACTTTCACGCCGGAGGCACTCATCAAGCTGGCCGCCCTTTCTCTCCCCGAAACCGTCTTGGCCGAAGACATCCCCCTCTTTCTTCCTTCGGCACTCGCCGCGACTTGGACCGCCAGCGCCGACCCAGCTCTCGGCATGGACGCGGGTCGCTCGCAGTTGTTGAGCATGGAGCGGATGCTTCGCTGCGCCCAGATGCGTTCCGCACTGACCTATGTGCGGAACCATCTGCACATCAAATGGCGCTTGCTCAAGTTCAAGGAGGACCATGTACGGAACCAGGCCATGAACACGCGGTCGCGAACGACCATCGCGCGGAACGAGAGTCAGGTGTCGCTCTTCGCCGACGTGTACCAGATCGCTTGGCATGCTGTCTTGCAGATCGAGGGCGGCGACGAGGCAAAAGTCGGTTTCAACCGCCTACGACGAGAAGATATCCGGTACATGGAGGATCCGGAGGTGTTCTCCAAGAAGGCGGAGCTGGCGCGGGTTCGGGACGAGAAGTGGGAGGCGAGGCTGGCCCAGATTCGCGCTGAAGAGGGCTGGTCGGAGGAGGTGGAGGAAAGGGAGGCGAATTCTCATTTGGCGGACCCCGAAGAGGACGACGAGTTTTTTATGAGGGGCTCGAACAAGACCGTGATGTCGTGGATCTGGCGGGGCACGGACGCTAAAGGAAGCCAAGTTGAAATGCAAGAAGGTGCGCTTCCTGTTTGTTTCATTGAATCTTCCTTCATTTTAACGTCCTTCAGCTGTTCGGATTGAGTGGTGCAAAGCCCGGGCAAGGCGTCTCCGGTGGGAAGAAGAGGTGTGCATTGTCGGCGACGAAACGCGTCGAGTCGCGGCCACGCACGAGCATCAGGCTGGTGTGTGGGAGGAAAAAGCGAGGAGGGTGCCGGTGGGCGCTATTCCGGTGCAAGAGGCGGAGGGAATGATCGCGTATGCGTTGAAGCAAGCGAGCATGCACCGCCAGCTTGCAGCACGCGCAAACATCATCGCGGTGGAGCCTAGAGTGGCGCGAGGACGGAGGAGGGTTCGCGTCGTTCCGGCCCCGGTCGACCTGCTGGCCCCTGCAGTTGAGCAAGGAGATGAGGAGGAGGATTCAGGGGATGAAACTGACCTGCATGAAGTAGAAGAGCGCGGTGATTTGGACAGCGATGACAACTTTTGATAGTAGTACTTTAATTTCCCAAATAGGAAATATAACTTCCTAAATTGGCAAATGTGTCATATGTCCTAAATAGGAAATCCAGCTAAGGCCTACGTGGTGCTTAGGTGTTTATGTGCCGAGATAGGGCATTCCAAAAAAGGAAATCATTACACAATCACAGAAATCAACTTGGATTGCCTAATTTGGATGGGTTTAGGTGCTAATCAGCGAGAATAAGCTGTGGTCACATTGATGTCACAGATTTTTGATCAAGCCGATGCTGCCGGAGGCTGCCGGAGGCCCGGCAGCCTGAAGCCGATGCCAAAAACTGAATTGCTTGAGAACCAAGGTTTTTGCGCGCCAACGACCCTCTAGAGAACCAAGGGCTTTGCGTGCAAACTTCGCTGCAGATCCTGACGCGCACGTATGCGGGCTGCTGATGGACCTCATGGAGCCGATGGCAGAAGGTTCGCACGCGTGCAACGTACAAACTTGTCGCCTTGCCGCTGACATTCCCGCAGGACGCTATCAGCACCCACCGGTGGGCGATGAGGAGCAGCGAAGGGGAACATCTGTTGCGGGTTACATTCAACGAGCAAGTGATTGTCGTGAGTGCACATTCACGGCTGCTACACGCCTGGAATGAGAACGCGCCCACCTTGCCAGCACGACTACAACGTCCACGCACCACGTTATCCGCTCGCAAGCGATCACGAATTCAAGGCGGGCATGACAGTAGATTGCTTTCTCGCCCTGCAAAACATGTCGGACGACGAGGAAGTATTCGATGATGGGTTTCGAACAAGGTCGTCGGTGCGTAGAGGAACCTTTCCACAGGCTATCAATGAATATTGACTGTCTGTAGCGGTGGTTGCTGCAAGCTATCGACGTCGTGAAGTACCCAATGGAGGATCCCTTGCAGTATATGTACGTGACGCCCGCGTCTGTCAATGATTATCGACGCCCTTCCGCCGGAAAGGAAGGGGATGCTAGATGTCATCGCAGGAAGAGTAACGACGCCGGATGAGGAGGACAAGTTATTGCCCGATTTCCATATGTCAACGTAGTTACACAGAATTAAATACTCCACTCAAACATACACCAAAACGCGGCAAAGAAACCGCGAACGCTGGTGCGCGGCGGTAACTTTCAAAGCAAGGTCCTAGTCGGCTGACAGGCCGGCCCCTTGTTACCAATGAAAAAAGGTTTTGTAGAAGGATTCAGTAGCCAGAAGGCTGCTGATCATCACCATCACCATCATCAATTCATAGAATATATTTGTCAAAGACTCCATAAAATATCCTGATCATTGCAATGTCGTGGCAATCTAAGTATTATCAATAATGAGCTTGTTAAGTTGAGGGTTCTGGAGGGTGAATTGTATTTCACCAGAATATTTAAACTACAGTATCATGATAATCTAATGGTATACAGTACTGTACAGTATCTGTTGGTGAATTTAGATATCATTTCCATACAGTAATTGCTGTTCAGTAATGAGCATAAAAGGCAGCATTGAAAGTATGACTGAGTACTTATCAGAAGCACTGGTAGAGCATGGACCAACTAAACTGCCTCAGATCTGGGCATGGTATATCATAAATAAATTGTTCGCATCACTTCAACAACCTCCGATTCGGGCCGCATTGATTAGCACCGAACCACACATCAAAACTTTTTTTTTTTTCTCTGCCTTTTGGTCTCCCAAACTTTTTTCCCCTGCTTTTCATGCATTAACAAAACTTTTTGGTCTTAAATTTGCGTCAAAATATTTTTGGAATTACGAGACAGTATGTATCCCATACTGACGCGCTGGTTATTTCTGTCTTTGTGGGCGTCGGAGTTTTGTTCGGAGCTGGGCCGTCCCGACTCGGCGGTTGCGACATCAATCTTCCTCGTAGCAGCTGTGGGAGAGTGTGGGGGATTTGCGACATCCCCGCGGCCGCGCCGAACCCAGCTCCGTCTGGCCCTCATGCCCATTCTGGTGAAGAGTGCGGCGTTGCGACCTCCACGATGAAAAGCGACTGCACGCAAGCTGATCCCACTGCGGCCAACAACCAGCCAAAGAGGCCCAGGAAAACCAGTCTTTTGACGTCAACGCCTCAGAGCCTCGTCCTTGCGGCCTCCGTTGTGAAGCGGGCATGTATCGACTCGTTCAAATGGGACAGCTTCAGCGCAGGAGCCCAGTTGTATTCTGCCAGTGGAGGTCGGTCTCCCGTCTTCGCACCAACGGCTTTGAGCGCTCATTGTGCCCCCCAGCATGTCATAATTCGCCCATGATTCTCAAGGCGCCCGTCGGGAAGGTGGAGAAAGGTGCGCATTCCTCCACTCGGAAACGACGCGTTTACTTAGTCGACTACCACAGTCGACGTCCCCAAAGGGTTCGAGACGAAGCTAAACGGGAAGTGTTGCAAATTCAAGGACCACAAAATCAACTCGAGCGGGTCCTACATCTGCACCACGATGCCTCCAGCTACTGAACCTACTACGGACGAACCGACCACGGAGTGCCTCTTTGTCCCAGGCACCAAGGATATATTTTTGAGGAACACACCGGGATTCCCTCAACCGCTTCCTGCTCCACCCACCAGCCCCGCTTTCCGTATTCAAGAAATCCCCGGAAAAGGCCTCGGCGTCGTCGCGGCGCGTCCGTTGAAGCAAGGCGACCTGCTTCTCACCGAACGTCCGCTGCTCATGATGCCGCTCGCGATCCCTGTCACGCGCCCGAGGACGTTCACCCCAGCGCAAGCCATGCAGCACTCGCCCAACGAGTCTGAGCGCTACGCGGAGATTGTCGTTGGACGCATGGAGAAGGGGCGCCGGGAGGCTTTCTACAGGCTACACAATAGCCATACGGAAGACGGTTCGGGGCCGATTGATGGGAGGATTCGGACGAATGGGATTGGGTTGCGTGGGTTGCAGCCTGGGGTCGCTGGTGCGATTGGCATGTATACTGCGGTTTGCGATGTCGTTGCACGTCTCAACCACAGGTGCGTGGCATTGTTGTTTCGTTTTCGAATGTTTGACCGGTGTTCGTGCAGTTGCTCGCCAAACACACAGCCCAAGTTCAACCGCACGATGTTCGCTTTTGAAGTCTACGCTGTCCGTGAGGTTGCTGAAGGCGAAGAACTCACTTTCCAATATTTCGACGCCCTGGTTCCGGCTGAGGAGCGCGCCGAAATGTGCACACCCTATGCGTTTAAATGCTCCTGCGCCGCCTGCACCGAACCTACACGCGAATCCGACGCGCGGCGTGCAGAAATTGCGTCGTTTATGCCTTCCGTGTCTGCGTGGTCCACGAATCCAGCGCTCGCCGACGACTGGTTGGTCGACCGGTGTCTTGAGCAGCTCGAGATGCTAGAGAGAGAAGGCCTGCAGTACTCCGAGCAGTATTACATGGCCACGCAGACGATCATGGAGTCGTATATCTGCCTTGGCGATGCGGAACGTGCTAGTCAGTGGGCTGCGCGGGTCAAGCCGCTGGTTTGGTCGGAGCATTATAGGCCTGTTGACGACTTCTTGGACCCGAAGAGTCCAGCCTATGCGGGACATGTGCTTTGGCGCGCGCGCATTGACGACTGCCACGGAGGATTGTCTTCGAATTGCCGCCTGGGCGAGACTCGGATGGTGGCTACTTGAATTGAACGAGTTTTGCATATGCTTTGCCCGGTAACACTGCTATCTTTACGACTGTAAGTTAAATTGTACCTTGAACTAGCTGTGGAAGACAGTTGACGAGCGGGAGGACGAAGAGCGACAATTCACGTGACCCGACACGACCCTCCGCAAACAACCCGCTCCGTTCCACGGGTCCATTCAAGCGCGCCCTGGCCATTCCAGGAACGCAAAATGACCGTACCGCTGGGTCAAGCGTCACTGTTTATTGGTCGACTCAGCAACCAACTTGGACCAGAGCGAACAATGGGGCCGCCCCGCCGCGACAAAGCACCGGCGTGGCTTCCTATAAAAACCGACTTTCTCAGGCATACTCCTCGCCTGGCTTTTGCCTCGACGACCTCTTCTGCCTACGACCAGTAACACTGCAAGTTGTCGCTGCAAGTGAACCATGAAGGTGCATACTCGCGTTCAGTACTAAGTTCCGTTGTTGACCGTAAGAATTTCAGGCCACCGTTGAACCGAAGACGCCCGTGCGCTCGCGGCGCCAGTCTCTCATCAATGTCTTCAAGACCCCGACCAAGATTGGTGGTGGCAAGCAGCCAACCTCGAGCTCGAAGCACCAGCGGACGCCGTATGAGCGGCCCCGCGACCGCATCGCAGCTGTCTTCCGCGGGACAGATACCAAGAACACGCTCAACACCAGCCCGCGGCAGTCCAATCGTCCTCCCACCCCGATCCCGGGGCATGACACCAATGCCACCAAGGATCTCGAGTCGGACGACGAGTTCATGGACGAAGGCCACTCGCACACGCTCAGTGCAATGGGTGATATCTCGATGTCGGTGCCTTACTACATGCCTGGCGCGACGGGTGGGGACATTCTGCTCGGGTCGCCGGTTTCGTCGCTGCGCATCAAGAACTTGGACACCGAAGACACTGGCTTGTTTGCGCGTCCTCGCCGCCCGGCGCCCCCCGCTCGCCGTCCTACGCTTAGTGACTCGAGTATGCGGGTCAGCGGGTGGCATGCATCGCGGCCCGACACGCCTTGCAGTGTTGCCAGTGAAGAGACCGTTCGGCCTACAAACACTCAGCGGCCAGAGACCCCCGCTAGCATCTCGAGCGACATTACTGTTCGCCCAACTGCGTCCGTCGCGATGCGCACGGCCAACAGGCTCAAGTTCGCTACGCGGTCGACGATGGCATCGTTCGGGTCGCTCTCTAGCATTGGTACTATCCCAGACGAAGAAGAGGTCAGTCTCTTTTCCTTTTTTAACCTTCGCGTCCCAGTCACTGATATCCTTCTCAGCAACCCCGTTCCACCCGGCAGTCGCGCTTCGCGGCGTTCATGAAGAGCCGTGACCTCACCCACTCGCCCGACTCCAAAGCCAAGATGCAGGCGAAGGCTTATGGGAGCCAGCGCGAGAAGCTC
Organism: Mycena chlorophos; assembly: GCA_014461115.1. Taxonomy (NCBI): domain Eukaryota; kingdom Fungi; phylum Basidiomycota; class Agaricomycetes; order Agaricales; family Mycenaceae; genus Mycena; species Mycena chlorophos. The sequence continues at coordinate 152,921 of JACAZE010000015.1, forward strand.
GAGGCCCTAGCGCGCGAGGCATCGGATACTCTCGCAAACCAGATTTTTGGTGCTGCCGGTGCTGTCTCGCGCCCGCTTCGAGGCAACGCGCCACTGCCTGCGCGGCCGCCGATCCCGCGCTGGGGGAGCGCCGCGGCCGAGATGCAGACGATGGATGATTAGATTTCAAGCTAAAGGTGCGAAATGGAAGCACCAGGGAAGAGATTCATGGACTTGTATCGATATCGGGATTGAGGTTTCCTTCTAATGATTTTAACGACCTGTGAGGATCTTTCAGCGGACTTGTATTTGTAGCGTGTTTTGAAGTTGTTTAGTTAACGTTGTATCTACTCGGGGTCTCAAACGTTTTCCTTGCAGTCGCAACAGAGAGACGACAAAGCTCGAAGACGTACGAGGCATAGCAATGGCTGACGAACCGTCGGAAAGCTATCCGAATCTTGTCAGCGCGATGCGTTCATTGGAACAAGCTCAGTCCCAAGAAAACGAAAACTTGACTCAAAATCGATGGAAATATTCCTCGAGGACGACGTATACGACCTTAGAGACTCTCCAGGAAAATTTCGCAAACCCAGACGCGGTGTAGTGGCCAGCCTGAACGCGATGCCGCACCCTGCCGAGCTTCACTGATCCGTGAATCTCTCCGGGAACTTGCGTCAGTGTCCACCGCACCGACGGCCCGCATGGTATAAAAGCCCTGCGCTGGTCTCAGGGCTCCTCATACCAAGACACACTCTCAAGATGGTCCAGAAGACAACGAAACTCGGTGGAACCGCGTCGGATGTGGTGGTCTCTCGCGTCGCGGTGCGTTTAGGCGTTTGTGAATGCGAAGTACGCTGGGCTCATAGAGCTCTTTGTAGCACGGCTTGATGCTCATGACGTTCGTCTTCTGAGTCGAGCGCTGGCTTTGCAAGTCGCTGACGGTAGAGCAGGTGGAAGCCGACTCCGGTCGAGGCGATCAAGGCGGGCGTGGATGCGTTGCCCGCAGGCACCAAGATGCTCTTGAATAGCGGTGTGTCCTCCTCCGTTACAGCACTGCAACTTCCATTCTAAAGCGAAAGCATGCATCAGCGGAATTCTACGGCCCGACGCGCGGCACGAACAATCTCGAGCTGCTCGCCCGTTTCTACGAAAAGTACCCCGACTACGCGGACAAGACGTTCGTGGTGGTCAAGGGTGGATTCAACGCAGCGACCTTCGGCCCGGACAGCTCGTGCGTCTTCTGCACCTCTGCTCCAAACCTGTCCTTAACACATTTGTCCTAGCCCCGAATTCCTACGATCTAGCGCAGACAACTGTCAACGCGCCCTCGGTCCGCGCAAGAAAGTCGACGTCTACGAGCCCGCGCGCGTCGACAAGCGGTTCTCGATCGAGGACACGATGAAGGTGCTCGTTGAGCTCAAGAACGAGGGCAAGTTCGACCATATCGGGTTGTCCGAGTGCAGCGCCGAGACGCTCCGACGTGCGAATGCGGTTCACCCTGTTACGACGGTTGAGATTGAGGTCAGCGCATTTTCGTATGAGGAGGAAACCGCCAAGGTCATTGCGGCGGCTGCGGAGCTTGGGTCTACGGTATTGGCGTATTCGTAAGTGGTTCTCTGTTTCACGCGTTTTTTGGGATATTGAGTTCAAAGCAGCCCGCTTGGCCGTGGTCTCCTCACGGGTACCGTCGCGAGCGTCTCGGAGTTCCCTGGTATGATTTCTGCCTGACAACTTCTGTTTCAATCTCATTTTGCATCTTCTAGAGGGCGATATGCGCCACCGATTCAGCCGTTACAAGGACGAGAACATGAAACACAACCTCATGATCGTCGACGAGCTCAAGACCTTTGCTCAGACGAAGGGCATCACAGTCGGCCAGCTCTGCATCGCGTGGGTTGCCGCTCAGAGCCCCGTCGTCGTTCCTATCCCTGGATCATCGTGCGTTTGTTTGCTCTTTGAACTTCTATTTTTGCTAATTCAACGTTGACGCTATCTGTAGGAAAGCGAGCCGCACGCTGGAGAACCTGGAGGCGGGCGACGTGGAGTTGAGCGCGGCGGACGTGCAGAAGGTCACTGATATCATTGCGAAGCATGGTGTTAAGGGCGATCGCGGGGATGGACGTTCCGCGGATGAGTTGCATCAGTGGGGTTGAATGTATTATTGAAGGGGCGGTTGTACCAGATGTAAATTTTATGTCGCTTCACGCAATCGGACCTCGAAATCGATCTATCTAATCTTATCGCTATCTTATCGAGCTCATCACCTTCATCTGATCTAATCACTGACGACCTCCAACGTCACGGAACGCTTCCTTTCCATCTTGACCGGCAGAAAAAGCGGTCCTGGGAGCATGAACTCTCGACAAGTGCGTGTAGGATGCCGGGAGGATCGCACAAATGTCGACGGACGACCTTATCGTCGTTGAGCAGCATCATCGTTGACCACACTGACCGCGGCGCTCTCCCACAGGGTCCGCAGGCGCCGCAGCAGCTTCATAAGGCGGCCGATAACGAGACGACGGGCGGCCCTCTTTCCTGCTGACACCGAAGTTGCGCGACCCTCACTGGGCGCCATCGTCTGTCAAAATGGACTCAGCAGCCTCGGCTAACACCACGCTTCTCTTCATACCACTCCCGCCAGCCAAGCCCGACCCCTACCTCAGCTTCGAGGCCCAGACGCTGCCCGTCACCAGCCAGCGCCGTCCGACTTCGACTCGCTCCCGCCTTACTTGGACGCGTTGGCTGATTTGCGGTCTGCTCGTGGCGTTCTGGGTCTGGTCCTCTCAAAGGACCTGGAAGAAAACGCGAGCCGTCGTCGAGCCGTTCTTCTACAATATCTCGGAGCCTGGCGAACTGTGCCCTGCGGTCGCGGGCCCTGGTGTTTCGCATGCTGGGTACATTGGGCTGAAAGGCGACAGTGAAGAGACGCCGAAAAAGAGCTTCTTCTGGTGCGTCTTCATCTCAGCTGCCTTGTCTTCATTCTAAAGGGTGTTTTAGGCTCTTTGAGGCTGAGTATGACGCGGGGAACGCGCCGCTAATGTGCGTTCAAGAATTTGATAAGCCGACAAAATCTCAGAGGATGTTTTAGCTTGACGATTGGTGGAGGCCCTGGGACGACCGGCTTGAGCAATCCTATGGCCGTCCAAGGGCCCTGCAGGATCGTTGATGGTCCACCCGAGCCGAACCCGAACCGCTGGACAGGTCCGTTGACTTGTTTTTTTCTCTGTATCACACTGAATATCACCAGAGCACTTCAACCTTTTGGCTCTGGACCACGTACGTCTTTCCCTCGATTTCTTGACTTCATTTGACGTGTTTTCAAGCCCATCGGTGCCGGATTTTCGTTCGGTTCTATGGTCAACAATAGCCGGGACGCGGCCATCGATGTGTACGACTTTTTACAAAAGTTTTACATCGTGTTTCCGCAATTTTCTGGGTTGGTTCGAGCCTTCTCAATTGCTGTTCGCTCATTTACTCCTTAGAAACCCCCTTGTAATCTCGGGCGGCTCGTATGGTGGCACATATGTCCCTCATATCGCCACGGTCATTCACGAACAAAATCTCCTGGTCACGAAACACAAAGGCCAGCCCGGCGCAATCCCGATCCATCTCGAATCGCTCATGGTTTCCAATCCCATCTCGGACGCGGCGTCGCACTTCCGCTGGAAGCTCTACGAACGTTGCACCCTGTTCACCAACATGTATAACGCGACGACGTGTGCGGAGCTGGCTCCTGTGGTACCCCAGTGTCTGGATGCGATAGCGTTCGCGCAGCAGACAGAAGAGTGGATTCCGGAAAGACACAATGCGGCGTATCAGACTTGCACGCGGCTCGAGTCTGGCGATACCCACGGGACGGTCGTTGAGGATACGCGGAAGAAGGCATGTTCGGCGTTTTCATCTCGTTTCGTTTTGTCTTGACTTGATTTTTAGTGTTATTCAAAGGATCCTATGGGGTGCCTCCCGCCGTCTATCTTCACTATGGAGGAGTACTTCCGGCGTCCCGACGTCAAGGACACGCTTGGAGTCCCTCAGCACCTGAACTTGTCGTTCTTCAGCGAGGCAGTCAACCAAGAATTCGAGAAATATGGAGACCTTGTCCAATCGGCCTATTTGCTCTATACGCCCTTGCTTGAGGCTGGAATTCGTCTCCTCCGTGCGTTATTTCCTTGGATGCCGCGTATTGTATCAATGAAAATCGTAGACTACGTCGGCGCTCAGGACGCCAACTGCGCTTGGCCCGGAGTTCTTTCATACGTGAGTGTTGACACTATACCTCGTTGGTTCGCATTCACTTACCGCGGTCCACGCAGGTCAAACTCATTCAATCGCCGTTCCAAGAGCAATTCCTCTCTCTGCCGGACCTTCCGTGGCCGACAGCGACGTCCAACACGACCGCGCGCGTCGTCGGTCCTGGCGCCGGCAACTTCACTTGGATTCTTATTGATGGCGGAGGTCATTTTGTGCGCCTTTTTGTTTCTCCGTATGTCAATGCGGCCTCTCTGATGCAAAAGACAGATCGCCAGAGATCAGCCGGTTCTTGCTAAGAAGATTGTCGAGACTTGGATTCACAATGAGCCGTTTTTCGACGAAGAGTAGTTCTGGGAGTTTTGAATAGAAGTGGCCTCGTCCTCCTCTGTGCCCAATGATGTATGCGATGTACACAGTGGGGTTGAGGCACCAACATGGCACCAACCGTACGAGAAAGTAAACTTGATATCGGTTAACGAGCGGGAATGGCCACGATCTAATCTTATCAGCTACTGGCCAAACAGCCGGCCTCGGCAATCCCGGGCCATCACGTATCATGGCACTTGGACTCGGCGCTCTCCACCACACTGCGGTTGCCCATCCCTGGATTCATCCCAGGTTCCGCAGGCCGCAGCTGCTTCATAAGCCGCCGCTGACGGGACGACCCACGGCTTTCCCTCTCCCGTGAAGCCGCACCTTCCATGCTTGCCTCAGCCGTCTCCAAGATGGAGGAAGCCTCGGCCAAGCCCACGGCTCTCCTCATTCCGCTCCTGCCGCCGGCCAAGCCGGACCCGTACCTCAGCTTCGAAGCTCAGACGCTGCCCGCGACGAGCCAGCGCCGTCAGAGCCGCTCCAGCCTCACCCGGACCCGTTGGCTCATTTGCGGTCTGCTCGTGGCGTTCTGGGTGTGGTCCTCTCGTCGGACGTGGAAGAAAACGCAGGTTACCGTTGCGCCGTTCTTCCACAACATCTCGGAGCCTGGCGAACTCTGCCCTGCCATCGCTGGTCCCGGTATTTCGCATGCTGGGTACATCGGGCTCAAGGGCGACAGCAAAGAGACGCCCAAGAAGAGTTTCTTTTGGTTCGTCCTTCGTAGTATCTGGTTTGGACTCGATCTCAAAGTATTTATAGGCTCTTTGAAGCTGAGAATGACTCGGAAAACGCACCGATCATGTGCGTTCATAAATCTCGAATCGTTTTTCGTTTTTCTGAAGGGGTATAGCTTGACCATTGGTGGAGGCCCCGGCACGAGTGGCTTGAGTAACCCTATGGCCGTTCAAGGACCATGCAGGATTGTCGACGGCCCTCCTGAGCCGAACCCAAACCGCTGGACTGGTTAGTCGACGTTCAAACACATCTTCTCCGCAGATATTGACACAAAATATCACTAGAACACTTTAACCTTTTGGCCCTTGACCACGTATGCGGTTCTCTCCGTGCGCCTATCCGCGTATTCACGGTTTTCTAGCCCATTGGTGCCGGGTTCTCGTTCGGTGCTATGGTCAACAACAGCCGCGACGCTGCCGTCGACGTATACGACTTTTTGCAGAAGTTTTACACCGTGTTTCCGCAATTCGCCGAGTAAGTTCCACTGCACTCCTCATCCCTTCACTCATTTGCTCGCCAGAAACCCTCTGGTACTCTCAGGCGGCTCGTACGGCGGCACATACGTCCCCCATATCGCAACCGTCATCCACGAGCAAAACCTCCTGGTCGCGAAACACAAAGGCCAGCCCGGTGCGATTCCGATCCATCTCGAATCGCTCATGGTCAGCAACCCCATCTCGGACGCGGCTTCGCACTTCCGTTGGATGCTCTACGAACGCTGCACCCTATTCGACAACATGTACAACGCGACCACTTGTGCGGAACTGGCTCCCGTGCTACCTGCGTGTCTCGATGCGATCGAGTTCGCGCAGCAGACCAAGGACTGGAACCCGGAAAGACACAATGCGGTGTTTGAGATTTGCATGCCGCTCGCGATGGGCGATACGCACGGGACTGTCGTCGAGGATACGCGACAGAAGGTTCGTACGCGCGTCCATTATGTTTTGTTGTTCTCATTTCTCTTTTAGTGTGATGCAAAGGATACTATGGAATGCCTTCCGCCGTCGTTCTTTGCCATGCAGGACTTCTTCAGGCGTGCCGACGTGAAAGACGCGCTCAGTGTCCCTGCGCATGTCAACTTCACTTTCGTCAGCGAGGCAGTCAACCAAGAGTTCGTCAAATATGGGGATCTCGTCCAGTCGGCGTATCTGCTCTATACGCCCCTGCTTAAGGCTGGAATCCGTCTCCTCCGTGCGTTTTTCCAGTTTATCTCAACGCCTGGCGTTAATGCTGGAAATCACAGACTACGTCGGTGCTCAGGACGCTAACTGTGCTTGGCCCGGAGTTATTTCCTTCGTATGTTCGCTATGTGAAATACCTTCTTCGCCTTGACTTACCGCGGTCCATCCAGGTCAAGCTCATCCAGTCGCCCTTCCAGAAGCAGTTCCTCTCTCTGCCAGACATCCCGTGGCCAACAGAGGCCTCCAAAACCACCGCGCGCGTCGTCGGTCCTGGCGCCGGCAACTTTACCTGGATCCTCATTGACGGAGGCGGTCATTTTGTGCGTCTTTTGTTTCTTCTGCGTCTTGGGGCGCATTCCTGACGCGAGAGGCAGGTCGCCAAGGATCAGCCGGTTCTTACGAAGAAGATTGTTGAGACTTGGGTCCATAATGAGCCGTTTTTCGACTAAAACTGCTCAGAGTTTTGGCACCTCGGCCTCTTACTTACAATTTGTACAAGTAGGGACGCCTCATGCAATAGTACCAAGTAGTTTGTCTGTTGTCTTGAGCCTTGGTCGGAGTCAGGACCAACAGCTGGAAAAATCACGTGCACGCTAGGTCTTAACCAGAACCACCATCTTCTCATCGAGGACCAACATGCCGCTCACCGCACATCCGCTGCGAACATGGCTGAATCGGCACCAAAGCGGCAGGAATCCCTGAAAGGAATTCGAAGCGTCGGAACGATAATAAGGTTAGCACCAGTGGCACCTCGTCTTCTTTCTTGCCATCCACCATGAAGCGCGGTTTTCTGAACTCCACGAAAGGAAAAGCCGCCATTGCCTCCACTGCGAGCTCTGATTCCTCCAAGGCGCCCACAGGTGCGCCAAGACACGCACCCCATTTGCACAGGTGGCTGACCGACGCGTTTTGGGTCTAGGCCACCACATCTTGCAGGGTCATAACATCGCGAACGCGCCATTCGGAAGGCTCGACAAGGGTACGCGTTCTGTTCTCCGCCGTAGCGCGTGCTGAATTTTTGCCTAGTGCAAGTTCCAAAGGGCTTCGAAACGGACCTCAGCATGGTGCGGCGCCTCAAAGACGCGGCGGAATATGCCAAAGCAGACTATCTCTGGGTGAACATGCCCGAGGTGCCTTGGACTGAAGAGCCCGTTACCGAGTGTCTCTTCGTTCGAGGCACCAGAGAGATCCTCTTGGAGACTCCTGGATTTCCACAACGGCTTCCTCCGACTCCATCCAACGGACCCGCGTTCCGCGTCGCCCCGTCGCCAGGCAAAGGCCTCGGTCTCTTCAGCACCCGTGCTCTCAAGCAAGGCGAGGTCATCCTGACCGAGCGGCCGCTCCTCATGACGCCGATTGCGGTCCGGACGACCCACCCACAAACCTTTTCGGAAGCCGAGTCGGTGCAGCACTCGCTCAATGAGTTTGAGCGCTTCGCTCAGCATGCTGTCAATCGCATGGAAGACGAGAGTCGCCGCAAAGCCTTCTTTGAGCTCCAAAATAGTCATCTTGAAGACGGGTCGGGGCCAATCGTCGGACGCATTCGTACCAATGGTATCGGCGTCGAGGGTCTCCAGCCAGGTATCAGCGGGACCGTGGGCTCGTACAGTGCCGTTTGCGACGCTATCTCGCGGCTCAACCATTCGTGCGTCCGCCTATGTGCATCGTGCCTGGGTGTGTTTCTCACTCATTCCCCAGTTGTTCGCCCAACACGTTCGCCAAATTCTCGCGCGCCATGTTCGCTTTCGCGCTTTACGCCGTACGGGACATCGCAGAGGGCGAAGAACTCACATTCTCCTACCTCGAAATGTTCCCTCCGGCCGCGGAGCGTGCCAAAAAGTGTCTACCCTACGCTTTTACGTGTACCTGTCGTGCTTGCACGCCACCGACGCAGGAAAGCGACGCACGACGTCGGGAAATCCTCGACTTCAACTCTCGTTCGGAAAGCCTGTGCACGCGCTGGATGGAAGACCGCGCGCTGCCGGACGACTGGCTGATCAAGCAATACCTCGCCCAGCTCGTGCGTCTGGAGAAGGAGAAGCTGCAGTACTGCGAATACTACTGCATCGCGATGACGGCGCTGATGGACTGCTATATCGCTCTGGGTGATCGGCGCCGGGCAAGCAAGTGGGCGGCGCGCGTCAAGAGGCTGACTTGGATTGACTACCCCGAGCGGTACTTCGCGTCGCTTGATGGTCTGCTCGACCCGGAGAGTGCCGCGTATGTCAAGCACAAGATGTGGCGGACGCGCGTTGGAATCTACTAAGTAGAACCAAACTCGACTCCGACTTCAAGTTTCTGGCTTTGTGTTTTTTTTTGGCCGCAGGCGCTTGCAAACGCTCTGTCTCTTACTAGTACTACTTAGAATTCCCGTACACGTTGTACATTTACAAACATCCCAATAAAGAACGTGCAGACCCCACGGCTATTAACCTACGCCATTGGCGACACGGTCCTGGACCTCTTGAACTCCTCTTCGTTTTTGGACGACTGGAAGTCGTGCTTGGAGGATTGGAAGTCGTGTTTGGACGAGTGGAAGTCCCGCATGGGCTCGACGCGGAACATCTCGACGTTGACCTCTGCGTGTCTGGTCTCGCTCTGCAAAAGCAACTCAGTTCTAAGCCCGAGCCGACGGGGGGTAGACGTACGAAACGGGGTACTGAGGATGGTACAACAGATTTGTGCATGTCGCGGAGGGTGCTGCGCGAGTTAAGACTGATGGATGGATGGGATTGTTAGTCGAGAACGATGGTGGGTTCAGCTAGCGCGGACCTCGCTAGCAAAGAGTTGGAGTACACTGAGGCGCGATGGTTTAATTAACGGGTTAAAATTAAGTATTTGAACAAGACTCACGTCGGGATTTGACGACAAAGACCGCCAGCCAGATAACTATTAGAAAAACAGGACTTGAGCGCCGAGGTAAAAATCGCGGAGACAGAGACGGACAGGATGATGGTTTTACTTCATACTATACGGAATCAATATTGAGAGCAAATTTAAGAGTTTTGGTCAGGGTACTCACCATAGCAAGGATAAGCACGCTGCACAAGCTATAGAAATAAAGGATCAGCACCCAAGCGCCGGCAAGACGAATCAAAATATGAACCTAGTCAACACGCCAGTTTCTAATCGCGAGTCAGCCGGAAATCTCGTCGAGAGAGAAGCAGAGGGATACCAATTGCCCATGCAATGAGTTTATCAACCATGTTGGCCGTCCTGAACACAGAAATCAGTCGCGCATCAGAAATTGATGAACGCCATCACGCACTTTTGTACACCCCGCGCGCGGCTCTTCCAGAAGATGGAGACGAGGGCGACGGTGATGCCCATGTCGAGCACGACGCTGACTATCGCGGTCGCTTCGATATCCCATCCTAGAGTAGATTTTCTCAGTTGGCAGGAGGGAGAAGCGAGTTGAACGAGCCCTCACCCCACTGTGCTTCTGCCTCGGCCCAGGTGGAGAGCTTGAAGCCCGCGACGGAGAAGCTCAGGATGCCCATGATATACACGATAACGAGGATAACGAGCACGATGGGGATCAAGAATTGCTTGGAGAGCAGCCAGATCCGGTGGATGAAGAACAGCTCGACTGGACGGAGAACGCGTCAAAGAAAGCACGTCGAAAAGAGTAAGGTAGACGACTCACCGAGCACGGTGATCAGTCCGGTGAGGATGAACGCGCCGTTGAGCACAGGACTGGTCCTGGAGAGCGCACCGAGCCGGTCTCCGTAGTCGAGCACGGAGAGAAAGTATAACCCGTAGCCGACCAAGGCGGCCTGGGTAGTTTCGACTAGCCTGTGAGCCAACCCGCTCAGTCGGCAGTCGCGAAAGAGCCGAAAAAAGACACGAACCAAACAAAGGCAACCTGCATCAAGCCTGGTATCAGCAATGAATCCCATTCGCCGTAGATGCGCAACCACGCACCGTTGCGCGAAGCCAGACCGCGTCCTCGGGGAATCGGTTGTAGTAGACGTACATCTGGGACGTGACGATACCCAGGAGCAGGTACGATACTAAAACACCGATTTCCAAGGCACCTATAGGTCGCAGACGCTTCAACAAAGGGAGCAGTGGGGAACAGCGTAGGATGGCTCACCGAGAGTGTCGTTGAGGAGCTGCACGGGCAGCTCGACTGCGGTAGCCATTGTCGAGAAGAGAGGGCGCGGGCGGGGGGGGCGCGGGGTGCGGGTGGGGGTCAAGACACTTCAGGACACGGGCGGGGAAGACTACACGCGTTTATATCCGCGACCGCCCGGGCATCCATCGCCCCGGCGCAAGAGATAAGAAGTTGCTGCAGCTTTGGCAGCGCTTGTGAGAACGCATACAAACACAAAGATTTACGAGAGCAGCGCAACAGAAACCGATTCAGAGAACCCGAAAAAGCATGGTCGGCAATCGCATTCGCACGAAATGCCTCGGTAAGGCAGGATCCGCGGAGTCAGCGGTGCAATTGAGCGTGCCAGAGTGGGGCCAGAATGAATTTCGCCTTGCGGAGCGACCCGACGGGTCCGTGGGCGGCTATACGGCAAACAAAGCTCGTTTGTTTGGCCTCGTCGCAGTCGGTCAGTTGTTCAACGTGCGAGTGCTTCGCCAGATGGATCATGGATGCGAGAGGTTCCCATACGGCGCGTCGTCGGGTTCACGTACGTCGACAGTTTCCACCGTGCGTGCCGTCTCTTGAACCTTGATTTTGCCGGTCAGCGAAGTGTATCCGAGTAGCAGCTCTGGATTCGTTGTATTGCCCCAGATACAAAAGATCAAGATTTCGGAGATTATTGTGTCCGACGAATGCTTGCGTGTAGAATCGAGCCAAGGCACACAGGTATCGTCGGCGGAGACCTTCCCATGACTCCGTCCTTGGAGATTCTTGCGGATGGTTGCCTTGATTCAGGTTTCGGCGCCGCCATAGTGCCGCGGGCGGGCAGAAGCGACCCGGAAACCCAAGCGAGTGGTTGAAGTCGTTCCCGGCGGAACAGTGCGCCACGAAGGTCCGGAGGAGGCGTTCGAACAAGGACGTCAAAAGAAAAGAAAGCATCATCACGGGGAGCGATGATCACAACATGAACCACAGTCTTGAACAGATCCTTCCCACTCTGAACCATTGGCTCTGCTTCCTCCCGTCCACTCGCAGCGCGACCTTCCATCACAAGTTCAAGAAGTTTGAACCTCCAACGAGCCGAACAGAATCAAACCCTCTATCATTGTTGGTAAATCTTCTCCGCGACGGGAACGGGCTCCGACTTTTCCTCCTCCAATAAAACCTCCAATAAAACCTTCAACCAACTCGTACATTTCTGCTACAAACGACTGCAGGACCGGATATATATAATATTGCACTACGTGTCTACTTGCATGATGGATTGTGGGGGGATGAAGATGCTACACTACTATGTCTACCTACTGTATGCTACTGACTACTAATACGGGTTGTGTGTAAATGCGGCGGAGGGGAGGTGGGTCGTGGTGAGTATGAGTGAGATATATGCAAACGTGAGTTGTTCGTTGGGGGGTGGATGGGTGGGGGGTTGGGGGGTGATGCTACTGCTACGAAAGGTGGTTGTACTACTGCTACTAAAAAGGATCCAGATGCAAGAGACCAAGTGAGTGAGTGAGAGAGGGAGAGCACACCTGGCGGACGACCAACCCGCCAGGCGAGAGAGTGGGAGGGGGGAAACACGGGGAGGAATCGAGAGAAGGAAGGAAGGGAAGCAGAAACCTGATCATACAATTCGGATCGGATCGTGAGGCGTCGTTTATATACCGTGTCGCGACGTTCATACGCCGTAGCGCGTGGCGAGGCGCTCCTGGATGGGTCCGGGGAACATGGACACCTGCGCCTGCCACGCAGCGGGGTCATGGCCCTTGAAGCCTTGCAGGAGCGTGCGGAACATCTCGTTGAGCTCGGCCGAGGGCTGGTTCCAGCGCACGATCGCGTTGCAGAACCACAGCAAGCTCTGTATGATGTAATCAGTCACATGACCGCATATGGAAAAAAGAACGAAACACACCTTGGCAATGCCCTGCGGATTATGCTGCACAAGCGTGCAGAATCCTCTGAACGCCGAGTCCTTCTCCTCGTTGTCGCGGATTTCGTATAACGCCTGGCACCACGCTTGCGCAAACTCGGGGAGGTGCGGAGCAACGAGGTCTGGGTGGGTGAGGCCGATCCGGCCAATCGAAACCGCGGCGTTCTCGTGCAAGCTCCGGGGCGCCTTGGGATGCAGGAGAATGGGGATGAGACGCGCGATAAGCGGGTTAACCCATTGCTTGAACTCGGGATCGTCCCTGCCGTACCGGAGCGCCACCTCGCCGACGGACCACGCAGCATTGTTCGACGCGCTGATAAAGTCGTACTTTGGCTCAGGGTCGAGCTGCAGCGTCAGCTCGGCCATGATGCCAGGCATATGGGGACGCAGAAGGACGAAGCAGCCCATGGCCATGTCGCCGACGAGCGCGTAAGCACTCTGCCGGACCGGCGCCTGCGGATGTTTCAGGCACACCGTGAGCAACGCGAGCAGCGGCGGGTTGCTGGCTGTGATGAGCGGCTGCAGCTCCATGCCCATGCCTTGCGTGAGCCCTGAGAGCAGGTCCAATGCGACGACGAGGAAAGACTTGTCGGGCTCCTCGGTCTCGGGGTTTTGTTGGAACGCTTGGTACTTGAGGAGCGAGTTGTGGATGATGTTGTTGCAGCGCTCGAACACGGGTTGTGCGTAGGGCAGGAACGCGGTACCGATGGCGATCGTGACCGAGGCCAAGCACTATGAGTAGCTGATCAGCATAGAATGACTTCGAGTATAAAGACACCAACCTCGAGAAGCGGAATAAGGTCCTCGTCGTCGTCCTTCAACCTCGACCAGCGTTTGGTGAGCGGGGGCATGAGAATGTCGACATAGTGCGGGTTCTGCAACGCGCGTCCGACCGCGTCCGCTAGGGTCCCAACAGCATCATACAAGATGAGCATGTTCTTGTGCTGGTACTTGTCGAAGGCAATGACGAGATTCTGCAGCATCGGCTCGAGGTACGGTGCGAGTTCCATGCCCGCGTCCTCCTCCGGGGTAGCAAACACACTACACCCCGCCTCCTGCACGCGCTTGTTGTTATCGAGGACCATGCGGAGCAGGCCCTCCATCGTCGTCACAAAGTACTGGTTCTTGTCGCGTACCGACCCAAGGTCCAACACGTGATCGAGCGGACGAGCGGCTTGGAATTAGAAAGGGTGTTGATGAGATATAAGATGAGGGTCGGGAGATGCGGCTCGATCGCCTCGATGCAGCCTAGCGCAGATCGCACATAAGCAAGAAAGTTGAAGCACCGAAACCAATTCAGAACGCACCCTCGGCCATCGCGCCTAAAGCAAGGATGCCGCTTTCCCTTTGCAGCCATTCGCTGCTCCACAGTTTATCCTTGAGCGGCCCAAGCAACACGTTGAGCAAGTCGCCACTGAAACGGACAGCGAGCACCTCGAGCGCCGCAGCCGCGCACTTGCGGAGATTCCACTCAGTCGACATCTCGTCCGCGAAGTCCTCGTCGTCAAAGTAGTCGTCGTCATGTTCGTCATCCCGCGAGATCAGCATCCTCCGCGAACGTGAGCCAGAACTCGTACGCCTCGAGGGCAACGTTCTCGTTCTTGTCCTTTGTCGAGTAGAGCATGTACTCGGCAACGTTGTTCATCTCGGGCATCAGCTTCTCGGGGCGCGCGGCGAGTAGCAGCACGAGGGCCTGGCAGACGTGCCGGCGCACAGACGGCTCGTCGTCCGACGCGAGCTTGAATAGCTGTCGCGATGAAGCTGTCGATGTGCACAAAGAGCGACTGCGAGCCCACAGGCACGAAGTACGACAGGCACGCGATTGCATGGGAGCGCATCTTTGCCGACGGGTGGTCGGCCAGCATCAGGAACTTGGGGATCATGAAATCGAGGGGACGGCTGCCGTTAATCTCCACGTCCATTTTTCGGGGATAGTCCTCGCAGGCCTTTTCGAGCACGTTGAACGCAGCCTGCGAAAGGAAAGGCAAGGAATTTAGCACAGTTCCGGTGGGTCCATAAACCACACACCTCTTGCCGATCCAAATCAGGTGAATCGAGGGTGCTCATCAGCTGCTGCAGGCACTCGGGCCAGTTGCGCGGTTCGAGATGGTTGAGCAGCGCAACGATGTCCTGGCCCGCCGCGTTGCGAATCATCAGCGACTCGTCGGTGAAGGCCTGCAGCGTCGCGGCCTTGACGTATTGCGCAACCTCGGGCGCCGACGTGAGGATGAGGCGCGCGTTGTTCTTGAGCAGGTAGCCCGCGATGGTCCGGATGCGGTCCTCCTCCTGTGGCATCGCCGTCAGGATGTACGCCAAATACGCAATGTACTCGGGCGCGCGCGTAAAGTTGTTTAGTTTCTATGTGGTCTGGGAGTCAGCGGCGGTGGCAAAAAAGGCCAAAATTATACCTGGGTAATAGCGCGCTGGACAGCGACGTTCATGTCTGTTGACTCGTGCAGAGTCTGCAGGACCTCCTGGAGGCCCTGCGGCTGGGGTGCCCATGTAGCCATCGTCGACCGCTCGTAAAGAACAACAAGGTAAGAGGGAGAGTTGAGAATGCCGTGACTCCCTTTACACTTCATCACCGTCTGCTCTCCACTCATCAGTCCCACTCCCGTTCGACCCACCCGCAACGACCTGACCCTCGAAACATGCCTCGCCATCGTGCACCCCGTCTCCCATGGGGCTTCTTTACTCCCGCCCGCCGCGTTGATCAACAGGCGCTCTAAGCGCCGAAAAGAATATCAACATCAACTGACAGGCGGCGTCTTCGCGCTTCTCACCGTCCCGTATCAGAGATTCTGACCGCAGCCCACCGTCGCCCAAGTTTTGCATCCCGCGGCAAACTCTTCCAAGCCATTCGAATGTTCCTTCGAACACGGAGACAAGAAATACACAATAATCTACACCTCCCTCACTACCCAATTACCCTACCGACCACGTACGCTAACAACCGTACGTATGTAGCTTTATACTCTAAACACTATTCCAGGAACCGACCTGGTCGCACTCACTCTGAGTACCCGTCATCCTCAACCACCCTCTCTCCCATACGCTCAATCAACCCACTCACCCGCTCATACACCGCAAACACCACAGCCTGCCCCGGCGCAACACGCAAAACCCTGGGCGTAATGCCCTTGTAGAAACTGCGCGCACCCTCCTGGCGCCACATCTCCGCCGCAATCGCCGAAATGCGTGCAAACGCAGACTTGTTTGGTTCCGCGGGCGATTTCTGCAGTCGCGTCTTGATGGTGTCGATCGGCGCGTTGGAAAACGGACCCATCGCGCCAGATATGAGCCCAATGAGCATGTGCTGGTAGGACGGCAGCTCGACGAGGTCAGGCTGCACCCGATGCGCAAGCTTCTTGAGCTCTTGGTATGCAGTAAAGTTGGCGCCTTTACGCGTATTCCGTTAGCCAAACCAAAAACCCCAGTGCGTCGACATACCTTGATTCGTCGCCTGCCTCAGTGCAGTCAAGCTCACCCCGCGATAGAGTGTCGCCACACCCTCCTCCCTTACAATGGTATACACCGCATGCCCCGCATTGCGATACCTCGGCGCCTCAGTCGGGTCCGCCAGCGAGTGCATCTGCGCCTGCAGCCGAATCTTCACCACCTCCATCGGCGTTACGACCGCCACCGCCTCCGTCGTCCCCGCGCCAAGCCCCGCAAGAAAGATCATTCCAGTCGACGTCTTGCCTGTGCTGGGATCCGCGAGCATACCCTTGTATTGTTCGAACGAGGCGAACCGGATCGACATCTTGGGCACGATGCCGGAAAGCACTGCGCCGAGACCTTTATAGAGCGCGAGAGGCGTCTCGCGCCGGACGATCAACGCGCCGGTGGCGAGAAACCCGCGCGGTTTGGTCTGCAGGTCGTGTACGATTGTCAACGAATGTCGAGCGAGAAGAATATGATGAATAACGCACACCCGGAGCGAGCCCCGACTTGGAGAGCTGCATGCGGACCTTGATCGTATCGAGCGGCTGGCAAGCGAGCTAAAGGAAATGGTGAGCGCGAGTTCAACGCATCCAACGAGCACGTACCGCTTCGCAAGCCCCTGCAACGCCGCCCGCCGCAATATGCGTCGCGAACCCGACCGGCTTCTTGCTGCTTGAACGCGACATCGCGTCGAGGTATAAGGTATATCGTGTATCGGAACCGTAGTCGGCGAGGAAGGGAGCGAGAGAGGGCTGTGGCGCGTCGGAGGCCGGTTCAGGTACTTAAACACGAAGGAGCGGAAGGAGGAGGAGGCGGGGGGTTCGAGACATGTGAATAAAAGGACTGTCTGTGGGGTAAGGAGCCTCCGAGCCCCTCCGTCATCGCTATCCCTTCAGCTGGAAAACGGGGCTCCGAGACCCGGTCCAGGCGCAGAATTTTTAGGGCTCCTGGGCTGGGCGCCGTCAAGCATGTTGTTAGCTTGCTGAGCGCGAACGAGGAGGAAGCCGCCAAGCGGGAGCGGCATTCTTAGCTTGAGTAGACAGACGAGTGCGAGAGCAGAGGCGATCCAATGACGTCCCTCTGGAATCCACTCCCCGTGATTCGAGAAATCACACAGTCCCGGGTATTCCCGGTTCTCCGGAATAGCCGGTGACGGGGATAATTGGCGTCGGCGGAGCCGGAACGTCGGCGCTCGATCAGAAAAGGCGCCGTACGTCTGGGTCCTTCTTCTCAGAGTCTCAGACTCAGCCCACTTCCTTCCTCCCCTCATCTCGGAGCCTCTCTTGCCTCGTCAAGCACCCGCCTTCCCATCGCTTGCAGGCTTGAGGCTCATCGATAGCGATAATCTCCGCCCTAGAAGCAACCGGAAGGAAGATAGAAGAGCTCGAGAAGCAGTGTCAACTCCGAGCAATCCACTCACTTCCACCCGCTTTTGCCTCTGCATAAGCTGGTCTAATACCATACCTAGCACTCCCAAGAAAGTCTAACAGGCAAGCAGCCTAATATGTACAGCTTGAGCTTCCAGACACAAGAGAGCTCTTGAGAAACCTATTCAGCCTTCACCTAGCCCTTCATATGTTTATTAGAGAAGAATATGAGGAGACTATGTTGATTCCAGCCTGGACTCCATCCAAAAGTGGTGAAAAAAGCAGTTGTAAAGAGAGAAAGAACCTGTTCCTGCTTGGATGCCTCTAAAATGATCCTGGCTTGTGTCTTACAGGAAAACAAATTGCATTTTTTGTGAACCGAAACAAGGGAATTGCAAATTCTAGAGAACCGAAACAGTGGAAAGCGCAAGGGGGCAAACCGAATCAGTGGAAGAATGAGATCCTTCCTATCTGCGTTATCACAAAGAGGAGAGGACCTCTGCTCTACGCTACTGTAGCAGCGACCTGGAAACAAGTTCAAAGATACGGTCGAGCTCCGAGTCCTTCGCACACAGAGGTGTAGAGCAATTTGAGGACAACTACAAAACTCAAGCCTTGGACTTTGTTCTAGCACATTCCACGGCACATGTCGCAGAAGTGGTAACAAGACCCCAGAGACCGCAGATCCAGGGGTCGAAAGTCCAACACAGATCATTGGGATCTTGCGGCAATTTCATCCCAAACATGCCATCCTGGTCCTGGATTGCCTCGAAATCTCCTTCAACAAAACAAAATTGAACCCGAAACTTCCTTTCCGAGCGCACTGAAACAGTCTATCACGACTCAGGATTTTGCGTTGCTGGATGAGGGTGTTAAAGGGCCGCTTTGGCGGGCCGAGCGCCTTTGCACGTTGCACAAAGCGTGAAAGCGTGGGCACGCTGAATAAATAGCTGGCATGGGGCCTTTTTTGCCTCCCCTCCCCTCCCCGCCACCTCGTCAGACATACGCGGCTCTTCAGCTTCGCTGCGCGCCAACGCACACCCGAGCCCTAAAACGGTCGTAATTCCCTTTCACACTTTCACGCGATTGCCATGGCCTCGACGGGACCGGACCTCAGCGCGCCGCCACTCCCGAATGACCACCCTTCTATGAATACACGTTCTGCAACTGCACCACGCAAACCAACACGCTTTTTCCCGCCCAGGGCCATCCGTCTTCTCCATGGTGCGTGTCATCGCTGTCTAACGCGTCGTCGGCGCGTCAAAGTAATGTCGGCTCTTTGACCCTTACTTCCATGTAGACCTTTGGGCGATCACGAACTTCCCAAACCGTCTCCAGCTTGAGGCGCTGCTCGTGCAAATACAGGTGCCTCCACTCTTTGTTCGCGGTATGTAGACTCATTCCCTCTACAGCAAGTGCCGGGCGAAGAGGAATGCACCCACCGGCGCGTATACCAATGGTTCCAAACCCAACGGAGCAGGCTCAAGGCTGCTCCCGAGTCCTCTAGTCCAGCGTCTCGAGCGGCGCCACCTCCACCACCGTCCCATCGCCCCAGCTGTGAGCTTGACTTCCAGTGTTTGGCATTGTTTTCTTTTGTGATTCAACGCTTTTCTGCAGCACGTTGGCCAACCGTGACCCGCGAACTGCGCGGCAAGATCAAGCAGGTGTGGAAGAGCGTCCCCGGAGAGTCGCGGCCCAACTTGCGAGACTATTGGATCAACAGCGCTTGGGACGAGCACCGTCCCGCAGCGACATCCGGGGATATCGCGCGGTACTTGAATCATCTGCAGGAGAAGGAGGATCGGAAGAAAGAGAAGCGCGCCGCGGTGGCCATGGAGGTCGACGAGCAGCCGCTGCCGGAGCCTGCTGCCCAACACCACGACGACGAGGAGGCAATGGGTACTCACGCTTCGTCGGACGATGACACGCCGCTTGTGTTGTCCCACAAACATCTCCAACAACGCCCTTTGTCATGGCATTCCACCAACGGCCCCGACGACGATGCGGAGATGCCGCTCACACCAACGCTGGCCGACCCGTTCGTTCGACATCGGGACTTGTACCCCACGGCGACTTCAGACAACCTACCCACACCTCCTGCATCGCGTGCCCCGTCGTTGGCCCTCAAACCTGAGCCATCTGTCTCCCCCACTGTCCGCCACTCTTCCCTTCCCGCCATCACAGCGTTGGCGCCTTTACCACCGTCGACGGCCTCGCGTTCGCGGTCTTCATCACATACACCTGTCGTCGACGAGCTCCAGGATGACGACGAAGATCGTCCCGAATCGCGCGCGTCAAGCGTTTTTTCTCCTCGCGTAAGTTCGTCGACTTTTATTGATTCGCATATTAACGGCGCGTCTTTTCTTTTATAGCACACCCAATCCCCTGTAACGCCCGGCCCGTCGTTCTCCCATATCTCATTCACAATGACGTCGACGAAGAGGACCGCATCTCACGACGAGGCAACGACCACGGCCACCCTAGCAAGGACCGTCGCGGACTTCGTACGTCGCGACACTGATGTACCTCGATAAACTCGTACTGATGAACCTACCAGACCCCTCCCCCAGACGGCGCCTTGGCCAACTCGTTCTCCCAATTCTCTTGTGATCTCCCCGCGCCGAGTTCCCGCGAATCCACACCGTTGCGCACCCTGCGTGCCGTCTATGCGGAGATCGAGAACTTTGATCCGTCCAAGCTCGAAGAGCTGCCGATGACCGGGCCGGACTGGATCATGAAATTCGAGCAGGAGGCCGAGGATCAATTCAAAAACTTCCTTGCGGCGGCCAAGAACCGTGAGCGACGATGAGGCCCCCTATGTTCTGGATTGACTATATCTTTTATCTTGCTTTTGGTAGGTTGTTTCCAGCAGCCCTCACTGAGCACCATACTTAGCTGAAACAAATCACAGCCCTTCTGTCTGCTGCATTTCTTGCAACATCATCTTGATCAGTCATTGCCCTTCATCTTCAAGAACAAAACAAACAGAGAAACAAAAGCAACAAACAAACCTATCCCATGTTTGTTGCTTTTGTTTCTTCAGCATCTGTACCACCACCACACATCTCTTGTCCTGACAATACCAAGATAGCAACATATCATTGCATGCATGCTTACACTAAAACCTTTCTTGCACCCTTTCATTATGCTACAGTATTATCTACCTCAGCGTACAATTCTTGTCTATAACTCAAAGATTACATGAACACAACATTGAAGAAGCAAAAGAGAAAACAGAAGCAAACAAGAACAAGAACAGGGTCACTGCTACACCCTCCAATCAGCAAAGAACTCCATGTCGCGTTGAACAAATGCGATCATGTAGTCCGCGATGCCGCCACCATCCTCATCCTCCTCCACGACCTCCAACGGAGCAGGTGGTAAAGGATCTGGCACACCACCCTCGCCCTCGTCCCGAAACTCCTCCTCATCAAGGCCCTCCCGATCGACCTCCTCTCTGGCCGCAACGTCCGCCGCATGCGCATCCTCCGTGTCATCAAACTGCGCCAACGCCTTAGTCAGCGCGGCACTCGGCAGCCCATCCGCGCCGTTGGCATCCAAATCCAACAACGACCGCCAGTCAAATTCGCCCTTTTGTATGACGAGATCATCGAGCGAGCGTTTCTGGTTCGCCTTGCGCAGCATTGCTTCCTCGACGGTGTGTGTGGAGACGAAGCGGTAGATGTGGACATCGCGTATCTGGCCGATACGATGTGCCCTGTTTCGGAGCCATTCAAGACCAAATAGTCGACATCACATAAAATGGACCCACCGGTCTTCGCACTGGCGATCCATCTGCGGGTTGAAATCGCTGTCATAAAACACGACCGTGTCCGCGCCAGTGAGGCTGAGAAAGAAAGAATCGTCAATCGTCAATCACAAACAAAAGAACCGAACCGGCATAGTAAAACGCACTTGATTCCCACACCCCCGGATCGCGACGACGCAATAAAGCAAAAGACACGCGGGTCCGCATTGAATCGCTCGGTGATGTACTGCCGGTCCTCAATGCGCGTCGCGCCGTCGAGGCGGAGGTACAGGTACCCGTGAAAGCTCAGGAACATCTCGAGGATATCGAGCACGCGCGTCATTTGCGTGAAGATGAGCACCCGGTGGTGCCCCGCCTTCTTCTCCTGCAGAAGCTCAGCGAGGCGCTGGAGCTTCCCGCAGTCGTACTGCAGCAGCGACGGGTCTGGGAACGCGATCTGCAACTTGACGCTTGCTCGATGTAGGACGGCGTCGAATGACAGTGCTTGTGTTGGAGGAGGAAGTGAAGGGCCAGCGAGAGCGAGGTGCGGCAGGTCTTGCGCGACAACTGCGGGGGTGCAGAACGCGAAGCGGTCGATGGTGCTGGCCATCTGTTCGGCGCGTTCCACATACGACTGGACGGCAGCGTTGACGCGAAAGACCGAATGGAGAAAATCGGAAGCGGTATTGCAGTGTGCGAGTGGAAGGATCGGTTTTGGACCGAGTCGACGAACGACGTCAAGCGTCTCCGAGCCGTAGATGGGCATGTACGCACAGCGGCAGCAGTTGATGTACCCCATGTATGCCGTGCGTGCAATGTACTCTGCGCGTTTCTGGAACGCAGAGTATGCTCGGAAGCCGGCAATTGTCCGTGTATCCTTCGGCGGTTGGGCCCCGAGAATCTCCGTCATGAACGGGAGACGGGCAGTCTCGTCCAGTCGCCTCGTCTCGAGCGCAGCAAGAAGGGATTGGTCCTGCCGATGGATGAATCGGAGGTTGAGGAAGTCGAGGCCAACAGCGACGTCGTCGTCCGGCTCGGCCAAGAGCCGACGACGAACAAGCAGCTCCTTGATCTCAAAGTCGGCGACCGCCGAACGCCGCATCATGAAAGACGTGACGATGGGACGGACTTCGAACAAGTCGGGATGATTGCAGACTTTGCGAAGCTGCATGAGGATGTTGGCGATTTGGAGATAGACACCAGATTGGAGTGCATGGCGGGTCTGTGCACGTGACATAAACTCGTCATAGAGAAAGCGTTGGCGTTTCGAGAGCGGGCACAAGACGACGTGCTCGTACTTTCTCGGGAGCTCCTTCTCGACGTCACGCTTGAGGCGCCGAAGAAGATAAGGACGAAGAACGGTGTGTAGCTTGGTGACGCGCTGGATGGTGTCTTCGTCCTCCATGTTGCCAGCCTCGATGGCCTTTTCGAGCGGGTCTGAAATCGTGTTAACCAGAATAGGATTCTAAATGAGAACTTACTCGAAAACCAGTCACCAAACTCCTTCAAGTTGACAAACTCGGAACCCGACATCAGAAACTGCAGGAGCGACCACAACTCGGTCAAGTTGTTCTGCAGCGGCGTGCCCGTCAACAACAGACGCCGAAACGAGCGGAACATCAACAGCGTCGTCCATCGCTGCGACTTGAAGTTCTTGATCATGTGTGCCTCGTCGAGGATGAGGTAGTACCACGGCTTGCGCTTGAACACCAGCGCGTCCCTGCTTGCGAGCGTATACGACGTGATGCAGACGTTGAAGTGGTTCTTGTCAGTCCATCCCTTGCGGAGTTCTCTGCGACGATTGACGTTTCCGTGGTAGCTGATAACGCGAAACCCAGGAAGGAACTTCTTGAACTCCATCTCCCAGTTGAGTAAGACGCTTGTAGGAACAACCTGCTTGGTGTTAGACGGTACCTCCGTGGACAAGAGAGCGCATACGATGAGGTGAGGGCCCCAGATTCCTCGATCGCAAGCCAAATGCGCGAGTAGAGAGATCGTTTGAATGGTTTTGCTGAAGCTTGTGAGAAATCCGTCATCACGTGATCAAGCAGGCTCATACCCCAACCCCATCTACGCACAAATTAGCACGCTGCCTTGGAGCAAAGTTGCGAAACACGAACCTCGTCTGCGAGTATGCCGTTCAATCGATTCTGATGAAGACTTGCAAGCCATTCGAGGCCCGAGTACTGGTAGGGTCTGAGATTGCCACGCAGCAGGTTCGGCGGGAGAA
Organism: Mycena chlorophos; assembly: GCA_014461115.1. NCBI lineage: Eukaryota > Fungi > Basidiomycota > Agaricomycetes > Agaricales > Mycenaceae > Mycena > Mycena chlorophos. Next base: position 176,254 of record JACAZE010000015.1, read on the forward strand.
CGCGTTTGGTCGAGTCGTACTCGACGGGCGCAACAGCGTACGGCCTCAAATACGGGGGTATTCCGGAAAGGGATGCATTAGCGGGCGCCGCCTGTTCATCTGCATCGGAAGCTTCGTCTTCCGACTCCTCCCGCAGGTCCTCCATGGGCACGTCTTCCATGTCCTCTGGAAGGGCGAGGTGGGCATCGGAGTCTGCTTCGTCTTCTGTGTCGAGAGGCGTCAAGGGGCCGACTAGCAACGCAGACAGACCCTCGTCCTCTGCTTCGGCGCCGACGGGATATTCATCAACGTAAATGCGCAGGCCGTAGTCACTGTCGTCGTCTGCGGGCTGTTGCTCGACCGCCTGCGCGGTCTGCTGTTCGTCCTCTTGGAGCTCGTCCTGCAGCTGCTCGAGTTGTTGCAACTCGTCGTATTGCTGCTTGAGTTGCCGCAACTCGTCGTACTGTGGCTCGTCTTGCGGCGGCTCGACCTGCAACGGGTCGGCTTGTCGTGGCTGGCCCTGTTGTAACGGGTCCTGTTGTGCTTGATCCAGTTTCTCCGGGTCCGGTTGCTCTTCCTCTCCCAGTGCATCGTCATCCTCTCCTTCGGCGTCTTCGTCTTCTCCCTCTACATCTTCGTCTTCTCCCTCTGCATCTTCGTCTTCTCCCTCTGCATCTTCTTCTCCCAGTGCGTCCACTTCGTCTCTCACTACGACTTCCGCCTCTCCCACGGCGTCGTCTGCCCCTCCTAGTGCGTCTTCCGCTTCTCCCACAGCGCATTCCGTCTCTCCCACGGCGTCGTCTGTCTCTCCTACTGCGTCTTCTTCCTCTCCCTCTGCATCTTCTTCCTCTCCCTCTCCCTCTGCATCCTCATCCTGGTCGTCGTCGTCATCCTCTTCTTCGCTCTCCTCCCACTGGCTCAAGCCCGAAAAGCTCCCCGACCGACTCCGACTCCCAAGACCACGCGTCAAATCGCCCTGCTGCGCTTCCAAAATATGTCCCGACTGGTCCAATATCGCATCAAGATGTTCGTGCCCGCGCTTGATCTCCTCCGCTTCGAGCTTTCGTCGTTCCATTTGACGAATATGCTAAAACGAATTAGAAGTAGACGTTAGCAAGCCGCTATCATCAGCAGAGAAGGTATTATAAACTCACAAAGACAGCCTTTTTCCACTCCGCGAGGACCAACTTGCCGACCGCCTTCGCGAGCCCGCGCATCCGTCGTTCCTCGGCCAATCGTACCTTCTCCCGCCTCACCGCCTCGGCCTCCCAATACGCGCGTATCAGAGCAGCGATCTCTGCCGCGACAACTTCGCCACGCGTCTTGTTGTTATTGGCTTGCTGGTCTTCCGGCGCGTCGGGGTCATCCTCCTCTTCCTCCTTCTCCCGACGACGCTGTTGCACAGCAGCAACGATATGCGTCCATACGTCCGTCGGCACAACACCGCCGTCGGGCGCATTCGGTGTTACAGTTCCCGACCCATCGTCGTCAGAGCGAGAGCGCACGTGATCCAGCAGCTCCTGACCAAACCAAGTGCCAGCACGTCTCATCGAGGCGACACGTTCCAAAAGGCTGGCCCGTGCGCTGGCAAGTTGGAGGACCTCCTCGTTCGACTGGGTCGTCGAATCCAGTGGGTAGGTTTGGCCGTCGACCTCCGCGTAGCTCGCGAGAAACGCCGGAAGCGAGGAGCTGAACTGGGGATTTGGTGGTCGTTGGCGGTGGTGCGAGAGAAATCGGGGTGGAGGGCGTCGAACGATGAGGCGGACGCGTTTAATGCCGGTCGAAGGAGAAAAGAAGTATTCGGCGTTCTGAGGGAGTCTGGGTGGAGGCGTTTCCTGCGTATTCCGTCAGAAAAAACAAATCGAGATACTCGTTGCGAGACTCACTGGAGGGCGAGGCCTTTTTATCTTGATAACAGCTTGAGGCGGTTCTGGAGTCGGCACATCGACACCTCTGCGCCGCGAACCACGTCCATTCACTGGTGCAGACGCCGACTTGGAAGACGATGAATAGCGAGTGGACTGGTCCCGCGGGATAGCCGTGCTCGCACTTCCATTGAGTTTGCGTCGTTTGCGGGGAGGTGCCTCGGTCGGGAGAGGATCGGCGTCAACACCGCGCTTGCGGCGTTGTCTCGTACTCGAACTTTGCTCCGTCGAGTGAGATCGACGGACCATGGTGCTGGATTGCATCTGAGGCCGAGGATTTCGAGGAATCGGAACAGGCGCAGCCTTCTCCTTGCCCTTTCCCTTGGCTAACGCGGCTTTGGAGGTTCCTGAGGCTGGGGGTGGCGGCCAGACGCGTTTTACAACGATTCTTTGCGGCGAATCCGGTATGGAAGCGTATTCAGAGACGGGAGGCCGCTTGGACGTGCTGGCACCGGATAATTTGAGCAGTTCGGCACGCGCTGAGCGCGTTTTGCGGGGACTAGTGGAAACGACGGATGACGCAGCGTCAGGGACCTCCGATTTGGCCTGCCGGGCAGACTTGAGAAATGTCCGAAGCTGAAGTGGAGGGCGACACACCTCCGAAGAGACCTCCTCGTTTTGTTGTTCAGGCTGGAAGAGTCATTCAGTCGCATTGCCACTCTTTGTTGGACCCACACACCTGCGGGTCGAAGGTCTCCTCAACGTTCTCCGACTGAAACTGCTCAGAAGCCTATGGTTGTAGATTAGAACGAAGCCGCGGGACGAACAAACAACAAACGCACTAATTCGTCCGATTCGTGTCGCTCACTAACCGCCGGGAACTGCGCCTCTCCCTCCTTCAGCACAACCTCCGGACCGTCGTCAATGCGCGACGTTGACGCTACGGGCTGCTCTGGCTCTGGTTCCGGTGTCGCGACTGCCTTCGAGTCGACCGTCTGCAGCTGTCCCTTTCCCTTTCTCTTGCGTTGCTGCACCTCGGGCGGTGCATATTGCCCGACCTCTTCTCCTCTTTTGGTACGCCTTGTCGAGAGCCCGGGAGCGTCGGGAAGTATACCCATAAGACTCCGAGGCCGCTAATGCGCCGACAACCACGCGCGTCTCCGCTGAGGTTTTGGAATCGACGAATCCGAGACGGTTTGACGAGATTTTTGGACGAGGGAGGTCGTGGAGACGATGTGTGTGGTTATGTGAGGAGAACGGGAGGTGGAAATTCGCCGAGGGCGTGGTGGATAGCGGTCAAGACGCGCAGGAACATTGGGACCTTTGCGAGTGATGGCTGATCACGCCACCCATAAACAAGCATCCTCGCCTCTATGCGAAGCCAGATACGAAGCCAAATGCGCTTCAAGTACCCAGGAATATAAGTTAAAGCACGGTCTCCAGTCCGAGTTGCTCTTAATTCTCTTTTTCGTTCACACCATTCAGGACCAACGCAAGGAATTCAGCAGTCTACTAATACAGCAGTTTACAAGATAGCGAACCACACGAACGACGAAAACTAGCGGCACAGGACGGCTCACAGCGCGGAGAGCTGCACAGGGAACTGCGAGCCCTTCTGGCCGACAATACCCGGCGTGGTGACCATGTGCATGTTCCAGATGAGGTTGTCGTCGGTGAGGCTAAGGCGGAAGGACGAGAGGAGGGTGTAGAGTTGGACCTCTGCGGAGCGCAACGAGTCAGCAGGCAACGACGCAACGCAAGGCAACACGCACTCATTTGGAGCTCGGCGTACTTGTAACCACTGCAAAGTTTTTCAGCAACGCTCAAAGAAAATCCCAGGTCGGGCCAAACAAACGCACATGCACGCCTTGTAACCACCGCCAAAGGCCATGATCTGGTAGAAAACACCAGGCAGCTTTGCGTCCTCAAACGAATCAGGAAGGTCCTTCAGCCACCTCTCCGGCTTGTACTCCATAACATCATCTCCTAGGCCAACACGGTCAGAAACGACAGTTCCCAAAGAAAACGCATCCACGAACCCCAGATTTCTGCATCCCGGTGGGCGTTAGCGATTTGGAGGATAAAGTCCGTGTCCTTGGGCACGTTAATCGAAGTGACTTCCGTCCCGTCAGCGCCGATAATAGGCTTCCAAAGAGGGATCGTCGAGTCGACGTTGGCGCTGCGTATGTAAATTCAGCGTTCGCAACTTCGCACATATGGAGGCTGCGAACCCACCGACGCTGGATCATCGAAACGGGGCAGTCCAGACGCATGCTCTCCTTCAGCACGGCATCGAGGTACGGCAGGGCCATGAGTTGGTCGTACAGCTGACCAGGGTCCGAGTTCTCCAGGTCGAAATCCGCAGCAAGAATCTCCGCACGGAGCGTATCCTGGACCTTCGGGTACTTGGAGAGCATGTAGAAGACGCGGGAGAGCACGTTGGGAGTTGTATCGTTCGCGGCGGCCGTCAAAGTACTAAACACAGCAAGTCAGTGTAGATTCAGACGACCCATTCGTGAGAATACGCACCCGACTTGCGAGATAACCTCATAATCGCTCAACCGGTCCTCAGCCAGAGCCTTCTTGTTCGCCCTCACTATCGGCGCTCAATGAGTGGCCGGCATCAAACCCGAGTACAAAGAAGAAAGGACGCACGCAACGTCGACATCACGTCCCTCTGCTCAGCATCCTCATCCTCGTCCAGCTCCATATTCTTCTTATTCTCATATGTCGAAGTCGCGGTGTTAGAAATCACGTCGACGACTTTGCCCATGGTGTTGAGCGCGGGCCAAGGCAGGTTGTGGACAAGCCAGCGGCGGAAGTTCTTCGGGCCCAAATAACGCATGTAAGGAATGGTAATTCGCAGGACGGAGAGCGGCAGCGCGGCCGGCCTGAATAACGAATCAGAAACAGCGCAAAAACACAGGACGAATATCGTTCATACAGCATAGAACGAACAGCAACGGTATACGGGTGCGCCGAATCTTCCGGAGTCGAGCGGGTCGAGGGAGCGGCCAAACGAGGTGGTAGAAACGAGGTCAAGCGTAATGCGCGACGCCCAGTAGTGCATGTTCAGGACCTTGGGGTGGTCCTTGATCCCAAAGTCCTCCAAGAACGTCTTGTTCATCTTGTTCGCGCGCGCGAAGAACAGATGGGTTAGTGTCTTGAGATGCTTCGGTGCAAATAGTGGGTTAAGCATTCGGCGTTGTCGGCGGTGTTGCTCGCCGTTCGTGCCCAGCAAGCCGTCGCCGTTGAGTAGGTTGTGGCTCCTGCCAGAGACTGAGAACGTTGCGAGGAAGCAGGGCTAGTGGACACGCACTGGGTCACCATAGGCGGGGGCGGGAAGTTGAGGAGGACGCGTCGGATAACGCGTGGGTCCGAGGCATAAATAACTTCGTTCTGGGCCCGTAAGTAGACGAACGAGAGAACGAGCAGCTTGCAGACGCACCCCAAATAAGCCCGTCATCTTAGCGACACGTCCATACTCGTTGAAGATGCGCACAGGGAACTCCCATCCTTCGATATCGAATATCTGGGGCAAGTTGCCTGGAGAGTCGAGGGTCAACAACATCCCCAGTCGAAGCCTGCCCACGCACCCTTCCACAGCGATACCGGCGACGGTCCCCGAATATTCGCAAGCGGCGAACGCGCGCGTTTGTTGCGGAGGTAGAGGACCACAGCAACCACCGCAGCAACAGAAACGAGAAGGACGTTCGAGAACGCCATAAAGAGAGTGGTGGTGGAAGCGGAGAAAATTCGTCTTCGCGCTCGCCAGTCGCTGGGACTTTATACCCGCATATTGAAATGCCTTGACACGACCGTAGCATGCTCTCGTCGACAATCAGGTGGTGCAGCAACAATCCACAGTCTGCATCAAACGGAAGGTCTTCGAAAGCAAATCACAAGAAACCAGCGAGCCCTTGCCGGCGTTGTGGCCGCAGTGAAAGTTGTGCAGAAAACCTAGACGAGGTCCACGGAAGTAGCATGCGCACCCAACGCAAACGCAACAAAGACGAGCTCGAGGCTTTGCTGCAAATAGTCCGCCGCACTTCGTACCGACGCGGCGACGTTCCGAGCTTCCACTTGCGGACGTCAGTGATCTCCGCGAAGACAATCTTGAGCGTAAATCTGGAGAATCAATCGAGATCCCCCTCCTCGAGAGCTTGCTGCTCACTTGTACACGTTTCTCTACCTTTCGGCCATTGTTCCTGTCAATAAAAGAACAGAGCAACTGCTGGCCGTGGGCTGCGTACTGGCGCAGCAGCCGCAGGCGAAAAAAAACGAAAAACCACTTTAGATCCAGGAACCAAGTTGGTCTGGACTGAGATGCCTCCGCGTCACATGCACATGGATGGATGTTCCGCTGATTGGTGCCCACAGAAGATCCTTCTCTTCTCCTCGGGTTGCTCTCCTGCTCAAGTCAATAATTACGAGGTCCAGATCCAGACGGACATACTGTATGCATGAGCATCAGAACCTCCTACTATCATACATACTGCCGCCATTGCCGAACCCACCCCCACCGCCGAACCCTCCACGGCCGCCACCAAACCCACCACCACCATACATCGTCCGCCGCTTATACTCCTCGTAGCCATAGTACCCACCAACGCACACCCCCGCGAACAGGAACAGCTTGAAGAACATCCCGAACCATGTGCCCTTCTCGTTCTTGGCCGCGCCGCGTCCGCGCGAGAAGAACCCTCCGCCCTTATCGCGTTGCGCGCTGGCGGGAGACAAGACGGCGGAGTAGGTCGTCACTGCGACGACGCTGAATTGAAAGGCACACGTTAGATGGAGTGGCACTGGCAGAGAAGGATTGTGCGTACTCGTGATTATCGGCGAGGGAGCCAGTCAATGCGGAGAAGCCCAGGTACGGGGCCGACACCAGGGAGACCTTCTCTTTGTAAAAACAATCCGTCCATTCGTCCCCTAGCGCCCAAGGTCAGGTAACGCAAAAGTGTAGGGCAAGGAAACGTACAAGCCCGATACTGGATCTTGACCTGAGCAAGTATCAGCAACGCGTTCTCGTGTATAGAAACGAACGAACATCGAGGAAGTTGTCCTTGACGTAGGTGATCTTGAGCTTCGTAGCGACGTTGGTTTGACGGAAGTTGGCCTGCAAAACGCCGCGGGTCAGCTCGAATTCCATTCCAATCCTCGCGCGTCCAACTCACAGAACATGCACCGATTTCCTGACCATCACCGTCGTTCCCAGCGTTGTAGCTCGTCTTGCCGTCACCGACCATACCCATGATGCGCGGGAATGCATAGCTATGCCGAGTGTTTGCATATCTGTCGAAGGTCAAGAGACTGGCGGAGGCGAATGCCACAAAGAGGCTCACGTGTCGAGGAAGATTGCGAGGCCCTCCCAGTTGTCTGCAGGGATATCATCAGCGTCACGCAAAGCTGCTGCAGATGGAAAGCCCACCTTTGCTGCCGAAGACAGGCCCTGGTTGTATCCGGTCCTTCGTCAACCAGATGGCCATACCGTCTCCGAACAAGTGGCCAGGTTCACCGCCAATCTACGGCGCATGGCGTCAACAAAAGAAATAAAAGGCATGGAGAGAAGGGGTCGCGCACCTTAAATTCGACTTCAACGACAAAGTTCGTCGCCGTGATAGGCAAACGCGACCATAACCAACCCTGTCGGTCATGAGACGCCGTTGGAGTTCAATGAAGCGGCCGCACCATTTGCGAGGGGACATCCCGCGTAAGCCGAATGTGCTTGTTGGTGTTCTGAACCATGGTCAGACCAGCCCGCTTGCAGAGACTGAATGTCTGTCGACGCACCACGTAGGAATCGGCACCAAAATCCCACCAACTACGCGCGCAACGCCTGAGCCGGTTGCATTCACGTCGACAAGAGCACACACCGATTTTGGAGGTCCTGGTCAATGTACGGCGCAAAGAGTGAGTGCGTTCGGAGCTGCACAGTCTGTATGGTCCAATATCAGCGACGTGGTCCTCGGAATCGCTCCCAAACAGCTCGGAAGTGTCGCGAAGATGCTTCTCTAGTCGCGCAATGCGCACCGGCTCTCGCAGAGACCGTGCTGGGAGCACAGAGATGCCAGGCTCACCCTGTCAATGGTGCTGTTTCCGATTTTTGTCTTTGTCTCGTCGACGGCATAAGTGGACCCCGAAAACAGCGAAAGGGCGAGAAGGGGAAGAGAGAGGATGCGTGGTATCATGGCGCGCAGTCCAGCCGAGGCGCAATCCCAGCCGTCGTCGTCGAGGAAGAGTCAAGTAAAAGTCACGTGTACCGCCACGCCATTCGTCCGCTCGGCGCGTCGACGCGTATATACAGAATTTCCTGAGGCTGCGCAGTAGAGAGACGCATGGCACGACGGGAAATATGTTTCCGACGATACAGCAAAAAGAGAAGAAGAAGAAAACAGACCGCATAACGCAGCGAATAAGCCAAGTTTAGGCGACGTTCATTGCAAGCATACTCATAGGTCGAGTCTTGCACTGAAGCAGGCTGACATATAGCACAAGACGTGCTTGCAGATACACGCAGCTCCTCGGGTAGACCGACGGCATTCCAACCAAGATGCTCCACAAGTCGCCCACATCATGACGTTGCTAGCGCTCGAATATCCCCAGAGCGCGGCGAATGAAGGTTGCTTGCTTCTCGGGCGGGTCATTCACGACGAAAACAAGAGAATCAAAAAGAAATTATGCTGGATTTCTATTATTGGACCGGACACGTTTAGTGGGAACGCAAATGCGCGCACACACGCACGGCCAAGGCTGCTGCTGCTGCGGCTGCATGCAGAAAAGAGTCCAGGCGCGGCGGCGCATCGCGTTCGCAAGGTAAACATTTCCGATAAATACAGCTCGACTTGTGCGTGGGCGTCATGCGGGGAGCTCGAACTTCTGTCCTTGAAGTACTCTGTTTTGTGTCGGGTTAGATAAGAGTGTTACAGCGGGGCGACGAAGGGACGCACTTTGTGAAGTACACATAGAAGAAGTCGATGTAGAGACCGGTCTGGACGATGCCAGCGGTCACCGCAATGGGGTCCACGACGTTGTCGGAGAAGTATCTAGTGGGTCTGGTATGAGCATACGCGCGCAGTCCAGGCCCAACGCACGCACCGGTATATCCAGTTGGGGATGTACAGAGCCCGGTAGGCGCCGAGGGCGGCAAGGTAGTGCGTGGTGATCGTCTCTGCCTCGCCAGTGCGCTGGAGCATGAACAGCTGCGGGAGGATGGCGACCGACTCGAGGAAGATGGAGAAGGACCACAGAATCTCGGTGATGTTGAAGTGGTAGTTGAAGATGAGCGCAAAGACGACGCATGGGCCGAGCAGGTACTCGATGCGGAACGTGTCAATGGACGGGTCGTGTGTAGGTCTGTGAGTGGGAGCCGGTTAGTATGAGGTGGCTTTGGCCGCGTTTGAGGAGACGGACCGGAAGCGGTAGCGCATGAGGTAGAGGATGTAGCAGCTGCTTCCGATGAAGAAGAGCTTCATGACGAAGTTGTAGACGGAAACCCAGCGGAAGAGGAGGTCGAGGTAGCGGGCCACGAACACGCCGGCGTAGAGGGCCTGAGTTTTGAACGAAATGCCTGTGGGCGCCGGGGTCAGCGGGCGTGTCGGACGACCGGGGATGTGTGGACGCACCTCGACATGAGCGTGTCGTCTGGATCTTGTGGAGCAGAATGAAAATGGACGCCAAATGGGACAAGTCCCCTGGAACATACGTGAGCACCCAAGAAAAACGTTTTATGCTGTAGTAAACGCACCCAGTAACCGGAAGATGTTCATGGCGAGCAGGTGAAACCACGTAGAGATCACGGGATAAGTCCCACGTGACACTTCTGTTCTCGGACCACCACTTTGGACCTAATAGACTCGCAAACATGGATTTCAATTTGGGTTACAGTTTGTTCTTCTACACAAGGTTACATTGGGGCTCTGCAGCCCAAGCGATACCACCAATCTACTTCGCCCGCTTACCCGCGGCCACGTATCGATCCACCTCCTCCTTCGGCATCATCTTCCGCAGCTCCTCTATCGGGAAATACTTCTCCAAAATCCCGCGCACTCTCGGGCTCTGCATGTCCTCCGGGAACACATACATTTCCTGCCCACCACCAAGCGCCTTGCTCCCCTCCGGCCCCGCGAGCTCCGCCAACATCTTCATAATCTTGCCCGCGTCTCCCTGCGGCGTGTTGTCCTTGCGCATGCGCCACATTCCGTTCTTCTTGTATGAAGGGCTCTGCGCGTCCAGGAGGTCGTCGACGGCCACGTAGTGTTCGGACCACATGAGTGATTTATAGCGCGCGGCCCACTCGCTCGCGCGTTTGGCGTCTCCGAGGGCGATATACGAGTCCATGATCGAGATGACGGCCAAGCAATAGTACTCCGAATACTGCATGCCCTCTTTCTCCAACAGGTCGATCTGCTCGAGGCACTTGTTGATCAGCCAGTCGTCAGCGAGCGCCGGATTCGTGGACCACGCCCGGACGATAGGCAGGAACGCCTTGATAGCTTGACGCCGCGCGTCGGATTCTTCCGTCGGCTCAATGCAGGCGGTGCAGGTGCACTTGAACGCGTATGGTTTGCAAGCTTCGACGCGTTCTGCGGCAGGACGCGTGATGTCGATGTATTGGAAAGTGAGTTCTTCGCCTTCAGCAATCTCACGGACGGCATAAAGTTCGAAAGCGAACATGGCGCGGTTGAACTTGGGCTGTGTGTTGGGCGAGCAGCTGCAGAGACCGTCAAAAACTAAGCAAAACAAGACGAGGAAAACGCACCTGTGGTTAAGACGCGAAATATGATCGCAAATCGCACTGTACATGCTCTCCAGACCACTCGCTCCCGGCTGCAAGTTCGCTAACCCGAGCCCATTCGTCCGAGTCCGTCCAACGATAGGTCCAGAACCGTCTTCCGTATGGCTATTCTGCAGCGCAAAGAAAGCCTCGCGACGCGATTCCTCCAAGCGATCAACGACAATTGCCGCATAACGCTCAAACTCGTTGAGCGAGTGCTGCGCGATCTGGGCCTGCGTAAACGTTTCCGGATACTTGACAGGCACCCCGACCGTCGTGATCATGAGCGGGCGCTCGACGAGGATCAGGTCGCCCTGCTTCAACGAACGCGTCGCGATGAGGCCTTTGCCTTTGCCTGGAATGTCTGCGAGGCGGAATGCGGGGCTGGCTGGTGGAGAGGGGAGCGGCTGCGGGAATCCCGGCGTCTTTTGCAGGAAAATCTCTTTAGTGCCTTGAACAAAGAGACACTCGGTGTGCGGCTCGTTCGGGGTCAGCTCCACCGGCGGCAGAGTCGTGCAGATGTGGGTCATTCTCGCATCGAAAGTCAAGTCGTTGAAATCGTGGGTTTTCATCTCCAGCTGGTTCTCGAACCCTTTGGGGACCTCCACTGCCGGTGCTTCGTCAACAACGCGTCGATTGAGGGTTATGAAAAAACGCGCACGCACCTTTCTCGATTTTGCCAATGGGCGGTCTCATTATCTTGTTCTGCGGCTCGTCCTTGATATGCTGCCATTCCAAACCCAACCAGTTACTCGTATTCGAGTTCACGGTTCCGGTCTGCGGTTTATTGGCTGGCGCCGCGGTGGCATCCGAGCTAATTGCCGCTTTGCCCTTGGACGAGTTGAGGAACCCACGTTTCATGGCCATGGTTGGTGGTACGAAGCGAAAAGGGAAGCGCGGATGTGAGGCGGCTTGACACAAAGCTTATTTTGCAGCTCGTTTGTTCCGATGTCCTTGCTCGAGCAGCCGCGTTGCAACTCCTCCAGCCCATCGATATCGCTCGCGACTGAGGGCCCCGTCTTACCCGTACACATGGACGGAAGCACATCGAAGGTTGTGGAGAACCTCAGATTGACGCAAATTCTCGTTTCATCCAAGTTCGGACAAAATCAAGTTTTTTACTAGTATTTGATAATCGTACACCGAGAATTTAAAGAAGGGACTCTCCACTGCACCGAGGCAAGCTACTTCTTTACGTTGAAGCCTCCGCCTGCTGGCATCATACCCAAACCCAGACCACCTTCAAATTTCTTCATCCCAACGGGCCCAAGCATCTCTAACAGCACCATTATGCGCTGGGGCATATCGTCGACGCGGGTCCGCCAGAACATGTGCTGGGCATACGCCGCGCTCTTGGGGTTGATCAAATTGCAGTCGTCAACCTTGCGGTGAAGCCTCGTCCACGTAAAGCGCTTGACTCTCCCCGCCCACTTGCTAGCACGCTCAGCATCTCCAAGACAAATATACGCCAACATGAGGTTGCTCGTCGCCAGGAGGTATTCCTCGGAATGCTGCAGATTCTCTCGTTCGATCAACTCGGACTTGCGCGAGGCACCGGTTAATGACCCAGTCGTCCGAGAGCGACTTGTTGGCCAACCAACTGAAGATGTGCGGGACGAAATTCTGGATGGCCCTGCGGCGCGCGTCGCTATCGGCTGTGGGCGGCGTACATGCGGGGCAGGTGCATGTGAAATCGTAAGGTTTGCACATCTCGGCGCGCTCTGCGGCGGGGACCAACGTGTCGATGTAGTGGCAAGTAAGCTCTTCTGCCTCGACTACGTCACGGGCGGCGTAGAGTTCGAACGCGAACATTGCGCGAGAAAACTCGGCAACGGTATTCGGCGAGCAGCTGTTGAGCCGTTTAGAAACTGTGGAACATCCGAACAAATCGCAAACCTATGGTTGAGACGAGAAATCAAATCGCCGACGGCACTATAGCGGCCCCCGGCGTCGGTAACACCTGGCTGCAAATCCGCCAGTCCAATCCCATTCGTCCGTACCGTTCCATGAATCGGCCCCGAGCCGTCTTCAGTGTGGCTGTTGTGGAGTTTGAAGAAAGCCGCACGACGCTGCTCTTCCATCCGTTCAAATACAACCTCACTGTACCGCGCAGTCTCGTTCAGTGCGTGTTGTGCGATTTGAGCGTCGGTAAACGTCACCGGACGCTTAACAGCAATTCCAACGGGCAACATGAGCAGCGGACGCTCGGTGAGGATCAAGTCGCCTTGCTTGAACGAGCGCGCCGCAATGAGGCCGAGACCTTTGCCTGGGATTTCGACGACGCGAACAGTGGGGATGGTCGGTGGTGGCGGGAGCGCCTTAGGGAATCCAGGTGTCTCCTTCAGAAATATTTCCTTCGTGCCCGGGACAAAGAGGCACTCCGTGGTCGGCTCTTTGGTGGTAGGGCCGAGAACCGGAGGCATCGTCGTGCAGATATATGATCCACTTGAATCTATTTCGTGGTCCTCGAATTTGCGTCCTTTTCCGTTCAATTTGGTTTCGAAGCCTTTGGGCACGTCGACTGTGCTGCGTGTCAATTATTGAGTCGGTTTCAACTCGAAAATGGCCACCTTTCTCCAGCTTTCCGATAGGCGACATCTTCAGCGTGGACTTAGACTGGCCATGAACATAGCGTTCTCCTGCGAATCAAATCGTTGAGCAACTTGGAACAGAACCGCAAGGCGACGGACCTAAAACTTGGAGATTATCCACCTGGTCTGAGTCTGAGCTGATGGCAGCCTTGCCCTTGGATGAGTTGAGAAAGCCCCGTTTCATGGTGGATGCCAGTGGAACGAAGCAAAGAGCGAATGTAGAGCGGCCGAACTTGAAGCTTGCCAGTATTGCACGTGTTGCTTGCTGTTTAGACTGTGCGCCGCTCTACGTACGTCTGGGGATTCGTCAACCATGCTGCCTTTGAGCTTCCTTTCGAGTTAGTGGTCATGGTTGAGAGTCAAAGCGACCGTGAGAGGGCTTGTGTCAAACGCGTCGCGTCGATAACGCAGCATTGGCCGAGTAGTACAGTGGATTACATGCAATCAAGAAATGCGACGGAAGAATGGACGTAAGTAAGGGTATCTCTGCTCAGCATACTAAAAAAAATGTCCGAGCCAAATGCTAGAAAGTACGTGGTACGTGGTGCAAAAAAAGATTGCAGTACTAGTTTCATGGCGACAATAACGCTAAGTATGCGTCCGCCCGCCGTCTGGAGGAGCCTGAGGAGAGTACTAGTCAAACACACCGCCCACCATCGAGGCGCGGCATTCGTTACAGCGCACTGGCAGCAAAACAGGCTGCAGCAGCACACACAGTTCAGACACTGAACCGATTAACCTTATCCGGCTGCCCTCGCGCGCCATCCCACAGCGTCGCCAAAAACGTCGCGCGTTTCTTCTCGGGGTACGAGTCGTTCGTGGGGAAGTCTATCCGAAGCGCGTCGTCGGACTCTACGGGGCGGCGCGTGAAGGGGTCCTTGAAGAGCCGGTGTTGCATGAACGCGAGAGCGGGACTGTGAGTGCGCTTGTGTGAGGTCGTGTGGGTTGCGGTGGAGGAGAACGGCACGTACGTGAGTGCGAGGGACGCAATTAGCACAATGCGTGTTCGGAGCGGGGCGGTATATGGGTTGGCGACGAAAAACTGCGCAATGTACCAATTGAGAGGGACCAGACTCGAAGCGAAGAAAACGACGGTAGTGGCACTCACAGCAGCATGCGAGTCGTTTCGGTCAAATAAAAACCGCAGTCCAAGGCTCATCCCGGATTGCCTCTCGAGGACCAGATCGACGCCGAGGCCAACGAGGAATGTCCCGATCGAAGCGCAACCAAAGAGCTACCCAGCCACCCATGAGCACAAATTGAAAGGTGGACGCAAAAGTCCAAGACGCACCAACCCATAACGCTGATACCGCACGAGCACCAACCCTCCGACGGCGCCAAACAGGCCGACGATCCCCCAGTTGAGCAAGTTGAGGTCGTATAACTTTGCCGCAGGCAGAAGCAGTCCCGCGCGGAGTAATACAACGCGGATACCGAAAGCCGTTCCGCCGGCAAGCCCAATGGCGGCTATCGCACCGAGCCGCGCAAACTCGAACACGCCAATGGCGAACCCGACAGCAAAGATGACCAGCACAATGGCAGTCAAGGCACTTCAACGATGTTGTGTTAGTTCCAAGGTAAGAACAGAAACAAAGACGCACATATCCGCCAGCCCAGTGTTATCCACCGAGTTGATAATAGCCGCGAACGTCAGCACCGTCGAAGACAAGCCGATAGCGGCGCCAGTCGTGATGCGCCAGCCGCGAATGCCCGCAATCGCCATGAACCCGCCGATGAGCAGCGAGAAACCGATCCAGATGAGCGCCGGGAGGTCAAAGCCCGAACCGCTTCCGTCAGTGGCGGCACCTTGCGCGACGGGGTTGCCGTTCGAGTCGAAGACCTCGACGGTGCCCGAAGCATTGCTGATAGTGAAAGAACGCGGGAGGATGGGAAGGTCGGTGGGCAACGCGTTAACGCTGGCGATGGGTATTTGCAAGAGCGTCAACAAGAGCCATGGCCAAACGAGTGGGGCCCGGAAGTCGCCCGCCATGAGCTAGCGATGCGCGAGGCGTCAAGTGGGGCGACCACACTGACGAGGGAGGGAAAGGGAGTGGACGCGCTCGCCGGCGAGTGCAAATAGCTACACAACGACCAGAGGAGAGAAACGAAAATACCGCCGCCGCCGCCGCGGTCCAGTCTATTGACATGATCAGAAGGTGGGTGGAAGCTGAGTTGCTATGCCAACCCGGAAAACAATCGCCCCGGTCCGTGCATGGGTCCGCGGCGTCGGCGTCTTCCGACTCCAAGCTCCAACGTCGCGAAGCACACACGCACACTTCTGGTGCTCCCAGTCCCACATGACAGCTGGTTGCAAAACACTAGGCGCGCGTAAAAATTCACACACATAAACGCCGCCCTGCGGCCGCGTCCGGCAATATACAGTCTCGACGACGTCAACGTCGTCAAGCAGCCCCAAGCTCCACTATGCCCCGCTTGCCGAGCGTTGCCGACATGTGTGCGGAGTCTTGCGGGCGCCCAGGGTTTTGCAACCAGCTGGAACAACGCATGGCCAAAAGGCGCCCTCTGAGATAGAAAAAAAATGAACTCGAAATAACAGGTATCGAGGTGAAAGCGTGTCTTGTGCTCGAAATAGACGATGACAACCGAACGCGACGCGACCACCTGGAGAAAAACCAATTAGCGACGCGTTCAAAGACACCAGAGGCCAAAAAAGTGAAGCTCAGGCTGCCACAAAAGCAGACTCGAACGAGATCTCATATCTCCCTCCTAGTCCAAAACCCAATCCAGCGCTCCGTATACAGCCCCAGCAACAGCCCCCACAGCGTACGCGCATGCACAACCGCTCCAAACCAGCCGTCTCTGCACGCAACCACACGCCAAACGAGCGTCAATCTCCAGCTCGGGCGCTAAAGAACGTGCAGAAAAGCAAATTTGCCGTCCAAAGAGAAAGAAAATAACCACGTCCGGGACCACCCAGCACGGACTGGGAAGACGCGGGAAGCGCTGTGTCCGTGCGGGCTCGGCTAGGACGAGACCGAGACAGCAGAGTCCCGCTGCCCCGGGTTGTACGACTCTGCCTTTACAGCCACCGCCATTGGCCTCGAGCAGGACTGCCATACGCATTGCGTGCAAAAGAGCCGCGTTTGAATGTCTGTCCAGCCTTACGGTGCGTCGTGTGGGTCTCTTGCGAGCGCACAGAGAACTTGAACAATTTGCGGGGCTTGGAGGTTGGTCAAAACGCGAACGCGAGGGACGGGTAGCGGTTCCGCGGAGCGCGTCGTGGATTGGAGAAGAGGGAGTCGACCCTTTTACTAAAACATCCTCGAGCAGAAATGGGCAAGGGACTCACCGTTCACCAGAACTTAGACCTTCCACTGTTGCTCCACGGCAAGCGGGACACCGACGTATGCCGACGTCTTGGTGGTTCGGGAAGAAAGCGTCAAACCACGTGACAAAGGATCACAAATTCAAGAAAATACCGGCCCTCATCGTACAGAACTTACTAGTGGATGGTATATCCTAATTACAGAGAATTAGTACCGTAACCAAAGAGTCACTACAAGTACAAAAAAATTAAACTCCAACCCTCTCACCGCCCCGCCGCCCCCACAATTCGCTTTTCTGATACGCAGAACTCTCCGGGTCAATGAATTCGTCCACAGGCACATAATTCTCAACCCAGCGCCGCTTCCGCACAACCGCCGCCCACTCACTCGCACTCCTTGCATTCCCAAGCATGAAATACGCCTCCATGATCACGCGCGCAGCGAGGCAATACCAGCGACAATGCTGCAAGCCCTCCTTCTCCAACAACGCAAGCTGCGCGAGACATCGCTCCACAAGCCACTCGTCTGGAAGCACCGAACTCGAACTCGCGGCCCATTCGCGCTGGGCGTCGATTGGGTCAAAGCCGTCGATAGCCTGGCGGCGCGCGTCACTCTGTGCGATACGTTCGGGGTCGGCGGTGCAGAAGGGACAGTCGCAGATGAATCCGTACGCCGCGCAGGCTTCCGCGCGCTCCGCTTGAGGCTGCAGGGTCGGTGTGTACTGCCAAGTAAGCTCCTCGCCTTCGGCAACATCGCGCACAGCGTAGAGGTTGTATGCAAACTGGGTGCGAGAGAAGATCGGTTGCGTGTTGGGTGAACAGCTATTCACAGCGGTCAGAAAAGCAGATCTAC
Source organism: Mycena chlorophos (assembly GCA_014461115.1). Lineage (NCBI taxonomy): Eukaryota > Fungi > Basidiomycota > Agaricomycetes > Agaricales > Mycenaceae > Mycena > Mycena chlorophos. The sequence goes on from JACAZE010000015.1 coordinate 193,604, forward strand.
AGTAATCAAGAGGGACAAACACACCTATGATTAAGACGCGAAATCATCTCGCAAACCGCGACATACGCGCCCAACTTGCCACCCACGCCAGGCTGCAAATCCCTCAACCCGATCCCATTCGTCTGCACGACGCCCATAATCGGGCCAGACCCACTCTCCCGATCACCATTATACAACTCGAAAAACACCCTCCGACGCTCCTCCGTCATGCGTTCCACAGACGGCTGCGCAAACCGCTCCCACTCGTCAAACACATGCTGCATCTTCTGCTCCTGCGTGAAAGACTCGGGTACCGGGCAGTCGACAAAGGCGGGTATGATGAGCAGCGGCCGTTCGGTGAGGATGATTTCGCCTTGTTTCAACGCGCGGGTGGCGACTAGGCCGACGCCCTTGCCTGGGATCGGTGCGACGCGGTATGCGGGGCTAGTCTGGGTCTGCGACGGCACGGGAGGAAGGGGTTGTGGGAATCCAGGCGTGTCTACGAAGATTTGTTTCGTCCCGAGGAGAAAGCTGCATTCGGCTACGGGCTCGCCGCTCTCTGCTGCGTTCGGCGGCATCGAGATCCATTCGTAGAGCTTCGCGCGCTCTTCCGCGTGTCGCTTGAACTCGGCTTCGAACCCAGGAGGGATCTTGACTGGCCGGAATTGAACTAAAGGACAAGGAAACGTGGGGGTAGGACACGCACCCTTAACCGGTTTCTTGCTCGAGCTCTCTTGCACTGCGCATGGCGCAACGTCCCCGCGACTGCTACCGCTAGTAGGGCGGATCTGCGATTTGGCCTTTGGCTTTGCGTTGAGAAATCCGCGCTTCATGGTGGTTCAGCAGGAGCCATTGCCATTGCATACCCCTGTTCGGGGCTTTTTGATGGTTTCGCTGGTCTCGGTGTCCACGGGTTCAACGGGTTGTTGTTGGCGCATGTTGCGAACATGGGCGTCGGGAGCAACCTAAAAATTGGTACGGGAATTGACTTTCTGTCGATTTCTTGACTAAATTTGGCAATACCTGATACTGGAGCCTGGGGCAGAAAGAGGATGATCCAGCAAGCGTTGCTACAAGCGCGTACATACATACTCTACAGTGGAGGAACCTTTGCTCCACGTTCTCCTTCAAGTTCATGACATACTGTATCACCTTCGCCTGATAGTGCATGTAGTTCTGCTTCAACTTGTCCTGAAGCTCAACCACCTTTGCCTCCAGTTCCACAACGCGCCTCTTAGAGGTCGCAAGCTCCAGTTCGACGCGCTGGTGAGCATCCTCGAACTCTATAGCGCGCGCCTTCGACTCTTCAAGCTGCTCTTCAAGCTCGTCCCGATGGTCCATAAGGTGTCGCCGGCATTCCGCTTCTTCAGCAAGGTCTTGCTCCAGGACGAGGTTTCTGTCGGAGAGCTCGTCGACCTATTAGTCGGTTCAGTTACATAAAACGGCAACGGCACAGACGAGGTAAGCACTCACCGTCTTCTCATTCCGCGCTAATATCCCATTCGTCACCCGATGGTTCACCTCGCGCCGCGCCATCTCAGCAACCATCCTATCCATCTCCCCATGCGCATTAGCGACATCCTGGTCCCGCGCGCGCGAGGTAGTCGTCGTAGTGCTCGACGAGCTGGTCCGCAGTCGAGAGCTCCAGGTTCAGCTCTTCGATCGAGGCGTCGCGCTGCGCGAGTTGTCCCTGGAGCCGCGCGATGTCGGTCTTGGCGGCGTTCAGCTCCGCTTCGCGGTCCGCGAGCTGCTTGGTGATATTGAAGTGTGCGGTTTGTAGTTCGTCGGACTCATTGTCGTCGTCGTCGTGACCAGGTGCGGAGAAGTCGAGCGGTGACTACATGCAAACTGCTTAGATACCCTCATAAACCACAGAACAGAAGCATTTACCATAAAATGGTCATCGTCGCTCGAGTCAGCCATCGGAACGTCGCCATTATTGTCGACATCCATCGCATCGTGTGGGGTCGGGGACGAAGGCGGAGAAGGAAACTCGGTAATGCGTTGGGGAATAACCAGGGTGCGGGGTGGCCGGGACTGCGGCGTGAAGTATCCCGCTGGAAGTGAGGCTGTCTTGCGCAACGGGGAAGCCACAGGCGTGCGGGCGGGAGAAATGTAGGCTCCGTTCATCAGGCGTTCTTTGTCTAGTGCAAGGTTAGTCCCAGCCACTGGAATGGAGAATAATGTATACCTCGTTGGCGGTACTCGAAGATCGTATCCTGCTGCTCCTCGATTGTCTCCGCCAGAAGAAAGTTGGTCTCTTGAAGCTGGAGATTCTCGTTAAGCACGCAAACTCGTTGTGGGAAAGCGAACAGCTACATACCTTCTTCTTGGTCATCTTCTGAGGCGACTGAAGCATAGCATTCGCGAACTTGCCCTCGCCAAACGCGTCGTTTTGTTCCAGGTTGGCGATAACGCGAATTCTAAGAAAGGCTCAACCCAATAAGAAGGGTAAACTCTAAAAGCACACACTTGTGCGCTCCTTCGGGGGTAAACTGGAATTCGCGCTCCCCGTCATCGAGCGTGCCCTTCAGCTTGAGAAGATGGCTTTGAACCTGAAGGGCATTCAGAACGTTGCCAGCTGCATGCGACAAGGAGCTTGCTTACGAGGCTTGCCAGGTTCTTGGGGACGATGCGAAGCATATGGGGCCCATTCTCTCCTTGCGCCGTAACTGAGAACGCGTCAGACAGAGTACATAGAAGCAAAAACACGCACCTTCGGCGATGAGCCGCCCCAACGTGAAAGGTCGGTCACCGAACTTGGTGTAGAGCTTGACGATAGCTCGACGAGTCTCTGCGTTGTGTTAAGGACCTGTATGAGAAGATGGCAAGCGGCGCACTGGACTCGTATGTCTCGCGCTTCTTGGTGGTAACTGGAGGCATCTTGAAGGAACGAGTGGCACAACACCAGGTCGAGCGAGAAAGAAACTGGGATTACACGACCCGGCCCAAGCGCGCCCTTAAGTAGTTTGGCGTCTTTGTCCCATGTTGCATGCATATGCATCCTTTGTGCCTTTCTTGCGGTGTCCTCAAAGAGAGTTGTCGAAGAATGGAGTCAAGCCTGAGAAGTCACGTGAATTTTCGGTCTTTCCGCAAACCACGACGAGGATGCCCTTCTCGGGGCACCGTCGCCCCGTTTTTCACGCAATGCTGCTCGCAAACGCGTCGTTCTTCTACTACGTCAAGCTGAAAACCACCGCGGCCGAGCGGAGTCGCATCGACGCGCGCATTTCCGTACTCGAGTCTGCCGTGCGCCAATTGCGTTCCGGTGAACCGCTCTCGGACGACGATCTGGCGCGTCTCAGGAGACTCGCGACTCCAAGACCGCTTGGTGCGGTTGAGGAGCAGTCACACCGATACGAACCTGTCCCATGGAAGGAGATCTTCTGGAGAAACAAGGAAAAGAACGCGATGAGTATGTCGGACGAATATCTCGACAAGGTGATTTCATTTCAGTCCTCTCTTCGACGGTCTCTCAATCTCGGACAGATCGCTGCAGAACTGGAAAATGCGCGACATGAACAACATCGATGATATTACACTTGGAAGAAGAAACGTTAAAAACATGCTCTATGCGTCAAGCCCAGCTCTCCCACTCTATGTTCGGGTCCTCGGCAGAGTCGAAGAACTCATCCGCTTCGCTGTCCGAGGGCGTATATGACCGTGGCAAGTGCATGCGGATAGGCTTGCGCGGAGATGGAATAGGCGGTGCCCGAGGCTCGACCCCGATAGCCTTGCCGTTCGTTCGCGCCTGCGGTTCGTCTATGGCATCAGCATCCAATTTTTTCACCTGCTCCTGCTCGTAACTATTCATTAACTCGTCCTCGTTCTTCGCCAACCGCTCGGCCGCCCCCTTGACCGTCTCGGTCCCATACCCACTGTCCTCCGCGTCCTCATTACTCCTTCGGCTCCTTTCCAGCCTTCTTGTTCTTTTTGGTGTTCCCGGTGCCGTTGGTGGTAGGGGTGTTTGGACGGGAGTTAGATTGGGCGTTTGCGCCTGCGCCAAGCGGATCTCCTCGAGATGTCTTGTCCCCGGCGGGGGTACCGCTATCGGGCTTCCCGTCAGACTCCAGCTTCTGGCCAGGGAAGAGACTGAGATCGTCGGTCTTGACGGTGGGCCCGGTGGGTTTGGTGGCACCGGCGGCGCCTTGGGGTTTGGGTGGGACTGGGGGGATGCCGTTGCCGTTGGCGATGGGTCCTGTGGTGGTGGCGGAGGTAAACGTGGTGTTGGTGGGCTCGCCTGCGGCTCGGCGGTGAGTGCGCGAAGAGGCGGGAGATTGTGCGTATAAGCACCTTCGGTCTTGAGCGGGTCGGAATCCGACTTCATATCGATATGGAAGTGGTCGAGCACGATCTCGCGCATCTCCTTCTCGGTCATCGACGGCGGCGATGGGCTACGCAGCCCGCTGGATGCGCCGTTGCGTGCGCATTCACGCGCGCGGGTGAGGGCAATGACGGTCGCCATACCCAGACGCAGACCTTCGTCGACGGTGAGCAGCTCGGGTCGGTCGCAGAGCGCGACGTAGCGCGGGACGAGGAGGCGCTCGTCGACGTGGTTGTCGTGGTAGAGCACGATGCGGTCGACGTCGAGCATCTCAAGCGCCTCCAGCTGCCGCACACAGAGGTTCTTCACCTCCGCGAAACCCCACTTGTCCGCGAGCTCGAGAATAGTCGCCCAGTCATCGACCACCAACTCGTAGATCGAGTATCGTGGGTTGTAGAAGATGAACAGAAGTTTGGCGAACGCCTGGCTTCGCACACCGTCGAGGAGAATTGCATTGTCCTCTCCCGTTCCGAGACGTTGGGCTCCGGGCGTCACTGGCTGCGCGAGTTGCGCCCGGAAGTACTGTGATTCCCTGTATAAATCAGCAACCCCGTCGTCCAAGGATACGAGAGGAGCACCGTTCGAAGAAATATCGATGTACACGAAAAATTCGGTTCTCGGCCTGCACGAACATTCGTCAACAAGCACTCGACACAGAGAAAAACGAAGGCGGCGCACGATGCAATAGAGGTCGCCGCCGGTCAAATAGTACTCGTCGAAGCGCTGGAGGCTCTGGAGGGTGGACATGACGGGACGTTACAGAACGGGGGAAGGGAAGGGAAGAAGAAGGGGAGACGTGGAAAGCAAGAGATGAGCTTTATAGCTGGGTCGACACGTGTAGCTGGCATGTTGCTGCTCCATTCGCTCTCCGCCATCGTACGCGACCTCGAGGCATCAAACCCGACACAAAAAAATCAGAAGAAGACCTCTGTCGCGACACGTGTTGACGCCGACGCCCTCGGCCCGGAGTCGGCCGACACGGTCGCCACCGGGTCGATGCTTACGCGTTTGGGGGTTGCAAGCTCATCGTTCCGTCTTTCACTTGTCCGCGGCCTCTATCTCCGTGCCCCGACGTTGCAACCCCGCGGTAGACGATTCTAGGAACGCGAAGCTGCTAGCGGGCAACCTCGGCCCGGCGTATGATTACCGTCGCTGTATGACGATCTCTTCCTGACGCACGGAAATTCAAAAAGACGAGCGAGCACGCGTTCGCAACAATCGGCTCCTCCGCAGTCGCGTCTACTATCGTCAAGGCTTACCTCCCACCATGATCATCGAGCCAGAGAGCCCCAAGAGCCCTACCGACCCCGCCCCCGCTGAGACCTCACGCGACGGGCTTGCGGGGCCTGCGCGTCCACACGCGCAGCCGGCACCGTTCCCCATTTTTGTCGACACCTACGCGATGCCCCCTCCTTATGTCTCCTATCGCGCCGCGTCCCCTCCCCCAGAAACACCAGCACCCACACAAACGACACCGCTACTCCCCACACACCGCAAGTTCTCAACTCACAAGCGTCGCAGGAGACAACGGCGGATAATTTTTGTCGCTGCGTCCGTCTTGCTGAATTGCTTGCTGGTTCTGTTACTCCTTCGTCGTGGACGAAGATCAATACAAGACGACACTCATGTCGGTATCGTCGTCCCAGAAGAGCCATTACCAGTATGTTTCTCCGTTTTCGCTTGGCTTCGGTGCCTGACGCACATTCAGCATCATCCCATTGAAGCAGTGAAACCAGATCCCGGGCTCGGGCGCTGCGTGAGGCGGGCCCAATGGTCGAACGCAACATTGCTTCCTTCAGGAGCGGCCTTTGCGTACGAATCGAGCGCCCGCTTCGGTTTCTCTGATCCTTCAATGGCGATGTTTCTTCTAGCGCAGGGGGCGCACGCGAGCGGGCACCTCGACATCCACCCGTCGAGCACCGAGCTGCCGTATCTTCTTGTAACGGCGCGATCCCACTCTTTGGCTGTTCGGGACCGTGCCAATGTGTGCTTGATGGAGCGCGACAAAGACGGGCTCGGCGTCGGCGTTTTCGTGAGTGGTTCCCGCGACGTTGTCTTCTTAGTGTGGGCGCCAATCATTATAGACCCCGAATGCGTTCGACGAACAAGGTCCTCAAGATAAGCTCGAGTTCGACTTGGCCCTTTACCTCCCTACCGCCGGGCGACGCGGTTCTTCTCCGCCATTGTACAACCTAGAAACTTCACTCCCGTTATTTGCACACAACCTCCACTCGCTCAAGGATGCCATTGAATTCCAAGAACTTCATCTCAAGAGCCGGAACGCGCCCATCGTCGCTGATGTACGTGTTTCATTTTGCTCTGGGTGCCTTTGTTAAACTCGGATAGTCCGTGTACGCGCGAAATGCCACGATTCGGACCACGAACGCGCATATCCAAGGGTCTTTTGACGCGTCAGCGCATCTCAGCCTCATAACAACAAATGCGCTCATCGACACGACGGTCACCCTCCATAGCACAACGATCTTCAAAACAACAGAGCTCGTCATGCAGACGCGTAACGGGTGCGCACAAAGCTCGAGCCTTTCCCTAGCGATTCGCTAAGCATATGCAGACAACTGGAAAGCGCGATCAACCTCTTAACTACCTCCGCAACAGGCGAAGGCGGGAACTTCAACGTCTCGGCACACACCGCCGACGCGCCGCTGGTCATCTCCTTCCCGAAATCTCCAGCCCGCTCGACGCTCAACTTCAACGGCGTCACGTCCAACGCGCGCGCCGACGTCTGGCTCAACCATGCATACGAGGGCCGGTTCGCCCTACTTTCAAACATCGTTTTGGTGGACAAGCGGCCGTTCCTCGACGTCAAGAATCTTCGTTCTGTGATATACGATGCGCTGGAGGATGGTTCTGTGTTGGGGGTGGTCAGCTGGAAGAAGTGGCCGATTTTGAAGAGCAAGGTAGTGGGGAATGTGAACGTCACGACGTCAAATAGGTGCGTTCGACTTTTTCTTTGGCACAAGATTGGTGTTGACAAGTCTCCAGTATACTTAACTTCTTTGTATGATATGCCCCCGGGCGACAGCACCGTTTGTATCGTTAATCCACTCATTCGTAACTCACAAAATAGTTTGATGAAGTCACGTGCGCGAAGGCGAACGCGTTCTTCCGACCACCATGTCGACCATCGACAAAGACCGGCTCTCCCTGAAAATCAAAAGCAAAGGTCACTACGAGTACCCACGGCACATCCAGGATATTACCCTCACTGCCAAACACCCGCAACACGGCGAAGTCGCGTCTCTGTTCGCGTGGCGCCTCGTCCGCCCTCTTTTCGGCGACCGGTTCCTCCAGATTCTCGACGAAGACCATCAGGAGATGCACGACTTTTCATCGAGCTTGTTCGACAAATACGGCAAAGCGTTGCCATATATCATTGAGCCGGGATTTCGCAGCGGAAGTGGGGTCTGGGGCCAAGAGCTGAATGACGGGTTGCTTTTCTATGTGATGATGGTCTCTGTTCCTGAGAAGGTGCGTATTCCGACCTTGTTACACTACTTTTGCTGATTGTTTGTCTGCGTAGTTCCGCGGTCAGGGAATCGGGTCGTGGGCGCTGCAGCAGTTTTTGCAGTCGAACGAGGTCCACGAGAAGGATACCATTTTCTGCTGGCCTAGTCCCATGGGGATCCAGGACAGAGCAGAGTTCCAGGAGATTCAAGCGCGGCAGACCGCTTTCTTTCGCAAGGTGCGTCGATTTTACTGGCTCTTATTACATCAGTTTATCGATGAGTGCCTTACTTAGAACGACTTCCGGCGCGTCGGCCGCACGTCCTTCCTCGGGTATTCTCCTCGACGCGATCATCCCTCCCGTCGACTTCCTGTCGACGAAGACGTTGCCGATCTCGCCGAGTCTTTCTTTTCGCCTGATGCTGCGACGATGCAGCAAGTCTACCCGCTTCATTTTGCCGTCGTAAAGCAGAAAGGCGCGGAGATTGTCGACGTCATCCGAGCCGCGCACGACAAAGATCCTCACAGCATCCACATACGCGACGCCAACGGGTTCACACCCCTACATGCAGCTGCTGGGACGAGGAACATTGCGGCGCTGCGCAAACTGCTCGAGTTTGATGTTGAGGAAGACCTGCGGAACGTGGAGAACGCGAACGGGACCACACCGCTGGAACTCTTGCAGCTGCGCATGCGTTCTGATCGTGACTTTGCGGAGATGTTCTTGGACAATTGGTGTGGGTACTCGGTGGAGGAGCTTGAGGCCGAGTATCTTCTGAAGCGACGTCTTGGCTCGTTGCTGGACGTTTCTTTGCAGAAATATATCACCAAGAACAAGTTCGGCTGCTCGTGTGGTCAGTGTGTGGATGGATGGCTTTCTCCTCGAATGCGGTATCAATTGGAATGTACGTCCTGCATGTGTCCCCGGAGGACCATCCGTTTACCTCGGTATAGGCCAGGCTGGATACGGCAGAGACATGATGCCTTACAACTACGACCAATTCAAGCGTGGCCAGGTTGCGAGTTTAGACGACTTTTTCGACGTGCAGGCATCGTATATCCCCCGTCGCTTCCAGCCCGACTTCTACCTCTCGTTCTACAAAGGCTACTGCGACATCTTCACCGCCGCGTACGAGTTCATGCACGCCACCAAGGAGGTGCTCTCGGAAAGCGCCATCCAGCCATACCTATCGCACGACTCGATGTTCTACTTCAACAAGGGCGGACGCATCGCGTTCGCATTTGACGCGATGACGGATTGCGCGCGGGATCAGTCGGCGTTGGGGGATGGAATGCATGAGGAGACGTTTGCGGACTCGGAGGACTGGACGTCCCTCTTGACGTGCGTGAATGACCTGCAGTTCCAGCTTGTGCGTGTCATGCTGGGTCTCAATCCGCGGGAGCAGTGGGGGCCGTATGATCATGGTTTTGGTGCGAGAGGGGGAGGGTTGGACGACGAGATGGACGAGGATTCGGAGGATGACTTCGTGTTTTAGTCGAGATCGAGATACCGGAGAAAATTCACGTGATGGGCCGGATCGCTTCGGCTGACTCGGCAACTTTACCGTGTGATCATGCCGACCAGTGGCCTCAAGCTCTTGGTTTGAATCTCTCATTTCCTTCGTCGACGACTGCGAAGATGCGCTGCAGCAGAACATCTGCAGACCCTCAACGCAGCAAGTCTTCACATTATTCGACCGGCGTGCGCGCTAGAAGATAGAAGCCGCTGGCAACGCGAAACCGGGAGCTTTCCCTCGCGCTCTTCCAAAAGTGCGAGATTGTGAAAGCGCCCTGCGGAACCCCTCGAAGCCGCCTGCACGGGTCGTCAATGGAAGAAAGGGCCCGTCGGCGACGAGAATCCGAGGCTCGAGACTCACCAGTCAGTCACCGGTGGCCGAATCAGACGCTCAAGTTGTGGTCGATACAAAGGTGCGCCAAATGGTGCCTGAACAACGCTATCTTACACGGTTCAGCTGCGCGGCTACTGTAAACTCTTCCAAAACACTCCACGCTGGCCTTCGCCGTCAATGCCGAAGTCGCGCCATCTCGCGCCCACCTCGCGTTTTATTTCGCTCCCAGACAACCTGACCTGCTTCGTGGTGCAAGTAATTGGCCAAGCAGTGCGATATGGGGTGCGAATGGCGCTGTATTCGTCTCTGCCGAGTGTCGGCAGCGGAAGGAGAGGCACTGATAAGAGCGCCCTTGAGCTAGAGTGTGAAGGACACACGGGCGAATCCACACACCCATGGCTCCTTCCGTCTCTGAGTTGCAAGAACAGGCTGCCCCGACGACCACTGCGTCGGCGCGGGAGGGAATTATCGAGGCGATCAAGAAAGAGGTTCGTCACTATACTGTCGATGCTTTGTCTGAGACTGATAATCGTACAACAGGCCAACCTCCAGGCAGACAAAGGCCCTTCGTATCCGTTCTACCTGCCTACCTTCAACAACGACGAGAAATGGCCGCCGATTGAGATATTCGGTACATCGCCTTCCTCCTCATCTACGAACGAGTTGCTCAAAGCATCGTAGAACACTCGGATCCTGGTCTTCGTGCGGACCCGTCGAAGCCCAACTTGCTTTCGGCCAACACGAAGACCCGTGATTTCTCGCCCTACATTGGCACCGAGCTTCGCGGCGTGCAAATCTCGCAACTCTCCCCGGCTGGACTCGATGAACTCGCGCTGTTTGCCGCCGAACGCAAGGTTCTCGTCTTCCGTGACCAGGACTTCAAGGACCTCGGCGCGGATCGCCAAATTGAGATTGCAAAGTATTTTGGCCCGATCCATCGTCACCCGACAAGTGGCAATGTGCCCGGCTACCCGGAGTTCCATATTGGTGAGTGCTCTAGCACATCTTCTGTCGTTTGCCGACTCAAACGACTGTTTTTCAGTCTACCGCGACGCCAATCACGACCGTTTCCGTGAATACATCGGCGACGATCGCGCGAGTCGGACTAGCTGGCATTCAGACGTCGTACGTCGCCGTTCCTTCCTCGGTTTTCATGCCCATAACTCATGTATCGTTGTTGCAGTCGTACGAGAAGCAGCCTCCCGGCACCACCTTCTTCTTCATCCTCGACCAGCCCGAAGGCGCCGCGGGTGATACGCTTTTCATCTCTCAAGTCGAGGCGTACAAGCGGCTCTCGCCTGAGTTCCAGAAGCGCTTGGAAGGGCTCAAAGCGGTGCATTCCGCCGTTGCCCAAGCTGAATTCTCTGCGAAGCGCGGCGGGCCCGTGAGGCGCGAGCCCATCGAGTCGACTGTGCGTCCGATCTGCTCTCTGTGTTTCTATTTTCTAATGCATGTTCTGTGTCCCAGCACCCTCTCGTCCGCAAACATCCCGTCACGGGCGAGAAAGCACTCTACATCAACCAAGGCTTCACGCGCTCCATCGTCGGTTTCAAGCGCGAAGAGTCCGAGTACCTCCTGCGCTTCTTGTTCGACCACATCAGCAAAGGCGCGGACTTCACCGTGCGTGCGAGCTACGAGAAGGGCACGGTGGTGGTTTGGGATAATCGGGTCACGGTGCACAGCGCGACGGTCGATTGGGACGTCAAGCAAGGGGAGAGACGCCACGCGATTAGGCTGACGCCGCAAGCAGAGCAGCCAACTGAGTGAGGCGAAAAGGTCGTTTTGTGTGGAAGATGTACTTGTTTTTGATACCGTGATAACGGCTGCTGATCCGCAAAATAGTGCCACCCATGATTTGCTTTCGGCCAGCAGCATCTTCTTCTCCCGTCCTCAACTCGGAGACTATCGAGACATATTTCACTGTTAATGCCAGGCCCATCGCGGTGTTCAATTTGTTTCCGAAGCGACTTCCTTTTCGAAATCGGCACGTTCGAACCTCCTCTTTAAGCATGAGCGTTGCGGCTCCACCACCGCCCGCCTCTGTGATCTATATTAGGTGCTTCCTGTTCACGGCTACTGGGACGCCCGAGTACCGACACGCTGCCAAGTGCTGTAACCAAACTTGAACAGAGCGGGCAACTCGGAATGTTTTTGGCCTGGATTTTCCTCTCCGGCTCCATTGCGATTATAACAACGTTCGCGCCACTGGGTTGTCTTTTTAGGTGCCGACGCAAACGTCCACGCTTGAAATTCTTCTCTTTTCTCTTACTTTTTTTTTCTCGCTAATAATACATCACAGATCTTGCGCTCGGCTTCCTGCCTCAACCCCGTCCTTTGTGCAGTGAACCGTGATCTCCGACGGGCCGCCGGCGGCGTGAAGGTTAGAACCTCTTCGCACAGACTTTGGCGGGAGGCACGAGAGCCAGCAGCGATTCGGAGCGCCTGTTCATGCTATCTCGGGGCATGCAATCGAAGACGCGGGCGGTTGGCCATCGGTGATCCTACTGCGTCCCTTTCGCATGTGTTTTAACGCGCGTCTCTCGGCTTATCGGTGAGTAAGGTCCAATTCAACCAATATTCCCACCATGCATTAGAGCGTAAAACAGGAAGGTGAAGACGCCGTTCTGGAAGCAGCACTAGCCTAAACAAACGATGTTTCTCCGAGTCCAAGCCTGAATCGACCCGCAGCCTCCCTACAGTAATCTCATCTCGATCTAATGAATGTTGGAGTATGTGGACCGGTAGAACCCGGGCATTTTCCTCCATGCAGGCCCGTAGGGGACTTGCCAGCTGCACTTATACAGACTCAAAGTTCGTCTTGCTCCAGCCTACTTCACCTCCACTGCCAGTGGTACCCATGGTTGTGCATGCTCGCAACAGCCGCAGGAGCGCGCCGATTCAGCCCCACGTTCCGACTCCCGTTCAGCCTGCTGGGCAACCCGTTGGCTCGTCGTTCTTTCACGACCTCAAGGCCTCTGCCTTGGCGTGTTTAATCGCCATCGCCGGAATTGTGTCCTTCAAGATACACCAAGGACAACAGGCGAAGACCCGAGCGCCCGACGCAGACCCAGCAGTCGAAGCGGCTTTGAAAAAGTCGAGAGACGGTCGACGGCTCGTCGCATTCGACGATCTCCCTGTTGCCTGGCAGGGCGATCCACTCATACAAACGGGCTATCGGTTCATCCCCTTGACCCGTCTTTCGCTGCTCCTTCTCTCAGCATTTACTCTCCACAATGAGTTTTGTGCGTCTTTCTCCAATCTGGCTCACTGGCCCCGTCAGCTAACACATATCCTGTAGTGAACATCCAAACCCACATTTTCTTCTTTGTTTACTCGTGCTGGAAATGGTGGCACGGCAGTCTGGGCGCAGACTTCGGCGAAACCGTCGTCGTTGTTGCAGGTTTATTCTGTCTGGCAGCTAGCGTTTGCGGACACTTGATGTCCGGCTGCGCTGACCAGCACACGATGGAAACATGCCACCGGATCGACTATGTCGGGATCGCGTGGATGCTCTGCGCCTGCAACGTCTCTCTTCTCTACTACGGCTATGCGGGACACCCGCATATCGCCTACCCGCTCATTCTGATGGCATTCCTGATGGCGATCACTGGAAGTTGTCTGTCGTTTGCACCGTGGTTTAACCAGTTTGAACATCGAGCATGGCGCATTGGGTTCTTTGTTGCGCTCAAGATCAGCGCCATTGCCCCTGCGGTCGGTGTCTGCTTGCTTTTCGGCATTGCAGGGCTACAGGACTTCCTTCGTTCGTGCGATTCAATCCTTTTCAATCATCTACTGACCAAAATTGCAGTTCCCTTTACCCGACCCGTCCTCGGCGGCGCGTTCGGCACCTTCCTTTACTCGACCCGCTATCCGGAGCGTCTGCTTGATGCAAATGGAAAATGGGCTCGGCGTTTCAACAGAATAGGCTTTGGTTCGCATGCGCTCTGGCATGTAGTGAGCGCCATGAGCCTTCTTGACTGGGCCGCTTCAATGGCTCATGTCAGAGAGCGCTTCACAAATTATTCTTAGATTTCTTTTCTGTGTGTCGAGAATTTCTAGTAGAACTATAGATCTTTTGTTCAATCCTACCCCCTCCAAGCGATTCTATTTCAATTGGATCTCTCAGTGACCAGAAATAGATCGATGGCACTCATGTCGGAATCTATCTTCAGGTTGGACTTTAGAGTTTTGGCTGGTCTTTTGGCCCAGGGTAAGGACCAGATCCGCACGCTGGATGACGACTCGAACAACGCATTGTTATCAACGCGGACCGCCCAGTGCCAGTGGATACTAAACAAACCCGTGTGTTCTGTCTAACAAAGAGCCCGCTGTGATTTGGCCGCATTAATGGCCTTTCCTGCGCTCGTTCAAGACCAACATAGTTCAACCGATTCTTTGATGCCCTATCCAGATAGCTGCTGTCGGAACGTGCTTGGTTCTCCGCGCTCCTCGTCGATAGGCCGAACCTTTATGCTGCCAGAAACACAGCTAAGATCAAGCCAAAATGCACGAGTTGGGCTGTCCCGAACTTCCCAACGCACGTAAACAGGGAGTGGGCGCCGCCGGTGAAAAGACACTCCGTTACGGACACCAGTTGCTTTTATGCATCAGTAGCAAGGCATGTTTATGTGGCAGAACAGTCTAATTCTAGCAGTATCGACGTGGTTCGAGACGCCAGCATTGGAGCTCCGGCGCCTGCCAATAATCGTGTATCGCAAGTACTCATACTTTCCATCCTTTGACGTCGCGGGTCTTGAAGATGAAGATGCGGGCGATGAAAAATAGTATGGCCGAAACAAAGACCGTCGTCTGCACAAAACATCTTTTAGCAGGAGGCGGAGGAACGGGTGGGGTGTGCGTACGGCGGAAAATGCTACAGGGTGGATCCAGCGATAGACAGTCGTTCCAAGCAACGATCCTTGGATGGGAGAAGATCCCAGGACCGAGAAGCTGGTTAGAAAGAGTGCAATGCCTAGACGCGCTCTGGTGGAGTACAGTTAGTGCAACAAAAGCCAAGGATTTCGGCTGCTTACCCGACTTCTTCCGGGCCTCTTGCCAGAGACGCGAAGGCCGGGAACGTCAGCGCAAGCCCTGTAGGAACGATTAGAGCACGCAGAGACGCAGACAAGAAGATTGGCGAACATGCGCTGGATGCGGCGCCGTAGATGATGCTGACCACGATGAGCGAAGCACGGTCTTTACTGTTCAGTGCGTCAGGAAAGTCTTTGATTCAAAAAAAGACGCGGCTTACACGCCAAGAATCGCCCAAATGAGAGCACCAGAGACGGTCGAGGCAATTATTATTGCATTGAAAGGACCATATGTGTCGGCGAGGCGATTGCCTGCGATGCGAACCACCAAACCCGTCGCGTTGAGAATGGAAATCTTTGCAGGGATGAGCTGCTGCAGCCAGCGCACGGCGTAGATCTCACCGAGTAGAATGACATGGTCGTATCCACTTTGTGCGTAACGCCGTAGAGTTGAATATAAATCGCAGTGAAGAACAAGCCCAGGAGACCAAACAGCATCCTAACCGTCGTGAGCTTCTGGAGATATATCGCAGCAAGGACGCACCCGAACGTCCCAATGATATAGGGCACATCCTTGAAGAATGACAAAATGTTAGCTTGCGGCTCGGTAGAGTTCTTGGGCCGCGGCGGAAGGCGTTTCTTCATCATGAGGTTGCCGGCGACGAGGCACGGCGGGACGATGGCGGATGAATAACGGACGGCGCGCGCAAAGCCGTATTTCGGGAGCCAATGGTTCAGCACTGTGTAAGAAAAATCAGTTGAGATTGCACTGTGGAGTGTCTTAGAGGTCGTACTAATAGGAAATAGCGTCGCGCCAAGGGAGGTGCCGCTCATGATGATTCCGGACGCGAGAGCGCGATGGCGCTTGAAATGGTGGACCGTGATGCTGAGACTGGGCAGGAAGATCAAGCCGACACCCAACCCCATCCCGACTCCTTGCCTGCGCTGTGTGAGTCTGTCGTTCCGCGAATACAGAAACCACCGACGCTAGGAAGATCTGCGAAAGATATGAGTACACAGCACGTCGCGACAAAACGACGAACGTACTTGATAATAGTGGTTTTGTTTCGCGAGTGAAAGGAGGAACGCGCTAATGGTGAAGATGATTCCCCCGACGATTTCGACCTCGTGAAAGTAGCCCATGTCGAATAATTTTCCAGCAAGAGGCCCGCAGAAGAAAGGCATCATTAACTGGAAGCTGCCGATCCATCTGTGTGCATCTCAGTCAGCGGACTAGTTCCCTCAGGCTTTGGTACGTTTCGAAAACATACGCGATGCTACTTGGGCTGTGGTCCGTGAGGTATACTCGAACGTAATAATCTGCGCAGCGTTCAAGTTTCGAGTGTTGCAGCAAGAAGAGGCGCACCCTCGTAGACACCGAAAGTGAACGCAAATCTCGGAGAGAGTTAGAAGAGAGTTACATGAGTGCTGGACAAGAACGCACCCAAACGTAGAGAATAAGCAAAGCCAGGCGCCTGCGACGGTAACCCATGCGGTCAGTCCGCCATCGGGAACCTCGAACTCGACTGGCTCTGGTCCCTTCTCCACTGTGCAAGCGTCGGACTCGGCCGCTGGCCCCTCGGCTGGTTTGCCGTCGGGTTGGAGCGTCCTCTCGTCGTCGACGCCGGACGGCGTGTCGCTGGTGGTTTGAGAGCTCTGCATTGCGCGAATGAAGATTCACCGAAGTGACGGTAAGGTGGGTCGGTCATTTTATTCTGATATGCGGGTAGTCCGCAAGCACCCGCGGGCCGGAAACTGCTGCTGAGAATCTGAAAGCGGCGACAAGAAAGGCGCCAGATCTGAAGCGGTGCCGAAATCTCATGGAGAAACCTCAAACAGAAGGACGGGATGAAGTGTCGACGCGCTCAGGGTGGCGATTGGAACTCTAGCAGATCCAGATAAGCGGGTCCATCCGCTCGACTGGAGCGACATGGAAGCCGGAGTCAACGTGGTGTCAAGAAAATTCACATGACTTCGGAGATGCCAAACGGATCAGACTCGGCGATCAGTTAGGTATCCTCCAGACATCACTCGGGAAATGGAAATTTTGGCAGAGGATAGTTGCCAGTGAGCGAGTACGAGTCACTGGCAGGCCAGCCTGAGCTGGCTCGAGCCCACATCAACAGAGCCCAGCTCCTGGTTGCCTGTTGTGTTGCGTTTTCCGCGCAGCAAGCTGATTGAGACCATGTAAAATTGAACGTCGACGTATCTCTGTGTGTTCGAAAGAATTCATTCACAGCGGCGGTTCAACAATTTGCCGGTTCCCGAAGTTGTTCTCTATGAGCTAAGTTTAGGATTGAAAATAATTTGGTCCGGAAACTTTGCATTTCGGGCGGATCACGTGATGTCCGTACCAGCCAAAATGATGTCACGTGACGCTCCCGAAACGCAAAGTTTCGGGTCAAACTATTTTCAATCCTAAACTTTGTCAACAGAAAACAACTTCAGATCACCCGAAATTGTTGAACTGTCGCAGTGATTAAGTTGGGCGAGCGGGACGCTGAGCAGTAGGTTGCCGATCGCGAGCACTTAACCTTGACCTAAGGTTAAATCCGGATCGGCACGCGCAACCAAAGAAAGAATCCGGCGCCCTAGAATGTGAACCATCGACGCGATGAATTTCCTTCAGCTTCTCTCTATTTTCGACGCGAGTGGAGCCACCCTTAAGCTTGTCCGGATCCACCGTTGGCCTACCAGTGCTGCCACCGTGCGTCCCGCTAATTCAGAACCGGAAGCTGGACTGCTCAGTTTTGAATGCCGGTAGGCAAACCGGGTCGTGAGCAGGCCGGTTTTTCACGTGTATTCACGCCTTCGCCAATGTATGTTACCCGGGTCCATACACTGCTTACCAAATGTCCCTACAAGGGAATTTGCGTATCGACCGCCGAAAAAGTGGCTATCTGGCTTATCTGTGCTCAAGAAAATTATCTTGGTAGCCGATGACATCTATTCCGGCCTGCAAGAGCATTATTTATCCCGAAGAAAGTCGGTGTGAATGCTTGTTTCAATACTTGATGGTATTGATCCAGCATCATTTTGGAGGCTTTTGGTTGATAACAGGCGGCTGGTGGCTTCATGAGATACAATTTCCGGTTTTTTAAGTCTGTTGGCTTTAACCTGGATCTCTTAGACCTCCGCAATCGCCGTAACCGCCATCATGATCTCGAGTAGGCGACTTTAATGCCCAGCCAGAGGTCTTCAGCCATCGCGGGGCGGGCTCTTCCTGTCGGCTCATGTAAATTTGAACGGGAACCATTCAACGACCGCCCAGGGCCTTCCAATCTTCCGCGGCGCGCCATTTCAGCAAGATTGCATGCGCGGTTCGAGCGCCGAATCCAGATCAAACAAATTCGCGTACAGTCACATCACGTGTTGATTGACTACAATTTTCCGAAAGACAGACAATGGTATGTACTCGCGTTAAAACTGGCTCAACTCGCGCACCTAGAGAAAAAAAAATTGAGTAGGTCAGCCAGCATCCCATTCTTCGGAGTGAGAGAAGAAAGAAAGAAAAAGAAAAAAGCAGCGAGAAAGAAAATAATCCCGGTTCCCCTCGCAATCCCCAGCAGTGCTAAGGAGACCCCCGCCCGCACGCCCCCGTGGAGAATCTCACAGGAGAACCACCGCAGTGTCTCGATCCGAATCTCCCGGGCGGGCGCGCTGCGACAGTCGGGTCCCCGCGTCGCGTTCCGGGGCCGCTAAATCGCGTTTCCCTGCACGCGGTCGTCTTCTTTTTGTCGAGGTATGAGTTGCGAAGTCGAAGTCGCGCAACTGTCTTCACGGGTTGATTTTCATCGTTATTTGAAGGATAACGGGCCCTGCCACAACAAACCCCGCAAAACATGGCTGTCGAGTTGACCGCGGCAGCTTGATGGGAAACCGATTAGTGCGTTAGCACACTGGGGCGGAGGGGATTCGTCGGGTGGTGGGTTTGTTTTCGGAAGCAAGGAAAGGAAGGAGCGAAAGGGAAAGAGAAAAGGATAGATGAGATGAAACATTGTTTGTTTGCTTGTTTCGTTGGCGAAGGAGCCAGCATAGGAAACATAACGCGCCGACGAGGGCAAGGAAGAGGAAGCATGGGTGATGGTTGTTTGACCGACGTGGTGGCAGGGACGTGCAGCCGTGAAGGCGCAGTCCCGATAGTGATAGTAGTAGATGGTTTGTGCCACCACGTCGAGGGCCAGTAGGAAGGGCCAGAGAAGAAGAAATGGGTGGATAGCTGACTGCCTACTCACCTTGAGAGTCAGTCGTGGCCGCGACAAGGACGACGTGAGCCGCGCGGCGAGCACGATGAACGGTGTGGGTCCACCATCGCGGTGGCATCGACACGTACGCCACACTAGCAATCTGGGAAGCGTTGTCAGCGACGACTTCGACAACAACAAAGAAGAGGACATACCAAGTCAGAGACGAGACCATGGAGGGAGTGGACAAGATGCTGGAGGTCACGTTGAAAGGCGGTCGGTCTTTTATACCCCTCACAAGCGCCCGCACCCACACAGCACTGCCGAGCGCTTAGGAACAATGGCGAACCATGTTGGCAACAAAGCGCTCGCGTCAGGTGGGTCATTGTGGGTGCACATCACGCCTAGGTTGGTCGTTAACCGCCAGGCTTCCGGCTGGGGGTCTGTCGGCGGAGGAACACAGTAATTGGACGACGGATAAAAGAGGAGCATCGCAATGGATATCGTCGCAGATCGAGACGCCAGCTGCCTGGCGAGCTGCTGGACCTTTTTTGAGCGTATTCAGATGGAATGCTCTGTGTCCGTCGCACAGTCCGAGGTTACACGCGCGGGCTTGTTCTGGAAAATGTTATTTGTTCGTCCCGAGCCATCATACAAACAGTTTCTTCTGTTTGAGCAGCCGCGCCGCGCCAACCGCTCCGATCCCTCATTGGTACAGCCGAAACGCCTCCGGTAAGTGGTCACTGGTCTATCGTCAACGGGCCGGTCTCTTCTCGACGTTCTTGAACCGCACGAGCTAGCAACGGGGTAAGCATGACGAAAGTGCGAAAAAAGCAAGCGGGCCGACCTTCAAGTTTTCGGTCATCTCGCCGAAGAAGACCTTGGCGAAACAGCGACGATCTGCGCGACCGGCGCCGGCGGGATGTTTGCGTCATAAAGATTTGCTGGGAGCGAGGGAGCAGGAGTACGAGTACGAGCCGGTGCATGTTGTTGTTGAAGAGTGGTTGGCTATGCGGGTGTGTTCGAAGGATACGGGTTGGCGGTTGTCGAGAACATTGTTGTTGACCGATACAGACATTTGCTTGGTGGAGCTCGTCCGGCGTAGAGTTTTCCGTTGTTCTGAGTTGCACCCAAACTTTCTTGTGCGTCGTCTAATTCCGCGATGTCGTAGAGCTACTTGCCACTGCTAGGCGTCTTCGTTCAAGTGTGGCGGCATGTGGTGGTGGAGGACAAGCTTGCGGCGGATCACCTCGGCCGAAATCGCTTCCGTCAGCTCGGTGCCGGGTGACCTACTGCTCTTGGTTCTGCCCTCTGAGGGTCTCTCCTCCCGGTGGCCGCCCATAGCATCCGTCGACAGGAATTCCTCGCGATAAACGTCGGGGCCACGCGACCGGGATGGAGCGGCAAAGCTATATGTTTGAGGCCCATCTCTTCTCTCACATGCGGATATCTTTCATTCTCTTCAGTTCGCGGGCGGGCTGTATCACGCGACGCTCCTTATCCTCTTTGGCGCGCCTTGAAGCCGGACGCGAGCCATGTGCTCCGTCGCGGCTTCGTCATTACGACGCGCCCTTCCACTGCTTCCTTTTCCTCGAACCCGCGTCGCGCGAACATCATTTTACGCGTGCCCCGCTATAAAGACCACCTGAGTTGTCGTATGTAGTGTCCACTCTCGCACGACTGCGACGTCGAGCCATGGCTCTCTCCCTGGCTACAGCGGCCGTGCTCCTGCTCTCTGGTGTTTCCGCCCAGCCAGCGCCGTCGGTCCAGAAGGGCATTACTGCGGCTATCAAGGCTGCAGCTAACGCGACTGGGCCGCTCGACTACACAGAGTTTGTCAACGTTTTCGTGGGCACTGGTGCGCAACCTTGGCTTTTTTCGTTGACGTCTTACTCATTTTTTCTCTAGACAACTACGGTGATGTTTGGTGAGTGGCGAACGCACTGAGAAGGCATCCAACCGACCCTATACAGCCCGGGAGCATCCATTCCGTTCGGCATGGTCAAGGTCAACACCGATTTGACTGGCTACGCCCCTGCAGGTCTGCTGGCTTCTTCTCGTTCGAAAATAAATCTCATTATCTCTCGCAGGCTACGTCACGGACCCCACCCAGTTCATCCGAGGTATGCGCCGGCTCCGAGGACTGGATGGCTTCTAATCTGAATCCCAGGACTATCGCCCATGCACGATTCGGGAACAGGTTCTTCTCTCGGTACCTGTGGGTCCTTATTTTAACACTTATCATTCTGCGCTTCCTTCTGAGCGCCTGGTGACCAGACGGGAACTTCGAAATCATGCCGCTCTCCTGCCCCGGCGGCTTCAATACGTGCACGACTCGGCTCGCGGCCCGCGAGCGCCTGCGGAAAAACAACACCGACGTCGCGTCTCCCGGATATTTCGCACAGACCATGGACAACAACTTCCTCATGGAAGCAACCGCGACGCGTCGTGCCGCTCTGGAGCGCTTCACCTTCCCCTCCAAAGCCGGAAAGCGCTACTTTGTCCTCGACCTTGCCAACGATTTGCCCCAGAGCTTCGCTGGCGGCACGATGGACATTGACGCCACGAACGGACGGATCACGCTCGGCGGACTGTGGGGCTCGAGTTTCGGTCCGGGACGGTTCAACTACCAGGCCTTCGCGTGCTACGACCTGCTCAATGGCGGTAACCAGACGCTGAGCGAATGGGGCACTTGGTCCGGAAACCCCTACGGCCTCGACGCGAAGGCCCTCGGCATGACGCATCTCAACCTCTCGCGGAGCCTCATCGGGGATACCTACGAGTCGGGCGCGCTGTTCTCGTTTGAAGGAGAACCCGAGTCGATTATCATTCGCGTGGGTATCTCCTTCGTGTCGACGGACCAGGCATGCTCCAATGCCGAGTCCGAAATCGGGACCTCTACGTTCGAGGACATCCATGCGCAGGCGAAGGCGTTGTGGAACGAGAAGCTCAGCAAGATCGAGATCGACGTTCCCAATACCCCGGAGAACATCACCGAGTTGCTGTATACGTCGTTGTATCGCTCGTCGTTGACCCCGGTAAGTGGTTTGCCCTCAAGTTTCTTATTGGAGTTCAATGGTGAACGCAGAACAATGCTACCGACGAGACTCAAGGGCTGTTTGCTAACACAAGCTCTTTCTACTTCGATTCGCTCTACTGCAGCTGGGATACGGTGCGTCGTTTCGTTCGTCTGTTTGCTCGTACATTGTTTTGATTTGTTGCAGTTCCGCACGTTCTACCCGCTCATGTCCCTTCATTCGCCCGTCGAGTTCTCCCAGATCGTCGACAGCTACATCGACGGATGGCGCAAGAACGGGTGGATGCCCGAGTGCCGCGCAAACAACCTACCAGGCGCGCAAGTTTCTTTTTCGAGTTAAGAACCTTGAGTTTTGACCCCTCCTCCAGGTTGGACACAGGGTGGTTCCAGCGGAGACGTCATCGTCAGCCATTTCGCCACGCACTACCATAACGAAGCCGCCGAGCTGGGTATCAACCTGCAAGAGTTGTACCAGGCAGCGTGGACGGATGGACAGGTCAACCCACCTGAGTGGGATGTCGAGGGCCGGCAGTCGAATCTATACAAGTGGGTTCTCTCTTCAGATGTCCCAGGCTGCTTGTTAACGCGAATCCCAGTCAATATGGCTACGTGCCGTTCGATGGTGGGTATCCCAAGCAGCACGTGACTATCCTTTGGCGACTTATCTTTTCTTCAAGTCATCGACCCGACGAGCACTGGTCGGCAGACGCGTGAAGGCAGTCGAACAATCGAGGTTCGTCCATTCGTCGCTTTGCCTCGCTGTTTGCTTGATATTGTTCCCAGTACGCCTTTGAAGACTTTGCCATTCGTCAAATCGCGCTTCTTCTCAACAACACCGCCGATGAAGCCTTGTTCGCGAATCGCTCTCTTGTTCGTGTGTTCTCAAGCGCTTCTGCTCCATGTTCAAACCTGTGATAGAACTACCGCAACGTCTGGGACCCGACTGTGGAAAGCGACGGGTTCAAGGGTACCTGCAAGCCCATAGCCACTTTCTGGGAGCTAAAACAAAGCAGGATTTGCCCAGAAGCGCTATCCGAACGGAAAATTCAACTACACCAACCCCACCCACTGCTCACCCGTCGATAATGTCACGACGGAGTGCTCCTTGCAGCCGGATAACACCAACGGAGTAAGCTGTTGCCACTCGTGCAACTTCTAATGCTCATTCTTGCTGCAGTTCTACGAATCGTCCTCGGTGAGTTCCAACTGAGTGCTCTTCGTCGGGATCTGAAATCACGTGCTCGCCCTATAGTGGGAGTACAGCTGGTGAGCAACATTCTACTGGGGTCCAGCGCTCTTCTTATGTCGACGCAGGTTTGCGCCGCATGATACTGCTCACCTCATCGAGCTCATGGGCGGAAATGTACGTGCCTCCACGCGCCAGCTTATCTTATCTGATCTCTAAAACCAGGCGACTTTCGTCAAACGGCTGAACCACTTCTTCTCTGTGAGTGTCCGCGGTTCCAGACTTGGAGATTGTCATTGATATTCTGTCATAGGCCGGATACTTCAATGTGGGCAACGAGCCCTCCTTCCAGACCCCGATTGGATACCACTACGCCAATGAGCCTGCGTCGAGTGTCGCTCGCGTGCGCCAAGTGGTGTTTGAGAACTTTGACATCAGTGAGTCTTCTTTATATCCTAGATCTGAACTCAAATGAGTGTCTAGCTCCCGCTGGTCTGCCTGGTAACGACGACCAGGCCGCGATGGCCTCCCTTCTGACATTCCACCTCCTGGGCCTCTACCCCGTGCCCTCGACGACGCAATACCTCATCCTCTCGCCCTTCACGCCCAAATACACCATCCACAACTCGTACCTGAACGTCTCGACGACCGTCAACGTCGTCGGGTTCGACCCCAAGTCAGTGCAAAAGACGATTCCGGCCAACACCAAGGCGTTCGTCGCGAACGTCACCGTGAACGGCGTCCCGACCGCGTCGCGCTGCCATTTCGACTTTTACGATGTCTTCCGCGTGGGCGGGAACGTGACGATCGAGTTGACGGCGGACAAGAACGCGGCCAACTCGTGCCTTGGTGCGTTGCCCGAGAGTCTGTCGACGGGAGGGTTCGCGACGGTGAGATGAGAGGATCTCTTGTGTTATCTATCATCTATCTACGCCAACAACAACCAAACAAACCAACAAAAACTTTGTACAGTATCTTTGCTTTGTACAGGTACATACACAAAAATTGAGAAAGAATGATCTAGGTCGCCGATACAGTAACGCGTCCGCTGGTTGTGTACAACACGATTTCGAATGGACCGTGTACCCCAGGCGAGTACGTCGATGGGACCATCCAGTATTTCCCCGGCGCGAGCTTGGTTTGGGGCGTCACCACGCCGGCGATACTGTCGTCGTACCCGCCCGACGATGTGAGATGCTGCACGAGCGAACCGGCGGGGAAGAGCGTCAAGTTGATGGCGGACGACGGCGTTGGGCGAACGAGCTGCAGTCGAATCCTACTCGGGTCAATCAATCAACAAAAGTGCATCGCGAATATGAGTTGAGTTCCAACGCACTTGATCTCAGTCGGCGCTTGGACATCGACTTCAAAGATCGGATTCCGGGCGTAGTTCTTGAAGCTCGGACTCCCCATCGCGTTCTTCGCGGTCCTGCGAGCATCTGACTGAGCCACGCACGCAACGGTTCGGAAGAAGACGCAGCAGCATACCACGCTCCACGGATCGATTTTGAGTACATCCCCGCACCCTCCTGCGGAATCGGCTTCAAGTCAAAAGGCAGAGAACTCTGCGCTTCGAGGGAGAACGTGCCCAGGTGAGTAGGCTCGAACGCGGAGAGGACAACCGTATAGTCTCCCACTAAAATTTGGCGTTAGGTATCGGCGTACTGACAGGTTGAAACCGTACATGCCTTGGAGTGCTGATGAGAGCCTGGCTAATCCGTACGTGTAGGCACCGGAAGTCGCGACGAGGTCCTTTTGCGTTAACCTAACATTCGTCAGTTAGAAGTGAAGGCCGGAAGTTACTTGAGTCTAAGACGGA
Organism: Mycena chlorophos; assembly: GCA_014461115.1. NCBI lineage: Eukaryota > Fungi > Basidiomycota > Agaricomycetes > Agaricales > Mycenaceae > Mycena > Mycena chlorophos. The sequence continues at coordinate 218,478 of JACAZE010000015.1, forward strand.
CTCGAATACGCGCTGGCCTTGCGACCAGACCACAGCGACGTTGATTGGGACCTCGCGGGCCATTTGCATCGTCAACGACACATCGGCTTTCTTCGGAGCGTTCGGCGTCTTTGGGGGGTGGACGCGCAGGTGGTATTGCGGGTTCACCATGTACGTCGGGTGCGTACTGTTCCCTCCTGCGTTCTTATGTACCAGGGAGCCTTCGATCTGGGTATTTTGTCAATCCACTGAAGCGCCAGAGATTGGGTGGTGCTATACCTTCGTGGAGAACGGAGGCGCCTGCACGTGCTTATCCCACGCAATCGTTGCGCTCTCCGGAGCGTAAACAGTCAGCGTGAACCCCACCTCCGGCGTCGGTCCATCGTAGGAAGCGAAAATGGACAGAACGCCGCGAGTCTGGGGCGGCAAGCTCAGGCGTACCTAGAACCGCTATCATAAGAGTCGATTCTGAGCCCGAGAAGGGGTTCACATACCAGAACATGCGAGCTATTGGTATATGTGCCCTACCACCGCATTTATCAGCGTAAATTTCGGGTGGGCTGGGATTGTTTGTACCGTAGCAGCAATCGTATCCTGCGTATCCTTCAGCTCACTTCCAGTTAGATCATCCTCGAGTTGCGCGCGAAGCGAGATGAAGTCGGTCGTTTGCCTCGTCTTGGTCACGTGCCGAGCGAGTAACACCCAAATCTCATCGTCTGCGCTCGAGTCGGCCGATTGGTACTGGGCCCGAAGATTTCGCGTGGAGCCTATGTGATCGGTCAGAAATGACGACGTAGATGTTGAAGCGACGGACGTTGGTCTCCACCGGCTGGACTCGGTGCTTGCTTCCACATTCTGGAGCAAGATTAGAGGGAGATAGAAATCGAAAGTGAGTAGACCCACCCATGGAAATTCAAGTTTCTGGGCCAGATGCGAGGATCCCAGCTGAGATAGATGCTATCGAATACTTGGACCGCGTCTGACCAGGGAATGTGTCGAATTCCTAACGACGAAGAGGTGAGCTTCGTGCAATACGGAGACGAGAAAGACCCCAACTGGCTCGTTGCGACTCCTCAGGAGAGGGCACCCATGAATCTAGAACAGCCAAAATCCGGCCGTCCTCGGACTCTTTGATGTCTGCGAAGGATGAGCCAGAAAATTTGCGGCTGCGCGAGGGGAACGGACCGATTACGGAGTAGTTGTGGGATGGAATCAGACTAACCCCGCGCCAGCTCACCCCAGATTCGATTCCGGTCCCGAGCGTGAACATACATCGGCCTTTTAACGCATCAATGAGTGGTGCGAGACGTGAGGAGCAGAACGGACCTGCGGTGAATGCGTCGAAAAGACGTCTCCATGTTCGTTCGCGTTCAAAGGTTGGGCTGGGAGATCACGTGTCAAAGGAATCCAGGAGTCGGAATGTGGCTACCAACCTCTTGATTTCGAGGTGCTCGGGTATCCACCCGATGAGCGCGCTGCAAGCAAGGTTAGGACGGCAAAAGGACAGCTAGGGCTGTCGAAACCGACTGTAAATCGATGCTTGAGTTGCTACATTTGCATTAGACAGGGCATTCCGAGGGCAAGATGCAGAAGCGCACGATCCGGGGAAGTCGTATCCACCCATGAGCTTCATGTACTGCGGTCAGGTGAGTGTGGGCTAGATGGCGGCGGACTGGAAAGTTTGCTTACACCCTTTTCGAGAAGACTCGGCCAAATCGCGCCGGTCGCACTGGACATGCAAACCAACGCGCCTGTGCTGGGTTCATAGGGTAGCGTATCGTCGATGACTGTGCGGTGGTGAGATTTGCAGGTGGATTGGCCGGACACCGCGTACCGATCTAGCGTGGGTTGAGATGAAATGACCCGATGCGAGGATATAACGCACTCTCCGCCAAGCGCCGTTGAGAAGGAGTCGGAGGTCGTACCTGCCCGATTTCACACGTGAAATGGGCAGCACAATGCTAGCGCTCGTATCGGGAATGCGCAAGTCCACGTAACCAAACTGCGGTGCTATGAGTACGGGGACAAGAGATCAGAAATGCCCTTACTTGTGAGCCAAAACGCGAACTATGTTCGAGACACACGGAAATGGATGCGCAAACGGAGCAATCCGTGATGATGTGCTGCAGAATGTCCTCTGGGGCAAGCCGCGAAGCAAGGACCGTCCCGTTCGTGTTGAGCGCAGCGGACGGACGCTGCCATTGCGGGGAACGCTTCCTTTGCTCCGGAGACAGTTCAACTTCTCCGTCGGGGTCTCTGCGAGCGTCAGTTCCTGGTTTGGAGTGCGAAGACGCGGATACTAACTGGAAGTTGTCGGTGGAATCGGAAACGGCGTTTTGGTCCTCCCACAACGGGAACACGCGGCCATTTACGGTGCTGCCCTTCTTGAGAACATAGAACTGCTCCTCTGTGGGGCAATCAGCCCATGCACGGAAGCCAGTGGAGCAGAGGAACCCACGCGGAGAGAAGTGGTCAACTGCGACCGGAGTCAGTGTTTGTGGGCCGGCTGCGGACTTGGATTTCTCCACGAAGGCCTTGATTCGCTCGGCGCGTTCGAGTGCCTTCCCGGCACTAGCCTTGTGCTTGGCTTTGTCCCGTTGATTGTCGATGGCTCGGCCGAGATGGAGGAAGGTCTCGGCGGCTTTCACGTAGAGCCGGAACGCGTTGTCGAGTTCCTTGTTGTACTCGGCTTTGACGGCCTTGGCGTAGATCGACTTGGGATTCGTGAGGAACGGACTCGAGCCGGCGACCATCTGCGCAAACCTCTGCCTCTTCCGCAGACGCCATCGTGGCCGAGGCCAAGCCTGGGACAGACGTCACAATTTTTCTTTCCTCTCTCCCAATTTTTTTTAGAAATTCCTGTACAGCCGGTATTTCTCCAAGCCACCGTGCTATGCCTCCAAGACGGAGCACGAAAAATTCTTCGTGGAGGGTGGTAAAATGTTGTGAGCGAACACGTGCAACGAAGGTCTCTCACAACAAACCTCGACTTGAACTTGCTGCAGCTCTGCCTCGGAACCGACGAGAATGAAGCAAATATCCTATGTACGCGGATATTGAGGCTGAGGCTCAAGGTTGAACGCTCTCGACCTGCAAAGTCAGCCGCGGAATTTGGTCCTCTCAAAACGCGCGTGGTGAAGATTCGGCGCCGCCTCTAGACGAGGGTCCGAGGTATCCCTTCCGATGCGGCGCACCGAGCCAGAGAAGCTCGGCTGTTGACCGTCTTGTATGTAAACAGCCGCTTTCGCCAAATCGAGCATATCCAAGTTGCTTTTCGCTCTCTTTTCCTCAAACCACGACGCTCGCCCGTATTTAACGCGCGCCCATACGCCCGCTCTTTTCTCAGGCACTCTCCCTCTCGATGATGCTCACCCGGTCCTTCGTCGCCCTTGTCCTTGCCGCCGTCCCCTTCGTCGCGGGCCACGGGCAGGTCAACCGCGTCACTGCAGGCAGCACGACCAACAAAGGGCCCAATGTGAGTCTCGCCGTTGTTTCTCTCGCTCGGTCTGACGCTTCCTCGAGCAATACTGGTCGGGAGATGCTGCAAACGCCGACACTGTTACGCGCATCATGTACAAGGCCTCCTCACCCGCCTACGTGCTCTTCAACGACTTTGACGACAACTCGTGAGTGTCCCATCTCGCCCAACTTCATCCTGTTGATCTTCTACTCAGGAAAATGTCGTGCGAGGGCTCGGCCAGGTCGCCGGCCCCGAAGACGCTCAAGGTTTCTGCTGGCCAGTCCATCAACGTCTACTGGCAAGGTGCTACTGGCGAGCTACACGGAAAGCCCGGCACCGGCGGCGTTACTGCTTACGATCCTTGGGTTCACGCGTCCGTCTGGATCTTGCTCTGTGGTATTCTTCTTCTCACTGGCTATCAGAATGGGCTTCGTTTTCGACTACATCACCTCATGCGACGGCGACTGCACCAAGTAGGGCTTTGAATCCAGACCGGGAACTCGACTCACGATCGCAGGTTTGACTCGACCAACGCTGGCTGGACTAAACTCAACGGCCAGGGTATCGACATGAGCCAGACCATCTCGCCTGAGTTGCGCCAAACGATGCAGGACAAGCCCGAGGAGTATTTCCCGAGGAACGGACCCGGTTTGTGGGCGATGGCCAAACTAGGTGCCCATTCTCGTTTGGACGTGCCGCTATCATCTGACTAACATGTTCACTACAGTCCAAGACGGCTCCAAATGGAGTGAGTAGCACCCAGCACTAGCTCTTCGCGTCTTAACCTTTCATTCCCCAGCTATCAACGTCCCGTCTTCGCTGAAGAGCGGCCAGTACATGATCAGGCACGAACTAGCTGCAGTGCATAACCCCAAGACCAGGTATTGGTAGCGTTCTCGTCTTTCATCTGGTCTAATATGAAACCTACAGCGACCCGACTTCTGGCCCTCAGCTGTGTACGTTCTCATCTACGTTGTTTTGGTATCGCTGACGTTTTACGCAGACATTGCATGCATCCAGCTTGACGTGGTCAACGGTGGCGATCGCTCTCTCCCAGAAGGAACGCAGGCTGGACAGTGCGTTCTTTCGATGCTGTTCGGGCGGCTCGGCGACTCATCTCACGCAGCCTGTACCTGACCAATGGAGCCTTCGCCAACATCGACGTATGAAGCACCCTCTTCTATCGAGCGCTTCTGATTAACCCACCATTTCCAGGTGTACAGCGACTCGTTCAACCCGCGCAACGTCGAGATGCCGGGCCCTCCGATCTGGGACGAGGTTTCGATGTATGTCGCCGCTGCGGGTGTCGACGTTGATGTCCACGTTCGCGACGCCACAGAAGAGGCGGCCGATTCGACGACTGGCAACAACAACACCCAAGCTTCCGCGGGATCCGCCAAGCAACGTACTGCTATCACGAAGCGCAATATCGCTGCGCGCCGCGCGCACGTTGGGATCCAAAGCCATTAGATGTACGACACGGACTCTCCCTCTCTCTCTCTTGATGAACGCGCTGGGCGCATACTACACTGAATAATGGTTCCTGTAACGCCTGTTGTTGTACGCTGCACATGATTACACCTTGCATTCTCGAGAAATTGTCGACGGCGATCACACATCTTGCTCTCTTTTTCCTCTTGACCACCATCGACCCTCCATCGACGCGGTAAATCGATTCAGCCACAGGCTTCACACCATCCCGGACCGTCTTGATAATTGCGCCCATGCCCGACCATAGCCGAGGACTTGGCGGCGTTCAATATTCGGAGATCCCTGTCCAGTCCTTTCCGCGAAAATGAAGAACATCGACGATAAGGACGCCGTACGCGATTTAACGCGAATCGGCGTGGCGTTGTGGCTTGCTGGTGGCTTGGGCCTCGGGACGGACCTCCGACGGGGCATCGGATCCCGACGACAAACGCTCCGCGGAGACTGAAGTACCGCTCAAGCATCGATATCCGCGCTGATCGTGGCGGCCGCGTTGTACATCGAAGCCTTCAATCCAACGTCGACGAGTCGGAGGGCCTCGCGAAGGTACATAATGTACGACCTGACAAAATCCATCGCAAGACCCATCGCGACTTGCATCTCGAGAGAAGCAAGACCACTGAATAGCCGAAACGCCAGGCGGTGGACAGACGTGCGACTGCATCTGCCCTGCAGCTGCCTGCTCGTGCTCCATCCATCCATCCAGTCTCCATCCGCCACGGGCCTGTTGGGCTCCCGTCCGCTCCAGCTAACATTAGACGGCGTTCTCTTTTGCGAGAACCCGCCATGTTGTAGACGTCCCCAGGCAGTTCCCGACGTACATAAAGTGTGGAACCCGCCGCCGCTCGCCCGCCCGCTCGCTCCCTTCCTGCCATGGCCACCTCTTCTGCTCCGGACCCGTTGGACAGCGTGCAGTTTCTTAATGATACGATTGGTGAGCCGCCTTTCCGGCCTCGTACGTCGGCTTACATCGGTTGCTCAGGCGCGCTCGAAATCGGCGTCTTGTTCTCCTACTTATTGCTAGGCATTACAACGGCGCAGGTGTACATCTATTATACCCACCTTCCGTCTCGGGAAGACCCACCATGGCTTCGTTTGATGGTGCGTTGGCGCGCTCGTGCGTGAAGGTTTTCGGGGGCTGAGAATACTTCTGTCTGCAGGTCGCGGTAGTCTGGTACGCGACTCGTTGCTCTGCACCTCGTCCACCGCAGTAACCTTGGAGCAGGCTCGTAGAAACCACGCACGCGTCACTATCCGGCTACGTGCTGTGGTACTGGACAGTCTTCGACTACGGCGATCGATTGGGTGTCTTTGGCAGTATCCAGACGCCATTGCTGGGCTCGTTTATCCTCACTGGGTTGATAACAACAGTCGGTGCGTCTGCCAGTGCCCGCTTCACGTCTCTCCCAGGTCCAGGTTGTCTGACGGCTCGTTTCAGTCCAATTGTTCTTCATCTACCGCATCTATCTCCTCTCGCAAAGCATATACGTCCCCATCGTCCTCGCAATCCTCTCTTTCGTGTACCTCCTTGGTATACTTGCGTTCACTGGCGTGGGGTTCGGCCACAGGACATTCGTGAGCGCGGAGGCTATCCTTGGTTCGTCTTTTTCGCTATCAAGGCCTGTGGAAACATTGAAAGTTTATGTACAGGCTGGGATGTCGAGGCAGCCGCGATCCTCAGCGTATGCTTGGACATAAGCATCGCCGCGACACTCGTTTTCTTGCTGCTGCGGACTCGGGGGCAGGGCGACCGCCGGTACTTACGTGCTGCCGCAGGCGTTAATTCTGTGCTAATTCCCGCTTTTCTGTTGCAGGACGAGCAATATGGTGGATAAACTGGTCGCGTGGTCGATTGGTACGTTGTAAATCCCATGCTGGGAGCTTCCGGGGCTTAACAGATCCCACAGAAACCGGCGTAATGACCAGGTTCAGTGACCGTCACGTGATAATTCGGCTTGTGCTAACTTTTTTCGCCTAGCCTGTGCAGCGTCTTCATCTTGGCTTTCGTGAGTGAAGGCTACCAAATAAGTAACTCTGGCACTCATATCTTCTCAGTACGAAGCCAAGCCAGATTCTTGTTCGTTGCATTTCCCGTCCGTCCGCACCCACTCACACGAAAATCCAGTTATATGGCTCGCAGTATTCATTGTCAAATCCCGACGTCAGTCCGCCTTTCTTCCCTCGATCCGCTGCTAATACTCAACGACTCAGTATTCTCCAACTCGTTCTTGGCGAGCTTGAACTCCCGCACCGCTCTGCGCATGATGAACCAAAACGTCATCCCCTCCGGCGGCGGGCGCGGCGGCGTCTCGATCCCCGTATTCGTGCGCTCTCTTACCTTACCAGCGCCGTTAAACAATGCTTAAACCAAACACAGAACTCGGACACCTCGCGCCAAGAAACGACCAACGACGTCGAGTTATTTCGCGTCGCGGGCATAGACGCGCGCAGCGGGTCAAGACAAGACTCGGACGAGGGACTCTCTTCCGATGCGCGACATTTCGACCGGGGCGCGTACTCTGATACCTACGACTACGAGTCGAAAAGGCATCCCAACTTGATGGACAAGGGCGCCATTTCATACCCTGGTCCATAGCCACTCTCCCTAGACGGACTGTATTTATTGTATTTCTAGGTGTTGTATATGATAAGAGCGTTAGCCTTTGCGAGAGTTGACGACTTGGATGACCGCCTTGAGCGAGCTGCTTAGTTTCTTGAAGTAGCACTCTCTCCAAGACACCAAGAACGAATAGCTTATACAAGACCAAAGTACATTTAATGTTCAGAATTAATACATCTCAGACTCTATAATACGAGGAAGCCTCTTCGTCGTCTTTTCGTACATTATACACGCCCAATTCGTCTTTCTTGCGACTTCCTTTACACGCCACCAATCTTCTCCTTGATCTTCTGCACCAGCCCCAACCCAGTCAACCCCAACGACTTGCGCCTCTCGCGCTTGCCCTCACCCGAGCTCGAAGAGCCAGACAAGTCTCCCGGGGAGGTCACGGTAGATTGTGTGCTCCCACTGCTCCCGCTCCCGTTACTCTCACTGCGGTCGTACACGTACTCGGCGGACGAGTACCGCTTGTTCGGATTGCGCTGCGGGGACAACGGCGGGAACTGCTCGCCGCGCAAGTCGTCGTACTGCTGCTGCTGCCCGCGAGGACCCAGACCCATCCTTGGCGAATCGGGGTTGGTGCTCGGGTGGAAATTGGCCATGCCGTCGCCGTCGCCGTTGCTCTCGGCAGTTCCGATCTCGCTGTCACGCCTCGAGGACGAGTACGAGGCGCGCCGCGAGGACGATAACGAAGGGTTGCTGGGCGGTGGCCCGAGGCGGATGACGTCCTCGAGGACGAAACCGGGTCTCGCGTCGGCACCGGGAGAGTGAGGGGAGGGAAGGTGGTCCGATCCAATGTTCTGCAGGGCTTGAATGTCGCAGGGAAGGTCGCCGATGGGGACGGTATCGCCCAAACGCGACGAGTTGAGTGCAGCGGACCCTGAAAGTTGTTCTTCCGGGGTATGGATGCTCTCTCCCTCGCTGGACGCAGCATATCCACTGTCGGGCAGACTTGTCTGCGAAGCGGGCACGTGACCGACGAGGGATGGGGTCGAGAACTGGACCGTCTCGGGAGATGACGACGACGGGTCGTCAAGCGAGATGGACGACATGGAGGCCATCGGAACTGGCGACTGCACCAGCGCAGCACGCGCCTCAATCTGCCTTACTGGGTCAATGCTTGCGGACGAAATCGACGCCGGCACGGGCGAGTCAACGAAGCGCTCCTCCGTCGCGGTGTACTGGCGCGGGAAGGAGACAATCGAGTCGTCGTCGTCCGCGGCCATAGCAGGCTCGTGCTCGCGTTCGTCTGGGGTCAGAACGAAGGTGGGGAGGCCGGGATGTGAGGGCATCAAGCCGGAGGTTGGCCGTGGGAGACGCATCTGTTCGGCTGGTGGTATAGCTGAAGAAGAATGGCCAGTGTGGACCATGGTGCTGAGGTCGGTATCGTGTGTTAGGGCCGAGTGTCCCGTATGGACGATGGTGCTGAGGCCGGTGTCATGTGGTTGGGGGTCGCATGGACTGGTGGGGTTGTGTGCGGGGTCGACGATACCGCTATCTTGTCGGACCATAGGTGGCATTCTCAGCGCAGCTACAAGCAGGTGTGAGCAACGCGGAATGAAGAAAGTAAAAAAGAGGACGAACCAGCCTTCCTGGCACTCAAACTACTCATCCCGCTCCCCGCACTCATCGAACGCGGTCCCAAGTTCGGACGCGCAGAGAAATCATATCCGCGCCGTGCAGCGCTGGTTGCAGGCGGGGTCATCGTGACATGGGAGCTGAGGAGCTCCTGCAGGTCGCCCGCCCATTCGTCTGCAGGCGTCGTCGGCTGGACGGCGGTCGACGAGATTTTGGGAACGAGTGGGAGGCGCATGTACATCGTGGTCGTCATGGTCGTTGTGGGGATTCAGTATGGAGCCAATGGGGTGGTGCTCGCGCATTTAAAGCCCGGGATGCGGTGGAGTCGTGCATGACGCAGAGTGGAGAAAGGCTAATCATGGTTGTTCGGAGCAAGCCCTGATCTTGATCGCCGTGTATCACGAGCCAATACTTGTGGGCGCAATTCAGAAATTTAGCCCAATTTTTAGTCTACTTGTACGCACTCGACATTAAGAACTCGTTAACGCGCTTCAACGTCGCTCTCGAAGGATTCGCCTCCGGCCGACTGGCGATAATCCACTCCAACCGCGTTCGCAGTGCTTGCTTGTCCATCGCAACCGCCCCACAGCTGCGATCCCCAGGCAACAGCCTGCCTTCCGCATCAAACGCAACACCCAACGCCGCGAGTGCAAGTCCGACACTGACATCACGCCCGTCATCGCACGCGAAGCACACGCGCTTGCCTGCCCGGAGTTGGGCCGAAGCAAATGCGGTCGATCGGGGCAACAGAGCGGGCAACGCGGAGTTGGATTGCGCTTTCTTGTTGCTGGATGAGAGCGGAAGATGTAGAATTCGAGGTATGGGAGGATTGTGTAGAGGAGCGGGACCGCCTGCGAGGACGTATGCGATGTTCTCGTCGTAGTAGTCGAGGTCGAGTAGCGCACCAATGAGTAGCCGGGAATCGGCATGTGTTATTGGCGTTGGACCGCGATTCGTTCGTTCAGGCGTAGAGCTGCTTGCCGAGACCAGATCCTGCACTAGGTGCGATAATTCGGCGCGTTCGGCGCTCAATAACAGCTCTCGATGCTGCCAGAAAAGCTCCGGCGTCAATCCCTATAACCCAAGCGTCAATACGAGCGAGAAATGCGACAGAGAATCCACTCACCATCCCCCACAATTCATGATCATCTCCAGCACCCTGCACATACGCGAACCCGTGTACCCTCCGCGCATCTCCTTCGCTCATAACCGCGCTCGCGCTCACACAGATAATCGGAATGCAGGTTTCCGGCGGCTGCGGGAAGGTCGATTGTGCCGGTGTAATCCAAACAGGTCTTAACGGACGCGGAAGCTGGGGCAAGGAATATGAAGACGACGCGAGTGCTTGTGCCCATCCGTCAAGCTGTGTCGAAATCTGCGCCGCTTCTTGTTGAGGGATGGACGGCGGAGTATGCAGTGAGGTGTCCCAGTCGGACGGAACGGAAGACCCAAGACGAATGGCGACCGCACGGTTGACCACCGCACACCAAATCGGCACCGTCTTCGATAGTGCGTCTGGTAGACGCTTCCCAGCTCTTGTCGAGTCAACGAGGATCAAACTATGTGGCCGGTTAGAAGCCGCAAAACACTCTATGAAGAAAATTACACTCACCCGCTTCCTCCATCCTTGGCTGCAATCGGCAACAAATGCAGGTTCGGCCTCCGTAGACTGAAGCGCCACGCATTGTAGTGCCCATCGGTGGACTTGAAATACGCCCCCTTGACGCTGCTCGAGTCATCACCGCCATTTGCAGTCTATCCGGTCCTGGTCGATGCGGCGAAGACTCATTCAAGCGACGCGCGCACTGTGTTGGGGCTGCTGAATCTTATTCCTGGATCGGTGTACCACGCTCCGCATCGTAGATTGGCTGAATACCCTCAGAAATTCTTCGAGAGATGCAAGACGAAGGAAACTGACGAAGGACCGGAACACCAGGATACGCCTCATGCACCGCGTTGACGAACGCGATATCCTGCTCGATGGAATGCAGGCGGTTGTAGATGTCGAGCGACTCTTTGCGGAGCTCTTTCAGCGCATCGCGCTCATCGAACATGACGGCGAAGGAAGACTTGGATCTAGGCGTGATGCGAACTTGGCCTTCCTCTCCCCACAACTGGGGCGACCTGGGCGAGCAATTCGCACCCAAATTCCTCTCCGGAGTCAACTTGCTTCTTGCGCTTGAGGAAACGGCACTGAACAGACAAGTTAAACGCGAGAACTCCCAACGAGTTTGTTCAAGTTCCAGGCTGCGGCGACGACAAAGTCCATGACCTTCTGCCCACTTCGGACGCAGAACCTCGGAAATATACCCGGCGCGGAGAGGAATCACCGCACGACGATATCAGAGCCGCCGAAAAGGGGCGGGCGATGCCTCCGTAGATCTAGAGGAGGAGGTCTAACACTCTTTCAATGACTTCCAACACCCTCAAAACGTACCTTCGCTCAATATTGCGCTCAATTGTTATCCTCACTGCCGGCGCCATACTCCTGCTGGCTCCGACCATACTCGTCCTTGGACGTAGGTCCCTGCACCCCGTGGTCCTAGCGCTTCTTGTCTCCAAGACCGGCATCTTTGGCTTGGCTGCCTACATGCCCGGTGTGTTCGTCGACACGGAGCTCAACCACTTTGTAGCAAGAATCATACAATTTAGTTGTAGCGGCCTACTATGGGGTACATCCATTTCAAGTTCGTCGTGCAGTCGCCGCTGAACGATCTTCGTCGCTCACGCCCAATAGCCCTCCAAGCGGGTTCTTCCGCAGGTCCGCCCCTCGGTTCATTCAAAGATCCTCGCACGGGCATCGTTCTCTATTGTGACTTGAGCGCGTTCCTCTTGGCCTTCTCGTTGCGCAGCATGTCTGTGCTTATCTCTATTCGGGCCATGAGTTGTCTAATCGTTCGTGGTCCAAAATCTTGCGTCAATTGCGCACTAACTTGTTGTAGGGAGCAAGTCTTTGGAATTGGGGCGTATATTCTTCCAAGAAGAAAATCGCAGACATCCGGCGGCGCATCGACGCGCTATGGGTCTCGGCGCTCAAACCCGACTACGACAGATTGGCGACTGAGTCTCCAACTGGCGCGACGGGCGTTTAGTGTTGCATAATGGTGGTCTTACTGAAGTCGGTCGATGGTGTGCGCGGCACTACAGAGCTCATGACTCGCAGCCAAGCGGAATCTTGCTTGGTGAAAATCCAATGATCGGGGTGTGGACGCTGATTCAGAGAATCCAAGGATCCAGAACCTACGAACGCAACGGCCTCAGATTATACGCTTGAGCAAATGTAGCAGTCCCTTGAATGTACTACGGCTCCGGCGCACGATTTGTGCGGCAGCGGTCCCGAAAGCGGCACCGCGGCTGATGTTCCCACGCTGAAAACCTTTTAAAAGGCCACCACCAAGAGGCAAGCTCGCAAGACACCCGCAAGACCGACACAAATGGTAAGCCTCCCTTCCTACCGCCGTGCGTAGTCGGCCTCGGCGCTCTCGCTCTGTGGGGTGAACTCGAACAACCCGCGCCATCGGTAGTCGTTTATTCTCACTCCCATTTTTTTTTTTCATCGCTCACGCATCGCGTAGGCCGGTTGATCCTCCCCACACAAGGAGCGCTGAGCCCTCGGGCAGTGATGCGCCCTTCGTATATGCTGGGTCTGCCTCCGTGCAGACGTTAGAGCTCCGAGGCCACTAGCGACGCTTTTTACGAGCATCGTTACTGATCAGTCCTCGTCTCAATGACCAGCCCAAGGCCCCCAAGTCCGGAAAGAAGCCCGCCCCCGCGCCATTCGGCGCTAGCAAAACCTCCAAAGTCAAGAAGAACCCTCTGTTCGAGGCCAAGCCGCGCAACTTCGGTATCGGTGCGCTGCAGTTTTTTCTTCTCGGTTCCGCGTTGACTTGATCTGATTCCATTTTGCTCGGTGTCCTACAGGCCAAGACATCCAACCCCAATCCGACCTGACGCGCTTCGTCAAGTGGCCCGAGTACATCCGCCTCCAGCGCCAGAAGGTCATTCTGCACCAGCGCCTCAAGGTGCCGCCTGCCATCGCGCAGTTCGCGCACACGCTGGACCGCAACACTGCGACGCAGCTTTTCAAGCTGCTCAACAAGTACCGTCCCGAGACCAAGGCCGAGAAGAAGACCCGTCTCACGGAGACCGCAGCTGCCGTCGCCGAGAACAAGGACGCCAAGGTCTGTTGTTCGTCCGTTTCTTTGGTTTGTCGTTGATGTGGACTCGCAATAGGAAACCAAGAAGCCTCTCTTCGTCAAGTACGGCCTCAACCACATCGTCGCACTCATCGAGGCCAAGAAGGCGTCGCTCGTTGTCATCGCGCACGACGTCGACCCGATCGAGCTCGTCGTCTTCCTCCCTGCGCTGTGCCGCAAGATGGGCGTGCCCTACGTCATCGTCAAGGGCAAGGCGCGCCTCGGCACCGTCGTGCACAAGAAGACCGCGGCCGTCGTGGCCCTGCAGGACGTCAAGAGCGAGGACGCACGTGACCTGGCAACGCTGGTCAGCGCGGCCAAGGCCAACTACAGCGACAAGTACGAGGAGATGCGTCGCCAGTGGGTACGTTCCAATGCATTTCGAACTAGTCAGCATCGTACTGACGTCTCTTTAGGGCGGAGGCATTCGTGGCAACAAGTCGACCGCGATGCTCCGCAAGCGCGCCAAAGCCTCTGGCCAGACGCTCACTGCAGCGCAGGCTGGCAAGCTTTAAGGTGGTCGAAATACTGTGTACCTCTGCGTTCAACATATGCCTATCAATGCCATGCAGTTCATGCCTATCCCGCCGCTTGGTACAATGTCTATCCTTAGTGGAAGTAATTGGTTGCGACTCCCTTGACGCTCGCCCACGCATCGTCCAAAGCCTTCACAACATCCTCCGCTGCCACTAGGTGTCAGCCGAGGCTTCTCCAGTCCGAAAACGAACTTACGCAACGGACCCTTCTCCAAATCCACCAAATTCTGCTCGATATGCGCGAGACTCGACGCGCCAATAATCACCGCATCGCCTTGTTCGGGCTTCATGAGAGAATGGCGCGAGACCCAACGCAGCGCGATCTCCGCAAGCGTGAGCCCGTGATTGTCGCCGACAGCTTGGATGGACTGCAGAGCGGTAAAGTAGGTGTCATTCCAGTAGCGGTGGCGGTAGGCCTGTCCAAACAGCGTCTTTGGGTCGAACCGCGTGCCCCCAGGCGTCTCGGAGTCGACGCCAGTGTATCTTCCGGTAAATTTAAAGAAACCTCCTCCAACTGTGCATGCGCTCGATCAGTGGGCGCTCAAAAATGGGCAACCGGAAGCCCGTCAACGCACGCGGATTGAAAGCGTAGAAAGCAATGCCGAACTTCCGGAGGCACGGGAAAAGCTCCGGTTCGACCGCGCGGTGATTCGCATTGTACAAACCCTCTGGTAGACCGTCGGCTCGATGAAGCCGTTCGCCTTGCAGATGGCGACGACCTCGGCGACCTCCCAGCTCATAAAGTTGCTGATCCCAAAGCGCTTGAACTTGCCCTCTTTGTAGAGCTCGTTGACGGTCTTGAGAGCCTTGTCTGCATGATGATCCCCTTGGCCTTCCAGTTGATTTGGCCGAGGACTCTCTCGCAGCTTCCGGAGCCGTACATACGCGCAGTATCGACCTGTTTCGCTCATAAGACAGGAAACGCGCGACGAACGCGTGTTTGACGCGTACCTCACGATGTCCATGGCTCAAAAACACGTCAAGTATGGCTTCCATGTCCTTCAGCTCGGTGACGCGCGCGCCGTCGGTGCCAGCTTCACCGAACGTCATGGCACCCTAATATCTCCTCAATATTCATCCTTAAAATACTGGCGGAGTCGGGCGCACCATGACCACGTTAAGAGCGGATTTCTGTCCGGGGTAGGGAGTCATTGTACGAGTTGATATCTCAGGTTGTTCGTTGCTGCATCCTGGCGGTTCAGTATGCAGCTTTTATAGGTGTTCACTGGGCGCCGAAGGCGGGGATACGTAGGCGAGCGGCATCGACGTGGAAGCCAGCGGAAGGAGATCGCTTTCAATTTCAAAGTGATCCGGGATCCACATCCACCGGTTCCTCCGAAGGCTTGAAGCGCTGCTACTTAGAGCCTGTGTCGGGTTGTTGGTTCTTGCGTAACGCGTTCTGGAGCTCGAGACGCTGTACTCGACGGTTGCATTCCAAGCGGTGAATCCGGGGAGTAAGGCCGCCAACAACTTTATACAACTGGAGAACAACATCGAGAGGAGGTTACAATGGTACATAATCAAATTACAAAGGGAGCACGTCGGCAATATGCACAAGAATGCGGGTCGGAGACGACCGGGATACCCTGGCATCGGAGGGCCACGTCAGCGCGAGCAACGTCGAGCTGAGCTTCCCTGGCAGCCTTGGCCGTCTCAGCAATCTCATTTTGGAGAAGCTCGGAGTATAACAACTGCTCATGCAGTCGCTTCTCGGCAGCCTCCTTCTCCGTGATACTGGTTGTAAGATGAGCGCGAAGACGTTCGATATCTGAAGTCTCCGTCGCCTGCTCGAGAGTCAACTGGGCGTCGTTGACCGCTCTTGTCGCTGCCTCCATTTCCAAACGGAGGAACCCGAGGTATAAAATTTGTTCGTGATTACGGGCTTCGGCGGAACGGATTTCCCGTTGGTAGCGCTCCAGTCGAGAACACAACAGATGGAGTAGGACGTCCCCTCCGGCAGCAGAGTCGGGGAGGGAAATTGGATGGCTACGGAAAGCTAATCTCTGCAACTAGTCGTCAGCAGAGAATACCCGCCAGTTAACCGAAGAGACGCACCAGCTCTGGCCAGCCGCTGGGGGTATCGAAAAGATACTGTCGTGGCTGCTTGCCCGTATAGGTGTAGTCCGAGCTACGTGGTTGCGTAGGTAGCCCCGGAGGAGCGTTGCCCGAAGCAGACGTTGCTGCGTTGTGATATGGCCTCCACGGCTGCGAAACACCAGTACCGCGCACAGGCATCGGCGATGAGGACAAAGGTGCAGGTGGTGAAGAGCTCTCCGTGGTTAGCAACTGCGGTTTAGGTATCTAACACTGTATTAGCAGGAGGTAAGCTTGCAAGGAAGCAACCACACGATTACCTCTCCGGAAATTCGACCTGTGACGTTGGTGAACAAAGATTCCAATCCCTCCTGGAGCATGTTGTGGGCAACGCGGCGAGCAAGTGAATGGTCCTTGATCTCCAACGCGACTTGCGCTTTGAAAGAGACCTTCAGTTTTTGGAGTTTAGCCAGCGTCTCGCGGTCGTGGTCGTCCATTCTGTCCAAGGCGAGAGGCAGTAATTAGGACTCGAAAAAGGTATAAAAGCAATCATGCACACCGAGTTTTCAGCCCTTGTAGCAGAAGGTGGTGGTGAAAGGGAAGAAAACGAGGCCATGCGGGTGCCGTTGCCTGGATTTAACGTCCATCAGGCTGCGTCAACCAAGCTTTTTCCTCGAGGCCAGAGAGCTGCCGCATTAAATGCCCGCCAGTTTGGATGCAGAGCGCGAAAGGGATTTTAGTCCGTGGATTTCGCCTCTATGCATGAGAGACAAGGCCAACCAGAAGGAGCGACATGATTTGTCAGCGGGCGTCTGATCTGGCTCTCAACAAAATGCTCCGAAGATCCGCATCTTGCTCGTCCGCCACAGTCATCGAAGCGGCCCCGCTTCGGTCCGCGAATTCGAACATCCGAGCAAGTTCCAGCACAGCGTCAAGTCCTGCTCCATCATCGCTGACTCACAGCCCCGACGCGCCTCCGCGTCGGATGACTCGCCCGCGCTCCCGTCGGCGTATAAAAGGCGCTGAACTCCATCTCATCGCCCAACAAACTCTGAACCAGCCAGCCCATCCTACAAGATGACCCGCACACAACTCACTGAGAACGACCCCCATAACACGCGGAAGGTACGTCCTGTTCTTTGTTCTGAAAGTCGACCTGTTTGCTCAACAACGCGAAAGGCTTTCCGCGCACAAGCCCGTGCCCAAGGGCTTACCTACCCGCAAGCTATCGCAGCCGCAGTAGCGCGCACCACCGCTGACGGCTCGCGTCCCGAATTCGCCGAAACAGACGCGTCAAGGCGGAAACTCGCTGCTCACTTGTACCGCGCCCAGGAGCAAGGCGCGCAGGATGCCTGGGATGCGTACGAGCAGGAGACGCTCGGTGATTCCCCAGAGCAGAGTCGGACGGAGCAAGTACACGAGGTCAACTTGCTCGACATCGCAAAGCCTGCGAGGCGTCGAGGACACGCCAAGAATCGTCGGCAAGCCAACCTGGACCTCGCTGCTGGAGAGCAGTGGGAGCAATGGACCGAAGCTTCATTCGGTACCGAGAGCGAGGCTTGGGAGCTCGACTCGGTACTATCTCACAACGCAGCTGAGGAATGGGAGATTCCAGAGCGAGAATATTCAGCAGAAGAGTGGAACACTTTATATGCAGCGCGGTTTGAGCAGAGCAGGCGTTAGTGTAGTGGACTGCATACTTGTACTTGATAATCTTTGAACGTTGGCGATTCTTTGCCGTTCGCGCTGGAGTCCAGCGATGCGGACGTAGAAGAAGCTACGGGTACATTTTCGATTTCTGCAGAATAAAGGCGCTGTCCAAGACAAAAACTTGCTGCCCGTCTTTACCGCCACTCCTTCGCGCTGCCCGGCGAGCCCAACGACACCCCAGCCTCCCCTTCAACCTCTGCATCCCCAGCTTCGCCATCGCTATCACTTTGCTTACGCGCCATCTTCCCCGCACATTCGACATTCTTCGGATCCGCAAAACACATCTCCGACACCGCCGAATCCGCCGAGCCTGGGGTCGCAGTTGCAGCCGCACGATCCACGATTTCTTGCGAACTGATGTGCGACGGCTCGCGCGACGGAGGCTGCGTAGGAGCAGACGCTCGCCACAGGCCAGAATCCTAATAAGAACACAAAGTCTCGTCAATCGTGGGGACAAATGTTCACTCCCACTCACCCTGTTCACCTCCGTGCTGAATTTGATCCTCTCTATCGCGCCTTCCATGCCCTCCGCTCGGGACATCCGGCTCACATACACCTTCCCGGAACCCCATCCGCCGCCTCCGCTAACGGCCTCGCCTCGAATTGTGTCCCCAGTCTGGAGCTTCCTCCGCTCTTGCGTATCCCGACGCGCGTTGATCGTCCACAGCACAGACACCGCAAACAGCTTCGGGATAAGCATGTTCACGCTGAGCCCTGCCCACTGCCTCGCATGGACCCCGTGTACAGTTGGAAAGTTGAGGAAGACAGCGAAGTTGAGGATTATACTGGTTGAGATGAGCTTTGGGAAGCAACGAAACGATAAGTGACGCACCAACAAGTCGCAGGCGCAGAAGTTTGGAACACAAGCCGGATAAGCTGATTGACGATGGTGGCGTTTTCCGGCAGCACGTTACGTCGGAAGTAGAAAAGATAGGTTGCAGTACTGATAGTGAGGAGGAGGTCTCCAACTTGCGTTGCGTTCAGCAAGCGTAAATGTATGACAAGGAAGCGGCATACCGAGGTAGAGTGGAAGTATCACTTCGTCTAGAGGGATGGTCATCGTACGGTTGAATCCACAGACGGAGACGCACAAAGCGAGATGATCGTATGTGCACGCTGGGCGTTGTACATTCGCTCTTCGACGACCTGGAAGTCATCTGAGGCGGATCTCAACCGAAAAATATCTGGGACGTACTGCGGCCAAGTGCACAGCGAATGCTGACATTAACAGCGCACATACGGGGACGAGGACGAAAAAGTTTCGCTTGGAAAGGACGGACAGGCGATGGATATAATAAGCTTCCACCAGCAAGCTGATGACCGGAATCTGAGGCAATCAGAACCAAGTTCGTGGAGGCGACTGGGGCTCACGAGAAGAAGATCGAGAGGGACGGAAATGAGGACTGGTAGTTCGATGGCGCCGAAATACGTGACCGTCTGCCGCCAAAGGCGAACGCTAACGATAGTTCCACGTTCAGTACGGCGCTGAAGGGCAGAGTAAAGCGAGGTACAAATCTAGGATTGTTTCCAGAGCGACAAGGCCACCGACGAAACCGACGTAGATTCGCAGTTGAAGCGGCTCGCCTTGCGATTTTCCAAGGAATTTCACGGTCTGCGAGAGGGCAATGAGATGGGCACGACACGAACAGAAACGACGCGCGCACCTGCCCCGACACCACGCCAAGCAGTACGAGAGAAATACACGTTCCTATGAGCTACGAAATAGACGTGAGTGAATGGCGAGACGGTCAGGGTCAAACGCACCACCGGACCCACGACAAACGCAGCTTGGAGGTCAAGGTCCACTGGTGCAGGAGACGGAGCAGGAGCCGTCGACATGGAAGGAGCAGCGAGAGAGAGGACTCGGAAGAGCGGATGTCGGCCACATTGTCTCAGACTTTAGCTGACGCGACTGGCGCGTCGCGAGGTTGTCGCGAAGCGATGTCCACTGACTTTCAGCGCTGCAGCGACGCGAGAACGCTTTGAGAAAGTCTATGGAGCGAGGTCGTGAAGGTTGGCGCCCACAAGGCCGCCACCAGAATGGAATGAGTGCAGACTGAGAGACATGAGGTGGACTGCCTCGGCGACGCTCTGCCGCTATGATGGAGGATCACTCGCCCGACCGGCCGAATGTTCCGCTGCTGGAACTGAACTGGCATCAGCTCGCTCTTCAGGCTAGAATCGAGGTTCACACAGATAGTTTTGGGCTGCAGACTCCATTATATAGGTACGAATAATTTACGAACAAATAGAACGACGAAAAACGAAAGTAGTATGATAAACACTGCGGAGCTCTAGCTAGAAGCGTACGCAGGTGGAAAAAGGATGGTTGGTTGTGTGGGGTCGACGAACGACCTCCAAGATGCGTGTGTGTATAGAGAGCCGAAGAGTGGTGGATGCCGGTGCCGGGGGTCTACTCGGGCGTCGCGTCAGCATCAGAATCGTCAAGCAGTAAAACGGAAGAGACGCACGAAAAGACCGCTAAAACGGTGCGAGGCGCTCAGGCAATGACGCAAGTCCCGCTCGAGCCAGAGCCGCTGTCCTCGTTAACAGGCTCGAGAGTGGTGTCCTCCTTGCAGACGATGCAAGTGCCGCTCGAGCCCGAGCCGCCGTCCTCGTTGATCACGACGGTCTCCTCCTCGGTCTTGGTGGGAACGATGCTGGTGAAGGCGTCCATTGGTAGATTGGGTGTGTGTGGAGGTTTGGGTGCTTGGGGGAACGCGAGTGAGTGTGTGGTGCGAGCCTGAGGACGGAGAGGCGAAGCGCAGGCCCTTTTATACCCTTCTCGCGGCCGCGTCAGGAATATTTCTGACGCACCAGGGTCGGTGCGAGAGACAATATCACAATTAGAGGCGATGAAATAAAAGCCTCGGGGCTCGGGCGGCTCGGTCGCCCCGATCCGGAGCAAGAACAAAGACTTGGTTCGATCGTGCTGAAAGCTCGAAGCGAGATTAAGTATACAGCTCACCAAAAGCCTCCGCGGCGCGCTGCTCGCGTGGCCACATAGAAAGCAAATCGGATTTGTCGCTCGAGTAGTCCCAGAACGGAGAAGTGGCTTGTTCTCGGAGACGCCACGAACATGGTGGGACAATAGCGCCCACATCACGATCGCCCAGTCAAGGCCTGGGAGGACCCCCGGCAACCGGGTAACAAGTGCGGGCCCCTGCCGGGTAAACTTTGAGAAATTTTCGCAAAATGCCTGGTGAATGCCGGGTAAAAATGGCCCAAATTCGCGACCTACCCAGGGGTAAAAGCCGGGTAAAAGTTGGCGTTTGGGGCGATTTCGCCCTAGCAACGGGTCGGATCTGGGTCGGATGATCTCGGACGATCAATGATCCGGCAGATTTGATCCCAACATTGCCTTATAAGGCGATTTGATGCGATCATGACAGGTGGTGAGGGGTGTTCGCCGGGTAAATCAGGCCAAAAATCGGCCAAAATTTGCCGGGTAAAAGTCGACATCTCCGGTCCCAGGCCTGTTTGCGGGTTGCCGGGGGTCCTGGCCTGGGACACTGGTGCAGGGTTCACGAGGCCAGTGGCCGAGGCTGCGGTTGCTGTTGCCTGCGATCGATGGTTTTGCGCTATAGCCCTTATAATAATGGGCAGTAGGAGCGCTATTGTGTTATCAGTAATCGACTTGTCGGCGAAACGGTTTCGTCGATGCCCGCATACCGGCTCCACATACAAGCTGCTTGGTCAACGATGAGCGGATGAACGGAAATGTCCGCGCTCTTGTTTTCGGGGAAATGTTCCGCCAGATATCCAGTAGACCCGAGGACGAGTTCTTTGCATGTGAAGGCATCGTATTCGAGAGAAATAGACGAAGGCAGCGCATAAGATACAAAAAAATACATCTGAGGGAAAACATTTGAGAATTCAGAGCAGGCAAAGGCGCGAAACACACACCGAGGAGCGAGCTTTCGGTCGTCTACCTCTGGTCTACACCACGCTCCTGCTATCGCGCTCATTGCTGACTCCATGATAAGAACCCTGGCCGAAGTGATCTCGGTCGTCGGCTTCCCGATTGTGCGAATGTGGATGGCCCTTTCCGGGCCTGCCATGTTCGCGGTCCTGGCCGAAGGTCAGCTCACAATAAGCTGGAATAGCCCAGTCTGCACTGCTCACCCAAGGCAGCCGCACGAAACCAGGTGGTCCGTGCCCCAGCCCTCGACTTCGCCGAACGACGTGGAAAAGCATGAAGAAGAGGAGGACGTTGAGCAGCAGGGATCCAAGTACTATCCAGCGTCGTCTCTTGTGCTTCCTCCTCCGTGTTTTGGCGCGCTTCTCTCGGTCTCCACCGGACTCAAGGTCAGGAGCCTCGGAGGACGGTGAATGGGGTGAGTTCGGAGTGTACGGCGGGGGCGGCGGCTCAGACGGGCCTGCCTGCGTCGTAGGCTGGTCCGACTGGAAGAGGGATGAGGATTTGGTGCTGTCGTCGTCGATGATCATGGCAAGAGTGGAGAGCCAGGAGACCGTCGCAGTCCGGCCATCACTCCGTCGGGCCCATGTGATCCAACGCGTCTTGAACCCAAACACCCATGTCCCTTGTCGCCCGCATCCTGAACGCTCTTGGCGGCCCAGAAGAAGATGAAGGGCAGCTCGGATGGCTCGAAGCACAGGTCGAACACGTCGACGATGCCACTAACGACGCGTTAAACGCCGCTCTACAACGTATCGCCCTCGACGCGGAAGAATTCCAAAAGTGTGGCATTCCTCCTGGAGTAAATGTGTTTATTGAAGAACTAGATTGAGTCGCGCTCGAAATTTAGCAGTTTCAACAGAGCTTTCCGTGCACTCCGCACCGCCCTGGAGAACCAAGTGCGTGGACTGTCTGCGAAATACGCGTCTCATTGTGTCTCCAGGGCAAAGGACGAAGCAAACCTCGCTGAGGCTGCAATATACGAGGAGCAAACAGAGATATTGAAGGCTCGATTAGAGCAGAGTAGGTATGGCACCCTTTTGACCCAGGAAAACGAGCTCAACATATGTCAGAGCTGCATCCAAGATGCTCA
Organism: Mycena chlorophos; assembly: GCA_014461115.1. Lineage (NCBI taxonomy): Eukaryota > Fungi > Basidiomycota > Agaricomycetes > Agaricales > Mycenaceae > Mycena > Mycena chlorophos. Next base: position 241,091 of record JACAZE010000015.1, read on the forward strand.
AGAAAACTATGAAATCCATTGCCTCCGAAATATCCCAACTCGAGAACGACTTCAATACAAGCAAGGACCGCGCGTCCGAACTGTCGCTCCAGGTGAGCAAGGTCTTGTTCCTCACCTTGGTTTGCCTCTACCAAGCCCCAGTCCGACACAATTATGAAGTCCGCGGTCGAGCGTAGTCTCGCATTGTTCGAATCGACAGCCCTACACTCCGACTCAACTCAATGTATCTCGTATTCCAATACCCGCCGAATTTCGAGCTGACTCTTCTGCAGACGAAGTCGAGACGCGATCTGTCCACGTTGCTCGTACCACCATTATCGACCGCTTTCAAGCGCAGATGAAGCATATCGACTATGCAGCCAGCAAGCTTCCTTCACCCACGGAACTGACTGCAGAATGCAACCGCCTCGCCTCTGCTTTTCGTTCTCCGAAGCCATCCACGAGTTCGTCGAACGTTGTCAAACCCAATGGCGGTCTCGAACGGGAACTACTTAGCATCTGCGAGAAACTTGAGGCAGACCCCAAAGACTTTGATACGCTGGATGGCGGGCTACCCAACCTTCAGTCCTGCATGCAAGACGCCTGGAATGCAGACCAAGCTTCGCTTCTCGGCGCACGCGAAGCCGTTTTGTTGGAAGCCATTTCGGCGTTCAACGAAGAAGTGTTCCCGCCACTTGAAGGATTACACCAGCGGGTTGTGGCCGAAGACGACCACCAACGTCGAGTGCAAGCACTGGTCATGTCGCTGCAGGAGGAGATGCACGATATGGCAGAAGTCGTGGAGAGTGTAGAAGCGGAAAAGACGGAGGCTGCTGTGTTGCCCAGTGACGATGCGGAGCTTTACGTTCAACTCGTAGCGTTGCTCAAAGAGCTTCAAGGTAACTGGCCACTCGCGATGTTCCTGCCCAAGCTGATCATCGTTCAGAATCCCGACCCCCAGATGCGCCTCCGCTCGTCTTGTTGAGCGAGGACGACGTACTGGAGGAACTACAGCGTATATACGATGCACCGAAATCGAACTCGCCGCCAGATCTACTTCCCGTTCTCCGGAATCTGTGAGTGTCATCCAAGTCTTTCGATCCCAGCTGACATGTCCTTTACAGAGAAGAAGCGCACTCGCCTCTCCTCGAGGCGATCTACGCCAACGCCAAGATGAACACCGATCCACCATTCGCGCCTCCAGAATCTGTTATTGCGCCTCGGAAACGTGCCAAGGAGGAGGTCGGGAGGCTGCAGGGTGCTATCGAGCAAGTACAGGATGTTCGTTCTGTCCGTTTACAACCAGAGAACAGGGAACTAACGCGACGAGTGCAGCAGATGAAGACTCTGTCGACGGATCGGGCAAAGCGGAAGCGGGATGCTTTTGTTGGGAAGTGGGGGGAGGGCTGAAGTAGGTAGCAAATATTTTTGTTACGTCATGGTGTCACGTGATCCAACTGGGACTCTCTTCCTGCCACCATGTTCTCCCCATTCGATCTCCCACCGGAGATGCTGCTGCTCGTAACCGACCAGCTCTCTTCTCCAGCGGACTTTGTGGTCTACCGCGGCGTCATCGACCATTTAAAACCGCCTGCGTCTGGCAAACCCAAACGCGCCATCGTGCTGTCCGCATCTCCCGAATTCGCGCGTTGGAAAGCCATCGCAGCGAAATCTGTGCGTGTCTCACCAGTCCTGTCTCCTCCACGATGTAAATCGCTAGTTTGTAGAATCTCCCGCTGGAGCCGCTAGTTGCAAACGGCTCATTCACGTTCATCGACATCTTGGAACGTGTCAAGCCCCCAGACGATGCCAGCGACACCAGCCCACGACTTCTCCCAATCCTTGAAGCCGTCTCGAGTGCTCTACAGAGCGATGCGGACACGTTGGTGGTCGTAGACGACCTCGCGACCCTCGACTGGCTCGGATTTTCCGTGCTCGACCTAACGCGTTTCTGTCGCGCGTTGTACGCCGCTTGTCGCAAGGTGCGTCGTCCCGAACCGCTTCTGCCTCTCTGCCTCTCATTGAACCAATTTCGGCAGACAAACGCGACTCTGCTCCTCCGACAACACGTCCTCACTCCGTCCGGCCCTGATCTCGTGCTAGACGACCTTTCTCGTGCATTACGCCAACTCTGCACGTATCATCTCGAGGTGTTGCCGTTGGCCAGCGGGAGGAGTGGGGCTGTTAGTGGCCAGGCACGTTCTCTACTTTTTTTTTTCACTCTTTTTGGACTCTTACGCCGGAATAGGTCGCGTTACACGCTGGCCCAGCACTGGCGGTCCCGCAGGACGTGAAACTCCTTCCTCGAAGCGCGGCGTTGCAATACAAACTCACGGATAGTGGAGCAGTGTTTTTCCAACGCGGGACCGGGGCTGGTGTACTCTAATGCAAGGCATGGCTCCCAGCTTTCAGGCTACAAACGATTACATTAACCATACAGTTGCAGAGGTATAACTAGAGTCCGGGGGAATTACAAAACGAAAGCGGTTTCGCGGTACAAAACATCAAACAATCTCCGTCTGCTCCTGCTTGTTTTGCGTCACCGTCGCACTGGACGCAGTCGAATCTCCCGACTCTGCGGCATCCATAAAATGGAGCTCAGTCGCCGTCCCAGCTTGCGTGGTGACAACTCCCGCGGCGCCACCACTTCTAAAGTGGATCGGCGCGGTCACTTGGTTGGTGGTGAGCGTGTCTTTGCCCAACGCGCTGCCCTCCGCGAGGCGGTATATGATGAGCAAGTTCGCGATTTGCTGCAGGCTGGCTTCAGCAAAGATATACCGGTACCGCTTGCTGCAACGCAACGTACCTGGCAATCCGACGCGACACCGAGCCAAATCTGATTCGTCGGGTTGTTCAGCGCATACGTGATGAGGAACAAGACCGCAAACACGCTATACAGCGCCGCGGACTCGACGATCACCGTCGCGAGCGAGATGTAGTGGCTCGCGAGGTCGGGAGGGAGACATTGGAGGAGCGTGCGGCGATACGCGACGAGTCGGCTTATGATGAGCAGCGTCAAGATCACGTTCGCGCCTAGGGAGACGGCGTAGTAGGCTGTTCCCAGGTGTTGTGGGAGTAGGCTGTAGAACGAGGCGTCCGCGCGCGTTGAGTAGAACGTCCATGCCGTGCCGAGGACTGCGAAAATTGAGCTCGAGAAGCCGGATTGCGTGAAGACGTACAGAAAGAACCAAAGATCATGAGGGCGGGGATGCTGATGACCGTCCAGGCTAGCGCGACTTGGCTGGAGGCGGCCCAGATAACCCAGCATCGCCAAAGCTGCGAATGAATCGTCAATCAGCGATCCAACGACCGCATTCGAGCACGCACGACAAGCAAATCGGAAAGGAAAGTCATGAGAAAGAGCGTAACGAGGAACATGACGTTGACTGCAGCGGTTTGCGAGTTGAGGAAGTACTATGTTGGATTTTAAGACCAGAATGCGGTAAACAAGGGCAAACGTACGTTCCATGGACCGCCTGGGTAGTTTCGATTGTCAATGTACACCTATCGTTGAACGGCTGAGGTTCGCAGAGGACAAAGAACGCGGGGGTCTGGCGCACCATTTGGACCGTCCGGGCTTGTACCGCAGTAAAGAGCGACTCGAGGAGCATTATGAGCGTGATATACGCGAGGAGAAACAAGTGTTGTCTGCTGTGGCCGCGTCGCTGGAGCAGAAACCGAGCACAGGTGACATAGAGGACGAGTTGTATGCCGTATCCCGTTCCGGACACAACGTCGCCTGCAATCTACGCATATCTCGTCAATACCACCGTCGAGAATACCGACCGCGGCAACGCACGAAATTCCGCTCATATTCGATCGTGGCTTCGGGCTCGTCAGGGCCGTAGTAGGGTGACATTTCCTGCCAGGGAGTTCGAATGTCCTGCCCAAGTCGTGGAGGTCTTCTGTCTGGATCTGTTAGGCTACTCTAGTCTTTATAGAAACACCTTCTGCGCACGGTAATTTGACAGTGCACTGGCAGAATCACTGCAGTTTACTCGGAGATAGAAACTGATAGATGTAGACGCGGAGCAAGGCAAAGAATGCTTCCGATCGGCGGCCACGCGAGGCAGGGGTTCGATGGCGATAAAAGGTCAGGACCAGGGGAAGAGGTGGGGGAGAGAAGAAAACGGAATTCGCTTGGGCGCACTGCAAATCCTGGCGTTAGCAAGTTTAAGTCGACAGACAGCATCAAAGAACAGCAATTTTGCCTTCAAGTTGATGTGCCTTGGCAGTCTGCACGCGCGCGGTTTGGCTGCTTGCAAGGTGCATAAAGACGCGTAACTGGCCATGGAATTGAACAGCAGTTCGAAGGGGTGTTCCGACCAAAACTGTTGAACAAAAAAACTCGCTTGAATGTTAGTGTTGATTTGCTTCTTGAAACAGGGCCGGAAGCACGCGGCGAACGCGATTAGTTCCAGTTACCACTGCTACTGACGCGCCGAAGCAAAACGTTAATCCACTTGATAGCGTTCAGGGCAGGGTTAGCGGCCACGTTGCATCGGAATCACCGCCTGCGGTTGGGGTGTGATATATCGATAGAGCGCGCAAGATAGAAGAGACCAGTTTGAAAGCCGCATCGTCAATCATTCATCGAGACCGAAAGGATTGCTGTACTCTGAATTCATCTACTCTAGGCATGTGAGTAGGTACAAGATTGCCAAAAAAAAAGACCACAATCTCTCGTTCCACAGAGGCACAGCCGCGTGCTACCTTAGTCCCAGCTCGTCACCTCCGTGTCCGGCGTTCCCGGAATACGCTTGTTCAACGCCAGACAAAGGCTCTCTTCATAGAAGAGAGCCCGAGGGCAAGACGGCGAATTCTGGTATTTGGCCGGCTGCGGCGGGAACTCGATCCTCAATATGCGTGTCGGCCACTCGGTTGGCTCGTCTAGCACAACACGCCCGTACTGTCCCATCCACTCTTTGCTCCCTTCGACCGTGGGTCCGATCACGATGACGCGCGTGTGCTCGAGTGTGCCGATGTGGTCCTTGAACTCGCCGACGGTGCGACGCGGATATATGAGCGGATACGGCAGGTACTTTGTTTGTCCCGGCCCAACGAAGATCTTCGCCATATTTTTCCAGGCCTTCTCGGACAGCGGCTCATCCAACGGCTTGAGGTATCCTTCCATCCCGCAGAGCTTGTCTTTGCCCCGCACAGTTTGGGCAATGCCAGACTGACGCCAGTAGTTCACGGCATCGACAAACTCCCTCTGCGTCGCCACGCGCACGTCCAGGCGCTTGTTGATGAAGAGAGGGTTGTTTATCAAGAACCGCAGGGAGAGGATGTCGTCCATCGCAGGCGGGGGGCCATATTTAGCCACCCAAGGAAGTGTTGTGGGTGCAACGAGCTTCGGACGCTGATCGAAAAACATGGTATCGGCAAGGGACTTGAGGAGCGTGGTCGTGTACAGCGGGAGGCCAGAGCCGCGATGTGCAAGATTATTGTACGGTATTTGCTCCCGTTTGTTGCCGGTGTCGATGCGATCGAGGGCAACTGTGACGACGAGCTTCGAATACCGCTCGAAGATATTGGCGATTTTCGAGGGCGACGCAACTGTCCAGGAGTAACCCTTGATGTCGCCGTACAGTCCCTTGAAATGATGGTCACCGACGACACGAATTGGGATTTCGTTGAGCCACGGGACCGCATCCTTGCGCATCTCGCGCCGCAGTTTCGCCCGCTGACGCTCGAGGGTTGCCGACGGTAGAGTATTGCCGTTGCGACGGACTTGATGGTCGCGGTAGTCGTTGGCGTCGAACTGTTCAAATGCAATGTGCGTTCCCGGTACGAGAATCTGAAAATCGTTCAGGACGGTCTACAGTGTTTGAGGGAAGATAGTCTTACTACCGGCGCATCCCGCGGTGTTTCATCCGCTTCAACAACCAAGCGGTTTGCCGCAACCTCCATGTCGATGTCGAGCTGCACAGCTGCGCAGTCGGCAGCTGGATTTGGAGCGGGACGCGTCTCCGAAATGTTGGTCTGTGCTGCCTCGACAAGAATGAATCTGCCTTGATTGATTTCGGCCTGTAGAGCATCGTTAGTTTTGCAATAAGAAGCAGCACGGCGGAGCCTGCTTACAGGATAAATTTCGATCCATCCCGCTGGCAAGATCGCAACCACAAATCCGACCTTGTTGATATGCGGACCACGTATAACGCGCACAACGTCGCCGATCTTGAACTCGACAAAAACGAGACGCAACGGGAGGCGCGTCTGAATTTGTCCCTGTTGGGCGAGGTCATCGTCTTGAGCGAAGCTATGGTCGAGAACGACATCTGGACCGTTTACTTCGTGGACCATCGCCGAAATCCCGAGCATCTGGCCTGGTGAAACGCTCGTAACGCGATCTCCTGCGCGAATGCGACGCGGGAAGGCGAGTAGATGGAGCCGGAGATCGTGGACCGGATAATATTGGGCAGCCTCGAGTCGAAACTTCCACGCATGAGGGTGGCACCACGAGTCTTCGTCAGGCTCGACGACGCAGGCGTAGCGAACACGGTCGACAACACATTCTTCGTTAACCTCTTTGCTGAGCCGCACGACACCGGTCTCGTCACGCGCAGTTTTGACCTCGTGAATGGCGACGATGAGGCCCGCGCTGCGACGCCATGGGGCGTCTGCCGGCAAGACTACCAAGTCGCCTGGTTGGAGAGCTCCCGTATGGCCGCTGAATGGGAGGTCGAGCTGTCCGTCGACATTGGCCCGACGGAACAACGCCAATTCCGCATCTCGAGGAACAACGTCGTACTCGTAAGGCACAGGCTCAACTCGACGAAGGCCAATGACCTCGAGGCCGCCTTCTGTAAAGCACCGTTTGGACCACATGAAGGTCTTGTTCCTCCGCTTGACCTGGGCGGCGTTGACGCGCTTGGGATCAAATAGGCAGAGCCGCTCCTCCTCGCTTGGACCACCGCGGAGAGTCGGTATGATCAAGATTTCATCCCATTCGTACATCTCGCGGGGGTCGGGGGAAGGGTTGGCTTGCAGCAAACCGAGATGGCCAGCGTGTTCCCCGGAACGAAACCTGATCCAACGAGCAGACAAGCGGGCTGCGATGCGATTGCTCGTGCCGCAGCGGGAGCGGATGAACAGGTTGGCCTCGAAGCCGCTAATGGGTTTAGGCCCGCGCCGTTCCCACGCGCAGAGTGTCTGTGTGGCGAAAAGGGCGAGTTGCGCGCAGAAGTACTTGTAGGTCGACATCTTGAGCACCTCGATCATCCTTGGCCCGCTCTCCGTCGTTTGAACGACCTTCCAGTCCAGCTTGGACTGCGCCCATCGCACTGGCTCATGCTCTCTCGTCCACTGGAGTTCTCCCGGCCGAATTTCGACAACAACAAGGCCCGAGCCAAGTCCGACGGCAGTTGCGCTGGCGACACAGCTGGTGTGGAAGAGGTAGAGGAGAAGATCGTACTCGTGTTTCGGGCGAGTGTATACGATGAAGAACCTGTTGTCGCCAGCGGGCACGGGCGGTACGCTGTTGTCGATCTCGGTGCGATCACGTGAAGGCAGACAGGGTGTATATTTCGCGGAGAGTGCCTCGCCAATGGCGCGCAGCTCATCCGGATCGTCGGGCAATCCCTCCTCGATGTCTGGAAACAGGCGAGGGTTGGCGGCGACGACGCTATGGTCCGGCTCAAAGTCGCCGTCGTCCTCGTCGTTAATGAATTGGCGGTCCGAGTCAGTGACGCTTTCTTCGTGGTCCGAATCCGAATCAGCATTTGCCTCCGTCGCAATGACATCGAGGAAGTGGAGGAAGCTTTCGTCACGTTGAAGGCGCCGTTTCTTTCGTGGAGGCTCCGAGTCGTCGTCTGCGCGCGACGACACGCTTGGTGAATGCAGCGCCGAATTCGTACTAGAATTCACGGCCGTATTGAGAGGGGAAGGTAGTTCGTCGTCGTTGCCGATGGTAGAGACCTCATCGGTAGGGGCAGGGAAAAATAGTGGAAGGCGCGAGGAACCGGATGGCTTGAGGCGATCCAACGAGACGGGGCGAAAGGGCATCGAAGGCCACTGTGTCCAATGACTCCGCAGATCCACCACCTTCTCGTCCCATATTGCGGCTGACGAAGGGGCAAGGAGGGCTTCGTGCGTGTGTTAGCCATTGAATACAACTGGCACCAAATACTTACGCGGCGCCTTTGTAAAATCGTCGGAATCGGTATTCGATGTTTTTGGTGGTTGCGAGGCATCCTGTGCATCGTCAGCAAGCCGGAAGACGTGTTGTTTGACCAGAGGCACCGACCTTGGATGTTTCTGGGCCATGACGAGCAGCCGATGCGTCGATATTTCGTGTCGGAAGGCTTGCACCCATATTTTTGTCGATCTCCATCGCCAATCTCTAGTGTCTGGGGAGCGGTCAGCGCATGGTTCGCGCCCTCGGCATTGCTATGACCAACTTCGGGCTCGGCGACGGCTTCGCGATGAGGGCGTTTGTGGGCGTCTGTTGTTGGTTGAAGGAAAGCATGGAAGATTTCCCACGTCCAACACGGGACCAAAAAACGTTTACAGTTGATACAAAAGCCTACTCTAATGACACGCCCTCCCGTTGAGCGCAGGCACGCTATGCGTATCGAGCGACACCGGTACATCCATACTGGGATTGTACTTGAAAAATGAGATGGGTTTGAAGACGATACTCAAGTGTTCGACGGGCATTCTAAGAAAATGTCAGCCAGTCGGCGGGGAGAACATAAACGCACTACTCACACTGGCCAATCTTCCGGTCGAGGAATATGCGTGGCCCCAATCGTCAAATAGACCAGCAAATCTTCGTTCTCGATGTCCTTCTCGCCTTTAATCCACTCGGAGACGGAATCCGCCGGAGCCTCCTTCGTCTGCGGGACGTACTTGCCCGCGGGCCACACCCGTCCGCCCTTGGCACCCTCAACATCCTTCACCACCCAAACCGGCTTCTTCGTGAACGGCGCGCGCTTGCCAACCCAGCCATCATGCGTCGTCATGAGCTGCACGGTCGCCGTCCGGATGTTGAGCGAATACCCCGCATGCTGCCCGGAGCTGTAATGCGTCCTCGCGGGGTTCACCACGCGCCAGCGCCGTTCGGTTCCCAGCGGCGGAAAGTCGCGCCCCGACTCGGTCTTGACGATCGTGTCCGTGGCGATGAACGCGTTGCCGGCGTGGTTCTCCTTTGACCCTGCGGGGAACGGCGAGGGCGTGATGTCCGTCTCGATGAGCGAGTTGTTGAGGCCGTCGACCATCGGGTCGACGCGGACGGAGAAGATGTGTTGGTGGTACTGCGCATTAACTTGCGGCGCGACCAGGATCCCGTTCGGCGGGTTCTCGCCTTCAGCGGCGACGTACACTTGCAAGACTCCCGTCAACCGAATCTCAAACTCGATCGTGCCGTCTTGATAGAACATCCAGTTGAAGATGTACTCTGTTTAAGCGTTTCAGAAGGACGAAAAGCCAAACGACGAGCGACGAACCGTAATTCGCCAGCGTGGAGACCATGCTGACGACCAAGCGACGTCGACGGATGGTGGTTCCGCGTCCGTTGGGCCGGAAATCTGTATGTTTCCACAGGACACCGGCGTCTTCTTCGTGAATGCAGATCGCATTCTTGATCACGTGCGCGGTACCGTCATGCAGGACGTATGCGCCATCCTGTAGCGGCTCAATATCTCTTCGAGCGTCCACGGAACATTGTATACCATGTAGTGGATTTGGCCCAGACAGTCGCAGCCCAAAGAAAGCTCGCTGGCCATCGCTCCCATGCCGTATTCTCCGCTACAAGTGATTGAGCCTCGAAACACGCGTTTCGAGAGGAATGCGACGCACGAATCAAACGCAAACTTGCGCCCATGAGGATACTCTGGCGCCGCATATGGAACGACCATCTCAGCGAGCGATGCGCGATAGAGCACGGGCCGGATCTCGCCATGGTCGTTGTATGTTACCGTCGAGAGCGCCACTCCCTCACGCGGGCTGAATCCTGGCTCATAATGAGTCCCCGAGCCCGCATGTTAGGTCACCGTAAAGCAACACACCGATATGCATCTTCCAGTTCTGCCATTCCAGCTGCTTGCCATCGAGCTTGAAGCTAACACCCTCGGGTTGCACGATATGTAGCGGTTTCGGCGCCTCTCGCAGCTTCTGGCCATCCGCCTGCATCAAGTCGGACAGGAAATTGAACGGGGCTTTCGGCGGGATAATACGGTCGCGACCCGAGACCGCAAGATGGTCGCCTCCAAGCTCGGGCAGCTTAGTGTCGGGATTTGAGAGTTGCGGGCCATTCGGCGTGTTCTTGTAATGCGGAGGGTACTCGATATGCAGGACCTTCTCTGCGTTCGAGTCGTAAACGATAACAAAGTCCTGCGCGCGAAGAAAGATGAGCAGTCGTTCCTGAACGCGAACCACGACCACGTACCAGCGGGTGCGCATAATGGTTCTCGTCCTGCCCAAAGCGGGCAAACATCATGCATTGCTGCAACCGATACGACACCGCGAACCGGTCGTCGTAGCCAATCGACCATCCTTCGCAATACAGCTGCTCGGGCAGAATCCCTACAAGCCCGGCCCCCGTCAGCGGGTGTATTTCCCAGGCCAAACACGCAGCTGGGCTTCTCACCGATGTCCTTTGCGATCTGCTGCACACGCTCGTCCGCGCGGATGACGACCTCGCAGTAGTTGAGCTCCTCATTCGTAATGGCCGGCTGCGCCCCTTCGTCCAACAGGTCCAAAGTGTCGACCGACCAGACGGCTTCATGCAGTGAAAGGATCACATTGTAGCTTCGTCTGCGTGAACGTGGTCAACGCGTGTTTTCCGGCGAACTTGAAGAAGCGCGAAACACACGCACCCGGTGACTAGGTCAATGAACTAGAACGAAGTGAGCCTCTGAAGGCCGCAGAATGGCAGCAGGACTTACATCGACCTCAGCTTTGCGCGTAATGGAGACTGGTGCCTCGGGTTTCGCTCCAGGAGCGAGAGGGATGCCCAAGAACGCCAACACCGCCTAGCAGAGAAAGCTTTCCAGCCAAGTTCGCGCCAAGCAGTGAAGACCGACCTTCTTGGGTGGTGGGAGCAGGTAGCAGGTGGCAAACTTGAGAGCTTTGACGTCGGTTGTGGTCACGACATGTTTGCGCACGACAGCGCAGACTGCGACGATTTCGTCCGGGGTAAGAGGGTCGAGGGGGTGCAGAGACATGGTAGTCGGAGCAAGAGTGGGCACTTGGGTTCTAATCTCAGGGCATGTCCCTCAGAAAACCAACCGGTGCGAAACCGGCAGCCTTATCCGAAGTTATCGAGGATGACAGTCTTATCGTAGCCCGATGGGTCACGTGTACCGGCCGCGGCCTACAAAACGGTTTCCCGACGACGCTGCCCCTTCGCTCTCGCTCTCTTCACCCCCGATTCCCCGCGATCCTTGGTCCTGACTGCGCTGGTGGCCTTGAAAGCGTCAGCCGCGTTCAGAAAACGACCAACAAACGAAAACCCACCGGCACAAGCACCATACGCGAACGAAGAGTTCTCTTTCCGACGTTCTTCGAAACATTCTCGTGGACCTTCTGGTGTCGTCTGGAAGATGCATTGAGCGACAATGATTCGCCTTTGTGCGCATGTGTGTGGTCTGCCGAACGAATAAGCCAGAAGTGTCGAACAATCAGTGCGGCGTGTACCGTCAACACTCGTCTTGCCAGAAATGATACAAAGGGCGTTCCGGTTATCGACCGATTGCGGAGCTTTCTGCGCTTCTGAGGAGATTCTAGAGCGGTGATGTCTCTGGGCGGAGCTCGGGGTTCACATTCGGGAATAGCGATGGCGGGGAACGAGGTTTCGATTGGTGTAGCATCGAAGTCGGTCCGTTCGTCCGTTTCCAGAAGATCACAGAATTCTTCGGTATCGTTGTGGGCAACCATAACATCCTGGCCGGAACCCGGAACGTCTGTGTCGGCGATTGCGTAGAAAGAGCCTTCTGCCAATGGCCCGACGTTATCGAGTTCGTCGTCGTTTTCCGCGAACATGTCGTCGATTACTTGCTGGGTGTGCACGACGCCGGCGGGAGCAACGATCGAGTTCGGCGGTGTAGACTGGGTGTGCGGGTGTGGTGTGTGGAACGCAGCCTGTGGCGCGAAGTCGTACGCAAAGAGGTCGTCCATCCAAGGACTCGCCATAACACTGCTCTCAGCGGAGCCGGCGTCGGTAGAGTACGTGGCCAGCGGGAACTCGGGGCAGACAAGTGTTTGCGTGGGTTCTTCCGTGTACGCGTACGGCGAGTAGCTGAACTTCGATACGTTGCAATTGGTCCGGTTGGGGAGCACATGGGGTAGGTGCGGTCGATACGCGCGGTGAGGGTGAGGGCGTGTGTAACTGTTCTCGGGGTCGGGGTCGGTATAGCGATGCTCGGCGGGTGGGGCTGGTGCGAAGGCGGGACGTGGTGGTAGTCGAGCGAGGCCGGCGAAGAACCAAGCTTCAAAAGTAATGGCAGGTATCGGGGGCGTCAAGGATGGCGGGCCTGACGGAGGAGGAGGACGTGGAGGACGCGACATGGTCGTTGCGGAAAAGAAGTGTTGATGCGATCAAGCCAGGAAAATATTCACACCTCGAAAGCCATTTCGCGAGGAAACAAAGTAGCACTAAATTCTACACCAGTAGCCTCGAAGACTCTGCGATGCTCTTCGACCTCGTCACTGTCTTTCCCCACCAGCTCTATTGCCACATTTTGTGCTAGCAACGCCCCGTCCCCGCGTGAAATTAAGCCCTCTACGAGCTTGAACGCTTGAAGTATAATTTGCCGTGCCGTGGTTGGTCTTCTGGTATCGATATGAATAGGGAGCACAACGATTTTGGCGTAACGGCGAGCGCGTCCACAATGCTTGAACTTGACAGTCGAATCCGGAGGTCGGTGAGCCCCGTCGTCCTTTGCAGCACCTCCATCAAGAACCCCGGTGGACAAGCAATGTAAAGCGAAAGTCGACGGAGAGTCGGAGACACTGGGAGGATTGAGATGAGATGGGGTTGCAGCGCTTTGACGGCGGTCTGTGCCGGTATTCGTTTACTTTCGCCGAGCGAAAGACTGACGAGAAGGGGCATTTCGAACATCTCGAAGAATGCAACCAGGCTGAGGGCGTCCGGCACCTCGAGAACCAGAGTTTGGAGATGCTCGAGTGTTGTCCGAGAACTCGTCTGTCTGGCTTGGCCTGGCGCCGCAAGCGGCGTGAGATGGCACGCAACGAGCGACGTGCACAGCGGAAGGACCGCCTGCAAGTCGTAGAGCTCCACTGTTCGTCGGAGCGACAGAGAAGTAATCTCGCCCCAATCGATTCCCAGCGAAACAACTGATTGCGGCGGGGTCGCACGAAACACCGTCTGCGACACGGACAACTTTTTGAGACCAGGGAAGATTTTGCTCGTCTTGGGCGTCTTCCAATCGAAGCCCTCTGGCGGACACTGGATCTCCAGGGTATGTAGCTTCTCGTACGCTTTACGCGTAACACGGAGCAATGCCCTCAAGTCTTTCTCGCCCCAGGCACGGACACAGAGATGACCGAGATTTCGGCTGACGCGGCTCAAGAGTTCGGCGACGAGGTTTATCGAGACGTCGTGCGACGGGATGGCATCCACCGAGACGCAGAGCAGCCGGTTCTTGGCGCGATAGAGCCATGTTCGGGCCGCTTTTATGATGTTGTAGACGAAGACAGCGGCTTCTTGATTGTGCTTTGCCGCAAATACGGGGAAGAAGTTGATCCGGACGGAGTCCCAGAGTTCAGCCTGCCGGGTTGAAACCGTCCTCCATGATTTGCAGACGGCGCTGATAGCGAGTGGCCCGTGGTATGCGTCCAGGAGCGACCAGCGGGGATCCTCTGCGGCTACGAAGCCGAAGATGAGCCGGAGAGTTTCGTCCGATAGCCGGCCATTGGCTATCGGCGTCGACATCGGTGGTGGTTGATCGAGTCCAAGGCGCGCATCGTCAGACACGTGCACGTGTTTTGTCACCAAAAGGTGGTAAGTAAATACATGCGGATCCTAGCCTTGGAATACATAGTTCCTGCTACCCTTTAAGAGGGAATCGAGATGCGCTTTCGCCTCGTTTGAGAAACCAGGCGTCATGAACGTGAACGTCGCCTGCGGCTGCCCGTCCACCGCTGCGTAGGTCGCCATCAGCCTCGCCATGTTCTCCATAATCTCTTTCTCCTCTTGGACTTTCGCTTTCCACATCTCCGCCAAGCCAGCACGAGCACCCCACAACTGGTGTTTGCGATACGCAGCACTCTTGGGGTCGAGGTACTCGTCGACGGGTTCAAAGTCCTCCGCCCAGCAACGTTTCTTGACGTTGGCAGCCCAGGTGCTCGCGCGTTGTGCGTCGCCGAGCATGATGTACGCGTCCATGATAGTGCGGGTGGAGATGGGGTACAAGTAACAGTGCTGCAGGTTCTCCTTCTCCAGCAAGATGAGTTGTTCGAGGCATTTCTTGACGATCCAGTTGTCGGGCAGCGACGGATTGCCAGCCCATTCCATTATCGCACTCGTCGGGTCGAACTTGCTGATCGCCAGCCGACGAGCGTCGCTCTCAGCGATATGCTCAACGTCGGTGCAGACAGGGCAGTCGCACGTGAAGCCGTAGGGTTTGTGAGATTCGTCACGCTCAGCCTTGGGGGCCAGCGAATCGGTATAGCGCCAAGTGAGCTCTTCTCCCTCAGCGATGTCGCGTACGGCGTACAGACGGTATGCGAGTTGAGGGAGAGAAAAGCTCGGTTCCGTGTTTGGGGTGCAGCTGTGAACTCGTCAGCAAAGAAAATTGAAAGGGCAGTGAACGCAATACCTGTGGTTAAGACGAGAGATCGCATCGCCAATCGCGCTATACGCCGCAGACTCCCCACTCCCTCGAGGTTTCAAGCCCGCCACTGGCATGCCGATTCCATTCGTGCGTACGATGCCAGTGATGGGGCCCGACCCATCTTCGGTATGACTATTGTGCAGCCTGAAGAATGCGTCCCTGCGTTCCTCTGTCATGCGCTCGATGACCGGCTCGACAAACTGTTCTCGGTCGTTGAGCTGGTGTTGGAGGATCTGCTCGCCAGTCAAGTCGGTCGGGAAGGGGCAGTGCACCGTCGCGGGAAGTATGAGCAATGGCCGCTCGGTGAGGATGAGATCGCCTTGTTTCAGCGAACGAGTGGCGAAGAGACCGAGCCCTTTGCCAGGAACTGGCCCGACGCGAAAGGCGGGATTGATGGACAGCGGAGGTAGCGGCTGGGGAAATCCTGGAGTGCTCAACAAGAGCTCCTTGCTTCCCTTGAACAAGATGCACTCAGTCGCCGGCTCTCCGGTGACCGACGCATTGGGTGGCATCGAAAGCCATTCGTAGTTCCTGTTGCGTGCTTCGCGATGAGGTCTGTATTCATCCTCTAGGTCGGCTGGAAGTTCGACTGCTTGCAAGTCAGAAACCTATAGAAAGACCAACGCAAACGCACAGACGAACCCTTGTGATCCAGTTTCCCGATTGAGCACGGGAGGGTCTCCTTGCGCGCAGAAGCCGCAATGTAGTCCTCTGTCGTGAGACGTCCTTCGCGGGCGCGGGCATGAATGCCACCGGGCGCAGGAGTCGTCTTCTGAAGGAGGAATCCGCGTTTCATGGTTGTTTGCTATGCGAGCCAGCGAGCAGCATTTTATACTGAAGCGGCCCTTTCAGCCCCGCTTTGACTCTCTTGCTTAGATTGTCGATTGTGCATTGACGTGGCTTTGGCCATGGTGTCGCGGTAGCCGAGGCTTTGTGCTCGCGAAGGGGTAGCACTTGGGAGCAACATGGACGTTCTGGATTGGTGTCGGTCCGAAAATTGATCGCGCACAAATCTTCTCTTGCTTCCGTCCCACCATGGCGCCAACCAAAAAGACCTCCGGGTCGCCCTCCAAGACCCGTTCCTCGACCTCCTCGTCCAAAATCTCCCTCAAGAAAGTCAAGGGCGAGAACTTTTATCGAGATGCGAAAAAAGTTGCCCGCGCCAAGATGCTGAACGGCGGCAAGCCCGTGCGGGACAAGGATGGCAAGATCATCCAGGCTGCGGCGTATCAGAAGGGGGAGGACGAGACGAAGCCGGGCAGAGTACAGCCTGACCGGCGGTGGTTCGGTGCGTTGTTGCTCAGCAAGAGCTTTTTCGATGTGGATTGACGGTGGATTTTGCAGGCAACACGAGGGTCATTTCGCAGACCGCTCTCGACCATTTCCGCACGAGTCTGTCCGGCAAGAAAGATGACCCGTATTCTGTGCTTTTGCGTCGGAATAAGCTGCCGATGGCGCTCCTGGACGATGCGCAAAATTCGAGTCTGCGGAAGGTGCGCGAAACCACTCAAAAAAGTCAGTGGAGATGTTCATCGTTTTATAGCGACCGCATATCGTCGAAGTCGAGCCGTTCAGCGAAACTTTTGGCCCGAAAGCGCAGCGCAAGCGTCCGCGGATCGAGGCCAGCTCATTTGACGAGCTCAGCAAGCTTGGGTCGGCTGCGGCAGAGAAGGCAGAGGAAGTGGCCTTCGAGAACGGGACCGGGACAGTCGGTACGTATCTCCGACGGCAAATCTCTCTCTTCTGACCATCCGTAGAGCGTCTCGCTTCATCAGTCGTCGAGGCGCCGACCCATGCCGACTACCACGAGCCCATTTACGCCAAAGGCACTTCCCGTCGCATCTACGGCGAACTGTACAAGGTCATCGACTCCTCAGACGTCATCTTACACGTTCTGGACGCCCGAGATCCGCTGGGGACGATGTGCGACTCGGTCCTCGAGTTCATCAAGAAGGAAAAATCGCACAAACAAGTCGTGCTGGTCATCAACAAGTGCGACTTGGTCCCGAACTGGGTTACCGAGCGATACATCAAGCACCTCACACCGCGGTATCCGACCATCGCGTTCCATGCCTCTCCGAACCACTCGTTTGGCAAGGGCGCCCTCATCCAGCTCCTCAGGCAGTTTGCCCAGCTGCATTCGGACAAGAAGCAAATCTCCGTCGGGTTCATGGGTTACCCCAACGTCGGGAAGAGCAGCGTTATCAACACCCTCAAGAGCGGGAAGGTCTGCAGGGTTGCGCCCGTCCCGGGAGAAACCAAAGTCTGGCAATACATCACCCTCACGCGCCGGATCTACCTCATCGACTGTCCGGGGATCGTACCTACGTCGGCAGCGGGCGATTCGGAGACGGCGACGGTGCTCAAGGGCGTCGTCCGCGTCGAGGCGCTCAGTTCGCCGTCGGATCACGTGCCGGAGCTCATGTCGCGCGTGAAGCCCGTGTACCTCTCCCGGACGTACGGCGTTTCGCTGCCTGACGGCCAGGACAAGTGGGAGCCGGAGGAATTCCTGGAGACGCTCGCGCGGATGAAGGGTCGCTTGCGGAAACACGGCGAGCCGGACTTGGATGCGGTCGCGAAGATCGTGTTGAGTGATTGGGTCCGGGGGAGGATACCGTTTTTCGTGCCGCCGCCGGAGCGCTCGGAGGAGTTGAACGAGCGCGAGGCGAAGGAGAAGGCGAAGGCGGAGCGGGCGAAGGCGAAGGGGAAGGGGAAGGAGGTCGAGGAGGTTGCGGGTGTGCGCCAGAATCTGGGCACGATGATGCAGAAGAACACGTTTGTTCCTGAGGACATTCGGCCTCTGGACGATGTGTTCGTCGGCCCTGCGGATGCTGTTGAGGAGAACGAGCAAGAGGACGATTTAGAGGATGGCGATGAAGCGGGTGGTGATGAGGCCGAACAAGACGAAGAAGAAGAAGAGTTGACCTGGAACGATGTCTGGGAAGGCGTTGGTGAAGACGGCGACGAAGCAGCAGACCAACCGAAAGCCTCCTTGGATGACGATGACGCGGACGACGAAGAGGACGACGAGGCGCCGAAGAAAGAGCCTCGCATGAAGACGAACAAGGTGCGCTTCTTCTCTTGCTCTTGCGCTCCTGGCGCTGATTCTTTGTACAGAAAAAAGCGACCAACTTCTACTCTGGCGCGAACGTCAAGAACAAAAATCGGAGCAAGGCGGCGTTGCTCAAGTCGTTGCCGCATGGAAAGCGTGGCAGGAGATAGAGGAATAGCTGGGGTCTGTTTACGACTTGTTCAGGCCTGTATTGTACTTGAGAGCTTGAGTCCGGAATTTCCACGTGACTCTGAATCACATGGTTTTTCCGGCGATCATGCTCCCGGTACCGGCGGTGACAGCCGCGAAAGGATCCTTCTCCGCACACCCATGGCCGCCGCAGACCTCTCTCAAGTAGTGGGCTTCGAGCTTCCACCCAAGCCCGTACGCGGCGAGCGCGTTCGATAGCACACTGAAAGCTAAGCGTCATTCCCAGGTTTCGTGGAACAAGCGCGACTTGTTGACCTACGCGGCGGGCGTTGGCGCCAAAGCCGACGACCTCAACATCGTTTATGGTGCGTCTCCAACTTGCGGTTGCACTTTATAACACTCACTTCTTTCCCAGAGCTCCGTGAGCATTAATCCGGTATCACCAGTCCTGCGTGCGAGCCGACTTGTTTCCAGACGACGCTTTCGCCGCACTCCCGACCTACCCCGTCGTGCTCCCGTTCAAGGGCGACTCTCAAGAACTCAACCTCTTCGCGTCGACCATCATGTCCAAGGCTGTCCCGACTATGCCCAAGCTTGACCCGAATCGTGGGGTGAGCGTGGTTCTCCTTACTTCTTCGGAAGAAGAGACAGGATCTCATAGTTTGTGTTATTGTAGGTGCACGGCTCGCAGTCGATCCAGATCCTCAAGGAACTGCCTCTTGTGAGCGGCCCGGGCTGGACGTGGACGACCAAGTATGTCGGTGTTGCGGAGAACAGTGCGTTGTGTTTTCTTTCGAGTCGGAGCTGGACCGAGTTGTGTGTGATGCGTTGACGTGGTGCGCTCGCCGCCGTCACTGGCAGCGATGTTTGTGCTTTTGGTCCCCGACTCGAGACTCTTATCCGTCTTTACGCAGTCACTGACTTTCGTTGCAGAGAGCGGCATCGTGGCGACCGTAGAAAACACTCTCCTTGACCCGAAGGGCGTCCCCTACGCCAAGCTCTACGTTAGTTCATATGCTTTCTCGAGTATATCCGCTCCTAACATCACACAGAGCGCCTCCTTCCACATCGGCGCCAAAGCCCGCGGCGAGAACTACTCGAAATACACCGCCGGGCCACCCCAAGCCAAGCCCATCCCCAAGGACCGCCCCGCCGACCACACCTACACGGACAAGACCTCCGCGGAGCAAGCCATCATCTTCCGGCTCAGCGGGGACTACAACCCGCTGCACATCGACCCCAAGATCGGCAAGGGCGCGGGCTTCGGCGGGGTGATCCTGCACGGGCTGTCGACGTTCGGCTTTGGTGCGCGCGCGCTGATCAAGACGGTTGGCGGGGGCGACCCGCGCAGCTTGAAGCTGTTTGGGGTGCGGTTTACGTCGCCGGTGAAACCCGGGGATGAGTTGGAGACGCAGGCGTGGGAGGTGGGCAAGGGCCCGGAGGGGACGGTGGAGGTGGCGTTCCAGACGAAGAACCTGACGAGTGGGAAGGTCGTGCTTGGTGGCGGTGTTGCGTTTATTAAGAAGCCTGCGGGTGCGAAGCTGTAGCTCGCGTTTTGTCACACGTCAGGTGATTTCTGTCACAAAGCGGATAGCAAGGTACAAAACAATGAACAGAGCGGGTTCTAGGGATACAGTTGATTAGAATTCGATATCGTAAGCCAACGGACGCGATTTCCCCGGTTCGAGCACCGAAAACGTGAACCCAGCCCCTCTAGCCAGCGTAAAACACTCGCGCTCCTCTGCTTCGCACCGGAACCGACCCATATGCTCGACCTCGATGTTGGCTATCCGGGGCGACTGCTTCGCTAAGGCCGAAACGACAGCTAGAGCGACGCGGTCTCCGTCTTTTCGCTCTGGGATATGAATGCGGAGGCATTCGAGAGAGGAAGCGAGGACGAGAGCCTGCATCGTGGCGTGCGTAGCCTCGGGAGCGACGCAGCGGAGACAGAGATGCTGCAGCGAGCGTTGTGTGCGCTGGAGGATGCTCACCAGGACGGACGGCGGGCAGGCGACGCCAAGAGAGAGTCGTTTTAGCAAGCCTGCTGGAGAGATGAACGCGGGTAAGCCCTGGAGCGGACCGACGAGCGACGCTGGGGCGATGGCGCGGCTCTCGCCGAGAGAAAGGGATACCAGCGCGGGCATCTCGAACAGGCGGAAGAAGTTGGCGAAGCTCGGGCCGCTGGACAACTCGAGAGTGAGAGCGCGGACGCGGGGGAGGGGTACGCGTTTGTGTTTGCGGGGCACGGGAACGGAGAAGAGCGCGGTGATGTGGCAGGCGGTGAGGGAGGGGCAGAGCGGGAGGATGGCGCAGATGTCTGTGAGCGTGCCGGTGCGCTGGAGGCGCAGGAGGGTGAGCTGGTCCCACCGGATGGGCAGCGCGTTCACTGCTGGGGGCTTGTTGTTCAAGAACATGGTCTCGGAGATGGTTAGTTTCGTCAGGCTGGGGAAGAGACTTGTGTGGGATGAACACCACGAGAAGTCCTCTGGAGGGGAGGTGATTTTGAGCTCGTGCAACGCGGGATAGAGCGTTGAGGGCGTATCGACGAGATGCCTCAGGTCCTCGGGGTGTGGCCAGGCGATGTGCAAGAAGACGAGCTGCTGCTGGAATGGCTCAACGAGTTCGTGGATGATGTGGAGATTGGGATGAATCAGCGCCCGGGGGATAAGATCGCTGAACGAGATGTGCAGGGGGAGGTTCCCAGCGCGTTTGAGCCACGTCTTGGCTGTTTGTATTTGCTTCGAGATAACGAGCCGCGGTTGACGCGCGTTGTAAGGGTGGAAAAGGACGGAGAATCGACACCATAGATCTGGGGACGCGATGGAAGCTCGTCTCCACGTAGCGCAGACGGCGCTGATGCTCAGTGGACCGTGTTTCGCGTGGAGGTTGGCCCATGACTCGCCCTCGAGAGCAGCTAGGATTCTGAAGATGCGCACAAGGGTCTCGTCAGAGAGCTTGTTCATCCCAAAGTTGGTGGCATCTGATTTGGAGTGAGTTCGTGGAGGTATGCACGACGTTGAAGTGGCCTACATGGAGGGTCGGGACAAGTCAGGTGGGTCACATGTTTGATTACCTCAGAAACCAACCCAGTCTCATTCTACCAGCGCAGGGTTTAACGTTTCAAGGGCTTGGAACTGGTCCCAAGGACTCGGAACGGCCTTTAAAAATCCCGATTTTCTTCGATTCGAAGAGCTTAAACTCCGAGTCCACGAACCTTGGCACCTTGGCCGCGGCATCCGACGCGTCTGAGAAGATTACAAGCTCGAAAAACGAGGAAGTCCCGAAGACCACGCTGGAAAGAAGAAAGATGCTTGAGCAGCGCAAAGGGCTGATTGTGGTGGCGCCCATGGCTTTTTTACTCCACGTTTGGATCGGGAGACGCGATCCAAACAATCCATCGTGCGCAAAGGCCACACTGGGACGTGTGGGCGCCAATGGGGCCCGGTTGTGCACGATCCGAGCTGGCGATTGAACGTGATTATCGGATTTTATGGAGTTGTGTGAGGTCGCTTGGAGGTTTTTTTTTTTTTTGCTTCAAGCAACGTTCCAACACGATCGACAACACGATCGAGGGAAGAGAGTGTCTTCTCAAGCCCACAACGAGGTCGAGAAGCCCCCAAGAGTTTGGCGCGACTCGAGCCGAAGGACCGAAGCGGTGCAGACCGTTTTGGGATCGTGTGCCTGTCGGATTTTCTTCTCTTGTTTCTGTACCATCACCACCCAGCCGTCTCCCTTGACGCCCTTGCGTCCCATGCAGTAGCGTCTGCGCCTCCACAACCGCACCTAGACCCCCCCCCTTCGTTCTCGACATGTACCACAACAACTCCATCCGCATTCTCACCGGTTTGTGGCCTTCCCGGGCTGTGGCGCTGGAGCTGACGCCGGCGACAGGGAACAGTCACCCTGAGCTCGCCCAAGCTGTGGCCGGGCGGTGAGCCAGCTTTACCCGCTCTTGCTTCGCAGTACGATGCAACTCGCGTTTAAGGCTCAACGTCCCCCTCGTCCCCTGCACCGTGAAAAAGTTCTCCAACGGCGAGATCAACGTCAAAATCTCGGAATCCGTCCGCGACGAGGATGTCTTCATTCTCCAGTCGGGCTGCGGCGACGCCAACGACAACCTCATGGAGCTCCTCATCCTCATCTCCGCCTGCAAGACGGCCTCGGCGCGCCGTATTACCGCGGTCATCCCGTCGTTTCCGTACGCCCGCATGGACAAGAAGGACAAGTCTCGCGCGCCCATCACCGCGAAGCTCGTCGCCAACATGCTCGTCGTCGCCGGCTGCGATCATGTCATTACTATGGACCTCCATGCGAGCCAGATCCAGGGCTTCTTCGATATCCCTGTCGACAACCTCTGGTCTGAGCCGCTGATGCTCACGTACATCAAGCAGCGCATCCAGGGCTGGCAGAACGCCATTGTGGTCAGTCCCGACGCGGGTGGTGCGAAGCGGTATGTTGTTGCTGTTGCACCAACGTTCGTATACACGCGCTAATGTTGTTTTCGTTCCGCAGGGTGACAGCAATCGCCGACAAACTGAATCTCGAGTTTGCGCTCATTCACCGCAAGCGCGACACGAAGCGCCACGAAGACGCCGAGCGGATGGAGCTGTTGGTTGGTGATGTGAAGGACAAGGTGTGTTGCTCGTTCCCTTGGTGTGTTAATATCCGCTCACTCTTCACAGGTGGCGATTCTGGTGGACGACATGATCGATACGGGGCATACGTTGACGATGGCGACAAAAGCCCTGCAGGAAAAGGGTGCCAAGGCCATCCATGTTCTCATTTCCCATGGTCGGTGTGCTCGGCGATCGCTGTGCCTTCTCGCTCACACTTTTCCGTAGGTTTGCTGTCAGAGACAACGCTGGGCCTGGTTGAGCAGCTGCCGATCGTGGAGCTGGTGGTCACCAACACCATCCCGCAATCGACCCAGTGCTCAAAAATCAAGACGATAGACGTGAGCCCGACGATTGCGGAGAGTATCCGGCGGACGCATAATGGGGAGAGCATCAGCTTGCTCTTCAATGAGCGGCAGGAGACGGCGGGCGCGTTGACGGTGCTATAGACGATATCTACTATTAGAGGTACGGAAATCTACGGCGGCACACGGATCGTAATGTTCTCGACGACGTATTCTGAATCTGCGTAGCCAAGCAGCTGCGGCATGTACGAGCTGTTGAGGCCCTTGACTTTTGTGATTTGCGCCGAGTTGTAGTTGGCGAGACCGCGCCCGACTTCGATGACGTCCGCGTCGGTGTAGTCTTCCTTTGATACGACTACGGCGTCTGCGAGATCCGTAGTAGACACGGAACGCGAGAGAGGTTCTAGTGATGCGACGGAGGAGGTCATGGACGAGACGGCAGCGATGGAAGGCGTGGTTGGTCGAGTTTCGAGTGTGGCAGGCATACGGGCTGCGGAGGTGTCTTGGGTGCCTTTGCGGATGACGATACGGACCGCTTGGCCGGAGGCGAACGCGCCGATGACCCCGTGGACGCCGACTGCGAGTAGCCGACCACCGGATTCGCGTCGCGAGAGGACGTTGTACGCGCCGGCGTCGATGATCACGCTGCCTGCGGGGAACAGTGTGTGGCTGGTCCACGATTTGAGGTCCCGCATCGGCAAGACGGACGGGGCGAACATGGTATGTGGTGGCCGTTCACGTTCAGGTTCCAGCGCCTCGTCAACGGCAGTCAACACGGGGCTCGTCCGACCGGATAACGAGTCGGCTGGGCTGCCCGGGTTCGAGCTCGAGGATGGTACCGCGCGTTTTGCGTTATGGTACTCGATGATGGGGTAGATGTTCCCGGGCTTTTTGCTCGAGCAGATGATCGTGGTGACGCCTGCGCCGGTCGCGATCTCCGCTGCGATGAGTTTTGTTTCCATCCCGCCGGTGCCGAGGCTCGAGCCTAGGGTGCTCGTGCTCACTTGGGAGCGGATGGCGGCGATGGAGGTGACCACCTCGATGTGTTTTGCGGAGGGGTCTTTTCGCGGGTTGGAGGTGTAGAGGCCGTCGACGTCGGTGAGCAGGAAGAGGTAGTCGGCGTGTAGCATTGAGGAGGTGACCGCGGAGAGCGTGTCGTTGTCGCCGAATTTGATTTCCTTGGGGTGAATTTGAGATGCGAAGACACTTGGTTGGGTAGGCGGAGACTTACGCTAACGGAGACCGTGTCGTTCTCGTTGACGATCGGGACCACGCCCAGGGACAGTAATTCTTGGAACGTGTTGCGCGCGTTGAGGTAACGTGTGCGCTGGATATGTGTTGATTAGCTTCAGAGTTGCGCGCTTAGAGACAAAAGGAAGCTCACGTCGGCCATGTCGCCTCTTGTTAGAAGAACTTGTGCTATTGGTTGGTCGAATTGACCAAAGAGGTTGTCCCAGAGCCCGATAAGACGTCCTTGGCCGACTGCGGCCAAAGCCTACGTGGAATGTCGGAATCTACAATCCAAATGAAGACTTCGCATACCTGCTTCCCAGCAAGGCTCTTTGGCCTACTTGCCAAATTCATGCGCTTCAGGCCAACCGCTATAGCACCAGAGCTCACAAGAACGACCTTGTGGCCCTCTCTTCGCAGGTCCACGACTGTCTCCACAAGCGCAGAGAGCGTCGAAAGCAGCATTTGGTGTGTCTTCTCATGAACGATGGACGAGGAACCTACAGGCCGAGTGAGACGGTGGATTCCCAGCAGAAGATGCTGGAGGAGGCGCACAGCGAACCTAGCTTGATGACGATGGTACATGGGGGTCGGGTGCGCGCCATTTTTGCGTGTTTGTGGGCTTGGATTGGAGGGAAGAGCTGGCAGACCGTCGACGCACGAGTCAAGTTGAGAGAAACGTTTTCGGCAGAATGATGGCGGGCTTTCGCTTGCCGCGGCATTCCGTCAGTCCATGACGCGTGTGCCTCAACTGATCGCAGCTGAGCGCACCTTGGTCCCAACCATGAAGGTCGCCGGATTCCTTGTCCCCCTTCTCTCGCTCTCACTCTCTTGGGCGTCCCCCACCGGGGAGCAAGTCGTCCTCAGCTTAGGACAGACTCGCCTGCCCACCAACGACGTCCTGAATGCGGTCAACGACTTGCTTAGCGACGCGACCAAGGCCATTTTGCACGGCAAGAAGAACCTCCAGAAATGGTGGCACGACGGGAGGCAATTTATTAAGCAGGACGAACTGTTGTGTACGTCGGTGCTTTCTGAGATTGGAGTCCTCGTCTGATTGGTTGTAGACGAACTCGTCGAGCATCCAGTGTTCCAGGAACACCAGCTTAGGGTCACGGAGCCTACTACGCTGTGCGACCCCGGGGTGAAGCAGTATTCCGGCTATCTCGACATAGCAGAGGACAAGCACTTGTTCTTCTGGTGCGTCGAACTTGTTGCTCCTGTGGGCTGTTGCTAACACGCGCCAGGTTCTTCGAGTCGCGCAACTCCCCTTCTTCGGACCCTCTCGTGCTGTGGCTGAACGGCGGACCTGGCTGTTCTTCGTCGACTGGCTTGCTTTTCGAGCTGGGTCCCTGCGCTATCGCCAACGACGGCAACAATATCACGCACAACCCGCACAGCTGGAACTCTAACGCGAACATGATTGTGCGTCCCTACTGTCTGCTTGAGTTACTCTAACATGCCGATAGTTCTTGGACCAACCTGTGAACGTTGGATTCTCGTATGCCGACGAGGGCACCTCGGTCAACAACAGCCCGTTGGCAGGCAAGGATGTGCATGCCTTCCTCCAGCTGTTCCTCCAGCGTTTCCCCGAGTACTCCAAGCAACCCTTCCATATCTCCGGCGAAAGCTACGGCGGAACTTTCATCCCGCATATCGGAAGCGCCATTTGGCAAGCCAACCTGCAACTCGCAGCTGCTCCGAACCCAAGTCTCAAGAAGATCAACCTCGCGTCTCTGCTTATCGGAAACGGGCTCACGGACCCGTACACGCAAATGGGCACCGTTGCTGAATACGCCTGCGAGGGACCATACCCCATTTACGACGACCCGGAGGGTCCTCAATGCCAGGCGCTGAAGAGCAAAATCCCCACGTGTCAGCGCATGATCAAGTCGTGCTACAACTTCGACTCCAAGTTTACTTGCGTCCCGGCGTTGCTCTACTGCAACTCGCAGCTCTTTGGCCCGCTGCAGCGTGCGTATTCTACCTTCACGTGATGACCCATCATCTCACCACCTGTGCACAGAAACCGGCATAAACCTCTACGACGTGCGAAAGAAGTGCGACCGCGCGACGGACGGCGATCTGTGCTATCGCCAGATGAACTGGATCGATACCTGGATGAACACGCCTGCAAACAAGGTCGCGATTGGCGCTAACCCGAGCTTGACGTTCGCATCCTGTAACATGGAGGTCAACCAGGCCTTTGCTTTCCAAGGCGATGGTGGACACAACAGCGCGAAGCTGCTTCCGGAGCTTATCGAAGGCGGTGTGCGGTTGCTCATCTACGCCGGTCTCGCTGATGCGTGAGTGTCTTTTGGCCCAAGTCAACGTTCGTTTCTGATGACGGACTCAAGGATGTGCAATGCCATCGGGAACGAGAAGTGGCTCGAAGTCCTCGAGAACAAGTTCCAGTCCGAGTACGTCGCTGCCAAGCCTAAGCCATGGGTCACTGCGTCCAAGGGCGACGTCGTTGGGACTGTTCGTGCCGCCGGAGGGAACGGGTTTACTGCGGGGAATGTCACTTTTGTTCAGGTCTTTGAGGCCGGGTATGTTTTATCTTTATCTTGTGGACTGTGGAGCTGACCCCAGCGGCAGGCACATGGTTCCGTACGACCAACCTGAAGCCGCTCTCGACATGTTTACGCGCTGGATCTCTGATGTGCCGCTTTCGTAGAATTCGGGATGCACGATAGAGCGTATTGTATATTTCTTGTCTTGCATGGCCACGAATAATGTTATGACTGCATTAACAAATAGCAAAAGCAAAGCAAACACGACGAATAGGAACAGCCGGTACAAACTAAGCGACATGCGAAAGCAATGCATCACGAATACTCGAGGCAGAGGGACGCTCCTTGGGTTCTGTTACGAGACAAGAATTGACCAAGTCAACAAACCAGCTCGGTGTCGTCTTTCGCCAGGGCAAAGCGGGTCGAACGTACTCCGGCTCGCGCGCGAAAGTCGAGATTTCTTCGACGAGATCCCAAAGCGTCATGCCGAGATTGAAGACATCGCGTGCGGGAGTCAATGCGCGGTCTTTCGTTGGACGGGTAGGTGCCATTTCCGGGGGCGAGAAGATCGGCGACCAGGCACCTGCTTCGGGGAAATAGTCGATGAAGCGACATCGCCCGTCGTCGCAAAGGATGATGTTGCTGGTCGTCAGATCGCCCCAAAAGATGTTGCGCTCGTGAAGCCATGCGAGAGCGGCAGCGATGTCGCATGCCCAAGCAAGTTTCACATCCAGAGGAAGCAAAAGTTCGTTGATCAGCGTCGGGGGAGGGACGGTGCCGTCGTAAGACGGTATCGTGTACCACTTGGCTTCGAGACTACGGTAGCTTGCGTACAAGAACGAAAGGTCGCCTTTCGGATGGTAGTCGAGAAGCATCCCGCGCAGACAATTCGACTCGTCGACCACTGCGTGCGTCGGCCGAATGAGATGTTCTGAGTGGGGAAGGGACGAGAAGAACTTCAGCTCGTCGAGTAGATCTCCTCGTTTGAAAACCTTCAGCTTCAAGGAATCCAGTAGCAGTTGCACTTGGAAAATCTCCGACGAGCGTTGATGCTCGTAGAATGCCCGAATAGCGGACAGGGAGATGCGTTCGAGTTGGAGATCGTCTGAGATAGGTCGTCCCACGAAATGGTGTTTGTGTATCGTTGACTGCAACTCCAGACTGCCGTCTGGGAGGGTTTTGAGCGTAACATTTGTCTTCCAGCCGTCCCGTGTCTCGACCTCGGATAAAACCTGAGGAAATAAACAATTCTTGACCAGCTTCGCGCTGAAAGCCTACCTTCAATGTCGTCTTCCAGTCCAAGCAGTTCTCGGAGTCGAGAGCGCGGTTTTCCACGCAATCTACAACCTCTTCGTTGCGGAAGTAAGACACATGCACAGCAGCACCCGAATCGAAGAGAGTTAAATCGCCATCTACGAGAATGTGGTTGATTCCTTGAAAAATTTTGCCTTCGTGGTTGAATCCAATTATGGGATGAGCGACCGAGACGGGCCGAAACCCGAAAGATTGTTGCCGCATCCATTGAGACTGTCGAGTTTTGAAGGGAAGAATAAGCTTGCGGGTGCCAGTGGGCAAGTAGGAATTTTGGGACGCCATCGACGGCGTCGGCGATGGGTTGTTGGTGACAAGTCACAGCGGCCCTACAACTTGAAGGGCGCATGTCGCTTGACTGCCCGGTCTTGCATGGAAAAGTACTACGACTTCATTGTCATAATTAACAGCGAGCGGCAAGGTGCATAGCATTCAAAAAGCAACAAGACGGACAACAATAACAAGCTAAAACTAAGCCAAATGGGACAGCAAAACCTCGCGAACGCTGGAGGCAGAGGGACGCTCCGCGGGGTCCGTCGCGATACACGAGTGAACCAGATCCACAAACCAGCCTGGCGTGGTCTCCCGCCACGGCAAAGCCGGACGAACATACTCCGGCTCGCGTTTGAAGGTCGAGATTTCCTCCATGACGCTCCAAAGCGTCATCCCGAGATTGAAGACGTCGCGCGCGGGGGTCATTGCCAGGTCTTGTTCTAGCCTGGGGCCTCTGGGGGTCAGCTCTGGTGGCGAGAAGATGGGTGACCAGGCGCCGGGGTCGGGGAAATAGTCGATGAGGCGGCATCGCCCGTCGTCACAGAGGACAACATTCTGTGAGGTCAGATCGCCCCAGAAGATATTACGCTCGTGCAGCCATTCGAGGGCGTCGACGATGTCGTACGCCCAAGCCAGCTTAACTTCCGGAGGAAACAACGCTTCCTCCGTCAGTGCAGGGGGAGGAACGTCACCCTCCGAAGACGGTATCGTGAGCCAGTTGGGGGTAGGACGGTAGCTCGAGTACATGAAGGAAAGGTCGCCTTTGGGATGATGGTCCAGAAGCATTCCACGCAGACATCCTGACTCGTCGACCACTGCGTGTGTGGGTCGAATAAGGTGTTTTGATTCGGGCAGAGGTGAAAAGAACTTCAGCTCTTCGAGCAAGTTACCTCGTTTGAAGATGAACTCCTTGGAGTTATCGCCCAGCAGCTGCACCTTGAAGACGTCCCAGGCGCATTCGTGATCATAGAGCAAACGAATGGCGGAGATGGATATGCGTTCAATCGATGGCAGGATAACATCAGCCAAAGGTTCTCCAACGAAATGGTGTTTGTGCATCGTCGGCTTCAACTCCAGACTGCCGTCTGAGCGGGTTTTGAGTGTGACATTCGTCGTCCAGCCTTTCCGTATCTCGACTTGCGTCAAAATCTGAGTTAAGATTGAATTATCATTTATGGATATATGGCACTGGCTGGGCGTCAAAAAAGCGGCTCACCTTCAGAGTCGTGTTCCAGTCCAAACATTCCAGAGCATCCATAGCCCGGTTCTCAACGCAGTCCACGACGTCGTCATTGCGAAAATACGACACATGCACCGCTGCGCCTGAATCGAAGAGAGTGGCATCGCCGTCGACAAGGAGGTGGGTGATTCCCTGGTCGATCTTGCCCTCATGGTTATATCCAATCGTGGCTTGAGGGACGGAGATGGAGCGAAACCCGAAAGGTTGTCGCAAGGACCACTGCGAGCGCTGGGTTTTGAACGGGGTGACGAATTTGCGGGTGTGAAAGTAGGTTTCAGAGTTTTTCGCAGAGTTCGACACTGGGACCATCTTGGGCGCTCGCGGGGTCCTATCGAGAGCTACAGGCTTCGAGTAACGGAGAAACGAGAGCTGACAAAGACGGCACGACACGTCGAGCGTCGCTGCCTGCCGTGGAGGTCAATGACAAGGTTCTAGAGGAACAGAATTATCACGTGCGCGTGTCGATGATATACGGTGGAGGTTCTTTGGAGGCCCTAGAGTACATTCGCATACTTAAACATACACGCAAATATCTCATCGCTACATTTATGGACACCCAAACCCCAAGAAAACAATAAAACTCAAGCAAATAATTTACCAAATCCGAGGAAGGCGCATCCAATCACAGTGAATGATCCAACTCTCCGTCTCTTACCGCGTCCTCGCAGCCTAGCCACTCAAGCCACTCGTACAATGCCGCCGGGCCCTTTGCAGGTGAGGGCAGCACATCCGCGATTCCACCATCTATTCCACGCGTCACGTGCCAATGTGAGGTTCCCAGTCGAACGACGCGGACCATCGGGAATCCGTGCTCGACGATGCCGCGGACGCTGCGCGACGAGAAGTCGGCTAGGCCGGCGTAGCGAAGAGATGGGGGGATGCCTGGGCGGAGTTGCTGCAGCGGAGATTAGACTGGAAGACGAAAAAAAAATCAAACGGCAACAACGCACATCGAGGAAAGAGATCGGGTCTCTTGGTGCCGAGACATGGTCCAGCGTCAACGCAAGAACACTTCTGGGAACCAGCCAGGCAGCTAGGCTGGCCGCAAGGTCGCGAGGGTAGGTTATTGTCAAGGCTCGAAGCCGGCCTAACGACGGCAGAACGCCCCAGACTGCCGCGTCGAAACCGCACGTCCTCTGGTCCGCTTCCTCCCGAACAACAAGCACGACAGACCGCAGTTCGCTCCGCGCGCGCAGGAAATCTGCAACGGCAGGGAACAAGTCCGAGCTGCCCACCTTCCGCGTCGCACCGCATACCGTCAACCCAAAGTGCCGCAGGAACGGCAAGCAGCCGGGATTGGCACGGAACTGCGCGGCGGGGAGGCACTCCAGCGTGCACGTGATGCTCAGCGAGTCGAGTTGGCGACCGTTCACAAGGATATCGGCGAACGCGGTGCTGTTTGCGGGGAAGTGGCCGGAGAAGCTGATGCTCGTGAGGTTACGGAGCGCGAGTGCATCCGAGGGGAATATCCACGACATGTTGTGCAGCGAGACGGTGCGGAGGGCCCCATTCTGCGAGATGAAGCTCCGTACGCTGGAAGGATTGCCTTCGCGCGTCGAGTAGGAGATGTGGTGCAGAGTTTTGCACTCGAATGTCGATAGATCGACGGGCGCGTCGGGGCATACGAGGGCAAGCCCGCGGAGCCGCACGGAAGAGTGTTGGAAGACGCGGAGAAGCGGGATGCTATTTTCGCTCAACGCGGAGATGGCGACGTTCCGCAGATTTGTGAATTTGTGCAGCGCATTCGATAGCATTCCAATTTGGAATGCCATCGAGTCGTCCCTGCCCACGGCGTACGAGTATACTCTGAGGGTTCGCACGAACCCTCCGAATGCGGGGTCCACGATCACACGCGAAAGGATATCTGCCGTCCGCCGTGCGTACGTTAGCAGAGTACCCTCTTCGTGGTCAGGCGGGATGGACAGGTGTAAGTCGAGTTTTCGGAACAGCAGTTGACTGGCGACGCGGGATAGCATGTTCGGAACGAACAGGAGGGTTTTGAGATCCTTGCGCGGCAGGAACAGCGCGATTTCGCGCCAGATTTCAGGTGAGAAGTCGGGTTTCTTTGTCGGCATCGGGGCGAGCAGCTTCTCGACGGAGACAGAGCGGTTGTGCAACAGTGCTTTCGCCTCGGGGTTATCAGGTTCGGCGGCTAGTGCTGCCTGGAGGTCTGAGGCAGAATTAGTAGCGCAATGGGGACAAACAGTGCATTTGCGCACCTTCCTGAGCGCCCCGTTGGTAACCCGACAACAGTCGCCGCTTAGCCCGCAAGATGCGCGCCCGTGCGGTATTGTGTGCAGAGAGTGCGTCGACCTGCAGCACGGACTGAATCGCGTTCTCAAACACTGCGCGAGATGCCCTGCGGAGTTCTGAGCGGATAGACACGGAATCCAAGGCAAGACGCACGCGTCGTCGCGGGACAGGTTGCCTAGCGCATGAATGAGCAAGTCCGCTTTCTGGTTGTCGGACAAGTGGAGGGCGACGTCGCGAATGGAGGCATCTAGGATCTTGGGGTTGAAGACATTCATGACTGTGGAGGTGGAAGGTTGGCAAGTCGCGTTCGCGACGGCAGGTCTGAAGCAAAAGGTCGTTGGGAGCCATCAGCGCGGTCTGGACACGGTCGAGGCCTGTCGAAACTGCAACTCTGCGTGCTGGTATTTCAGGCGAGACGAAGAGCCATTATGGGCTTGAAGTAGCACCAAAACAAGAGCGGGCAAAGAAACATCGAGAGTCGTTGCTTGCCTGAGAGGACAAACTTGTGAAGGAGCAAATTTGATGTGTGTTGTTGATACAGTGTGGGCGCATACTCTTAACATACTGTACACACACATAAATCATCGTAGACTTATACTCCTCGCACGCGCATACAGTGGTCGGTCCGTTGGCACCGGCGGAGGCGACATCCTCCCTGGCACCTTCCCGTTCCCCGTCGGATGCGCATGCGCATGGCCATTGGCAAGGACGGCAGTACCGTCGCCACCAAACTTGGCGGGACTCATCCTGAACGGACTGAGCGGCCGCGGGAACTCGAATATCGACGTAGTCGGTTTTCGGGGCGTGGGTGTTGGTGTGGATAAGATCGCTAACGCAGCCCTACCGCGCTCGATGGCGGCCTCCCAGAGACTTTGCAGCGGCCCAACTTCCTGCTTGAGACTCGTCTCGATGATCATCTTCTCCATCTCCTGGCTGAGCAGGTCCATGACCTCCGGAGCGGGGTTGGCTACGGGGCGGAGACGCGACAGCGGGATTTGGGGTGCGGAAGGTTGGATCGTGTGCAGCTCTGTGTGGAGCAGCTGGGACGCTTCGCGGTCAACGGCAGACGCGACTTGGACTAGACGGTGCGTCATGGCCTCGGTCACTTTACTGGGGTCCGGGAAGAATTGCGGGGCTACTCTTGTGAGCGCGATGCTCATGAAGAGGAAGAGCTGGTGTAGGAAAAGGACATGCTGGTACGCGACGCGTTGGGGAAAGAGGGCGTGTAGGAGGCTGCGTCGTGAAGGTTCGCTGCCGGGAGGGCCGAGCAGCAGGCCGGAGGGTGTAAGAGGTGGTGATGGGGAGACGAGGAAGGAGAATTCGAGGGCAAATAAGGCGAAATAAAGTAGATATCGCCACTGAGTAGGTTAGCGCATGAGCTTCGTTGGTGTAGAAACAGAACGTACGAAAGCGACAGGGCTGGTTTCACCGACAGCGGTCCAGAATACAAGGATGATGAGGGTCACAGCATGATAGCCAATCGACTGCATGAGCCCATGTCGAAGGTATTCGCCAACTGTGGTGCAATGTTTCCAGGTCAGCACGTCGGGGCCGAATCTGCGCGGCAGCGTCAACGAGTGGCCCAAAAGGAAATGCGTCTTGCGCACCTATCGTATGCAAATCTAACAGTAGGGTTCTTGACGGCTTCGAACGCATCGCGAACGAGGATAAAGTGCGCTTCGCCTTGCGGCCCCACGCGATCCGGATGGAAGCGCTTTGCAAACTGGCGAAAGGCCAATTTGAGCGTATTATCGTCCGCGCTCGGACCAACTCCAAGGAATTGGTAGAAGTTGGGCTGCATGCCATTCGAGCTTTGCACGAGCGTGTACAGCAGATAGCCGAGCACCACGACGGCGAAGGTGTAGCGGTAATGCCGCTGATACTCGAGTGTGCCCGGTTTGGGCGGTATTATTCGGAAGGAATTATAGAGCAGTCTATGGAGAATGCCGAGGCCGTGTTTTGTGGCTTGGTGGGGGACGATTGCCCAGCCGACGATGCCCAGTATTGGGATGCCCATGATGTCGAATCAGTGCGAGAAAACGACACGTCGGTGGCACCGAGGTCGCTTCGACGACTGAGTGGCCAGACAAAGACTGGGTTGGGGAAGAGAGCGAAGGAGGGCCGTTGGAGGCCGGACGGCGCGAGTGGGATGGAGGCGAGAGTCAACCTTCGGCTAATGACGAAACGCGTGACCTTTTCCTTCTTGACCGCCATCCTCATGTCGAACCCAACTCCGTACGGCCAACCCTACGCGCCAACACCAAGCCGGGGACGTGGACGTGGTGGCGGCAGCGCTCCTTCATCGCGGCCTAGCTCGACGACACCGAGCCTGACCCACAGCTACGATCCCGCGCTTTTAGCGCGACTCAAAACAACCGTGGTCGACGGAAAGCTCATCTATCTCAACGAGCTCAAAGACAACTACGCATCTCCTTCTACGCCGAGCACCAGTGCGAGCACGTCTACGTTCACGCCGTATCGGTCCACCACAACGTTCCCGACGGCGGCTAGTACGTTCATCTCCGCGTACCCTACATCGAGCAGTCCGTATCCAACAAACACACCCGCCTATCAGGCGGCAGCCAGCAGCTTTCCCACTGCTGCAAGCACGTTTCCCTCAACACCCACGAACTATGGCTCGTACTCGAGCTCATCGAACTTCCGCCAGTCATCATATTCTGCT
This sequence comes from Mycena chlorophos, assembly GCA_014461115.1. NCBI lineage: Eukaryota > Fungi > Basidiomycota > Agaricomycetes > Agaricales > Mycenaceae > Mycena > Mycena chlorophos. The sequence goes on from JACAZE010000015.1 coordinate 275,491, forward strand.
TATCCCTCTTCGTCGTATTCCACTGCGGGGTACACTCCCGGCTCGTATAGTGGAGCATCTGGGTCCGCAGCTGGTCTCGTTGGGTTAAGCGGGGCGCCCATTATCCCTGCTGGAGCCCCAGCGTCCATGAGGCCTCCATTACCGATGGGTGGTCTGGACGAAGATGGTGAGGGTGACGACGAGCTGCTTCCTGCGATGGCGGATGACGATTACTCGGCCCAATTGTCATGGCAGAGCGAGTCGAAGGACAACCTCAAGTAGGCTGCGACCTATTATTGCTGCTCTTTGGTGCTCAGTGTTCTGCAGGGTCCTGATGGACAGTTTTACGCCGGAGCAGTATGAGCGGTTCGAGGCGTATCGACGACACGCACTACCTAAGCAAGCGGTTCGAAAGGTGACCTTTTCCGCCTCAAATCGGCCGTCCTCTCTAACGAAAGTGCAGGTCATTCAGCAAACAGTCGGGATGCAAGTGTCCCCGCCCGTCGCGCAGATTGTCGCTGGTTTCGCCAAAGTCTTCGTGGGCGAGATGGTCGAAAAAGGTCCGCGCGTCTGTTTTTTTTCGCAGTTTCGTCATGCTTACCCCGCTTCCAGCTCGTGCGGTTCAAGAACGTCGAGGAGAGACGGGTCCTTTGACGCCAGACCACTTGCGGGAGGCGTATCGGCTGTATCAACAAGAAACGGGGGCGGTTGGCGCGGCGCGGCCGCTCAAGCGGAAGAAACTGTTTGTACGATAACTTGGGACGAAGAAATAACATTTCTTTCAGAACAAGCCCGCGCGTATAACCTCAGACTGTGCGATGGACACAGGTCAAACGGGCTGAGAACAGATCCAGCAGAACACGTGACCTCACGGGCGAACTGAGGCATCGAGTCCATCTGCGACCATATCAGGCCCTCTTTCATCCTCCCTTTCGCTCCTCGTCCACCTGCAACGACTTTCTTCCCGACAAGCCACCACCATCCGCGGTTGCGTGATGGGCACCCACACTGACCCACCTGACACGAGCGCTTTGTTGCCAACATGGTTCGCCATTGTTCCTAAGCGCTCGGCAGTGCTGTGTGGGTGCGGGCGCTTGTGGAGGGTATAAAAGACCGACCGCCTTCCAACGTGACCTCCAGTATCTTGTCCTCTCCCTCCATGGTCTCGTCTCTGACTTGACCCCTCGCCATCGTCGCGGTCGGTATGTCGTCTTCTTTGTTTTTGTCGTCGTCGTCGTCGCTGACAACGTCTCCCAGATTGTTAGTGTTGCGTACGTGTCGATGCCACCGCGATGGTGGACCCACACCGTCCATCGTGCTCGCCGCGCGGCTCACGTCGTCCTTGTCGCGGCCACTGCTGACTCTCAAGGTGAGTAGGCAGTCAGCTATCCACCCATTTCTTCTTCTCTGGCCCTTCCTACTGGCCCTCGACGTGGTGGCACAAACCATCTACTACTATCACTCTATCGGGACTGCGCCTTCACGGTTGCATGTCCCTGCCACCACGTCGGACAAACAACCATCACCCATCCCTCTTCTTCCTCGCCCTCGTCGGCGCGTTATGCTTCCTATGCTGGCTTCTACGCCAACGAAACAAGCAAACAAACAACCTTTCATCTCCTCCATGCTTTTCTCTTTCCCTTTGGCATCCTTCCTTTCACTTTCTCCCGAAAACAAACCCACCACCCGACGAATCCCCTCCGCCCCAGTGTGCTAACGCACTAATCGGTTTCCCATCAAGCTGCCGCGGTCACCTCGACAGCCATGTTTTGCGGGGTTTGTTGTGGCAGGGCCCGTTATCCTTCAAATAACGATGAAAATCAACCCGTGAAGAGAGTTGCGCGACCTACTCGCAACTCATACCTCGACAAAAAGAAGACGACCGCGTGCAGGGAAACACGATTTAGCGGCCCCGGAACGCGACGCGGGGACCCGACTGTCGCAGCGCGCCCGCCCGGGAGATTCGGATCGAGACACTGCGGTGGTTCTCCTGTGAGATTCTCTACGGGGGCGTGCGGGCGGGGGTCTCCTTAGCACTGCTGGGGATTGTGAGGGGAACCGGGATTTTCTTCTTCTCTCCAACCTCTTTTTTCTTTTCTTTTCTTTTCTTTTCTTTTCTTTCTTCTCTCACTCCGAAGAATGGGATGCTGGCTGACCTACTCAATTTTTTCTTTTCTAGGTGCGCACTTCGGGCTTGATTTTGAACACGAGTAGATAGCCTTGCTTGTTTTCTTCTCTTTACCTTGGCTGTAATATCGCGAGTCGACTTGAACCCGTATTTGTACCAAGAACAAGTCGCAGTCCGAAACAGTCGCGTCTTCCGCGATCAGTCGCGGTATTTGGGACGGCATCAGATGCAGCTTCGCGTTTGCAGCCAACCATCCCCCTCCACAAACGGACATATTGCGCCGCCCACACGTAAATGAGCCTGTGTCTGCGTCGAAGACTGCGATGGGCGCCGCGTTGGACGGTTGTCACTAGCTGTGTTCGGCACTTGCCACGGACCAGAGTCCTCCTGCCTGCGGCCATCATCATCGATAACCCTGAGCCTGCAGGGCGCCGCTCTGCAGCTGCGCGAACACCCAACGACTGAGCTATAACGCGACTACGCCTACGCCTACGCCTACGATGCCGATGAGTAGTGGTTCGGGAGCAGAGCAGAGGGATGGGAAGGTGTTGAAACGGTGCCCCATAATCCGCCCGCGTGTTCTTTTTAGTGTTGACGTTCGTTGCCGCCAGCGCCAACCCGAGCACGATCCAGGACAAGTTCATGGTCGGCTACCAAGGCTGGTTCACATGTGCCGGAGATGGGCCTCCCCTTCCTGGACATCACGGATGGCTGCATTGGGTCAACCAGCCGCTCCCGCAGAACGGACGCCCGAATACAGACCTGTGGCCCGACACGTCTGCGTACGACGCGTCGGAGCTGTACGCTGTGGAGGGACTGGCGCATAAAGACGGCAGCCCAGCAAAAGTGTTTTCTTCGCGGGATCCGAGAACGGTCAGGAGACATTGGCGGTGGATGGCGGAGCATGGCGTCGACGGCGGGTTCTTGCAGCGATTTGCTGGGATGGTGGATGCTGAGGAAGAGGGGAATCGGAGTGGAAAGGGCACGTTGCAGTTGAGAGACGAGGTCGGGAAGCGCGTTCGAGAGGCAGCAGAGGCGGAAAATCGCGTGTGGGCCATTATGTGCGTCTCTCTTTGGCCTTGGACTCGACGCTCATGGGCCCAGGTACGACGTTTCCGGCGTCCCAGTCGACAAAATACAACGCATTCTGACTCAAGATTTCACGCATCTACTACACGACGAGCGGATTCTCGCGTCGCCTGCATACCTGCACGAACGCGGTCGTCCGGTGGTGGCGCTTTGGGGCTTCGGCCTTTCAGATTCGCCCGTTCCGCCCGACCTCGTCAGGGAGATCATCGCAGGCCTCCGCCTCATCTACCGCTCCTTCACCTCTCCCGACCAAGACCTCTACATCTTCGCCGGCGTGCCCTCGCACTGGCGCCAGCCCGGACAAGGCGACTGCAGTCCCGATCCACGCTGGTCTCACATCTGGCTTGGCCCGAATGGCTGCGTCGACGCCCTGTCTCCGTGGTCTGTCGGGCGGTACAGCAACGCGGACGAAGTCGAGCGATGGGCTGCCGATCGGTGGGGTCCCGATGCGGAGCTGGTGGCTAGCCACAATTCGGGGATCGTGGACCTCGGCAAGTCGGGGAGGAAGGTGGATTATGTGCCGGTGGTGTTGCCTGGCGGATCTGGCTTCAACTTGTCCGAGGGCAAGTGGGGGGTTTAACAATATCAAGAGGAGCGGAGGCAAGTTCTTGTGGTCGCAGATCTTCCACGCGAAGCGGCTGAAGGGTGTTCGTGTGTTTTATGGTGCAATGTGGGACGAGTGAGTGTTTTCTCTCCTTCAAAACGCATGTTGACCAGCTTAAAGGTACGACGAAGGCACGGCGTTCCTACCGGTCGTATCCAAGGCGAAACAGCTGCCCGAGAGTGAACGGTGGCCGTTTCTAGCGTTGGATGAGGATGGGTTTGACTTGCCGTCGGACTGGTGCGGTTATATCTCCCTCTTTATTCTCGGCTTATTGCTGGTAGGTACATGCGCATTGCGGGCTTCGCAGCTGAGGGTCTACGCAGCGAACGACGCGTTCATGACACGTTCCCGAACAAGGAGTTGCAAGACTACTGGGGTACGCGACCACGTTACGAGGAAGACGCGCCAGCGCCCGCCGCTGCTGCCTCCTCGTCGGCATCGTCGTCATCTGCACCGGCACCGCTCAACTTTCCGTCCGCTGCCGAGCGCGAACGCCAACGCGAGCTTGCACGTGAACGCGAACGGGAGGCCGCCGCGAGAGAGGCAAAGGCGCAGTTCGATGCGTGGTCGGAGGAGCAGGCGCGCAAAGAGCGGGAGAAGGAGGAGATGCCGCCGCCGGCATATTCGTTGGAGGACGATCAGCCGCAGCCAGCAGCGGTTTCGGTGCAGACCCCGGCACAAGCACCAGTGGTGGCTTCGGTCCAATACGCGTCGCCGCAACAGCAGCAAACAGCGTTACCTCCGCAATCACCACCTGCCTCGCAAGCGTCCTTCCAGGAACAGCAGTACACGCCACAACAATATCAGTCTCCACATAACACCGTCGACGGGCTCACGAACGATTTTTCGCGAACCACTCTCGGCAGTGCACCACCTCCGCTTCCGGACCGACGTGAATCGTCGGCGTCTGTTTCTTTGCTACAGCAGAATTCGAGACTGGAGCGACCGCCGTTGCATCCTTCGCATCCGCACGCGGGACGAACTTCGTCGGGAGGATCCGGAACGTTGCCTCCGCCGCCCCAACATCCGTCGATGGGCCGCACGAGCTCTGGTTCCAGCTCGGGGTCTGGATATTCGCCAAATATGGGTGCAGCCAGCTCGAGTCACGTGTACACTGGACCGACGCAACAACCAGTGTCGGGATACCAAGGCCAACCGCAACAACAACAACAACAACAACAACAGTTTGCTGCGCGGCCACAGACTGCGCAGAACACAGGCTCATCATCTGGCGGGTACTCGTCCCGCCCGCAGTCGTACCAGGCGCCGGCATCGGGCCAGTCGCCTCAGCATACGGGATCGTCTGCTGGTGGTTATGCAACACCGTCGGGACCCCCCTCCGGGTTCGGTTTATCCTGGACCAGCACAAAGACCATCGCCGCAGCATACGGGGTCGGGCTATGCAGGCCCGTTGCCGAATGCAAACCCGAATGCTGCCGGTGGCTATCAAGCACCATATAGCCAACCTCCGCGTCCACATTCTACGTATCCTGCTCCATCCGCACCGCCTTCCTCTTCGTCCCAACAACCGCAATACGGACCGCCATCTTCGCAGCCACCTTATGCTGACCCTACTTTTACGCCTGGTCCGCCTCGACCATCGACGGTAGCTCCAACACCAGTCGCTGCTGCCGCTGGTATCGGTATGGGTGCCGGAGCGGGAGCAGCACTAGCTCATAGTCACTCGTTGGCTGTTCATGGGAACGCCCGACCACCGGCAGCACCGGACTCATTGCGGCCTGGTGGGTCGGTGTCGGCGAATCGACCAAACTCAAGCTGGTCATCGTATCCGGCACACGGGCATGGAAACCCTGCAGAGAGGCCAACGACGCCCAATCTGAATATGGGTTACGGACCACCACCGCCATCGCAGCAATCTTCTGCATCGTTGGCCCCGAGACCAGACGTCCGGCCGACAACGCCGAGTTACGCGCCTCCTCCGCCTCTTTCCCATAATCCCAGCTACGGACAATATCAGCCGCCTTCCGGACCACCTCCGCCCAACCAGCCGGGTTACCCGTCCCCGCCGCCCACACACCTCCCGTCACCTGACCTGGGTGCTAATGCGGGTCCGGCGTTCCCGTACGCGCCGTACCAGCCTCACCATCAGAATTCCGGTCCGAGTCCGTACGCGCCGCCTCCGGTACCCCCCGCTGGGTATCCGGGAGCGGGAGCGCAGTATACCGGCAGTCCAAGCCCGCCGATGGCGTTCCCCGGTGCAGCTCCGAATTTTCCGGGGCCGCAAGCGGGGTATGGGCAGTACAATGGAGGCGCGGGTGGGTTTGCGCCGTCTCCTGATCCATATGGCTATGGCGGGCAAGGGCAGGGTCAAGGACAGTGGGGACCACCGCCGCCGATGCCGCACCGTGAGTTGCCTCTCGTCGAAAGTATCACGTGATCTCATCTGTCTTTCAACGTAGGTCCCGGCAGCCAGCCGTACCCCGGTCAGCCATACCCTCCACAATCTGGTTACGGCTTCCCGGATCCTGCGATGGCAGGCGGTACGGGCTCAGTGGGATCGGGAAGCTCGTTTGGGTTCGCGACGAGCTCGGTGGATCGGGTCATGGGTAAGAAGACGAGGGAGCAGTTGGAGGGACATGTGAATAAGCTGGATGGGCATTTAAATCAGCTAGCGGACTGTGAGTGTTTATTTTTTCTGCGAGTTCTGGGTTGAGCGCCTGAGGATGTTGATTGTTTTTTTGTAGCGTCGGCAAAGTTGTTTAGCAAGTTCAAATAATCGTGGGATGTGGTCGAGATATGGTTGTAGACAGTTATTATCTAGCAGCTTTCGTGTAGGATTTTTCACTGTATTTCCTTCGTGGTCGAATGATCACGTGTGCCTTCACTGTTTGATTCCGGACCGTCACCGTCCACGCCGTTTACTCTCGAGCCTCCGTTGGCGGCACTGGCACACAGGAACAGGTTCTAGATGACGAAGACTGCCGGAGAATTTCGTCGCCAGCAGGTCGCTCGGATACCTGTTCCTATCGTATGAGGCGGTTGCGAAATGTTTACACTCGAGCCGCTCTTTCGAGGAATCGAAGCAGAGCGTCGATCGAACATTAATGGTGAGTTCCTGGATGGGTTTTGCTTAGCTTCGTTGGACCACGTTGAGTGCTCGTCTGACCTTCTGTCGCGAGAACGCCAAGTTGGAGAAGCTATCGGCTCGGTGCCGCATCTACGCTTCGCCTTCAAACTACTCAATTCTCCCGTTTCCTTAAATACGTTGAACCGCGTCACCGCTCGAAGTTCTTTCGCCGCCCCCCGTTTACCTTCACTATGTGGCTCTCGTACTCCACAGTCGCCACCATCGTGTTCTTCACAAGCCGCTTCGTCCAAGCTGCGATCCCCCAAACCGTCGTCCTCAATCCCGCGAGACTCGTCGCAGCCAAAGCCGAACTACGCAGCCACGTCGCCAGTCCGGCTCTGAAGATCGCACTAGGCATGACACCCTCTTCGGCCGGACGACTGCATGCAGCTGACCATCCTGGCAGCAGGCTCAGGCGGACAGCTGGCTCACGCAAGGTCCATGGGCGGTCACGAATAAGACGATAATCCCGCCGAACGGGACGATCCACGACTACGCAAGCCAAGCGCCGTACTTTTGGCCCTCCAACACCTCGGATGGGTGCCCGTACATCGAGCTCGACGGCCAGGTGAACCCGCAATCGAAATTATACACAGACCACGACGAACGCGCGGCGATGTTCAACGCGAGTTACCTTCTCAGTCTCGCATGGTGGTATACCGATGACGAGGTATACGGCCGGCGCGCGGGAGATGTGTTGCGGACGTGGTTTCTTGCGAACGCGACGAGGATGAACCCGAATCTGAACCACGCGCAGCTCGTGCCATGTGAGAATACGGGCAGGTCTATTGGCATTATCGACTTCTCGCAGGGGTACACCAGTGTGCTCGATGCTGCTGCGATTCTCGGGGCAGGCGCACCGGGCTGGACCGAAGAAGATGCACGCGCGTTCGAGGAGTGGAATGTGCAATTCCTGGAATGGTTAGAGGGCAGCGCGTTCGGCATCGAGGAGACCGCTGCGACGAATAACCACGGCACGTTTGCGCTTCTGCAGAGCGCGGGAATCGCGTTGTTCACCGACAACACGACATTGGCTGTCAGCAAGGCAAACGCGATGCTGCCCCGTATCAGCGCGTACATCACGGCCAACGGCTCGCAGCCGCAGGAGCTCGTCCGGACGCGCAGCTTCCACTACTCCGTCTTTGACCTCGTCGCGTACACTCGCATGGCCGACATCGGGACGAAAATCGGCGTCGACTTGTGGGGATACATTGGTCCCAGCGGTCAAAGTATCCAACAGGCGATTGACTTTATCCTCCCAGCTACCACCGGTGCCGAATCGTGGCCGTATCCGGAGCTGGATTTTGAGCCGTACATCGCGAGCGATGTGATCCATTCTGGGGCGGATCATGGGAACGGTAAGGCGCGCGCGGCACTGAGCGATGTTCCTGTGCCGCCTGGTGGGGATCTTTGGTTGGTTCGTCCCGCGTCGGAACAGCTGGATCCCGGTTCGTAGGTAGTATGTTATTGGTAGGCGTCGAGTCCCAAATGCAGATCCTAAGGGTGGCTGAACGAGACATTTTCGTCGAAATATGTGTTCCGCAACAACTCCGCCGTTGACGGGCGTTCATCCGGCTCAATACGGAGCATGCAACGCAATAAGCTGACAAGCCTGCGCGTATCTTCAACGGACTGCTGGATCTGCATTTCCGCTGCCTTCTCAGCCCAAAGAGCATCCGCCGATTTAGAGTCGTGTTCTGTCCGCACCTCAGTAAGCGTTGTAAATTGTGATGAACCATACCTCGGAATTTTTCCGCGATATTCGGAAAGTAAGAAGCCCACTCGGGAGGCGCGCCGCCACAAACTGCGCTGATCTTCAGAGGCAATTCCATTTTGCTCAGCGTGGTGAACAACGTTCTCTCCGAAACAATCTCATAAATCTGGATTCACGTCAGAAAGAGGTTTCTTGCAAGGCGTAAAACGGTACCGTGCAAGCCAACGACCAGATATCCGAACGCCAGTCCCAAAGTACGCCTCCGGGCTGCTTCGCGAATCTGGAGACAATCACTTCGGGCGCAGCAAATCGGTCGTTTATGTGCGATTTCGGGACAGGGATTTCGTCGGCAAACCGTCCTAAATGGGCTCTAGTCCGTGAAAGGGCGAAAAGTCGGATGAACGAACCACAGCCAAGATCAAGAATCCGAATACCAGGCTGACACCGAAAAAAGCTGGGCAAGGCATCCTTTAAGAGTTCAACCATGTCGAGGCTCGTTGTAAGATACGGCGGGTACGAGGCAGGGTCGCGTGTACGGTCGGTGGGAACGAGCGGAACGATAGTGGGCGGCCCGCCCTGCGACCAAATATCCTGTTCGGAGAGTCCATCAAGGCCCCCAATGGCGACACCAACATTGCTCGGATACAGGTCTATAGGAGCTCATGAGTGACACAGTGGTCCTGGTGGAGATACAAACGAACCACCGTGAACGATGCCGTGTCCATGTATGAACTGGAGCCCTTCGAGCAGCTGGCGTACGATATTTTTCGTGTAAGGGCGAAAATAACCCATGACGAGAGGCAAAGGAACAACAGGCTCCATAACCAGCATTTGGTGAACGCCATTGGGGCTTTCCACAGTGAATGATTCGAGGAGTTGGATGGTGGCAGGATCAGAGCCGTCCGAAGCTCGGAGACGTTGCAGTAGTGCGACCTCGCGACCAGTTGCGGACTGAGAAGCGCGAAGGGACTTGATAGCGACAGTGGCAAAGCTGCCGGTGGGAGGGCTCTGTACGGCGAGGTCGCTGATGCGACGTGCCAGCCAAACGGTCGAGTACGATCCGTAACCGAGTTTGGCTAGCACCCGATACCGCGGTCCGGACTCAGGAAGGCAAAGAGAGTCGCCAAGTTTGATTGGGAAAAAGCCTCCAGGGCCATAATGCAGGTCGCGTTCTGTGTTCTCGATGTTTTCGAAGGCCCAAACATCCGTCATGATGGGCGGTCCAAAGCTCGCAGGCTTAGTGATCCGACTACTAAAGGGACTTCGCTAGCAAGACTTTTTGCGGACCGCGTGTAAACGATGTAGCAAATATCGTGTACTAGTAACCCGTGGCCAACGTGAACTTCCCTAACAGGTGCGGAGCAGTTCATGCGCCGAAGAACGGAGCTTGGAGCAGCTGAACCGTGGACAAACGCGCCTCAGGGTCGATTTTAAGCATGCAACGCAACATTTGAGCAAGCCTGTGAGCATCAAAATCCTTGGCCGTTTGTTTTCTCTTCATTACTTCGACCTTTTCTGCCCAGAACGCGTCTGCGGTTTCCGACGTATGCTCTGTCGAAGGGGTGAGCACCGAGGGAACCAGAGGGAAGTGCATACCATGCAACTGCTCGGCCGCTCTGAGAAACCAGGATGCCCATTCCGGAGGTGCGCCTCCGCAAGCGGCGGAGACATAGATCGGCAGAGCTACATCGCTCGGAGCACTAACAAGCATTTCTCCTAGGACGATTTCGAATGTCTACGTCGAGTTAGTCCTCGTATCATCGATACAGAGTTGGATTCGACCGTGCAAGCCAAAGACCAGATATCCGAGCGCCAATTCTGGCACAGACTCTTATTAACGTTGTAGTTGAGGAGCGCTGGGATGGCCAGCTCCGGCGCGGCATAGCAGAGGTTCATGACCGGTTCCGCATTTGGCGCCTCGTCGGCGAACCTGCCTACGGAAAGTGAGAATTGGGAAGCTCGCAAGAATGTAAACGAACCGCAGCCGAGATCGAAAATGCGAATCCGGGGCTCGTTACGGAGAAACCCAGGCATCCCGTCCTTCACGAACTCTAGCATGTTTATGGGAGAAGTCAAGTATGCAGGATATGATGCCGGATTGCGCTCGCGGGAGAGCGGGACGAGAGGAGACGTGTCGGGCGAACCGCTGAGGGACCAAAATTCCTCTTCAGAAAAACGGTCCAGCCCCTCGAGAGCGACCCCGATATTGCTGGGATATATATCTGCACCGGCTACATTCAGCTTCAAGACCCTCTCGCAACTGGTACTTGCCTCCGTGGACGACACCGTGCTCATGAATGAACCCGATCCCTTCAACCATTTGCCGTATAATGCTCTTCGTGTGAGGGCGAAGATGCGCGATAACCTTTCTCAACGGAACGACGGGCTCCATGACGAGCATCTGGTGTATGCCATTGGGACTTTGCGCGGTGAAATGCTCGAGAAGCTGAACAACGAGGGGAACAGTCCCATCTTGAGCTCTGAGGCGCTGGAGGAGAGCGACTTCGCGATTCGCTGCAGTTTCCGAAGCTCGGAGGGTCTTGATAGCAACCATAGCACGACCGGGAGCGCCTTCCGCTTCTCCGCTGTCGCCTGTAGCATGAGCTAGCCAAACTGTAGAGAAAGAGCCGTGACCGAGTTTTGCTAGTATTCGATAGTGAGTTGACGAGTTGATGGCTGGTGGTTTAATGGTGTCGCCGAGTTTGAGGGGAAAGAAGCCACCAGGGCCGTAATCCTCATCGCGCTCCGTGTCTTCCAATGCGCTAAAGGCCCAAGCGTATCGAGCCATGAGAGTTCAAGACAAAGATGACACTGTGACCCCTCTTCGCTCTGTTTCTACCTTCAACGGTACAACTCGAGGGCTCGCAGTGATCCGTACGCAACTTGACGCGTCGACTTCAATGCCTCCGCGCAAGAAACAGAAAACAGCGACGGGAAGCAGTTCGAGCACGTCGGAATCCAAGCCCGAAACCGCGTTTCCGACTGCCGACGAGCTCGAGCGCGCCGAAACGCAGTATAAGCGCGCTTTGGAGCTGCGAGCCGCGGAGCATACGCGTGGAAAGTCAACAACGGCCGCAGAGTTAATGGAGCTCGATGCATGGCTGGTGGATGCGGAGCAAGGGTTGTTAGGGAAGATCGTGTCGGGGGAAGAGTTGACCAAGGCCGACTTGGCTTGTACGTTGACATTCCTGAACGCAAGCAGGATTTTGAATCCTTGTAGCGCTCATGAAATGGAAGCTTTGCCGGGGAAAGTCGCGCCCAACGTTGCTCGCAATGGTCCAGTCGAACTCGGAGGCTTTGGTCGCGTCTTCAACGAAGAAGGCGCTTCAGACGGCCAGCGACGCGAAGGACGATATCAACAAGGGTCTTCTTGCGATTCCGCAAGCCTGTGCGTTGAAAGGCGTTGGTGCTGCAACCGCGTCGGGTGAGGAAACGTCGTTGGCGAAAGTTTGGCGAAACTCACCTTCCGTTCTATAGCACTGCTCACCCTACAACCTCCGCATCTTCTCCCATTCATGAGCGACGAAGCAGCTTCGTTCTTTGAATCCACGTTGGGTCCGGTGAAGTACACGGACGCATTCTACGCCAAATTTGCGCGCGCAGTCGATGGAGAGGTCCGGAAGTTGAACGAAGAGATGGGGAAGGATTCGTGGACTGCATTTCGGCTAGAAAGGGCACTATTTTCCGTCTGTATGCTGCGCAGAGTGGATGAACGTGATGAAGCGGTGTAGCCAGTGCCAAGAGCCATTCATCACATCGCCTTCGTACTTTACTCTTGACCGCCATGTCGAGGTACCCCGAGGTGCTGCTGGCTGCTCGTCTGTATCCTGCGACGACTCTAACGTAGAATATAGGCGGATGAGGCCCAGCACCACGGCTATAACGACGGGTACAACCCTTACCAGTCGCAGTACGAGCCCCAAGGCCACTACCAGCCTACGGACCCGTTCAGCACTCCTCGACACTCAAACGACCCGTATGCAGGGCAATATGCGGCATCCCCACCACCAGGAACGCATTTTGCACCGTCGCCACCGCCCACAGGATACGATCCGTATTCGCACCAATATCCTCACAGCCCACCCCCGCAGCAGTACCCGCCAATCCATAGCCCGCCTCCGGACCCTCATGGCTACCTAGCCACTCCCTTCCAGCCGCCCCAGCCGAGCACAACACCGCTTTCCGACGGCTATGCGCGTAACGCCTATCCCGTTGAGGAGCCCCACCATGATGGTGAGGACGAGCATGGCGACATCCCTCTGCTGCAGAGGAACCCGTCCAACGACTCGGGCTTCCACATGCCGGTGCCGGGAGACTATGTCCCTGAGGAAGACGGCAGCATGAACAACAACATTCGCTACGGCAGGATCCCGCAACGCGTCCCGCGACGGTACAAGACCATCAAGCGTGTCGAGTGCGTTTGCCGGTTGCTCTTTTTCGACCCATACTTATTCGTTTAGGTTGTTCCACGGCAACTTTGTCCTCGATTCCCCTGTACCGAAGAAGCTGATCGACATGTGCGCCCAACGGACAGAGCGCGAGTTCGCATACATGCGCTACAGCGCGGCGACCTGCGACCCGAACGACTTCAAAGACAGCGGGTTCACGCTGCGCCAGGTCCACTACGACCCGCCGCGGAGGACCGAATTATTCATCGTCATGACCATGTACAACGAGGACGAGGAGCTGTTCACGCGTACCATGCACGGTGTCATCAAGAATATCGCCCATTTGTGCAAGCGCGATCGGTCCAAGACGTGGGGCAAGGACGGCTGGAAGAAAGTCGTCGTCTGCATCGTCTCGGACGGCCGTCTCAAGATCAACAGTCGCACACTCAGTGTCATCGCGACGATGGGCTGCTACCAGGAGGGCATTGCCAAGAACATGGTCAACGACACGGCCGTGACTGCCCATATCTTCGAGTACACCACGCAGATCAGCGTTACGCCCAACCTCCAGATTCACGGCCCTGAAAAGGGCACGGTCCCGGTGCAGATCATCTTCTGCCTGAAGGAGAAGAACCAGAAGAAGATCAACTCGCATCGTTGGTTCTTCAACGCGTTCGGGCCTCTTCTGCAACCCAACGTCTGCGTGCTGTTGGACGTGGGTACCCAGCCCGGCCCAACATCGATCTACCACTTGTGGAAGGCGTTCGACATTAACTCGAACGTTGGTGGTGCTTGTGGAGAGATTGTCGCGCTCAAGGGCAAGTACGGAACGAACCTCATCAACCCGCTCGTCGCGGCGCAGAACTTCGAGTACAAGATGAGTAACATCCTGGACAAGCCTCTGTGAGTTGCCTTGCGTTTTAATGTCCAACGCTGATGGATTAAAGGGAGTCGGTATTCGGTTATATCACCGTGCTACCCGGCGCGTTCAGTGCGTACCGCTACATTGCACTGCAGAACGACCCGCGCGGCGAGGGCCCACTACAAAAGTACTTCCTGGGCGAGAAGATGCACGGTGCCGGTGCCGACATTTTCACGGCCAACATGTACTTGGCGGAGGATCGTATCCTTTGCTGGGAACTGGTCTCAAAGCGCGGCGGGTCATGGATCCTGCACTACGTCAAATCGGCCTACGCCGTCACCGACGTGCCTGACCAAGTACCGGAACTCATCTCGCAGCGTCGACGGTGGCTTAACGGCTCGTTCTTCGCCGCCGTGCACAGTACCGTCCACTTCCATTACATCTACCGCTCCTCGCACTCGTTCATCCGCAAGTTATGGATCCACGTCGAGATCTTGTACCAGTTCTTCAACCTCATCTTTGCGTGGTTCGCCCTCGCCAACTACTACATCTCGTTCATCATCCTGAGCGGCGCACTCGAGGACCCGGAGTTCAACCTCAAAGGAATCCACGTCGTCAACGTGATTTTGGAGTACTTCTACCTCGGACTCCTCATCATGTGCTTTATCCTGTCGTTGGGTAACCGACCGCAGGGGAGCAAGTGGGGATATACGTTGGCGTTTATTGGGTTTGGATTCATAACGATATACATGACGGTTCGTGTTTTCGCCCTTGTTGCGAGGTACAATATTGATTTAATATCAGACATCCGCGTTCCTGCTGGCGTTCAAGGGCATCGAGACGCTCCAGCAAGAGAAGGGATCGTCGCTGAGCGTAACGGATTTCTTCACGAACCACATCTTCCGGAACATTGTCGTGTCGCTGCTGGCGACGCTCGGGTTGTACATCGCCGCGTCGCTCATCTTCGTGAGTTTTTGCTTGCATCGCAGATTCTTCGAAATGCTGACCGTCTGTAGTTCGAGCCCTGGCACATGATCACAAGTTTCATCCAGTACCTGCTCATGGCGCCGTCGTATATCAACGTTCTGAACGTCTACGCTGTGCGTGTTCTGGTCACCGTCTATTCACGTGACTGACACTTGACCAGTTTGCGAACGTGCACGACGTGTCCTGGGGTACAAAGGGCGACAACAAGCCAAGCACGGATCTCGGCAAAGTCTCCGTCGGCAAGGGCGACAAGAAGAACGAAGTCGAGGCCGTCGTACCGACGTCCGAGAACGACATCAACGCCGCGTACGAGGACGCGATCCACGTGCTCAACACGAAGCCGCCAAAAGTCGAGAGCAAGCCCGACGAGGCGACCCAGCAGGAGGACTACTATCGGTCATTCCGAACGAATGTGTTGTTGTCGTGGGTGTTGTCGAATGGATTGTTGGGCGCTGCTGTTGCGTGAGTTTATTCTTTCGCTCTCGTGTGGGTTTGCTGGTGCTGATTCTTTTCTAGGACTGCGTATAGTAAGGATACGAGCAGCGCGGAGGCAGAGGTCAACGGGTACATGGCCTTCTTGCTCTTCGCCGTTGCGGGGCTTGCATGTGCGTTGTTTTGCTCCATGGTTCTCCTCCCTATTGCTTATCTGCTTCTTCAGTCGTGCGGTTCTGCGGTTCGACGATGTACATGGTTATTCGTTTGTTTGCTGGCGAGTAGAGGCCGGAGCGAGGGCTCAGAGGCGGATGAGGACGACTACACGACTTGCTCATGATATTGAGAAGACGATAACGAAGGCGCAGAACTAATATATTGGACTATTATTTTTCCTTCTCTCTCGCGTACGCTGCTGCTCTGACGAAATGTTAATGTTATTCGAGGCAACGGATCCATGTAGTGCTTGTTTCACACCGACTGCCTCGAAGGAGTATGCAGCCTCTTGTGTTGTGGGTGTCATTCTCCCACGTTCCACGAGCATGTCTGACTCGCAGTTCGTGATTCCCGTTCACGGCGCGGAAAGTATCGCAGACTACGCGCCTGGCGGTCTTCATCCAGTCCATATTGGCGACAAATTCTGCGATGGACGTTACACCGTGGTCAACAAGCTCGGTCATGGTCGGTCTTCAACGATTTGGCACATCTTGGACTCGCAGACCAACACCTACGCGGCGCTCAAAATCGCTGCCTCGGCCAGATCCAGCACCGCCAGGAGAGAGATTGCTGTCCAGCAGCATCTCGAGGCTCGTTTTGACGCCGCCGACCTTGGCAGCAAATACGTTGTGCGAATGCTGGATCATTTTGTGCACGAAGGGCCTAACGGACACCACCAATGCATCGTCGAGGAGGCCCTGGGTCCTTCCCTAGCCGCCGATAACTCTTGCTTCACCGATGGCCGTCCCGTGTTGGATGCAGTCCACAGCATGGCAGCTCAACTCGTCCTGGGTCTTCGCTACCTGCACAAACGCGGTGTCGTCCACGGAGACCCGCATCTTGCCAATATCCTGCTGTGCATTCCCGAGACGGAAGCAGGCTCAAACCACCAGCGCCTCATGAGGTCCCCTCCCAACAAGGCGTTTCATGGTGCCCCACCCTCTCCTCATCGTCCCGACTACCTCGTCGTCGGTCTCGACGCCCGCATGCACGAAGACACGTATCGCGCGCTCTTCCGTTCCAATCCACAAATCAAGCTTTGCGATTTCGGTGATTCCTACTTTCCTGGCATGGCAAACCCACCGCGAGTGCTCGTTGCCCCGCAACTTTATCGCCCTCCCGAGGCATTGCTCCTAGAGCAGATCCTACCCTCGGTTAGGACGGACGTGTGGGCATTGGCTGTCCTCCTTCATTGTCTCGCCTCAGGAGGTGCGGCGCCGTTTGCGTTTACCGTCGACGAATGCCTCGCCGGGATGGCCCACCATCTCGGGCACTTCAGCCCGATTCTCTGGCGCATGTGGCCAAATCGAGACAAATTCTTCGACCGAAATGGCCAGCTGCGGCTGGACTTGGATGAAGAGGACGACATGTACGTGCCGCCGACGCTATTGGGTACGCGGGTCGATACTATCATGCCCGTTGACGGTGCGGAGCGCGAGGCATTTTAATTTCTTCTTCGCCAGATGTTCCGGTACGAGGAGGCAGGCCTCTTCACCACAGACGACGTGCTGAACAGCGCCTGGGTGAAGGAGTATTGCTTACCGGCCTTGGCATGACCGTTAGATTGTATTGTAAATTCCTGTGTACTGTGCGGTATGGTTGTAGCAAATGTGGGTGTGCGAGTCCGTTTTCCTTCCGATGTACAAGTAAAAATGCTCGTGGATGGAACGAAGAATATTAGGCGGGTATTCGTAGGGTGAGGAACCGAGGATTCTCTACGTGGTCTGGTCGAGTAGTTCCGGCGCAGGACGAACGAACCAAAGACTGCCACTCGGCGGAGTGGGCACGTTCTTGAGCGCCGCAACTGCATTCGGGTTCCCAGCGTCGGCGGCAGCGTGGATGACGTCGCCCGCCGTATACGCCTCGAAATCGAGCTCGGGGTACGACCACGATTGGGCACCGCTCGCAGCCGGGATGATAAAGTTGACCGCCTGCTGGATGCTTTGCCCGTTCGAGCCCGTATATCCCCAGACGTTGACGCCGACTTTGGACGCAATGTCGGCCATGCGCGTGTACGCGAGCAGGTCGTAGACCGAGTAGTGGAAACTGCGCGTGCGAGCGAGTTCTTGAGGCTGAGAGCCGTTGGCGGTGATGTAGGCGCTGATGCGGGGGAGCATGGCGTTTGCTTTGCTTCTCGCGAGCGCGGTGTTGCCCAGGAAGAGGGCGACGCCTGCACTCTGCATCAATGCGAATGTGCCGTGGTTGTTGGTCGCGGCGGTTTCCTGCTGCCCAAACGAGCTGGTTTCGAGCCAGTTGGAGTACGCTGTGTTCCAGGCTACGAACCCCGCAGTATCTGCAGCCGTCCAGCCAGGTGCTCCCGACTGTAAGATGGCGACAGCGTCGAGGACGCTGGTGTAGCCTTGCGAGAAGTCGATGATACCGATGTAACGGCCCGAATTGGAGCAGGGAATGAATTGTGCGTGGTTGAGGTTGGGGTTCATAGCGGTGGCGTTCGTGATAAACCACGTCCGGATAACGTTGGCCGCTTGTTGAGAGTAGGCGGCGTTGCCTGTGTAGTACCAGGCCAAGCTAAGGATATAGCTTGAAGCGAAAACCCGACCGCGATTATCGTGGTCGGGCCAGACCTGCGAGCCTGGGTAGACTTGGCCGTCGTATTCGACGTAGGGACAGCCGGTCGATGTATTTCCAGGCCAGAAGTACGGCGCTTGGGAGACGTAATCGTAGATCGTGGCGCCGGGAGGGAGTCCAGACGAAGATTTATTCGTCACGGACCACGGGCCTTGGGAGAGCCAGTAGTTCGCTTGGTTGACAAGGGTTGCTGCTCAAACGTTTAGTTCACGCTTTTGGGACAGTCTGAACGAACCCAAAGTCGATCGCAGCGCAGCAGTCTCGGTACCGTACTGAAGCTGCGCCTTGACCGTTGCGAGCCTCGTCGCGTCGAGAACAACAGTCTGCGGGATCGCTGACCGAACGAGAGGGAGAAGGGAAAAGGAGAGAAGGGTCGACCAAGCGAATGGCCGGATCTGAAAGGTATTTCAATGGCTGAATTGACCTTCTCTCCGCCCTCACCATCGTAAAAGAGCGTCGGGAAGCGGAACGGCAGCAAAAACGAGCGACTGCGAAAGGCTTCGGAACTCAGCATCGCGCCAGCCGTCCATTATATATTAGCCAATGAGTTCGGAGGGGCGAATTATCGGGCAACTCGAGCAGAAGGGGGCCAGGAGGTTAATCGTCGACGTCGTGGAGCAAGGAAAGTTCAAGCGGGGCCCGTGACCGTGTGACTTTTCTGTTTCTTGGTCTCCAACGCCCTACTCGATTGAAACGGACAGTACACCTTGGAAAACGATATTCCTCAACGAAACAACTGGCTCTAAAACTCATCGTGCATCCGCCCTTCTAAGCATGGGCATCCACTTCTACGACGAAAGTCCCAGTGACCGACAGGAACAGGCTGGTCGCTTGACGCCCGGTCTTGCTTTGCTCAAGCGCGGCATCCCTTTTGTCGTGCACGGAGAAGACGCTCTCTCCATCATCCATTTCGTTCCGACGGTGCTTTTCGACCAACACCTCCTTGTCGACGATACACAACTGGGCGTGGCCGTCTCTGCCATTTGTGCGGACCTTCCGTATCATTCTGCTGCTCGCGATACGAACCCGCACTGGTTTGAGAGCCCTCAATTGCACGACGACGAGCCACACGCATTTCAGCTTCAAGAGAACACGATCCTTCTTGAGCTCGATGGTTCAACCAAAGACCTTCCTCCGGTGTGCTGTTGGACTCATCGGCCTCATATACCTGCTTATAAGTGCTAGCGTATTCCTCGACGTATCTTTGTGCACAAACAATCCGTGTTTCACTTTGAAATCGACGATCCCTCAAGTACGATGCTCAACCCTGCTCCTCCTGGCCTCCAGTATCGTGGAATCAGATTCCCGACGCTCTCTGGCTTCTTGGACAGTGCAGTGTCGATCCTCATGGAGCAGCCGCGCCCCTTTCGTCATTCGGTACTGGGCATGGTACTGCGCACATGGATCTCCTACCTCTTTCTCTACACCTTTCCCGATCGTGGTGTCCTCATCCATAATGAAGGAGCAAAACCGGAAGAGCGGAGGCTCACCCAGGGTACGCTCGAGATCCTCGCCCAGCTCAAGACGGAGAATCAGCCCTTCCTGCTGCGCCGTGTTCTGGAACTCCCCCGCGCTGGAAGTGAAGATGAAGTCAACGAGTGGCGAGACTTGAGGAAACAGCGATTGTAAGGTTTTTCATGTTCTAGGTCACGTAGTACCCGTCGTTGACCAGAGATTTGATTTCGTAGGGCCAAAGCCGGTATCCAGTACGAGTCCCAGAACCCGATGCTCGCTCCCTGGACACAGAGTGCATTCCTCCGCAACTGTACTCGTCCCCCGCCAAGGCCAAAACGTTTCACTCCGTACGTACGCATTCCCTTCACGGTATTCTAAAAGTGCTCAAGTCGCCTTCCAGTATTCTCTCAGAGGATCTTCAAATCCAATGGACGGTCTTGCCACGATATTCCGCAATTTCTTCGACTTTGGTGTATTAATCAAGTGGTATTTATGTACCCCTTCACGAGGAAGATTTCTTCTGGCTACCAAGGTACGGCCATGTCGATATCGGCGCTGTGTGCCCTCTGTTTGTCCAATACTAGCTCAACGAAGCTCAGCCAAGGGGACGCAAGCATGGAAAGCACCTACGCGCTCGCTGTTTCGCTCGCCAACCCCACCGTTTGTACGACTTCGGGTCCTCTAACCACCGGGAAAACCTCGCGGCCCTCTTCGGGTCTTGTCCGCGACACAAAACCACAACCTTCTCCGCCCATACGCGAAACTGTACCTCGTCACCAAGGACGGCGTAGCTCAACGCAATGTCCTCCATAAACGGGACCTGCATCCCCCACAGGCCTTCCTGCTCGACGAGACCCAGCGCACGGAGGCTTGAGTTGATGACCGTGTCGTCGGCGCGACACATGTCTTCCGCCCAGGGCTCGAAACGCGTGTACAGGTTCCGCCAGTGTCTGAGCTCGGCGCGCGCAGCGTCGCTCCGCGCAACAGCCTCCGCGTCTGGTAGGTCGCAGTGTGGGCACATGCAGGTGAATTTGTATCGTGCCAGTTCGGCGCGTCGTTCGTCTCGCGGGGCCAAAACGTCGATGTATTGGTTATGGATCTCTTCACCGGCGCGAACATCGCGTAGCGAGTACATCCACACAGAGAACGTTTCTGGGTCCCATTTTATCGCGGTATTGAGTCCGCAACTGCAGAAGGAAAACATTCAGACTGGAACTGAGCGATAAGAGAAGTTGGGACAGACAAACCAATGGTTCGCGCGACTGATATCAGGAAAGATACCTCCGTATTCCTGCTCACTGACCGGAGGCAGCACCAAATCCACTCCAAATGCATTCGTTAGCGCGATACCCTCCACGACCGGGTTATCCTCCAGGGGATGGACGTTCGCCAACGCAAGCAAGCGCTCTCGGGATCGAGACGATACGCGCGGTATGAGCGCGTCAAACGCGTCGCGCTTCCATGTACACGACTCGGGATCGATGTCGGAGGGTACGATGACGACGGGGCGGTCGACTAGGATAAGGGCTACAAAACCAATGCATTAGATTTCTCGGGAACGTGCGAGTTATGCAAGTCCCGGACCTCCCGCTGGGATGTCTCTTGCAGCGAACATCCCCGCGCCTTTATTGCCCGCGTCGGCAACGTAGAAATTCGGCGGGTCGGGCGTTTGCGGGGGCGCTCGCATTCGTAGCAGTTGATCGTCGCGGAAAAGCAGCTCAACGAGCGGTTCCTCGACCAGCATCGCGCAGGCAGAAGTCGACGCAGAGCATCCCAGTTGTTCTTCACCAGAATCAAATATAGGCGCATCGAGGATTGTAAAGCGTTGGGAGCCAGAGCACCATTGTACGTCTGACATCGAGACGAGATGGAGGCTGAGATCAAGAGGTTTTGCAATCACGCACAAAATTTCCCGAAAGCAAGCTTGGTTCTGCTACAAGCTGTGTGTATGGTGTATGTAAGTACAAATTCATGTGTGCAGAGACATGTGTAGGTGCAGGAAATGAGGGGCAGGGAGACTGAGAACGAACAAACGGAGAAAAAAAGAGGTACTGTACTACTACTAACTACTAAAACTATGAGGGAAGAGAATAATAAAGACAAGGACAAAACAACTACAGTAAAAAGGATGAGATGCAGAGGATCGTACGCGTGAGGATATGCAGGCATGCCATGAACGAGACAGAGAGGGACAGAGAGAAACCAAAGCCGTCTATGAGGAAGAAGAAAGCAGCCCGAGAAGCCTTTCGGCATCGCCCGTCTTGTCCGCAACTCGCTGTGTGCGCTCCGAGTCAAACGACACGCCCTTCATCATCAGCGCCAGGTTATGCGGTGCCTTGGGCGCATCGATGGCAATGTCCTCGAGGATTTCCGCAATCGGCATGAAACCCTCTTCGAACATCTCGGGGGTGCAAAGCTCCTTCGAGGCAGCCCGCGCAAACAAGTCCGACACGAGCTGTGAGCTGCCCTCCTTGGCCTCGATCGCCGTCCCAACGAGCTTCTCGACCAGCCGCGCATGGTGTACGGGCGGCAGGGCGGTGAAATATGCCTCAGCTTCGTCCAGATTCCTGATCGCGAAGAACTCTTTCAAGTCTTCGGCGATCTTCCGGTCGGCAGCCTCAACGGTCATTTCCAGCACGGCATCGTCGTCGTCTGACGAACCGCTTTCGTCTGAACCGGCCGGCGTCGCGCTCGCCGTTGCTGGCTCTTGCTCGTCAGTAGGCTTCGAGCGGGGTGCGAGGATAAGACGTTTCCGTTGAGCGGGCTCGGCAGCTGCAACCAAATGTTAGAGTGGAACCACAGGAACAGAAAAAGGATGAAACGCACCCTTAGACTCGGGTGACGCCTCACTTTGGCTCAACATTGAGAACATATTCTGGCTGGACATGTTCGACACCGAGTTCGTCCTCGATAGCGACTCGCGCTTGCTGTCGCGTTTGCCAGAGAACACGCTACTCGGACCCAGCGTCATCGGCAAACCGGACTTGCTGTTGGCAATCTTGCCAAAGTTGGACAGGTCGCCGGCCTTGGGCGGCGGACGAGGTCCACTGCCGCTCGACGCAACGTTGGTCCAGCCATCCGGACCCGGGCCCTGGAAGTCTCCGCGGTCGGCACCGCGGCGAGAACCGCCACGCGACATGCTGATCGTGCGCTGGTACGATTCCTTTTCGGCCTTGGCTTGCTCCTTTGCCGCCTGAAGGAGATGTCATCAATGGACGGCATTGACCAGTCAAAAATTGGCTTACAGCTTCGTGCACCGCTGCGAGCGTCGTCGGAGCCGCCATCTGGTTCGACCGAACTTGCCATTTGCGATCCCGGAGTTCGATAACATCCTGAAAAGCAGTCAGTATGTGATGAAAAAAATACTCGGCGAATGGTGGCGCAGAATGTGGACAAGAATCAACGCACCTGCAACATGAACTGCATACGCGAACTGACGCTCTTGGACTTGGACAGCTCCTTCATCCGCGAGAAGTACACATCCATGTGTGCGCGCGCCTTGGGCGTATCGAGCAGCGAGCCCACCGTCGAGATGAGCTTGCACAAACTCTCGATCTCCTCTTCCTCAGGGTTCTCGACGTTGCCCAGCAGCTTCTTGACACACTCGTGCATGATACGCTCCGTGAGCATCTGCAGCTTGAACAGCTCGCCGATGAACTTGATGAGACCGAGGCCCTGACGCTTGGCCTTTTGCGCGGCGTAGTACTCGTCCGAGTAGAGCAGCGGCTCGTCGTTGCCGTCGGTAGCCTTGTCGCCGCCCTCCTCGTCCTTCTTCTCCTGCGCCTGCTTGGCCTTGTCCTCCGTCGCCTTGATGGCGGCAGCGGCAGCAGTGGCCTCCTTGGCGACCCAACCGCGCTCGAAGTCCTCTTGACAGCGATTCAAGAGATACTTGCGGAAAAGCTGACCACCCGCAATAGGCTTGCCTTCGGCGGTCTTGATGCCGTCGTCCTGCACCTTGGGGCTAATCTGCTCCATCATCTTGCGGCACAGACGCGCGTACATCTCGGACCAGGTCGCTTCGTCCGTCGCCTTCTCGAATACAAGCCGAATAACCTGGATGAGCGTCCGGCCATCCTTCTCGTTCTCCGAGCGGTTCGCGAACTCGATAATCTTGTCGGAAATCGAGTCGAACTTCTCCATCGTGAGCTTGTTGAGCAAACTCTTGACTTTGCGGTCAACGATCTCCGGGGAGTCGGGGTCGACCTGATTGAGCGCGCGGCGATCCCAGCGGTTGGCAGTCACTTGGAGCGGTGCGGCGTTCTCGAGACCCGGAATAGGCGTGAGGGGCTGTGTGGTCGAGTTGTGCTTGTCACGGGTCTCGCCGCGCTTGCTGCGAGTCCGTTTAGAGCCAAGCGCAGAACCCACACCGGGTTGACTCGATGTCCGTTGCATTGCCGGGCGACCGAACGCCGACATGGCCGAACCGCTGGCGGAACGTCCACCATTTGCAAGCTCGAACCGTTCCGCGCTCGTAAGCTTGGCGCCACCCACATGGAACTGGCCGATGCTGCCGCCAAACTGAGAGCCCTTGCTCGGGAAGGGGAAACCGGGGGTCGTGTTACCACTTGAGGGACCGGAGATGGAGGTCGTGCGACCGGGACGAGAGTGGCCACCGCGAGAAGACGTCCTGGTCATCGTCGCCTGGTCGACTGGGCCGATACCGATGGCGTCGAGAGGAGGCAGATTGTCGGGCTTCTCCTTGCAGATCAACATGAACTGCAGCAAGAAATCGCGGTCATATCTGCGCATGTTAGATCGGAGCGAGAGATCTAAAAAAAACACAAACCTGAACTTGCCGTCCTTGGCGTTAACGTTGAGCTCGATCTTGGGACTTTGGATGTTCTCCGGGTAGGGAACACGGCTGAGGTCGTCGATGATACGGGCAGTAGCGAGAGCAGAAGGAAGCGGAGCAGGGACATTGGATTTGAGGGTGCCGCTGAGGTCGAGACGGCCAGGACGACGACGCTCGTGGCCCAGAGGAGTCGTGTCGATGCGAAGAGGAAGGTCTTTGACGGGAGTGGCTTCACCAGCATCCTCCTTGTCGGCTGGGGGCGCCTCGACCTCCTGCACTTCGCCTTCTTCGACCTCTGAGACGGTCTCAGGCTCTTCGGTCAAAGTTGCAGGCGCAGCTGCTGCTGCTGCCGCCGCTTCGGCGGCGGCCTTTTCCTCTGCCTCCTTCTTGACCTTGGCCTCTTCCTCGGCTTTGAGCCGCTGTTTTTCCTCTTCCTCTTTCCGCTCCTTCTCCTTGCGCGCCTTTTCCTCAGCTTCGGCCTTGGCTTTCGCCTCTGCCTCTGCCTTGGCCTTGGCCTCTTGCTCCTCCTTGCGTTTGCGCTCCTCCGCCTCTAACCGCTTCTTCTCCTCGTCCTCCTTGCGCTTGCGCTCCGCCTCTTCCTCTGCCCGCTTCTTCTCCTCGGCCTCCTTCTTCTTGCGCTCGGCCGCCTCC
The DNA here is from genome assembly GCA_014461115.1 of Mycena chlorophos. Taxonomy (NCBI): domain Eukaryota; kingdom Fungi; phylum Basidiomycota; class Agaricomycetes; order Agaricales; family Mycenaceae; genus Mycena; species Mycena chlorophos. The sequence continues at coordinate 300,465 of JACAZE010000015.1, forward strand.
TTCTCCTTGCGCGCCTTCTCCTCTGCGTCCGCTTTGGCCTTTGCTGCCTTGTCCTTCTCCGCCTTCTCCTTTGCCTCCTCCTCCGCAATCCGCTTCTTGCGTGCCTCTTCGCTCTCCATGCGAATCTGCACCGACTTGCGGCTCTGGTGGCCAGGACTCGCCGTCAGCGGCACAGTCGCCGTCGGAGGCGTCGCCGGCGCGGCAGCACTCGTCTGTGCCTTCAGATCGCCGAGGTTGACCTCCTTGCCATCGGCGCTCTTGAGCACGATCTTGCTCGCTTTCGGGCGCTGGGCACCACCGGGGACAAACGCCGCAGCCCCGGTGTTAAGCCGGGCAGAAGACGGTGTCGGGGGAGGAGAGGCGACCGATGCGCTGACGCTGCTGGTGGTCGAGTGTTGCGGCGCTATTGGAGGGGGCACGTGATGCGGAACGGGGGCAGCGTGGGCCGGCGTCGGGGTGCCGGGCCCGCTGTGGATGGGCATGGGGTGGGTGCGAGGGGACATGGTTTGTTGGGGCATAGGCGGCATAGGTTGCCCTTGGGGCGGCATTTGCGGAGGCGGCATCGCGTACCAGCCACCAGCTTGGTACATGTATCCTGCCTGCTCGGGAGGCATTCCTGGAGCAGGATACTGAAGATTCTTGTCAGCATTGTTCCTCGCTTGCAGCGAATACGCACGTAGTACCCTCCCCACATCTGGCCCATTGGGGGCCCCATCTGCGGCGGGAGACCAGGTTGCAGACCCGGTTGTGGCGCCTGCGACAACCTTGGACTACCCATTGTCGAATTCGGACCCTGAGGGCCGTTGGGCGGTCTTGGGCCATTTCCATTCGTCATCGGCGGACGACCATACACGGGGGACGGCGGTGGCCGAGAGCCTGACGCTCCGGCATTTTGTTGTTGCTGTTGTTGGCGCGGGATGAAGGTGGGATATGTCGTGCCGAATTGGGAGGGCTGGCCCGCTTGGTTCTGCGGTTGGGGTGTTTGTTGTTGGGGAAGGGTAGTGGGACGGACAGAAGGCGAGGAGTTTTCTGGTTGTGACGGGGGAGCAGGCGTGGACGGGCTCTGGAAGAGTGCCCGCACGTCAACCTTGTTGAGCTTTGGCGCAGGGGATGACGACGTGGACGGGGCTGCGGAAGCAGGAGTCGACGTCGTCGGCGAGGGCATCCCAATGGACTTTGATATGGACGGCTTGCCATTCACATGCTGCGTCGCGGCCTGTGGCTGGGCGGGCACCGTGCCGAAAGATTTTACGATCTCGGATTTGATGGGCGCGGCTGGCGCGGCCGGCGACGACGAGATGGGCGCAGAGGCATCGTCTATCGAGCCAAAGGTCACTGCGGAGCCTAGCAAACGAGTCAGCAGCGGGATCGGGCGAGCCGGAGCAAACGTCACCTTGTTTTACAGCACCCACATTCTTGCCAGGAATGCTTACGCCGTCCTTTATGGGGACTCCCTGGCCAAGCGTGCTGGGGCGGCGCGAGTGGGTTGGTTGGGGGCCATTGGATGTGGGTGTGGGGGCGGGTGACTGCGAACGCGGCGATGGGGTCGAGGCGGTCTGAGGCGGGCCCTTTGCCCAAGCTGACTTGGAAGATAGCTGGGACTGGTTCTTTGGCAATGAAGCAGTCGAGGATTTGCTCATTCTCGACCGAAAATGAGCCCCAGAACACGCAGAGACGGCAGGAAAACGCACGAAGGTCAAAGAGATAAAAAGTTTAGATTTGGGGGCTGAGTTGGGGTTTTTTCTGAGCGAGTTGTGGTCGTCAAACGAGACCTGCCAGCAGGCTAGAAAGCAGCTGGAATCTAGGAGACGGGGGTCGTGCGGCGGACGCTGGGGCAGCAATCCGGCAAAGTCGTCCTTGTCGTGAAGGACGGACTGAAGGACCAAGTCGACGTGACCCCCATCAACACGGTTCCGCAAACGGCACTGCGCTGCTCAGCATGACTCTCATCCACGCCCCACACACGCTACTACCCTAAGTATACTCTGGCGGTCGTTCACCGCTTAGAATCGAGTTCTCGGCCATGAGGTCCTGGATTTGCCGCTGCAATTCCGCCACACGCGCGGTCTCTGACTCTGCCCCGCTACCAGCAGCCATCTCTTCAATGCCTTCCGAAACCATCTGGGGCTCCGACACTCTGTCTGGGGGCTCCGCCGGCAGTGTCTTCTCCAACCTCCTCAAAATAGGCGCCGGCGTCATCGTCGTCGGCGATACATATGGCTCAACGGTTGATGTCGACACAGATCCCAGCTGCCCCTCGGGATCTAATCAGCTCGTCAGCTTTGTATTCAGCTTCTTGTCCCTTCTCAGGCGCCTTACCTATCGACAAACGTGGGCGCTGTCTTCGTCTTCGCTGCATGCAGAAGACTACTCCTCCAAGGACGCCGAAAATCGCGATGCAAATGGGGACGACGATGGCTGCAACCTCGGGCGTATTATTGTCGTTCTTCTTGTCATCGCTGTTCGTTGCAGCTGCTCCACTGGAATATCTTTGATGAGATGGATCTGTGTGTGGATTGGAGGGCAGTGCGACCAACCCGAGCGCGTTTGAAGTATTTCCCGAAATGGTTGCGGCCGATGAGGGATCGTGGGACGAGCTGGCCACAGCTGTCCCGCGATTCGTGGGCGTCGCGGTCGCGGTCGAGAGGTTCAAAGGAACCTGGGAGGAGCCCGCCACTGTGCCTGGTAGTATGCTGCGATTCGTAGGCGTCGCAGTTACAGTCGCGGTCACCGTCGCGGTCGGGAGGCTCGAAAAAGTGGAATTGGAATTGATCACGCAAGACGTGTCCGCTTTGTGTGCGCGTCAGCCCACGAATCCATGCTTCGTACTCAAGACGTACTTCCTGCCTGGACAGCGAATGTGGTCGTGTCGGTAAGTGAACCGGTACTGTCGTTCAATTGAAGTTCGACGAGAGTGCCTAGCACACGTCCGAGCAGTTAATAATGCTGAATGTTAAGGAAATGCAAGTCGCACCAGCAGGAACATTTGGCGTCCAGACGAATGAATTGTCCGACTGGGTTTGCGAAACGAGGATAATACTTGGGTTTGTGGTAGTATCTTGCAGACTGAGAAACAATTAGGACAGTCACCGCCGGTATAAGCGGGAATGCGAACCTCTGGAAATCTTTCAGAAAGAGAACGTCGGGATGCATCGAAGATAACGCACGAAATGGAATGGCGCTGCGAAGCATGAGTCCATTCTATAGCGAGGTTAGGGTTGGCTTACGGGTGCCTCCATTCCACGAAATCTGAAACGATTGGCAAGTAAATGCATGGGCACTTGGGTTGAGTCAGTTCCGAAATGAATTCCAAGGTGAAGAATCGACGAACTCGAGGTGAACAGAACTAGCTGCTTGCCCAGTGGCAGACGCGACGAAAAGCACGACTATCGCAAAGAGAAGAAACCTGAAGTGTGTTCGTCGACGGCGCTTCATCGCTGCGGGCTCACAGCGTCAAGCAGCTCGAGCAGAACTCGTTTCTCCAGCACCCTTGGTCATTCCACGGTACTTATGCAGAAGATGGATCCGAGAACCTGGAAAGAAGATTGCATTTCACATAGTAACCAGTGGCCGTAGCAAGGTGTTCTGGTGCCCGCAGTGGCAGTCCAGAGTTAAGCGACATGGAGACGAGCACCTTCTTTTGTAGACGCGCTCCCGGTCAGGTTGTGGAAGCTTGGTGAAAGATCCAAATGGCAGGTGATTGCCGATCCTTCAAGTTGCTCTCAACCTCGACCAACTCGAACTCGATGCGCAGACGCTCAAACAGCGCCGCCGGGTTGCGGCCGGCTCTGCCGCCCCCCGAGCGCCCCGGTTCCTCCCGTTCCACCACTCGCCGCCGAAATGCTGGCTGCAAGTCCGCCCTCTACCTCAGTCCTAGTAGATGCCCCTTCTTCATCTCTGGCTGCCGCGGCCCCCGAGCCTCGACCACATCCCCGCATCCCTTCTACGCGACGAACCTTGAACCGTGCTCTTGCGCTGGCGCAACAGGCGGTCCAACTCGACACGGACACCGAAGCTGGCGATCCAGAAGCGGCTATTACCGCATATACACGCAGTGTCGCGCTTCTTGGCGCCGTTATCGAACGCATTGGTCGCGGTGAACACCACCAGAGCGCGGAGGAGGACGGTCGGAATCAACGGCTGCAGCACATCGTGAGCTTTTTTTCGTGTTCGCGAAGTGAACCAACGAAATCCAGCACGATACCTACGCTGCCCGGCTCGCAACTCTCAGCCACCACCACAACATCGCACCGTAAGCTCCTCCGCTTGTTTGCGTCCAATCAAGCTAAAATTCCAACGAATCGGTTCAGAATACCCTACTCGGTGTCCCATGAGTACTCGCTCATGGCCGTAGAGGCAGCGGCCCAGCGCGCGACCTTGGTGTCCCCGATATCGTCCGCGGAAGCGGCGCAAGACCTCTTTGGCTACGACCCCGAGCCGTCGAACGCCGCTCACCCATATGCTGCGGCGGCGTCGCCATCCCAACAGGAAGACATTCCCGCGCCCTCTCACAGGCCGCCAAGAACGTCCTCTCTTATGCCGGCCCAACGAATACCAGCTCCTCTATCTCTCGCTACTGCTAGCACGGGCAATCTCACGAACACCATTCCGGAGACCACTCATGTCGCGCCGACTGGTCGCAAACGCTCGACTTCGGTGTCGGGCCGACGCGTTTCCCTCATGAACGGACCTGCATCCCCTCGTATTAACGATCCTCTCCCACCGCTACCCTCCGTTTCCCAGACGGCCTTATCACCCAAAGCCAATGGGCTTACCGTGAAGACGGACCTTGTTCCCTCTTCACCGGGCCAGAACCCATCAGCACCGTCCTTACTGCCTGCGCCTCCAACAGACCCACTTCGCAAGCCATATCATCTTATGAACCGTCTACGGGGCACCATGACCTCCCCGTCCGGCGCATATCTGACGCCGCGACTGCACGTGCCGCCACAGGTATGGTCGCAAGGTGGCGCGAACCTCACCAACATGGCCGAAAAAGTCCGCGTCGTCAATATCCTGTGCGCTGCACTCGAGGACTTGCAGCTAAGCAGTTCCGAGCATTTCGGCGCGGGCAATGTCAGCAGCGGAATGGCGCTCGGAATTGGCAGCATTGGACGTCGGGAGGGCGAGGCGTGGGTCAGACAGCTCGAGGAGTTTCTGAACGTCTGCGATGGTGTCGTTGCGAGCTTTGGCAAGAAGCTCGGGGTCGGGGAAGGGTTTGTCGTCAAGAAGACAACCTGGAGCGAAAAGTTCTCCCGTCGCATCGACAAACTGACCAGCGGCAAGAAGTGCGGCTCTGATTTTGTTTTGTTTCTTGAACCTGATTTGTTGACCGTTTCTCTAGCTTCGACTCTCCCCAGACCTACGTGGCAGGCCTCGTTCGGCTCTTTGACCAGGTGCAGCTCCTGGACGAGCACTCGACTGCCATCACGGTGTCCCAAAAATCCCAATCGGCTCATAACGGATTGCCCCAGCTTACGGTTCTTATCAGGGCTTCCAACCCCACTTACTCTCGGTGATAAGCAGTCCAAAGCCGTCATAAGCGGGTAGATTTCATAGGTTGTCAATTTCTGTCCCTCCGGTGTTGTGAATGTGCTGTCTGATAACCAGAGGCTGGCTTATGGACTCCCTCCTTCAAAATCTGCGTCCCAAGTCACCTTGTCGTGCTTGAGATTTCTCTAAGTCCAGCGGTGACGTCACTATCGGAGGTTTTCGGTGAGGCTCCACCGCGTCACACGCTCGGCCTTCTCTTCCTCCAACCACCACCATCGACGCACAGTACGAGCCCAGCGTTGCGTCTCGTCGTAGAGCACCCGGATAGGTGTCCACGCAGCTTAGATGTCGTCTCTGGCGGCCTCGGCCAAGCCTCGGCGTTGTGCATGGCGTCGCAACTCTTGGCAGCGATGACAGGTGGTCTGGGTCTTGGCGGCGGAACACAGGTGCGCATGGCGAGCTTCTCCCTCTGGCTTTCAACTGACTGTGCCAGCCCCGTTCAGTGGCAATTGGCCGTCCCGCCCTCTCAGGTGTGTGATGGCAGCTCACGCTGTATGTCTCCTACCAATTGAACGTGTTCCCTCAGGCTTGTGGTCGCACCCTGCCTCTGTTTGGCTGTTGGGCTTATTAGGTGTGTCCGTCCTTCTCAAGTTTCGGCTACTGTGCTAAATTATCCAAGGTGTTGCAATTGCATGCACAAGTCCACACAGCCGACACACTCAAGTTCATGGTCAGCGTGGTGACAAGGAGTGCGTGGTGCTTCTTTACATACCTTGTATGTACGTAGGGTAGCTGTTTTTTTATTTTTTTTTATGCATCCTGGCTGTGTGGGTTATAAGCACTTGTATACATTTCTTTCAAGTTATAAGTACCCCTTTTGCTTAAGGTTCTTATAACGGCTTGCGAGTGCTTTTGACCCGTTATGAGCCAAATGGGAAATTTGGGACAGGCTCAGGTTGTCGCCCCCGCATACGCTGCCCTACCTGCAGACATCCGCTCGGCTTCGGATAACAAACTCAAGCGCGCGTCGCAGTTCTTCGCGACCGTCGTTCTTACCTTTGTGGTTCGCGATCTGTCGCTGTTGCTCGCCAGGTACGCGAAGAACTGCGAAAAGTGGCTGGCTGAGTAGTGGTGCTGGTGGTCGAGAAGAGATGCCATTGATGCTTTGCGGAGTTGCGAATCGCGTCCGTCCGGAGGCATCATGGTGTCGTCTTGGAACAATCCCGGACACACGCGATTACGTCCGGGGAGGGTGGTGGTGCTGCAACTGTTTGTAGACGGCATCGCGTGTGCCATTTTTATCTTTCTGCTTCTACTTTGGGTGTGTGTGCTTCTGTACTCGCGTGCGCTTTGTAGGACTAGGACTACCAGAACCAGGAATCAAATGTACACTATCCAATGCTCCGTCCGGGCTCACCGACAGCTGTATCCTCAACGGCACGTGCGCGTCCACGCATCAAACTCTCTTCTCGACTTGTTCGTTGCTTCGAAGAACCCCCATCGTCGTCCCTCAGCACCCGACTGGCCTAAAACGGCCCACCCTTCTCGTTGGCCCCATACACCCATCTCAAGTGCAATCCCCGGCCAACCAGCTGTTTACTTGCCTTTGTACCCTGTTTCTCAAGGTCCCCGATGTGCGAGCCCGTTTCGTCGATCGACGTGCTCCTGCTGCGCTCATTCGCGTTTCTAACAACAACCGCTATCCGATACGCGTCATAGCCCAGGTCATGGGAGACAGTACGAATCCACATAGAAGCGCGATAGGTTGGAAAGGGTGCCCGCGGGACCAGCAGGTGGACGTCCATTGTCCAACAACAAAACACGCGTCGTCGCGATATGGAGCGCTCTCGTGGGCTCCGCCCGTCACTTGCTTAAATACACGGGACCGGGGTCTCCGGTTGGAACTCGGGGCCTCTGTTGCAAGCTACGATGTCTGCAGACTGCAACTGTTCTGCTGCGGTTATCAAGGGCGTCGCGCACACGACCGCGTCGACTCCCCGCCCCCACATCGTGTATACCTTCCAGCTTGAACGCGATGGCAAGACCGAGGTTGTCAAGAAGCGGTTCTCTGAGGTTGGTCTTTCCGTCGCGCATACTTACGCTGAACAACGACCGCCAGTTCGTCGCCCTCCACTCAGCCCTCGGTGTAACCGACGTTTCGCTACCGCCCAAGCGCATCCTCGTCACCACTTTTGTCCCTTCCGCGTGGGTTGACGACGCCTTGGTTTCGGAGCGCAAGCAGGGTCTCAAAGCATACCTCAACACTCTGCTCGAGAACCCCACTTATCGCTGCCAGCCCGCGCTCAAGAAGTTCCTCGCACCGGCGCTACGCGTCTCTCCGCGCCAATTCGACCTCGAAGATGCATTACCGTCGACCTTATCACGCAAGCAGGCTCAAGAGATCGCTGAGACAGTCGCGGCCACCACCTACATCGCGGCTGCGTATTATCCTGGTTCGTGCGGTCGCTTTGCAACGTAGATGAGCGGGGAAGCCTGACGTCATCCAAATAGACTGGTCTACAGACCAATTCCCGCCGGGGGATCTCGACTTCAGCAAGTTCGATATCCTTCTTTTCGGTTCGTCAATCTACCTTCCAAGGCTTCTGTGAAATCACCTCCTCGCAGCTTTCGCGACACCCAACTCGAGTAACACGCTTTCTTGGGACTCGGGCAGCCAGTCGAGCTTGCAGGCCCTCGTCGCTGCCCGAAAGGCCAGTGGGGAAGGAACCAAGATCATGCTCTCTGTCGGTGAGTGGTCTTGCACGTACGTGGTCGTGTTGTTGAATGCGGAATCATAGGCGGTTGGGGCGGTAGCACCTACTTCCACCAAGCATGCGGAAGCTCTTCTGCGCGGTCGACATTTGTTTCGGCGCTCACCAGCGCGGTTTCGACGTACGGACTGGATGGTAAGCACGCGCCGCCATTGAGAGGTTCCTATTAAATATATTGGTCCTGTTCAGGTATCGACATTGACTGGGTATGATCTGCTCCTCGTAATTGATAACTGCTCAACGAGCACTTGTGTAGGAATACCCTAACGAAGCCGGCGCCGGGAACCCATACGGGTCTGCTGATGCTGCGAATTTGCTGACCGTCTTGACCTCACTTCGGTCCGCGTTGGGTTCGAGCAAGATCATTTCTTGCGCGGTCACGGATCTCCCATGGCTTGGGTCTAGTGCGATCTCACGTTTCGACTGCAAAAAGTCCTCTAAAGCTCGATTTAGACGGAAACCCGCTCACCGACGTCTCGGCCTACGCGGCGCAGATGACCTACGCCAACATCATGAACTACGACATCTTTGGTTCCGATTTCTCACCTGCGGTTTGTTACTTCCTCTACTCATAAGTTTATTTCTCATCGATATTCAGCCCGGACCCAATGCACCGCTTAACAACGGCTGCGGGACCTCTTCCCAACCGCAATACAGCGCACAAGCTGCGTTCAACCAGTGGACCGCGGCCAAATTCCCCGCGAAGCAGTTGCTACTTGGACTCCCGCTCTACGGCTATGTCTACGACTCTACTAAGACTACGCTCTCGGGAAGCTTCGTCGATCCTGAGCCGCAGGAACCGACGGACGAGCTGGGCCCTACGCGGGGAAGCAACCAACGCCCGACTCGCAAGACGACAAGTGTAACCAAGAGACCGCCGACCAATGGCAAAGCCGCGGCGGCGACCGCTAACCTGCAGAGCTGGTACGGGCAGCAAATCCCATTCAGCTCCATCGTGTCGTCTGGCGCACTCGTGAAGCAATCGAATGGAACGTACGCCCAGGGTGGAGGGTTTACTGAGGGTGAGTTGTCGGGCATGTTGTCCTTTTGGGCGGGCGTTTGACCACGATGCAAGGCTGGGACAACTGCAGCGACACTCCGTTCCTCTTCAACACTTCACAGGCCACGGTGGTGGCTTACGATGGTGAGCATCTCCCCTTATCTTATCTCATCTTATCTTATCATTTTCGAGATACCTATTCCCTCACCGACAAGGCGACGCTTGCCAAGGATAACGGAATGGCTGGCTGCTTTACGTGGTCTCTGGATCAGGTACGTTTCCATTCGAGCGGCCCAATAGATGCTGAAATGTGCGTAGGACGACGGAACGACGTTGCAAGACACAATCAGGGCGGCGTTGGGGAAATCGACTTGAGCACGTTGGGACCACACTGTTAACGAACCTTACGACCGCATTCATGACCTGAGTACTGTAGAACACGGATTTGGATGTAGCTGCTGTTATATTGTAGCACAAGAGGCCTTCAAACACGGATCGGTGTGTCCAGAACGTCCATGTTGGCAACGGATCGAGGTGCTTTGTGCGTGGCGCCCACGGTCCGAGCCCCTACGACGCAATTTACATTCAACCGCCGAACATAATTGCAATTATACCTCCAACGTAGCCTCCTGAACTTTCATTTTCACTGTCGATCCTCAGTCCCAGCTCCGTTCCGGTACCTGATCATGGTCAAGAAAGTATTTCAAGCCAACGCAGGTCTTTCCCCTCACGTTGTCCGCCCAGCATGTTCCCCGAAGTCAAAGCCGCGGGACACACAACGCGCTCCACGCCGCGTCCGCATATCGTCTACCAGTTCAAGGTGGATAAAGATGGGAGCGGCGTTGCATATTCGATCGAGAAGCGCTACTCAGAGGTCAGCAACAGTTCTTTTCGAGAAATACGCACCTCATTTCGGCCAGTTTCTCGCTCTGCACTCCGAGCTCGGCATCAAGGAGTTTTCCCTGCCTCCGAAACGTCTTCTCGTCACGACCTTCCTTCCCTGGGCCTGGGCCGACGACGCGCTGATCACCGAGCGCAAAGCCGGGCTAGCCAACTACCTCGCGAATTTGTTGAAGGTCCCACAGTATCGGCACAACCCCGCCGTCCAAGCCTTCATTGGACCGTCGCTTGAGTCGCTCTCCCGCCCACCGTTGGAATTTGAACTCGAGGACGCGCTTCCTTCTACACTCTCCCGGAAGACCGCCGAAGATCTATTGGAGCTTGCCGCGGCCACGGCTAGCGGGCCGATCGCTGCCGCTTACTATCCGAGTAGGCACCGCTGATGGGGTTGATTGATACTGATGCCGGATAGCTTGGGCGACGGAGACCAACCCACCCTCGAAGATTGACTACTCCAAGTTCGATATCCTCTTCGTTGGTCAGTGTTGTCCTTGTCCATGAGTTCGAAATTCGCTCATCAGTCGATCATCCAGCATTCGGCATCCCCAATTCGTCCAACGGCATCACGCTCGACGCTGGTACTCCGACCATGTTGAGGACTCTGGTCGCAGGTGCCAAGAGCAGCGGAAAGGGGACCAAGATCGTTCTTTCCGTCGGTACGTTTGAGGTCTCCTCGTCTTTGGCTGTTTTAACGGAAGACAGGCGGCTGGACCGGCAGTGGTCTCTTCCATCAGATCGCGGGAAGTTCTTCGAATCGCTCCAAATTCGTGGCCAACCTGGCGGCACTCGTCTCCGAGTATAATCTCGACGGTGCGTCTGCGACCGTTCCATGGGCACTCTCTCATTTTAATCAAGGCATCGACCTCGATTGGGAATACCCTAACTCGGCCGGCAGCGGAAACCCATACGGATCGAGCGACTCTGCAAACTTCTTGACTTTGCTCAAGGCCCTCAGAGCCTCTTTGGGTGCGCCGATACCGAAGCAACTTGAATTCTTCCTTTATCTTATCTTATCTAGGCCCATCTAAGATTATCTCGGCCACCACCACTGACCTTCCCTGGCTCGGCTCCAACGGCTCTCCGCTCAAAGACGTCTCCGCATACGCAAATGAGCTCACGTACTTCAACATGCACGTCTTTCCATCCACCTCTCGGCGAAAACTCACTCAGTTTCAACAGAATGAACTACGATATCAACGGGAGCAGCTGGAGCGCGGCACCAGGACCCAACGCGCCTCTCAGCAACGCATGCGGCACGTCCTCGCAACCGTCTTATACCGCGAAAGCCGCGTTCAAGCAATGGACCGCCGCCGGCGCTCCAGCGTCGAAGCTCCTTCTCGGCTTGCCCTTGTATGGATACGTCTACCACTCGAGCAAGACGACGCTGGCGGAGTTCGCGGAGCCAACTGAGAGTGTTGATGACCCGCTCTCGGTGCCGGCGGAACCCGCGAACGAGAAGGAGGGCCAGATTCGCGGTTCGAATCGTCGAATCGCCATCCCCGAGGACGCCGAACCAGCGGCGGATTCGGGAGAGCCGGTTGAGATCGAGTTGCCCGAGGCCGCAGTACTCCCAGACGGCCTCATCGAGCCGCAGCCGGAGGTCAAGATGGAGCCGGAACCGCAAACCAACGAAGAAGACGTTTCGGTCGAAACCACTGCAAACCTCAGCAAATGGTGGGGCCAAGCGATCCCGTTCAACAGTCTCGTCGCGTCCGGTGCGTTGGTCAAGAACTCCAGCGGAAGGTGCGTCGGTTTACGTCGTTACTACGCCCTGTCGCTGATAGCTTTGCGCAGCTACGTCGCGGGTCCTGGATATACGCTCGGTTCGTTGCCGTCGAGGGGATTCGCTTCTGATGAGTGCTGACTGAGATGTTTGCAGTCCAAGACCAGTGTTCCGACACCCCGTTCTTGTACAGCAAGACCCAAACGACCGTGGTTTGCTACGACGGTGAGCTCCTGCCACATTTAACACACCTACAGTCTAACGCGTCAGCAGATACTCATTCACTAGCGGATAAAGCAGCATACGCGTTATCCAGCGGGATGGCCGGCTGCTTCACATGGTCCCTCGACCAGGACGACGGCGTCACACTGCAGAACGCGATCCGGCAGGCGCTGGGGAAGTCGACGTAGGAACAAGATGTTATTCAATGCTCGATACTACAACCGTAGTTCTTTTTTTCTGGGTCTGGTCAAACATTCAAGAGGAAACAACGAACCCGCCCGAGCCGACGGAGCCAAACAGGATGGTGTCCCCGTCCTTGCTCAAGCTCGCCCCACTAGCAAACACCTGCTTGGCGTCCACGTGACCCCGAGGAAGGCCCAGCTGCGCCAGCGAAACCGACTCGTTCTCGTAGTTGATGTTCGTGGCCAACACGAGAGTTTCGCTCCCCACAGTCCACAACCCGACATCGACGCCGTTGGCCAGCGTGATCTGGCGGATCGACGCCTGCGGACTGAGGATGAACGCATTCATCGTACTCCCAAGCGCCTTGGCGAGGCCCGAGGCCGACGACTTAATATCCGCCGTCGTCGGGTCGTCCCACGAAACGACGCCGGTCCCGCCGTGGTTGATGCCCAAGATGGCTTCGACGATCCACTCTTGTCCGGTGGGGAACCGCGGCCAGTAGGTTTCGTTCCCGAACCCTTGCGGGACGGTCCAGACGGCCTTGGTGAGCTCCCAGCCGTTGATGAAGTTGCGTTGCGCGAAATCGTCCATGCGGGCCGAGATGTCGGGGAAGCCTTGGTGGCAGTTGTCGCACCCGCAGTCGCCATAGTCTGCAATAGGAATGAGGTTTCTCCAAAGAAGTCGAAAGATGGACATACCGTCGGTGCATGGCGTCCCCCAAACAGTCGAGAAGGAGAGATTATTCCCGACCGTGTAGCTATCTTGCAGGATGAAGTCGGCGCCGCTCGCATAGGACGTGTACTGGAAGTTCTGGCAGTTGAGCACGAGGCTCACTGGATGGTACCCAGCTCCGCCGAGCCCATCGCCGCCGTCGAGCGAGTTGATCAAGAGGGCCGCATGTGACGTGGCATTGAGCGGGTCGCTCGTACCGTCTGGTTCGTCGGCCGTATACCACAGCAGTAAGTTGCGCCGCGCTTTAATGTGGTTGACCTGCTCAGTGACGGAGGTGTCGTTCATGTAGGTGAGGCGCATGTCGTACATAAGCCAAAGGCCGTTATCTTCCATGACATCGAGAACCTCGTCAAGCTGGGTGATGTTCGGGAAGTCTGGGATTGGATGGACGACGGTGAAGCTATTCGAGAGCGATCAGTCACGTGCCAGAAGGAGAGAGCCACAACACACCCTTGTGCTGCGAGTTGCGGCAGCGCGGTCGTGTAGTTCGCGGCCAGGTAGTTTCCAAATCCAGTGTAGAAGCCAATGGGAAACACTGGCTCGAACGCCGCCGTTTTGGGTCCTTTCAAAGGACGCGCCAATATAGCTCCAGTGCGCGCATCGAATTTGACCGCCCCGCCGATTTCTGCAGGCGGGTCGGGCAGGTAGGTGAGCAGGCTCGTCGCGCTGAACTTTTGCTTCCCAAAAGTCGCAGAGCAGGTGAGCGTGTACGCGGTGGTCTGCGGCTTCAGGCCCGACAACGAGAACGGGAGAGCGTGCTTCGTAGCGTTGAGAGGCACGCTTCCGCTTGCGACTTTCTTGCCATTCACGGAGACAGTGACGTCCAGTTCACCGGAGCCGAGGGTGATTGGCGCGGCATTGTCGACGAACGAGAACACGACGGGCGTGTCGACGAGGATTTCGGTGGGCGACGTTGCTGTGGGGTGGGTCGCGTCCTCAGGCAGGTAAGGCCGGATCGCTGGAGCACAGCGAAGCGCCAAGAGCGGTTCCTTGGACGTAGCCGGGATGGGGAACTCTCCACCTGGAGTCGAGGGTAAGAAAATGGGAGGAATGGGTCGAAATGGCCTACCCGGTGGCACGATTGGCTCAGTTGCCATGTAATTTTTGTTGCACCTGTCTTGCTTCAGTCCGTGGGCTGCATAGAAGGGTTTGGAACGCACCATGTTTGCCCCAAAACACTCCCCGATAGCAAGCTGAGCACCAGAACATGAGCGAAGACCGCCATGACGCTCAAGCCTGGGAAGACTGGGGCGGGCGGTCGGCAGGTGTATCACATGGACATGGAGTCGTCGAGGAAGCAGAAGCGGTCGAAGAAGTCACCGCTGGCGGCTGCCGTATGGATGAACATAGTTGGTGGCTGAGCTATTTCGGGGGACGCGATAAGTGCGCGACGGAGCCGTCCGTGGCCGCGATGGAGAGCGGTGGTCGCAGTTTGGTGCAAAGCATCAGCAGTCACGCGTTCTTGGAGGTCTTCTCCGACGTTCACCGCACGAATCGAGTCTTTGCACCTCGCGTTTGCTCTTTGTGAAACTGGAACCTCGAAAACGCTTCAAGCCAAGCCAATTGCGTTGGCTCGGGACCTCCAACCTAGACGCATTCATATACGCGAACTTAGCGCCCACTTCCCGAACTTGACACGCACCGATATATTGGTCTCCTCCGCACCGTATAGGACGCAGAAGTTTCATAAAAGCCAGTCTCCATGAGCTGCTTTGAACAAGCCTGTGGAAGCCTCGAGGGGATCGTCATTCTCGCGGCACGTTCGTATCACCACGACAGAGCTCAGGAGCGAGGGCCGGCGCGTTGTCTGCGATTGCGGTGAGCGCATTCACACCACAAACCGACGTGCGCAGGGTATTTGATTACCAGAGATAGTGCCCCCCCAGTCCTCGAAAGGAGTGTTGTGAAGGGTCTAATACGCACCCCATCTCGCGCATTCAATTACCCGCGCACCTCCTCGAGGGCGTCACCTGCCGACCTACAAGAGGTTTAAGTCCGAACGACAACACCTTTGTCTGTTCCCGCGTTTACACTCTGCCCTCTCCTATGGCACGATATATATTCGCGCGTCCCCAATGGCGTTCTTCTCATCCTTTCCTCTTCGTTCTCCATTATCACGTCTTCTAACGAACCCAGAATGTCGCGCAGACCACCGTCTCCCAATCCATCCACGCGACGCACCTCCACCACCAGCCTCCGTCCCTCCTTTCCTTTCTCAAAACGGCGCAGCTCGAGCACTTCAATATCCTCGAGCGTGTCTGCGCCTCCCAGCTCGAGCCCCAGCGCGGTATCAACCGTGCCAATGCCCATCAAACCGGGTTTTCACCCACTATGCCCGCTTCCAACCCCCGTTCGTCCAGACTCACTCGCGATGCCCGCACCACCATTGGGCAACGCGCGTCTTCCACGTCCGCGTTCGGGGTCTGGCGCGCCACCAGTCGATATCAACGCGATTCGCGTCGCGCCGCCTATCCAGGAGCAGCTCAACGTGAGCACCAAAACCAAACCCAAAACGGTGCCTCCCGCACCACCGTCGTCGCCCGCTTCCCCCACAGGCAGCCCGAGCTTCGCGTCGCGCGTCAAAGACTTCATGTTGGGCTCTGCGCATGGCAGACGGACCTCGTCCACTTCGTCTTGCTCGTCCGGCACGGGATCGGCGTTCTCTGCGTCGACGTCTTCGACCTTCTCCGCTTCGTCTGTCGAGAATGGCCAGAGCGCTGATGCGGGGAAGCTCAGCAGGAGCAGGAGCATGTCGGTTTCGCATCCGGGTGTGCGCCCCGAGTGGTTTTGAAAGGACGAATGAAGGTCTCGAGGACCAAAAGTAAATCAAGTGGGTCCTTTTCTTGCAGTCTTCTTGCGTTTCTCATCCTTCCTGTTAGAATCTATAAACAAGCATCCAAATCGTCCTGCCCATCATTTACAACCAACTGTACCCTCCACCTCCACCTATGGAATCTCACCCACTCGCTATACGCATACTTGTCTTGTTATCTATCTCACGGTCTCAACTGTGTCTACTACCTCTTGTAAGTGTAATTGCAACGAAATATTTCTACTCACAGTCACGTGCCCAATCATTCCTTCCTCCCGCGTTCAAGCAACTCCTTGAATCGGGCATAGTCTATTGGTTCCCCGCAGTCAAAGACCTCCACCAACTCCTCCGGCTCCATCCCCAGTCTCTTTGCCATGACGCAGAAGCCCGGCGCATCATTCCCTTCCAGAATCCGCATCCAATTCACGCCATCGACGACGTACTTGATCTCCTCCTGGTGGTTTTTGGCTCTTTTAGCAAGACGAAGCGCAGATACAACGAGAATGGACAGCGCCTCCACGAGCCCTTCGTCTTCGGCGTGCTTGATGAGCTGCTTGACGTCTTTGAGTGAGGCGTCAGCCGGGATTTTCGTCCCGCCTCCCAGACGCGCGAAATACGCCGCAATAGCGCGCCGTTTCGCGTCGCTGACGAGCAGCTTTTCCTCCGGCAACTCGCACGTCGGGCAAGTGCACTGGAAGTGATATTTCTCTCACAGCCCCACACGCCTCGCGTCCCTCGGCGCGACGAGATCGACGTATCCCAGCGTCAGCTCCTCTCCTTCCTCAATCGCCCTTACGGCAAGAATGCGGCCCGTAAACGTCTCGCTAGAGAACGAATAGTGGGAGTTGGGAGTACAGTCGTGGTTGAGACGACACAGATTCGGGAACAACGCCAAATAACGCGTCGACGGGTCGAAAGGCGGTTTCGCAACCAGCGCGTTGGTATGCAGTCTCCCGAGAATCGCGCCGACGCCGTTGTCCGGCGGTTGCGCGTTCCGCAGCGCCAGCACAGAACGCTGGGCGTCGGGAGACAAGCCGGCTAGCGCCGACTCGTAGAACGCTTCGCCGCTGTTGGCGATGGTGGAGATGCCCGGACGCGAGACGTATACGGGCCGTTCGGCCATGATCAGCTCCCCGCGACGGATCGCGCGTTGGGCGAAGACGCCGAGGCCTTTGCCTGCGCAGGCACGGATGGCAAATGCGGGTGCAGCGCTAGTCGGAGGAGGCGTTCGCTGTGCTTGGCTGATCCATTTCTCAAAGGTGTGGATGTTTTTGAGGGTGTCGATGAACACCGAGGTTGGAGTGTTGCTTGGGAAGAAAAGAAACTGGACGGAATCCGACCCGCGGAGACGGTCGTCTGCCTCGACGATATATGGGTCGCGCGAGATGACGCGAGAGAACGGAGAGAAGTTGAATGGTGCATTTTGCAGTGGGATTGGGTTAGCGATGGGTACGACTGATGTGGTCAGGTTCAAGTTGTTGAACGACTGTGATCTTGCTCCCGACGTGTTTTCGGTCTTCAAAAAGCCCCTCTTCATTGCAGCAAGGGATGGGGAAGCGATAAACACGACGAAAAGCCACTCTCCCCATTTTATTTGCTTTACGTTGCGCATTTCAGGGTCGGAGCTAATTTACAGTGAGGCGTGGCGCCAACAACAGTCCCGTTGCCGACACGAGTTCTACTGAGTCTCCGCATACGGGATAACATGCAACACATCTTCTGTCGTCACCAGCATAACCACACCTCGATGGTCGTCCAACGATAACGCGCAAATATTCTTTGTGCTCAGTCGGTACGCCTCCCCCGCCAGACCCTCTGGTATCTTGAGCACATGCTGCGACGCGACATGCGTCATGGGATCGAACCGCACCAAGACGAGTTTTGGCTCGGGCTCGGAGGATTCGGGTTGCTGCGGTTCGGACTTTTCCGCGTCCGCGTCGGGATCGGGGACCACGACTTGGTCGACGAGCAGCAGCAGCGCAAGTCCCGAGTTCGCAATGACGAGCAGCTCCCAGGTCGTTCCCGCATGCGTGCTCAAGCGGCCTGGGACGGTAATCGTCGTGACCGGCTGCATCTTGCGATGGAAAGCCTTCTCTCGTTCCGCCTCATTGCGGGACTCGCCACTATCCTCCCAATGGGTTGGTCGCGGCCAGAAGGTAATCTCCAACGAAACCATCCGGAGTTGTGGCTGAAGTGCGGGTTCTTCCTCTCCCGGTGGTGGCTGAATGGGATCCGGCGCATAGCCCCGTACAACGGATATTGTGCTTTGACCGTGGTACGGGCCGGTGGAAAGCACGCAGTAATCCGCGAAACGCGTTAGCGGGTCCTCGGGGTCGTTCGATGAAGGTGGTATGTGCCCGACGTGGCTCCGTTGAAGCGTCATATCCCGGACATCGTCCGTGTCTGAGGACGGGTACCCGGCCATTAATCGGCGCGGGCAGGCGTAAACAGCGGCCTGGCCGTGTTGAAGAGCGATGATGAATACGGCGTCGTTCACGACGGCAGAGCCTAACGTACGGTAGGTTGGCTAGAACAAGATATCAGGGATAGAGTGGGCAACAGATTTCTTGTGCACGCACACAATCGGTTTGAACGACGGTCGATATACTCGTATCTTCCAGACTGAACGTTTGCAGCTCGAGCCCCGCGCTCTCACTTCTGAGATCCGCACGTCCAACGCCAACGCAAAACGAGTTCATAAACACCGAGGTATGGCCGTATGCGGGATCGAGCATGCACTCGAAAGTGATTTCGAGCCCTAGTCGAGGTGAGCAAGCCGCTCGAAGACCTTTGACGCATCTAATAACGTGTATCAGCGAAGTCGACCAGGAGGACAAGAGACTCAACTCGTTGTTGATCAGGACGGCCACGGACATATCGTCTCCCTCCTCGATCGGCGAGGACATGTCCAAGATCCTTCCAACGAACTTGGGCTCACTGGACTCCCCGCTCTCTGTGTCTAAACAGATAGCAGTCCCGTTCTCGAGAGAGTACAAGACCATGACGTTTGTTCCAGGCAGACCAAACAGCATCGAGTTGTGTACGCCGACAGGCAATGACCTAAGCGTGCCGGAGATGCGTGGAAAGGGCAACGCCCAATTCCTTGCCAGACGCCGAGAATGTAACGCGATGGCTTTAAGTTCGGAAGTCGAATATGTGTGAAGGTCGACAAAGACCGGTACCGAGAGTGGTAGCGGGCGGTGCCGGACGAGGGCGGAAAGCCAAAAACTGTGTTCAGTGGAAAGCTCGTGGAAGGTTTGGTTGACTAGACAGAGGGCGAGGAGGTCGTCAATCTCGAGGAAGTCCACTATGCGCAAGAGCACGTCGATGGGCAAGAGAGAAAGCGTCATGAATAGGCGCTTCAGGAGCACCGAAGCACACGAGGTCGTGGTGGTTAGAAACCAGGAGTGTTAACCTCGCTAAGCCGCGGCCGGCACGCGATCACCGAAACTTGGCTTGAGCAGTCATCTGGTCTTGCCGCAATGCACCCACTCGCGCTCTCCAGCCGCAATAGGGAGCGAACGTCGATGTGGCGGCACGGGACGTAAGCGATACGCGAGGCAGGGGCAACAAAAGCTTGTCTTCTTGTCCGGCCATGAAGCGAGCTGTGAGGCATTTTTTTCGATGGCCAGAAAAGAGCTGCGTCGCGTCTCGAGGTGAGTAAGTCCGGCGTTCGGGCGTCTATTGCTGCTATTTTTTGTGCTCAATGGCATGAGAAGGACTGCTTTCAACGATAACGACGACTGAGGAGCAAGTTGACCTTCAGGGTGGGTCGTTTGAATTGTATTTCGCGGCCCAAGCTGAGCACGGCATAGGCGTTCTCGCGGCCCCCGAGAAAATGGAGCACTCGGAGGCTGAAGACTACCTTGAAGAAGGTGCGCGACGATATGCGTACCTTGTTCTCGATCAACTAACTTGGCCAAAGACGAAATGCTCTACTGCGCCATTCCCAGCGACGCTTCTGCCTCCTCAGAGGTCACCGAATGTCTATTCACGTCGAAGAGAGTGTTGAACGCCGTTCCGAGTCTCGTTCAGCCGACCAACCCTCCAAGAGACCCACCATGGAGGCTCGACCAGTGTTCTGGCAAGGGAATGGCCCTTTTCGCGACGCGAGACATCAAGCAAGGCGAACTGGTTTCGGACAGGCGTCCTCTGCTTCTTTCCTCAATCAAGACTCCCGTTCTTTGCCCCTCCTTGGCCGGAGTTTCCGACGAGAAGGAACTCGACCGTATGCTCAACAATGCGGAGACAGAGGTCCTCGAATCTCTAGTCAACCGCATGTGCGCGGAGAATCGCGCGGCGTATATGCGTCTCGCGAATACCGATCCAGAATCTCCGCCAAGCTCTGTCCGTGGAATTCACGACACCAACGCGGTCGGGATTATGGAGCTGAATCAAAACGGGGAGGCTCACTCCACGCATACGTGCGTTTGCGAGGTTTATTCGCGCCTCAATCACAGGTATCTCTTCCATTCCTGTTTCTTGTTCTTGACTGACATTTGTCTAGCTGTTCACCCAACACCGAACGCCGTTTCCACCTGCCCTCGTTCTCCTTCCAAATCTACGCCGTCCGGAACATACGCAACGGCCAGGAGCTCACGTCCTCGTACTCTGACCTCCTGGCGCCGGCGTGCGAGCGACGTGTCTTTCTGCGCAACCGCTACGGCTTCGTGTGCCGCTGTCCCGCGTGTCTCGAGCCCCGCGCATCCGACGTCAGAAGAGCGCAACTCGATGACGAAGAAGAGGACTTTGACATCGGGCTCGTCATTCAATGGTGCAAAGACGCGTCGCTTCCGGATGACTGGCTGATCAAGAGGTGTCTAAAACATCTCGAGCTCATCGAGGCAGAGGACCTGCAAGTTCTTGACACGTATTGGGAGCTGTTGGCGACGCTGGCAAGGGCGTACCTGTCTCTCGGTGATGTCGAGACTGCGCGAGAGTGGGCGGAACGAGCGAGGCGGTGTGCCTGGATACATCCTTATCGCAGAGACGCGCAGGATTTGGAGGATATACTCGGGGGAAAGTACGAGCAGCTAGAAATGTGGCGCATGCGGCCGTGCACGTGATTTATCTTATCTTGATCCGTGACAGCCTTGGCTTCACTCTCTCCTTCCTTCCACGACCATGCCATATTTCGTCAAAACCTTCTTCATCGTCGTCATCCCCTTTCTCATCTACAACTACGGCCCAGATATCCTGGCACGCAGCCCATACACCGAACCTGCCGTCCCTGCAATTTTGTGGTTGGGCGAAAAGGCGTCGCAGGGAGCCGCCGCGTTCTTCTCAATCTTCTTCGTGGTCGCGATCATGAGTCTGCTGTCCCTCATTCGGGACGCTCTGTATCCTGAGGACGAGGAAGAATCGGAGTTGGGAACAATGCTGCCAGTGGCACGAGCACTAGCGCGTTCGGAAGCCGAACGGGGCCAAACACCTTCGACCGCGGGGACGACAGAGTCTCCGCAACTCCCTGGATCTCTACCATCGGAAGAGCCCATGGCCACAGACGACGAGCATGACCCAGAGCTCTCCGTCGGCTCGCGTCTGCTCCGCTTCATCGCCTTATTTGAAGACGCGAACCTCCCGAGGGGTGTCCCGTTATTGATAGCAAGCACCTACTGCCTCTACGTTGTGCTGGACAGCTTCAACGTCGTTTCCCTCGATAAAGGGATTCTGGAGAACTTCCTCGCAGTAACGGTGTTCTTCTTCTGGGGTTGGGTGGTTCTCATCACCCTCGCGCTCGTCACCTTGGGCTTGTCGTGGTGTCTCGACCGCAGAAGGGATGCCGTTCGCGGCAAAGTCCCCGACGGGAAAGAGGACAACATCGGTCCGAAGATCTCGGCGCCTCGTGGAGAAGCCGGCTCGAAGGAAGAGGTTTGACGGGGAAGGAGATGTATGCGTACACTACATTGTGTCTGGCGAGAAGAATAAACCCACATTCGCTACTACTCCGTGTCCTCTCGCATCCGCAGAGTTTCCCGAACACTCTCTGGTGTTCGTTTCTCTGCTTCAGGCTCTTCTGCAACAAACACCTCTCGCAGCGAAGGAACCACCACAACCGTCGAGAATAACCCTTCCTCCGGATCACCTCCGACCAGTGTGAGCTTTTGCAGGTTGGATTCCCTAGCAAAGCTGGCGAGGGCCGACTCGTCGCCGAGGCCGAACGTTGTGTTGGGCTCTTGGTTGACGAGTTCGAGAGCCTTAAGCGCCGGAGTCTTGAGCTCGAGGAAGAGCGACGCGAGAGGCGCCCCAGCAATCATCCGCACAGAGACGGAAAGATCTCGCAACCGTGGCAGCGAGACGGGGCGATATTCGAGAGACCGATTGGTTGGAGTTGATGCGGGGTCCATCGTGATACTGCAACGCTGCAGATTCCTGCATTTCGAAAGAAGCTGGTACAGGTCGTCAAGCTTTATCGCGAAGTCGGGGACATGCAGCTCCGCCAGTTGGTCGTATGCAACGTAGACGACCGCGGGATTGGACTTGGCGCCCACGACGGAGACTTTTCTGAGCCGCGGGGCATCGGCGGATGAAAGATAGATTCCCGCGGAGTCGCCGCGCGTGTTGAGCTCCAGCGTCTCGAGAAGTGGCAGATCGGCGTTGAGCAGTTTTGTCGTGGTCGAACCGGGAACCTCGAGTTGAAGTTGCCGCCAACGTTTTTGAGACGGGCGCAGCATGCGAACAACGTGGTCGTTGAAGTATGCCACATCGCCGATCCCCTCACTTCCGGCAAGGAAGCTCATGGTGAGAGGCGCCTCCGCTGTCCGCCCAAGCCACATCTCGATCAAGTCCCGCCACCGTCGACGCCCGCGATCCGTCCTCAATGACAGAGACGTCCAAAGTTGGGGCAGGTTCAGAGCCACGCGTCGCCATGGACTGCAGATTTGGCAGAGCAGCAATGGCGCTGTATTCGCCGAGGGTTTGATGAACTGGGACGCCGGCAGAGCGAACAAGAAGATGGATTGCAGCACTTCGACAGGAATCTGCCTCGCAAAGGTGATTGCCTGCATATGCACTGCGAGCACTTCCTGCGCTGCGCCGAGCTGTGTGCTCAACGCATCGAACTGCGCTTTGAGTTTCGGGTCCGGAGTGGTTTCCGGGGGGAGAATAGCAAGCGCTATATCGACTTCGTTGAATTCCGACTCGATTTTGCGGACGGCGGATCGAAGATTCGGGATTGCAGCTCGAAGCGTCGCGTCTTCCTCTCGCGTGGGCCGTTTGTTGTCGGAGACGAGACGCTTCGCCAAGGAAACAGTCTATGCTTCGTTAGCCGTGAATAGCAGAGATTGTATGGACCTCACTGGAGATCCTCCGTCCATCGTGAACGTCCAGGTGCAAGACGCACTGTCGCCACATCTTGCTGTCAATCATGTTTTTTTTTTTTCACGACCGCCGGCGAGCCTGTGGGTCTCCGAGTTGCTCCAGAATGAGCTGAAAGCATGCATGGCACTGGAAAACGGACAAGTCAGCCAACAACCGCGGGAGTGACTCGCAACAGCGCGCCTTGCAAGCTCCAGACCATCTGGTACGGAGAATTCATTCCCACCAGCTCCTACGACTCGTTCTCCAGCCCGAGCTCATTGTTTTCCGGAGAGACTGGCGTCGGATACTGCCATTGGCGTCCCTCGCGCTTGAAGTCCAAAGACGAGCAAGTTCCCGTGACGAGTTGATGGCGGCTTGGTTCCAACCGCGACGCGTTAGATTCGGACAGCCGGTACGAGTTGTGCTCCCGCTTGGCTCCCGCGTGAACCTCATCAGACTACGGTCGGCAACGGTCGGTGGGGTTCGGGGCCTTAATTAGTTTCGCTTGCGCTGATGTTCTCTAGCTTCGCTGGCTCCATTCAATCCCCCAGACGCACTGACGCACTATGGACTGGCGCATCTGTCGGATTCTGTCTCGGTCGCCCACCGGTGATGATTCTGAAGCTGGTTGCACCCACTAAACCGTCTTCGAATTCGTGTTCTGGACACGCCCTTCCTCGACCTATCAACGTATCCGGCGGACCGGAATAACGCGGAGGTGCACACCGAATGTACGTTAGTCGTCAGACGCGTCTCTTCTCATTACCATGACCTCACAGTGGGCCCTCCCCCTGCTGCTCGCAGCTGGCTTGGTGCGCTATCCTCATGCATCCGTGCAAGGTCTGACTTTTGAACAGGCTTCCTGGGGGTTCTTCCATGTCGTACCGACGCGCGGCGATAGAGCCTTCCTGGCATATGTTCTCATCGCCGTCGCGTTCTATATTCAGTCTCTACGCAATGGGACAGAGCGCCCCGCGACGTTCACTGCGTTGGTCGCCGCAGAGTACGCGGTTTCGACCCTCCTCTTCACCATCCTCTACCGACTCTCTCCGTGGCACCGGTTAGCTGGATTTCCCGGACCGTTATGGTTGCGGTTCTCTGCCCTTCCACGAGTTATTTTGACGTTCACCGGTAAACGGCATATCATACTGGACAACCTACACGAGAAATACGGGGATTTCGTGCGTATCGGTGCGTGCTCGATGCTTTGCGCCCTCCAAAACGGCAACTCATTTTTTGGCAGGCCCCGACGTCTTGTCCATCAGAAGAAGGGCTGCAAATTCCGTTGTCTATGGGTCGAGCATGGACAAGCCAGAGTCGTACGCGACACCTGGCCATCTGCCTTCCAACTCGCTCTTCTTCAAACCGCCGTCGCGAGAGTGGCATGCGAATCGTAAAAAGATCTGGGCTCCGGCCTTCGCCGCGGCAGCGTGAGCCATCTCCGCCTTTTCCGTCCAGATAGCTGACGTGTAGCCTAGATCCAGCTCTTCGTGGTATATTCCTGTCCTCGAACGGCGTGCCTGGGATTTCTTGCATTGCGTGGAGATGCGACAGAGCAGGAGTCCAGATGGATTTATTGATCTCTCGAGAGCGCTCGGACACTGGGCGTATGATTTCATGGTGCGTCGGGCATGCTCAGCATATGATGCGGTCCCGCGCTAACCACCCCACCCGTAGTCTGAAATGCTCTTCGGTGGCTGCGGGAACTTGGTTAGTTTCATTTCGCTATCTATGATTTGCGTTTGAACTTTTGCACCCAGGGTCTTATGCATTCAGACGACCCGGAAGATATCGTCGAAGGCGGGAAGCTCGCAATGGCGCTCTGGGACTGTTTGAGCCCATCGCCGTGGCTGGTCGACCTCGCATGGCATATTCCTCCCGGCAAGAACATGGTTCGCTTGCGCGAAGACTGTGCAAAGAAGATGGTTCATCGAGTCGAGTCGAGCGACAAGGTCCTTGTTCCAGACCTGGCGTCGTACTGGGTAGGTCGTCCTGATCTCTTGATCTTCAGCTAATCTCTGCGTGTAGCTTAACGCTGAGGAGCACCGACCGACATTAGAAGATATGAAGGTCGACGCGGTCATTGCGCAGCAAGGGGGTACGCGCGCGGAATATTTTTTCTTGTGAGCGATCCTGCTAACGATCGTAGGCTCAGATAACACGGCTATTACTCTCTCTCTGGCCATTTTCTTCCTCGTCACGTCCGAACACGGAGCGTCAATAGCGAAACTGCGAGCAGAGCTGGACGAGGCGTTCGCCGATCCCACTGGAACCCTTAACCTGGATGTCCTCGGGCAACTACCTTTCCTCAACGCTGTCATCCAAGAGACCTTGCGGCTCGGGACACCTTTCTACCTTCCTCGACAGGTGGGCCCTGGCGGCGTGATGTTGGACGAGAAGTACATTCCCGAAGACGTCACGGTTGTTCAGGCGGCCTGGTCTCTTCAAACGAGCCCAGAATATTTCTTCCCCGATCCGCAGGTTCGCGCTTCGATCTACGCAAACCATCTTTCGTTGATGCAAGTCGATACAGCTATTCCGAGCCGAACGGTGGCTACCCGAAGGCCTTGGACCCGGATCACAGATTGATAAATCTGTGGCATACTCTTTTTCTAACGGTAACGACAGCCCCGCGCCCATCCACACATCTCTGATCCTCATATTTGAACTCCAGGGGCGTATATGTGCGTAGCGAAGTCATTTGCCTATCAAGAGCTGCGCTTCATGCTAGCGCGTCTTGTGCTCGCGTTCGAGTTCGAGATGGCGCCCGGTTTTGACGCTGTACGATTTCGCGACGGGATCCTGAACATGCGGACAACGTTCTTGAAGCATCCATTGATGGTGAGGGCGCGGAGAAGGCCAGGTATTGTTATTCCGGACGCTGTATGAGTCTTGCGAAGTTGTTGGGGTTCAGGACGCAATGTATTAGACACTCCTCCCAAGCGGACGGATTTAATTGTAAACGCTGAATTTAGCTGCTACTAGCGCGAACTTTGGCTGATCCGGAGATTGCCTGGATCCCGACTGTGCGTCGACAACGCGTCCATGACATCAGTTAACGCCGCCGCCACAGCCGTTCTATGTCCTTCCGGTATGGTGCCGGGCGCCTGTCGGCGTTGCAAGTCGGCGGTTGTCCTTGCTGTTACCCGCGGACACGATCACAAACAGGCGTGCCTGTCCTGTTTTGGTCCTGCTTCTGACTGCCACTAGGGAGCGAGTGAAGTTGATTGATGACCCCACTGTGGACCCAAGTGTGTGCGCTCGGTCATTCAAAAGGACGCAGGCTTCTCATGGCCGAGGTCCCTTGACTTCCGCTCCCCCTTGTCTCCCTCCTCCTGCCATGTACGCCGCCGCCGCACTCAAGTCTGTGCTGTACATTGTCGCGGCACTGGCCAATAACGCGGCCTACGTTCCGCCGCCTACGCCAGCATTCACGAAGCAGGACAAGCTGCAGTATAAGGGACAACTCTTTGAGAGAGTTGTGCTTATCTGGGCGGTGAAAGTCAGGGTAAGCGCAGCGTCTAGACGCGTAAATATTCCATCTAACCTGTTTGCGAAGATCGTAGCCGCCGTCGCGGCGGTTTGCTCTGTGCTGACAATATGGTTGCACTCGACAAGCCAGACGGCGCTGCAGGCCAGCGCGTTCCGCATGGTCTGCCCACATCCCAACCAATCGACCTTGCCCAGTCTCTCCACGATCCACCCCATCTTCATCTTCGCGTTCCTGTCGATGCTTTCTGGCGCTGCGATTCGCTTGCGCTGTTTCGCAGCCCTGGGACGCAACTTCAACTTCCTCGTGCGAATCTCGCAGGACCACGAGCTCGTCACCGACGGGCCGTACGCATACGTTCGGCACCCGAGTTACACGGGTATCTGGCTGCTCATCGCAGGGACCGCGAGCATGTTCCTCGTCGACCCTGGAAATTATGTGCAGAGTTGCGGGCTCATGCGGACGCAGTGGAGTTGGCTTGTGGCGTACTGGGTCGTCGGTGGATGCATAACCGCGTCCTCTATCGCGCGTAGGGGGCGGATTGAAGACCAAATGTTGCATGAAACGTTCGGACACAAGTGGGAAGAGTATGCGGAGCGTGTGCCCTATAGCTTTATCCCTTACGTTTGGTAATGTGCTCGCGATGAAGTTGTAACGTCGATATGTAGTCTTGTACTCTCGTAGTCTGTTGTACACGTGTAATTGCTTGTAATTCGAGGACTTGGACTCGCATTTTAAACATTTTAAGAAATTCCCTGGAAACCAGCTGTGTAAGAAGGAAGTGAGGATCCCGCGTGGCACAAGCAGCTGTGGGGATGGGAACAAGGAAGGTTGGAACCAGATAAGCTTTACGGTGGTTGAGGTCCAGAACTCACCACAACCGCGCACGTGACCATACCTAGAAGTGCCTCTCGCTCTAGTAGTCCGTAGTTGCATGAAATTCGCGTCGGAATACGCGTATCTCATCCAATTCATCTAATATCTGGAGCTCCCATCTGAGATTAGGATCCCCAAAAATTGGTTCCCGGCTCAACGATATGCGTTCAAGGACGTCCGGTGCGCCGCATGCTTCTGTCTGGTTGGAGCTCGGTGGGGATCATCGCCGGATTAGCCTTCTTTAGGGCTTATTAGCTACCGCATAAAAATGAAAACTTTGCATGTGGTTTCTGAGCTCAAAATCTCACAAAAATTCTGGAGGTGGAGCGCAGCTTGTGTCTGGCTCTGGAACCAAAACACAAGTATCTCGGTCCTTACCGGGCAAGAGCTTGCCATACCGGGACGATAGACACTCACAACTGACTGCCGTCTACCCCTCCAAGCCTGGGGGAAGCCAGGCTACGCAACCTGAGACACGGCCTGCTTAGCGGGACAGAATTTCTGGACACTGATGCAAATCTCTTGCATTTCCTCCAACACCTTTCGGTCAAATTTCTCATTTTTGGCGGCTGCTAATAAGCCCTTTTACGACAGAATCCACCGTGTCATCTGTAACCCTAAAGTACCGGGTTCGCGGAGGGACTGCGGAGGGACCTGGATAAATCGCGCGTCGGTCGGCCCGGTGCTTGAACGCCGTGGTTACGGCGATCCTTCGGCCCGCAAGCCCAAGCAAAGTCTGATTATCTCCAAGCAACTTAGCTCCACCCACTAGCGCCCGCCGGCGCACACGGTGCAATCTGCAGTGACATTGACGCCATACACAGTATACACAGGAGCTTCGGCGGCGATGGCTAGGGTTGTCCGGCGCGGCGGCGGCGGACTCGGTAACGCCAAACACCGGCGCGCGAATTCTGCTTATTTGTCGGCATGATGCACGCAAGCAACAGTGAAGTGTGTAACGTGGGGCACCGCGATTAATCTCCGCGGGACGACCTGCCAATCTGCCAATTTAGTCTGACAGCGTGGATCAGCAGATCCTATTCAACGCCAAGGCGCTAAATAAGGAAAATTTCCCCACTCACGCTCGAGAAGCAGCCCGGAGGCGGCGGCGAGACTTGTTCAACGCGCTCCAGCCAGCTGGCCAGGGCAATCACCATCATGGTAGGTCAATTAATGTCGCTTTTACATCAAGGTGGTACATGTGAGTGTTCATGGCATTCCGCGCCGGGTCGTCATGCCTTCCAGCCGCCTTTTTTCCAGCGCCGCAACAATATCGTGCGGGTTACGATAAAGCATACTGCCGAGGCAAATGTCATGGTCTTGGAGACATTAGACAAGACACAGAGATTATAGCAAACGTCACGCACGGCGGAGAAAGCGATAGGTCGGATCCAGTGGTACTGGTCCGTAAGCAGTGCACCTTGGATCGGTGCGGACCCAAGGACAGCAAAGCTACAGAGGAAAAGTGCGATGCCAACGCGTGCGCTGCATGATGTTTAGACATCTGACAAAGACTGCAGAGGTGCTGAACATACCCAACCTCTTCCGGACCCTTCGCAAGGCTTGTAAAGGCCGGGAACGTCAGGGCGAGCCAGGAGCTAGAAGTGGCTCCATAGAGAATACTGATCACGACCAAGGAGGCGCCGCTATTTCTGAAATTTCCTTCAGAGACAGGCAACAACGAACACTGCATACGTACATTCCAAGCACTCCCCAAATGAGCGCGCCGGTCGCCACCGACATGGAAAACATGGCGTTGAAAGGGCCGTAGAGGTCGGCGAGCCAGTTGCCAATGATACGGACAACTGCACCTGATGCGTTGAGGATCGCGAGCTAGTTTGATTCGTCAGTTGGTCTGGTTTGGGAGCCAGTAGACCCATTCACGTAGCCGCATCAGCACGTTCATTAAAGCAATTCGCCTCCGCGCCAGAATGCTTTTCACAATTCAAGGACCTGCGAAGGGGATCCCTTATATTGCAAAATATGCACATGTCGCGAAGGTGAAAGGCTTTTATTCGTGTTGATGGTGAGGCACGTGATGGTCAATCCTAGCCTCTCTTTGAGAACTCACCGAGTAAAAGGCCAGGTTAGGATCAACGTTGTGCTGGACGCTGTATAGTTGCAGGTAGATCACTGATTGTAGAATGGTCAGTTCCAACACATAAGCCGGCCTGGCAGACCGACCTGAGAAGTATAGACCAAAGAGGCCGAACACCATCCTATAAGAAGATGAGCGAGGAAGCTGGACAGAAATTCAGCCGAAACGCACCCGAGCGTGGCACTCATATACGCTGCATCGCGAAAGAACGACTTGATATCCGGTGGCGCTTGGTTTCCCCCGCGCTTGCTCCGTGGAGGAAGGCGCGTCCTCATGAGCAGGTTTCCGACCACAATACATGGGGGAATGATGATGGACGAATAGCGCACGGCCTTGGCAAACCCAACGCGCGGCAGCAGGTGGTTGAGCACTGGAATAGACCATGTTTAGCGCTTGGTGCAACAATCATGATTGGACGACGTACTAATAGGCAGCACGGTTGCCCCTACGGAGGTGCCGCTCATGATAATCCCTGAAGCGAGTCCTCGTCGACGTTTGAAGTGGTGAACGACGATACTGAGACTCGGGAGGAAAACCAAGCCGATTCCGAGTCCCATGCCGACTGCTTGGCTGATCAATGTAAGCGATATACTCGTCCTGGAATGCAGGCACCTACGCCAGAAATATCTGGCGTCAAGTCAGCGGAAAGCGAGGCATTGAAGACGCGAAGGGCGCACTTGATAGTACTTATTCGGTTTGGCGAGCGAAAGCAAGAACGAGCTTATTGTGAAGACGAGTCCGCCCGCGATTTGCAGCTGGTGAAAGCCTCCGTTGTCGAATATTCGCCCGGCAACAGGCCCACAGAAGAAGGGCATCATGAGCTGGAAGCTCCCAATCCACCTGTTCTCGGCTCAGCGTCTGCGCATGCGCGTCGTCCACACGAATCCACGAACGCGATGCTACTGGGTGAGTGTTCGTTGAGGTAGATGCGGACATAATAATCTGCGCGCTTGACCTTGAGCGTATGCGTAGCAACTGTACGAGCGGCAACGCACCCTCGTAGACGCCGAAAGTAAACGCGAATCTACACGGGAGAGTGAGAGAGACTTAAACAAGGGGTGAGAACGCACCCGAATGTCGCGAAGAGAACCAGCCATGCCCCCGCCACAGTACTCCAAGCCTGGAATCCGCCATCGGGTACCTCGAACTCCGGTTGTTCGAGCTGCAATTTCCTCGCTTCCAGGGTCGATTCTGCGCCATCGTCCTGGGAAGCGTGGGCGTCCACGCTGGCCTTCCTCGTCTCATTCTCATTCGACGGAGTCGGCGTAGCCATGGCGGTTGACCTTGGTGGTGGGAGGAGAGCCAGAGTGCGCTCTTATGTTGCCCGTTCCGCGGAGCATTCCACCTGTTGAATGCGTGCTTCTTGATTGACGACGTTTGGTGTGGGCGGCGCAGGAGTGGCGGAGAGATCGGGGAAGCTTCGGGTTCCCACTGCTGCCGCTGCCGTGCCTTAATTGCCGCCCGGCCTGCAGCCGACCTCGGCTCCCAAGTAACGGGCTGGTGAACGGGAGGCTCAACCAGCGGAGACTGGTGTTGCATCATCGCAGGACAGATGTAGTGGTGGTAGCTCGCAAGCAATTGCCATCGTTGGTTCGATTCGGTTTGGTTTCGGGCCACCATCATGTTGCACTCCTGGTCTTCTCAGACTTCTGGCTGGGCTCTTCCCACCTCGCAGAAGCAGCATGAACGCGACAGTCCACATCTGCGCGGGTTGTTGCGGTTGGAACACTTCGAAGTACTCAGCGAATCTGCGCGGTTGTGTTTCCTAACGTTCCCCTGCAGCTGACAACATGGCGCAATGGGCCGGGCGGCCTGGGCTGTATCAACCAGCCAGCTTTTCCCAGCGTCGGGAGTGGCTGCGTTTCGTGTCCAATAATATCCATCTTCTGAGGGAGGACCTTCTTCTCCTTCCTGCAGCTGGCTTGCAAGTTGCTTCGGTTCCATCTTGGAGGCATGTTGCCGTCTGCCACGTCCGTACGATACGAGGCGCAGAAACGAAGGTTTGCGCTATTGCGTCCGTTTCGCAGCGTATTGAACGTGTTTTCAGAACTACGCCATGTAGCTCCGCCCACCATCTTCATGCTCTTCGGCGTTCCGCCACTCGCGAAATGATCTCAGTGCGTATGTTCGCGTTCTTGTTTGACATGTATGTTGACGATCGCGAAAGCCAGTCTGCCTTGCATCCACTCAGCCAACCACGGTCCAGCAGCGCATCCGAGAACGCTGCGAACCTACATCTGGCGATATTCATGCAGATCTCGAAGAGAAGCTGCTTCCAGCGATGCTCCACCAGCAGCCCTCAATCGTACGCGACAGTCGCAGTAATTACCCGCTTCAAGCAGACTCCGGGGCTCCCTATAACGTCTTATCGATCTCGGAGATGAATGCGCGAAGACGCGTATAGGTCGCGGGGAACTCGAAATACAGCGTTTTCCGCTCTCTTGCAGCTTGCTAGCGACACCAGAATCCTCACCGCCAATAAATCGCTCGTTTTCTGCTATATAACATCGCCAGCAGTCGCCGCTCTCTACGAACACGCGGTAGCCATGCGTCCATTCGCAATCCTTGCTCTATTTCTCGACCTCTTCGATCTCGCAGCCCAGCCACATGCCCCTCAACGACCACATGCGCAAGAAGTTCTGGACGGCTATTCCGGCACACTTATTGCTATGCCGCCGCTTCCGACATATACCGGCGCGAAGATCATCCCCGATACTGACCATCCGTACATCGCTCCTGGCCCTGAAGACTTGCGGGGGCGTTCGTGATCCCTTCTACTTCCCTCTTCCACCAATAACTGAAATCCCTACAGCATGCCCTGGCATGAACACACTGGCTAACCATGGGTACATCCCACGCTCTGGAATCGCTTCATTCGAAGATATCGTTTCTGGGATGACGGAGGTTTGAGTTCAAGTTCCTCCTCGTGCATCCTATATCCTGACTCGTCTGGAAGGCATTCAACCTCGACCAGGACTTCGGCGCCTTCATCACGGCGCTCAACATGGTGCGGTATTAGGCCCATGTGGCTCCGTAACGCCAACTGCGAGCTAACGCTTCGACGCAGTTGATGCGCGGAAATCCTTTTGTCAATAAAATGTCGATTGGCGGCGTGTCTCCGCTCGTCCCGCCGCTCCCGAACAACGCCGGCACGCCTGGCGGCATCTCATTACACGGCGGCATCGAAGGCACGTGACCCACCAGACTTCACCAAACTGGATGCGACTTTCAAGCAGGCGACGCATCGATGACCCGCGCGGACATGTACATCGGGGACAACATCAACTTCCAGCACCTCATGTACGATATGGTCAGCTTCATTTCGACTTGTTGGGGTCGCATTGAACTTCCGCAGGATTTGGTGCTGCTCGGACAGCACGGCGGCAATGGACCCGACGGCAACTCGACGGTTTTTACCCGCGAGACCATGGTTGCGATCAAGACGTTCGATATCCTCTCCGACCAAGCGAATAATCCCAAGGTCTGTCTGCTTGGCCAGCTTGCCCGTTTGTTCTTGGCAACGACTCTGAACTCCACCGCCGACGACACTGTAGTTTGACTATCCTCCGCGTCGAATAAACGGAAGCTTCCTCGAAGCCTCCTTCGTCATCGAGTGCGTCTCTCGTTCCACATTCCCCGCTATCGCGTCAACTAACCGCTAGCACCCACCCACAGAATATTCGCTAACCACACAACGAACCAAGCCACCCTCCCCATCGTCGGGAGTTTCATGCGCAACGAGACTTTCCCGCAAAACTGGTTCCGCCCCGCCGCGCCCAAGACCGGCGGAGAAAGCGCGTTGGCCATCCTCGAGGGTCTGCAGATCAAGGTCGTCCCGGGGCACAACGACGAGAACGGGGTGTACGTTGCGGATGCGCCGCTGCCTGCGCCGTTCAATAACAGTTTGGTGCGGTCCCCGAGCTTCGTTCGCGCCTCGAGGGTAAATGGCTGATGCCGGCTGGGTAGGCTTGCGCTGCGTATTACGACTTTGTCGCTGCCATACCGCCGTCCCTGGGCAACTCGACCGGCTTGCTATTCGAGAACGTCAAGTTCCTCTCCAATTTCGTGTCGCGTTCTATGCGCCGACCCGAATGCGATGTTGCGTTGCTTCCAGGTCCGATCGTCGTCGACTCTTGAGCGAGAACAGGCAGTGAAGGTTTTACTACAATTGGAGTTCGTAGTATTGCAATGCAATGATAATGCGTACGTGGTCGTGAACAAACAATGCTGGATGGATAATATCGAAGCCGCGGTGGGCTCATTGAGGTATCATAAGATTCGGGTAACGGCCTTTCTGCTCCGCTCGCTACAACAGCACGACAGCGGCACCGAGCACGACGGCGGACATCGACAGGGACGCGGATAGCGAGGACGTGCCGCTGGTGGTGGATGCTTGAGGCTGCGAGACGCGTTAGAGAGCAAGAAGATGGGCTTTCGAGGACGTACCGGATTGACGAAGCCGATGTTGTTTTTGAGAGCGATGACTGGCTGCAGCTTCTCGTCAATGGGTGTCGCGACGCCTGCGAAGAGTTAGTCCATGTTACAGGAAAGCAGATGGACAAGGAACGAACCCAAGGCAACGAGAGAAAGGACGAGGAGGATAGCACGGGATGCAATCATGATGATAGGGAGTGTGCGTCAAGCAGTCGGGGTCGTCAACGAGGAAGGAGCGGGTGTGTGGGTAGTGGTGTAAGGACTACGGACGCGAATGGCGCGACTTTATCCAGAGCCGCCCACAATGTAACTACCGAATGCGGACAAGGGCGCATCATCTTGCCAAGAGAGCTTTGTACTCGCACGACACCTGCACATGTTGCGTGAGCGACCGCGTTCAAAGGAAATACAAGGAGCGCAGAAGAAAGAAAGGATCAGGAGAATAGATATCGCCACAGTCGTTGACTCAGGGCTTGACTTCTATTTTATTCATCCCGGAAGAAAACAAGAAAGGAACTCACACGTTTCAACGGTCCAGCGGCTGGAAGCGCGTATAATACCGTTTGGTCATCGCTTCGACGCTCTCTTGCGTCGACTCGGGCAGCTCCTCCACGAAATGTGCCGGAGAGCCCGCAAAGAGCGATAGCGCGGGGATGACTGTGTTAGGCGGGACGATGGCGCCGTCGGCCACGCGTGCGCAGTCTTTGATGATGGTGAATTTGCCGATAACGCAGTTCCTCCCAATCTCGACGTGGTTGCCAATGGTGGCAGCCTCGACGACGGAGTTGGCGCCAATGTGGACGTGGTCGCCGATTTTCATGGGGTAGTAGTTGAAGTTTCCGCGGTAGGTCTTGTACGGCGGACGCATGACGCAGCCCTCGCCCACGAGGCAGTAGCGGCCGAGCGAAATGACGACTGCGTGGCCGGCACCGGTGCGACGGAGGTCGCCACGGATGATGGCGCCACTCGAGATGATGGTCTTGCCACCGAGGATAATATTCTGGGGTCCGGCGATGGTTGCACGACGCGAGACTTTGTTGCCGGTGTCGGTCTCGATGTACTCGGCCTTCGAGTAGTAGACGGGTGGGTCCATTTTTTGCACGTCTCTTCGGGCGGAAGGAGCTGCGGCGGAGAGTGGCCAGAGAGTGACCAAGGGAGAACGTGGGTCTTTGAGGACAGCGGCGTAGGGTCCCCGAGGAGGTGGTGGTGGTCAAGAGCAGAAATTTGCTGGTTCACGTGTTTTGATCCGTTCGACCAAGTCCCGGCTCGCAACGCGATTTTTCAGTGTACACCACTCTAGTCTCTCGTCGCAAACGCCCTCACCGGAGAGCCATCGCAACTCTCGATCTTCAGCGGAACTAAATGGACCATCCACCCATCCCCGTCTCCCAACACGCCCAAATTCGTCAGGTTCTCCGCGATTATTCCATCTGCGCCCAGAATCTTCATATGCACAATGAACGCATCTTCGTCTCCTTCCTCCTCGTCCTCCAACCGCGTCTCGTCCGGACTCAGCGTGTCGACCCCAAGGACCTTGAATCCCAGCTCAAGGATATACTCGGCTGCACCCCGTGAGAGGAACGGATGGGCATAGTATTTCTTCTTGTCCTCTGAGTCCCAGTAGCGCGACCAACCAGTGTGGATGAGCAGCATGGGCATCTGCTCGCGGTTCTCTGCTGCTTGTAGCCAAGTCCGCTCCAACGCCTCTTCGAGCTCAGCCTTGCTGATTGCCTTCTTCTCGGACGCAATACTCGTAAGATCCAACACGACCGCGCGTCCTACGAGCTCGTCCAACGCTAGTTGATCGACCGTTCTAGCGTTCACGAGAAAGTGTGCCGGCGCGTCGATGTGGGTGCCTGAATGTGAACCCAAGGACAGTGCCGCGACAGCGTATCCGTCTTTCGGTACGCATGTTGCGCATGATGAGGCGAAGGGAGGGTCTCCGGGGTAGATCGGGATGCGAGAGTGGAGAGTATGCGTGAGGTCAACGATGGGTGGAGACATTGCACTTGATTCACACGAGTCTCTTCTTTCTCCCGAACCACCACCATGCCATATTCTCGTCCGCCATGTGGCTCAAAGCGTGGCTCAAAGCGAGGCTGCGCTTTGGCAAAACGCAGTCTCGCTTTGGAAGAACAAATCAAAGCG
The DNA here is from genome assembly GCA_014461115.1 of Mycena chlorophos. Lineage (NCBI taxonomy): Eukaryota > Fungi > Basidiomycota > Agaricomycetes > Agaricales > Mycenaceae > Mycena > Mycena chlorophos. The sequence goes on from JACAZE010000015.1 coordinate 336,646, forward strand.
CAGACGGGCAGCAAAAAAGCTTAAAAACGATTTGAACATCTTCTCCCGCTTTACTTGCTTTCCACCATGAAGCGCGGTTTCCTCAACAGCACCAAGTCCAAGGCCCGTATGGGCGCCGTCAGCGATGCGATTCAAGGTCCGTGGTCGCCGTCGTTCAGCGATAGAGCTTGAGCTGACGCCTCTTCCAGCCAAACCTGGCGCCCTTCCAGCCAAACCTAACACCCTTCCGGCCAAACCTGCGATTGTCCCCGCTAGTTTCGGTCTCGGTTTTGATCTCAACAACACGGAAACGGTCGTCCTGCCCCAGAATGCAGGCCCCGACGAGCAAGTCACCGTCTGCTACGTGTGGCGTGGCTCCAAGGAAATCATCGTCCAAAAACCCGGCTTCCCCACACCCGTGTGTAATGTCCCCAACCCGCCGTTCCGCATCGGCAGCACATCCGGAAAAGGCCAAGGTCTCTTCGCGACGCGCCGGATTGCGCAGGGAGAGCCGATCCTGGCTGAGCGACCGTTCCTCATTGCCATTCGGGCGCCGCTGGGTAGTATGTTGCCCGAGATGGAGAGACGCATGGAGGACGTGCTTAAGCGTATGCGGCCGGCGGATCGCGATGCGTTCATGGCGCTTCACAACGGCCACACGCATGACGGGTCGGGGGAGATCATCGGCAGGGTGCGGACGAACGCGTTGAGTTTGAGTGGACTCGTTCCGGAACACTTGACCAGTACTGTCATGGGGTTGTACTGCTGCGTGGCTCGCAACATCTCGTTGCTGAACAATGAGTGCGTCTTCCGCGATCTCTTTTACCACTTTTCGCTTACTCGACTCGAACAGCTGCTCCCCGAATACGGCATCTAACTGGCGCGACGAGTCGCTCTCGTACCACGTCTTTGCAGCACGCGAGATTCAAGAAGGCGAAGAGCTCACACTCTGCTACGCCGACCCCTTCGACCGCGCGGCACAACGTCAAGCGACATTCAAGCCGTACGGCTTCGTCTGCCGGTGCGCCGCCTGCCTCGATCCCACTGCATCCGACCGTCGTCGCGCCGCGATCCGCGGCATCAACATCATGGAGCTTTTCTCGCAGTGGGTCATGGACAAGACGTTGCCCGGCGACTGGATCGTCGACAAGTGCCTCGAGAGGCTCAAGCTCATCGAGCAGGAGGGGTTGCAGTGCGAAGACGACTACCAAGCGACGCTGATGATGCTCATTCACGCGTGTATCTGTCGAGGGGATGCAAAGAAGGCGAGCGAGTGGGTGGCGAGGATCCTGAGGTGTGCGTGGAAGATGGAGCAGGAACTCGAGCCCTTGCTGGATGCGGGATCCTCGGCGTACAAGAATCACAGCCTTTGGCGTAAGCGTTTGTAGGTTGTTTAGTTTGCAGCTGGAGGAGGCGCGCATTTGTCGTGGAAAGAAAATTCACGTGATCCTGATGTGTTGATGTCAACTACTTCTCTGTTTCCTTCCACGACGTCTGGCCAAAGTTAACTCGCTGGTCTCACACCCCGCCGTGCCACCGAATCGCAGACATCTTCGAGGCTGTTCAAGCTGCCTGTGCTCACTGGCAGGCCCACTTCCAACACTTCGCTGCCATTATTTTTCGAATCAGTGGGACGCCAGCAACGTCTACCCAGCTCATTTCTCGTGAACATATATTGCTTTCAAAGCGAACAACGGCGCGGAACTCTCCGAAGGTGCCTTACACAACTCTATACAACCGCTGTAAACAGCTCAAGGCTCGGGCACGCGACGGGATTCTTTCGATATCGATTCCACTCGCTCCCGACGGCGGCTCTGAGACCGGTCTCCCCATTCTTATCCTCTCTCTCCCATGAGGTACTTCTCTTCTGTTCCAAGCTCAAGTATCACAGATCTTTCACCTCGGTCTCGGTCATGAAGCTCAAGTGGCGGCGGGGGCAGTCCGTGTACCAGTCGCCACCCTCGAATCCTCGACAGTATCTCAACACGGATGCGTGATTGCCAAGCTTATTTGGCACGGCGGAGGCAAACCAATTGTCGGTGAAATCTCAGTATAGACTCGGATGCATGATCGCCGCGTCAGCTTCGCTCCATCGACGCATGCGCGCCGCGTGCCTGGTGGCCCAAGCTTTGAACCGCATGAGCTTCTGTGGCGACTGTGCGCCTCATTGGCTGTAGCTGGTCAGTACAATCTTACAGCCTGCGAGCAAGAGATGCCATTGATACTGGAAGAACATCTGTAGGAGATGGAACTGCGATCCTTCGCTGCCTGCGCCGCTGCGATGCGGCTTGGCCAACGCCTGTGGGATGCGCGGGTTGAATCCGGGTTCCTCTGTCCGCGTTCACCGCGCGTCATCGATTCGATATGACTTTCTGGCCTATCTAGCACGCAGGTAAGTCACCAGACGTCAACTGGTTATCTACTCAAGTCTACAGCCCTGCAAGGTTCCAAGCCCAGCTTATCTCCGCGAATATTTTGGGTACCTCGGACTTCACACGCGTCGACGGGAGGAAGGATCGACGGCTGTCGGGTTCGGCTAATTGACATGACTTTTGGCAGATTTTCATTGAGTGTTGCACAACCGGCGTGCGCCCGTTAGCGCGCAAGTTAGCAGGCATTAATGCAACACAGGCCGCCGAATGCTGTAGGGTTATCGTGCCGTCCCATCTTATAAACGTCCAATACCCGTTTTTAGGCTGTTCCGGTGAGTTTAATGTCATCCAACCATTTATTTTCCACCTTCTGTTTATCGCATAAAGTAGGGTGAAGACGCCGTTTTCGAAGCAGTGCTCGTCCAGATGCATGATGCTCCGCCGAGTCAGAACCACCGCAACCAGCCGCATCTGCCTCAGGCTTCCGGCCTTGTCGCATCTCCACTAAATGAGCGATCTAGCGTGGACACTTCCTCGAGGCGGCCCCTAACTTACGGCCTAGATTTATTTAAACTGACCGGAGCGCCTGCTCCGAGTCCCCGCCATGGCTCCCCGCGCTCGCAATCGGCACAGGAGCTCAAGGTCCTCCAACCAGCCAGTCGTTCCCGTCTTGCCTCTCGCCCAACATGTCGGCTCTTCGTTCTTTCGCATCACCGCCGCCTCTCTTTTGGTTCGCCTAGCCGCCGTTGCTGGACTCGCGTCCTCCAAGATACGCAAAACACCACAGACGAAGACGCGAATACCCGATGTAGACCCCGCGGTCGAAGCGGCTTTGGAGAAATCGCACGACGGTCGGCGGCTCATCGCATTCGACGATCTACCCCCTGCCTGGCAGGGCGATCCACTCATTCGAACGGGGTATCGGTTCATCCCGTTGTCCCGTCTTTCGTCGCTCCTTCTCTCAGCATTCACTCTCCACAACGAGTTTCGTGCGTGTTTCCCGGATAAGCAGCTCAATGGTCCTTTCAGCTAACGCATCGCAGTGAGCATCCAAATCCACATCTTCTTCTTTGTTTACTCTTGCTGGAAATGGTGGCGTGGCAGCCTGGGTGCGGACTTAGGCGAAACCATCGTCCTCGTTGCCGGTCTATTTTGTCTGGCGGCGAGCGTCTGCGGTCACCTAATGACCGGTTGCGCTCACCAACACACCATGGAAACTTGCCACCGGATCGACTACGTCGGGATCGCATGGATGCTCTGCTCCTGTAACATCTCGCTCCTCTACTACGGCTATGCGGGACACCCGCATATCGCCTACCCACTCATTTTGATGGCATTCTTGATGGCAGTCGCGGGGAGTTTTTTGCCATTCGTGCCGTGGTTCAACCAGTTTGAACATCGCGCTTGGCGCATCGGGTTCTTTGTTGCGCTCAAGATCAGCGCCATCGCTCCTGCTGTTGGAGTTTGCTTGCTTTTTGGCGTTGCGGGCCTCCAAGATTTTCTTCGTTCGTGCTCCTCCATTTCCTTCTAGTCCATTTTCTGACATGAAATTTTCAGTTCCCTTCGCCCGACCCGTCCTTGGCGGCGCGTTCGGCATCTTCCTCTACTCGACCCACTATCCGGAGCGTCTGCTGGATCCCAACGGCAAGTGGGCTCGGCGCTTCAACACCGTGGGCTTCGGTTCGCATGCGCTCTTGTTGGGAAATCAAGCCCGACGCACTGTTATACCAAGTATGGAACTTGCTTTCTCCCTTCTCTGGTCTTGTTCTTTATTGGGCAGTCCCTTTATACACGGATGTACTACTTATATCGGACAATGCATAGTGGCCCGTTGCGCGTTTGCAACGGGTTGACCGTATAATTCCAACACAAACGCGCATACACAACCCAACCAACCGACTCGGCTGCCCGCTACTCGTCTGGGGCACCGCTTGACTCCTCCGCTTGCTCGATATCTAGGCTAGGCTCCTGCCAGCTAGCGCTAGATTACCCACCGTTCGACGTTCGACTCCCGCCGGCACCATGGCCGATGCCGACTCCGCCCGCGTCTCCTTTCCGAAGCTCAACGACGCCAACTACGCGACATGGGCTGTCATGATGGCAGCATATCTGACGTCGAAGGAGCTCTTTGACGACATTGTCGAGATCTCCGTGGATGCCGAGGATGCCGATGGCCAAGAGCGTCCCCAGTCAGACGTGGATGCGGAGATTGCGCGGAAGAGGAAGGCGAGGTCGAAGAAGAAGTGCAACCAGGCGCGTGCGGAGATGATACTGCGCGTCGAGCCTGGGCAGTTGGCGCACATGCGTGCGGCCGATCCGCTCGACATGTGGCTGGACTTGAAGGCTGTCCATCGCGCTCGGGGATTTGCGGCGACGCTGGCGCAACGTAAGAAGTTCTTGGCGATGAAGATGTCGAAGGGGCAGACGATGACGGCTTGGATCGGCGAGGTCAAGGAGCAGGCCTTCCAGATGGAGGAGGCTGGGACGACGGTTCCGGAGGAGGACCAGATCTTGACGATACTCGGCGGCCTTCCCGCTACCTACACCAACACCATCGCGATGCTGGACTCTGTCCCCGCCACGACTCGCACACTCGACTACGTCATTACCCAGCTGCTGTCTGCCGAGACGCAGATGGGATCTCGCTCGAGCGGCACTCGTTCCGTCTCCTCCGACTCGGATCACAATTCCGCGTACGTGGCTCGCTCATCTGTTCGTTGCTACGTCTGCGACGAGTCTGGCCACTTCAAGCGCGATTGCCCGTATCGGAGTGCCATTGATGCGGCGAAGAAGAGGGGCACTGCTGCAGTGGCGAACGTCGCTTTTGCTGTCGATGTTTCGGATGGTGATGAAGAGATTGAATGGTAAATCGGACTTTCTTATTTTTCTGGGGGTGCGCTGGCTTGTGGGGGTGTGTTGGGAAATCAAGCCCGACGCACTGTTATACCAAGTATGGAACTTGCTTTCTCCCTTCTCTGGTCTTGTTCTTTATTGGGCAGTCCCTTTATACACGGATGTACTACTTATATCGGACAATGCATAGTGGCCCGTTGCGCGTTTGCAACGGGTTGACCGTATAATTCCAACAGCTCTGGCATGTGGTGAGCGCCATGAGCCTTCTCGATTGGGCCGCTTCGATGGCTGTCGTCCGAGAACGCTTCATAAATCGCGTTTGATTTCTCGCTCTAGCCCTCGCTCAGCGCCAGGGCTGTGGCTGTATTTTGTGTGCTGCTACAAGACGTCCTGCCTGTGGCCAGGACAAAGTCCGAACTGTAACTAGATAATCTTCAAGTGTAAGCTGTACTTACCACTGACATTATACACGGGTACGAATCGTTGTTGTACATTTATTTAGAAATCAAATTGCACGTTCTTTCTCTTTTGAATCCTGTGGGACTTGACCTCTGGAGCAAGCAGGCTCAGGCTGCAGTTGCGGCGGAAGGACAACAAGATCACCAACGTGCCGCGCCGCATACCAACGTGAAACATGCACATGCGTTCCTCCCAGCGAAGGATCCCGCTCGATGTATTCCTGCCCATAACTTCATCCGAGTCGATGGACAACTTGCCAACCTTGAACTCGAGAGTTTGATGCCCCATCAAAACGAGATTATCTACATCAAACGCGCGTCGAGACGCGTTCTCCACGCGTGAGTTCACACAAAACGCAGAGCCAACGTTCATGATTCGGTCGGCCCCGAGCTTCGAGAACGCGCGCATCTCTCGAGATCTCTCCCATCCCTCGACACTTTGCATACAGCTTGTTGTTGGGCAGGGCGCCGGCCGGGTTCCTGATTCGCAGCGACGGCGGGCGGGGCAGTCGTGTCGTATCTAAGTATTCTTTTGGTACCTGGCCCGGAATGTATGTGCAATTGTGTGCTGGCTGAAGAATCTAGTAATCCGAGGGTGGTGCTTGCTTCGTGAAATGATACGTATGTACATACAAGTGCGACGACAGCGGAGGAGTACAATGAGAGATTAGAGGGAAGGATAGCAGCGGCAACGCGTCCCACGGAAAGCGAAAACGAAGGCTGAGCACCGAGCACCGAGCGTTGAAGCGCAACAACAACCTCGGACCTCCATGGGCCGTGTTCATACTTTCCAGCCCTTGACGTCGCGCGTCTTGAAGATGTAGATCCGGGCGATGAAGAATAGCACGGCGGAGACGAGGACCATCGTCTGTGTGAAATAATCAGTACACGCGAACGGGATGATTCTGAGTCGCATGCGTGTGCTTACGGCGGAGAACGCGACGGGGTGGACCCAGCGGTAAACGGTGGTTCCCAGGAGCGATCCTTGGATTGGGGCGGAGCCGAGCACAGAGAAACTGGTGAGGAAAAGAGCAACACCCAAGCGCGCGCTGAAAAGAAAATGAGCAAAACCGCGGAGAGTACAACTTGAGTGGGCTGCGTACCCAACTTCCTCTGGACCTTTCGCGAGAGATGCGAAAGCCGGGAACGTCAACGCAAGCCCTGCATGAACGATAAGAGGGCGAAGGAACACCATCGAAGAAACGGACGAACATGCACTAGACGCGGCGCCGTACAAGATACTGACGACAATGAGCGAGGCACGGTCTTTACTGCGTAGCGCGTCAGATAAGCCCCAGGCACAGAAGGCGGAAGAAGACTCTTACACGCCGAGAATCGCCCAGATAAGTGCCCCCGAAGCGGTCGAAGCTATTATCATCGCGTTGAAAGGGCCGTATTTGTCGGCCCAGCGGTTGCCTGCTATCCGGACAACAAGCCCCGTCGCGTTGAGGATCGAGATCTTAGCGAGGATGAGCTGGCGCAACAGTCAGAGGGCGAAAACTCACCGAGTAGAACGACATGGTCGGGTCGACTTTGTGCGTGACACCATACAGCTGAATGTAAATCGCCGTGAAGAACAGTCCCAAGAGACCGAAAAGCATCCTGAGCATCGTGAGTTTAGGCGACGTATCTCGAGAAAAGCAAACACACCCGAAAGTCCCGATGACATAGGGCACATCCTTAAAGAATGACAAAATATTGGGTTGCGGCTCCCCGGAGTTCTTGGGCCGCGGCGGAAGGCGTTTCTTCATCATGAGGTTGCCTGCGACTAGGCATGGCGGGATGATGGCGGAGGAGTAGCGGACGGCGCGCGCAAAGCCGTACTTCGGGAGCCAATGGTTGAGCACTGGGCAAAACGATTCAGTTTGGAATCCACTGCAAAGTGTTTTGGAAGTCGTACTGATGGGGAATAGCGTCGCGCCAAGGGAGGTCCCGCTCATGATGATTCCCGACGCGAGGGCGCGGTGGCGTTTGAAATGGTGAACGGTAATGCTGAGACTGGGCAAGAAGATCAAGCCGACACCGAGCCCCATCCCGACTCCTTGTCTGCGCTATATGAGTTGAGAGTTCTGCGAAAACAGAAGCGACTAACGCCAAGAAGATCTACGGCAAAATATTAGTTCAAGGGCATCTCGCTGCAGAACAATAGACACACTTGGTAATAGTGATTTGGTTTCGCGAGCGAGAGCAGGAACGCGCTGACAGTGAAGATGACGCCCCCGACAATTTCCACTTCGTGAAAGTAGCCCTTGTCGAATAATTTTCCAGCTAGCGGACCGCAGAAGAAAGGCATCATTAACTGAAAGCTGCCGATCCATCTGTGGGTGCCTCTGTCAGCGCACTGTGTCCCTCTCGGACGTGTAGGAAACGTACGCAATACTGCTTGGGCTGTGGTCCGTCAGGTATATTCGGACGTAATAGTCTGTACGGTGCTCAGGTTTCTACCGCCGCAGCAGGAGGACCGCTCACCCTCGTAGACACCGAAAGTGAACGCAAATCTTTGGAAGCAATGGTCAGAAGAAATCTACTTGAATGCTGAACGAAAACGCACCCAAACGTAGAGAATAAACAGAGCCAGGCGCCTGCGACGGTAACCCATGCGGTCAATCCACCATCGGGAACCTCGAACTCGACTTGCTCCGGGCCCTTCTCCACCACAGAAACGTCGGACGCGGCCGTCGACGCTGCGTGGTTGCTCTCAGACGCGGGGCGGTCGACCTTTTTCTCGTCGCCGGACGGGCTTTCGTGGGTGGAGTTCTGCATAACGCGGACGGGGGTTTACCGGAGATGATGGACGGAAAGGTTGCCAATTTATGCTGTACGTGTAGGCCGCGAGGTAGCCGAGATCGGAGAGTCCTGCTGCGAAGCGGCGGTGTATAGAAGCCAGATCCGAACGGCGATTCGAGAAGACTCGGTGAGGTTGTCGGGGAGCCCGTCAGTCAAGGATAAGTAGTTTAAAAAGAGGGACAGGATAGATGCGGAGTCGTTCAGGGTTCGGGTGAATGGATGGCGCACGCGGTCGGGCAGATCTAGATAGACGTTGTCCATCGTTCGCCATCATCTGGAAAGCCAAACTGAGAGGTCAACGCCAGTCAGCGCCTAACTGGCTGGACAGACATGAAAGGACAGGTCAACCAGGGTGACACCAGTCGACTGCCGAAGCGGACCACAGGCGGCGATCAGCTCCGACGCCACCATGCCCTGGTTTCTAGCACTAATGCTGGCAATATTCCAGGGAATTTAACGCCTCGAGAAGATCTAGGATTGGCATATGCATGATACAGCTGCTCGTAGTCTTCATTTGCTCTGTCTTCGGGCTTGGGAAGTATTGACAATGATCAGCTTCGCGCACCGCTTGCCGCGTCCAGAGATGGATGGAAAGTCGCCGCGTTTGGGCTGAGCGCCAAGTCGGGACAGAGCCCATGGCCTTTTACTGGGCTAAAATACTTCGTCTTGCGCGTATTTGAGCTCGAACTCGTTGGGTCGCAACAGTGACACAGTTATGCTCAAACCGCCACCACACCTGCGGATTCACCGCGGAATTGGGGCATGGGCAGCTTCTTGTTCCAAACTCGGACAGTTGAGGATGTTTCTGACCGTCAGATAACCTCGTCCTCGTGTCCCTCGGGCGCTTAGCGGATTCGTTCATCTGCGGCTTGGCGAGTACGACGACTCAGTACAACAATATGCGTCGCGGATTCCTCAAGACGACATCTCATCGTCCTGTCACTGGCAGAGCCTCTGAACAGTCCACTCCGACAGGTAGGCGCCGTGTTCGAGTCGGATCCGCAGCTGACGAGCCCACCACTTGGCAGTGGCGACTGGAGACAAGGATGAGAGCCACGTCCGTCGTGAGTTTTCTTCTACTTCTTTGTCCCTATTTTCAACACGGTGCACTGCCAGTAGAGATATCAAGTGTTCCTCTCGACGTTGGAAATCTTCTTCCGTCTCACGAAGCCCCCATTATCTGCACTCTACCACCCAACTGCGGTCCAAACGAACCCGTTACGACGTGCTTGATCTGGCCGAGCACGAAGGAGCTCATCCTTGACACGCCTGGCTTCCCTCAAGCTCCGCGACCACCGCCTACCGAGCCTGCATATCGACTCGGCGACTCGCCAGGCAAAGGCATTGGTCTGTTCGCAACGCGGGCTCTTAAACAGGGCGACCTGATCCTCAGCGAACGCGCGCTGCTCCTCACGACGCTCTCTCCGCCGTACCGGCGCTACCAAGATGGTCACGCGCAGTTTGAGCAGTATATGGAGGTGGTCGTCGCGCACATGCCTCCAGAGAATAAAGAGGCGTTGATGGCGCTCACCAACAGCCACGAAGGCGACGGCTGCGGGCCAATCCATGGTCGAATCCGCACCAATGGCTGCAGTGTCTCGCGCCTACGCCCCGGTAAATGGCCGGGACTCGAAGGAAAGTACAGTGCGGTGCTGGAGAAGATTTCGCGCTTGAATCATTGGTCAGTTTTGTGCTTCTGCTTCGAAGCTCACCCATCTAAACCATCGTTGGCAGTTGTTCACCTAACACGCAATCTCGTTTCGACCGTTTCTCCGTCTCGCACTCTCTATTCGCGGTCCGCGACATCGCTGAAGGCGAAGAGCTAACCAACAACTACTCTAACCTGCTGGATTCGACCGCAGAGCGCGCGAAGGACCACCGCTCCTACGGGTTCGTCTGTCTCTGCCCTGCTTGCAAGGACCCGCGAACCTCCGACGCCAGCCGCCGGCCCCTCAAGGAGCTCGACGCCAGCGCTGCGCAGTGGATAATCACACCAACGTACTCCGACGACTGGCTCATCCGGAAATGCCTCGAACAACTCGTCATCATGGAGAAGGAGAACCTACAAGCCGCTTCCAAGTACCTCATGGCCATGACCATGCTCCTCATCGCATTTGTGTGTCTCGGAGACTCCAAGAACACAAGCGTTTGGGCGGCGCGTCTCAAGAAGCTCACTTGGTGGGGGGAGGTTGAGCATGCCAAGGTCGACGAGCTGCTCGACCCCAAAAGTCCTGCCTACGCAAAAAGGCTTCTGTGGCGGACGCGCGTCGACCGAGGCAAGGGCTGGAAGTTGTTTGAAGATGATGCGCAGGTGAAACGGGCGTTCACCGAGTTTTTGGATCCAAGCACCTTCGAACCAGCGTAGAAATGCATGTCATTTGGGGACAGTAGATACACGTGACTTCAATTCTTCTCATCTCCATCCCATCCGTGATGGTCACCAGCCCAGTATGCACTATAAAAACCATGAGTACAACGAAATCTTGGTCCGGAAAAGGCTCACGGCGGTAAATCATCCAGCATCGGTGGTGGGCCAGGCGGCAGCACGTCGGCGTATGATGCTACACCAGCGCTGGTACTAGATCCTGCAATGCCCATCGGTGGCGGTGGGCACGGTGCGCCGGTCTCGAGCCGGATCGGAATGAAGACCTTGAAGTCGTTCCCGATCCCAGCGAACGGCGTGATGAAGACGAGTTGGTACTGCGATAAGATTAGATAGCGTCAATCAATAATCAGATAAGAGACCAACCTTCCACTCGAGTGTAGCCCCTTGCCAGGTGGGGGCAAAATTGAGGACGACCGAAGACTCGAACTTAATCCCGCGGCGCCAGAAGCCTTTGCCCTTCTCGTCTTTCTCAGAGAGCGGGATCCACTGCGGCGGATTCTCCGTATGCACAACCGCTGCGACACTCATAGGATCGCCGATGCTCTTCTGGATCCTGTACGTATTCTGGACTTGTCGCGTTCGGCTGCGCACTCGGAGTTGCGCCCAGCGGTAGAGCTGAAACCTGACCTCCGAGGACCGTCCCGGTGGTTTCGGGAACAACGGAGTGTTGTGCTTGTCGACCGGCCCATCAGGGCAATCTTCGCGCTTCATTGGCTTGGTGTCGGTCTCGATGAAAAAACTTATAGGAATCGGGGTCGATATGGGGAAGTTGGGGATATCGGGGAGCAGTATCTTGAGCTCGAGTCAGAAAATTCGGTTCCTAAGATCGTAAGCTTGCACTCACAGTCGCCCGGACATGAGAGTAGTCGCCCCATATTCCTCGCCGTAGTTTCTCGTGCCTGGACCACGTCTTCCATGGTCCGTTCCAGTTTTGCCTCAAACTTTCCTTCAGAAGCATTTGTTCTGGAGACGCGGCTGGCACGACAGAGAATGGGCGTCGAATGCGCTTGTTGAATTTGAACAATCCTGGCCTATCCCCGACAACTTCGACCGAGTATCCAACGGTTGCATGTTTGTTCGAGGCTTCGCAGTGGAAGGAAGGTGGGAGGTGTGGAGGAAGCTTGAATTGGAAGGGGACGTTGAGGACGTGCGAGCCGGGTTCTGGGTATGCGGATCCTTGGTTCCACAGCGGGACCTTCTGATGGAACAGCTACAGCATCCAGTGAGTTTATACGCAGAATGTGAAGAGAATCGACCACGAACAACAACGGTATCCCTGTAGGTTGTCGACGACTGTCCGTTGCTAACCGTAATGCCTGGAAGGCGTTATTTGACTCTGGGAAATCGCATTTGGACTCTACATACTCCTGGGGGACGGTTGAGCCTCTGAAATCCACGAAGACAGAGGTCTCACGTATGGATAGTACCGCGGAACTTGATGCGGACCTGCTCGATGCCGGCTTCTTGCGCCAGTTGCATGTTAACGCGTATGAATCCGGTGATAATCTCGCCAGCGACGCGGGTAACAGCTGGTAGGTCGAGGACGAGGGCCTCTGGAGCAGGGGCCATGGTGGTTTGTGGAGAGAGAGGCGCAGATCACAGGAGGTGTTTTATACAGCTTTAGATCGTTACCAGCTGCGCGGCTGGGCGATGACGGCGGCAGCGTGAGTTTTTCTCGGTACCGCGGCTCTGCCCAACCCAGCCCATCCTGTTCAACGTTCTCAGAAACGCGTGCGGTGGACTCCGTCCTGCGGCGTTCTGCCAGCGCGCGCTTCTCAGAAGCCGTATCTCCGGCCCGCTGACATTACGGATCTCTGGGCACGAGCGGCGTTTGGGTTTTCGATCTCAGGCTCTCTCCACCATGGCCCAGGCAAACGGCGACCTCGAAACCTACGTCAACAAAGGCGCGTCGATGTCCCTGCGATCTCTGGACGAACCTGACTGCCTGAATAGAGGGGATTAAGGTCATCGAGCGCTTCTTCGACCTCCCGCTCGACTATTCCAACCCGACGGGCGAGAAAATACGCGTTTTCGCGCGTAATTTGATCCCCAGGAGCAAGGCGAAAACCTTAGCAGACGAGGAGAAGCTACCGTACAGTGAGCGGTTTTGCTACGGCTCAGATTGTGGCGCTGAACAGCCCGCAGTGGTGTATTTCCAAGGTGCCTCTTGCGACGGCTGCGAAGCTGTTCGATGACGTCGTGAGTAGGCGGTCCGGGGTTCGAGGTGGACCTTCAAGGGAGCTCTGGCTTCGCTGCAGAGGTATGTCGTCCATTGGCTTGAACCACCCGATGCTCAGTGGTGGCAGATTCATGAGCAAGGTTACCAGGTGCAGTCCATTCTACTATTTCTTACTCAATTAACCAGATTCAAGACTCTCTGGCTCGACCAACGGGGCACCGGCCTTAGCACTCCCCTTACCTCAGACACGCTTCCAGAGCGCCTAGTCACGGACGAAGAAAAGGCAGACTATTTCAAGCATTTCCGAGCGGACAACATCGTGCGCGATGCCGAAGAGATCCGGAAGATTCTCCTCGGCCACAAAAGCGACCCGGAGGACCAGAAATGGTCCATCGTTGGGCAGAGCTTTGGGGGCTTCTGTGCTATCACGTACCTTTCGTGAGTCGGTGGTGTTCGCGACTGCGTATAGTTGGAATCATGCCCTTAGTTTCTTCCCGCAAGGCTTGAAGGAGGTCTTCATGACGGGTGGACTGGCGCCGTTGGATGACGGACCAGACAGGGTATACGCGTCGTTGATTCGTGAGTGCTTCCTACTGCTCGTTCCCTCACTCTGACAACGACCAGCGATTCTGAAGAAACGGAATGAAATTTATTACAACAAGTACCCAAAGGATATCAAGCGCGTCAGTTGCGCCCACAGCTCGCACTGCGGTCACTGACACTTTGCAGGTTCGCGACATCGTTGCTTACCTCGAAGCCAACAACATCCAGCTGCCGAACGGAGGAACGCTCAGCGTTCCAAGGTTCCAAGAACTCGGGATGATGCTTGGCATGTCCGGTGGAATCGACCGTTTGCATCGTACGGCCAGAGATTTCACCACGATGGTATTCTAATGGACGGCTCAGAGCTCGTCTTCCGCATGACCAACGACCTCGAACTGTTCAGCAAGTTCAGCCCCAAGACTTTGCAAACGATTCAAGGATGTTATCCGTTTGACGGGAATCCGATCTATGCCATACTCCACGAACCGGTCTACTGCCAAGGGTGCGATTCGTTTCTCTTTCATTGAACTATTCTGATCTCTCTTCACGCAGGACCGCGTCGAAGTGGTCGGCGGCGCGAATACTCTCCAACCACTCCGCATTCTCCTGGGCAAGCGTCAAGGGACTCGCAGAGACCGAACCGATCTATTTCACTGGCGAGATGGTGCTCCCGCATACATTCGACGACCACGTCAACCTCCGACCACTCAAAGGCGTCGCTGAAATCCTCGCGAACGATAGTTCTTGGGGAAAGCTGTACGACATCGAACAGCTCAAGAAGAACGAAGTAAAAGTCTCGGCTGCGACGTAAGTTCTTTTTGGTTCGAGGCTTGCCGCCAGTTTTAACGCAGCTGGCGTGTAGGTATTACTACGACATGTATGTGCAGTTCGACCTGGCGCAAGAAACCGCCGCGACGATTAAAAACACGGAACAATACATAACCAACCAGTTGCACCATGATGGGATTCGCGCGGACGCGAAGGATGTGATGAAGCGCCTCTTCCAGCTGTCAAGACGGGAGTACGACTGAAGTAGTAGGTCGCAGAACTGTAAAGTCGGTATTGCTGGAATATCTGGCCGCGGCAAAGTCTTATCAGGCGGATCACGTGCGCCAAAGGGACGTGCTTCCCACCACGACTGGGTGTCTGCCACGACTAGTGGCTCTCTTCCCACCACCATGGCCCTCTCGTTCTTGTTCCCAAAGACTCGACTGCAGTCACCCACCATCGCTGAAGACGGCGCCTGGGTGTTCTTTGGTGGCGCGTTCAAGACCTACGCCGTCTCGAGTGACGACTCCGACGGCAGCTTTACGTCGCGTCAAATTTTCACGCATTCGAATCCGTATACTGGGTGAGCAGAAAGACTGAAATGGTCTATGGACGATGAACGTTTGACCCTTGCTTTTCAGTAACGGTCGAGCATCCACCGCGACGCGTGCGTGAATCCGGCACAAGAGGCGTCTTAAATATTCAAGCTCGGTTTCGCGGGCTGCAGCGCCGTACCACTGGCACCTCTACCAAACCGAAAGATTCTTCGTGAACTCTGGAGTATTGTGCTACTTGCTGGACGGCAAAGAGGGCAAGCTTAAAGCGGGGGAGAGCGTGGAAATTGTTCCAGGAAGATGGCACACCGTCAGTTGAATTATCCTCGCTCCCGGATACGCTCAACGCGTTTCTGACCGGCCAGTATAGTTCTGGTCAGACCCGGAGGCGGGCGTGGATCTAGATGTGAACATCACGGTCCGCGGTGGGCCCAATCCAGGCTTTGACGAGAAATTCGTGCGCAATTTCTACGGGTGTGTTCCATTTCTTCATGCATAACCCCTCGCTGAATGCATCTCCAGATACCTGTCCTCCTGCACCATGCAGGAAATCGCGCCCAACCCGATCCAAATGTTGAATTTCATGTACCATGCCGATGTGGTACTCGAGATGCCGCTCAACATCGGTCGTGTCGCCAACTACGCGCTGGGGAACTGGGTCGGCTGGCTTGGCGGATTCAAGAGCGAGTACCCGGAGTTCTCGGAGGAGAAGGCAAAGTAAAAGCTACATACAACATGTTTGTACTACGACCACGACCCCCAAGTTCTTGTTCCTTCCCTGCCATCTTGAGCGCGGAAGCCAGAATCCGTGAACAAGGCCGCCCTACACTTCGTCTACCCCATGCTGCGCGACGAACTCATACTTGGGCATCGTCGCCACGGGAAACTCGCTGATTCGCAGCTTTGCCGCCTGTTTCTCTCATAAGCGTCGTTCACGTGATCATACCTAGTGAACACAAATACGCACACCAAACGGCCACAAAGTGATATTCCGCCAGCTCCCGACGCACGTCGGGTTCTCAGGCGGTGGGGCAGCGAACATGTCGCCGTCGAGCGGCCAGTCGATGGGGCACGCGGAGACGCTGAGCGTTACTGGCGGCAAACCCGCATCGTAGATCGGCGACGGGAGGATGCCTGAGGCCGGCGGGTTATTCGAGTATGCGATGGTCGATGGGTCAATGGCGTACTGCCAGGCGTCGGCTGGTGTGAACTCGAGATCGACGGCGCGCGGTTCTGCGGGGTGGACGCTGAGCTGTTTCTCGATTCGGGGGACTGCAAGACGGTTAGTGGACTACGGATAAGGTAGTGGAACGCGTACTGTCAAATGCGTAGTTGAGGACTCCTCGATGAACGGCGATTGAACCATGCGGGCGGCTTTCTGTTCGTTGAATGAGCATTACAGACGATCGTAGGGAAGGCGCAGCACCGAGACGGATGTCCCCTGGCAAATCGAGGACCAAAGTAGTCTTTCCAGCATCGACGGAGACCGCATGAAGACCTTTCACTGGCTGAACGGCAACGGGTGGACCTCCGTTGAGAGAGACGGTGCCTTTGGTGATCCAGCTCGGAATGCGGACGAAATATGTGAATGGTTTCGTGGCGGTGATCGTGGTTGTAAGCGTGTCGCCGAAGCTTGGGACACTTCAATGAAGTGATCTTGTACCTCCCAGTAACACGCACGGGTAGAGCGTCTCGACGTTGGCCGTGACTAGATTATCTGTACGATGTTTGGGTCACGTGTGACATACTTGACGATGAAAAACGTACCGTCGGCAAGGACGACGGAGGTGCTAAACGGTCCCAAATAAAGATGGACCAGAGATTTGCTGTCGGACGTAACCAAGAACGCATGAGTGATGAATTTGGGCCATCCTTGAGGGAAGTCGACGGTGCAGCACCTAGAACAGTCAATTTGAAGGTCAGAGCCAGAAAGTGCGAACTCACGGATAGTTGGGTTCCAGCCCGAAAACGTTCGAATACGGTCTGCGACGACTCAGATGGAGAATGCGGCCGAGATCACCTCGTACCCGTCTTCAGGGAATGGGTTAGGCTACGGATTCAGGATATTGAGTGGCTTCGAATGGGAGTTTTCGGCATGCGGACCGTCATGTTCTTGCTGGCGACCTGGTTTTGCTGCTGCAAGTATTGTCGGCCCCACATATTCCCGGTGAGTGTAGCGGGCAGCGCGTTGTACGCCATGCGTTCGGCTTGGTCGGCGTATTTGGGGTCGCCAGTGACTTGATAGAGGTACGATGCGCTGAACATCGCTTCCTGCGCGTTGCTGAGAGAGATAGGAGAGACGATGGACGAAGTAGGCCTACAACGACGAGGCACAGCTCGGTTCTGCGTGGTGATGATGAGGACTATGCCTGCGCGAAGACAAATGAATGACGCGCACCCTCTGACAGCTTCGAGACCCGCAAGGTATTCATCCGCGGCAAATGCCCCAGACGGCCGACCGTGATACTGGAAAAGCATATCCCAGCCTTTGCTTGCAACGTCAAGATCTAAAAGTCATCAAGGAATAGTAGTGGCGGCACAAAACCGACCGACCGCTTTGATTATGAGTAAAGCGGTAGATGGCCGGAAGCGCTTTGAGTCCTTCTGCCATGTTGACGCCATGCCACTGCGAACATCCATGGAACTGGTCGTCTCGGCACTGAAAATATGCTCACCGACAGCTCCGGGAAGGGATTCTCGAGTTTTTCGGCTGAACAGAGCTCAGATTCACTGGTCCCGCTGTAGAAAAAACCACGATACCCTCGACCTTTGGGAAAAACTCTTCCGAGAACACGAGCTCCCATTTGATTCCGCTCCATTTGGACTCGATCATGGTGTCGATGAGGAGGTCTTCCTGACCTCTGGGATGATTGTCGTAGAGCCCTGAGGTGTTCAGGTCTGTAAGCAACGAGGGAAATGTGACGCGCGCCTACATTGAAGAGTGACGATGAAATCTTCGAAGCGCGTCTCGGCCCACATATCCGTGCCAAGGCCTAGTAAGACGATGAGCATATACATTTCTAAGAACGAGCGGATAACTTGCCGGCCTTGAGCATCTTGTTTGCCAGCACGACAAAACGATGCAACGCGTCGACAACGCGCTCGGTGAGCTCAGGGTAAAATTCGACCATTTGGATACTGCCGAAGAAAAACGGGTACCTGGTCGCAAGATAAGCGATCAAGCCCAATGCAATGCGGAGATACGCACCGACCCCAAAGTTCTCGGCGCTTGTCTGTGCCGACCTCTGGGCCGAGCCAGCCAGTTTCGTCCTGGGTGTCCAGGACGTACTCCAGGAACTCCCAGGTCTTCTGTTTGAGGACTGGAGACTCGGCCAAAATCGCATTGGGAACCATCGCGTTCTGTGGAGTAAAATTGACGCGGACTTCGAGGGTGGGCGCGTAGACTGACAAACCAGTAACTTCCAGCTTTGAAGAGTATTAGACGGGCAGGAGCTCAGGCTGGAATAGACGTACCTTCTTCAAGATACGAGTACGCTGCAGTCCCTCCGACCCAATCCGTGTCGTTGACCCTACGGCACTAAGCAACGAGCAATGAGGCTTTCCCAAAGATCGCACCACTTGTAGAATTCGTGTTCATGCCCAGCAAGCCCGTCTGTCTGAACCTGCAGCTGATCCTTGAGCCATCCAGCGGGCCGAATCTTCCCGAGCGGAATGGTGTGGTATTTCTTCGGTGCGACTGCCACGCCTATCAGCGGAATGCCTCACTACGAGGTTGGGATACGCACGCGTCGCGTCGCCGAGAGCCGCGAGAGCCCCCGCGACGACGACCCGGAGATGGGAGAACAACATGAGGGTGGGAAGAAACCCCGTTGCCGCGGCGGTTTCGGCAATGACAGCTGGTCGCGTGCCAAATTGATCCGGCTTAAGCTGAGAATAAAGACGAGTGCAAGCGAGCAGCCCATCCACCCGGAGGGTTTCCGGTTTCGGAGAGTCCAGCAGAGAGGCACACTTCCTTTCTTTATCAGCGCTCAGCGGCCTCAATTGCCGTGTTTCGCCGACTCTGCGAGTCGCCGGTACCCGGTCCCGGATCACGGCCACTGGCAACCGGTATTTAAAGCATCCGTGGGCGTCATCGGAAGAAAACACACAAATCTCTCTCTCTTCCCGACAATCATGTCCTCCTCTCAACACCCGAAAATCGTGCTGCACTGGCTCGAGAAGAGCCGCGCCCAGCGCGTCCTCTGGCTGCTCGAGGAGCTCAACGTGTCCTACGACATTGAGCGGTACAAACGCGACCCCAAGACGAACCTCGCCGACCCAAAGCTCAAGGATATACACCCGCTCGGCAAGGCGCCTGTGCTGGCTATTGGCGATATGGTGCTGGCGGAGAGCGCGGTCATATGTGAATATCTGGCGGAGCATTTTGGGGATGGTGCGATGATTCCGACGCGCTGGAAGGAGGGCCGGGAGAATCAGGTTGGGGGCGAGACCGAGTCGTATATGCGATATAGGTGCGTGTGCCGATGCTTTTCCGCGTCGAGGGTTGCTCACGGCGTCTAGATATTTCATGCACTATACGGAAGGCTCGCTCATGAGTCTCGTGCTCGTCGGACTGGTCGAGAACAGTGGGTCTTTACCCTCGCTTTCTTGCTCGTTCTTGACGACCCCGGTAGATATTCGCGACGCTCCGGTTCCGTTCTTCATCAAGCCAATAACGAAAACCATCTCTGGAAACATTTCCAAGGTCAGCGGGACCATGCACACCGAGCAACGAGCGAGACTGACCGGAAACAGGGATACACGATGCCCAACTACATTGCGCACTTCCACTTCATCGAAGAACAGCTCGCAACGGCGCCTGGCGGTGGTGGATATCTCTGCGGGTTCGTTCGTTCTTGCACCTCCGATATCACTGCTGAACGAGAATGCTGCAGACCTACACTGACCGCTGCAGACATAATGATGAGCTTCCCAGTATTGCTTGCCGCGCAAGGACACTTGAAAGCGGCTGGCGACATCACGAAGGAGTCGCACCCGCATATATTCGCATATGCGGCCAAGCTGGAGGAAAGCGAAAGCTATAAACGCGCAGTAAAGAAGATTGTCGAGCTGGAGGGCGAGTACAAGCTCAGCCCAGGCTGAGCAGAAGTAGAGTAGCCGTGTGTGGGAGCCGCATCTGAATCACAAGCCCGTGGGTGCCCGTGGGATTCCTGAGCCCTCTTTCTCCCAACTCCAACACCATGCCGCTTCACAAAATCGAGGACATGCAGTCCGACGCCTACACCGAGGCGTGGCTCGTGGGCCCGCACGAAACCAAGTTCTACACGCGCACGTACACCGCGTCCCCCGAGACGAGCAAAGCTGCCCTCGTTTGGATTCACGGGTTCGCTGAGCACGTCGGCCGCTATACCGAGGCGCACCCCGTCCTGGCCGCTGCCGGAATCAACGTCTTCGCTTTCGACCAGCGCGGCTTCGGCAAGACGGCGCTGGATCCCGAGAACAAGAGCCGCACCAGCGCGTATGGCAAGACCAGCGGCAGGAACCAGATGGAGGTGCGTTCCTCTCAGCCCTTTCAGACCCTCATTAACCACCTCTCTCTCCTTCAGGACGTGAAATGGGCCCTGTCCCACGCGAAAGAGACCTTCCCAGGCCTCCCTCTCTTCCTAGCCGGACACTCAATGGGCGGAATGGAGGTCCTCAACTACGCGACGCGTCACAAGGGCGAAGGCACCCGGGGCATCATCGCCTGCAGCCCGCTCGTCGCGCAGACGATCCCTGCGTCCAAGCTCCTGCGCGCCGCAGGCGGCCTCTTCGCACTCCCCCTCCCCAACTTCATGATGCCCGCCGAGGTCGAGTACGACGACCTCTCGCACGACGAGGCGTACAACAATATGTGCAAGGTCGACAAGCTCTCGATCCAGCAGGGGACGTTGAGAGGGTTGTCGGATATGTTGAATTGGGTGGGTGATTTATCCTTTTGCAGGTTGTGTGTGGTGATTGAGTGCCCGTGTTTTGCAGGGCGAAGAGTTGTTGAAGGACCAGTTGTATCTGCGTTGGCCGAAGAATCTTCCCGTACGCGTTCTTCCTTTGTCGCGGCCTTTAACGACCTGACGCGCGTCCAGCTTTTGCTGCTACACGGAACCGGCGACCAGGTACCTCCAAAACACGCGTCCCCCAACGCCTCAACGTGCTCACAACTTTTTCTCAGGTTACATCCTGCAAGAAATCCGCGCTCTTCTACGAACACGTAACGACCGACTACAAGCGCACCGTCGAGTTCCCCGTACGTTTTTCGCCTTTCGCCTCGGTACGCGAGGCACTAACGATTACTTTGCTGCACAGAATGGGTTCCATGAACTCTTGCACGAGCCCGAACACCGCGAGCGGATGCTCAAGGAGATTATCGACTACGTCAATTTGTGCAGCTTGGAGGGCGAGGCGTTTGTCGAGGCGCGCAAGGCGGTGGATGGGGACGCAGCATCAGCACCAACGGCACCAGCTGCAGAGGCAGAGGCGGTAGCTCCAGAGGCTAAATTGTGAACGTAATGAAGAGGTTGACTGTATTTTCTTGAACACTTTGCGAGAGTTGCACTCATACGAGTCAAGTACCCAGACGTGCATTGTTCTTCTCGCCATCGTTCGCGCAGCGGCTCAGAAACGGAGAAAAGTTGTCTACGCTATTGCCTGGATGTTTTCTTCGCAACAGACGGCGCTGACAAGAAGATCGTGGCCCGTGCAGCGAGAAGAACCAAATTTCGACGGCACATGATTTCGACGAGAAGTCGCTGCAAAAATGCGGATTCCGCTCGTCGGGGCACCAAGCAATCGCGAATCAAAAAATGTATTACTGTAGAAGAGGGTCCGCGAAATCGTGTACGGTTTAGAAACCAGCTGCGCCGGGCGCCGAATCACCCTCGCGCTTGAGACGCAACAAGACCTCTTTGAAGCGCGTCAAATCGGTCGTGCCAGTCCCAGACCGGGCGATGGTCTTGCTCTGCGAGTTTTCGAGCTCGATGTAGTCGCAGATGCGCTGCCACGTCGTGCCCTTTGTCAGAGAGCCCGAAAGCGACTCGAGGAAGTTGCTTTCCGAGTCTCTGGTTTGATTGCGTGAGTACGTGGCGCGGATTTGGGATACTGGAGGGGGCACGCACTTGTTGTCCCGAATGGCACGAGCCTTCTTCTGGTTGTAGGTCTCGTAGTACTCGTCGATGGACTGCTCCGCCTTGGTGATGGTGTCCTGCCGACGCGCCTTGGCCGCCTCCTCGCGCTTGGCAATCTCAGCGGCTTGTTTCTCGCGCCAGTCTCTGTGTAAAGCGTTAGATTTGGAAGGAAGAAGGTCATTGAGGCCACGCACTTGATGACCTGGGGCTCGTCCTCCTCGAGTTCTTGGGTGAGTATGGGAGTCGAGGTGTACGCAGAGGGCTGTGGCCGCGGGGCACCAAACGTCGGGGCTTGTTGCTGGATGAACGGCGGTGAGGTCTACGCAGATGAGTTGGTCGCCTGCGCAGTGTTTTGGTCGCAACACTCACGGGAACCTCGATATCCGGAAACTCGCTCGAGAACTTCTCTATCTCATCGTCGCCCGTGACCTTGACTGTAGTGGGCTCTGATTCAGTGTCGAATGCGAGGAAGTCGTTGGAGGCGGTCGAGCCCAGCGAGCCCAGTGTGCCTGCGCGCGCCGGGACGGGGGCTGCGGGGATGTCCCCGTCGAGGCTGATGTCGGGGAACGCCGCGGCGGCGGCGTCAAAGTCGATTTCCCCGCCCGCGTTGCCGCTGGACGAGGTGAAGTCCGCGAAGTCGTCCATCAAGTTTGGTGCCTTGACAGGTCGTGACCTGCGAGGTCTTCAGCTGCGCCAATGCCGCTGAATATTCCTGGGACGCTGGTGCCCTTCCAGCTTCTTTTCAACCCTCGTGTGGCCCTCCCAAACCTGGTGGTCAAGGGTTGGTCCTGTCCGGGATCACGCTGTCGGCACTCAACCTCACCAGCCAGATATTCGCCACCTTGATTTTGCTGCGTTGAAAAAGGCTGGATACCAAGGCGCGGTCTTCGACAAGGACAACTGTTTGGTGCGTTTCCGACGAGTGTTGCTTCGGAGCCGCATCTCATGTGCGACAGACGCTCCCGCATCGCGACGAACTTGTGCCCGAGCTGCAGGCAAGTGGATCCCACGCGACGTGCCGGAAAATTCCTAAAGTGTACCCGCAGGAGGCTTGGGACGACTGCCGAAAAACGTTTGGCGACGCGAATGTCCTCATTGTCAGCAATTCCGCGGGCACAAAGTCCGACACGGGGGGCGTCCAGGTGCGCGGTCCCTCGACGCGTTTCTTTCCCGTCTCATGTCTTGCGCAAGGCGGAATCCGTGCAACGCCATCTCAAGGCGCCCGTTCTGTTCCATTCGACTGTGAAACCTGGCTATGCCTGCATTCGAGGCATTCAAAGATATTTCGGCTCATTGCGCACGCCCATCCAGGCGGAACAACTGATTGTCGTCGGCGACCGCATCTTCACGGACGTGGTCATGGCCAACAGAATGCGACATCTGCAAGGAAGCGGGACGAGCTTCTTGCAGATGTGTTTGCAATGCGCGTTCGAGCGCGGCGGGACAGTGGGCAAGGAGCGCAGTAGTGATACGACCCCGCATCGGAGTATAGATGGCGGGCCGTTGGCGGTATGGACGACGGGTGTTTGGCAGCGCGAGGCGACGGTCATGCGGTGGTGTGAGCGCAAGCTCGTGGAGTGGATAGGCCGCCGGTTGCCGTCCGAAAACGCGGAAAATATGCTCCCGTTCATAAAATCCCTCCCTGTGCCTCCACCACCTCCAAAACGAAGTTGGATGTTCTGGCGCAAGCCGTAGCACATTTGTAGGTCCTCTTTTCCGTCTCGACCACTCTGGCTACGCTGAGCCCCAGGCAGATATCGGAAACAGACTCCGAACAAACACTTTTAATTGATGCAGCGTGATTGCGCCGTGCGGTTCCTCTCTAGTCGCGGGATCGACAAGCGAACTCTGTTTCTGCTCTCGTGGACGGCGAGTATCATGATCATCTTTGCCCTTATCACCGATGCTTCAAGTTGAAGGTCCTTGCTAACGACGGCCGACTCACTCCCCATGTCTTTCGAGCCCGTTAGCCCGTCGCGCACGACCAGCATGCGGAGGATAGCGCGGATTTGGCGTCCACGACGCGGTCCTGGACCCAGCTACAGCCCGCCGTCCTCCCCTTCGTTATATTCGCTCTCGGACGAAAGCGAATCACGTCCGCGCCTAGGGTTCGAAGGCGAGCATCCACCACCACCACTCGAAGAAGACGAAGAGCCGCGACCGTCATTATCTCCGACAACCAGCACCTTTTCGTCTTCCGACGGACTCGGAGGCGGCCTCCGGACACCGCCCACCTCGTTGGAGATAGTCACCGTAGGGCTCGCAGGAATAGACCGCTGTGCGTTCTTCTTTTCCAGCAGGGTTTCACTCACACGAACCCGGCACCTCCGACAGCGGGACTAAATTCGCCCACCAACTCGACTCACACCCGGCGACCACAAAGAAACTCGGCGGACTTGTCCTGGGCCAACAAGCAGCAGCAGCACCAACGCTCACGGCCAGAGCGCATAATCATCGCTGATAGTGCGAGCTCACTCAGCGATACCGCGAGTTTGCGCAGCGGGCGAGTGTGGGATGTCCCTGCTGTGATGTCGCCTGCAGAATGGCTCGCATCGACGCGCAATAAAGAGCAGGACCTGCCCAGCACACCTGTCTCCCCACATTCCTCAGAGTCTCCGGACACACCGCGGTTTCGAGCGACGTCCGACATGCAGCAGGAGCGCGTCCATCCCATCCCGAAACCCGTTCAGAAGCCAGGAATAGAATTCGAAGCCATTGACGTCCACGGTGGCGGTCCTGGCCATGGGCCGGTCTTGGCTGGCTCCCGGACCCGGTCTTCGAGCGACCCACACCGCTCGTTCCTGGGCAACGGCAGCGGCAATGGTCCCGCGCCACCACCACCACCACATCATCATGCCTATGCCAGCACTGCACCCGCGACACCCACCTCGGGGTTTATAATAACGGAGAAATCTGCATCTGCTTCCTTACCACCACCACTCCCACCTGCATCCACATCCACTCCCAGCCGCCGATCCTCGATGAACAGCCCCAGTCCCAGTCCCAACACCCCGCGACCGCCGTCCGACGACGTGTACTTCACCGCTGCCGGCCGACGCGAGTCGCGCCTCTACGCGAACGCGAATGGGCCGAACATGGACCCGCCAACGCGCCCCGTCCACACACATTCGAACAGCGAGCCCAAGATCCCGCCGGCGACTCCGCCGGTAGATCAGGACCCGACGCGCTACGCCACATGGAACAGCTACCGCAAGCGCGCGGCGACCGTGACCACTGGCAATCGCCCTGCAGCTGCGCGCCCGTTCGAGGACTCGGTGCAGGGCGACGCTGACGTGATGTACCTGTACACGGACAACACGCCGGTGTCGCGGAAGGAGCAGATGTGGTCCGGGGAGTGGAACCGAGGGAGTATTCATGAGGTCATTCAGGAATTGAGGGAGCTGCGATGAGTTGACTTTTTTTTTCTTTCTTTGGTATCATAGTGCATGCATACTAGAACTCACGTCGTCTATTGTATCGCTACTTACTACATCGCCCGGCAGGCTCTGGACGTTCAACTTAATAAGCTTTGTACTCTGCGCAAAAAATTCCTGGTCACGTGTCGCTCCAGGGGGTCAACTTGTTGTTATACAACCCGCTGGACAACCGCTCATCCGAGTCGCGAAAGTCGGACCACTCCAATATCACCCACGGCGGCGGCACCTCCCCACTAGTAGGACGCCGGCGCACCACCGCAAAACGATACGTTATCTCAATCTCCGCCGCAACGAGTATGAACTCGTTCTCCCGATCCCGTTCGCATTCGTCGCAGACGCAGTAAAGCGCGTCGCTGTGGTGCAGGAGGTCGAGGTTGTCGATGAGGAGATGAACCTCGACTGACGCGAGGCGCGGGAGGGCTGGGACGAGGTGCTTGGAGATCGGGTGCGCGTATCTCGCGCTTGGGAACGCCTTGGCGAGGAGCTGGTTCGGTGGAATTTTTTTCCGGCGATATTCGTGAACGCGGAGTGTTTCGAGCTTTGTGAGTCGGATTAGGTCTGTGAGATAGTTCGACTTGAATGACGTCCTTTTTTAGTATGCGAGCCAGCAACGTTTATTCGAGGCTCACCATTGTGTCCGAGATGCAAATATCGAGATGTTGGAGATTGGGGAAGGAAGAGACTAGCGCCGTGAACGTCTCCGGGGACACTTCGTTAGGCTTTTTAAGCACAGAGTCATCTCCTTGTTTTGCGGCCACCGTCAGCTTGGTGAGCAGAGTATGCGTGGGCAGGGTGGAAAGGTCGGTGGAATAATAGTTGTCGTGCAGAAGCACGATGACCAGAGTGTCAAGATTTTGGGGCTGATGCTTGAGTAGCGACCCGATGTCTTGAGAATCGCCCTTGAAAGAGCGAAGATTGGAGAATAGCGGATGATATTCGACGGGATCCGTCCCAATCACCCAGAGGGAAAGGTCGACGAGTTGTGGGTGCGCGGCCAAGAAGGGAGTATAGTCCATGGAATCCCCAGCGTCGCCGTATTCCGAGGTGTCATTGGACGAGGTGAACGTGACATGGAGGTCTAGTTTTTCGAGACAAGGAAAGTGCAAAGAGTTTATGGCGTTGACAAAGTCGTCGCTGCCATGAAACTGCAGATCGTCGTCGTACCAAAGATCCAGTCCCAGGCGCAGGGAACGCAGCGCCGGACTTGTTATTGGCAGGAGGAGCATCGATTCACCGAGTTTATGGATGAGTGCGGACTCGTCGTCGTCTGCAGGATGTTAACCGGAAGGCGAGGATATCCAGTCCATGAACACGCACCATCGAGATTAACAGTCAGGTCGAGACTGAACGTGTCTAAGCCGCCTTTGTGTATGAACTAAATGTGCGATGAGAGAACTTGTACAACGCTGGACTTTGAGACCAACCAAAAAGTTGCGATTCATACCGTAAGACTTGACGAACAGCTCTTTTAAGTGGGGGAAGTTTCCCGGCGTCAAGAGCAGGCGGCCCAAGTCATCCATGAAGGAGGAGACACTCCAATGGAGCGTTCTGAGCGGCGACCCGCCACCTCCAGGCACACATCGGAAGAGGTTTTCGATTGTGCGCTTTCCCTCGAGAGCGAACCACTGTACGTCGCCGTCAGCGTCGGTCAACATCAGCGTGCGGATGAGTTCAGCTGGGTGTGGTCGCCATGAAGGTGGGTTGGCATCGCGCAGCGTAGAGGCGAGAAGAAGGGACTGGCGTGCGTCCAAATCGAGGATGTTCTCGTGGAGAGGGTACACAAAGACGGAGCAGAAACGTCGTGAGACGCAACATAACCGGCCGAGAGACTGACGCGACGAGAACGCTGCAATGAACAGTAACAGCTCGGTGGGAAGTTCGTATTTATTGGTCTTTGACGACGACATGGTGGAGGTTCGGGACAAGCTGCCTCGGCACGGCATGACCAGCAGCTAAATACGTCAGCAGAATCACATGACTTTTCAGCCTTGACCGCCTCTACCATGCTCGGGCTCGCCGCGCGTCGGGCAGCAGTCCGGCTGCCCGCGTGTCATCGACCTTTCCTCCTCGGAACGCTGTCTGTACCTGCTGGCTTCAGTCGACATCGTTTTCCACCTCTCCGCACATATTCCACTCCAAATCCTTCCGAGCAGACCGCTGCCGAGGCTCCAAAAGCCCGGCCGTCGCTCCTTTCGCGTCTTTCGCCCAAGGCCGGCAGCGTCTCATCATTCCGCAAGATTGCTGCTCTCGCAAAACCCGGTAAGAAACATACGATCCCGCGCTGTACTTTTCGGTGTAACATTTTGGGGAATAGAACAGAAATCGCTGCTAACTGCAGTGGGGCTTCTCACCGTCTCTTCGACGGTGTTCATGAGCGTCCCGCTCACGATTGGCAAGCTCATCGACTACTTCTCCTCCGCGAACCCGCAAATTCCGTTTGGACTCTCGATGTGGCAAACATCCTCCATCCTATTGGTCGCCTTCACACTCGGCGCGGCGGCGAATGGTGGTCGGGCATTCCTCATGCGCATGGCGGGTCAGTCGGTGCTCTTGACGCGCGGTATTACCGGAGGTTTGACCCCGCACTAGGGCAGCGAATCGTTGCAAGGCTACGTGAGAACACGTACGCCGCCGCTTTGAAGCAGGAAGTCGAGTTTGTGGAGAAGGGCGAAGGAGATGTGCTCAGTCGGTTGAGTGTGGACACGAGCATAGTTGGTGAGAGGTGCGTACAACCCCATCTCCAACGTTTCTCCGCGCTCAAACCAATGCAGCGTCACACAAAACCTCTCAGATGGCTTGCGGGCAATTGTAGTGTCGACGGTTGGACGTGAGTGGTGTTCTCTGCTCTGTGGACTCCTCTCAAACACATCGCAGTTGGCGCCATGTTCTACCTCTCTCCGAAACTGAGTAGGCGACCCGGCGGTACTGCGAATTACCCACTCATACGCTCCCAGCGCTACTCATGATGGTCATTGTCCCGCCTGTGTCCTTGGGTGCTGTAGGTCCACCTCCGTCTCCGTAGCCTCTGACCGACCGCGCCACAGGTGGTCTACGGAAGATATCTTCGGAAGCTTGCGACCCAGACGCAAGAAGCCGTCGGCGACATGACCAAAGTCGCGACCGAATCCTTGTCGGCACTACGGACAGTTCAGGCGTACAACGGATACAGCCAAGAGTTGCTCAAGTTCCACGAACGCGTCGAGCATGTTCTGGGGCTTGCTAAACGCGAGGCGACTGCGAGTTCGCTGTTCTTCGCGAGCACCGGTTGGAGTGGTAATGTCACCGTGTTGTGTCTGCTTGGCTACGGTATGCGGTATTTGTCTGAAACGAGGTTCCACTGATGCAAGCTGCGCAGGTGGAACTCTTGTTTCGCGCGGCGAGATATCGGTTGGAGATTTGACGAGCTTGCTACTCTACACCGCCTACGTCGGGAACGGTACGATCTTTTCTTCTGTCGCCTTCTTTCGCTGAGCTTCCTTGGCCAGGTCTTTCAATGCTGTCGTATGTTTGAACTATTATCCTCGTAACCGACTGCACTGACGACACGCTCTTCAGAACTTTCTTCGTGAGCACCCTTTTCCGCTTGTACTATCAGCTCTAACGACACGCTCAGTCCTCTATCATGCGCGGTATCGGCTCGGGAGAGCGGATATTCGAGCTGCTAGACCGCCAACCTGTCATTCCTCCCAGCACAGGCATCACCGTCGCACCGGAGCGTCGCGGAATCTTGAAGTTTGAAGGCATCAAATTCGAGTATCCGAGCCGCAAGGGTGTCGAGATTTTGAACAACTTCAATCTCGAGGTTGCGGTGGGCGAGAGCGTGGCTATTGTGTGAGCACCACCCGGCACGTGATCTGTAGTTTGGTACTAACAAGATTCTGTAGTGGTAAGAGTGGTGGTGGCAAATCTTCCATCCACTCGCTGCTTCTGCGGTATTACGACCCGGTTGAGGGCAGGATCACGTTCGACGGGCAAGGTGGGCAGTGGCCTTGCACGACTGGAGACCACGCTCATGCATACACAGATATCCGGGAATTCTCAATCGAGTCGTGGCGCGACTCCATCGGTGTTGTCCCTCAGGACCCTGTGCTGTTCACAGGCACGATCGCGTCCAACATCGCGTACGGTAACGACAACGCCACCCGGGAACAAATCGAGCAAGCGGCGAGGGAAGCAAACTGCGAGTTTGTTTGGGGGATGCCGCAGGGTTTCGACACGCCCAGTAAGCTTTCTCCGTCCTACTCTAATGATGCGGTCTTAAGTTTTATCTCTGCAGTTGGACGCATGAGCCTGTCCGGTGGTCAGCGTCAACGATTAGCAATCGCGCGCGCTCTGCTGAAGAAACCCGCATTGCTTGCGCTTGACGAGGCTACGAGCAGTCTGGACGCGACGTCGGAACATCGCGTGAATGACGCTATCGACAAGATTCTACGCAACAGGCATACGACCTGTTTGTTTGTTGCTCATCGGTTGTCAACTATCGCGCGTGCGGAGCGTATAGTCGTGTTGGAAGGTGCGTCGTGCAAACCAGCTTCCCGATGAGACTGAAGCTGATGCTATTTGGTTGGCAGACGGCAAGATAGTCGAGACGGGGACGTACTACCAACTGGTTTCAAGACCCGATTCGCGCTTCAGGGCGCTCATGGCGGCACAGCTCGATGCCGCTGCTGGAGAGCGCGTGCTCGCATCGGGTTCTGCGCCTACTTCTGCGGCAGTCGAGGAGGAGCAGGTTGAGCAGGCGGAGGAGGCCGCCGAAGCGGAAAACCCCGAAGCCGGGCGTGCTGCTGGGGACGTGAAGCTGGCGTACAGCTCATGACGAATTTGATTTTGTATTTGTTTTTCGTCCAAGGACGAGGACGAGGACCAGGACGGAGCCCACTCACCGAGATATAGACTATGTAGCGTAGCGCGAACACCCCGTAGTTATCCTTATTTCTTAGAGCTAATGCCAGTGTCTTCCACTCAACGCGAAGTCTGGCTTTACGCAAATTGTCGCCGCTATAAACCCAAAGCTAAAAGTACCCAAAGCCTGCCACGTTGGACCAGCGTGCTGGGTGGTAGACGCCCGTCCGCCCCACGTACGTCCGAGTGGGTTAGCGTTCCCAGCGCTAAGTTAACGCTGTTAGTTTGTTTGTTTGTTGACGACAACCACCTGGACCCGCAGCTGGACCGCGTCGACGATGAACGTCAACTCGTACTCGGCCACTCCAAGTTCGGTTACCAGCGATCTCGACTACACGACGGACCCACCGGCGAGCAGCGCGAGCTCCAACGACATGCTTGGGACGCCGGCCGGGGTGTCTTCGGCACAGGCGCTGATTCGCGAGATGAAAGCAAAGCTCGATGAACTCGATGCACGTTGCGGCGCCGCGGCCCTCATGCTTATCGATATCTAGGCGCTGATCGTGCTGTGTTTGTTTTGTAGACGAGCTTGGGAGAATTGCACGGACAGACGCTCGAGACGGTGCTGCTTGGAGGGGAGCCGCAGATCGCGAAAGATATCCAGAGGTAGACTACATGTCGCGATTATCTCTCAACAGCTGGATCTAATCGTGAACAGTCTGCGGGTGCAGCTGCAAGATCAAGACCAGCGCCAGCGCGAAGGCATTCAAGAAATCGGGCGTTCGTAACCCCGTACCACCTGGATACCCGAAAAAAACTCACAAAATATCCAGTAATCCTCGGCAGAGTCCTCAATACCGAGGTTATCGAGCTCATGAGAGAACGCGCCGAGGAAGAAATCGCCCGAGAGCTGGACCAACTGGTGGAAGCCCAAGTCACTGCCTGCTTGCAGGACCTTATTCCGGAGGAGTTGCAAGTCGAGGTGGCAGAGCAGGAGAAATACCTGGAGGAGATCCGACGAGACTTGCACAACTCGTGAGTGCCATCCGAATCGCGGCTTCAAAAACAGCGCGCTCAAAACTCGAGCAAGCGAAAGCCGACGTGCGAACGCGTTGCTACGCTCGGATGACCCCAGTGCACAACTGCAATCGATCTACAAGGCGGACGGGACGATGCCGGACAATTTCCCGAGAACGCTGCAAGAATTGTTTGAGATGGATGGTAGGTCGCCAAAAAGAATTGGTTGATAGCATGGTGACTCTGTTCGCAGTTTCCACGTCCCAGGAGCTCATCGAAGAGTATGAGCTGGCGGAAGGCTCGGACTCGCGAGAGCGTAACCTGAACCGGCTCATGGCATTCGTGAACGTGAAGTATCAATTGGTGCGTTGCTGGTCGACCGTAAGTTGTGGATGCTTAGAAGCTGTGTAGGTTCGTGAAGGAGCGGCGACGAGAAGCTTGGGGATGCTGTAACCGTAGAATTGTGGTCGAGGACAAGTTGATTGTGAATCACGTGAATGTGGCTGTGACCATCTTCGTCCGCTCTGCGATGTCAACTCCGCCAGACGGCACTGAACGTGAGTATCAGCGCAATCTCGGACCCTTATTCACGTAGTTATAGGATGGTACACTGAATTCGGGCAAAACAACCGCATGGTTATGGCCCTGCAGTCCGGTGTCGATTCCGAGATTCGATGGGCATTGCGTCGCCTCGCTGAATTCGCTCACAACTCCCCCGGCGGAGTTTTTCGACTCGACCTACTCCCTGGGGTTCTTGATGCGTTGTTCGACTGGCCGGAGTGGTATGTTGGCGAAGGACTTGCGCAGATGAGCGAAGACGATGATCTCTTTTCACCACCACCCGAATTGGCGAAAAAACGCCAATATGCCCTCGAATCTCTGGTGCTTCTGCGTAATGCAGGCTTCCTCGAGCAGGTCAACGTCCCGCTCATCATGGCCAACCAGCGGTCTTGGTCCCTGGTCTGTTGCGCGCTGGGCAACCTAAACGCAGCCCGCGACACGCACGCCGAATTCCTTCTTCACGCCATCGATTTCTTCCATTGCTTTGCTCTCCGCTATCCTATTGGACCCGAGTATCTAAACACAATTTGGAACCCCGTGCCGAGGCTTGCTCGGATCGCTGCTACAAGCAGCAACCGTTCTCTCATCATCTCTTCGCTCACGGCGCTCGATATCTTTTTTCAAAACCCCGCACGCGCGGTTTTCTTGATGCCCGACTCTCCGGCGCTCGAGGCCTCTCTCCGGTATCTTCCTCTTGTCGACGATGAGCCTCTTGTCTCTCCGTGCCTCCATTATCTGTTCACGCACCTCTCTGATCCTCGTATGTCGCGAGAGTTCCTGCTTCATCCGCAGATGCTCGCGACTGTTCGGCTGCTTGTGAACGTGCTTTTGGACGATCAAGCCCGAGAGATGACCGAGATTGAGCTTGGCCAGACCCCGCAGCAACACTTCCCCACCGAGGCGCAGGTGACGATGGACTATGTTTTGACGAAAGAGGACAAGGAGCGTATCTTGCATGAACCGGAGCCAAAACGTTGCCTCAAATGGTACGTCACGCTCCGTAGTCTGCCGCACTTACCGTATCTGACGAATTGCAAGGCTAAAACTCATGTTCGTCGCACACGCGCAGAGCGAAATGCGGCAGGCGGACATCTGGAACGACTACCGAACTACGTTTGGCTTGCACAATCCTCTGGAACCTCTTGCGTTGATGCAACATATCTCCTCGGTGTTCCCCACGGCACAATCCATGGTGGATAGCGGCAGGTTCATCGTACGCGGCTTGGATCGGCGAAGGGTGTTCACAAGCAACCAGACAACGCGCTTTCGTTGTCATTGGGATCGCGGCACGTGCAGAGCAGGGGCGTTTTCGAGCGCGGAGAAGCTCTTCGCCCACATCCTCGAGCACCTCGAGGGACAAGGCTCGGGTCCATCCTCGTGTCTCTGGGGAAACTGCCAACACCCCGCATTGCTCCATGCAAAGCTTCATCGACATCTCCTCACCCACTTGCCCCATCCCCACCCACCACAACTACCTGGGTCGCAGAACGACCATGTCGCCGTTGTGCGCACGGGAGAGAGATACCCACTCAAGGATCCTACCATGCGACCGCCCGCTTTCCCTCGAATCACACTCAAAGAGCGTTGGCCAACGGAGGAACTGCCGTCGACTTCGCAAACGGCGCTGCTCTGCCTTCGCATTCTGTTCGGGGAGTCGTTCTCCAAATCCGACCAGGCTCCAGTCTCTGGCGAAGACTTTTTCGGGTTTCCGGGGCTTTCTGTAGCGGGGGATGGTGGCGCTGCGTCGACAGAGCAGGAGAAAGAGCGGAAGGCGCGCGGCCAGAAGGCGTTTTATGCGGTGCGGGGCATGTTGGAGAGTCTGCGCGTCAGAAGTCGGGTCTACACGGACTGGATTAACGAGATGGTTGACTTGTAACCTATTTTTCTTGAATCTTCTTGGCGTACACGTGCAACGCCGGATAATTCGGCATCCTCGGCCCGCTTCGGTGTGTTTTGTCTTTTGCCGCGATTCGCTTGCTAAGACGACTTGGTTTGCGGAGGATGACCACCATCGAGGCCGCGTCTCCTCTGAATCGGCTCTCCTGGCTGCGTTCCTCGCACGCGTTCCTCAACGCGATCGTCGTTTCGCCAAAGACACGATGGCTCGTCTCCAACGCCGGCCAGCAACTCGTGTCTGTTCCCTCCGCGTCTCCCTCAACGAAACCCGCCATCGCACTGCTCACCACCGAGCAAGTTAAACCGTATCTTGGCACTACGCCGTTCTTCGGCCAGGGCAAAGTCGACGGCCAACTTCTTACCGCGGAAGAGGCGACCCACTTTACGGAATCAGCGCGCCATCGAGGCGTCCGCGTCGTCTTCCTCGGTCTCCTCGACCCGCTCTCGACCGAGAACGCGCTTCCCACGAGCGACTTCAAGGATCCCGAGCAGGCTGTCGCGAAATTAGAGGGAACGCCGTACTTCGCCGTAGACGTTGCCGAATCTGGCGTGGATGCCGACGCGATTCTGAGCGTGGAGAAGGACGCGACGCTGAGCTGGGCGGAGCCGCGGGGGCTGCTTATGGGGTTGCAACTGGACAAGGTGACTTTGTCGCTGTTCGGCGAAGCTCGAAGCATGGTGGATTGGAATCAACGGAATAAGGTGCGCTTGTTGGCTGTTTCTCTCTCAATTTCCGTTGTAACGGAGTATTTTGCAGTTTTGTCCGGCGTGCGGATCGCCCACGTATTCGGTCTGGGGTGGATGGAAGATTAATTGCACCACTTTGCTGCCTTGGGCCGACAACACAAATCGGAAGCCGTGTCCGACCGCGTATGTCCACCCCAGAGCTTCACCACAATGTGTTCATTCTTGAGCAGCAAGGGATTACACAACTTCGCGCATCCGCGTACGGACCCAGTCGTGATTACGATAACCGTAGATGAGACTGGGGAGAAGATTCTCTTGGGCCGAGGGGTAAGCCGCTCTGTGTGTGATGGCGCTCGAAGCTCATTCCGCTGCAGAAGAAGTACCCTGGTAAATTCTACAGTGCCCTAGCGGGGTTCATGGAACCCGGAGAGACGTTCGAGGAAGCAGTGGTTCGCGAGCTTTGGGAAGAAGCAGGCGTGAAGGTCTCCGAGGTGGCCTACCACTCAGGCCAACCTTGGCCGTTCCCCGCCAACCTCATGGTCGGTTTCTACGCGCGCGCGGACTCGACCAAGCCTATTCGTATCGACCTCGACAACGAGCTAGTCGGTAAGTTTTCCAGTCACTTTTCTCTGCGAGCATCTCACAGCCAGACTAGACGCGCGATGGTACACCCGCGAAGAAGTCCTTGCAGTGTTAAACCACCGTCTTGGCTCGCGTTTCACTCGTGCCGACCAGCGTATATTGAAGGAGGCCACCGAAGGGCCCAGCGCCGAATCTAACGCGCAGCCAAAGGAGGAGACCGCACCGCCCGTCGAGGACGAGCCGGCGTTCCGCGTTCCGCCAACCTCTGCGATCGCGGGCGTCCTCATCCGCGACTGGGCGTTCGGCAAGATCACGTTCCCGACACGATCCTACGGTCAGAATGTGCCCAAGGGCAACCTCTAGACCTTAGACACCTTAGAGATGAATAAACAGGTTTACCAAGATACGGACACGTGACCAAGCGTGAACTGCTAATTGACGCGAATCGATCGCGTTTTTATACGCTCATGATGTTCCTCTTCGCGTCTGAGTCCTCGCGATAACTTGAATCCAGTCCTGCCGCGCTTGTGTTCACGTTGTATAATTCGACGTCGCCGACCGTGACGGTACGAGTCTGGGTCACCATGGTCGCCTGTGTATGTCAAGTTAGGCGGTATTTGCGGTGGAAAATGTGCGCGAGACGCACAAACCGCGGAGCCAAGGATGGTGTGGATACCGTGACGTTGCTGGCTTGGGCACGAAGACCGATGCGGGAGTTGAGACTGCACGAAAAGGTGAGTCTGCGGTTCTTTGCCCCTTTGTGTGGTCCTTACCTTGCCAGAAGCGAGTTGGAGTACAGCCGAGATTTCACAATGAAAACGGCCAGCCAAATGACTGCACGAACGATTTCTTAGTGCGTTGCGGCAAAGTGAGGATGATTTGAACGGACATGACGCGGGCTTGGTCTCGTACTGGCAGATGAAGGTCAGAAAAAGAAATCATCGAGGCTCGCAAGAACACCCACGATGGCCAAAATCAGGACACTGCAGATGCTGCAAGCAAGCACTCCGTATGAGCCAGATAGTCAATTGTTCAAGAGGTACGGACCTCGTTATAACGCCGGTTTCTAATCCTCGTCAGTCAAGGCAAAGTTGCTAGATTCCTTTGACCTCACCAATTGACCACGCAATGAGTTTATCCACCATGTTGGTCGTGCTGGCCATTCCTTGGCGGCGCGATTGAAGCAAGAGAACCACCAGGCTGACCGCTATTGCGGTATCGAGTACGACACTAAGAATAGCATCGGCCTCGGGGTTGTGGTGAGCGTTTCGCCGAGCGGTCCGCTTCGAAATCTCACCTCGACATCCCATCCCATTGAAGCTTCCAATTCGGCCAGCTTCGACGCTTTGAAGCCTACTCCAGCAAAACCGAGGATGCCAACCAAGTAGACGATACTCATGATGACGAGGACACCGGGAAGGTAGACATTCTTGGAGAGGAGCCATATGCGATGAATGAAAAATAGTTGCACTGCCAAGTCAATTGAGCGGAAGCGGAATCGGAACGACAACACTGAGACTTACCGACGGTGGTGATCAGCGCGGTGAGAACGAATGCGGCGTTAAGGGTCGGCGGTGCGCTCTGGAGGATATGTAGCCTGTCGCCGTAGTCGAGTACGGTGTACAGGTACAGTGCGTAACCGACGAGGCCGCCCTGCACGAGCTCCATCAACCTAAAACAAAGTATGAGTGCCAGTCTCAGCGATTATCGTTGGGTTGAGTACCATACGATGCCGACCTGTTGGATACAAAATCAGACTTGAACGCGCCGAGAGATTCGAGGACGTACCATGGCACGAAGCCAGCGCGGGTCTTGCGGAAATCGACCGACGTAGATGTAAACCTGCATTGTCGTGACGCCCAGCAGCATATACGAAAGCAAAACGCCGATTTGAAGGGCGCCTAGCGTCCGAGGCGCGTGAGGTGCATATTCGGGTCATGGATCGCTGCCTACCGAGCGTTTCATTGAGGAGCTGCGTCGAGAGTTCGGAGGAGGACATGGCGGAGTCCAAGAATCTGAGACCCGCAGCTTTCGCATGCTTGCCGGTCTTATAGATGTTGATGTTGCCGCTCTCATTGAAGATGCCAGCGGCAGTCGACAGCTGGAGAATCGTGGCGTGTGAAGAGCCACATGATAGCGGGTTCGAAGAATTTGTTGGAAAAGCTGGATTTGGATATAGCGGTCCCGATTTGACGCTCTGTTTGCGGTTTCAAGGTGGAAAGAAGGCCAAAACACCCGTGAAGTCGACTGCTTTAGCATCCCACACTCTCACCAAACGCGTCGATGAGTGAGCATTGGCTATGAACCGTCTCCTCGGCGCTGTTCGGAATTGAGTCTTGTGGGAGCTGAGCTATATACACCCCACTGCGACGACCGAGCTCCTTCCAGAGGACGGACACGAGCCGATCAGTTCTTCATGATATTCATGCGGAGATGGGCAGAAGGACGGCGTAGAAGGGAAACCAGTTTCTTCTCAACCAATACTGGAAGATGTCGTGGTTGAGGTCAAGTTGGCTGGTGACGTGGCTTTGACATAAATTGCTCATCATCAGATTCGAACGCTCCCATCTGATGAGCACTCAGAAAGGCAATTTCTCATGAAATGCTGCGCCACCGATTACGTCGTATGTTCCTGAGCGGCCCCCCGAACCGTCCGAACCGGACCCTCTCCCCGACGGGTCATGGGACAAGTCGATGCGGAGCCTAGCCATGATGTATGTCGCGCGCTAACTCCACCTCATGTTTCTCTTTCTTTTCACCCCCATCCTCACCGCGACCGCTGCTGCGATTCCGCCACAAGAGTGGACCGATGTCGACTCTTGCCGATTTGCACTGGGCCCCAAGCAATACGATCTGTGTCCGGTCCTAAGTGGAGCCGCTACCGCCCCGCTTCCGCTGCATGCGCAGCGCGTGTCTACTCAACGCGCCTCCATTCCGCTGGGAGATGATCGCGTCGACGAGTGGCTTTCAACGGACCAGGTTCGTCTCTAGCTTCGTTCCCCATCGTCTGCGTTCCGCCTAATAAGACAAAATTTCTGCGTCCAGGGTCGTTCCGGAACTTGGCACTCGGCTAGCGCAGGTACACACTTTCCCAACTCGATCTTGGAAGGCCGCTGAGGTGCTACTACGCTCCAGGTCCTTCAACCTCCGAAATGGACGAAGAAGGCTTGCCAGCTCTTGCTGCCGTCGAATCTGGCAGTGAGCACCCCGCCTTCTCCGCATGTCGTGATTGCCCATCTCCGTCCAAAGATTCTCTTATCGTCGGCCTCTCTCGGACACCCCGATCACCTTCGCTCTCTGTCCGTTTAAGTTGCGATCCCGACGTTGAGCTGGAGCTCGAGAACGTGCGTATCTCTTTACGAAGAAAATACTACCGGAAGCGAGTGGCTGATGGTATATTCAGGTCTCTTCGGACGAGGAAGGCGCTTCCTGGCGAACACGACACGCTTGTCCGCTCCCACTGGCATCCGCTACGCAATTCGCCGACGAACCGGCGGACGATAGCGATACTACCTCCGAGTCCGGCGACCCTCCTCCTACCGACGAACCGCCAAACGACGACTCTGAGCAGCTCCTGGACCGCAACAACGGCGCGTCCAGGCGCTCCATCGCAATCACCTTCGTCATCATCTCGTGCGTTCCACACAAAACGCCGTCCGGCGAACATCGCATATGCGTTCTAACCCCAATCCAGGATAGCGGTAATCTCGATCGCGGTCTTCACCTACAAGAACCCACACTTTATCGCGGATCGGGTCCAGCCGGCATTGCACCACGCCACGGCGCTCATACAACAAGTGCCCATGCACGTCCCGGCTGCGCTGACCCTGCCGCGGTCGTTAAGGCGGGCCGGCGAAGGCAAGCTTGTTCGATGGGCACAGGAAGATCTCGAGCTGGACACGGAGGACGACGTGATGGTCAACGGCGGGGACGGCGACCAGTTCGAGCTCGAGGCAGGGGACGAATATATTCCGCTGCGACCCAGCCCAAGGAAAGGCGGTCGTGGTAGCGGCAGGTGGATTAAGAATTATGGCAGCGCGGGTCCCGCCTGGTGAAGGACATTCCGAAAGAAAGAGAGAGAATTAATCTGTATGCAATACCTGTACCTAGACTTTACCTGTATATTCGTTCGTTCGGTTTCGAAGACTATGTATTTTTCACGCGTTCGTCGAGCTTCAAGAGAAGGCAATAAGCATGCTAGTAGGTGGTAATGTACGAATACAAGAAGTTTACGGTGGGTTTGTCGCATTATTCCGAGTCTATGTCGTTAAGAAGCCACCCCGCCGAGCTCTGACTGGCGGAAGGCATTTTCGCAGAATCGTCGTCCTCGTCAGGGTCGGTGCGCATTGAAGTTATCCATGGAGTTGTCGGTTTGGAAGGATTTCGCGAGCTAGACGAAAGCCGAGCGTCAGCAAAGGAAGAAGAAAGCCCAGAAGAAAAAGATCACCTGGAACCTTTCAATCTTTGGCGAACCAAGGCCAAAGAGTAAACTTCGTTGGACTTCGAGGCCGAGGGAGCCACAGGCGCCGTTCGTGCAGCTGGCCGCGGGGTCGCATCATGGTCTTCGTCGTCCGAGCTCGCAAGTAGCTTACTGCGCTTGGTAGTAACGGCCTTCCGCACCGTGTCTGGAACAGCAGCAGCAGCACTGGTAACAGTTTGAGCCCGCCGTCGAGCCTTCGGCGCCTTCATCTTCGGCGAAACAAGAACGGCCGCATCCGAATCGCCGTCCGAAGAAGAAATCATCATCTCCGCCTCAGACGACGACTTTGAGTTGGACTTGGCGGACGAGCGCGTGCGCGAAGGCGGACGCGCGTCCGAGTCCGACGACGACGACGCAATTTCGAGAACGCTGGAACCACGTTTCTTGCTCGCCGCTCGTTTCGTTGACGCAACACGGACCGGCGCATCGTCCTCCGAAAGCTGCCGGCTGCGGCTCCGACTGCGGCTCCTCGGCCCGAGGTCTGCCGAAAAGATACTGTTCTGTGTCCCCGTGGGCGGCATAGCAGCGTCGCTCTCGGACTCCATGCCACTCTCAGCCGGCTGTTTCAGTCGGGGTTTCGGCTTCGGCTTGGGACGCGGCCGTTCAGCCGGCAGTTGTTCCGATTCGGCAGGCTCGTCCTCCTCCTCCTCCCGCGCCTTCTTCATTGCCCTTCTCTTCGCCCGCTCCTCCCTCCTAGCTGCTTCCTCCTCCTCCCTCTTCTCCTCTGCCTCGAGCTCCGCCCGCCTCCTCATCGCGCGCTGCATGATCAACTGCTCCCCAACATCAACATCATCGCCATTGTTCCGCCCACTATCGTCAGGGAACATCGCAACGCCGTAGGTCGCGCTGTCCTGGAGCACAGCGACAGCCTGCTTCTTGTCCGCGCTGTCCTCGATGTCGAGGTCCATGTCCTGCATGACCAGGCGCATGCCCACTTCAGGAACGAGGATGCGTTGGATGAACTCGTTGGGCGTGAGTGGATTGACGAGTTGGGGCTCAATCTCGGTGAGCGGGAACATGTCGTAGAGCGTTTGGTGGATGATGACAGAGCCCATTTCGCCGTAGCTAGAAAACGATCAGCACGTGACGAGGAGATAACTAGGGGAAAAAAAGCACTCACTAGCCAGGCTGCGTCTTGTGAAAGTTAGCAAACTGCGCTTGCACGCCTTGCACAGCCTTGGTGCCCTTGGCCTTGAGCTCCTTCATCATATCGCGCCAGAACAAACACCCGCGTCTGGGACCCTTCCTGCCCTGCGAGCCATCCGGCGCCACATTCTCGTCGTTCCCATCCTGCACGATTCTCCGCAAATCGTATTCCATGGCCTGCACGCGAAGCCGAACGTCCTCCCAGTCGATCGACTTTGGCCAGCCTTTCGCCTCTGCCTCGGGGAGTGTCTCATTTTCGAAACGATGGCGCTGGCAGACCGCGATGAACGACGCCATGGGTGCTTTGCGGCCGAGCGGGTTGGCTGGTCGCGGATCGGGTTGGGATTTCCTGTACGTGGCTTCCATGAGTTTTTTCAGATGTGGAGTTGGGTCGAGAGGAAGTGGGCAGTCGCAGTATGGGCAGAGGGTCTTTGGGTCCGCGTGCGGCATGAAAACTGTTCGCTCGTTAGCTGAGGGGATTCTGAGAACTGTGTACATACGGCTATCGTCGCCCACATCGAGAAAGTCCACAGACGCGCTGTAAGATATGAGTTGTAGGCCGTTGAACAAAGAGTAGTTAGCGCACCGCGGTCTATTTCGCGTCCGTTTCCTCCCCGGCTCGTCGTCGCTATCGATTTCCAGGTCTGAAGAACGTCGTTTCCCCGGAGAGACGCGCGATACGAGCGGCATATTGTCCATTGGGAACGGCCGAGCTTCGAGTTGTTGTTTCTTCTTCTTGGGTTTGGACAGCTCCTCCTGGAGGGGCGAAATGGCAGGAAATTCAGCGGCCTTCCTTGCAGGAGACGTAAATTTCGTCTGCGAGGATGCAGATGCTGAGGGAGAGAGTTTCAGAGGAGCGTCGAGAGGGAATGGTTGGGCTTTGAGTTTGGGTGGCTCTGGTTTTCCTTCGCCTTTGAGACGCGTCGGTCGCGGTCGCGGTCGCGGTCTCTCGACCTCGCTCTCCTTCTCCTTGCCCTTCTTGACCGGAGATAGTTGCGGATAAGGTAGCGCGACACGCTTAGGCTTGGGCTGTGGCTCGACAGCCCTCGCCTTTCCTTTCGCGTTTGGTGAAATTTGAGGAATGGATGGCCGCTCCAGCTGCTTCCTCCTCTTGCTCGGCCCTGGCTCGTCATCCACGACTTCCACACTCTCCGACCTCGGGGGTGGCACGCGTCGTTTCGCCTCGCCGGCTTGGTTCGTACGCGTCTCGGGGCTGGCATTGTTGTTGCGACGCGAGCCATTTTCGCGCAACGGACGCGCCGTACTCCTCTCCGCAGCATCACACGACTCGTCTCGGCCCCGTCCACGATCCTTGGTACCCAGCGGTGGTCTCGAGCCCGCACCAGAGTCTGTCCCACTCTCCGCGTCTCCACTCGGCTTCTTTTTCTTGTTGAACCGCAACCCCTTGGCCTTGATAGCTTCGCCTGCGGTCATCTTCTCTCGCGAAAGAAAGTCAATCTCGTCGACGCTGTTGTCCGGGTCGGCCGGGGCCTGACTCGCGGTGCGGGCAACGGGGACGCCGTTCCTCGTGAGGCCCGACTTGGGGAGATCATCGAGACGCGCCGCGGATGGCGGCCTGCTGTGCATGCGCTGCTCGAACCGCCGAGCCTCCATCCAACACACGCGACGACGACGAGAGCAAGAGACCGATGTTGATCGCACGTGAAGCCATCAGTTCTCCATAAACTCAAGCACAAGCCTTTCTTTCTTGTGCACACCCTCCTCGACAACCCTCCGCCTCCACGCCGTGCTCGTCGCCTGCTTAAATCCATCCGTCTGAAACGCATCCATCCTCTCCCACTCGTGCAGCGCCAAATACTGCGTAACACTCTCCACACCCACCGACGCGTCAACCAGCTTGAACCGCACCGACGAACGCCATCCAGGCACGCGCCGTAGCATTGGAATATGCTCTTCCGCGTACCACGCGTTAAACTCGTCTTCTGTGCCCGCGTCTGGCGTCATCCCGTTGAATACCAGGAAATGTTTGCCTTTCGAGCTTGGGATCGCGAATTTCTGGTCGGGATCTAGCGGTTCGTAAAGCCGAATGTCGAGCCCTTCCATGCCGAGATCTTTGGTGAGAGTCTCGAGGCTCGATGCTTCCAGAACCGCAAATATCGCGGTGGTCCCTTGGGTTTGGTAAACCGTGGCTGGACCCACAACGGAAACAACGTCTATCAACACCTCAGTACATTCTGCACATCCAAGACTCAACTTACCTTTCAAATCCACAGATTCAGCCGCGAGCACAACAAGCAACATGGCGGTGGGAATCTAAAATCCTTACATCCAAAAAGGATGTTATCGTACAAAACCGCAATAACAATAAAACCTAATACACCGTCGAATCCTGCAACCTCCACCGTCCAAGCGGGCCCCACAACCACGACCCCCTCGGCCTCACCACGACATTCGGCGGCGGCAACGTCCCATCATCGTCATCATCGTCCTTCCGCCTCCTCCTCGCAGGCTGCTCAATCTGCCACGCAAAGCTCCCCAACCGCCACCCAGTCCTCCCCGCATCAGTCTCCTCCAGCTCACGTATCCTCTCCACGCGCTCGACCGCTTGTTGCCTTGCAGCAGCGACGTGTGCCCTTCGTATCGAGCTGTACCAGTGGTGCACAAACGTCGGGAAGAACGTCGGTAGCGGCGTATGCGATCCCGCGGACGACAACGTCGATGACGACGACGAGGGCGGAGGCGACGCCGAGACCGAGGCTGAGGAAGACTGCGTCTCCGATTGGGTCCCTTCCGGCGGAACCGCCGGTCTTCGATGTCTGATCCCGCCAAACGCACCCGCCACGCCCTGCAATACAACCCTCGCCTTGGCCTTCGTCTTCTGCCTTCTTTGGAGCGCCTCCTGTTGCCGTGCCGCACGCTTCTCTGCGCGTCGCACAATCCTTTCCAGCTCGTCCTCGTCCAGGGAAAGCTCCGACCCAGCGCCAACCCACCACCACCACCCAAGGAAGCTCTGCCAAAGCACAACGGCCCACATGAGCCCCGGCAGCCACATGTATTCCTCCTCACGCGGGACGTAGAGGAAGTTGAGCCCAGTGCTCAGCAGGGCAAGCGTAAGCGCCCCACAACCAAACGCCGCCGTGCCTCCGTCAGTTCGCCAAGCGTCTTTACGTTTCACGAGCATGCCCCAGATGAACAACGCGGCCGTGAACAGAAGCGAGAGCGTCGCGTTGCAGACGTTTCGGACCGCAGATGCATAGGACATGAGCTGTGTCGATGCGTCCCCGATGGAGATGAGCTGCATGACCGCTGCGACGATTGCGAGTGGTCCTGTTTCGGCGATTCAGTAAACCGCGCATCTCAGACGGAACTTGGTAGACCACTAACCGAGCAAGGCAAAGATCAGCCGACTCTCAATTCGCGAAGGGTACAAGAGGGTCAGAAATTGGATGTGGGTGATCTAAAATAGACCAAAGCACTTTTGGTGAGAACGGATGGAACCAGCGTAGCGGGGCATACGACGCACCTGAATGAGACCCGAGGTTGATGCATTCATGATAAACCACGTCGCCTTCTCCGCCATGGTCCACCCGCTCGTGCTAGTGTTCGAATCCGAAGGCGGGACATCCACCGCGACGTAACTCAGCATGTACGGCCAATGCGTGCTCTCGTCCATCGTCGCCTGCAGCACGACATGCAGAGTCGCGACAAGCGAGATCAGCAGCGTGCTCACGCCGGATAGCTGCAGGACGTAGTTGACTGGGGCGAGCGGCCAGTGGTAT
Organism: Mycena chlorophos; assembly: GCA_014461115.1. Taxonomy (NCBI): domain Eukaryota; kingdom Fungi; phylum Basidiomycota; class Agaricomycetes; order Agaricales; family Mycenaceae; genus Mycena; species Mycena chlorophos. The sequence continues at coordinate 381,034 of JACAZE010000015.1, forward strand.
TGCGCGGTGAAGATGAGATGGATGAGCAGCACGGCGACGAGGGTGAGCACGACGCCTGTAAGCAGGATCTGCACCGGCAGCGACCGCGCGAATTCAGGGCGGTATTGGAGATACGGGTCGGATGGGTAGCTGAACGCAATTCAGCTTGCGCTGGAAATACAAGACTATTTTGAAGCGCACCCAGTCGAGTTTTCGAAAATAACGGACGAGTTGCTGTCGCCGAGCGAAGCGTTCTGGTCTGGACCCTGCGCCGCGACGAGCGGGCCAAATAGTAGGAGCACTGCGAGCTGCAGCGCGGCGCCCATGGCCGGGAAGAGAAGATGGAGGCAAGACCAAAGAGCAGATTCCACGTGACGCCAAGAACAAGTCGACTACAATCTAAAGCTTGGCGCCACCAGGCCCGATTTTTATGCCCTGCTCCCGCAGAACATCCACAGCCAAATGCCCAATAATAGGAAACCCTTTCGCGTGTATATGTGCCTTCTCCGAACTCGCTTGCTTCCTCGCTACCCGCGCCGCAATCCCCTGCGAAATAACCGCGAGCTGCCAAAGTGTTTAGCCACCCATACAATACAGCCAAGAGGAACACGAACGCGGAAGATCATCCAGCTGCGCACGAAGAGCATCCCAGGAATGGGGCACGGCTGTTTCGTGAGGCGGCAATACTCGCGCTCGAGGTCGTCAAATGATATCGGCAGTTCTGAAGGCGGCAAGCCCTTGAACCCACGCATGAATGCCTGCTCAGGGTCCACCGACTTGTCCGGCGACTGTACAGACCAAGGAATGGTCATATTCCCCAGGTCCGCCAGCGGGCTCCCAAGCGTACACAGTTCCCAGTCCAGAATCGCAATAACGCGGTTCTCGGTCGGATGGAAGATGAGGTTGTCGAGTTTGTAGTCGCCGTGGACGATGCGTAGCCCCGTCGTCTTCTCGTCCGGCAGATTCTTCGAATACCATGCCATGAGTTGGTCGAACAGCGGGATGTCGCCTATGGGGATATTGGTATCGAGGTCGACTACAGCCGCTTGAGCCCGAGAGACGCGGCCCATGGACTTGATTTGCCGAGGAAAGTAGTCCGACGATGGGCCAAAGTCAGAGAGCCCGACGGCAGCTGGCGAAACGGAGCCTAATGCGGTCAGAGCGCGAACTGCAGCAAGCCAGCTACGAGCAATCAGTTTCTGAGCAATACCGCAGTCTAGCAGCCTACCATTCGCGTCTGTCTTTGAACGAGATCTCCGGCATGCTGTTGTCGGTGAATATGCGCCCTTCAACAAACTCCATGACATAGAACGGCGTCCCAACGACTGCGCTATCTTCGCAGAGGATAATGGGTGCAGGAACCGGGACGCGCTGCTCGGCAGAAGTGCTTGGATTGGTGTTGTGCTTGTGTAATGCAGAAAGCATCCTGTACTCTCGCTCGACCTGGTGCGCAGTCTTGGAGATGAGCTCTCCAGCGGGTTTCTTGCGCAACACGTATTTGGTGCCACTGAATAGGGTTCAGGAGACACGGAGATTGAGCCAAGTACTGTAGCACACCTCGCGTCGGTCAAGAAGTACGTCGGATTGGACTATTACGCGTCGTTGAGAACGATAGCCGACAATGAAAGCAACGCTACCTGGCCAAACTGGACACTGTTCAGCATTCGGTCGCTTGGAATGGTTGCGCACGCGCACCTTGAACTGCTTCACATCTATGGGTGCACGCATTGCCGGCACATTCTTGGTGAGGTACGTGGTTAGCGTAGCCACGTCGATGTTGGCCCGCACGGCGCCGACTTCGCCTCCAATCTTGGGAGTAGGCGCCATGGAGGTTGAGGAACAGAATCAAGAGTTGGCCTGTCTCCGGCTTTCATCTCGCCGGACGCGTTTTCGGCCTGGTTTCGCGCAAAAGGAGAATTCCTGCGAATTGCCACCGAAAGTGGACTGCTTGGACACCGCGTTCTCGCACCGCTTGCCGAGCGGAGGTGGCTCTGCAGAACCGCCTCCGCGCCCTCTTCATTAGCGCGACCATGTCCTAGCAGCGTCACCGACACCTCTCATTTTCTCTTGCATCGCAACGACCCCTTCACGATATCTAAAGTAAGCCAATCGCCTGCCCACAGTCTGCCTCGTTGCAGCCACGACGAGTCCTCTAGCTGCCTTTTCCAACCAAGCAGCCTCCTGCTCCGGGGCGAATCCTATATCTTGAGCAACACACTCCCTCTGCATCGTTCACGACACCATGTCCGGTCCGTTCCAATACATCCCCCCGGCCGAGTTCTTCGCGCCGCCTGCAGTCGGTTACGCGTGGTCGCAGCCCCGCGAAACGGTCTACCCATCGTCGCCCTTCATTCCGCCACTGGACAACTCACCTGGGACCTCAAACACGCCCGTCTCAGGGATCAACGGCGACTTTGCCTGGCCAACAGCACCCCATCCACGACGCCGGCGCGCGTCATGGCACGGTGCAGCACCGCCAGTCGTGCCCTTTATCCCACCCACGCCGACAACCCCGTTTGCGGAGGTTCCGTGGATGCGGAATGACGCGCCGCCAGTCATCCCAGCATGCCTCCCGCCCCCAGGATTCCCTGCGGTGCCATCTGCCCCATCCTACACGCAATATCCACCCGCGCCGATGCCCAGCTACCCACCGGCAGCCCCGATGGGCTACGTTCCGAGCATCCCTCCATACTCCCCAACGCTACAGATCCACCCATGGCTCAACGGAGAAACCCACAACGATCTGAACTTCAACCTGGCGCTGACCAACTTCGTACCACATCGTGTTGCGCCAGACCAGCAGCTCATCCCATTGGGCGCACACGACATCCAGCAGCCCGCATTCTGGCCCGCGGTCTCCCATTCCCTACGGATCGTCTGCGACGCGATCCCCCACTGGCCCATCGACGTCGTCTACCACGGGCCCCAGCTCCCCGCGCCGCCAATAACCGTCGGCGACATCCTCGTCGAGGCACACAAGCACATGCACAAATCTATCAGCCACGCAGACTGGGAGCAGCTCTCGCACGAGCAGGAGGCAGAGGTGTCACGCACCTTCACGAGGCGCTGCAGGATGGATGCGGACCTCCGTCGCGCAGCTGGGCTGCCCGACTACCACCTCATCCCCGCGCGCAAGGCCGGGGTCAAGATCGTTGATTTTTTGGGCGGAAGGTCGATGTTCCGCGGGCTCGTCCGTGCGGAGGATGGGACGGTGCGGCTGATTGTATCCGAGTAACCTCTCTCTCCTTCTGTCTCTCTCTCTCGCAACTCTCTCCAGGCATTTGCATGTATCGTCACAATCTATAGCATTATCTTCAGAACTTTCCCCACATGGACTTGAGCACCAAGTATCTCGTATAGAGCATCATCGCTATTGCGACGAGAATGACCGTCCCCGCATAAATCCCCACAGCATTATACCCTCCCGACGCACTCGCGATCGCCCCAGATATCGGCGGGCCCGCAACCGCGCCAAACGCAGTCAACGTGACCGCCATCCCCGCGCGTCGGCCCACGTCGGCGATCTCGCCCATGTGGTATAGCGGAAGGATGAACGACGAGACGTAGACGCCCGACGCGTATCCGTATATCAATGCGACGGCCACGAACGCGCCTTTTTGAGTGCGCGAGCGGCCAGACGTAGGTTAAGATGGCTGCGATGGTACACATTGGCGCAACGGTGTTGATCACGCCTGTGGGGAAGAAATTAGAGCAAGCGTGGCTGGGTGGAAAGGCACAAACCAAATTTATCCGTCGCGAACCCGGCGGATATTCGACCAAACAACGACGCGCTGTTCGCAATCGACACGAGGTAGAACGAAAATTCCGTCGGTATCCCAACCGACGCGGCGCTAACGTCGATGTAGGTCAGGACCGTGTATCTGTCGCCTCTTCAGCAACGGAGTCCTTCGGCGCCAGCAAAGGGATCGACTGACAGGCCCAAGAACGCAACGACACCAGCGGCGCAGTACACCGAATATGTGAGGCTCTTGAACGCCTTGAGGTTCAGCAACCCGCCTGGTACATGCTTCGGCGGCAATCTCCTCCGCATTAGGATGTTGGGGACACCGAGGGTGAAAATGAGGATGAAGCCGATTATCCTCATCGTCCATGGAAACCTATGCAACCATTCAGCCACTTCTACAAGTATGAAAGGATTGGAACACACCCGACGCGCGGAATGAGTTGTTGCGCGGCGATCTGTAGAGGGTCAGAGAATTCGACGGTGCAAATCAAGACCACACACTGGAAGCAACGTCCCTCCCAGAGAGGACCCAACGGCCGTTAGCCCCGTTGCGAGTCCACGTCGATATTTGAACCAATGCCCAACCACAGCTACCGTCGGACCGTACACAACACCACTGGCAAGCTAAGAAAAAGAGTAGGTCAGGAAAAGTAAAAACGACGCTGGACCACCTACACCGATAGCGAATCCTTGACATAGCAAAAAATGCCAATATTTCGTGCACTCTGCAGTGAGGAAGGTCGCAGCAACGAGCAAAGCGCTAGCAAGCGCCATCGGGATCTTCAAGTGCCCTCGGTCGAAGGCGTGGCCTGTAACAAGGGCAGGAATGAACACAAGGGCTGTTGGAAGTTCAGTCCCAAATCGCGAGGCTTTTCTCAACCGCGTACCGTATTGGATGGATCCAATCCATGCACTGTACGATTCCGCCGCGTGAGCACAAAACAAGGTACCGGACGCAAGCCAGCACGCACATATTGGAAGGAGAGGTATCTTGGAGGAGTGTTTCTTGGTAATACGCTTGAAAGACCTGCTCGCGCGTTAATCTCTGCGACGGAGACCCTCCGAATCGACCTACACCCCACGAATTGACATAACCGAACCTGCGACGCGTCTATTAGTCGCGAAATTCGTTCCCAAAAGAGGTTTAGACCGACGTTGAAAAAGTTATGAACGCCGCCTGAAAGCAGGGTTTGGGTCAGCCCACTTGCCGAGGAATAGGACAGATTACATACCCCGACGACGATGAGCCACGCTCTGAGCCCTCCGTCCGGGTACTCCGCGTTATACGCCTCCTCCAACGCCGCCTTCTCCAAATCTGCTTCCGTTGCTCCCACATCCACCCGAGTCCCGGTTGGTGATCCCGACTCTTCGGTTGGGCTCAGGCGTTTCTCGACATCGGGAGCGTTCAACTCGACGGGAACGGGGGGAGCGGCGCCGGCCATGGGTGGGGGCGAGGTATGTGGTCCGCGGAGGGAGTCCGAGTCAAGGTTAACCCGCCGGCACGCGCAGGAAGCATTAAGAGAAAAACGGACGTGGGTTGTTGGTTTTGTCAGCCGCTGGCCGCGGCGGCGGATCGTCGGACCAGCCGGTCTTCGGCATCCCCGGGATCGGCGCTGCCGTTGTGTTTGCGGTCGAGTGCATGGACTTGCCGAGCAGGCCGACTGCCTAAGGTCGCCAAACGAAGCTTGGCTTCTGTGCGCCGAGCGAGCACAAAGACTTTTGTGTAATGAACTTCATGTTCTGGCCAAACAACGCTGCCTGCTGCCGACAATGAATAGGCGACGAAAAGTGCCTTGAAGCGGACCAAACGGGGCTGAACCATGCTTACTGAGGTTTGAGAACAGAACCTGAGCCTCGTTTCACGGTCAGAGGCCTCCGGACCGGAAGCCTTACAGAGCCGCGAAACGAAAAGGAAGGAACATCGGCGTGAAGTCCGAGTTGGATGCAAGGAGCTGATAGCAAAAACGTACAAATACAAGCAGGAGAGTTTCATCCAACAGATAAATGCTCCAGGAGGGCGACACAAGGGCCCGGAGGTCGGTGACCAGTCGGCCCAATGCCCAAGTCAATGTCCCCAAGGGCTCGTCGCAAGTCAGCCTTTCGTGTCGTCTGGCTTTGCAGGAGGCTCTGGTGGAGGAACACCCCACTCCGGCGTGTCTTTCGGTCTCGGAACGCGCTTCATGTCCCAATCTTCCTCCGGTTGCGCGCTTAACCGCTGTAGTCAACAGTCAACTTAGCCAGAGACCAAAAGCACCGGCAGGCAACACGCACGAAGTACTCTTCCCGAATATCAAACTTCCGCCGGTCATGGTCGAGCTTAAGCTCCTGCTCCTTGGTAACTTGCTTCACGCGTTGGTCGTGTAGATCGTATTTCGTCTGCGTGACGAAGCTCAAGCCGTACGACGTGCCGACCATGAGGAAGATGAACGGGATGCCGAAGAGGAGGGGATTACGCCGGACGAGAAGGTTCAGGCGCGAAGGATTCAGCGGACGCGACGGGAAGACCGCCATCGTGGTGGTTGGGAGCAAGCAAGGTTATACGGTCACGGTTGCACGTGCATTGAACGCGTCCTCGGCGCGTCGCGACAAATGTCTTTTAAATCAAGCAAAAACACTACAAATCGTCCATAGTCAATTCATCCCAGCGCGGGAATGCGCACTCGGCCCCAAATTTGATGTCCCAGCCTCTCTCAGCGCGAAGCTGGCGCAACGCATCCTGAACATCCCTCCCAGCGCTCCACAGCAGCTTCTCATATCTGCGAGCATCAGCCCGGTGCCCCGTAACATCCACGAGTCGGAACTTTCGCAGAGCAGCCGCAGAAGAATGCATATTTCCGCCAAACCGCGCCTGAAGCATGGAAACCACAAGTGATTTCATCGAAGTCCATTCATCGAGAGGGTCTTCATAGACCAGCGAGCGATTCGAAACGCAGAATGTGCCGAGGCTTGGAAAGAGGACTCGGGCATTCTCGAGGACGGTCAAGTCACGAATGAGGGATCCGCGGATCTTGTTTGGCAAATCAAGCGCGAGCTCCGTCAACCGAGGATACATTCGCAAGGCCGTCTGTATCTCATAACTCTGCAGTGTCTTTGCTTGCGGGAGGGAGAGACGGAGAAGCTTGAGGTGCGGAGAGCGCGGAAGCATGAGTGCAAGCTTGCTCGGCGTCTCGTCCACGGAGACGCGAGCAAACGCTTGAAGGATAGGAAGGTCCAAGATGTCGACGAGATCGCGGACGTTGAGATAGTCATTGCAATAGTTGATGCAGAGAATGCGAAGGTGGGGCATGAGCAGGGGGACGACCGGAAATTCCCGTGTTGAAACAGCGACATTCAATCGCAGAATAACGAGATTGGAGAGTCGAGACCATTCCAGGAATCCTTCGTCGAGGCTATACCAACGAGGAGGGGAATGGTTGTACTCCGTGAGTTGCTCCCATGGAGTGTCGGGGTTGCTCGCGCTGCAGCCCTCGGAACCCACCGCCAGGAGATTATCCGCCCGCAACAAGTTGACAGTAACAGGACGCTGGCACTCCGACCAGGCAATTTTGCGGAGATTTGCAAGGATTTCGGGGTCATGATCGACTCGTTGTGCCAGAGGCATGCTCGTCTCCACAAAGATGGCCTCGTACCACCGACTGGAATACTTGCACAGCACGTCGAGAAGAGGTTGAATCGCGAACGGGGCCGCCCAGAACCGGAAATGCAGCGGCTGATTCCCACTGCGACGAATGCTCGAGGAGACCCAGCCTACAGTGTGCTCGATGCACAAGGCGCCGAGAACGGCTTGCTGGGCAAGTTCGCCCTCGGACCTGTATGACTCGGAATAAAATTGAACCGACTCGGTCAGCTCGTCGTCTATCATCCTGACGCCTTCTTCCCAACCCGCAGCGTCTTCACGACGCCAAACGGTGGGTTTATGATCCACCGAGGGAACTCTGATGTCGAGAGTTGACCACAGCTGCGGAAACGATAATGCTACCGCACGCCAGGTGCGACAAACGAGCGCCAACGCGAAAGGGGGCCGCTCGACGCGTTCCCGTTTGGGGTCGGATGGAAGTGGCAAACTCGGGATGAGGTGGCAGAACACTTGTTGGAGTATTTCTGGCGGAAGGAGTCGAACAGTCCCGAGAACCGCTCGATATTTGCGAGACTCTGCGGTGAAAGCAGCGATCTGACTCTCCAACTCCTCTAATTCTGCTCTCGCCCTGGTGGCTTTGGACTCCAAGTCGAGCAACGTCGTCTGGTTCTGGAGAAGTTTGGCGGTCACTTCTGCGGCTTGCAGGGTGGATGGGGCATAGTTTGACTGGAGCAGCTGCTGGAGGTCGTGGTTCATGTCAAGGCGCGTTGAGGCTTGTCGCGTGACTTTCAGTGGCTGTGCATAGTTTGCTGGCTTCTGGCTTCTTCCCTCTCCACCTCATCGATTCAGCTACAGACCTCGAACCAACATGGCTTCATCTCAAGACGCGCCTGCAGCTCGTTCGTTCCCCAGTTTGTGCTTGTTTGTACTCACGATAAACACCACAAACAGCCAGACTGCGAACTGCAGATCTCCCTGAAGCGGCCGACGACGCGGCCCCAGCTCCTGCACCGCGTCAAATTACAGAAGACACGCGTCAGTGACTACCCTCAAGCCGTTGCCACATATACGCCTGCTCACTTGCTGCAGCACTCTCGTCACTAACGGAAGCAGAGATCGCAGAGCTCAGTGAGGTGTGGCCACAGTCAAAGTTTTGCGCCTGGCCTCACGTCCCACCCAGCGCATGCTCAACGAGACCAACGCATCCTCGCGTTCGCAGCTCATTGCGCCGATCGCGCCCATTGCCGAGCTGCGCGGCGAATATCTCGAGGGCTCCCAAAGCGTCGTCCGACAACTCGACTGGCTAGAGGAGCACGGATACACGCGTTTCCGCCGCGCCGCACGAGACGGAAACTGCTACTATCGCTGTAAGTTATGTTGCTCTTCGATACATCCAGGTTTGACCGTTAACCACCAAGGACAGCTTTCGCGTTCTGCTACCTCGACCGCATATTACACGCACCGAATTATCAATCCGCCGTGAAGCGCTTCCGAGACGTCCTCACCGCGAACGAAATATCGCTCTCGCTCGCGTTCGAGGAACAGGCCTACAAGGAGTTCTCCGAACAGCTCGAGGCACTCTTGGGGCTCATCGAGAGCGACGGACACTCTTTGACGACGGAAGGGCTTCTGGTGCTCTTCCTCGAAGCGACCGACTACATCTCTTACTTCTTCCGACTCGTCGCGGTGCGCTTGGAGGTCCAATGCCGCTCACGTTCTCTGACTTGTCTTTCACAGTCAGCCGAAATCCGCACCAACACGGGTCCATACAGCGACTTCATCATCGAACAAGACGTCGCGAGTTTCTGCCAATCGCAAATCGAAGCAATCAGCTCCGAGGCAGACCACCTCGCCATCATGGCGCTCTGCAACGCTTTGCGCGTCTCGGTCAAGCTCGCCACACTCAACACACACATGCCGGATGGCGACATCCACGAGGCGCAGATATTCACCGACATCGCGCCGGAGAATGCGATGGACAAGGACCTGCCGCCGATTCTGTTGCTCTTCAGGTTCGTTCCCTGCGTTGTTTTGTTCGTAGACTGATCACGTGCAGACCCGGACACTACGATATCTTGATTAAGGCCTAAGAACGGCCGGACCACATGTACCTATTACAAGTTCTACAAATTCAAGTGTACAGTAATGCGTTACAACAACAACAGACCCAGACAGCGAGAGAAAGAAAGCCCCACAAAAACACACACAAACGATCACATGTCCATATCTTCCGGTTCAGGCTCGACTTCCACCGGCACCTCCTCCTCCAGATCGCCTCTCAGCTGCTTCTCATCCCACTCATCGCACCGTTCAATCGTGTACGCCTGTTGCTTCGCGTCGAATTTGATGCTGAAACGAGCATGAGGATCAATCGGATTTCAAGCCAGATAGACACTCCCAATTCTTCCGCGAATTTGCCCAACTCAGAAGGCATCTGGATCGCGCCGATACCAATAAGCGCCGCGAGCCGCTCTTTGATGGGTCTGAAAAGCACAACATCAGCCTTTTGCGGCCATGGTCCCAGAGGACAACAACAACCCACTTCACAGGCGCCTTCTTGGTCTTGTTCTTCTTATGCACACGGACCGGCGGCCACTGAGCCTCGGGACTGCTATCCCGCGGACTCGCCCTGGAAGCAGCTCCCGTCGAGGACTTCTTCTTCGACTGGCGCATACGCTAACAAGCCCAGATCAGCCCCATAGAACGAAAGGAACGCGATCGGCGCACCCTCTTGAGATCCTCCGCCTGCTCTTGCGCAACCACGTTCTCCCGCAACAGGTCCGGGTTTTCATGAGTGTACATCCCAGCCATCGCTTTCTTCGACTCGGCAGATTTCGACTTGTTGGAGCTCGGCAACGCTGCACGAACGCGATCAGCTCGCAGACCCGTAAGCAGGATAAACGCGAACCATCAGAGAAAAGCAAGGCCCCAAGGCCAGCCAAGTCGTCGCCCTGTACCCAGCTAAGCAGACGTCCCTTGCCTGAAGAAGTAAACACGCACTTCACCGCTCTGGCTCTCCATGCCCACAAGATTCAAATCGGCATCGCGTCGAGATTTCCGATGCCTCGTCGGCGCCTCCGCATTCTTCAGCTTCCAATCCAGCTGCGCAATATGCGCTTCTTCAATCTTGAACCCCACCAGTAAGCACCACAAAACAGCAGAGAAAAAGAGAGAGCAAAACGAACGACGCGTTTAGTCGAATCGGCGTTCTCCTGCAGCTTGAAAATATTATCCAGCCCAAATAGCTCTCCCTGTCTCTGTGGGTCGCCTTGAACGCCCTCGAAGTACCTAGAACACGGTTAATCCGCCTCTGGATTGTATTGAGGATAGTACGAACCGTGTCTGAATGCTCGCAGAGTACCCAATCTGCATCTGCTGCTGCTTATACAGCTGACGTGCGTAGATGAGTTCCTCGACCGCGCCAGCCCCCAGCAGGCGGAAAACTTCAACGTCGCGACGCTGGCCCATACGGAAAGCACTAAAAAGAGTCAGTACAACGAAGTCAAAACAAATACTAAAGAGACGCACCGATCCATAGCTTGAAGGTCGTGCGCAGGATCTACAAACGAAACGCATAAGCCCAAAGCCGGCAAATCACGTGACGCTGAAAAACATACTCCAATTCGGGTCGAATATAACCACCTTATTCGCACCAGTGAGGTTCAACCCCGTCCCGCCAGCCATTGTCGAAATGAGGAAAACAAAATAATCTTGAGTCTCATCGTGAAAGTCGTCAATCAGCTTCATCCCTACACCCGGATCAGTGGAAGACACGTAGGAAAGAGAGTTCAACGCACGATCCTCGCCCTTGATACTCCCATCCAGCTGAAGGAAGTTGATACTCTCATACTTGAGCTGATGCGACATCATCGCGAGCAGTTTGACCGATTTTGTGAAGATGAGGACTTTGTTCTTGGCCGCCACGTCCGCTTTCCATTCTTTCAAAAGAGATGTCAGGACCTACATAGCGTCAGATAACGCGCGCAAGCGTGGTGAAGTCGAAGACGTGCCTTCCATTTGCCGCAGTACTTAGCATCGATAATCGCCAGGCCGTACGACGGCGCGTTGCCAGAGGGGAATGCCACCGCCGCTGCCTCCCGATTGCGTATCAGCTGCTCCGGACTGTCGGTGGGCGCTGCCATCCCGTTTGAGGGCGCATGTTCGAGTTGTGGTAGAACACAAGTCACGCACCAGGAAGGATGAGACCCAAGTGATTGGACAACTTGATGAGGAGGGCCAGGAAGCGGAAGATGGCCCCAGGATCGAATTTATGGCAGCATTTGCTGCGTCTGAAAAAAAACAAAACGACGGTCATCAACAAACACACCAGCAGGAAAAGAGCATGTCAAGACGAACATCTTCCGACTGCCACAATCGCACTGCTCCTTCCGGCGGAGAACATTCTGGATCTCCTCATGACCCAAAAACAGTCGATACACCTGAAGTTGTTGCTTCGTCAACGGGCAAAACACGACTTTGTCCGTCTTCTTCGGCATCTACGGGACAGACGCTCAGCGCTCGACGAAAAGAAAGCAAAGACCAATCAACGAACCTGGTCCGCAATAACCTTACTCTTCTCCCTCCGCAAAAAATAAAGCGGCAACAACTTCTCCTTCAACACCTCCGCCACTTTCATACTCCTATACCGCTCGCGCTCCGTCGCCGTCGTCGATTGACCATTCTTGAGCGGCGTCGACACACAGTCCTTCCAATGCTTCTGCGTCCCCAGCTTCCCCGGGTTCGTCCAATCCAAGATGGTATGAAACTCATCATACGAGTTCTGGATCGCGGTCCCCGTCAAGCCGAACCGGCGCACGCACTCGAATTGGCTGTACGCCTTGGTGGTCCGCGCCTTTTCGTTCTTCACGTTGTGCGCTTCGTCGAGGACTATGCAGGACCACGGGAGATCGTCGAGGAGCTCGATGTCCCGCCGGGCCAAGCCGTGGCTGGTGATGACTGTATGGAAGGGCTAGTCACGTGATTTCAAGCGGGAAAATGTAGACGCACCAACATCGAGTTTACCCATCTTGAACTGCTTGAGAACTTCTTTGCGGCCCGCTCCCATGTAGCAACCGACCTCGAAGTAGCCCCACTGAGCATCGAGTCAGCACCTATTCTTGTAGGGAAAGGTGAACTGACCGTTTGGAACTCTCGTTCCCAGTTGTAGACGACGCTGGTGGGCGCGATGATAAGAGCGGTATGCCAAGTCGCGTTCGCAGGAGGCAATTTCTTGGTGCGCTTCCACTCAGCTCCGTCCTGCAGCGCCAGAACGTGCCGCCGCCGCCGTTTGCGATCCGTTTTGAGGCCCGTCTTCTTCATGATGGCCGACAGGAACGCGATAACTTGGATGGTCTTGCCCTAGAAGATAAACACCTCAGCCCCATGAGCGTTCACGAGAGATCGAATATGCACAAGACCCATATCGTCTCCCAGCAAGCCACCTCTCCCTTCGTTAAATCGCGTCCAAAAGAACTCGATCCCCTCCCTCTGATACGGGCGCAAGTAGGTGTTGATCGCGCCTGGAACCTTGATGCCCTGCGCTTCGTCGAGAACCAGGGCTCCGAGCGGCTTTTGCCCGGGTGGTATTGGGAAGTCCGGTCTGGGTTCTTGGTCCTGCACGAAACGGCGTCAGCGTCAGAATACAGACACGGCGCGCGCTAACCATCGGAGCTGGGCCATCGTATTCGCCGTCGGACTCCGTCTCGGAACCATCGTCCGTCGGCACAGTGAGAGTAGCAGCTGCTGCAACGAAATCAACAAGGAATGCAAGGAAGTCGGGGACCACGCACGTTCCGGCTCAGAATCAGACTCCGTGACGGACTCTTCGTCTCCTGGGCGAATTCAGCAGGCGATAGTGCCCCACGCCACAACGCGTACCTGGAGCAGCAGCAGATGGCTTCCAAGGCGGACCATCGTCCTCGTCAGACTCGGTTTCTGATTCTTCGGGAGTAGTAGACTTGCGGTTCTTCACATAACGCGCAAACATGTTGTTCTTCGTCGCTGGTCCGTCGTCTTTTTCCTCCTCATCCGAGTCTTCCTCCTCCGCCTCGTAGTTGGTCGCTCGTTTAGGCGCGACTTCGTCGTCGGACGCATCGGAGTCCTCTGTTTTGCGCGTGAGAATGGCGTTGCGTACAATGGGGACCGAACGCACTGAAGAACGCGAGCAGAGGGTTGGGACCATGGAACTTCTTCCGCGCTGGCGTAGACTCAGCAAGCAACTCAGGCCCAAGAGGTCTAGGAACGCACCTACGCGCCGCCTCTTAACCGGCCGCTCCTCTTCTTCCTCATCCTCATCCTCCGACGAGTCGCGAGCTGAACGACGACGCGACGACGGCTTCCTCTTCGTCTTCTTCTTCGCCTCGCCTTTCGCGCTGGCACTGCTCTTCCTCTTCTTCTTCGCGGGCTGCTCTTCGGGAGGAATGGAGCCTGCCCTAAAGTCGGAATCCGAGTCGTCCTCTGAGCACGAGTCAGCATACCACGGTATGAGGTACAAGCGACGAGCATACCAACGGGCGCCGGGACCGACGCGGCTTGCCCTGGATACGCGTCAGACGAGTCTCAGCTGAGTGGAAAGAGTGTACGATGGGCGTAAGCTGAGGCCTTGGTGGGCGCCATGATGGCACAAGACAACACACGCGAAAATCACGTGAACGCATCTGAGCTTCAAGCTTCACAAGGCAACTCCATACACACTACTAGCTACATTTCTCCATCTCTCCTTATCCACCGCGAACGTCTCTGCGTACTCCACTTCTAGATGGTGCAGTCGTTTCCCGACGATGATCAGACTGTGCAATGGCTCCCCGAACACCTCTTCCGGCTGCGTAGCCAGTTCTGCTAGTGTCCCAGCCACGATCCGCTGCTCGTCTCCACCCCCAACACGAGAGAGTGCCACCGCGAGCGTGTTTTCCGCAGAAAGAGTCCCGTCCTGCCGGATCGACTCGATTTCGAGCAATTGCCGAACAGCGACGGGGATGGACATGTATCGCGGCGGCTCGTAGATCTTGCGACCACTACAAACCATAAGCCAGTCATCGCGGTGGACCTTAGCAAACACACCGAGCCAGATTTTCGTCGCTCTGCTCCTTGACCTTGATATCGAGCAAGACGAGCGTATGCAACCCCAGCTGCGCATTCTCCTTGATACGATCGTAGAAACTATCCGGCTTCCACGTTTCCGTGAAGAACACGAGCGAGACGGTCTGTCCGAACTGGTAGAGCTGCAAGCCCGCCGCGCCAATGGCGTTCATGATCGAAGCATTGTGGATAACGCGGGTGGGAATGCCAAGTGCCCGGGCGCGGAGGATGATATCGGTGTGCGTCGTCGCCCTAGACGCGTTTCAGACTTGGTTTCAAGCAGGATGGAGGAGCGCACCCAAACGGATCCCCGACCACCAACAACGCAACATCGACCTCATCCGCCCTCTGGAGAATCTCATCGCTCTGCGTCTCGACCATATCCCGATCGGCCAAGATGAGCGGTTTCTCGTAAAACGCTTCCTTTCTTGCAATCCCAAGTCAGCTCGCGACGCCGAAAAAAAAGAAGTAAACGCGAACCAGGCGCTCTTTGTTGACCATGAGAATGCTGGTATACGCCTCGAGGTAGACGCGCTCTGCACCCTTGACTGCCTCCAAGCCGCGTACGGTGATGTCCTTTTCATCGCAGAGTCCGAGGCCAATGATGAAGAACATGTTCAACGGCGATTGCGGGCACGTGCCGGGACGCGGCACCACTCGGACGCTTCTTCCTTGTCGATCGCGTGTTCCTGACTTCGGGGTGCTCGGGATGGCTTCCTACTTAAAAAAATAGCCCAGCCTAGACGCACGTCCGCGTCATGAACCTCCCCCCTCGAACTCATCCACCTCGTCCTCCAATCCCTCGCGGGCACACGCGACGACCTCCTCAGATGCATGCTCGTCGACACCAAATTCCACCACGTCGCCCAACCTCTCTTCTACGCCTCCCTCGACGCGCGTCTCGTCCGCCCAGTGCGTCCCATACTCTCGGTACCGGGCCCGGGATCTAAACGCACCCTCCCGAAACGCAGGACCTGGCCATATCACTCCTGCACCATCCCCATCTAGCCAAATACGTCCGCCATCTTACTGAACGCGGTCAGTAAATCCCTTTCCTTCCGTCTTCCCGCGAATTTACACTCACCAGGCGCCATCACCCATACAACCCTCGCCGCCATCTCCGCCTGCACCAACCTAACCTCCCTGACATGGATCGACGACCTCCCAAGCTCACCCCACTCCCCATCAGCATTCTCCCGCAACCGCAACGCAGACACCGAAACGCGCGCGCTAATCAGCCTCGCAGCACAGCGTACGCGTCTCCCCCATCTCTCCTCCCTCACGCTCCGCACATACAACGACCTCACCCCCGAGGCGTGGACCCAACTCACCGCGATCCCAAACCTGACGAGGCTCTCTCTGTGGTGTTTCGCGAGCTTGGGGAACACATGGAGTAGCGGCCTGCTCGCAGAGTCGCTCACCCACCTCGAACTCTGCGTCGGCGCGCTCAGCTCCGCAGATTGTATATCGCTGTTCTCTGGGTTGCCCCTGCTGCAAGATCTTCGCCTAAAAGGTACTGTTGCTGACTGAGCTTCTCGCATCAAAGCTAAAAGAAAAAACATCAGGCGCACCATCCAGCATTATCCCCAGGATCCTCGCCCTCCTCCCGGCGCTGCACACGCTGGACACAGATTTCATGTGGCGGCGGCAATCCACAGAAAATTACCAGCCGCATCCTGCTATCCAACTGCGACATCTAGCAGTCCGAACGAGCACCAGCACGCACGAGCGCATGTACGCATGGCTCGACGACCTCGGGCAACCGACCGACTCGTTCAGGTTGCAGGCATTCGCATTTCGGACGACCCACGTGGTGCCGAGCGGCTTCGTGCGCGGATTACCTTCGACGTTGCGCGAATTCATGGTCGGCGAAGCGCAGCTGCATCCCGTGGATCTGCAGTTTCTTTGTCAGTCTATGCGAGGCTTAGAGAGGCTCGAATGCGGACTACGAACCTCTGAGATATCCGTGGTGCAGGCCGCGATCCAGGCAGGAAAGAAGCTGCGGGAAATCAAAATCTTCGTAGAGGGTATCAAGCTTGGCTTGGAGCAAGCAACGGAGTGGATGCTGGGACACGAGAACTTGCGAGTCATCGGAGTCAACTCGGACGTCTTCAAAGGGACTTGGGTAGCAGGTCCAGCGTTGCAAGTCGAAGAGGCGATCGTGGATGGGAATAGATGGGGCACTTGAGATATAGCACCGATGATACAAACCTCACCAAAAAAAATACACTATTACGCGCCTCGGCCGCGTCCCCTGCCGCCTCGCATGGGTCCACCACGACCGCCGCGACCTGAAGAAACAATATCACGGTGTGAATGAGCGAAATTGGATGGATAGCACGACGAACCTCCTCTTGGTGGTGCTCCCCGACCTGCACATGCACTGTCAGAAACGAAATGAGGATGAAAGCGATAGCACGCACCGCGGTTTCCACCCATAAACCCACCACGCCCCCCACGTCCCGCATCCCTTGCCCGATTCTGCTCCTCCTTGACAGCATCCAGCAGCTGTTCCGGCACGCGCAAATATTTTATCTGTCCCACACACGAAAGTCAGCAACCGGCTGGGAGTGAAGGCGAAACGCACTGTGCTTCCCCGGATGTAACACTCCTTGAGCTTCCAAAAGTGCTCGCCGTCGCTGCTCGTCTGGTAGACCTCGCGCAGGGTGATGTTCATGAAGTTGTCGCAGTTGACGAGATGGCCGTTGAACGTCTCGCCGTTCTTGAGCTCGACCATCTGCGAGTAGTGAGGAAACGCGAGTAAGGAAGGTGTATGCGGACCATGGGTTTGTTTTGTGCTGCATTTAGGAGGGATAGTGGGAGCTGCGGTGTATCGTGGTCAGGTATAGACGATCGCAGAGACGAGAGAGGCAGACCATGGTCGTGGTCGGAATCCAGACGCGTTTGGCACGTGCACCAAGAAAATTCGCGACTCGCTCAGACCAGCCATCTAGATTTCTCGTCTCATCGGACTAATCGCGGTGCTACCGACGCCAGCTGAAATCACCCAGGCAGCGGAATCAAGTGCTGGTCGAGTCATCTTGCTTGCCCTACTTATATCTCGCCTCTTATCGCCCGTAGTAAAGCAACCATGTCGTCTCCCATCCACATCGACGAGTCCGCCGGCTCAGATACCTCGGGCACAGGCACCCCAGAACAGCCCTACCAGTCCCTTGGCTTTGCGCTCTTCAAGCATGGCGCATCCGCTGCCTTCCTGACGCGTAAAGATGCGTCGGCGGCTTTCGAGGAGCCAACCCAGTCGTCCGTCAAGAAGGCCAAAAAGACCGCAGAGGGCCTCGAGAAGAAGGCGAAAAAGGCAGAGGAGGTTGAGCGTAGGGAGGCTGAGGATAGGGAGAAGCGGCAGCAAGCTCTCGAGCAGAGCAAGAAGATCGTCCTCGTCGAGGATGCCAGTCTGCCCGCGGCAACCAAGGTGCGTTCACCCGACCGGCCTTTCTTCTGGATTCTCAGAAAGTTTTTCTGCAGGCCAAAATCGTGCACCTTGAACCTCTTCGCGGTCAGCGCGTACGAGTTTTCGGCTGGGTACATCGTCTGCGACCGCAAAAGGGTCTTATCTTCATCGAACTCCGCGATGGCACTGGCTATCTTCAATCGATTCTCTCCGGCCTTTCTGTGAGCCCTTCAGGTATATTTGCCGTTCAAAACCAACGCATTTCCAGACACAAACATACGAAGCACTGACGCTTTCTCTCGAGTCGACGGTCGAGCTAGTCGGCACGCTCCAGGCCGTGCCAGAAGGCAAGACTGCTCCCGGCGGACACGAGCTAGCCGTCGACTTCTGGCGTCTCGTCGGTGGATCGCCCAGCGGGGAGGATTCCTTCTCGACGCGAGTGAACGAGCACTCGGACCCTTCGATCAAAGCCGATCTTCGACACCTCGTTATGCGCGGCGAAACAGCATCCAGCGTGCTCCGCCTCCGCTCTGCCATGCTCAGCGCGTTCCGCAAGGCGTACGACAAGCACAACATCCTCGAGGTCACACCACCGTGTCTCGTGCAGACGCAAGTCGAGGGCGGCGCTACGCTCTTCAAGCTCGACTACTACGGCCAGCCGGCGTTCTTGACGCAGAGCTCGCAGCTGTATCTCGAGACGTGCCTGCCCAGTCTGGGTGATGTTTTCTGCGTTCAAGAGAGTTTTCGTGCCGAGAACAGCCATACGCGTCGCCATTTGAGCGAGTACACGCACATGGAGGCCGAACTCGCGTTCATCGACTTCAACGACCTGATGACCCACATCGAAGCCATCGTACGTCCTGTTTTAATCTCCATCACTCTCTGAGCTCTGCATACAGGTCTGCGAAACCGTTGACACACTCCTCACCGACCCCGCCTCCGCCGCGCTCATCAAGCAGCTCAACCCGAACTTCCAACCCCCTCCACGCCCATTCAAGCGCATGTCCTACCAAGACGCCATCGCCTGGCTCGTCGAGAACGGGATCAAACACCCCGCCGAGGACGCCGACGGCAACGTCATCCTCGACGCGAGCGGCAACCCCACCATGGTCGACCACGTCGTCGGCGACGACATCGCCGAGGCCGCCGAGCGCCAGATGACCGACATCATCGGGCAGCCGATCTTCCTGCACGGGTTCCCGGCCGAGCTCAAGGCGTTTTACATGCGCAAGATTCCCGGCCCGGACGGCGCGGGGACCAAGTTCACCGAGAGCTGTGATTTGCTGATGCCGAATGTGGGCGAGGTGGTCGGCGGGTCGATGAGGATTGATGATATGGAGGAGCTGATCGCGGCGTATGCGCGCGAGGGCATCCCGACGGAGCCGTACTATTGGTTTACGGACCAGCGCAAGTATGGCACGTGCCCGCATGGTGGGTATGGACTGGGGATTGAGGTCAGTCTGTTTATGGTGTCGTCGTGTTCGGTCTCTCATTCGTGTCACAGCGCTTCCTCGCGTGGATCGCGAACCGATACACCGTCCGCGAGTGCTCGTTATACCCAAGGTCTGTCATTTTTGTTCCTTTTCGAAAAGACCAAGTGGCTAAAATATTCACAGATGGCCCGGACGTGCTACCCCTTGATAGAACAGTACTCAGTATGTATTCTTTGGTGAATGGGATGCTTGTAAGACAAAATTGCCAAATTAGCGCGTTGGCGTTGATATGACTAAGCGAGCTGTCGCTTGAACCCAAACCATGACGAGCCCGAAATACGTCTTTGCGCAGTGCGGAATTTGCTTCCGGACGTATTCTAATAGTTTCTCAACGGTTCAGTTTCATGGTGGGCAATACCTACGTGAGTGCAGCTCTATCCAGCGCTGGTCTCGTAACTCGGTTGCAGCCCTACACCGTCGACGACTGGACGGCGGATATCGAGGAAGCCCTTGAAAATCACCTGTCCGTCTACGAATCCCTTCATCTTCCGCAATGCGTAATCCGCCTTGCAGCGACGGATTCGTCTTGAACGTCGGCAAAGAAGATTGGCAACGCGATCGTGTCGCCTTATGCTTCGACGCCCTTTCCGGCCCTCGATTCTCTTCGAAGTCCTTTTTTCTGTTTCTCAGCTTCGACATGAGGTGTTTGAGCCTTGATTCCCTTCCTTGCGTCCAGCTACAGCGGCTGACTAGTTGAAAGTTCATTCCCCGCGGCTGAGGCGACGCATGTTAAATTGCTTTGCGAGTATCTCTCCGTTTTCGGGGACCATCCGAGAATGCTCAAGCTACGCGACTCCGCTGGAAAGGCGAAGATCGTCGTGTCGACTTTCGCTGGCGAGAGCGCGCGCTTTGGAGAGCGTGATTTGAACGCTGGGTGGGTGTTTGCCAAGGCAGCCATGGAGAGCGTTGTAGGTCCAGTAAGCGCGACTTGTTGTTCATTGAGTGAATGTTGATGACGGCTCTCAGATACATTTTATACCTGCGTTTTTCGTCGATCCTGCAACGTATTCCGAGCTATCGTGTTTAGACGGAGTGTTTAACGTGAGCTTTCGGCTTCACTTCCTTCCCTCTGCGTTCCTTACGAAAACCAGTGGAACGGTGGCTGGCCGATACACCTCACTCCATCCCATCCTCGCGCAGAAATCGAAAACGCTCGTCTCGACACAGACGCGCATCATCTTCGCAATCTTCAGAAACATCAGACGTACATGGCAGCCGTGTCGCCGTGGTTCTTCACTGTGCGCAGTAGCTTTATGTTCATCCAAACCAATTAAATTTGGTTTCAAGCACTACGGAGTCAATTCTTGGAATAAAAACGTCCATTCGCCGACTCGGCTCGAAACCCATACTGATCCTTGCAGTGGATCTATCGTTGCGACGACTGGCTCCTCGTCCGGCGCTGGGAACAGCTTCTCGCCATTCGCGATAGCATCGACATCGTCCAAGTAATCTCATGGAATGGTCAGCACTGGAGTTGCACCTCTTCTCATAGTCACTCACTGAAACCGGAAAAGACTACGGAGAATCTCACTACATCTGCCCGACAATCCGCGGCGCCCAGCCAAACTCGCAGAAATGGGTCGACGGCTTCTCGCATGCTGCCTGGGCGCGTCTTAATGGCTATTTTGCGCGCGCGTTCCGAGACGGAGTGTTCCCGAATATCGAGCGGGATGAGATTTTTTGGTGGGCTCGACCGCATGCGCGAGATGCCGTGGCGCCGCAGGATGAGGTTCCGCGGCCGCGCAATTGGGAGCTGGTACGTGGATATTTGCTCGAAGCGACCGAAGCATTCATTCTTGGCTTTAGACGGACGACAAGTGTTGGATCGTCATATTGGCGACCGCGCCAGCCCACGTCTCCATGGCTGCGGGCGACCAGGATGTAGTGGAGGCTGATATCGAAGCTGGATTGACGCGACTTTCACGTTCGTTGGTGGTGGGTGAAGGGATCCGGGTGACTTTGCACCGTGCAGGAAAGCTGGTAGTAGAATTTCGACCTCCCGACTTCGAGTTTGTCGGGACGCCGACTGTGCATAATTTCAATGCGCTCTCGAGCTGGGTTCAGGCTTGAGATTGAGCGTTGCGTTGGAGGAATGGGCGGAGTAGAGAGGGCAGTCCACGGCGCAGTCCAGGATTTCGGAACGCGGACAAGTTGCTGCAGGCGGTCCTTGACGCCATCGTCATGGTGCGAAACCAGAAACGTCACACGCTCACTCGCCTCCCGCCTCCACAACGCCGTCATGGACGCAGACCGCAAGTCGGCGGTGTCTTCCTTCTACGGCCGCAAGGGCTCCCTGGACGCCCTCAACCACGACTTCAACGCCGCTGCACCGTCCTCGGCCCGTTCACCCCGCGGTGATGACGCCTCGTCGTTCTTCAATCCCGACCGGCAAAGCATGGACCTGCTAAGCGGGCCGCCATCCGGCGCCATGCGCAGTGCAGGCTACAACGGGAGCTCGTTTTTTCCAGGCGGACGAATCGAGCCGCTCAAGGACGAGGAGGAACAGGTGGATAACGACCCGGGTTGGGATGTGTATGCGGATTTCAACAATGCTGGCCCAAGATACAGCAATGCGTTTGGAATCGGTGGACAAGACCCTGCTGCGTGCGTCTGTTCGCTGGTTCTACTGTTTCGGCCATACTAAACCGAGCCCAGATACCAATCCTTGCCCGGCGGTGCAGGCACTCCAAAAGCAGAGTCCACAATCGGTAGCAGTGGACCAGTAGAGCTTGTCACTGTGCCTGCAATGGGTGCAGAGTGGGGCAAGGACGAGCTGCGAGGCATGACCAAGGCGGGCAAGCGGGAACGGAAGGCCGAGCGGAGGAAACAGCTATGGCAGGACTGGACTCGGGGCAGGCGCGGCGCAAAATGGCTCACCAAGCGCGTCATGGTCTTCATCGCCTTTGGGGTCATCGCAATGTGCGTCTTGCGCAATCTCTGTCTCTCTTTATTCGCCGTTTGATTGAACCCCAGAATCGCTGTTCTCATCGGCATTCTACTACCCCGGGTGCCCGACTTTGCGCTCAGCAACAACGCCCCGCTTGCGAATGCTACGGGCTCATGGGCCTCGGCCGTCGACACCGAGTTCTCACGTGTCCCGGCAAACTTCAGCTTCCCCGCATTCGCCAACCTGCAGGTGGACACCACGAGCAACTACATCCCCATCAAGCTGCACCTCACCGCGAAAGTGTTCGACCTCGCCTCTGGGTTTATCATTGGCACGGGAGATATGGGCAAGCAGACGTTCGCGGCAAAGGACTTGATCCCGATCCAACTGCCGCTGAACTTCTCGTATATTGCGAACAACGATTCGGACACGACGTGTATGCTTCATTACTTTCTGCTATTCTTGCAATATGCTCACGGAAAACAGGGGTGGATTGGTACAACGGTTGCAGGAGCAAGTCGCAGTATCCAAATGGCGACCGACCCAGTACGTTCCAGCTTTCAATGATTTGTTCCAGCTACTGACGTAGGTCTCCCAGGTGTGCAGTTCACGCTCCAGCTTAGCATGACGATCGACGGACGCGTTGGGTCGTTCGGCTCTTCGACGACGGTCAACAACGCGAACTGCCCGATCGAGCTGCCGACGAACAGCGTGTAGGCGGACGTGCCCGAAGAGCATTTCGCGGTCTCGAACCTACCTCTATCCCTGTCTCCCTCCGTCTCGTCCCGTTCCGTCACGATCCTCCGTTCCACGACCACGCATCCGTACCCAACGTGCCTCACCCTCTTTAGCAGTACCACCAGCGGACACCTTTTCTTTCCCCCACTAATATTAGCATTGATCTCTCGGACGGACTCTACACATCGCCTCCGTACACTATTTTCGACTCGACCCATGTGCGCTGTACTCGGTACTTTCGCATTAGCATCCGAAAAATAAAAACTGACGTGGAAATAGAGTCTCCGGAATAGTATACCTCTCTTGCGATGCAGTACCTCTGTCGGCTTGTGCCTAAACCTCGACGAATCAGCGCCATCATCGCCAAAGATCGGTTTTTGATGACATCACCCCCCGCGAAAGCGTCGTTTACAACTCGAACGTCCATTCTCAAGTCAAGTCAATCTCTCCCCATGACAAGGACGTCGAACTACGCCGGTTCCCAGCTTCCCAACGAGCTCTTGCTGCTCATTGCAGCGTTCTCGTCCCGTCAGACCATCGGACGGTTGTGTTGCGTCTCGCGACGCTTTTGCTCCGTATTTATCTATCCTCTCTACAAGAACATCCTCGATTTGGACGAAAAGCAGTCTCTTCTTCTCGGCTCTACGCTTCGCAAAGCCAACCAATCTTCATGGCGACCACACCCAGCCGAACTCATCCGTACGCTGATGTTGACGGACGGCAAGGGCAAAGTGAAGTGGAGTTCGGTCGATGGAATACGCACAGTCGAGAATCTCTTTTGCTGCGTTCCCGGAGGAGGCGGGTCACCGCTTAGAACGCTTCATTGGAGTGTCTGCACTTTTATTGACGAGCTGGGCCGCCTGCTCTTGACGCCGGGAAACTTCCCTCACCTAAAAGAGCTGTTCGTCAAGTCTGACGGTAGTAATCGCAACTTCCTGGTTTGTGTGAAACTCCAACGGTGTATAAGCTCTCACATTTGGGATTTAGTTCATGCATAAAGGCGGCTTGGACACGTTTAGTCTCGAGTTGGCCGTTGATCTTGATGGTCTGTGCTTCTCCTCAGATCCGGATATTCTTGCGTTGACATCCAGATATCCTATAGACAAATATGAGTCCCTGCTCATCTCCAAACTCGGCGAATCGATGCATATGCTGCCAACAACAAGCCCGGCACTGCGGTCCTTGAGCCTGCGATTGGATCTTGGGTGGCAGTGGGAGGACAGCCAAGATTTCGCCGCAGCCATCAACGATTTGCGCTTCCCATTCCTAGAAAAACTCGATCTCCACGTTCGAGACGTTCGAGACGGCCGTAACAGCATGATGAATTTTATTCCATTCCTGGAGGCGCTTCCGCAGCTCGTCGACCTCTCTGTCTGGGTTATCGGGACGGAATTCAAGTTGGAACGTAGACTCGGATTCTCTTACAATCTTCGTTCTTTCAAGGGCGATTCTATTGACTGCGCATCCTTACTCCGTTTTAAACCCAAAAATCTGAACTCTCTTGTCCTAAGGCTCCTCCCGTACCGTTACCCATATTACAAGTGGCCCTTGCCTACGCATACTACCCAAGGCCTCACCAGGCTCACGGTGACCGCACAACGCGAAGACGGGTCTGTGCTCAAACATGCGCACGAAATGTCCCCGAAGCTACTCGCTTCAATCATCTCATCCTTCCCCAATCTACAACATCTCGATATTTGCATCTCGGACACGATGGTGTGCCTTGATCCAACGTTGCTGGCTCGCATACTAAAATATTGTCCAAGTCGGACTACTTCACAGACCTAATCCAACTCACAAAGCTCGAAACACTCCGCGTTCACGAATATCGTCGTGAAAAGATCCCACCAAACCAACTCCCGGCCGCAGCATTCGCTGGCACGTGCAATCGATACGCACGTCGAATCCTCCAGCACCTCGGACCCGCACTCTCGCGCTTAGCGTCGGTCGAGGTACACTTCCTTGTCGATGACCGTGCCCCGCATCGCGGTACCACCAGACTCGGACCCGAGTGTCGGTGCCGCGAATGCGAAGAAGATCGCAAGAGCGGTTTCATGTTGGAGCGCGCGGAAATCGAGATAACGTATCATTTTGGAGTTGCGCGGTCAACGGCCAATGGAGAGGCGTCGTCGGTGGTTCTGGAGTGGTCTGACGTTCGGGACTGGCGCGACTGAGCGATTGTCCGATCTGGGTAGCTTGTATCCTGTATGACAGCAGAGCTGAAGAAGGTGACGCGCTTTAAATTTGTTGTGTGCTTCTACTCCTTGATCTCCTCCTCGACGACAAGCTGCTGAGCTGCTGCAGCCTCAGCAGCGCGCTGTTCCCTGGCAATACGACGACGCGCGCCAACCGCGGATTCCTTCCCAAGCAGTTTGGTGCGACCCTCCTGGAACTTCATGAAGATCAGGGTGATGATGACCGCTATCCAGTAGAAGACATAAGCAAGCACGGAGCCAACTAGACGAAGATGATTGGGTCAATTGTCGGCGGGATGGCAGTGGTGTTAAATGGATAAACTCACTCGTAGCACTGTTGGTCCACCCGAAAAGGGCGTTGAAGATACTCCATCCCTGACCGTCGATGTCGTCCTCTGGGTTGCAGCAGTCGAGATGCCAGACGTTGCCTTGCACGCGGAAGCTGCCCGGTCCGTCGCCTCCCGAATCGTCAACGTCGGCGCCGAGGAGGTTGTTGAACGCGTTCTCCTGGAAGGACCATACGGCACGCGAGAAGAGGCCCGCGCCTATAAGCAAGAGCAAGTTCGTCATTGCGATGAGGAAGACGCTGAGTGTGGTACGCGAGGCGAACGTGTAGATGACGAGGCCGACAAGGATGCCGCAAATGAGGCCGACGATGGTGGCAATCGGGATGGAGGTCGCGGGTTGGCCAAGGGAGACACCGCCGACAAAAATGACGGCTTCCATGCCTTCGCGAAGCACGGTGATAAGGGGGAGAACGAAGAGCGCCCAGCGGCCGACTTTGGTGGACCCGTCGGTGTGCGTGTGTTTTGAGAACGCGGCTTCGAGTTTTACGCGCCATTTCGCTTTTGCGCGGTCCATGCGGAGCATGGTTACTCCCATGACGAAGATCATGAGCGCCGCGATGAGTTCGAAAATGCCTTTACACGCGGAAGGAAAAATCAGCAAACGCGCATGCGAGGAGACGAGGGGACACGAACCTTCCCAAAGCGCCTCGGATTTGGACCAGAGGTCCGCAGCTTGCGTAAACCAGACCGCAATGAAGGCTGCACCAATGGCAAGAGCGAGGAAAAGTCCAAGACCTGCGCCAGCAAATATCTGGATGCGCAGCTTGCGAATGAGTGCGCGACGGTGGGCAGGGTCATCCTCTGGTCCTGGATCAGAAGCGGCGCCTTCATCTTTGCTGTCGACGGGAGAGCTCTCGCTTGTCGGGGAGGGCCTGAAGCGGCTGGGGTCTTCGTATACGATTTGCTCGGCCAAGCCGAGGAGGACGGAGACGATGATGGCGGCCTCGAGCGTCTCACGGAAGACGATGAAGAAGATGGGTATGGAAAAGAGGTTTTTGCCCATTTTCAAGGGGAGTGGGACGACGCGAAGAACGAGCGAAGAACCAACCGCATGGGTAGCGATCGTATCTGATAGGGAGATAAATTTGGTCCAGATCTATCTGATTAAAAATCGCCCGATAACGACGGAAAAAAGGCAGCCATGCGTTCTCTGGTCGCCCTGCTCGTCGCTGCGTCCCCCGCGCTTGCAGGCGTCCAGGAAATCTGGTGGAACCTGACCTACGTCGAGAATGTCAACCCTGACGGCCTTTTCCCGCGCCGCGTGATTGGTATGTTTTTCTCCGGCGACGACGACCTCGAGTTGATGTTGCCTCAGGCGTCAACGGGACCTGGCCGCCACCACCTCTCGATATCTCCACCGACGACAGCCTGCTCCTCCATGCATACAACTCCCTCGACACCGTCTCTACGCTCCACCACCATGGCATGTATTTCAACTCGTCGTCATGGATGGACGGCGCCGTCGGTGTAAGCGAATGCGGCATGCCCGCCCGCGGCGGTGGCAACTCGTACTCTATCGACATCCCCGCCAGCGGGCAGTGGGGCACATATTGGGTCCACGCACATGCGTCCGGCCAATACGTCGACGGTCTTCGTGCACCGTTCGTCATCCACCCCCCAAAGGAGGTCTACTCGTACGACGAGGAGTTCACCGTCGTCCTCGGCGACTGGTATCACGACGAGCATAGTGTCCTCATCGACCAATTCATTAGCGTCGCCGACCCTGGCGGCGCCGAGCCCGTTCCTGGTACGTTATTGCGTACCCGCTTGGCTTCCTTCTCGTGCTGAACGCTCCGTAGACGCCGCCTTGATTTACTTTGCCCAAAACGGCACGTATCTCGGCCCTAGGACGGGCACGTCACCTCAGTCAAACTCTGCGGTTGGGTTCAACGAAAATGCGACATTACCTTTCCAGCCAGGCAAGACGTACAGGCTGCGCATCGTCAACACGTCCGCGTTCGCCATGTTTTACTTCTGGATCGATGGCCACAACATGACTGTCGTCGAGGTTCGTTTCGTGTCTGGTTCTGAACGACTGCTGAGGACATCAGGTTGACGGCACCGACATCGAGGAGTACCCCATCGACCTCGTCACCCTCTCCGTCGCACAACGCTACTCCGTCTTGGTCACTGCACGTAACGACACGAGCGCGAACTGGGTTATTCACGCTAACATGGACACGGATATGTTCGACACGGTCCCGGACACCCTTAACCCAAGTACGCCGGAGATTCTGTCTGACCTTGAAGTAGAACTAACGTGCTTTCGCCGCAGATGTGACCGCGTCAATAACATACTCGGATTCAGCCTCCTTGACTGACCTTGGAACCATCCAAGCTTACAGCGATGTCGATGATATTGCAATGGCTCCCGTTGTCTCCATTCCGGCGCCGCCAGAAGCCGACGCGACGGTATCGTTGGAGGTCAGTCCACGCTTCTCAATGAAGCGATTGGTTGCCTGAAAACTCGTCAGGTCTCTTTCGACACGATGTCGGATGGCACGAATCGCGCCATGTTTAATCTCGTCACCTACAACCCGCCATTGGTGCCCGCAATTCTCAGCGCAATGACCCTTGGCGCAAACGCGACCGTCGCAGAAGCCTACGGACCGCAGAGTTTCGTGCTGAACCATCTCGACGTCATTGACATCGTCGTCAAGAACAACGACTCTGGCAAGCACCCGTTCGTGAGTGATTTTTCATTTCTTTGACCACAATCAAGTTCTAAACAAGAATGCTAGCATCTTCACGGACACAAGTACTGGGTCGTCGAGCGTTCCGCGGACTACTTGTCAACAGACCCATCGGTGATCACGATGGCCAACTTGTCCAACCCGTTGCGCCGCGATACGATTCAGGTCGAGAGCGGGACCAGCGCGACTCTGCGGTTCGTCGCAGACAACCCAGGCGTGTGGTTCTTCCACTGCCATATTGAATGGCATCTGGAGGCTGGGCTCGCTGTACAGCTCGTCGAGGCGCCGCTCGTCGCCCAGACGTTCGCTGCGAACATGCCGTCGACGTTGCAAGATAACTGCCATGCGCAGGGTCTTCCCTTTAGTGGGAACGCAGCGGGGAAGGACAGCACGACCGACTTGAGCGGAATCACAGTGGGGCCGTACCCGCAAAACAACGGCTGGCATTGGAAGGGGATCGTTGCGATGACAGGATGTGTTTTGACTGCAGTCATTGGTGCGTTCCACTCGTTTCCGGGTTACCGTGCTCATGTTTGGATGTAGGAATGCTTACCGTAGTGTGGTACTCGCTGATGGGCGGGCACATCACAGAGGAGGAGGCCGAGGCTGACGCGCGCGTCGCGTTGGCGAAGAAGCAAAAACGTGGGCGGTTCTACGGGATATTCAAGCCAAGGACGCCGTAGAGGAAACCACTTTTTGTTTCGTGTTCGCTGGGTGCAAATCATTTCATTGACAGCCTCCCATCGCATCTTGCTTTCAACTCCCATCTAGCTGTGTTAAGCTGCCATTTCTACAAAAAGATCGGGCCCCGATGTCGGGAGAGGAACCTCGTCTTCCTCCAGAACTTGAGCGTCAGATTTTTGAGCTGGCGGCACTCGAACGCCCGATATGCGTCCCGTCGCTGGTCCTCGTTGCATCCCGTGTCCGCGAATGGTTTGTCTTTCAGATTTTGCATTCTTGCCAGGAACTCAAAGTGCAACAGGGTCGAACCTATCCTCTATCGCACCCTGGTCATCAACATCCAGCCCGCATCAGGCTACCCCGCCTGCAGTGTCGCGGACATGCGCCATATCGTTCGTACGCGCAGCAGTGACTTCCTCCGCGCTGCAGTGAAGACCGTCATTGCGATCCGCGTTCGCTCGAGCGACGCGAAGCTGATGCTTCGACACTTGCCTGGCCTGAGGACGTTCTACTGTCACATGATGATTGGACCCTCGAACTACGACACGCTCTGGCCCGACCCGAACGACGAGGAGGACACGGCATTCGGGTATCCACAGCTGACGCGCCTCTACTGCGATATGACGATGCTGCATCGACAGGTTGTGGATCCACCGTTTGCGCATCCGTCGCTCTGGGGCATCACGCACCTCGAGATGTTGACGCAGCGATTCGACCTGCAGGAGGTTCACCAATGGAAAGCTCTTAGCGCGCTGCCCAAGCTAACGCATCTCGCGCTCAACGACGAGGTGACGCCGAACCTCCTGGCGTACATCCTTGGCCGGATATGTCCCAAGCTGCAGGTCTTCGTGCTGCTGGTCGAGCCGGATCCGGAGCCATACCCGCCGCAGGAGGTCATGAATCTGAGGACGGACGATGTCCGATTCGTGGTGTACCTCGTGCGGGACTTTGTGAAGGATTGTCTGGAGGGATTGCAGACGGGTGTTGACTATTGGGTCAAGGCGGAGAGGTTTATTGAGCAGAGGAAGAAGGGTTGTGTCGAGGAAGGCATATTTTGGATTGCGTAGTAGTAGTGGTACCACGTGACACTACGCCTCTTGACCTCGAACCACGATGAGAAGACCATCCAAGCTCAAGCGCACTTGCTCCTCTCGCAACAGCTCGGCTGTATTCACTGAAACACCGTACGCCTCCTTGACCGTCTGCTTAACGTCGTAATAAACAACACCAGGGTCGTGCACACGCTGCCGCCGGAACTCTGCGCTATCATCGCATCGTACGCAGCCCTACAGACAATTTCCCGACTTTCCCGCGCCTCTCGTCGTCTGCATATGCTCTTCACTCCGCTCCTGTATCAAGACGTCGGCCGCCTCACTGCCATTCAATCACTCCGCCTCATCGAGACCCTCAACCTGGATATATGCGCGCAACAACGGCCGCATCCAGGTGGTTTCATTCGCCAACTGTATTTGAGCCATGTCGCAACCGAACTCGTAAAGAATGGCGCGTCCGAATCCGCCTTGCAGAACATCTATCGTCTTCTTCCCGCAACTTACGAATCCCAACTTCGCACTCTCCATTTCAACGTTGCGTCCGGCATCAACGCGCTCGGCTCCATCGTCGTCAACTTTCCGCATCTGAAGGAGTTATTCGTGTCCTGCTCTGCGCTCGACGTCGACAACTTCACAGTGAGTTGGTTGCTGCTTATTCGCAGACGAGGTCTGATCTGGGCCAGTTCATGCAGAAGGGCGGACTCGACGCGTTTGGGCTCGCGTTGGAGGTCGATCTCGAGAGTGAGTCGTCTTCCGTCTGCATTTTTTTCGCTTGACTAATTCTATCGCAGATACGATGCTCGAGTGTCCCGAATCAGAACAAGTGCTGCTTAAGCTCTCCGAAGCTTTTCAAAAGCTACCTCTTACTTCCCCTCGACTTCACGAACTTCGTTTCGCACTCAAGATCCGTTATTGCGATGAAGACGAATTGCCGTTGTCTGCTCTCTCGGACCTAAGTGACGCCCTCAATTGCCTCTGTTTCCCCTCGTTGGAAAAGCTCGATCTTGCGTGCGACTTGTCGTACGACGGAGAATTAGACGATCTACCGTGTTTCGACCTCGAGGAGTTTATCGACAATCAGTCACAATTACTGCACCTCGCGCTCGACGTTCCCGACCTCGCGCTCTACGATCTTGTAGGCACGAGTCGTCTCCGCTCATTCCGCGGGCATGCCTCCGATGCCGTCCATCTGCTCGCGCAGAACGATCTTCGCCTTGAAGAGCTCCATCTTATGTACATCCACCGCAGCTTCAGCGAGCCTCCCTCCCTCCATGTCCCGCAGTTTCCATCGCTTTCGACGCTCACAAAACTCTCTGTTTCCCTCGTCGACGCTTGTGGCAATGCCATGAAGTCCATGGACGAATTGAAGTCTGGGTCTCTCCAGTCGTTCGTCACCTCCTTTCCGAACCTCACTCACCTTGATGTCCCCATCAACAAACCGATGGTTCGTCTATAAGCAAGGTCTCATCCTTTTAACTGACTATTTTCCTTTCAGTGGACGTACACGGACGTTTTTTCGCGCTTGACCCGCTTGGAGTCGCTTCGTCTCTCCGAATACCACATCCAGGACGTGCCCATCGGCGCAACGCTTTCCGAACTCTTCCCACATAAACCATACATCACCGAGATCTACCGCCTTCTCCCTTCGCTAGCCCACCTCAAGGATGTCGCTGTCTCCCTGCTGGTTGACGACGGAGACAAGGACGAGCTTTGGATGCCGTGCGAATGCCGGACGAACGTCTATGTCAATCTCATGCTCGACATGCCGGAGACGCGGGTGGACTATGAGTTTGTTGTGTTGCGGGCGGCGGCGCGGCCTGAGGTTGTGTTGGCGCATTCGGAGTTTATGGACAAGAGGACAAAGCGCAGGGTGCGGCACCCGCCTGTACATGCGGATTTATAACGGACAGTGGACTCGGACTCGTTAACTCACTGACACATGGACCTAGGATACACTGTAGAATACACAATCGCACAAGTACTGCTCTCTGTATCGTTATGACCTTTTGCGGATAATGTTATTTGGTACACGCCCGGTGTGACAGTACACGCGGTACACAGGTTGATGGCTATTTGGTACACACCTTGATCGCAGCCTGATTTCTGCCTTTTTTGACCTCCGGAACGGCTCGGATCGGCCGGCATCGCCGCAAGCTCATCGGCACTACACTCCTGCATGGTTCTCCATCAAATACCCGATGAGAATAAGTCTATTTTCGTCAATCAGGCCCAACTCTGGGTCAAATATCAATTCTCTCACCGCTCTTGCTACTTCGGGAGCTGAAAAAAAATCTGAAAGTCAAAAAATAATTATAACGACCCATCAGATGAATATATGAGACGGATCACAGGCTAACCCGAGCGGCAACACGTTTCTGTGGCGATTATTTCCCGTTTTGGACCTTGCATCAGTCTGATCAACACCTCAAATCGGCGAAAACACGTCAATCTATGCCATTTTGGGCGAGGTTCTGTGTCAAATATGTCAATTGATGTTAAATCAAGTGTGTACCAAATAGCCCGATGATCTGCGGTACACTGTGTACTGTGACAGATCTGTGTACCAAATAACATTATCCACTTTTTGCTACCACTGATCAATCGTCTTCTTGCCCAAAAACACGAAAAACTCCAAACACTCCGTGCCCGCGCCAAGCGACGCCTTCAACGCGTCCCAGCTATCAAACAGCGTCTTGAAATGCACAATCTCGAGTATCGCCTCCCAATCCTCGACGGGCAGCCTGCACACGCCGCTCTGCACATAACACCGCGCATGCGTCCCGAACGCCTTGTCCTCCAGCGCCGCACACGTCCGCGTGGCGTTCGGCCCCGTGCCCAGCGCGTCGTCCACCAGCGCGAGCTGCAAGCAGTGCATCGTCCGCACCATCCACGCCTGGCCCTCCGCGCTCAGCGTCTTCCTCGCGACTTGGAACGCGTCGCAGTATTTCTGGCCGTACCCGAGCGGGTATCCCGTCGGCCCGCAGTGGTACCGCGTCTCGAGGCAGTCGGCGTAGAACGAGCAGTTGTCGAGCGGGGGCTGGACGCATGTTTCGCTCGTGTTCGGCGGGGATAGCTGCGGGCTGGGAAAGACGACCGCCACAAGGATCGAGATGAAGATGGTTAGCCCGAGCCTGGGAGGCGCCGTTTTTAGTGCGAGAGATACGTCGGGTGTTTGGGAGGACGCACAAACGCGTCGCGAACGAGCAGATTGTCGATGAACGTAGCATTTTCGTGGATGTGGTTCTGAGCAGGAGGCGCCAACAGTTCAATCTTGTGACCGCGGTGTAAGAGCTCTCCTCCTCAATCCTCTTCTCCCCCAGTACAACTCCCAATGAAAGCCTCGTTTTATTTTGCACATTCCGGCTATAAACTACAAGAGACAGAAGAAAAAACCATCGCCGAAAAAAAAAAGTAATCTAACACCGTGGAGGGCGACGCGCGGGGATGGGAGGACGCAGGAGAGGTGGCTCGTCGTGTGGATGAAAACGAATGTGGATCGTAAAACCAAAAAAGAAGGCGGGTGTATGATACTACGTAGATGGATACTAATAATAGGTGTAGGTAGGTAGGAGTACTGTGGAGGAAAAAAAAGATGGATGCGTATGGCCCTCCGCGAATAGATCGTCCATGGGTGGTTGCTCGCTATGATGCGAGCGGAATCCCGCCAGCAGGTACTTTGTACAATGGTGTTCGGTGGTAGTCCGCGGCTGCAAAGAAGAAAGATCGAATTTATCAGCGCGCCGCACAAAAAAACATCGCCGCCGTCGAGCAACTCACTCTTTTTGAATACCTCGTTCCCCCACCAATTCACGCTTATCGCCCCATTCTTGGGGAATTGAAGCGTGAAGAAGATTAACATCAATGAAAGAACGGTTCCTGCGGGGGATGAGAGGCGAATGAACGCAACGAGAGAGCACGTACCGCTATCCAGAGCTGCACTCGTCACGTAGTTGAATTTGCTCCACCATGGGAAATTCCTCTTGCGAATGAAATACTGGGAAGCAAGCATGAGCAGCGGCGCACGCAGAGAAACGAGGAGGCGTACTTGGAAAAATGCACCGACAGCGAACCATGCCGAGTAGTTGATGCCAGTCGCAGGCGGAATGTTCGAAACGCCATTAAGGATGACTGGCGTACTGACATACTTGATCCAGCTGTTCGGGTAGCGACGTTGCCAGAACCAGAAAGGCAGAGGCAGCACCGCGCCGATAGCGAGGGCATACAGATGCGTATGGTAGATGGAATTCGGTC
The DNA here is from genome assembly GCA_014461115.1 of Mycena chlorophos. Lineage (NCBI taxonomy): Eukaryota > Fungi > Basidiomycota > Agaricomycetes > Agaricales > Mycenaceae > Mycena > Mycena chlorophos. The sequence goes on from JACAZE010000015.1 coordinate 415,158, forward strand.
CAAATTGCCGCTCAGGCCCGATGAGGCCCCTACACAACGTTCATACGCGCAGCGATCGCAGACGAAACAAACGCACCAAATGGCAGACGCAGTGAAAAAGACCTGATTATGTGGGCAAACAAGCTGGGCCTTTTGGGTTGGCTGACAAATGTCCTCGACGTTGGCGAATATCCAGGTCTTGACCCCGACTTGCAGGAACGCGGCGACGATGGTACCAACGAGCTGGACGAGGAACGACGCTCGTGGGGGAACCTTGACGTAGTGACCAAGTTTGAGGTCCTGAATGAAAGACGTGGCCTCCGTCAACGTCTGAACCGAATACGACTTGAAAATCTGTGAAACGTATGAGTGGCGTCCGGGAGGCGGTCAAGGAAGCGAACCATGTTCGCGAGCGGGTTGCCGGGGAGCAGGGACCCGGGAATGATTTGGGCGAGAACATTGAGCGTGATCTGCGCGGCACGTTTAACAATTTCCCGACAAACCCTGCGCTGGGAGCATACCTCCGTCCCAGTCATCGCGTAGATGAAGCCCGATGGCAGGATGTATATGACGGGAAGCGCGACCGACAGTAGCAAGGCCCAGACGGGAACTTGAGCATGCCATACCTAAGCATTTAACGTTAGTATGGACGAAACGGTTCGGAAATGAAGCAACTCGCCTCAACAGCCACAATGGACAAGCTGAAGAAAACGCAGAAACTGAGGAGGTACCACCAATCGGGAACTTCCGGATAATTGCGCATGAGTTTCGCGTGGATGTCGTCGGCCTCGACGCGCATCTTCTTGAAGCCGTTGACAAGGCTTTGGCCGTGGTAGAGCACGGTGTGTACGATGACACATGTGCTCAAGGCGAATGCCAGAAGGTATGTCATGGCGTACGTTGCCGGCAGGTAGAGCGGGCTATATTCATCGTAGGCGGTGGCGTTGAAGGTGTGGGTGGCCGTTATAACGCGCGCAACGTCGTACTCGTTGCCGAACCGGTCGTAAGGGACGATGGCCGTGATGGGGAAGTAGGCGAGATCCCAGGTGTTGGTGTAATATAGCGTCGGGAGCAGGATCCAGATGAAGAGCACGAAGCCGGTGAAAATATGGACCTGCGCCCACCAGGGGATCATGAGGGGCGATCCGACCCAGGTAATTTCCGTCCAGTCGAACGTGATGACGCTCATCCCGAGGCCCGACGAAACCCCAAAGACCTGGTTAACGGGAACGTTGTTCGGCGCTGCCCAGCACACCCAAGAGAACACCGAAAGTGCCTCGAAAAGGAAGCCTGGGAGAGGGATTAGTGTTGAGTAAACGAGCGATGGATGGCAGACGTACCGGGAAGGAAGAACCAGAAGAAGGCGGCGGTACCAACAAGCATGAAGTAGCGGTAACGAGTAATGCCACCGCTGGCTTCATCGTCCTCGGCATGGAGCGTGTTGAGTAGCGTGCATGCGACGAGGTTCTGCGGCCAGACCATGCTCGCCGGCCATACCAGGAACCGTCGGCTCATGCCCGCGAGCCCGAAGCCGGTGAGCTGGGTAGCAAGGACCAGGACCAGGGCGAACCAGTAGTCGATCTGTTGGAGATACATTAGGGAAACGCGGAGACGGGCAGGAGAGAAGACATGACCTTGATGTTGTAGTAAAACTCGGCCACGACGATAGCGTTGAGGGCGTAGGGTGCTCCGACAGCGACATTGGCCATGATGAATACGAGGACATGCTCCTTGATGTTCCATGGGCCGGGGTTTAGTGAGAGCTCGATGGAGCGGAAGCGGTAGGTTGTGATGGGTAGGGTGAAGGCGAGGAATTTGCCAATGGGATAGGCGATGAGGAGGAGGGCGAGTGGTACGACGGCAGGGGCAGGAGAGCGGAAATTGAAGAAGACGTTGAGGGCGCTCGCTATCGCACACAGGAACAGCCCGATAAACCACATCCGCACCGTGAGCGCAGGCATGTCGGGATCGTCGATATTCGACACCGATGCACGGACTTCGGGGAAGGGCGAGTCCTCCTCCTCAATCGCATCAAAGTCAAACTCCATCCTGCACACCGTCAGCGCCAGGCTGCGTGGCAAACAAATAACGCACTTTATTGACCCCTCGTCCGTCACCGACGGCGCATACGACTCCGCGCGAACAACACTCTTCTCTCCCGTGCTCGGTAATGAGACGCGCACAGGCGTCGACGGGTTGTAGGTTGGTGCTGGGTACTCGAGGGGCGGGTACTCATGGAGTGGTGGGGGCTGCTGAGAACCATCGGCGGTACTCGGCGGAAGGAACGCGAACACATCCTCCGCGCTGCTCTCGTCGTCGTCATCGTCGAACTCGGTCTCGAACGTGTACTGAGCCGGCCGGTCGTCGTCCTGCGAATAGGGCGTCGCTGTCGACATGGAGGAGGAAGGGGAAGGGCCAGTGATCGTACCTGATGTTGTCACGAACCTTAGCTCTTTGCCTTAAAGCCACACAAAAAATTCAAGCACACTCATCCTCGGTCGTCCCCGCGCCCGCCCTCTCTTCTCATCGTCCTCGGACTGTGCCCAATATTGCGCTCCTCGTCGCTCCATTACTCTCAGAAGATAAAGAATCACGCCCTTAGTTCGTGGCGTTCAATGAATCTGTTTTGTTTTCACCTGCACGCGAACTAGCTCGAATGAGCCGACCATCCAGGGACGCACCTTCTCCGATCATATGAACGGAGTTCGAAAGTTGCCTGATGGCCGCTCAGTCGCCTTTGCGAGCTGGAGATAGTTGGCCGCAGGGTCAGACTGTCCAGGAACAAACTTGCATTTCGCGCATAAAGAACGTTATACTGGCTCGGCGACTTCCCGAAGAAAGCTTTCCAAACATATCAAACTCCGCCCTACTTACGCTGAGCGGGTGAAGATCCCGTTCATATTCGGGAGCATAGCCCGTGCTTCTCCTTCCCACATATTCGAGTCCTGCCACCAGCTCTTGCCGCTATCACCGTCGACCAGCTCTCTAATCCACACATCCGTCGGCCGATGCAGCTCGCAACCGTCGAAGAATATCCTCCACAGCGGCGTCAACACCCTCTGCCACCACGCAACATCCGCGTGGCGGCTCAGGACGTGTTCATGCATCAACAGCTTGCCCCCAGGAGCAAGAACGCGCTCTACGAGTGCGTGAATCGCACGCTGTGGGTCCGGAATGCTGCAGAGCGTGTACATGGCGATCATGGTGTCGACCGGTCCACCGACGGCAGAGAGAATGCTGTCGGCGTCTTCTGCGCCACACGAGAGGATGAGCAATGTGCCTGCATCCTCTCGAAAGCCCGCGACCTCGGCTATCTCGCGCAACCGCGCGTGCATGTGTGTGTTTGGCTCGAGCGCAACGTATTTCGAGACTTTTTCGTGGTCCAAATAATTAGCAGCATGTCCGTGCCCTGTAAATACGTTTTGAAAAAATCAGCGTGGGATCCCGGGAACGCTGCGGAGATAACGGCGACGCGCCTGCACCGATGTCGAGCACGATGCCCTGCGCATTGGGAGTGATGAGCTCTTGTCGCAAAGCGCGCTTGCCCTCGTCGCCGCCTGCGCCGAAAAGAACCCAGATAGCGGCCATCCCGATGCGCGACATTTCGGTCGGATTGAGCAGCAACGACGGCGACTTGAACACCGCGCGCACGACACTGGGAATGCTGATCATGGCAGCATAAAGCATGCCATGGACAAATTCGAGAACAGAGGAAAGCTTCATGTTTTCGCCGAGGGAGGGAGTTTTTGCTGCAAGTGATGGGGGGAAGGGGAGGTGAGAACAGTCACTCGGCGGTCATGTCCAGCTTTTTAAGGGTGTAACACTTCTGTTGCATCGTGTTTGGTCCTTGATATCACGGCTTGCCGTCGTCAGCTGAACGTTTCCAGAACAATCCGTTCACGCAGCTGAGTGTCTCCGGCCTCCAAGCGGCCGGGATGTCATATCTCTGCCTCTTGCTGCCCGAGGGCCTCCCTCCACAGTTATGCCACAACCTTGAGCTCCTTTGCTCTGGCAAGATATTCAAAGGTATTTTGGTTGAGTATCAGGAGTGTTTCGAGGGACTTCATCCCACATTTTACCGCTGTGCTTCGCGATACTTTGAGGTGTGTTTGTAGCATAGCAACGCTGGTTTACCGGTTTCAAGCTATTGCTGAGGGAGTCAATTGGCTGGGGTCATCTTGAGAGAGCTGCACGACTACGTATATATCATAAAAATTGCCTACGGTCATAGTTGTGTCGCAGAAAAATCCCCTCCTCCCCGCCAACAAAGACGGGAAAAAAGTTGATTGGAGACTAGGTTGTCGGTTTATTTCTATATAAAACTGATCATGCTCTACAGGGCTACTCGTAGCGGTATATATGTGCCAATGAACCTCATACACGATTTTACAGAACGCAGGCTTCATCTCGCTCCCGAAAAGGCAATCGCAACAAAGGCATCGGATCAGCTCCGATATTGCTATCAGACTCCCACGTGAGCAAGCCTCTCTCCCAAACGATGTAAATCTCATGCACTCATTCGCCGCCTCCCGCTCTACGTAAAACGATTCTCTTCGTGAAACGGAGCGCGCACACCGGCTTCATTGCGGCGGCGCTCACGGCCTCGTGGCAAACGTCCATTTATCACCGCTCGCCGTCTCCGTTTCTGGCGTCGCAGTTCTTACGACACGCACCGTTCCAAGAGACACAAACCAGGCAAAGCGCCACCACCCTTCCCGTTCCAACTGACGTGGCCTAGCATCCAGGTCAGCCGGGCAGAATGCGAAAACTAGTGGCCTTGCTCGGCTCGGTTTCCAGTTCTTCATGCGACAACGGACTTTGGGAGGAGATTATCCCCGTCCCAACTGGCCCCGGGCGGTGCTATTGACTCCCCGCGGGCTGTATCCATCCATTGTCCCGCGCAATGATGAGTTGAAGAGTCTATTTTGCTCTCTCACAGTTGATAGCGATGCATCCGCCCTCGACGCGCATTAAAAGGAAGAGCGCCGTGGACACCGCAAAAGCATACTTTACTTATGGCCCCGCAAAAGGATTCCCTCCCTTCCGTCTTCACCCTCTGCTGCCCCGACACCGTCCGCGTCGCTGGAGAGACCATCGAGGGACATGTCGAGCTAGACCTACACCGGGCGCAGCAGGACGGGGTGGAGGATGTTAGCATAACTCTCAAGGGCTCCGTAATAACGTATGCTGCCGTTTGCGCTTCTTTTGCACTGGCGCTAACGCACAAAGGCAGCACTATCCACGAAACTAACACCGACGGTTCAGATACGAAACACCAGAGCACCATTCCGGTATGTAAAGTTTCAACCCTGCAAAACAGAACCTTCTCTGACGCAGGGTCTAGCTAATCGACACTACGACATCTCTATGGCAAAGAGGCGCAGCATTCCCGCTGCCTGGATCGCACATCCTCGACCTTCCTTTCGAGTTCCAGTTACCATCCTCCCTCCCCCCGTCATTTCATTTCGCCGTCCACCGCCACGAAGTCAGCATAAGCTATACAATGGAGATTCTCGGTTACCGTCCGGGGCTGCTGCGGAAGGATAGACGAATAACGAAAACATTTGCCGTTTTGCCGGCCGCGTCTGCGACCCAAATCGAGGCCAAACTATCATTGAAGCAAGGCTGGGTAGGGCCTTGGAAGACCACGGTCTCCGAGATGAAGCTCCGACAGGGTCTATGTGGCGGCTTCGGCTTCGCCCGACTCGAGGTTAGTTACTTGGCACGCTGCTAGTCTTGCTGACGGCTTACTTGGTGCAGGTCGAAATGCCTAAACTTCACTCCTTCCCTCGAGCCACCCCGGTACCGCTGCAGATCATGGTCGAGACTCGAACCAAGCCCATGTTGCGTACGAAGCAGCCATTCGACAAGCACCAGAAACCGTTATTTCCTTCGCCGCCTGACGACATTGGGCGCCTCAAGCTGAATTTTTGTCGCGAGACCAAGATGCTTGCCCATCGCCGCAGCGCAACTAGGACGGATAGTCACTGCATCCGAGTCTCCTCGGCGACGGCGAAAGCGGTGACTTCACCACCGGCCGAGTGGATTCCCGACTCGGAACACCCTGAGCGTGGTGTATGGAAACGGAGCGTGCAGTTTCATGCTACAATCTGTCTGCCATTTGCGCCGACATTCGCTACGGAGACTGTCCAGTGCAAGGTGCGTTCTGGCAACATCAGCTCACTGCTAGTGGTTCTAACACCGGTTTTCCAGTACTATTTACGGCTGGACCTTCCGTTCCCGGGGCGGAACAACCTGAGTGTTTATGTGCCTGTTCGTCTGGATCCCGTGGACCCTTGTCCACTTCCGACCAACCTCAACTATGCCTTGATCCCTCCAGAGAGCCCACCACCAATGGACGCAGATCTTCCGCCGTGAGCGAAATCCGCATTCTTCACTGTTTCCTGCTCATGGGTCTCTCAGTACTTATCTTAGTACCATCGAACACGGTCTTTAAGGCAGCCTTGGGTGTAATTCTTAGAGTAGAGTCGCTAATGTAAAATAAACACCGTCTTCGGGCGACTTCCGGGCCGAGCCCTGTCACCCTCGATTTGTCAGCCAAGCCTCTTGTGCATGAACCTCGTCGAGTTGCCCATCGATGTGTTGTATCTCGTCGCTTCCAAGCTCTCGTTGAACGAGGATGTCTTCGCCTTCACCCAGGTACGCCGTGCCAGCTGTTTCAACGGTTTGCCTTCACCAGCAGCCACAGGTCTGCCGAACTTTCCACGCATTGAGCCAGGATCGCTCCTTCTGGCTCACAGCGCTGTCCGACAGCCCGCGCATCCGCGCCAGCCTGCCATGGGTCGTCCATGGTCTCGACTCCACCCAGCTCAAGCAGCTCGCGCAGCCGCGTCATTAAACTCGATCGCAACTGGTCGAAGCCTAGTCCCCGCATTATCGGCCAAGTGCGACGCTGGCGCATCGGCGGCCGCTCAACCAGTGTCCTCGAATCCAACTGTCTGCTCCAATTCCCCGGAACCGAGCTCTTTCTCTTCCACTCTAGCAAGACCCTCAAAGCATTCAACTGCGCGACCGACAAGCAATCCACGGTGCTCAATCTCGACGCGTACGTCCGCGCGGCTTCATTCCATCTTCTTCCGGACAGTTCTGTAATTATCGGCTTGGCTCTTCGTGGCGGTCCAAGATTCAACACGTACGTTCTGCACTCCCAGTCTATCTCGCCAGTGTTTCTGAGCTGCAGGTGCTAGATCTATGCTTCTCTTCGCCCGTCTTGAACTCACCAGCGACAAAAACGCCATCACTGGCTCGGTTCTCTTGCGCCAGACTCTTTCCGCCGAGTCGGATTGCGAGAAACCGTTCGTCAGCCCAACGATCGTCGGTGCTGTCCGCAGCCGCGACAAAACGACCGAAATTCTTGCATACAACCTTTCGAACAAAACGTCGACTATCATCGAGACGGATATCCCCATAGATGTATGTCCTCCTTCCAAAGCGCGCAGCTTGTGCTAAACAATTCGCAGTACACCGTCAGTCGCCGACTGGAGTTTTCCTTCGGTCCCAACGACGCTCTCTACATGCTCGCTGACGACTACACAAGAGCATTCGTCTACTGCTGTCCGCGTGAGATGCTCCCATACGAGCAAAGGACAGACACCAGTTATGTGCTTCGTTTTGGCAACCTTCGGCCGATGAAGTTCACGGGTCAGACGTGGAAGCGCCGGGTCATGGTCTCTTCGCAAATGCTGCCCAACGCGAGCTTTGTCAAGGTCGCGGATGTCATGGGCCCGCCGGGATCCACCTTCGGCACGAGCTTCCGATTCTGGTACGGCGCAGAGTCGATCCAGCAACAAAAAGAAGGCAAAACCCTCGTGCCTGACGTCCGAGAGACGATCGTACCGGGGGTCTGTCCCGGGGAATGCACCATGCAGGTCGGCTATACTGGCCACCACGTCGTTGCCGCGTTACTCGGACCCGGGCAAAACGGTTGCAGTCTTGTGCTAGGTGTCAGCAAACCCTCCAGCGAGCGCGGCGACTCGGACTTTTGCTCACAACACGAGCTTGAGTTGCCGCCAGTCAGGGCCGGTGGGCCACCGCCGAATGTCTTGAGCGTCGACGACCACCGGGGGGTTATATGGTTGGTGGCGCAAGGGGATCTCTTTGCGATTCCCTACGCGTAGGCTTTCGGTATGCTTCAGGTATCTAATGGGATGGACCTATTTGTTTTTTCAAAGGATGTTGGGCTGTACAAATATTTCTGTCTTGATCTGAAAATTTGCAGGCCCCGCGGGGGGGCAGTTTCAAGGCTTCACAATGCTCAGGCGGATAATATTCTTCCAAGATCAGTGCGCCCGCGGGAACACATCATCTCCTGGAGTCTCCTGCGGAGAACCGGGATCTTGGACAGCCTGCAGGTTTGGTTCCGAGAATAAATTCAAGATATCCACTTGCGCGGCAGTGCGTGGCTCCATGGAACCACAAAGCGGTGATACTTCCACGCACGGGTATATGGAGACGCAACTTGTGGGCGCTGATCCAAATGAGCCAATGTACGCACTGATTAGATTGGCGAAAATTCGGCAGTTGATCCGTTCCTTGAAAGCGTGATGGCCGCTGTCAGCCCCTGAAGACGCTTCTTCTGCGCGATACAGTCTGTGCCTGGCGCTGCAGCAAGGCGCGTACGGTGTCCATCGGTCTTCATATTTCGCAGCGTTGTAATCGCATCGTGTTAAGCTTGGCACAGCGCTCCAACAACCGATCAGCACTCTGTGCAGAAGCCGAATGCTGTGATGATCAGCGCCCGGAGTCGGCGCCCCTACTTAAACCCCACGGCGTCGTCAAGCGCATTCTACACCACTTCCCTCTCACCATGGGCCACCCAGACGCGATTACACTCCACTTTCCCGAGTTTGTCCGTGTAGCAGGAGAAGTGCTGCAGGGACACATCGATCTCGACCTAGGCGCCGCAGGCGAAGATAAGATTGACGAAGTGCACATTAAGCTGCGAGGTTCAATCGTAACGTGCGTATGTACGGCTTTGTTGAGCTGCAGAAATACTAATGCCGGGGTATAGGAGGATTACTGAGTACGAGAACAAACCTGGCGAGGGAACTCAGACGCACTATAAGACTGAGACGGTCGAGGCGCGTCTCTCGTGCATAAAATCGCGTACTTCCTCTTGTTGACGCTTTTCTCCAGCTCGTCCGCGTCGACCAGGTCCTCTGGGACCAGAAAAACGCGCCGCCGAACCTCCCACAAGTGATCCAATGCCCGTTCCAACTTCCTCTGCCGACCGGTCTGCCCCCCTCTTTCCACTTCTCGCACCACAACCGTGCGGTGGTGCGTTTTTTCCGCTCAATGCCGGCTCATGGCACTGACGAAATTGTGGTTAGACGATCAGCTACGCCATCGAAGTCGTTGGCCATCGCCACGGTATCCTGCACGCAAACCGCCGCGTTCGCAAAGTCTTCCCCGTAGTACCTCCAGGAGATCTTGCTGCTACCGCCGCTCTGAGTCAGGGTTGGAGAGGTCCGTGGAGGCCGTACCGGGTTCAAGACAAAATCCGCCACGGAATCTTCGGCGACCACTCTGAAGCCACCATGGAATTCGTCGTGCCCGAGCTGCCCACGTTCCCTATGGGTGTCGGCTTCCCCTTTGCGCTACACATCTGGACCAAGACCAAGCCCGTGCACCAGGAAGACCTCGAGAGCAAGCACGGAAAGCTATTCCCCGCGCCTCCGGAATCCGCTTCCGAGGTCGAGGTCAAGCTGAAGCGCCGGGGCCGCCTGCACGTTTACTTCCAGTCGGAGGATATCGACGAGAACATCCAACTCCGAGGCAGCCTTGGTGACAGCGCCGCACTGGCGAACATCCGCACGACCTTCGACCAGCCCACATTCACGCCGCTGCCTGACGGCCACAATAAGGGCGTCTGGAACCGCGGAGTCCACTTTGAAGGGTTCCTGACCCTCCCCGAAGCGCCGACATACTCCACCAAGACCGTGGAGTGGCATGTAAGTCGCGTTTGCCTTCTCGAGTGTTTTTCTAAAGGCCTTTTCAGTACATTCTTGAAGTCAAAATGGACTTCCCTGGGCTCGGCAACATCCTCAAATTCGAAGTGCCCATCCACATCAACTCGGGCGTTGCGTGCCCGCCGCTTCCACAAGCGCCGTATCAGTACAACGTCCCTTACACGTACCCTCTCCCTGGCGGCCCTCCGCCAATGATGAATCTCCCGCCCAGCTACTGGAGCGGCGAGCACCACAACTGGGACGAGGTGAACGGTGAATGAGGGGATGGATGCGGATTAATTGTTAAAACTGTACATGGAATAATGCACTATGCGAACGTGAGCTTCAACCCGGGCGCAATGGAGCATACCACGCACCTATGGATACATCTTGTTGAACTGTCGTCATAAGACTCTGACTCTATTTCTTTTCCTTGGGCAACAAGGGCGGCGCTTCCTTCAACGGATGTTCTTCCCGCGCTTGCTGCAGCATTGGCTCGATACCGCGCTCCTTCACAGCGCCCTATAGCAGACAGATGAGGACGTGATAGCTCGAATGAGGCATTGCGCACTTGCAAACAGGCCTGATACTCCTTGTACACTTTGCCGCACTTTGCCTCAAATTCCTCCGCCTTGCGCGCGTAGTGAGCTTTGCGGGATGTCTCGGTCGCGTTTGCCAGCGTCGGCTCGAGGTAGCCCTCAAACCAAAGATTGAAGCACGAGTCGTATTCCTGCTTGAGCGGAGTGCAGGCAGGCGCAAGACTGTCGGCCATGGATGACGCGGAGAGACAAGCCGGGAATGATCACGTGTAGCGCGCTCAGCTTGCGACCACCACGAACCCAAACAAAAAGTACACTTATACCGCTACATACATCCCGGAAATACAAAGCAATACACAAGAATCAAGGTGCTACAAATTATTCCGCCCTCCCATCAAAAAACTGTCCATGCTCGGAGAAGACGAGAACTTTTGCTCGACGGGAACCAGCCGTACTCCTCCCATGTTCACCTCCCCAATCGCAATCATGCTCTCCGTGTCATCTTTCGCAAACGGGTCGCCCACAATCTCCGGCATAGGCGGGAACGCAATCGATTCGGGCGTCAACGGACCGTCAGACAGGGCCGGCGAGTGCAGCGGCGACGCAACGCGACTAGAACCAGTCTGGATACGCGCAGGCGGACCACGCGCGCGACGGCCACCGACTCCGGAAGGTGGCGCTGGCGATGACGACGAAGGAAACTTGGGTGTCGATTTGACCTTGCGCAGAATGCCCCCAACCGAACGCATGAGTCTGCCAGCTTTTGTCGTCGGGCAGATGGAAGCCTTGGATCCGTTGGCGATCGGTATTTTGTAGTTAAATCCGATTCCTGGCTCATGTGTTAGCTGATGCACCAAGGATACACGTGACTAGTACCTTGGCCGATCTGCTCGACTCCAGCGGGTAGATTAACAATGGGCTCCGACGACCGTTTCCGAAGCAGCGGCGTGCTGAGCGGACGACGCATCTTTCGGAGCTTGTTTCTTTGCGGAGATGTTGAGAGGATCGAGTCCCGTTTCTCGGACTGCAACCCAAGCAGGCCAAGCGACCGACGCTTCTTCACCCGCCCCGTCGACTTCGGGAGTGGCGGGCACGGAAGCGCCAGGCGAACCGCATCGCGCAACTCCAACGTCGGACCAACGGGCGCATTTCGTCGCTGCTCCGTTCGCCCTTCCGCATCGATTTCTTCCCAAAACCGCGCCATTCGCTGGTGCGGACTAGGCTCGCAGACCGTCGGAGACGAGATGGCGGGAGATTGGATCGCTGACTCCTCTTCTTCGGAGACGCGATTCTCCAGCGTCGTTGGCCGGAATATCGCTGGAAGCAAATCCGGCGTCTGAATCTGCAGACTGAGGCGTGTGGAATAGGTCATTGCTGGCTCAGAGTTGAAAGAGTGTGACCGGGAGAGTGCCCCGGCGTCATGGATACTGCGGGAAGGACGGTGGTGCGGGACGCGCAAAGAGTTGGAAGGAGGGATATTCAGCGACAGCCGCCTGGCCTGATTGCGCGCACGAAGCTCTTCCATTGAGCAAGACGACCGAACTCGTATTAAAGGTTTCGCTGGACCCTCGAGTCGCTCGAGTCGCGGGATGGTGGGTATCGCCTTGCTGGCCGTGTGGACCGTAAAGGAACAATCGAGTGACGTGTCCAAGTAGTGCGAGAGCCTCGAAGTGGGTGGAAGAGGGAAGTCCTGGCTAAGTGGCCGCTTGGGAGACGGTGTAGATGAGTGGTTCGGTGGTGCTAGACCATCGACTAAGTAGTCGGCGTAACAGGGGGAAAGGGATGGAACACACCGAGCTCCCCTGCATGCACTCCATTCCAGTCCCTTGAGGCGCGGAATCAGGCGCCAAGGATCGACGAAAATTGTGGAGACATACACTGCATTGAAATAGAAGTGGTCCTTGAGTCTCCTATACCGGATGGCGGGGTTATTTTCTAAGCACTGGATAGACGGATCAGCGTTATCTTCGTCAACTGCTCCTTTTACTAACCTTTTGAATCAAGTCTCGCGCAGGCCCCCCGACCGTCCCCGCCAAACAAATTTCCGCACACAAAACCTCATTGTGCAGAGTGCGAATATCTCGTCCGCGTATAACAGGATTCTGTAGCGGGTTAGGATCCTAGTCGGACCAGGAGTAAGAAGAACGTACATCTCCCGTCAATAAAAAGTGAAGGACAAGTCCAAACGACCAGCAATCGACCGCAGCATCGTGTGTCCAGCCAAGGAGAATCTCTGGCGCCTGGTACTCGACCGCCGAGCTCATTGGAAGGGAAGTTTGCCGCCCGTCGCGCAAGATCGTCGCGTTGCTGAAGTTGGACAACAGAATATGGCCGTTGTTGTCGATGAAAATGTTGAATGGTGTAAGGTCGCGATGCACGATATCAGCGCTATGCAATGAGGACAAAGCATCGACCTGCTATGCTCTCAGCATCTTGCCCACATAAATCAAAGTCAAACTGACCAGTTCACAAGCATAAAAATACGCATCCTTGGCCGTGATAGGTCCGGCTTTCAGCAAGGATGAAAGAGATTCGCGGTGATTGCAATCCTGGAAGAAAAATAAGCCACCGACCGCGTCAGAAAATGGCACCCGTACCAGCACAAGATGTATCATCTCTTCCTCGCCCTCACCGGCTCCAGGTAGACACCATTGCAACTGCTCGAGGAATGGTGCTTGAAGGTCTCGGACGGCCTCCATGACATGTTTCTCGAAGTGAAGCGCAGGTCCTAACGTCTTGATCGCGTAGACTTGATTGGACGAACGTTTCCGACAGCGCATGGGGTACTCGGTTGTGTGGAGGAGCTCGAAATCGGCCAAAGTAACCTGGAGTGAAATCTCAGGTACGGAATCGTAACAATGCGCTTCTTTGGATGCAATGGAAAGGGCGTCTTGCTCTTCACGGATGGTGGGGAGGAAACTCTGTCTTGGTTTCGGGGAAAGAATCATGACTTCCTGTACAAAACAGTCAACAACACGCGCATTGAAAACGTTTAACGGCCCACGCACTGCAACGTCGTCGTCGTCCCAGTCAGGATCTAGTTCATTAACGTCGGAGTATTGCTAACAGCGCGTCAACTCAAGCGAGCAACGAAGCGGGGCGACTCTAACCTCCACGTTGTAGCTGATTTCTTCGTGTTGTGGTTCGTGAAGTCGTTGTTCTTTGGCGTCGTATTGGTCGTGATTCTCGTCCTCGTCGAGCGCGTCAATTAGCCCGGAGAAGGATTCCTAGCGCTATGAGCGAGAGCGCCCCACAAGTGAATGACCACACCGAAAACGGCGTCGTGTCGAGGGAAAGCTCGTCGAGATTGGGCGCGTTAGGCGAGGTATCCAAAAGGTTGACTGTGGACTGCGAAGAAAATGAGCGAACAATAGAGGGATTTAACGCGGCACGTACACCACACGCTCCGCAACGCTGGACTAACGAGAGGACGTCGGGAGAGTCGTTTCGCATCGCCCAGCGAGCCGGAGAAGGCGTCGCGGAAGGGTATATCGCGGCGGGAAGAGAAAGAGAGTGGGTCACGCAGATCCATTAGGTACTTTGAACATACGCTACAAAGTTTGCTTCAGCAACCACCTGAGTTCAGTTCATCTCCTCGAGGAATCGGGCCCACTCGTCCTGGTCGATGGTGTAACTTTCGCGCTGCGGGTCCGGGAATGAGCCGTCTTTCACGGCCTGCGCATACGCCCGCACGCCATCGTCTCTGACGCTTTGTAGGTTCGCAAATCGCCGCACAAATTTTGCCTTGTGGCCGTTCCACGTTCCCATTGCGTCGTCCCACACAAGAACCTGGGTAAACTCAGCGAAAAACGCGAAATCTAGACTGTGATCTTACCTGGCCACTCGTCGCTGGGCCCGCACCGATTCCAATCGTGGGTATCCTCAGATTGTCGGTAATGAACTGGCCAAGCTGCTTCGGGACAGCTTCAACCACCATCGAAAATGCACCAGCCTCTTCAAGAATTTTTGCCGTCCGCACCAACGCCTTGGCCGCGTCGACTGTCCTGCCTTGGACCTTGTATCCGGACGCGGCCACATGCCGCTGGGGCAGCAGACCGACATGGGCCATGACGGGAATGCCGAAGGAGCAGAGTCTGTGCACAAGCTCTGCGATCTCTTCTCCGCCCTCGAGCTTGACTGCTTCCACCTGTCCTTCGCGAACGAGCCGGACAGCGTTGTCAATTGCCGCGTCGACCGACGCATGGTACGATCCAAACGGCATGTCGGCCACCAGGAGCGGGTGTGTCGTTCCCCGCGCAACGGCGCTCGCATGGTGTATCATTTGATCCAGCGTGAGCTGCGTCGTCGACTTGAGGCCGAGGCACACCTGTGCCAACGAATCCCCGACGAGAGTTATGTCGATGGCTGGGTTCGCGGAAGAAGCCAGCGCGGTCGGGTAGTCGTACGCCGTCAACATGGTAATGGGCTCCTTGCGCGCGCGTAGGATCTGGAGGGTCTGGATGGTTACTTTCTCCCTCTCTGCCCTTGTCTCAGTTCACCGTCAACCCAGGCGAGGACAACTCACTTGCAACACCTTCGCTCTCCTTCGCTGGCCGCACACTCATCCACCGCCGTTGCCCAAGAGCAGACAAGACAAACCGCTTCGGCCGGAGGCAAGACATCGCGATACAGAATCAGCCCACTTCAAGGAGGTGCAGGATAAAACCATGTTTTGCACCGGGCCACTACAGCCGGAAGTCCAAAAGGAGAGTCTCGCATAAGCCCATCACATCATTTTCAGGTTCCGCACACACTATCTCGAGATCTTTGGGGTGAGGTCGTGTGCACAGCTGCGTGAATCGCGCGATGTTAACGAATATTACAGGTTCTCGTCCATAATGTCTGGGGATCGTCCAATCCTTTCGTTGGGGACCGCGACATTCGCGGTTGAAGTAAGCGCCTCCGGCGAATGCCGAGCTCCGACTCGGAGTCATCCGTACTGCAGGAATACCGAGCTTTCTGCGAGGAGTTCACAATCGACACAATTCCTCTTAGCCAGGTCTACAACCACGACGACGTCAAAGCAGCAGTCTCCCGAGCCGTCGCAAATCGCGCAGAACATGGCAAACCGCCGTATACCGCGTTCATCCGCTTCTTCGGGACCGGCATGTACTCTCCCTACGACCAAGACATGCTAGAATCGTTAACTGAAGCGGGTTGTCGTTATTTTGGGTCCGCATTGCTCTTTCGTTGCACCTCGTTTGCTGATTCAGCCAATCAGTGGTGCTGGCGCTGGATACGACGAGGTTCGCACGGAATGGATGACCAGCCAAGGCGCCTACTATTGCAATACCCCGACTGCAATCACCGTTTCCACCGCCAACGGCGCGTTGATGTTGCTTCTCAACATAACGCGGACCTCGTATCAAGGAGAGGACTACAGTCGCACAGGGAAATGGCGTGGCCCTCTTGGAGATCCCCAGAACACTATTCCTATGGGCTACGACCTCGAAGATCGGACTCTCGGTATCATCGGACTCGGCGACATCGGAAAAGCGCTAGCTGTGCGCGCACAGGCGTGTGGGATGAAGATAATATACTACAGTCGCCGACGCGTTCCTGAGGATCGTACGTTGTTCTCCAGCAGCATTTTGGTGCCCTGAAAGAATAAACAGAGGAACACGGCGCGAAATACGTGTCGTTTGACGAACTCCTCGCGACCTCCGACGCCATTTCCGTCAACTGCCCATTGACGCCAGAGACGCGGCATCTCCTTGGGCCTGCCGAATTTGCCAAGATGAAAACGGGTGTATATCTCGTTAACACGGCGCGCGGCGCAATTATCAACGAAGAGGCCCTGGTAGAGGCTTTGAAATCCGGCAAAGGTTTGTTTCGTTGTACGATGTCGAGACCGCAGATTGATAACTCAACAGTGGCTGCGGCTGGACTGGATGTCTTCGAGAATGAGCCCGAAATCCACCCTGGGCTGTTCGATCCATCGTTGGCGTATCGACTCAGCCTACAACCTCACACGACGGGAAGGACTGTGGCCGCGTTCACCAAGGGCGAGATGCAGATAATGAAGAGTGTGCGGGAGTATATGCGGGGCGAGCGGCCAGAGTACGCTGTGAACAACCCGATTTAGACTTGTAGAGATTACTGTCATGATGCACGTGACGCTTAAAACTCTTTCGTTGACCACCACCCGGTGACCACCGTCGATACGACGTTTGTTATGGACCATGCTCACGGTACACGGGCATTTGTCTTGGTGATGACCGCGTCCAATCAACGACCCAAAGGAAGCTTCAAATACTGTAATTGTCGTCGGTCGAAGATTTACACCGCGCGCCCATGCCACAAACACCGCTTGCATTGCCGCGATTTCCGACGGCAATCCTCATTCAAAACTTAGTCGACGCCAATCTCTCTGACATGTCTTTGACCACGACACGGTCTGCACGGCGTACACGGTCAGGGCCAGCGCAGACTGCTTGTCTGGGCGCAGGAAACTGGTATAAAACACTTCCTCGACGCTGATCGCTTCTTCATCTTCTACTTTCACCCTCAAAGGACATGCGGCCTTCTTCCACTTTTTTCCTCTCCGCCGTTCTCGCCTCCCTCGTCCAAGCTTGTCCAAGCCAGGGCAAGTTTGGTTTCATCCCGGCCAAGCCTACCGACCTCCGCTCACCATGCCCGGCCCTGAACTCGTTCGTTTTGTTCTTGAATGCAACCGTTCTCCATACTAAAACCGACGCAGCCTTGCAAACCATGGATATCTTCCGAGAGACGGCCGCAATCTGACTATTCGGCAAGTCCTGCAAGTCTCGAATGGTATGGTCGTCCAGTTCCGGCTTTCTCTAAATGAAGTGTGCGAATAGATGTCTATAACGTCGCCCCCGCTCTTCTTCTTGGAGTTGCTAAACTCGGGCTCCTTACCTCGAATGAAACTGATACGTTCACGCTCGACGATTTGAAGTTGTGAGTGTTACCCACGCATGCCTCCAATAGACTAACATGCTCTAGGCATGGCACTATCGAATTCGATGCTTCATTGTCTCGCGAGGACTTCGCGCTCGGCGACAATAACGTCTTCAACGAGTCGATCTACAGCACCTACGCAAACACCAACCCCGGTGTCGGGTACTATAATATCTCTTCGACCGGGCAAGCAATGTTCCAGAGGCTGGCGATCCAAGAGGTGCGGAAACATACTCTGTTTTCGGGCCCAGGGTCTCAAACCACGCTCTTCAGCGCAAGAATGCTCAGATCACTAATACCGACAAGGAAATCACCTTCCGTTCGTTCACCGCCGCGTTGCCGCTTGCAGTGTTTGGCAACGTTACCACTGGCGTAGCTCCCAAGCAGTCCGTATTGACCAACTTCAATGGCTCGAATGCTCACTGTTTTCGCAGATTCGTCGACATCTGGTTCCGCGAGGAGCGCCTGCCATTTGCCGAGGGCTGGACCACACCCCCGTGTGCTATTGACACGACGTCGCTACCCCCACTCATCGCGTCGGTTCAAACGGCGAGTAACTGGACGGGTGGCGGATGCCCGTACGTGCGGACGGGACCGACTGATGCGCCGACGTTGGACAGCCAGGCGGTCTGCCAGCAGCTCGATAGTCTGACCAAGGGTAAATAGCAGTCTCTTGTTCCGAGCAACGTGTACTGTACCGCGACGAACTCTTCTCTAATATCTGTTATCTTATCTTATCGACTTTGTTGATCCCTGATTGACACGAGTCGATGTCATCAACTTCGGCCTCTTGCCTCCAACCACAACAGTGTCCGCCGCCGTGCGGATTCCCTGCCCGGTTGTCCTCAAATTTCCTGGCACTATCTGAGCTCTCAAGCCACAATGACCTCAGTGGGAGAGATGCTGCCATACAAACTCAACGCTGTTGCTTGTTCCGTTCAACGGCCGACCCTTCTCTGTGGGTGCTTCAAGCGCCCAAAGCACGTGTAGGCAGCTCGGCGCCTTGCTCTCTTCTCCCTTGAGTCGACCATGGAGCACGACGAGTACAATTTTTCAGACGGAAGCGTCAAGTTCGTTGTACGTGCCCCTCGCGTCAGACGTCTTCTCCTACTAATGAGTTGATGCACTTAGGTCGAGAACACGGTGTTCAAAGTCCATCGCTATCTCTTTGAAAGAGAATCCGAGCACTTTCGAACCCTACTCCAAGGCCGCAACTCGTCCTGCCCCACTGTCCCCCTTGAAGATGCCGAAAGTCCTGCTCATTTCAGCAAGCTTCTAGCCGTGTTTTACAACAAGTGCGTCCGATGAGATCTTTGCCTCGGAGTTTCCTTGCTGAAGACATCACGTAGACGATATTCTATCTATACCGGAACCATTCAAGACTGGGAGATCATCCACAGACTTGCTGCTCGCTGGGGATTCAAAGAAGTGAAATCTCTCGTCCTTCGCGAGATAGTGAAGATGGAGATGGATCCCGACGAGAAGGAGCGTATGTACGAACGGCTGTCTTGCCATACAACTTTCGTCGAGCGCGCTACAACCCAGTCGCTCCTGGACCTTGCTCCCGTGCCATCTGCTGTCGCTACCGTCCACATCATTGACGACCTCACCCGGGTTCCCTATCCCGAGAACATCCAAAGGCCCAACGTCGAGCTCAACGTCAACGCCAAGGACGGCAAGTTCATGTTGGTGTTTTTTTTTTGTCTCTCGTTACGTTCCATCTAACTTGCGCAGATATGACCGCAATTTCCTACTGCAGTTCATGCCGATATGTCGAAACAAACCCGAAAACCTTCCTCCTCTCGACGCCATCGGTATCCGTCCAGTCGGCCCGGCGACGATGACCAGGACGTCTTCTCGTGGTGGTAACTCTCGTCCCGGTTGCACGACCTCCATATCCGGTCCCTCCAGCGGTAACACGACCCTCGGCTTCCCCTTCCCGAGCAAGGGCTCTCAATTCGGGGGCAGCATCGGCCCGTTCCACGTGGGCCGCGTCATGCTTAGGAGCGCAGAACGGTTCGAGTTTGCAAGTGGTGGACGTCCCGCCAGCGGTTCGACCATGTCGACGTTCGATCGCCCGGCGATGCAACACAGTCAGCTGGGTGTGGGTTATACGGGCAGCAATCGCGCAGAGACACGTGACATGCATCAGGCTGACATCGATTCTCCAAAGATTGTCAGAAATGTCAAGAGTTTGCTCAACAAACTCACGGTGGAAAAATTCGATTCGATTTCGGACAAGATCATCGAGTATGCGAACCGGTCTGAGAAAGACGTGCAGACGCTTCACGATGTTATACAAGTCGTATTTCAACATGCCACCGACCAACCCATCGACGGCGTACCTTGGACCGAGATGTACGCGCGTCTGTGTCGCAAGATGATGGAGCAGATCAGCCCCAAGGTGCAGGACGACGGCATCAAGACTGCCGAAGGCAAACCTATTACGGGTGGTCAGCTCTTCCTCAAGTATCTCTTGAAACGCTGTCAAGAGGACTTCGAGCGCGGTTGGGGCGTCAAGGAGGCCACTGCCGCCATCAAGGGGACGGAGGACAAGGCGCAGGAGAAGAAAGTCGAGCAGGGCGGCAAAAAGGCTGCTGATGGCGGGCCGCGTTACTTGGACGAATACTACGCCGCGCAAAAGGCCAAGCGTCAGGGCCTCGGTCTCATCAAGTTCATCGGCGAGCTGTTCAAGCTGCAGATGCTCACGGAGCGTATCATGCACGAGTGTGTCAAGAAGCTGCTGGGCAACGTCGAGAACCCTGAGGAAGAGGAGATCGAGAGTCTGTGCAAGCTCATCTCGACGGTGGGCTCGTTGCTCGATACGCCCAAGGCGCGCGCACACATGGATGTGTACTTCTCGCGGATGAAGAAGCTGTCGAAGTCCAAGCGCGTCAGTTCGCGTATGCAGTTCATGTTGCAGGTGCGTTGATTCTTGTCCACATGCTGCGCCACCATTCGCCGAGTATTTCTTTATCACATACTGACTGCTTTTCAGGATGTTATCGAACTCCGGGATCGCAAATGGCAAGCTCGGTCGAACCAGATTGCGGGTCCGACGCCCAAGGCCGGTGACCTGTCCAACTTTGGCAGGATTGCCACTGCCATCAGCAAGTCCGGTTTGCCGATGTGGCAGGGCCCGAGTAGCGTGTTTTCTGGCAAGCGCGACAGCAAGCGCGAGTCGCTGTCGAGGACGAGCTCGGCGTCGAACATGTCCAGCCAGGATATGTTCTCAATGTTGAGCCAAAGCGAGGCGTCGCCCGAGTCTAAGGGTGCGTTTCATCCTTTTTCTGTTCCTGTGGTTCCACTCTAACATTTGGTTGCAGCTGCCGAGCCCACTCAACGGAAACGTCTTATCCTCGCACTCCGCTCGAAGCCCACTGACGAGCAAGAGCCAGCAACGGCCAGCGCGACGCCGGCAGGTTCAGACGAAAGTGGTTCGTCAGACGACGACGATGCCGTGCCGGAGATGACCGTTGAGGCTGCCGACCGGAAGATCGCCGAAGACTTGAAAGAGTTCTTCGCGATCAGGAATCTGGACGAGGCCGAGGCATACTTCACCGCCCTGCCGCCCGTACACCATGCGCGGCTGGTCGAGAAGCTCGTTGGGACGGCGATCGAGGCCAAGGAGGGCAACTCACAGCTCGTGTCGGACTTGTTTGCGCGGGCCGTCTCGAAGGAGCTTTGCACCCCCAAGGTGTTCGAGGAGGGTTTCATGCCGATTGCGGAAATCCTCGAGGACATTGTCGTCGATGCGCCCAAGGCACGGCATAACCTGGCGCTGATGATGAAGGGCGTATCGTTTGACTCGGAGCGCACACAGCGACTTGCGGACAAGACGGGCGATGCCGAAAGGCTTCTCGGGCTGCTTTCTTCTTCCTCATAGACAGTTTTGTCCTCTGTGTTACCCTGAACCATCATTCCCTGACGAGCGATCTTATCTTATCTGTATTGGTCATATGATGTGTCGCTCGACGTCACTCTGCTCTCAACAACCAACTGGATGAGCCCGACGCTCAACCTGAGGACCGTCCGAAAGCACCTCAACTTCTACCGCGTGCATATCTTGTTCTTGTCAGTATCACTCGTATTCCTTCGGTGTTCATCATTGAGGACCCACCAGCACTTTCACCCCGCTCATTTTTTCCGGCATCTTCTTCGCCAGCAATGGCCAATACCACATCTCCTACGTCGATTCACTCTTCCTTTGCGTATCCGCCATGACCGTCTGCGGTCTCGCCACAGTCGATCTCAGCTCCTTGACCGGCTTTCAGCAAGCACTGCTCTTCTTTCAAATGTGCATCGGGAGTCCTGTGGTCGTGAGCTGGGTGACGGTCTGCATGAGAAAGTGCGTCACTGGATGTCTCTTCTCTACTCGTCTGACGAGTGTTAGATATTACTTCTCCAAAAAGTTCGAGCATATCGTCAAGGCGCGGTCCGCGAGGAACGACCCTGAGAAGACAAGCTCCGCATGGCCGTTGCGCGTACTTTCCCGCAAGCCAGGACTCTCGACTGTCGACGAAATGAGCAGAGATGAGAGCCGCGAGTCGCCGAGTGTAGAAGAGGAGGAACGGCCGAAGAAGAAAAAGGGTTTCATGAAGAAATTACGACCGGACATGATTCGGCGGACGGACAACGCACCTCAGCTCGTGAATCCAAGTGGTTGGATAAGCGAGGGTGCACAAACACCGATGCCGAGCCCGATACCACCTCCCTTGGTGGAAATCAAGGTCGCCCCTGCAGAGCCGGAAGAAGATGACGCTGAGGAAGGCGGTCCAGAGTCCGAGGCCCAATATGCCACTCGCCGGCCACGACGCCTCACATTCACGAACACATTGGTGTCAAGTCCTGAACCAATCACGCCTGAACCAAGGTCTCCGTCGTCAGACTCGAATCTTCGGACACCAAGAGCGTTCGTTCACTCTCGTGTAAGTAAAATCGCTGCTATTCTGACACATTTTCAGTCGGAGGCTCTCAGATCCGGGCCGAACTTCACCGCTGCCTAGTCCACCCGTCACTCGTGAGCGCGCTTTCCATTTTCCTCTCGTCTCGCTCAGTAACGATTTGTAGCATCCTTCCCTCGTTCTGACACCGTCGGAGCATCATACCCTAGAACACAAACGATAGAGTTTGCACCAGATGCCCTTCCACGTCGCACCCGCCTTGAGCGACCTCATCCCGAAGGTTTTGAGTACGAACCCTCCATTCGTTCGAGACGTCAGTGTAACTTTCTGCTTCGGAACTCTGCACTGACACCACTTCAGGATCTGGTCGACGGAACTCGTTCCATCGGCAGGAAAGCTACTTGCCCGCGATCAACGCATTCGCAGCCGGCAAGAGCATCAAGCATAGCGGTTTCGGCGGATTTCCTATGCCGCATGAGATCATCAAGGCCTTTTTCTCGCGATTCTTTCCAAAATTGCAGAGGAAGCTCTCTCGAACGGTCACGATCCCCGCTATAACGCACCAGATTTCTGAGGCAGTCGGCTCGACAGCCCCGTATATCTCGTTCGACGCTATCATTGGCAGGAATTCCGCGTTCCGGCAACTCACACGAGAGCAGCAAGACGAGCTCGGTGGCGTCGAGTACCGCGCCTTGAAAGCATTGCTGTGGATTGTGCCGGGAGTAAGCATACTCTTGCTTCGTCTGGGCCAGGCTGATAACGTTTGCAGTATCATTTTGGTATTCAACTCACGTGTTTCGCTATCATCGCCCCGTACATGGCCCAGTCTCGTTGGCGGGAAGACTTCATTCCCCCGATGCAGCACAAGAGGATGACATCGTCGTGGTACTGCAACGAAATTGTCACGACAACTGTGCTCATTATTGGTTTTGAGGTTCTCGGCCTTCCAAGTCGTTTCGGCCTACACGAACACGGGAATGTCGTTGGTCGATCAGTCAATGGTGCCTTTCCAGCAGGCCTACGCGATGATCGTCTTTATGGCCGTCCTCGTCCTAGCCGGCAATACCGCATTCCCTATTTTCCTGCGCTTGACAATGTAAGCGCTCACTCCTTCTTTCTGACGCCTTACTGAGCGTCAAAAGATGGATTTTGTGGAAGCTGGTGCCAGAGAAATCACGTGCGCGCACGACTCTACGATTTCTCCTCGACCATCCTCGACGTTGTTTCATCTATCTTTTCCCGTCGCACCAGACGGTGAGCGATAAATGACAGTCGCCTTAGTCCTCACCTCAGTGACAGGCATTTCTTCTGACGGTGGTGTTTATGCTGAAGTCCGTTGTGCCTTCTCACTCGAATTCCCTGTTGACGACAAGTATAGCCTGACGGATTGGTTCTTCTTCCTAACTCTCGACATCGGGAACCCAGCAATCGACACTATTCCGCTTCACACTCGGTTTGCGATTGGGCTACTGCAGGCAACGTCCGTGCGTGCTGCAGGTTTTGGTACCGTGAGTGAGCCCTGCCTGGCTTTTTGCCAACTTTTAACAGAATTCAACTCCAGGTTTCGCTTTCTGCTCTTGCACCGGCCGTCAAGTTCGCACTCTTCCTTCACTTTTTTTTGCGCGTTTATGCTCTTGCAGAGTCCTGTATTGCATCATGATGTATGTGTCGGTGTACCCAATCGCGATGAGGTACGACGTCGCGGTCTCTGCGAACATGCATTCATTTTCCTCAGCGTACGGTCCACCAACGTATACGAAGAACAGTCGCTGGGGATCTTTCAGGACGCTGAGTCGGACGACGAGGATGAATTTGAACATCACAAAGGCAGCCGCATTACTGTTTGGAGCCGATATCTAGCCATGCATGCACGCAAACAACTGGCCTTTGGTGCAATGCTTCCCTTCATGGCTGGTGACTTGGCTGATGGCTGGGCTAGATATGTGGTACCTGATGTTGGCCGTCTTTCTCGTTTGCATTATTGAGGTAAGTTTAGTCTTTGTTCCTGCGGCCTTCGCTCAAAGTTCTTCCAGCGGGATAATCTCGACAATGAGGCGAATACTAGCTGGTTTAATATCTTCTCGGTTGGTTCGTGCATTTCGTCTGCGCCATTTTATACCCTCACATTCCATGCTAGTCTTCGAACTGGTTTCCGCATACGGGACGGTCGGACTGTCGCTAGGCAGTCCAAACTTCAACTTTTCGTTCTCCGGAACATGGCGCCCTCTCTCCAAGCTCATCGCCTGCCTAGTGATGCTTCGCGGACGCCATCGTGGTCTGCCGGTCGCCATTGACCGCGCGGTTCTCTTGCCCATGGAATTTTCTGAGAGTCGCGATATCTCGCAGCATGATCTCGGTGCGGATCTTGCTGATGCGTCCGGGAACGAGAAGAGGCCGCAGAGCTTGTCGGACGAGCGGGAGTCGCGATTGCGACGAGCAGCGAGCCGACGAAGCTCGGAAGAGATATCGCTTTCGGCTGCGAGAAACAAAGCACGGACAGAGGATACTAGTCTTAGAATATAAACGCCGGAGGATGTACCAGCATAATATGTACGATTTTCGAGTCCAGCTGCCAGCTTGTGCCAGGGGCTAAATGTGTGTGATCACCATCACCTTTCGGCAGCCTGCGTCGCACTCCATGCATCCACCGGCCTTTTCCCTCCGACGACCACTCTGCCGTCGCTAACTCGATAATTCGACCCCATGAATGGCCTTACCGCGGAGGCGGGCCTCAAGATTGGGCCCATCGTGCTGGAAACGCTCGCCAAGCACTATTGGAGCCAGCTTAAACAAAACTTCAAGGATACACCGGCAACCGTCCAAGTGCGCGTTCCTCAGCCAGTAATCCTTCCTAGCTAACGAGGTATACAGCTCCAGAGGGACGAATTGTTGTATCGCGAAACCTTTGCGGTGCGATCCAAACTATTACGCGTGGAGGATGGAGCTCACGGGGAGTAATAGATCGTCAAGGCGTTCCTCGAAGCCGCGAGCTAGTACGCGCTTCATTTGCTCAAGGTTACCTGCGCTAATAGTCTCTGTGCCTAGCCATACGGTCGAAGATGTTCAAGGTCTTGCACAAACTGCTCGTCTGCATTCCGCGCTCAATAATACCCGTCAGCATTCGCCAATACGCGCACCCCTACCCCACCCTGGGTCCAAATGGTCCGGACACTGGTGCCGATGTCCTGCTGCGACGAGGCAGCTCAAATTCTCATCCAAGTAGGGTCTCGCGCTTCAGTCGTATTGCTACTCACATCCCGTCAAGGCACTCGGCGGTGAAGATATGGCGCGGAAAGTGGTTGGAGGATGCAAGTGGTGGCAAGTCCGGAGTGTCCGTGGTATCGATGCACAATGGATCGCAGCCAAGAAGGACTGGCAAGAGGCGAAACGAAGGCACAAGCAAAATCAGCAACAGCAGCAGCCTTCGCCGACACCGACGCCAGACGCTTCAGCCGACTCGGATGTGTATGAGCCGCATCTAGACCAGATGCGCTGCATTCTCTACTCGCATGGAGGCGAGTGCTTCGCGTTGCCGGTCCCGCTCGATAAGTTGACGTTGAGATAGGTGGCTACTATTTCGGCAGTGTCGACCAGGAGCGATATAGCCTCCAGCGACATGCACGCAAGATAAACGGACGCGTCTTTGCCATCAATTATCGACTGGCTCCTCAATATCGTGCGCATCCTCGTTCACTGCTTGGTTTTCTGGCCAACGCGCGTTGTACAGCTTTCCCGTGTGCCCTCCAGGACCTCATTGCAGCGTGTACGCGATCTTACTCCCGCGCGGAGCGCCTAATGTGACGCCGTCATAGACCTGTATCTCATACGACCTCCGGCCGACGCCGCCCACCGCCCGGTCAACCCATCGCACATAATAGTTGCAGGGGACTCTGCTGGTGGCGGCTTGACTTTGGCCTTGCTGCAAGTCCTCCGCGACACAGGTCTTCCGCTTCCCGCAGGTGGCATCCTCGTCTCTCCGTGGTGCGACCTTGCACATTCGTTCCCAAGTATACACACGAACACGGCAACGGTAGGCAGCTGAGAATTTTTCCGCGTCCATAACTGAATATTCCCTGTAGGATGTGATCCCCGAATACGGCCTTTCGTTCCAACGTCCAAGCTCGTTATGGCCACCGCCTTCCGAAGACATGAGCCGGAGGGTTCACGCTTCGCTGAGAACATGGATCCACAAGACCTTTGCCACCAGCGACTCGCGGCCGGTAACGCCTCCGCCGCCGCCAGCCGCATCGTTGACTGGATCGTCACTTAATCTGGCGGTTCACGAGCCTACACCGCCAACCAAGTACGCGGTTCCCAACGTGCAGGCGTCTGGATCTGCATCCGAGACCGTGGATATGGGTGCAACGGCGCAGATCCCACTCGACAGTGAACATATCACGCTCAAGACTGCGTCGGGCGAGGTGTTGCACATCGACCAACAGGTGCACCTGTATACGAAGAACTCGCTGCTCCCGCATCCTCTGGTCTCCGGCGCCTTGAGCTATTTGGGTGGATTGCCCCCGCTGCTCTTCATCGCTAGCGATAAGGAAGTTCTTCGGGACGAGATCATCTACACGCGAGTCCATTTTCGCTCTAGAGGGGCTAATTACTCATTCGTCGGCAGAGCCCACAAAGCAGCACAACCGGACAAGTATCCCATCCGAGAGGAGACCCGCGAACTCTATCCTGCGCTGAAAGGCATCGAAGAGAAGTTTGGACCGACTAAAGTGCATCTGCAGGTCTACGACGGTATGAGCAACCCGTTCATCGAATGATCTGCGTTTCACGTGACCAAACAGACACCGCTCATGTCCTTCCCGTCCTTTTCTCCTTCACCACTCCGGGAAAATTCTGCTTCCGAGCAATGGCGGCATTCTGTCGCGAAGTCACCGGGATGCCTCATCGCCAAAGCACAGGCACACCCACACCTCGCGCCACCGATCTGGATTTGAGCAACTTACCACCGCTCCCTCCATCGCCACTACCCTCGCAAACGGATCTCTCCGACAACAAACGGAAGGAGGTGCGGCGGTCGCAGTCCCTGTTCACCGGCAAGCGGGCCTCAGTCTTCCGGTCGACGACGTTGCCACCTCTTCCTTCTTCGACGGAAGCGTCAGCATCGACAACCCCGATGACGCGCGAGTCGTCTCTGGCTGTGCCGTCGGCGGATAACCCAAGCCAAGAGCTTCGTCCCCGGCGCACGAGCGTCTCATATTTTTCGCGTTTAGCCCCATCACGTGCTAGTACGCTGTTCTCGTCCTCATCGGCGGATGCCGCCGTTGTCTCTTCACCGCCGCAGACCGAACCAGCCACTGAAATCACTGCCGGAGAGTCGGTGGTATACAGCTCCAGTGAGTGGAAAACGGGGATCATAATCCGCGAACGCATATCCACTCGAGGCGTTGTCCGCCCGCTCGAGCCCGAATCGGAACTAGCTGCGTTCTCCGTTCCACCAGAGAATATCGGCGTCGTGTCGGAGCTCGCCGTCCGTCGGTACCTCAGCGCGCTGCACAAATTCGAACGCAAATTCTCGGGGGCGCGCAAATCGGTCGAAAAGTCCCGGCACCGGAACCTCGAGCGTGCGCGCAAGGACACGGTCAAGAACATGAGCCTCCTGCACAACTTTATCGGGCGCGAAGCAGAGAGTTCCGCGTTCGACAACGTAGTGGACGGCGCAAACAGCGTCAAGGCTGGGTTGTTGGCCATGTCGGGCAGCTGGAGCTGGGCGTGGGCGCTCGACTCGAACGAGAACCCGCCTCCGAGCAGCATCGTTTCGCGACGCGATACCGCCGAGGCATTGCGGCTCGCGCGCATCGCCGACCAGCCCATGTTCCAAACGGATGAACACTCGATGTCGGGCAACAACCTCTGGACCGTCCTGGTCAACTTCCTCACTGCGCATCCGCGCAAGGACAAGCAGAAATCAGGCGAGAAGGACGAGGAAGAGGATAATAATACCACAAAGCCCGCAACGTCAGAGAAACCACCGATACCAAAGAGGAAATCCACGTTCCTCAAGATATTCCCTGCAAAGGACAAGGAGAAATCCACTGTACCGACTGTATAATCGCTAGTTAGCTGCAGTTGTTGTAATTTGCGGAGCTGTATGTATTCCTTATTTATCATGTGAGGCCCTTGACGGCTTTTCTCAAAACTCACACCAGACGGAGGATGGGGAGCGACAACTGAGGCCCTTGTTCTTCTCGGGTCCTTCAGCGCGAAATTTATTGCGCTCCCGTCTGCACGAAAACTCCAGCTTCCAGCTAGGAGTCCGTGCAGACGCCCAAAAAAAAAGAGGAAGGTACGTAGATGTAGCTACGGTATAGTACGAGACGAGAGAAACGATAAGTAGATCAACGTTGGTTTTTCTTTTACATACGAGTCGAGCGAGGTGAGTAATGTCGGTGTTGTGTATTTCAATAGTTTATGCAGAGGCGGCGGCGTTGTCCTTTTTCGCGGCAGCCTCTTGACTGGCTTTGAGCGCGAGTTTCTCCGCTTCAAGAGCCTTCATCTTCTCCTCGAGCTTCTGCGAGAGCGCGGTACCGCCGCCAGGAGCCTGCTTGAAGCTGACGCTGCGGTTGTGGCTCGGCGTCCCGATGGAGCCTGTCTCGAGGCTCGGCACGTTGACGAGCGGCGTCGACGCAGACAAGCCGCGGTGGAACGAGTTGGGAAGAACGCGTCCCTCGGGGTGTTGGTACGCGCAGTTGGCGCGCGTGCAGGCTGCACCAAAGTGGCAGGGCTGTGCGAATTGGGGGTTGGCTGCGTTGGATGGGTGACCCGGGGGGTGCGAAAAGGTGCAGCCTGGACGAGTGCAGGCAGCGCCAAACCGACAAGGCACACCAGGCTGCGCCGGTGCATGGTTGGGGCGAGCCGGGGTCGAGAGATGGGGAGCAGGAGGTGGTTGAGATGCAGCTGCCAGATGGGTCAGAAAGGGATAGGATATGGAAGAAAAGAAGAAAATACCTTGTGGGTTGAGGACAGCTGGGCTCACGTGACCCTTGTCACAGTCCTTGTCCTTGCAGTCCTTGCCCTTCTCGCAGACCTCGTTGCTCAGGGTCATGCCAGACTCTGCCGTTGCGACGGGAGAGGGATGCGTGTACCGACAGTGTGCATTGGTGCACTTGACGCCAAACTTGCACAGTGACGGCGTCTGTGGTCGCTCAGGAATAGCGAAGCCTGTGATTGGCAGCGTTGGCGCGACAGAAGCAGCCGGCGTCGGCGATGGCGCGACAATCGGAATTGCAGCACTCTCAGTCGCAGGTCTCGGTGTCGACGGAGTCGGTCCCCCTCGACCACGACCTCGTCCCCGACCTCCACCTCGCCCTCTGCCGTTTTGGTGCTGACCCTGGAACCCTCCGTCCATCCCACCCTGGTTCTGGAACATAGCAGGGTCCTGGTATCCACCACCAAACTGGCCCGTCCCAGGGTTGATGATGCCCATCGAGGTCGCCATTTGGGCCATGAGCGCCATTTGGTTCATCATCATCTCCTGCAGCATGATTGGGTTGGCCATCCCGTTCATGACATTCATGTCCATGCCCATCGGGAACCCTGCCTGCATCATCATCGCCTGCTGCTGCTCCGGTGTCGGGGCGCCGACGATGTTGTCGATGCGTGACTGGACCTCGTCTTGTGGGTTGTTGAAGCCGCCGTTCCGTCCACCGAGACGGTCAATGAGACTCCGCGAGTTGCCTTCCCTGCCGGCTCCATCCCTGTCTCGTTGCTGCATCGCCCGCGGACCTGTGGGCAGGTCGGTCCGGCGGACCTTGTGGGCATGATTGGGAGACGGTGAGCGAGCCGACGCAGATCGTTTTTGGCCAGAAGAAGGGAGAGCCTGCGAGAGGGCTTGCTGATAAACGCCGTTCCGCGGGGGCCGGCGGGAGGGTTCGTTAGCTGTGCTTGGTATCGGAGCTGGGGCCTCGGTCTCGGGTTGGGCCGCAGCTGGTGCTGCTGCCGCCGGCGCGGGGGCCGCGGGCTCTTCGGCGCCTTTGGCGGCTTCGGTGAATAGCCAGTCGGTGAAGCTGGGCTCTGCACACAGGTTAGCATAGGGAACAGTAAAACCACGCAAACACGCACCAAAGTCCGGTCCTATTACTGCAGCGAGGCAGGTCAGCAACATTCTACACTCCAACGACCTAGTTGTAGCTCACAGTCTTCCAGCTCCGTCGATATTTGCGCTGCAAGGACCAGTCAGAAAAACGCAACCCCAAGCAAACACAGCAAAACGCACCAGGAGCCTTGTCGTTTATGATCATAATGGTGATGTACTCGGCCATGACCGGGTCTGCGGCGAAGGGATAAGCTGGGGAGGATGTGGTGAGCAGACAATGCGTACCAGGCTCCGCGCTGTAATTCCTCCTCGTGAGTTCATCCTGTATGGCTTGCTACGGGAATGTGAGCCATTTTCCTCAAAGTTAACGAGGCCACCAACCTGCAGTGCGCCAGCGCGGTCGGTGCCGATGGTGAGACCGAAGGGCATCGTCAATTGTTGGCAGTGGTCAAGAGCAAAGCGGGAAGAGTCACGTGTAACGCCGCCTAAGCTCAGTCATCAGAGCGGCTCGAACTGGAAATTTCTGGGGTCACCAGGACCTACTACTTACTATTACACAGGGCCGTTGTCTACACTACATATTTTATCACAACGAAGTGGTCCTGCCGTCGCGAGCTTATACAACCTTGGGCCCGCCCTTGTCGACTGTGAGGTATATTCGGTCGCCATCCTTCAAGTCCTTGAACTGTGCAACACAAATCAGCAAGACCACTCTATAAAACCAACTCAAAGCACCCACCGTGAGCTCACGCGTCCGATGGAGGCTCTCAATCTCGTCTATCCTGTCCCGGACGTTGTCGAGAAGCTCGTCAAAGCCCTCTTCGTCGCACACTTGCCGAGCCGCATGAAGTATGAGCATCGAGTCGGGGCGGACGTCGTGCTCGACATCGATGGCGATAATATTGGCTCGGTCGAGATCTTCGAGAAAGTCGGCGCGGGTCATGATTTCTCGACACCTCCACTGCGACTTCATGAGCCAGCCGCACAGCAGGCGAAAAAAAGGGAGACCCACGTAGGGAATTTTCGGCATCGGAAGCTCGAGATCATCCGCACTTAACGTCCCTGCTGCGATAGCTTCGTCCCGAACTCGCTCCTGCTCCTTCCGCAGCTTGACGAACTCTCGCAGTAACAACCACGAGCAGCTAGACCACTTCTGCTCGTCCATTACATCGTCGTCACAATCTGGAATCAAGCCTGCAACAGTCTGAGCATCTTTGAAGCACACGCAAAGCCGAAGAGGGCGCACCGATTTGACTCCGCAACCATGCCTTTCTCGACAGTCAGAAGATGCTGAGCCATCTCAACCATATTGCTGGACCGAGCAACCTGCCGAAGGTGAGCCTCTTTCTCAACGAAGAACGGAAGCGAACCTTATTCAGATACGAAAGTCGACCTCCAACGATCCCGACGGCCTCTTGTACAACAGATTGAGGAATATTCGCCTTCTTGACGCTCATATACATCCTCGTCGCAGCGTACAGCGCCTCCGTGTCGTTGAGGTCATAGATAGACAGTACATGCATCCGCGAAGCAGTTTTCCCTACCAAGCACCTTCAGCGACTATCAAGAAAATAGACTGGCAAGACTCACGCATAACTTCAAACGGCCAATAATCATCCGTCATAAATACACAGGTTACAATGCCTGCGTCGAGAATTAGCTTGCGCCCTCAAAATCACGTTACTTTCGAAGGCACGTACCAGACGCTGCCCAGCTCTCGGCGCGTTGTTGCAGCTGCAATAACATACTCTTTCCGTCGTCGTCGCGCTTCAGGAAGTGGATATTGTTGAATATCAGCACGAGCGGCTTGCCCCGTTGACGGGCCTTCTTCAGCGCGACTTTCTCCAACTTGGTCAACGCTACAAACTGGGTCAGCGTCTGCTGGCAGAGTAATGAACCAACGAACCTCGTTCAATGTCGAGAGCAGGGCCACCCTCGCGCGGATCCCTCCGCTGGAATAACCCCGTCTGCGAGTCCTCATTGAACTCATAATTTATGGCCTTGCCAAGCTTGAGGCGGAACACCTCCAAGTCGGGATGCGCATCCAGCATCGCAACACCGTCCGCCATAATCGTAGTCATAGCGTCGAATATCATCGTGCCCTTTCCCGAGCCCTACTCCCGGTAAACCAAATTATCGCAAACAACGGCGGAGAAAAACACACCTTCGGCCCAAGCAACACGAAATAATGCCCAGGCTCCTGGCCATGCACAATCGCGTCGATCCAATCCTGCTCCTTGCGCCTCAAATGCTGCGTCCACGGCCCCTCGTCCGACGGTATCACCGCAGTCCCACCCAACTCCGCAACCGGGTCGTCCTCGTCGCTCGGGACGGGCGGGGGCTGATTCTGGTACGTCGCCAGCTCAAGCGCAGGGTCGTACCCCGGTGCGAACGCGCTCTCAATCTGTCCCGAGCACGTTTACACCGTCGCAGAACCATACGTAGAAACACGACACACCTTCTGCAGCACATTCCACTTGTACCACTTGACATACGCGACGCCCCCGACGAACACTGTGCGTCCAGCGCGTCAGCCACCAGAAAACCAGGTGAAAAGAGCGCATACCCATCATGAGCCCAACCACGGTCGTCAGCGCCGCATCCCTCAAAGAGTTCCCGCCGCCAAACATTGAGCCGCCCGGCGCATTGAACGGCTGCGGGGCGCCAAAGGGCGCGTTCGAGTCTGCTTCCTCCTGCCGCTCTTCTGCATTTCCAGGAGGTGTTGCAGACTTTTTCGGTGGTAAACGCGGAAGTCGAAGGTGGAGGTGTTGTTGACTGATAGCGTAAGCCAAGAGACGCGTGCGAGTGAGGCAGCAATAACGCGCGTCGAGGCGGCGCAGACGCAAATGAGCGACGAGTCAAGAGACGCAAAGAAGAAAGAGACATAAAAACGAGTGAGAGAGAAGCGACAGCGCGCTAAAACTCAAGCGTATCTCCTCTCCACTTCACGTGTCGGCGCCAAGAAAATGCCGCTCAGCGCTCAAAAGTCACTCCCGCGATAGGCAAAACGAAAGATAGACACAGAAAGACATTTTATTCAATTCCACAGAGAAAAAAGATAGGTAGGCAGAGAGCGAAAGCAAGAACACACATAAGATACTGATACACACAGCGGGTTGGGTGGTTGGGCCGGCTTTACATCGTCGTTCCTCCTCCTCCTTCCTCTCCTCTCTACTCCATATGTACTCACGGAACGACACTCGACGAATTGCGCATCCTCTCGGTCACTCGCTGGCGATGTAACCGATTTCTCAAATGCAGCTCGTAGTTGGTGAGCGTCTGGCCCGGACCCGTAATGTACACCTGCAAAAAAAAAAAGGATCAGCCGCGGCGTCAACACAAACAAAACAGAACCACCGACTTTGCCAGGACAATCCAAGCACTTGATGCGCCACTCCCAGTCGGTCGCATTCGGCTTGCAAATCACCTCAAACTTGTCGCTCCTCCACTCGTTCTGCATATCCTGCATGCAGTTCAGAAGCCACTCCGGCGGCTGCGAGGGTTTTGGCGGAAGCTGCGGTGGTGGATCAGCAGACCCGCCACCAGCAGCACCAGACGGCGTCGCCGACGATACTGGCGCCGAAGGTGGCGCCGGCGCCGGCCGGCGTCGGCATCACAGACGCACCAGCAGCAGGGTCCGTGCCGTTACGCTGAATCGCAGGCGTCGCCCTGATCCTCTGCGCAAGCGGCATTTCAGACGCACTCGACGCGGTCGACACCGGCGAGTCCTCCCTCGACTGCCTCGACGGCCCGCCCTCGTCCCGCGGCGTCTGCGGCTCTGACGTATCCACCGGGGTCGCAGGCACAGTAGTCGAATTCGGCGGTCGGCCCTTTCTCCGCTTGCCCATCTCGGCCTCTTTCTTCTGCCCGTTCGCGTGGTGCTCGTAGCTTGAGTTGTACTCCACTGGACGCGGCTTGCGATACCTATGCCAGTATTTGCCTAGAATGAAAGTGAGCGGCACGAAATTGCTCGCGACATAAAAACAAAAACGCACCACAAGTACCGCACTGCGACTTGTCACCCAATGGACCCTTGCGTCGTCCAACCGCAATGCTCTCAGGACACCCGCAGTTCGAACAATGCCACACGCCGTTGATCATGTTCGGTCGCTGACTCTCAGCAAACTCTTTTTCCTTGACCTCCCGCTCTGCATCCTTCTTTTGTTTCGCCGTAAATGGCCGCGAGCGGTCGGATACAATCCTGGGTGCCGCAGTAGGACGGGCGGGCGGATCATTTTCGAGCGGGGCAGGTAAAGTTGAGACGTCGACGGCCGTAGACGGCGGGACCTGTGGAGTTGCACGTGCACGTGATTTGAGAACTGATGGGTTGTACGGCGGGGGCTTGAAGAAACCCTTGACGGATTTCTCCTTGAAGACAAGCGGTGCAGGAGCAGGCGCAGAAGGTATGACGGACGGTGTAAACACCGGTCCACCATTTTCTGACGCGACCAGGTTGGCAATGGTGACCTGCGCAGCCTGTGCAGCCGCACGACGTGAAACCGGCGCATTGACCGCAGCGGCAGCTGCCACTGTCGCTGGATCGGGCTCCGGGAAGCCGATAGCTGGTGTTCGGCAGGTTCGTATCGGGTCCCGGTCCGGGAGAACCACTCCTCGTCGCCCACCTCGTCCACGTTTTCGCCGCTTGTTGAAATCTTTGTCGCGCTCTTTCTCGTTGCGTTCTAGTTCGCCGTCGCTCAAGTAGTTGAGCAGAGGCGTAAAGGCTTGGACCTGATCGACTGCCCGCGCACCGGTGGCAAGTGTCGGGAGGAACGAGTTGCGCAAGTCTTCGTCGTGAGGACCAACGAGGAAGAGCGTCTTTTGGTGCGCATGTAGCTGCTCTCGTATGGAATGAGCGATGGCGGTTCTGTTTGGTCGTGAATGAAGATTCTAGAGGAAGAATGGTGACCGCGTACTTGAATTCGCCGCCAAGCCCCAGTTCCTGCGCGTGAAGTTCCGCGAAGGCCTCCGGCGACGCATCATCGTTGTCCATATCCCACTCAAACTGGTCGTCGAGCTTGATCGAACCAACGGTAATATCGAGCTGCACGACCCACGTTAATCCCCGTGGAACTCACACGGTGAGCCAAGACACATACCCGAATCACAATCCGCGTGTCCTCCTTCATCGTCTTCATGTTCAGAGCGAACTCGTCCAAAGTTTTCGGAGGCTCGAGCCCGTCGTCCTGGACAATCTTGCGCCGCTTGCGTCCCTTGGTCCGTTCCGCGCGCGAGTTGATGAAGTCGGCTCGTAGACGATTGCGCCAGCTCTCCCAGAACGCCGCGCTCTCCTCATCCAACTTGCCAGCGCCGATCGACTCCTTCTCCTTGCCCACAATATCCCACGTGTCGCCATCGTATTTGGACGAGTGGGCACGGTAGTCACTGAGTTGGTCCTGGATAGACTTGACGATAACGTTGTGGTAGCTCATGGGCAAGTTGTAGTCCTCGATTAACGTTTGCGCAAAGTCTTCTGGACCGATTGTGGCTGCAGAAAGTGTTATCGCAACGATAAAAACGCGGAACAAGGACACGCACAGTTCATGTCCCACGTAAACGTGTCGCGAACTTTCTGGTGGTCCACATCGAACTCGAGGCGAATGGGCACAAGCTCCTCTGGCCGGTTGGCATCCTCCGGCCGGAGTTTGCTCGGCCTACCACGGTCAGTTGCCAAGGTCTGAGAGAGACATTAAAAAAGACACGCACAGCTTGATTCCCTCGCGTTTATGTTTTCTCCGCCCGTCCCGTTCTTTCCTCTTGTACGGCCACTTGAGCTCGAACTTGGGTGGCCCCTGGTTAGGACGAGGATGGGAGGCATTCGCTCCGCGTTCCCACCACGCAAGCGATTTTGGACCCATGACCTCCATCCTCTCCTGGCCTAAATGCGCGCGCGACTCGCGGAACATCTCCTCGTACTTTTGGTCCGCCTTCATCCACTCCTTGACCTGTACGATCTCGTCGGTGCTGAGCGGCGGGATGGTCGTCATTGAGGTCGATAAAGGGACAACGGTGACACGGTCCCCAGGTCGCACTTTGAGGCCATGGGAGGGCCCTGGCTGGGGTGCGAGTGGCATAGGCGCGGGTGTGGATTCCTCGCGCTTGACGGGCGACACGGAACGCGTGATGCTGGGCTGGCGCTGGGGTGTCTGTGGCCCAAACGAAGGCGCCCTTGGGCCATTCACCGCACCACCAAAGTCGGACGACGATGCTGCCGACGCTGAGCGCATCACCGGCGGTGGTGGGCCCATCGAGTTGGACCGCAACACCGCAGGCGAGTCGGCGGGACGGTTGAATGGGGGGAATTGCTGCTGCTGGGGAGGAGCGTTGTTGAATCCGGGACCAAACTGCGGTGGTTTGAACCCGTTTTGCATGGTGGGATCGAGGTCGTGAAGTGGGGGATGGGCTTGCTGGGCCTGCCTGTGCTGCTCCTGGGCGCGAAGCACGGCTGTACGGAGGACGGTGTTGCGCTCTTGGGGGTTCATGTTCGCGAGCATCTCGCGCGTGTAGCCATTGCTGGCCAGCAAGGCCCATGCTTGGGGCGGGAGTTGGGGCTGTTGGGGCTGTTGTTGTGGGGGCATCTGGGGCATACCGCCGTTAAGCAGCTGGGCGGGACTGACAGCGCCAAAGTTTGCGCCCTGGACCTGCTGGGGCCCGTTGAATGACAGCATTGTCGGGTTGATGCCCTGTGGCGGGGGCTGCTGGAAGCCAAACCCGTTCATGCTGGCCGCGTCGGTCAACTCATACGCAGACAGCTGCAAACTCACGTGGAAGCAAACGTCGGGAGACGGGCCCGGCTTCGGAACCAGCGAGTGTTTGTTGTGAGGGCAAGAGTGTTACAAATCCTCGTCACATGATCTACCCAAATCGGGGCCCAACCAGCCACCCCTTCCCCTCCCCCAGCTCACTCTCTCCAGGCGCAAGCGCAAGTCCAAGAACACCTAATACCCGTCGATCATGCTCAGACTTGCTCTCCTCCACCCCCGGGATCGTCACAGACACCTGTTCCCGTCTAACCCGCTTCGAAGAACTCTCTTCCCGGCATTCTCCGCCGTCGTCCAGTCCCCGTTTCCGTCGTCCATGTTGCACGATCACCTCCGTCTCCGGCCGCTCAAACAGCCGGCCCATCGCACGTCCCCTGTGAAGCCGTGTTTGTCATCGTCATCGTCAATAAAAGATGCGCAGGCACCCACATCATCGGATACACATACAGCTCCGACTCGGATACATCTTGATCTCCGTGCCCCGCATCCCTGGAACTTGTCAGCCAAAAAAGCGTAAAAAGGGAAAAGAAGCCCACGCACGTCGTGCGATTAAGCACAAACGGGTGATAGAATTCCTCGAGGTCGGATTCGTCGCTCGTCTCCACGTCAGAAACCATCTCGACTGGCACGTTGCGCTCCGCCGCCTTGCGTCTCCGTGCGTTTTCGCACCGTTCCTCGAAGAACCGATGTTGCCGCTTCCACTCCCTCCTTAGCGCCGCGTCGTCTTCTTCATCCACCTCCATGTCCTTGACAAACGAGCCCTTGGCCCCGGGAATACGCACGACAACCGGCGCGAGTGTGATCTTGCCCTCCCACAGCGCAGTGTGAGACCACCGCGGGTCCTGTGCCCGCCAATAGTGATAGTAGTCCTCCGCCCGCTTTCGCCGCGTCTGTTCGACAACAAGCTGTTCCTTGGCGCGTCGCGTGAGCTTCTTGAGCCGATCCGCCTCGCGCTGAACCACAGCCGCGCGCGCAAGATTCGCTTGGTTGACCTGAGAGAGGCGAATCATATCTTCGACGAGAACTTGGACGCCTTCCGGGTCGAGTTCGGGCTCGGGCTCGTCTTCCTCCCCGACGTCCGGAGCCGAGATACGGATGGCGTCAGAGCCATACGACACGTTGGGATTCAGACCCGTGGACCAAGTCTCGTCGCGAACGGAGCCATCATCTCGATCAGCCTGCTCAGAGCCAAACGCCGCCGGCCCTTCGCTCAGCGGAGACAGTGCCTTCGCGTCAACGACCGACGTCCGCCGAATCGGAAGTGTCTTTAGCGCCTTTTTGACCCGTCCCACGAACTTTGAGATGGACGCTCGGCGTCTGGTGCGGCCTGGCAGGTACCTAGCCCGAATTTAGAAACGCGGTGTTCGTTCGAAGACCAATGGAGACATACGGGACGAAACCAAGGGGGAAGCGCTTCATGAGCGCAACAACGATGTCGTCGCTAGCCAACTCGGTGTCGATCTCGTTGGCCTTGCATGTGTTCGTCAGAACAGAACAAACGCTGTTGATGGCGATAAACCTACCCTCGCAACATCAACGAGCTCAGGACGGGAGAGTGCAGCAAGAGCAGTAGCATCCATGGGGGGCGGAGAGAGAGAAGCACAACGTCTTGTGCGGTTTATATCATGCGCGCAAGACAATAGAAGGCGGAGGGCGGTCAAAGCGTAGAACAAGAGACATCAGAGCTGTTGCCAGTCGTCATTCGTTATTCTGCGGCCGTCGGCCGGGCTCGTGCGTCCATACATGCAAGAACGGTCGGGGCGGGCGGAGTCGTCGTGGTGGTGGTGTGGGTAAAAGTCAAACAAGAGCCGCGACGCGACGGCGACGCTTCCGGTTATCGGCTGCGTGCCGTGATTGGTTGTCCATCACAAACTCGTCAACCGCGCTTGCCTTCAAACCACATGCCAGCCTGCCTCAAAGACACCCCCCTGGCCAAAGAACGACTCGAACTCACCCAAATACAACCCAACATTCATGCGCAAGCGCATCTGCTACAGCTCTGACCCAGCCTTGTCCAAAGCGTCGTGACTTTCAAGCGCAACTCTGTCGGCTTTGACCCCACGGCCAATCTGCAGCCATGTTTAAAAGCTCCCCGCAGCGCTTTCTCGTCCTTCAGCTCCAGCTCCTCTTCGTGTCTCGACACCGACGATGTTGCCTCCAATGCAGACGATCGACATCAACGAGGACACCCTGCGCTCTCTCAGCCGGGTCGAGCTCCAGTCCCTAGCCAAGAAGGAGAACGTCCGCCCTGCGCACGCCCGGTCGAGACTCATCCGCCGTATATTGGACAAGGTCTTCCGGAGGTTTGTTCCTTTTTCTCAGTCGATCTCAACGAATAACTCAACATGTTAATAGCAAACGCCCGAGTCTCAAGCCGCGTCGTGCAGCACCAGCGGTTGCTCCGCGCGTCGACAAAGACGCCACCGTCCGGGTCAACGCACAAGGCCAAATTCTCCCAAGGCCACAGGCACGTGAGCACGTGCCTGCACCTACTCCAGTATACGCGCCTGGCCAACCCTTCATCCTCCCATTCCGCACTACCGCCGCGCACCCGGCCCAATCTACTCACCCTCGTCGTCCTCGTCGGAACCGTCACGGTCGCCCAACTCTCCCCGCCTTGCGCGACGAGCTCTTCCTCATCCACCACCACACACACACTACCACCCCCCTGCTCACCCCCAGCGAGCATCTCGTGCCTTTACTGCAACGCGCCCCGGCGGAGCTCGCAATGAGCCTTCGCGGCGTAACCTGGCACGGGCACTACACCGAGCGCGACGTGCTGATGCGCCTGCACACGGAGCCCGAACTCTGGGATGGCTCACACCTGTGGTCATACGCACAACAGCCCTACACATACACACACTCGAACTCGTCATTCTCGAGTTTCGGGAGCGTCAGTAACGTTCAAGTTGAGAACGATAACAGCATGGAATGGCAACCCACACCCACCACCAGCGTCAGGCTGACGGTCTCCACGAAATTCTAACCAACCGCATACATGAATAGACCCGCATCCATCGACCGCACACGGACAAAGTAGCTGTACAACAAAATCGCGCATTTGTATTTCTTCTATATAAATTCCCCACACAAACATACATTGCCGTTGTCTCGTCTTTACATCCGCCGCCGTAGCCGTCGTCGTTCGTCTCCAAACTTCAGCGTCAACGTCGTTGCACGGTCTTCTTTTCGTTGCGTTTCGCGCCTCAGGAAAGCGAACTGCCCAACCTATCCAAGAAAAACAATAATAAAACGCGATAATTAGTTGCACGGTTCGCTACGTAGTTACTTTCGGGAAGGAGCGGGAGGGAAAGAGAGAGAGAAATACGGTAGTGCGAATGCCGCAACGAGCACTATCGCCGCCAGCACGAGCGCAGTGACCAACGATTCGCGGGTAGAGGTGTTTGCGCCGCCCCTCGTAGCAGGTGTACGTTTTTGGGCCGGTGGCTTGGCGTCGTACGTGGGAGGGGACAGATACAGCTGGACGTACCCGATGGATTTGAATCCCTGGATGCTGCACCACAGTCAACGCGCTGGCAGTAAGGGACGGAAAGAAACACGTACTAGTAGCCTTCGATATTGCGCTTGATCTCTTCCTCCATACCCGTTGGGACACCATCGAGAACGAACGTGACCGTGGAGTAGTCCGAACCCTGGACGATCGTGGTCGTCAGAGTTGCGTGGTGGTCTGCACGAAGGTTGGTGATGTTCGTTTCGTTGAGATGAACGAACGCGTACCTGATGGCCAGGTCGGACTCTGCAGAGCCCACGTCTGGACGATCTCCGTGGGCGCCGTCAACGACACGTATTTTCCCTTGACGCCTCCACCAAACAGCGCGTAATCGGTATCAGGCTTCGCAGAAGACTGCAACGATCTTCAGCCAAACTCAGCGCCGGCAATAGACATAGAACAAACCTGCGCAGGCGCACGCGTCCAAGCGGGGATACGCTTCTCATCGGTGAGCAGCCCGAACAAGTCGTCGGCCGCAGCCATGAATGTGCTCTCAACGGTGATCTTGGTCGTGTTGATCTTGCTCTTCTTCTCCTGCTTGGGCGGCACAACAGCAGCGGCAGGCGTTTCTGAGGACGCTGGGGCCGCCGGTGCAGCCGACCCCGCGGCGGGCGTCGCCGATCGACTGGGCTCTGCGCTGACCGTGACATCCTTGCCATGCGTCTCGATAATCGCAACTGCAAACGCGGCGAACTTGGCTTCGAGGGCAGCAGGCAACCGCGTCTTGGCCAGCTTATACAGCGCGGCGACTTCCGGTGTCGACTTGGTCGTCAACGACCATCGGTACTGCACACCGACATCAGCGAAGAAAACGAACGAGGAAAACTAGACCGACCTCAAAGTCACTCGAGCCGTCCACGACCGTCTCGTGCGAAACTTCGGGAATGGTCCGGTCAACGTGCCCTTGACCTCGCTTCCGTCGGACGCCGTCCCAGACCAGTCCAGCACGACCTTGCAGTCGAAGATGGTGATCAGTCTGCAAGATAGTCGGTTGCTGGAGCGCGACTTGTGGAAGCGAAACGCACTTTGATTTCCGCTGACCGAGCTCAATGTCGCCGTCCACGTCAGTGACCGCAGAGATTCCAACGACTTCAGTCCCTTCGCCCGAGACCGTGATCGTCGGCAGTTCGCGTTCAAACCACTGCAGAGAGAGCTCAGAAGGCAAAACATAGCGGGCCACGCAAGCAGGCAAAACACACATCTCTGCCCCACGGCGTAATGGTCTTGGACTTCCAGTGCCAGTTCGCGATTCCCGAGGAAAGTGGGGCAGGTATCGACATTGAGTTCGAGGCAAGGCCACAAAGATGGTGGTGGAGGAAAAGATGAAGAGACGATCGTCACGAAATTTCGAGAAAGTGATCGATTTACAGCGTCTCGTCTCGTGAGCGCGGCGCCTACAAAAAAATACAAAACTACGCCTTCGCCTTGCCCTTCTTGACCACAATCCCCAGCGACTTCTTCTTTGGGGGCTCCACCTTCGCCTTCTTGACAGTATGTAGCGCAGAAGTTTTGGCGGTGATCAGCGACCGCGCAGAGTCGGGTAAGAGGCTAAGCAGCTCGGGCTCTGTGTCGTCCGCTTTGCGCTTCACAGTGACCATTGCGGGCGTCTCTTCTGTTGTCGAAGGTCCTGCGGCGACCTTGGAGAAGACCTCCCGAACAAGCTTCTCGTCCTCTTCTTCTGCTCGTTTCCGCTCCAGCGCCTCCTCGTCCTGCAGCTCCTCGACACCAATGCGTGCCAGCAAGTCGACGGAAGAGCTCGCGTTGCCGGTACGCTCTATTCGTGCGTTGCGCGCGCGAATGTCTTGCAGAGCGTCGAGAATCTCCATCTCCCGCTTCGAATCGGTCGTCCTGTTCTCCAGAACTTTCATCGGGTTGTTCTCCTCTTCCTCCAGCTTCGCCAGCCGGTCTTCCTCCTCACCCTCCTTCTCGTCTCGCCACGGCTCAAAGTTCCGTGATGCACCGTGCTCGGCAGCATAGTCAGTGTTCTTGGGGTCGGTCTTGAACGTTATCTCGGCCGAACATAGTGTGCTGGATACAGTATTAGCTTTGGGAATAGAGTGGAATAGGCAACACGACGTACCACTTGATATAGAACCGAAATATTTTGATTCCATAGTAGTCCTCCCCATCCACTGTCTCCTTGCGAGCATTGAACTTCTTGCCCTTGTAGATATACTCTCCGCAGGTATTACATCGCCTAAAAAGCGATTAGAACTGCAAGAATGATGGTTCAGTGAGACGACTCACATAGAGAAAGGTGCCATGAGACGAACCACCTGTTGTGAATTCTTGGGGCCCCGCCGCCTGGGGATGAGGTCCGGATCGAAGTCCGGCGGGAAGTATTTGTTGAGGACTGGTGAGAGTCAGTATTCCGAAGACGTCTGTGTAAAGACCGGACGCACCCTTTCGCTCGGCCATGGTGGTTGGGTCGAGGAAACGGAAGCAGATCAAATCACGCAGCGCCTCGTCCACCTGCTTGCACCCAGCCACGACACTAGCCCATGGCCAAGAAACGGAAGGCCCAAGACGTCGACGAGTTCGAAGTCGGTTCGTCGGTCGCCGCTCGTCCGCTTATACGGAATCCTCGCTGATTGCTGAGAATAGAGGTGATCCTCCGCGCCGAACGCACACACGATGCTTTCATTCCACACTTCCTCAAGCCGGAATCCGAATCTTTTGGCCAAGGCTGGGTGAGCACCTGCACATAGAGGCAACTCTCAAGGCTCACTGCCCTGCAGAAATACTTTATAAAGTGGAAAGACTTCCCCGAAGCCGACAATACGTAGGCCGGAACGCTCATCTTGCCCCGTCTCTCGCTGAACTCGACCCAGATGGGAGCCCCGAGACAACCTCGATTGCCAAGACCTCTTGGTGGCGTTCTGGAAAGAGGTCCGGGGCCAACTGGACGCGCCGGAGAGCAAGCCTGCCGGGTTTCACGTCATTCCTCGAAGTGAATGGATCTGTGCGTCGTCTTTCTCTGCATTCTATTGTTTTTTTTTTTCAGCGTCGTCTTCAGTGAACCATATGATCCTCTCGCGCGCACGAGAAGATTCAGATGACGACGACGAAGAGTTCGAGCCCGTAAAACCCAAACGACCACGCGTGCGTTTCCTTCTTGAGGGCATGGGCGTCTATTGATGTGTCGTCCAGAAATCGCCGAAGCTTGCTCCTCCGCGCAAAGAGAAACAACAATCCTCTCGACCTTCCGAGGCTCCTTCATTATCTGGAACATCCAAGGTACGCACCCCGCCTGCCAGCCAGCGCTAGGCTCACAACCCGCTCACTCAACAGCACGCGTCACCGGCATCGCCCTCATCTCCCAGTAACGCATCTTTCCCTGCATATTATCATCATGTGCGCGCATACTTGCTTCACTGTTCGTTGCTTTATTCATCTAATGCAGCAGCATCCCTTCGCACCCCCACGTAAACCATCCCGCTCTCGGTCGCGCTCGCCGCGGCCAACCCTCAACCCACAACACGATTTCACCTCCATCTCCAACGCCCCATCTCTCCCGGACCCTCTCCCGGACCCTCTCCCTCTCACCCTGCCTATCATCAGCCCCTTCGAGGACCCGACACCGACATTCGTACCCGACGATGTCTCAAGCCCGCAACGGACCCGGGGGACCATCACCGTCGTCGATGTCTTCCTGCCCACACTGACACTCCTGCCGAGCCGCGCAGATGCGTTTGGGGATCCATTCGGGCTGCTCATGCCACTGAGCGTGCACGACGCAGGTGGCGCGGCGTTTGGGATGGGGATGGAGACCGCCGATTACTCTCTCGGGCTATCCGCTGGCCGCTTATGACGCGAGTAGCTGCTGAAACTGCGCTGCGCTGCGACGCGTTTGGCTCTTTCTGAACTTTTACGACGGTTTTTGTGGAGGCCGACGTTATTAGCCTCTCCGCAGGTCTTTTCTGACGCAAGCAACTCTATATGTGTATTTTATCGCGTTATAAGGAGGTGGTTGCATGTACCTATCGCTTCAATCTGTATACGACTTGTATGTACAACCTTTGAGGTCCTCTCGACGCCATCAGTCACGCGTGACGAACCCAAAACAAACCACCACCTCAGATGGAATCCAACGCACCTCCTGCGAAACGGCCGCGGACAGACGATGGGCCCAACGCTGCCGAATTGCCGGAAGTCATCACGCGCTCCGAAATCTGGCATACGGACGGAACTGTTGTTTTGCAAGCTCAGCGGACGCAGTTCCGTGTGCATTGGGGGCTCTTGACGATGCACTCGAGCGTCTTCAAAGACATTTATACGCTGCCGCAACCAAATGTCGCAGGTGTGGCAGTCGAGGGCTGTCCTGTGG
Organism: Mycena chlorophos; assembly: GCA_014461115.1. Lineage (NCBI taxonomy): Eukaryota > Fungi > Basidiomycota > Agaricomycetes > Agaricales > Mycenaceae > Mycena > Mycena chlorophos. The sequence goes on from JACAZE010000015.1 coordinate 460,115, forward strand.
TCGAGGTACACGACGATTCCGGAGACTGGAAGCATTTGCTCGAGGTGCTTTACGATGGGTGCGTGGATCCTAACAACTTCTATGGTCCACACTGACTTCGGGCCTTCTGCAGAACGATTTTGACAGAAGAAACCCTTCAGTTCTCTCTTGTCGCCGCTCTTATCCGTCTTGGACGCAAATACGACTTCATCAAGCTACTCAAGGCGGCGGTCAACCGGCTCACTCACGACTATCCGTCTACTCTAGCTCTCATCGATGCTCGGCAGAGAGCAGACTTCTCGTTGAACATCACCCCCTACCCAGGTATTCATTTCGACGTGCTCAGCATGGCTCGCGAGCACAGTATTCTCTCGGTGCTTCCCGTCGCATATTACTGGATGATGAGGGCCTACCCTCAGGTACGCGGGTCCATTTTGTGGATGTGCTTCGCCTCATGCATCTAGACGAGCTGGTTCGACGGCATGAAACGTCCAGATGGCACCTTCTGCCCACTTGGCGCCGGGTGATCTTCGAGTGTGCTTGAAAGCCGCCAATAAAATCTTCCGGACGCAGTTCAAAGATGGATATTCCTTGGGCTGGATGACTGCACCCAACCCGAATTCATGCCTTTTCCCTGCCCAATGCTCTGCGCGGCGTGCTGAGATGCTTCAGAAATGCCTAGGCAGTCGACCCTTTACTGTCCGGCGCGCAGCTCGTTGTAGAGCCGCTGGGCGCCGCGGAGTCGTGGGTCAAAAGGTGCTGCACTGGATGTCAGCCGCATCTCATGCAGCTGATGCACACTGGACGGGCGAGGGGATGGGAGGAATTGCCTGCGTTCTTCGATCTTCCGCCTTGGGCCGATCTCAAGAATGACTTGTAGAGCACAATTGTGGCGAATGCTTATTTTTTGAGACGATCCTCTCGCAGTCGTGCCTGAAAGAAAGATGTGGGCGCACGTGACCGTAGTATCTCGCTTTCGGTCTTCGATAATGTCCTCGTCAGACAGTCCTCCATCCAAGCGCCGCCGAACAGACTCGGAGGACGAGCCTATCCCGCCGGCCGCCGCGGCGATCAAGCGCTCCGAAATCTGGCACGAAGACGGAAGCGTCGTGCTTCAAGCCCAGGACACGCAATTTCGCGTTCACTGGGGACTCTTGACCATGCACTCGAGCGTCTTCAAAGACATGTACGGGCTGCCGCAACCCGATGTTGCAGGGCCGACGGTCGAGGGCTGTCCTGTAATCCCAGTGTTCGACGACCCAACGGACCTTCTCCATTTCTTTCGCGTTTTGTACAACCCGGTATGCTACCCCGAAGCCTGGGCCTCTTCCGATTGAGAGTTGGGTCTAATCGTGCCGCAGACGATGCTAACCAAGGAAACACTTCCGTTTGCGACCGTCGCCGCCTTGGTGCGCATCGGACGAAAATACGACTTCAAGGAGCTCCTGCAAGCGGCAGTGAGCAGATTGACGCACGACTACCCGTCTACCCTCGCCGAATACGACGCACTGGTGCTCTCCAAGAAGCGCCGTATCGGTGGTTATGAGGGCAAAACTTTCGACATTTTGAATCTGGCTCGGGAACACAATATCTTCTCGGTGCTTCCCCTCGCCTACTATACGGCATCAAGCGGTCTCAGACACTATCGAGTGCGTATTCATCCTGCTTTTCTTAGGTCAATATCAACTCATTCAGCTCTGATTCAGAACATGGGGCTCGATGGCATTATACGGGCAGACGGTACCACAAGCTCGCTCTCTCCGCATGACTTGCAAAAATGCGTCATGGGTGTAAACGCTCTGTTCCGTGCGCAACTCAAGCGAGGTTACACCCTCAGCTGGGTGACCATCAGTCCAGAGGCTTGCTCCAACCTTCCTGGATGTATGAAAGAGCGCAGTAAGCTCCTGCAGACTCTCTTATCTGTCGAACATACGCGGGTGCTTCTATTCAACTCCTGCGAGAGCATCAAAGGCTGGATTGAGTCCTCATTGGAGCATTGCTGCATCGCTTGCCAGACGGCACTGTTACCGCAGCTAGCAGCTGGCCGCGAGAAGGGGTGGGAGGATTTACCGAGTTTCTTCGACCTTCCTCCTTGGGCCGAGCTTCAGAATGACTTGTAGAATACTTTTTGTACCTTCTTGGACGGGATTTAAGGTTGCCGCGAGCTGCTTTTGTCACAGCCTGGCAGTGTTACACACTTTCTTCCGCTCTGCCATGTCCGACACAGACGCTCCTCCTGCAAAACGTGCCAGAACCGATGAAGACGCGTCCGAGACTCCGATAACGCGTTCGGATATCTGGTACAAAGACGGCAGTGTCGTGCTGCAGGCATCGAGCACACAGTTCCGCGTTCACTTCGGCGTCCTCGCTCAGCACTCGACGTTCTTCAGAGACATGCATGAGCTAGCGCAGCCGAACCAGAGCGAGACGGCTGTGGAGGGATGTCCACTTGTTCCTCTCCAGGACGACCCCACCGAGCTAGAGGCTCTCCTCAAGGTCCTATACGACTCGTTCGTACCCACATTTGCCACTCGGCAAGCCTCAACCTCTTTCTAACGTGCTTCTCTTGTGCCGCAGCATGATATTAACGCAGAAGACGCTTCCCTTTTCCATCGTCGCCGCCCTCGTGCGCGTCGGCCGCAAATACGACTTCGGCGCACTCGTCAAAGCAGGCGTTGAGCGGATAACCAACGATTATCCCTCGACTCTGACGCAATACGACGCGCTCAAGGGTGCACCAAAGAGTATCGCTTCGTATCAAGGACTGGAGCTCGATATTCTGTCGCTGTGTCTGGAGATGGGGATCCGCTCAGCGCTCCCAGCCATATACTATGGGATTTTGGAACTTCCGCATGTGCGTTGCAAACTTTCTTCTGGTCACACTGGCGACAAACACGATGCTCAGGAACAATGGGCGACCGGCTTCGAGCGACCAGACGGCACGATCGCACAGTTGTCGCGCGAAAGTCTCAAAAGATGCATTGTGGGTCAAGCATCGATTCTCAGAACGCAGCTTGAACCCGGTTACCCGCTCGCTTGGCTTTGCATCCCTCGAGAGGCTTGCGAACACGGGATCTCGTGCCTCGTAGATCGCATGGCAACTCATAGGTGGCTCATGGGCCCCATGGCGCCTCAGGGATGTCAACTTCTTTCTCGGACGACAGATTGCTGGCTCGAGGGCCTGTGCGACTTGTGTAGCATGCATGCTGAAGCGATGCTTCACACTGGACGCAAGATTGCGTGGACCGAGTTGCCAACATTTTTTGATCTTCCGCCGTGGGGCGAATTGGTTAACGAGATTTGAGGTTGACTCGGAGGTACTACAGTCAATTTATTCCGAGAAATATAGAGTCGTCCTGCGAGCTATGAATCGCCACCTGTCACGGTGCTACACGCTTTCTTCTGCTCTCTCATGTCCGACACAGACGCTCCGCCTGCAAAACGTGCCAGAACTGACGAAGACGCATCTGAGACACCGATAACGCGTTCGAAAATCTGGTACAAAGACGGTAGTGTCGTTCTACAGGCGTCGAGCACACAGTTCCGCGTTCACTTCGGCGTCCTTGCCGAACACTCGACCGTCTTCAAGGACATGTACGAGCTTCCACAGCCAGACGACTCTGGCCTCACCGTGGAAGGTTGTCCGCTTGTGCAGCTGGACGATGACCCCGCTGAGCTGCGGCGTCTTCTGCTGGTGCTTTACAACCCGTGCGTGTCTGCGACCCATTTTCTTACCAGCATTTGATGGGATGGGGCTACTCAGATTGAAACTCTCTGAGGCCATCTCGTTCTCTTATGTCGCGGCTCTCGTGCGCCTTGGCCGCAAGTACGCCTTCACGGCCCTTCTCAAAGCGGGCGTGCAAAGAATACTCGAGGATTATCCGTCAAATCTTGCGCATTTTGACGCGCTCAAGGACAAGCCGCCGCCACACATTCTGTGGTATCACGGCTTGGAGTTCGATATCTTGGCGCTGTGCCAGGAAATGGGAATCCGAACGGTTTTGCCATACGTGTACTATCGCATCTTGACCTACCCGCGTGTGCGTCCCTGTCTGCCTCTTTTTACTCTCACCGAGACTGAACCGAAGCGTTTAGGAAGAATGGGTCATGGGCTCGAAGCGACCAAGCGGCACCATCGCGATGTTGTCTCGCGAGAACCTTCGCGTCTGTCTTTTGGGCGACTATCTCGTCACCCGGACGCAGCTTCAACCCGATTACACCCTCGGCTGGCTTTTGACTCCGCCTACCCCGAGCTGTAGGACCTCCACCAAATGCATGCAGGATCGATGCAAAACCCATCGCTGGCTCATGCGTATCGAGCCGGACGCTATTTGTGGGCTCCTTCCGCGCACGCTCGACGATTGGATCAAGCGTCAATGTGAAGCATGCAAAACGGAGTTGAAGCCTTTGTTGCAAAGTGGACGCGAGAAAGCTTGGACAAATCTACCGTCTTTCTTCGAGCTTCCGCCATGGAACGAGTTGACGAACGACGTTTAATGTTTTGCTCTGCATTATGAGGTGTTGCTACAATTCTACTATCTTGTCGCCGTCTAATGTTGTGAAATTGTTACGCGTCCATGAGCACGTTGAGCGCTCTAACCACAACCCCAATAGCCTCCCGCGTCTTCTCCTGGTCTCGTTCCCGTATCCGACGCATAAATCGACCCTCGAACTTGTCCGGATGAAATCGCAGATAGGTCTCGCGTAGCTTCTCCTTCCTGTTCTTCTTCGACGCCTCGTCCTTGGGCACGTCTGGTACCAGGAACACGGCAATCTCCTCCGCAGAGAGCGCGTCGAGAGAGATTACAGGCGGCGGGTCGTTCGCGTGTCGTTCGCTGCGTCGCTGGGCAGCGAGGACCGGCCAGGGGATGTCCGCAAAGGTCAACACGGCGTCCGCGTCCGAAAGAAGCAGGAGCGCTTTCCAGCGCGAGTCGTAGTCTGCTCTGGCGAACTCGAATCGCCGTACTTCCTTCTGCCGCTTCTTGCGGCGATGTTCTTCTTCTGCTTGCGCTGCGAGGCGTGCTGTTTCTGCTCTACGAGCTTTCTCCTCAGCGCGGCGAGCCTCCCGACGCGCTTTCCGCTCTTGCTCTTCAGCGTATTCCTTCGCATGAGTTTTACTGGCAAGGATGTTAGTTACTTGGTCGCGGAATACGAGTCGCGAAGACGGACCGATACATCGCGCTCCTAATCCACTCCGCATATTCCTCGTCGTCCATTTGCGCCGGGTCGAGGTTCAATAAGTCGTCGTTGTCCGCAAATGATCCATGGCCAGTCGAAGCCGAAGTATGGCTAGCGCTCCGCCACCGCTCGGGAACATGCGCGTAGTCGTTCATTCGCGCCTCCAATGAGTCGAGCCGGTCGTCATCGTCAAACGCCGCAGCCATCTTCTCTCTGAACCGCGCCTCCTCGAGCTCGGCCCGGATGGATTCGTAGTCGGGTTCGTATGAGCTACTTTGCGCGTACGAGCTGGGCCGGGCTCCGGGCCCAGGAGTGTCATCATCCGACTCCGACTCGTCGTCCGAGGCCCATTTGCGGTGCGCATGTGGAGAGAGTTCGCGTTCGGAACGCCGTTTGTTAGAGCTCGTGTGGCGGCCGTGTTCACGCTTCGCGCGCTTACGGGCGCGGCGGTCGATCTCTTCTTGAGGTGTGCGCTTGAGATGAATTTTTGGCATGGAGGTTGGGATCAAAGAGTGCAGCGGAAGCATGACGAAGCATGATCCTTGCGCGCCCAGGCCCCTCAGCCCCCTGGGCCAGGGGCGCCAGAGAATCTCCCAAACTCAGAGAAAGAGGATGTAGGATCGGTGGGACTCTCAGAGCGACATGTCCTCCGGGAAAGGGACAGGAAAGGGAAAGGATCGGGTCGACGAGAGCGAAAAAAAAATGCAGCACGGCACTATGCAAACCCAACCACAACAGCCTCGAAGCCTGAAGCTCAGAACCTCCCAACCAATGCTCATCCCGAATCGATCCCTTGCTCCCTCCGACCGATGCTTGGATCATGCGGTAGTTTTTTTGGGTGTAGCATACAATGCATGGATACGACAACGAAACCGGCGCGCTCAGATGTTGGAGGGATACATCATCTAGCAGAGGATGAGTTAGAGGGAAGAGCCACAAGGGATGGCGACGCACGACCCGGACACTGGCACCGAACGCATGCGGGGGCAAGTTGGAGCTGAATTTCGACTTGACGACGCCAGAGCTACCGTGGGGCCGGGTAACACGACTGCAATCGCATGGTCAGCAATCACCCAAACGCAGAAGAGCGGGCGACGCACCCCCAGATGACGCGGACTTTTGAGCCAGCAATCTCGCGCTTCGCCTTGTAGACGTATGCTACACGCTTGCCGAGGTAGTACTGCGCATCCTCCTTCGTTGCAACGCCCTCGATCTGCAGCAGCGACGTGTTGGGGCGCGAGTTGCGCTTTGCCCGCTTGTATCCGAGTACGCGGCCCTTGGAGTAGAGTCTAAACAAAAGTCAGCGCATCCAGCTCATTTCGGGGTTCCTGCGTCTCCACCGCACGCAGGGAGCTCAAGCAGACCCCCGGGAAGTGTCTACGGACCTAGTCGTGCCCATTATAGTGTCTTGAGGCTGCTCGTCGTCGTTGTCGCGCTTGACAAGATTTTCACGCCCTGATCTGATCACACGATCAAAACTGCATGGACCCATACGTCCTCCTCGATGTGCGCACAGACGCGACCCAGGCTGAGATAAAGGCCGCCTACCACCGCGCACTACTGGCCGCCCATCCAGACAAGAACATAACATCCACAATCGACATCGCAGCACTCAAAGAGGCCTATCGCGTCCTGTCGTCTCCCGAGCTGCTCAAGAATGCCAAGACTGGCCCGCGTCCTGCGCAAATTGTGTCCCTCTCAGACTTCACCGAACTACCTGCTGGCGATGTTTGGGAGCATCCGTGTCGCTGTGGTGCCAACTACTGCATCTCTGCAAGCGATATGGACGCTGGTCGGCATCTCGTGCCTTGCGCAAGCTGCTCCGAAGTTGTATGGGTCGGATACGAGATAGTGGAGGAATAGCGCGCTGTGCTGCGGTGGAACTCTGCTCTATAGAGCCCTGCTGGAAGCCTGCATCGGCCGGACTCGCCGCTTCGGTGGAGATGCGTTTTCAACTCTCCGGTCGCGCGCGCTTTCCCGTTGAGCGTACCAACAACGAGCGCTGTGGACTTGCGCGCACTTTCGACACTGCGTATGGCTGGCATGTTGGCGGAGAGTCGAGCGACGAGAGCAGATGGCTTGGAGGCGTCTGCGTCTAATAATACTTAGCTGTCTGTAAGCTGAGCGGGGAACATGAAGGTGAACAATCCAGAGGCGTAGATATCATTCGAAGGGCTGTTGCACATGTGAGCGTACGCTCTTTGTTTCAAACTATCATCTCGACGCATAACGGACCTCCTTCGACGCGATGTCTGCTTCAGACGCACCACCCGCCAAGCGCGCTCGGACTGACGACTCTTCGTCGACGCCAGTACGGTCCACAATCTGGCATCACGACGGCAGCGTCGTCTTGGAAGCCTCGGGTACTCAGTTCCGCGTCCACTGGAGTATCCTGACGACGCATTCGTCCATCTTCAAGGACATGTACAGCGTTCCACAGCCTGATGCGCCGGGACCGATGGTGGAGGGGTGTCCAGTCGTTGAGCTGCACGACGACCCCAAAGATCTGGAGTACGTTCTCGGTGCGCTCTATAACCCGTAGGTTTCTCGTTGCACAGATCGTTTGCCTCTCATGCTGGTAAATGTAGGATGCTTCTGGGTCAGAAAAGCTTTCCTTTCGATGTCGTGGCCGCATTTGTGCGCCTCGGACGCAAATACGACTTCGCAGACTTGCGCAAAGTCGGTATCGAGCGACTCGAGGCCGAAAATCCGAGCACGCTAGCCGGATACGTTGCTGTTGAGGCACGCAAGTTTAAACTTCAGCACATCCAATATCGAGCGGGCTACCGGGTGGATGTTGTGAATCTACTCCAAGAACAGCAGCTCATTTCCTCTCTACCGTACGCATACTATGTTTTGGCGTGCACCCGCAAGGTAGGAGTAAGATAACTTTCGTCGATAATCCTTCTCATTGTGATGTTCATGCAGGAACGATGGCTTTCAGGACAACAACGACCAGACGGCACGACGGCGTTACTCCCATCGAAGGACCTGCAATGCTGTGTCTTAGGCTCCGAGAAAATACACAACGCCCAGTACACAGACGGATACGCCTTCTCCTGGCTTCATACATCCCCTGCCGCTGAAGTGTGCGAGTCTTTCACCAAGTGCACCCAGCTTCGGTTCCAAATTCTTCGAGCTGCAACCCTGGCCGAAGAAGTGTTTTTCACGTTCATTCCGGAGCGATCCCTGCAGTATCATGCGTTTGGCTTCTGCCATCCATGTCAGCGACAAGTCAGCGACATTATCCGGGCGGGACGCGTCACGCGAGAAGGCTTGGAACAACCTCCCGATCTTCTTTGGTCTGCCTGGTTGGGAGCATTTGAAGGACGAAGTCTAATGCTGCTTGGTCTTCAATTCCGGGCATACGAACAGAAAAGAGCGATATATGATATTGCTATTATCCAGGGTCTAATTTACTTGTAATCGTCCCAACTTGCGTATTGCACAAGAAAAACAGTACAGTTTCATTCATTAATTCGCGGGCTTGCAAGTGCTCTTCAAAGCTCGTCCGACTGCTTCAACTCATCCCAAGAGGGAAGACCAAAAAAACCAGGAAGTTCGTCCCAAGCTCTCTGCCGACCCGCTTTGACCTTCTCGGTCATGTTGTTGGCGCACCGGGCGCAAAAGCTCGACTTGAGCCCAGTTAGCTGCTCCGGACAAGTGAAGAGCGCAATGAAGAGCGTGTCATCGGTGACTAGTTGTTGCAGAAAGAGGAAGCGGATCTCAGCGCAGCTTTGCACTGATGAGCACTGATCAGCCGAAGAAAGTTCATGAAGCCAAGAGAGGGTGTAGCCCGGGCGAAACTGTGCGTTGTGCAATTTTTGGGTCGCCAGAGCCACCCGGCTCATGTCGGCTGGGGTGAGGGTCGCATAGGTACCGTCAGAACGCCGTACGTGGCCCATGCCTGTGTGCTGGGATAAACCGGCAATGAGCGGTCGTTCTGGAAAAGCAAAACGTAGACGTACTGGGGACGTGCATACGAGTTGATAATATGCATGCGGCAGACCGGAGGGGATGTCTGCGTCTTGGAGTAGATTCACAACATCGAAACGGTATCCTTTCTGATACTCAACGCGACGGGGGGTACCGCCACGTTTTTGGAGCGCATCGAATTCATCCAAAGTCCTCGGATTTTCGAAAAGGAGCCTCTCGGTCCCAGCCTTTCGGAGGTTCTTGAAATCATATTTGCGGCCGAGACGGACAAGAGCGGAAACGATGTCGAACGAGAGAGTTTGCTGCGAGAGCAGTGTCCTGTATCAATTATTAGATGAGGTCCAATAGAAGGCGCAGTCCTCATACGGATCGTAGAGTGCCTTCAAGACATATTCCAGGTCTTGAGGGTCGTCGTGCAGCTCAACGACCGGACAGTTCTCCACCGTCGGGCCTGCCACGTCAGGCTGCGGAACACTGTACATGTCTTTGAACACGGACGAATGCATCGTCAAGACGCTCCAATGGACGCGAAACTGGGTGTTGGCAGCCTGAAGCACAACGCTGCCATCGTAGTGCCAGATATCCGAGCGAATTGGGGTAGAAGGAGCGTCGTCGTCGGTTCGAGCGCGTTTAGCTGGGGGCGCGTCGCTGGACATGATGAGAGTGGCCTGATCACGTGAATCTCACAACTTTTCGCGAAAGCAGAAATTTCGAGCACTAATATTACAAATTATACTAGGGACGAGAAAGAGAGAGAGAGAAATAAAGGTATCCGATATTAGGGTATGAGGGTATCCGGGGAATATTAGGGTATCAGCCTAGAAGGCATCCTCCGACTCTTCGCTAATCCCGCCCAGCGCTTGAGCGCTCCGCTGCTTGGGGCCCGAAGCATTGGACCGACCACCGCGCGCGCGGAAGTAGCGCTCGTTAGTCTTGGACTTGGGTGGTGTGGATGGGCGGACTGGGCGCGCGTTTTCTTTCCCCCGCCGCTGCACCGTCTGAGTCGCCGTGGATTGTTTCTCAGCGACGAGGTTGGGTTCCCAGCGCCCGTCCCGGAGCTGAAAGAAAGAACGAGGCTGTTGGGCGCCGCTCCCGCCGACCTTCTTGCGCGACGCCGTGTGGCGTTTTTGCTTGCGCGATGACGGGGCACGAAGTGAGAGCGGGGAGGGAGGTGTTGATGGTTGGGAGTCGTCCAGTGCGGAGACGTACGGCGCGGGGGTTAGGACGATGCGGGGTATAACGCGAGTCTCGACGCGAGCCTGGGGCTCGAAGAGGAGGATGGTGGTGGTCGGGAGCCGCGCGGCCTCGACGAGTTGGGTCGAAGGCTTGGCCGGGGAGATAGCGACAGATGGTTCGCAGTCATCCGGCGCGGGGGTGAGCACGATCCGGGGAATGACGTGAATCGTCCGGGGCTCGCAGAGAAGGATGGTCGGGAGCCGCTCGACCTCGACGAGTTGCGTCGACGGAAGTTGCGGTTCCAAGCCCAGCTCGCTCAGGTTCTCGTTGAAGGACGGAGACCACGAGAGAGTGCTCGACGCCAAGTCGGAGGCAGACGGCAGCGTGTCGGGGATCGTCTCGTTGAGAGTCTCGTCCGTGCAGTTGGAGAGAGGCGACACGGCGCGCTGAGCGACGACCTTGCGCGGAAAGCGACCGGGAAGAACCTCCGGCGCGTAGATGTGGCCGTGAGTGCCGGGAGTGATGGCGGCCTGGGGCTTTTCGGCGTCGATCTCGAGCTGGGCTTTCGGGACAGCTACAGGCGTCGAGGTCTGAGAGAAAGAGAAATTAGAATCCAAGAAATGATAGCAAGCAAAAGGGCGACGAACCTCCGCGCGAGAGACAACAACGACCCTGGGGATGAGGGTAACGCTGGGGGCTGCGTTCTGGAAGGGATTTCGTCAGATGGAGTAGAAAGTAGATGGTGGTATGACCAACCTCTGCGTCGCGAATGGGAAGGCCGCGTCTCTGTCTTGGCAAAGAGACGAAGCGTCCGATGACGTCCGCCGGAAGGGACGCGGCGACGAACAAGGAGGAGACGAGGATGAAGGCCGAAGCCACGAGGAGGATAAAAACGACGCTGGTGAGCGAAAGCATGTTGTGCTTGAGTGTAGAGGATGGAGGGAAGGCGGGTACGAGGGACCATTGCAGCGATGAGCGGGTTTTATCCTCTGCCGCGGAAACATTTCGTTTGAGCACGGAAACCCTGTCGAAAGTAATCGTCGACAGGATGTCTCCTATGAGCAGCAGCTAGCAGCACAAAAAGGTGTTTTGGAACGCAACCGCCGGCCCAAGGAGGGTCTTGCGGTCAGATTGGAACCATTTCGTCTGAGATCGTAGGCGACACCTGCGACATGAAAGAAATCAGAACGCGACTGCCGGCTAGTCAGAGGGGAGTCTTACATGGAACAATGCCGATGTTGCCCCCAAGTTTGCGTCAAGTACAGCGATGAAAATCTGGATTCTCAGTACTCGGTACGCAGACAAAAAAAAGCTCCACACACTTTTGATCATACGCGCACACATAGAAGGAATTCAAGACATCACTAAATTTCGTCCGACGCCTTCAACTCGTCCCAAGAAGGAAGACCGAACATGCTGGGTAGGTCGTCCCACGCCTTCGCTCGACCGGCCATGGCCGAAACACGAGCATCCTCTGCGCAGCGCCGGCAATGGGGAAAGCTTTTTGCTGCCCCTTGCGCCAGGGATGAGGTAGGAAGGTAGCCGACGACGTGGACTCGGTTGGTCACCTCGCGGATCGCATCCATTTGGGACTCTCGACACTCTGCAGGAGTGAGACACTGAGGAGACGGAGCTTCCAAAGCCCACGAAAAAGGATAGCCTGGCTGGAATCGGGTGTTACCCATCCTGGCAGCCGCACGAACGAGCAGCCTCAGACATTCGGAGTCCTCGCACTCCCCAAGCCTGTCCTACGCTTGTTAGCGGAGAACCCCAGTACTGCAGCCATGGAACTCACGAATAAAAGCATCATATAGTACGCAGACGGTAGAGCCGAAAGGACCTGTTGTTCTTTGAATAATTGGATGGCCGCGCATAGATTAAGGTTGAGGCTAGCCCGCGAAGGGTCGCCGCTTTCCGCTCTGAACGCGTCGTATCCAGCGAGGGTGGTAGGGAAATGTCGCATGACTCGTTGCAAGCTGGCTTTTCGCAACTCCTTGCACTCGTATTTGCGTCCAAGCCGCACGAGTGCAACAAGGACGTCGAAAGGCACATTTTCTTGCGCGAATAATGCTCTGCGTTGTAGGTTAGCTTTCAGAAGCAGCAACAAACAGGCCACGCACGGATTGTACAGGGCTCGCAATAAATGCTCCAGCTCTCCAGGATCGTCGTGAAGCTCTACGACGGGACAGCCCTCGACCATTGGGCCGGGCTCAGCGGGTTGCGGAACACCATGCAAGTCGTTGAATATCGGCGAATGCATCTTCAACACGCTCCAGTGGACACGAAACTGGGTGTTGGACGCTTGCAGGACGACGCTTCCATCGCTGTGCCAGACGTCAGAGCGGATGGGTGCGTCCTCGTCGACTCGAGCACGTTTAGCAGGCGGTGGTTGGGCGAGAGACATGAATATCTTGTGCAAAGTACGCACAAAGACGTTGCTGTGACTGTCCACGTGGGCCGCCTGTTCGACGAACAAATATTGTACAAATACAAAAACCCCACAAAAGCTCACGAATCGTCTTCATCCTCCCTCTGCCCTCTCTTCCGCGCACCCTCAATATCCTCCGGCTGATATCTCCTCCGTTTCTTATGCGCCGCCTTCTCCTTGATCGACTTTGCGTCGCCCCCGGCCCCAGCCATATTCAGGTTCACCCTCGGCGGAACGGCGAACCCAAACGACTTGCCGACCTTGGCCAAGTCGAGGTTGTTCACGTTGAACACCTCCTTGAGCGAATACGACGCGTAGGATTGGAGGTATGCGCGGTAGCCGTCCTTGGCTGATTGGTGTAGGTAAAAGTTCTTCTGGAGCAGTTTCTCGAGCTGCGGGAGAGCGCGTCAGGTACAGGGATGGAAGCGCAAAACGGGACACTCACTTGAGATTGGATATTGGCGATCCGGTTCGTCGGGAAGCTGAACTCGTTCAAGGGGACTTTTGCTTTCTTGAGGTACCGCAAGAACCCGAGCTCGCTCCGCAACAAGAAGAGCAAACTCTTGCCGCTCTTGCCTGCGCGCGCTGTTCGCCCCGCACGGTGAATGTAGTCGCGCGGGTCGTCCGGAGGGTCAAACTGGACGATCCAATCCACTTCGGGGATGTCGAGCCCACGCGCGGCGACGTTGGTACATACGAGGATGCCGCTTGGAGCGTTCTTGAACTCGAAGAAGGTGTTGGTGCGTTTTTGTTGTTTTTGTTTGCCCTGCGGAAAGTTTGTACATGGATTTAGGGCTGCTGAGCCGACGTACGTGTAGTTCTAGCACGGGAATGTCAATGTAGTTGAGCAGTTCTGCGTGGTACTTGACGGAATTGCAGCTCGACAAGAACACGATGACTTTTTTGGAGCGGTTTTTTGAGAGGAAGGTGTAGAGCAGCAGGAACCGCTGGTCCGAGTCGCACACGACGTAGCCCTGCGCAAGCGTATCGACAGTGCTGCTCTGCTCCTTGCCGTCGATGTCCACGCTGACAGAGCCAGGCCGAAGTGAGATCCGAGCCAGGTCGGCGACCTTGGTGGTTTGTGTCGCCGAGAAGAGCATAGACTGGCGGTTTTCTGGCCGCTTGTCGTCAGACGAGGCGAAGAGAGAGGAATGCGGCGGCACGCACCAGAAGGTAAGATCCCGATGATTTTTTTCATCTGCTCCTCGAACCCGATCTCTAATATCCGGTCCGCCTCGTCGATGACGAGCGCGCGCACATTCCCTGCAGCCTACTCGTCAAGAAGTCCTCCATAGGAAGCTGGCGAAAACGCACGGAAAACGAAACCCTTCGTGTTCTGCAACGATTCTCAGTCCTCCGTCGAGCAAAGATTTTGGAGACCACACGCACCATGAGATGGTCCAGCAACCTCCCCGGCGTGGCCACCAGCAGGTTGACGCCCTTGGTCAGCTTGTCCTGCTCCGCACGCATATTCGCCCCGCCCATAACAATCCCGCAGGTCTGCGAATGAAACTGCATCACATCCTTCGCAACGCCGAAAATCTGCAGCGCAAGTTCTCTTGTCGGCGAAATAATGATAATTCCAGTGCCTTGGAAGATTTAGAGACTCTGGTAGAAATACCGGGACGACGCAAACGCACCGTTCATGGGCTTGAACTTGAGACGGTGCAGCAGTTCCACGGCGGGTATGACGAACGCAAGCGTCTTGCCGGAACCGGTGCGAGCAGCGCCAAGGACGTCCTTCCCGGTGAGGAGAATGGGTATTGATTGTGCCTGCGTCCCGCCGTTAGCAAATCCTTCAAAGAAACAAAATTTTAGGAAGGACCTGGATGGGAGTCATGGTCTTGAGACCCATAACGTCGATTGCCCGGACAGTCTCATCAGACAAGTCCAGCGTCGAGAACGGTACCCGCTCTGGCGCTGAAGAAGTGGACGCTTCCGCCATTCCGAGTGGGAGACGAGAAAAGATGTGCGGTCACGTGTATTGATTCCAGTCTCACGTCGCGTCCCCACCACCGCCAAACCTGGCAAGCTCGATGGTCGGAATGCAGCTCACCATCGAGCCGATCCGAGCGTGGAGATTTCCTTTTTCTGGCCGCCGAAAACCCCATCCGGTGTCTACATCTACTGCTCCCAGCTCAACCCTTAATTAAAACCCATACCCAGAGCGACATATTCAAGAGCTTCACGCGGGTGGAAGAAGAGAGGCTCGAGGCGGGCCGCATCGCTCCAGCGCCCATGACCAGAAAAGCGGTGATGGACAGCCGTCAAAGACCCTTGGCTTTGATCTCCATGAGCACTCACGACTCGGCGCACACTTGTTCCTTTTCGCCCTATGGAAGGGCCGGACTCGTCACTTGGAGACCCTCTACGCAACGCAGCAAAACTATCGTTCATCCCGTACCTCAGCCTCCTTCTGTGCTTCGTCTCCTGGGCTTACCTCGACGTAGTCGCCGCCCTCACTTGGCTATTCTACGATATTTTGATTACCTACGACCAAGAGGTGCCAGGCTGAGTCTCGCTTCAAAAAGACGCGTTCTGCGGACCTAATCATCTTCGTTTTCCAGCTCGAGTTCGTTTGGCCGTGCGTTCATTGTTCCTAGCGAGAAAGCGCGAAATTCAAGCTGAACCAACGCAGAAAGCCATGGACTCGCATGAAATTCCTCTTCTTCTTCATCCGCTATCTCCCTCTGGCAGTTCAAATGTAAGTAGAACGTGGCACACGCGTTTCGACGTTCCCTCGTTGACCGAACCTCTCAAGCTCCATCCTGACGATCGGCTCTCCAGAACTCACACCCAGCTTCCACTTCACACAGCACGACTGCTTCATCTGGCAGGTCTACCAGGGCGTCGCAACATTGTTTCTGTTCGCCGCCGTCGATTACGTGCTGATTCTCCGAGGTACTTGACTTACTCCGCACCCACATGCGTCCAAACACTGCAATCTTACCCTTTCCAGTGTATGCGTTGTACCACAACAATCGCCTCGTCAGGACGACAGTTCTCGCGGCATTTGGAACCGAAGTCGTTCTCATGGCGAGCGGGCTCGGGCTCTCGCTCCGAAGCATACAATTCGACGACCTCTGCGTGGTGTTGCACATCTCGGACATCCTGCTCCTCTACGGGTGCGTGCGCTATTTCTTCTTTCTGCTCTTTACTGCACGAGAATATAGCGGCGCGACATTACTCTTCCAAACGTTTCTGTTCTGCCTCACCGCTGCCAAATTTGTGCGCGCCCTACGCGACGGCTGGGGAGATACACCGCTGGTTACATTGGTCATGCGAGACGGAACTTGGGCCTTCATCTTCTTGTTCGGTGAGCGCGCGTAGCGCATTTCCATCAACTGGGACATCCCCAATTGACCACAAACAACTTGTTTCAGCCGTCGTCGCTGGCGACGCATCTTTGTACGGCCTCAAGAACCACTCTTTCGCCGGGATCTTGTACGGGTACGTTCATCTTCGTCTTCCATGATCATCCTGGACCAGTTCTGACAACCTCGCAACAAAACAGCTGGCTTCTCTCCGTCTTCTCGTTCTGCGTTTGTCTTCCTTCTCACTACTCTAGCGAACTCTACCAACCTACTCTAGGGATACCGCATCCTCCTGAACTTGGACCGTCTAAGCGCAGCGGAGCGCCGACCGACCAGGCAACGCGCCTCAACGTCCACGGCATACCGGTCGTCTTATCAGTTTACGACCCATCTCGTTGACGAAAATGACGCTCATCAGCCGACGCGAGTGTCCGTCGATGTCCCTTGACCGCGAGTGAGTTGTTCGTAGCTCCCTCACTTGAAGCATCCTGACGTTGCAATGATTGCATAGGCTGCCATCCACCCGACTGGATTATACTCGCTTGCGAAGCTGTTGCAGCGAACAAATGAGCCGAAGCTGCTCTTCAAGGGGCCTCCGAGCATTGGGAACGCGCTCAGCCTGGGTGATATTACACTGGCACCACTGCGCTCTAAAACACGCAGGTTTTCGCCCGCCTCAGGCAGGCGTTCTCGAGTGTCTCTCGCACTATTACTCGTGTATGTACGAAGTGGCGAGCCGGTGCCGCCGAGAGAGACTTGACCTATAGAAAGTCGCGTGATCGTGGAAACTTTGTGACACTCGTGTTTTGTGCGCTCATGTCGTCTGGCGAGGCCTCAGTCAAACGCGCCCGAACAGAACCGACGACGCTCCTTCTACCCTAACTCGCTCGCACCATGATGGCAGCGTCGCGCCCGTGGGTGTAACCGTCGCGCGCGTCGTCGTCGTTCGCAACACTCCCGCAACAAGCCCCAAACTCTCCCGTGGGCCGTGCACCTAGCAGCGACTCAAAGCTTCCGGCATAGATCGTCCGCAAGTCGCAAAGCAGCGCCCCAGCGAACTCTCATGGAACGATACAGTACAACCGACGAGAACATGTCGAGGTGAAAGCGACCTTGTTCGACGCGTACGTCAGCGGCGAGGGCGTTATGGGAGGATGCTGCGGCCAAGCGCGGATCCAGCTTGAAGAGGAGCGCGAGGCTGGGATGATCTTGGTGCCAGTGCGTGCTCTTTTTCTTGCATCTTTGAGGTGCAACGGTAATAATCCTTGTCCAGGAGCATGTTGGCGGCGCAGCAGCAGCAAAAGGATGAATGACGCGCCGCCTCAGATGTACTCTAGGTCCTTCGAATATATCGCTTTTCTACGATTGGGCCGCAATTACCCATCAATGCTGGACGGGGCACTGCACGTGAACAATCCGAATACTTCGCCTCGCGCTCCTTTAGGGTCGTTCTCGACTCGAGTCACTGCGACAATCCGAGGGTTCTGTTCTCACTTTCGGGTATGCAAACGAGGACTTGATCGGAAAGGTTACTGCTCATGATTTTACAGACCTCAGTCTCGAAACAACGCTCAAAATGTTCTGCGCAAGGCCCTCCTCGGAATCAGATTGGGCCGGCCGGCACTCCTGACCAGGAAAGGAAATGAAAGAGTAGTTCCGCAGGATTGCCGCGACATGTTTCCATGCTCGACATAATTTCAGGCGTAAGACCCTCCTCTGACTAGCCGGCAGTCGCGTTCTGATGTTGTTTTTGGTGGCAGGTGCAGCCCCGATCCGAGACGAAATGGTACCAATTCTGCGAGACCCTCCTTGGACTGCCAAATGCGTTCCAAAACACTTTTTCTGCTTCTAGGTGTTGCCTACAGGAGACATCCTGTCGACGATTACTTTCGACAGGGTTTCCGTGCTCAAACGAAATGTTTCCGCGGCAGACGATAAAACCCGCTCATCGCTGCAATGGACTCTCGTACCCGCCTCCCCTCCATCCTCCATCCTCAAGCACAACATGCTTTCGCTCACTAGCGTCCTCGTTATCCTCCTCGTGGCTTCGGCCTTCATCCTCGTCTCCTCCTTGTTCGTCGCCGCGTCCCTTCCGGCGGACGTCTTCGGACGCTTCGTCTCTTTGCCAAGACAGAGACGCGGCCTTCCCATTCTCGATGCAGAGGTCAGTCATCACTATCTACTTTCTACTCCATCTGACGAAATCCCTTACAGAACGCAGCTCCCAGCGTTACCGTCATCCCCAGGGTCGTTGTTATCTCTCGCGCGGAGGTTCGTCGCCCTTTTGCTTGCTATCAATTCTTGGATTCTAATTTTTCTTTCTCTCAGACTTCGACGCCTGTGGCTGTCCCGAAAGCCCAGCTCGAGATCGGCGCCGAAAAGCCCCAGTCCGCCGTCACTCGCGGCACTCACGGCCACATCTACGCGCCGGAGGTTCTTCCCGGTCGCTTCCCGCAGCAAGGTCGTCGCTCGGCGCGCCTTGTCGCCTCTCTCCAACTGCACGGACGAGACACTCAACGAGACGATCCCCGACACGCTGCTGTCTGCCTCCGACTTGGCGTCGAGCACTCTCTCCTGGTCTCCGTCCTGCGTAGAGAACCTGAGCCAGTTGGGCTCAGAATCGCAACCGTCGTCTAAGCCTCTGACGCAACTCGTCGAGGCCGAGCGGCTCCCGACCATCCTTCTCTGCGAGCCCCGGACGATTCACGTCATTCCCCGGATCGTGCTCACCCCCGCGCCGAATGACCGCGAACCATCTGTCGCTATCTCCCCGGCTAAGCCTTCGACCCAACTCGTCGAGGCCGCGCGGCTCCCGACCACCACCATCCTCCTCTTCGAGCCCCAGGCTCGCGTCGAGACTCGCGTTATACCCCGCATCGTCCTCACCCCCAGCGCCGCACGTCTCCGCGCCGGACTCCCAGCCATCCACTCCTCCCTCCCCGCTCTCACTTCGTGCCCCGTCATCGCGCAAGCAAAAACGCCACACGGCGTCGCGCAAGAAGGTCTGCGGGAGCGGCGCCCAACAGCCTCGGTCCTTCTTTCAGCTCCGGGACGGGCGCTGGGAACCCAATCTCGTCGTTGAGACACAACCGACGGCGACTCAGACGGTGCAGCGGCGGGGGAAAGAGAACGCGCGCCCGGCCCGCCCATCCACACCACCAAAGTCCAAGACTAACGAGCGCTACTTCCGCGCGCGCGGTGGTCGGTCCCAAGCTTCGGGCCCCAAGCAACGGAGCGCTCAAGTGCTGGGCGGGATTAGCGAAGAGTCGGAGGATGCCTTCTAGGCTGATGATACCCTAATATTCCCCGGATACCCTCATACCCTAATATCGGATACCTTTATTTCTCCCTCTCTCTCTCTCTTCTCTCGTTATAATTTGTAATATTAGTAACTCGAAATTTCTTCTTCTGCGAAAAGTTGTGAGCTGCACGTGATCAGGCCACTCTCCTTATGTCCAGCGACGCGCCGCCAGTTAAACGCGCTCGAACCGACGACGACACAGCCCGTCATCTTGCAAGCGCATAACACCCAATTTCGTCTCCACTGGAGCATGCTGAAGATAAACTTGCTGTCGTCGTCGAGTCTCCAATATTATTGTTCCGAGTCGACCTACGTGAGTTCCATGGCTATTACTGCTGCTTTTCCACTGACGGACATAGTCTGTGATCTCAGGCTGTCAAACAGGTTGGCTTCCACCACAATAATGCTCTCTGCACCCCCGCCACGGAGCTGCAATGGTTTCCCTGTAGCTCGAGTTCCAACAGCGACAATCCTTGCGCACTTGGGTCGCCCCCCGCGAATATGTTCACCCGTTTGGAAAGCTTTTTCCCCCGTCCGCGACGCGGATCTTCGCCGCATCGTTCGGGTCAACATCGGTTGGTCTCTTTTGTCGTCTCGTGTGGAGCTGTGAGAGCATAGGTTTTCCCAGTGGCTATTTTCCAAGCTGATAGCGCCGGCTGGGGCGCAAATCGACAGAAATACCTCGACTTTTTCTTGCATGAACGCAAATCACGCGGCACGCCAGCGCTCTGGAGATGCGCCTACTTTGCGCTTCAGCGCGCGAGACCGACGGCGTGGGGACGCGTCCGACGCTGACGGAGTGCTTCTCGCGTTCCCCACACGCCCCACATGACCCGTGCGTTGAAATAAATACTCCACGGAGGCGAATGACCCTCTCCTAGTACTGCAGGCCAACTTGAAGATGCGATTCGTGGCAGGCGCGATTGTCGCCGCCAGTGTACAGCTCCTGCAAGTCACTGCGCAATTCCAGCAAACATGCGACGCTCTTGCATCGAAGCTCTCCATCCCCAATGCCACCATAGCCAACACTTCCTTCGTTGCGGCCGGTACCACATTGTCCTTCCCAGGTGTCGACCCAACCTGCGGGACCCCTCCTCAGCTCGTATCTGCGGATATATGCCGAGTTGTCCTCACTGTCGCGACCTCCAACCGTTCACGCACCATGATGGAAGCCTGGCTCCCGTCCAACTGGACTGGCCGCTTCCTCGCCACGGGGAACGGCGGCATCGGTGGCTGTATCCAGTACACCGACATGGACTATGGAACTTCCCTCGGATTCGCCACTACCGGCTCAGACAACGGACATCCCGGACAGAATGGCACTCTGTTCTTGAACAACATCGACGTCGTGGATGACTTTGCTTTCCGCGCGCTGACGACGAGCGCGCAAGTGGGGAAACAGATTACCCGCGACTTTTACGGCAAGACGCAGACCAAGAGCTACTACTTGGGATGCTCAACGGGCGGTCGGCAGGGATGGAAGATGGCGCAGGATTTCCCCGACGAGTTCGACGGAATTGTGGCGGGCTCACCTGCAATCGCTTGGACTGGGCTTACAAGCTGGTCGGGCATGTTCTTCCCTCTCATTAAAGAGGCTGGACCCAATTTCCCGCCTCCCGCTCTGTGGCCCGTCGTCGACGCAGGTATACTCGCACAGTGCGACGACCTCGACGGCGCTGTCGACGGTATTATCGAAGACCCTGCCCTCTGCAATTTCAACCCCGACGCTCTCATCTGCGCCAACGGCCAAAACTCGTCTTGTCTTACGAAAGCACAGGCCGACACCGTGCGTGCCGTCTTCGCCCCGTTGTTCGCCAAGGAGACGTTCATTTATCCCGGCTACGAGTTTGGCCCTGGGCTCCTGGGACAAATCTTCGAACTCTTCGGCGGCCCAGCACAGTTCTTATTCACCGACAACTGGTTCCGCTTCGCCGTTTTCAACGACCCAGCATTGAATACCACCATCCTGACGCCGGACGAGATTCTGTTTGCGCAGAACTTGAACCCTGGCGGGATCAACACGTTCTCAGGCGATCTTTCGGCGTTCAAGGATCGCGGGTCCAAGATTTTACACTATCACGGGCAGCAAGACCAGCTTATTTCGTCCCTCAACTCGAATCGCTACTACGAGACGGTGTCGCAGACGATGAAGATGGCGCCTGCGGCGTTGGACGAGTTTTACCGCTTCTTCCGAATCAGCGGTATGCAGCACTGTGGTGGAGGACCTGGCGCAACGTTCATCGGGAACGTGGAGAGCGCCGTCGCAAGCTTGGATCCCAACCAAAACGTCTTGACCGCTATGGTGCGGTGGGTGGAGCAGGGAGTTGCGCCGGATACGATCTTGGGCACTGCGTTTGTTAATCAAACAAAGGCATTGGGGGTGGATTTCCAACGGGCGCATTGTCGGTTCCCTTTCCGCAACGTATTTACCGGACATGGTAGCTTCAAGGACCCTGCAAACTGGAAGTGTGTCTCGTAATAAATGTACTTTGACTACAACGTTCCTTGGACCGCCTAAGTGCGACTGACTTGCCCATAAACGAGTGGGGCACGTGTCACGCCAATCATCTCTCTCTCGCAGCTCGTGTGCGCCACTCGCAGACTGCGTCCCGGCCGCACACGCATTCTCTGTAGCCGGTCTACCCACGTTTAGTTTGATTCGGAAACTCGCATAAATACTCGCTCGTACGACCCTGCACGCCTCCTCCCCCTCCCTCTGTATCTTCCCGAACATGCCCGCTCTGCGCGTATTGGCGGGGCCCTCGCCGCAAGACCTCGCCCCGATCCCAGTGAACACGAACGAGCCCTTTCGCATCAAGTCGTCTGCGTTCGACGGGCAGGTCGTCGTCTTCATTAAAGGCCTCAACCAAGTCGACGCTGCGAGCACTGCGGAGAGCCAGTACTTTGGACGCGCGGACCGTAGTGGGATAACTTGGAGCATTCAGGTGCAAGGTAAGGGCCTGCAGCATTCCTCGGAACCCTCCTCAACTTGTGAACAGGACGATTCCT
The DNA here is from genome assembly GCA_014461115.1 of Mycena chlorophos. Lineage (NCBI taxonomy): Eukaryota > Fungi > Basidiomycota > Agaricomycetes > Agaricales > Mycenaceae > Mycena > Mycena chlorophos. Next base: position 482,436 of record JACAZE010000015.1, read on the forward strand.
CACTCCGCGTTCTGCGGACGATATCCTCTTTGGAAACATCTTCGAGCGTCCTCTGAAGCTTCCCTGGGGCACCGGCGCGGCTCTCAAATTCATGAAGTGCGTTGCTGCCTTTGTTTCCTTTGAACCTAACTGAAATCGCGCGCCCTAAAGACTCATCGACCCAACGCTGAGCCATGACTTGACATGCACCGAGACGCAGAAGCCCTGGGCGCTCTCCCCGCTTGTCGCGACCATGCCACATCTCAACCATACGCGTATTGCGCCGGGTGGCGAGCCGCCGGCTTTTCCCCCAGCCAAGAGCCTCGTCGAAGACACATCGTCGCTCCACCTCTGCACAGTCGCTGAGCAGCCCGAGTTCCTCGCGCCGCGAGCAGGGACGCCCTCCTCGTTCGACTCGTCCCGCTCGCGGTCGAGTTCCAGCGGGATCAGCATCCTGAGCCGGAAGAGCTCAGACAGCGACGGCAAGAAACAGCATGCGCACAAGAAGCAGAAGCGGAACAACAAGTCCAAAGGCGGCGACGCGGTAGTCCACATCCCGAGCGGAATGACGTCCACCCAGCGCCGCTCCTTCTTTGCCTCGCACACCAACCGCTCCGCGATCGTGCTGGGCCCTCAAGACGTCATCACCACCGACTTTTGCTATGGATTCCTCGAGTTTTCGCCCTCGCTGAGGTTGAAGCTGCCTGGTGGCCTGGGAATTAACCTGTCGCATTATTGGGACGGGCAGCCGGTGCGGTTTGTTTGCTGTGAGAGAAAGCAGGAGGGTGATTGTGCGTCGGATGATCCGTGGGGACGCCCGCTGTGGTGTGTGTCGATTGAACTGGACGAGGACGAGCAAGAACACGAACACGAACAAGAACTGGACCATCACGATAACGATGCAATGGAATGAAATGTACCACTTAGTACCCAGCAACCCGTGTAGCTCAAGCGCATACTTGTACATTTATTAGAAAAGGAAACACGCTCGTAAAAATACAGCTCTACTCAGTCCGACATGACCATCTGCATCTTCTTCTCCCGAACAGGCGACCCGTTGACCATTAACCGTTCAGGATTCTCGCAATACTGTCTGAGCGACTCCAAGACCTAGAGATCATGTGTTAGCACAGTGTTTTCGCGTCCCAGGAGGAACGAACCAATGGGTGCACATCCACATCCACGTCCTTTCCCCAGAGAATATCCAAATGCTCGTACCCATGCAGCCTCCGACACACGGTGTGTCCCGGCAGCTGCGACACCATCACATCTATATCCACGAGCGAGTCCGAGTCGCCATAGCACAACACAATCGGCGTCACGATGTTGCGGGTCGGGAATCGCGCAGGTCGATAGCTGCTCACGGACGTGTGCATAGCGGGCGACTGCACATCGTCATCGTACATCTGGAACTGGCCGTTGCGCATAATCTGGAACCAATGCACGACCGATTTCGTCGAGGCAAACGAGTAGAGGTGCGCGTAGGCCGCGATCTTCTGGTGCGTCGAAATGTTGTAGCTGTTCCATGCAAAGAGCCAGCGGAGGGACGTGTCGATCGTCTTGGCGAAAATTGGGGGATAGAGAATTGACTGCCACATAGTTGCAGAGGAGAGGATCGCTTTGCGGCCGAAGAAGAGGAACATGAGGGTAGGGCTGGTGTAGGTGAGACGGAGCGGGGCGCGCGGATGGACAGGCGGAACTCACGAAGCTTTCATTAACCCGTCCACGATGGGGGCGGCGAGGCCGGCCGGGCTCATTGCTGGCGCAAGTGCAATAAAGACATTAACCTGCAGAGGTATGAGAGCGCGAATGGTGTTGTTGGCAAGCAGTTTACCTTCTCATTAAGTTGAGGGTGTATGCTGAGTGCCGCGAACGCCTGGGCGGTTCCCTGACTGAAGCCAATGTAGCTCACGGTCTTGGCTTTGGTGCATTCAAGGATATAGTTTATCGAGTCGGGGATGTCGTGCCATGCAAAGTCGTCAATGCTGCGCGCATGTTAATTACGCGTCATTAAGTTTGAGCGCACTGCACCTGTAGTCCCAGAACTTGGAGGAGTTTGGCCCGTGGTGGATGGATTTCTTGGAATACTTGTTGCCACGATTGTTGCCGAGCCACACGTCGAAGCCTTGCTCGACGAGGACGAACGGAAGGGAGCGCTCGGCGTCGGTCAAGCAGACCCACACCTCAGAGTTCATGAGAAGCCCGTGATGGAGGTACACGACGGGATTGCCCGTGCTGGTTCCCGGGCTTTCCTTCCGGTGGCCCTTCTTGGTAGGCAAACGATGCAGACCAAGCAGGTAACCGTCCTTGGTCAACACAACTAGGAGAGAAATGAGGCCCGGCATGAATAGTGCTTATAATGCAACGCACCGTGTTCTTCATGCGTATAGCCGTAGAGCGAGCATAACTCTCCGAAGTCGCGGGCTCTCAGGATCCTGTCCGCTTGCTGCTTCTCCTTCGATTTGAGCTTGGGCGGACCCATTATGCGGTGGAACAGGGAGCGCGAGTGCGAGTAACAGAACTCGATGAAGAACTTGGGAAGGAAGAGGATGATGATGTGGATGAATCCTTTGCGGACTTGTGAGACGGGAAAAAAGGGAAAATGACGCACACCTTCGAAGAGGACGATTACGAGTCCAAAAACGAGTGCAAAGTATTCGCGGCCGCTGAGTCGGCCTATGAGGGGTATACGAGCCATGGTGGTTGGGAGCAAGTTGTGATGAGCTCATCGCTCCGCTTGCAGCTGATTTATCAACGGTCACGTCCCTGCAGACGACCGCCATGGCCCTCCGCCTCCGACGCGTCTTTCGACTCGTTCTCGCGTCTTTGTTTGTCTCGCTCTACGTCCTATTCAGAATAAAGGTCCAGAACACGCAGGCGGTCGTCGATGAGCTCCTCGACGCCATCGTCCAAGCACACACACCTCAAACGAGCCACACGTCCGAGTCTTTTTGGCGGATCCAAAACGAGCTCACCGCGCCCAAATCACCTCGCGACTTCCGTCTCCAAACCGATCTGGTCGAACAAACATGTTCTCTCTTGCGCACCAAGCGTGTACTTCTCGTCGGCCCGCAAACAACGTACTATCTCCACTCGCTGTGGCTCGATGCCCTCAGTGCCCACGACGACAAAGCCCACGAATGTTCGGGAATCGATCATTGCAGATTCCACCATATCTGTCTTCCGCCAGGCTACGCGACCTCCCAATCCCGATACAAAGCTCCACCGAAGGACGAGAAGCTCGTTTCGACCAACTCCAGTCTCATGCGCTATGTACTCTCTACCTCGCTCTATACCGCGTCATCCAAAAACGACGCTGGTTACACCGAACCCATCATCGATCCCCGCACCGGAATCCGACTCAAGAACGCGTTCTGGCTGCATTACGCGCGGCAGTCGCAGGTTTTGCTCTTGAATCGCGGACCGATTCCAGCACCGAAGCCGACGTATGCTGGGAACTGGTCGTTTCTGGAGGATATTCCGCGATATCTGCGGCCAGGCGACTCGCTCATCGCCAACGCTGCCTTCCATGCAACCACTACGTTCTTTATTCCCGAGGTCCTCCACTCCTTACACCAATTTGGACGAGAAAACGCGACGGTCCTCTGGCATCCCAGCTGGTACAATGGCTTTGTAGCGCGTCCGTTTGAACGAATCTCCGACGACCCTTGGGCCTCGTATTACAACTTGCAAGGCAAGCGCATCAGCACCTGCGGAACTGAATTTGATCTGAAATTCCTCACAGTCTACATGCAGAACTACGTCCTGGAGAAGCTGCTCCCTCTCCATGGCGTCTATTTTCTGCCCCGCTTTGGCCCAGCCCGCGCGCCGAAAGACTGGGAAAGTCCCGGTCCGAAAGACGGTTTGCGCTACCCTATGGAGTCGTCCAATGCTCGAGCGATGGTGGTCTCGTTATTGAAGAGCCTGGTTGTGGTGCTTGACCAAGCCTAGCCCTTGTTCCGGAACGCGCCCTTGCTGAGTGCCTCTTTTGCGACTTGGGATATGCAGCGCCAACGGTCGGAGCCGAGCTGGACTCCGCCGTACCAACGCCATACGACGACGACAACATCTTGACTGGAGCTGAGTTGGAGAAGTCGTGCTAGCCGGTCTCCGCTGCCGCTCTCGCCGCCGTCGGCCTGGCCCTCGACCTTGTTCGCCGCGCGGAAGGCATACATGCAGTGGGTTGCTTTCTTGGCCTCCGAAGCTCGGAGATGGGAGAGCAGCTGCGGCAAGGCATCAGGTTCGGACAAGGTGGACGCGTGGGCGAGGAAGACGGATTTTCGGAGAGTCAAGCGGGCTGAAGAGTAAATTGGGTGCGGCCAGTCAGTTGGGATGCGTAGCATGTGGTCCGGAGCACGTTTGCGCGAATGTTACACGCGTTACCTCTGTTTCTATCGATGGCGCGAACCATCCTAATCGAGGGGGGAGCCATATGGTTCACTCTCGGGCCTTCCTGCGCTCTTGCCTCTGACCACCACCACCCCCACAACTCACTATGCGTCTCATCGTCCGCGACGACCCCTCCGCCGTCGGCGACTACATCGCCAACTACATCTGCAAGCGCATTAACGACTACAACGCCACTCCCGAGCGGCCGTTTGTGCTCGGTCTCCCCACCGGCTCGTCGCCGATCCCCACGTACAAGGCCCTCATCAAGCTCGTCAAGGAGGGGAAGCTCTCGTCAGTCTCCGAGCGCCTTTTGCTGCCATTGTGCTCTGAACAACGAGCAGCTTCAAAAATGTCATCACGTTCAACATGGACGAGTACGTCGGGCTGCCCCAGGACCACTCCGAGTCGTACCACACCTTCATGTTCCGCGAGTTCTTCTCGCACATCGACATTCCGCCGGCACAAGTCAACATCCTCAGTATGTCGCGCCTCTCTGCGCTGTTTTCGCGATTCTGACTCATTTCCAGACGGAAACGCGGAGGACCTGATTGCAGAGTGCAACCAGTACGAGGCCAAGATCAAGGCGGTCGGCGGCATCGAGCTCTTCCTTGGCGGCATTGGATCCGACGGCCACATCGCGTTCAATGTCCGTCGCACTCCCTCTCGACGTTCTGTTCTGTGCTAATTATGTGCGCAGGAACCAGGTACATTGTCTCTTTTTCCTTCGCGTATTCGTTGCGTTAACTGTGTTTCCTCTAGGATCCTCACTTGCGTCGCGCACCCGTATCAAGACTCTTGCATACGATACGATCCTTGCGAATGCGCGTTTCTTCGAGAACGATATCAGCAAGGTCCCGCGTATGGCGCTCACTGTCGGTGTCGCGACTGTCCTGGACAGCCGTGAGGTTGTCGTTGTCGTTACGGGACTCAACAAGGCACTCGCGTTGAGCAAGGCGATCGGTTCGTTCTTTTCTCTCTCGTTGTTCGAAGTGCAAAACTCACCACATTTCGCAGAGGAGGGCGTAAATCATCTCGTGCGTCCTTTTGCGTGCCTTGCGACCAGCCAATGCTGATATACAACCCAGTGGACGCTCTCGGCGCTCCAGCTTCATCCTTGGGCGCTCATCGTCGTCGATGAGGATGCGACATCTGGTGCGTCCCCACATGGTCCCCGATCGCGAACCGTCGGCAGGTCTGATGGACTCCTTGTGCGCAGAGTTGCATGTCAAGACCGTGAAGTACTTCCGCTCGATCGAGATGGTGCAGGCAGAAGTCGAGCGCACGCAGGCCGAGCTCAAGGGTGCGTTGGCACTGTGCCTGATCTTTCCCGTCTCTGACGTCTCTCTACTTAGCTCGCGGTGTCGTCGCAGCCGGCGTTGCGGAACAGCAAGTCGGGAGTATGGAGTAGAAGCCGCTCGGGCTTCAACGCAGAGAACGAGTAGGACCCAAGAAAAAACACAATACACACGTATCCCGAGAAACAGCCAGAGAAGCTTCGGTCGTCGTATCCTTATCCACTATCTCCATGTATCGTTCTCTGTCATAGTGCTGCTCCCTCCCGTAGAAATTTGTCTGTTTGGGTCTGCCTCCCAAACGAGGCGTGTGTTGCTGGTAGACTTGCGAATGTATTTGTATTCGATTGTTTGCGTGTTTGCGGGAAGATCGACGTTCACTGTGTGTTCACTGATTAGATATCCGCGTGGCGGGATCGGAGGATAGGATCCGGGATTCGGATCGACGTACCGCTCCAGACGGCTGGGTTGCTCGAAACCTGCGTGAGCGGGATGGCGTCGTTGGTGTTCCATTGCTTGAGTTCCGGAATCGAGCCGACGAGGAAGACGCGTTCTGCGGCAGAACTCATGAGCCTCTAAAAGTGTAGTGCCGGGGCGTGTAAACGCACCATCGGCGTTAACGGAGACGGTTTCGCGGAACGTGACGGTGACCCGCGTGGGCGCCGACGCGCCAGCGTTCCACGCGTCGTTCACGTCGAGGGTGCCGCTCGTGGGTGTGTTCAGCGACCGGTTGGGGTCGGCTTCCCATTTCACGGCGCCGTTGGATTTGCGGATGTACTTGTATTGCGCGTTTGTGTTGGCCGGGAGGGAGAGCGTTACTGAAGCGCTTCGTGAATCGGTCGAGTAAGTAGACGAGGAAGGTACCTGATTGTGTTGTCGCATTGGTAGCAGTGAGTGGAATAGCTTTATCTGGGTTCCATTCCATGAGAGCAGGCAAGGAGCCCACCACAAACGCGGTTTCTGTAAAGCAAAATATGAGTGCAAAATATGCATTGCGAGCGCAATTTTCACCTCCTTGAGAAAGGCTGACCGTCAAATGAAAGTCGACCTGGACTTGAGGGCTGCTTCCGCCTCCACTCCCACCGGCGTTTCCACCACTATTCCCGTTCCCATTCCCGTTCGCGCTTCCGGACCCACAACCACCATTCAACACAAGCCCACCAGCTCCCCACTTCGCGCTGGCGCCAATCTCCCCGTTCTTAGCATCCAACGCAGTCAGCGCCGCGGCATAACTCCAGGTCAAATCCGACGCGCTCAACGGCGCCCCGTTCGCGCGGCTGTACTGCTCCGCGAGGTTCCCACCCGCCGGCGTGTATTTGTCGACGACCGCGACGAAACCATCTGCGTGTGCCGTGATGGCTTGGACGAGAGTTGGGAAGAGCGGCGAGGCTTGTTTGTATTCGCCCACAGCGGCGTCGGGCGAAAATTGTCGGAAGAAAGGGAGCGAAGTTGTGCTGATTTGCAGAGATCCCTGCATTTTCCAGACGTACACTGCGCGGTAGAGTTGTTCGGCCACAGCGAGGGTGGTGAGGTACCAAGGCTGTTAGCTAGTGAGCACGTGATCAGGCCACAGCACGGAAACCTACATTCCCGCCCATGTACCCGTCTTCAGGATATCGTCCCGTCGCAACAGCTCCAGTGGAAGGAACCCAAGCGTTGATGCCGTAGATGCTGCGGAATGCATCCACGTAGACCTTCAAATTCGCCAACGCTCTATCCGAGCACGGCTGGAACGTCAGCGCATCACAGCCCGCCGCCGGGTCGAACGTGTGGATGCTCGCGAGCACCGTGTTGGCGTCCTTGCCGCTCCGCCCACCATTTTTGTTGGCCATGATGAACCCACCGGCGTCGTTCCAGTAGCTCTGCAGGAAGCAGAGGATGTTGTCTGCGGCTGCCGCGTACGCGTCCGCGATGGAGGTGTAGCCGAGGGTCTGTGCGAGGGCGGCACCTTGTCGAAGAGCGCGGTGCTGTGCTGCGGAGGTGAAGAAGCTTCCTGAAGAGTTGACTTCCTCCCAGAGATCGAAACTGTGGAAGTTGGGTCAAATAAGAAGGCAGACACAACGGGGACGAACGTCGAGAGGTTCCAGTCGGACAGCACATAATCCAAATCGGCTTTGACCATCGGCCAGACGGAGGCGTCGTTCGTGTAGGTCATCACTGCGATTGCGCGGAGTGCGGGTCCGTCTCGCTGTGGCCGACTGCCAGTGAAACCAGATTAGGTCGAGACTTGGAAGAAATGCCTGTCGACGCACCCCCAAGCACCCGTAAACGCCGACATATCCGCATTGAACTTGGGCTCTCCGAGGCCGCCAGAAGAGATATTGCCGGACGGGTTCGCGACGCTTTGCAGCTTCGTCTCTGCCTGGATGAATTGTTCGATGAGGGGCTTTAGCTCGAGGTTATCTCCACTGCGGTACCTATGTGCCAGTGGTTAGATCCTCAACCACTGTAAGAGCAGCAATCGCACTGGTCAATAAGCGTCTTGAATACAAGGCTGGAGTCACGTGTCCAGGTATAGAAGTAGTCGGGGTTGTTTTTCGACGGCGACGCGATGACGAGGCCTGGTGCGGCGCCAGAGACTTTCGAGCCAGAGGGTCCGATGTTGGCGAGCATGCTGTTCAGGTAGAAATCAGGTGTGGAGAGTGCATGGACGGTCGCAGCGAGAGAGAAGACGGAGGAGAGCGATGGGAGCCGCATCTTCGTGCAGAGACAAATCGCTACAGTCGCGCAGGGAGTATATAGGCCAGTGTAGTACGATTCCGCGTTCACTACACGCATTCTATCTATGGAAAGTCAGCGCGATCACGACGAAAGAAAAGGCACATACATTACTCTATACCATCTCTCGCCTCTTTCGCGCGTCGGACCCAGTTCTGCACGACATCCTTTTCGAGAATGACCCCATGCGTCGACTGAAGATGGCGTCGCAGGTCATACGCGCGGCTGAAGACGTATTCGCAAGGTCTCGAGGACGTCGCGCCCGCGCATTCAAGCTCCGGAGGAATTTCTCCGAACCCATGCAGATCTGGGAATGGACAACGAAGAGCGACCGCAGCTGCCAATTTCTGACGCGCGTTCTGGGCGTACGCGTCTCCGGTAATGGTGGCGATGTCCAGCTGGGGCGCAGCAGGTACAGGAGAGGAAGGGAACTCGTCTTCGTCGTCGTCGGAGTCCAGGCGGTTCGGAGGGAGAAGAGTGTTCCTTGGCAAGGTGCCGCCGGAGGACGTGTTTATACCCGAACGTGAGCGCGCAGTCGTCGTGTGGGCACACGAAGTCTCGTCGCCCGAGATGGGTGACTTTGACGTGCGTGTTGAGCGCCTTTTCCTGGAACAGGTATGAGATTCCGATGGGAAAGACACGCATGAATGCGACGAACGGATTTGAAGTCCTTGCCGCAGTCCTCCATCTCGCACTTCCAGTCCCGCCCGAACTCACCGCCGCGTCGCTTTTTGCGAGGTCTATCTTCGCTGTCGGACGGTAGACCGGCATCGAAAGCAGCCTCCGCCTCTTGCTGCTCGTGGAGTTTTAGATGGTTGCGTAGATGATGCTGCGAGCTGAATATCCGGCCATTGCACGAGGCATGCGTGCAAGTTGGAGGATGCACGGTGCGGTTATGGAGCTGGAGAGCAGTCCACGTCGGGAAGAAGACGAGGGAACCCTCGGATAAACACGCGGTGTTGGAACAAGTGTAGCGTTTTTCTGGATGGGATGTCGGCGTTCAGTCGAGAACGAAAGAGTCTACTTACCGTCGTGCACCTTGGAATGCTGCCGCAGATGCTGGTTTGTCGCAAAGGACTTGCTGCATCCTTCGTGTTCGCATTGGTAGGGTTTTGTGCCAGGTGCAGCGTGCGCGGTTGCTCGATGGGTACGCAGTTGGTGATTCTTTGCGAAGGATTCACCGCAGTCGTCTTCGGGACACTACCGCAAAATTAGAAAACACAAATGCGGGGAAAAACTGCAGACGCACGACGAACGGTTTCGCGCCGTTGTGCCAGTCAGTATGCACACGCAGATGTTGCGCAGTCCAGAATCTTTTCGTGCAGCCCTGCTCTCCGCAGACGAACGGTCGGTCTGATTCCGGAAGGTGGCTCCGCGAATGCGCGTGTAGGTGGCTTTCACGGAGGAAAGTTTTACTGCATGTATCGCAACTGAAGGGACGCTGCATTCGTCGTTATGAGACGCGAACTAAGATTTCCAACAAAGCCTCGTACATCTCCAGTATGCGAGCGTTCGTGTTCTTCGAGACGGGATGGCTTGGAGTACGCCTTGAGGCAGCCGGGATGCGTGCATTGGTAGCGTTTTTTGTTGGTGGGCTGAACCAGGGTGCCGTTGATGATGACCGGGGCGGGCTTGGATGGACCCGGCGTAGAGACTTGGAGCACGAAATGCGAGCGCTGGCGCTTGCCCAGCACCGTCAGGGTCGCGCTCATCGCCGTCGAAAATTACGCGAGGACCCGTCACCACATCTCTTGATCCCAAACCACAACAGCGCGAAACGAACGAACCCGCTCGCGGCTTGCAGACTGCAGACGACTCTCGCCTCTCGCCAACCACAGTGCACACTATGATTAGCTTCCGCGTCTTCCGCCGCCTCGTCCTCGGGACTATCACTACCCTCTCCGCCACCAACATCTGCCTCAGCCTCTACATTCCGCCCAGCCTTCCGCCACCCGAACAATGCCTACATTATAGTGGGTGCGTCGGGTCGACTCGTGCACCACAGTACGCGCAATAATCTCGTTCAGGAATCCTCGACGCGATGATCTTCGCTGCAATTGTGTCTATGTGCCGGAAATCCTGGGGAGACCCACAGACCGTCGCCGCAGAAGCTCTGGGACTTGTCGTCACCTTGCCTTTCGCGCTAAGTAAGCATCGTTGCGCTTTAGCAGATCTCGCTGTTGACCAGTCGCCTCGTAGTCCTCGTCCTCTACACTCTCGGTCTTTCCGTGACTCCCGACTTCCAGCACGTCTTCGTCGCCCTACAATGGCTGCTCGTCATATCGACGATCTTGCGTATGGTGTCTATTTGAATGAATTTCCACCTTTAAATGCTTCTGTAGACACGTTTTACTGTTTCGGCCTTGCATTCACGGCGGCCATTACAGTGAGTTACTCTCTCTCTCTCATTGCTACCAAAAATTAACCTTCCAGGTCTGTGCATTCGACTACAATGTATGGTCTCGCGACATCGACTCTGCTCCTTCGCCCTTCCCAATGACCTTGGTGCTCCGTTTCATCCTTCCCTGTATCGGCACGAGCGACACCAACAAGACCTCCAACGAGGCGACCGGAACACACTATCTGCCTGCCGGGATGCAACTGTCCTTCAAGCAAAGCGAATTTGACCGAGGCGCAGCCTGAACAGAGCGAAATGCGGATCGCACCGTCGAGATCGTCTCTTGTCAACAACATACGGGTTCCAAACGATGTAGAGCGGCGAACTTCGATTGTCGTAGCCTTTGAAGTGTAAATCTTAGTGTACAATCTATGAGAATGGCTCCAACAAAGTAGGCGTGTTGACCGCATCGTAACAGTTCGTGACACATAAACCGCGTTTGTTGAGGTCAACGACGACCACAACACGCGTTTTTTCGCGCCACCATGGCCCAGAGCCTGCCTCTGCGCATTCTCTACACCGTAAACGGAAACCCGCAGTACATCCTCGCCCGCTCCTCCGTCCCCGTCCCCATCCAGCACATTGCCACCCCCCACCCCGCCCAACCCGACGGCCAGCACATCACAGTCCCCCACTCCGTCCGCGCGCTACGCATGCACCTCGCTCAAGTCATGCCTGGACGCCATCTGCAGGTCCAGCCCCGAACTCATCCAGGACCGCTCGCGCGACTGGTCCGTGTACCTCATGGATCCCCTCGAAGCAGACTGTGCCCCGGCCCAGCCGAGCAAGGCACACCATCCGGACATGGACCCCAACACCGTCGCGGTTGGCCTCGGGCTCATGTCGTGGGCTCTCGTCTCGGAGGAGCCTGTGACGGCGAACGGCACGCTCAAGGCGTCATCGGCGGGGCTGGAGATGCTCGAGTTGGTTTTTTCTCTGCGTTCGGTGTGTTCTCGCGTTGTTTGCAGATTGGATTAGGGCTGACTATTCTACGCGTAAAGACGGTGCCCATGGAGAAAGCTGCCCTTCCCGAGACCGTCCGTACATGGAGCCTTCCGCCACCAACCAATGCCACCGAGGCAAAGAAGCCCACGAAATATGCCCACACACGGTCTGCGCCTCAAAGGAGGGCCGCGCCTGCGACGTTGTCCGACGCGTTTCTTTCCGAAGACATTTACATCGGCCCCGAGAGGCCGCCTCTTGGTCGTCGACCACGTTCCAACACCACCGAGAAGCGAAAACACACGCGAAAAACTCCACTACCGGATGCGCAGCCTCAACCCGCCTCTGAGCCACCTGCGCCTAGCCCGCCTCAGCTCGCGCCGGACCCTCCACCACCTCCAGCGCCGCCAACGCCGTTGTCAGCAGAGGACCAGGAGAAGGTTCTCAACTTCCTGGCTGCTCTGGGCAGTGACGAACAGCGAAACCAGATGCTTTCGAGCGTTTTGTCGTTGATGAACGCGTCGGGTGGCGCGAGCAGTCCCGAGCTCATCAAAGCCGTGTCCAGTCTATCCAGTCTGCAGGCGCCTCCGCCGACGGCACCAGTAGCAACCACGTTCTCGCGAAGCGTGTCGCAGCCAGAGGGCGTTGCGCTCCTGGCACTGAACGCGCATCGCAAGAGTGCAGGCGCGGACGAGATCGTTCCTCTCAACAAGGAGAACGTCAACCCCGCGCTGTTCCAGCGGCACGGCAAAGAACCCAGCCCCCTCGGCGCTGCGTGGTCCGAGCCAAACTTGTCCAATCCCACCAACCAACCCCCGCTCCCGCTTTCGCGCAAACGCACCTTCAGCCAGTTATCAGATCACGGGGAACGACCACGTGCTCATTACTATCGCCAGCCAGAACAGGCGCTCGCGGTTCCCCCCGGTGGTCCCGTCGTCGCTGCCTCGTCTCCTGGACCGTCTTCTAGGCCGATGGCACCGCCCCCGCGACCAATCGTGTCCGCGTCGTCTCCGGTTCAGACGCTGGTGGGGGAATAAAGTGCCGGCGTGGGCGATCACGAATACCGCGACGCAGCCGCGTCTTTCGGAGGATGCGCTGCAGCGCGTGCAGCAGCGGCGCCAGCAGAAGGAGTTGGAGGACAAGGAGGTCAAGGATGCTCGGAGGAAGCGGGCTCGGGAGTCCAAGTTGCGGTTGAAGGAGGGCGGGAAAGGCCGAGCGAATACCGCTCCGGTGCAACGCGCGGTCTCCGGCCCAACGACGCCACTACGGTCGACGACGAACAACGTGCCGCTGCCTGGGCCGATCGCAGCGGTCACTGGGTTCTCTTTGCTTGTTGGACTGCAAACGCCTCGAACCAACAGCACCTCCAGCTTACCACGTGACTCGCCCACGACGCCGAAGAATGCGCCGACGACACCCTGTACGCCTCCGCGGAAGCGCGCGAACACGACTGGAGCGTCTTCGGGACCCAACTCGCTGTTCACTCCTGCCGAGGCAGATTTCTGGGACGGTAGTGGGCTGCTGGGGGTGCAGCGAACGCCGGTTTCGCCGTCGTGTCGCAAGGCGGAGGCGACCACCACCACTGCTGAAGCTGAGGATGGCGCGGCGGACGATTTGCTGGATCAGGAACTGGACAGTGCGTTCGAGGAGCTCAGTAGCTCGTGCCCTGTTGCATCTGGGGATGACGAAAACGACAACGCGGCGATGGACGAATACGAGACAGAGACGGACGAGGAGGTGCAGGTTCCGCCGAAACAGCACTGGGAGGGCTTGCCGCCGTCGTCCCCGCCCCCGCCGTCTAGCCCGTACATCCCACCGGCGATAATGCCTCCCAGTGAGGACGACGGCGCTGCATTCGAACTGGAGTTGGAGCTGGAGCCCGCTTCGGAACCAGAGTCATCGGCACCCGTCGGGGACACGAGCACGGCTAGCAGCGAGACGCCGTTCTCACTTGCTGCATTCGACGACTTCTTGAGCATGGACCCGTTTTCCGTTTCTGCATGTGCATCTGGGACGACGACGGCGGCGGCGGCGGACAACAGCATTTTTGACGAATTCTTGACGAACATGGGCTCGGACGACAGCCAGACGATCCGGGACTGGAGTAATTCTTTTGGGGTGCAGTTTGAGGGGACGGAGAATGAGCTTGGGCTTGATTTTAACGAGTTTCTTAATGTGAGCCGGCCGCTGTTGGAGGCTGCGGGCTCGGTTGGGGAGGGATTTGTGCTGGGTGTTGAGGGTGGGGGTGAGGGTGATGAGGGTGGGTTGGGGATGTTTGATGCTGCGAAGGCTGCGGAGTCGATGCATGCGTTGTTGCACGATTGTGTTGTTTAAGCGCATTTAGCGTACGCGTACGACGCGTGTAGATATCGTTGTTGTGTGTGTGTGTGTGTGTCGTTGAAGTGTACGAGCTCAAAAGTAACGTGACCAAACTGGGCGTAACACGGACACTGATGCTCAGCGAAAAGGCCAAGGGCAAACAACGCGCAATCGACCCTCCGCCGACTCCACCCACTCTTCCGCCGACGCGCGAGCTGGTCGTGCGCTTCACGGAAGGCACACCCGACATTACGCTCTCCGTCGGCGAGCATGACACGTTCAAGACCGTCAAGGAGCACATCCGGAGAGAGCGTCCGCCGCTGAGGAACAAACGGCTCCGGTTTATCTACTCGGGTGCGCTGCTGGCCGAGTCGACGGTGGTGTATTCGTGGTTGGCTGCGCTGGATGGGAAGCGCGGGAAGCAGCCCGAGGAGGAGGTGCAGCACCAGGCACAGCAGCCAGCGGCGACTACGTGGATCCACTGTTCGGTCGGACGCGAGATCGAAGAAGGCGAAGAGGAGAACGATCCGGAGCAGGTGCGTGCTTTCTGTGCCTTTTGTTTCTTCCTGAGCTGAATGTGCACAGAAACCAACACTGCGGCCTGCCCGAGGCTTCGACCGTTTAGCTTCCGTCGGCTTTTCCGAGGCGGACATTGCGAATTTCAGACAACAGTTTCACAGCCAGTCGTCTGCGAACTATCTCGACACCGATTTCGAGACCGAGGAAGAATGTGCGTCTCCACGTTATAATACCGCGTCTATATCGCAGCTGACTGGGATTTCAGACGACGAGCATGCCCGTTTAATGGAGGAGGAATGGATCGACTCTCTGGATAACGCGGGGACCGCTTCGCTCTCGCAGAACATGTCGCCAAGCAATCCAATCTTCTTGCAAGGCCTCCTCATTGGGTTCTTCTTCCCCATCCTCCCGTTGTTCTTCTTTCGCAATTCGCATCCACCTGCATTTTGGGACGACGGAACACAACAGGAACCAACAGGGACTGTTATCTTCTCGTGAGGATCTATCACAAGCAGCCCGGTGCTCGTTCTAATTCCAGCAGAAAATTTATGCAGGTCGGCATCGTCGTAGGCTTCATAATCAACGTTCTGTTCGGTGCATGGCGTCTGCTCCTCGCTTCGTGAAGCTCACGGACTTGTGTATGTGTTCATACATATGCTTAATCGAAAACAAAACCGTCGTTTACACGTCCCAAACAACTCGCCCCGACACCCATGCGTACCCATATCCGCGTTGCCAGAAGTTGCGCACCGTCTGACGGCCAAGACGCGGTATCGTCGCGTACGAGCCGCCAAGCTGCCGCAAGAGTCAGCACATGCAAGTCTTGGTGGGTGTGCTGGACATACCACTGTCTGGTGCTTGGTGTCGAAAAAGTCGGTCGAATAGCCCGTAAAGAGCTTCGTCGGCACCAGTCCGTCGTGTCCGTCAAACTGCGTCGTGGTCCATTCCCAGACACCGCCGTTGGTCCCGCGTCCTTGTTGGCTTTCCAGCCCTGTCGTCGCGCTATGTTCTGGTAAGTGGTTTGTTCAATGATGATTAACCTCTCTACTCACGGAACGGGATGCCAGTTTCTGAAACCCATGTTCGCGCCGCCTTCAAAGCCAACATCGTACGTGTCGAAGAAGAGACGCAGTTCGGGCTCAGTCGGCAGTCGCCCGCCTTTCGAGTTGGCATACGCCTCGAGGTCCTCGTACGTCGTGAGGACCGGCCAATGCGCAGCTACGTCCATCGGCACAAGGCCATAGATCGTCCGGACCTGAATCGTGTTGAGCTACCAGCGAGCACGTGACCACGAAAAGCGTACCTTGACTTGGCCGTCTTCCTCGACCCAGCTCTTCGGCAGCTCGGCTTTCCCGGCCAACCAGAACGAGAAGAACTCTTGGTTCGTTACCGGACGCCACGATGCCTTGAACTGGCCGACCTGGACCTCCCGCGCGGGACTTTCGTTGTCCCAGCCGTAGGTTCGGCCTTCCGCACGGAGTTCGTGCTCTGGCAGGAAGTCGTCGCCCTCCGAGTCGTTGTGGCCCATCGTGAGGGTCGTTGGCCCAAGAGTGACGGATTTCGAGCTCGGTTGAGGCATCGCGTCCCATTGCTGCTTCAACAAAGCCCAAGGAGGAGTCGCGAACCCGGCCGGCGGCAACGTCCCGGTGCCCGCCCGCTGGATGAGCATGTACAGCAGCGTCTATACACCACCGTCAGCGTCTGCTCGCAAATTCACCCGATATCATACCTCGACATGCCATCCCTCGTGCTCGAGCGTCATCACCAGCGTTCGCGCGATATTACGCGTCAGTTGGCGTCGGCCGGCGGTGATATCGTCGTACAGCTGCTGCAGCCGCGCTCGGACACCGTTGCGGAACATCATGATTGTCTCGAGCGACGGCCAGTCCTCGTCGAGCTCGGGGACCTCCGAGTGGTTGTGGCAGTGGTCGGGGTCATCGACGTGCGGGTCGATACCGCGCTGCGCGAATGGTGGTTTTCAATTTCAACTCGGATCGACGAGTGGGCGCAACTTACCTCGAAGATGTTCCAAAAATATTTCGGTTCGGTCGCGGAGCCGCCGATGGCTTTCGACAGAAGCATGTCGAGGAAGCTGCGAACGGGATCAGCATGTGCAGATCCTGATATGAGGACTATCTGCGTACGTGGGGATGTGGCCGATGTAGAACAGGCATCTGCGAACGAACGAGTTCAATCTCGGCTTGAACGGCAGAAAGAGCGGGTCAAAATTTGCTTACTTGTGCCGCAGATCAATTGGTTTTTGATGGAGCATTGATTTGGGGATCATCTTGAGAGTGACGAGGTCCCAGGCGCGCCAGAGGGTCCGCCATTCCTCCATCGTGGGGATGTTGCCTTCCACGCTATGGCTGGAAGAGGCGCTGAAGGACAGGGTGTGCGAAGCTGGAGGGAAGACCACCGTTGGGCGTTCGAGGATGTGGATGTTGAACGCGCCGCAGCCAGATGTAAGCGACAGAACGGGGCGCAGAGAAGCGAGAGAGAATTCGAGCAGATGGGCAGCTTGTGCGGGGTTGGTTGAAATAAACGGCTGCTGGAAAAATGTCATGATCAGCGATAGTCGACAACGACGCAAGCACAATACCTTCGCAGTCGACGCAGCAACGGTGCTTTCTCCCGCAGCGAAGAAATATTCGGTGCCCGCAGCTTTTTGAGCGGACCAGGTAGCCGGGCAAATGCCGAGCGCGGTCTGAGCAAAGTCAAACGCGGCGTTAGGGCCGGGGTTCTCTGTCGCGGCGGCGACGACGATAACGGCCATCAAGCCGCTTGGCGCGTGCTTGTCGAAGAGCGCTTCGACGACCTCTGCACGTAAGTCGGCCGAAGCGAGGACGACATGCGAGCCGACGGTGATGCCGACGTCCGACGACGACGAGCAAGACCGTGACGACGTGGCACTCGAGTGGGTGTCGACGGACTCGACGTCCGAGTCGGACGAAGGCGGAGAGGGCATGGACGGATGCAGGTCCGCGAAGGAGGGCAGCTGGATTGAGGTGAAAGCCATGGTGGGGGGAGGGTAGGCGGTCAGACAGGCCGTTGGCCGTTTTATACGCTCGTTTAGCTACCACGTAAATGGAGCGATATGATCATGAGGCATTTCGACGTGTCCAAGAGCCGCCCGATAAGGTGCAGGGTGTCTTGGCCGTTTCGTCGGTCTCTGAGGCCCAACGTGGTGAGCACCGGTATTTTTCGCTTCCAAAAGAGCCGTCGAGCTACTCGACTCATGCTTGAGTCCAACCAGCAGCAAACGGAGCTCCGTTGGGGCAGATACGCGCCGTCGCTGTGTGACTTGTTGCCGAAGGCCGTTTGGCACCGATGGCCCTAATGTGACGAATTCAGATAAGGCCGCGGCCAAAGGAAGCATCAGGGATCACGTGTATACGCGTGGACGAAGCCCGAAGGCGCGAAACGACGAGCGGGGGGCAGGAGAGGACGTTGGGGGACATGGGCGTTGAGTAGAAGCTGAGTAAGCCCATAAGATAAAGGTCGGCCACAAAGGCGAAAGTAGAAATCAGGGAATTGCGTGCTATTGCGTGCTCGATGGCGTGCTTGCCCGTGCCTTGTTGATGCATCTGACGAAGCTGATTGCCGTGTCACCAGCCGTCTAATCTTGTCAACAACCATCCTGATTCTGTACCTTACCAGGCATGGCGACGTCCGCTGGACACGCGCCCACTATCGCGGCTACCATGGCGGCCGGCCCATCCATAAGTACACACCATAACTGCCACTGACGCGATCCCATTCTCTTTCCCTTTCCTTTCCTTCTGTTAATATGCACGCTGCTCTCAGCCTCTGCAACTTTTCGGCTGCTTGGGTTCTCTTGTTTCTGGTTTCTTGGGTCCCATGGTGTTCTTCGCAGCCTCTGTATTACCGTGCAAGGCAAGTAATACGCGTCCGTATGTTATTTTTGGGTCTGACCTGGATACAGTCTTCCCTCAGTCGTATGTCCCACCTCGGTCTCGGTATTTGCAGTCCTAATAATGCTCAGACGTCGCGCTTGTCTGCTCGTGCAGCACCCGTCGACTCGACTGTTGAAATCGTGACGCTAAGCGTGTGCTTCGCGCTCGCCATTGTGGTCATCCTCATCGGGATTGTCTACTTGATCCAAGAGAAAAGCGCGCCGAAGAAACAATCCCGCACGTCTTACGCTCCGGCCCCTCAGGTCTACGTTCACGAAAAGCCTCTTCCGACACGTCCCTCCTCCACCGGCTCGGGCTCTCATGCCCGCTTCGACGACTCGGAGCACGCGCTCCTCCTGCTGCGCGCAATCTCCCCCGCGCACACACGGCAGGCGTCCGGCGCCCCGGACCCGCTCATCGTTATCCGGCCGCCACCCGTCGCCGAACCTGCCGTCGCCGCTGCCGTCTCTGCCGAGCAGCCGCTCCTGTCGCCGCTGCAGAAGAGCCAACTGCCGGGCTTCATCCCGCGCCCGCTGCCGTTCAACATCCCCGTCTCCGTTGCGCCCTCGGACGTCACCAGCATCCGCTCCGGCATCACGCAACAAACCCACAGCAGACACGGGCACGGGCGGAGGCACTCCGGAATGACCGGTTCGCCAGAGGAGCTCGACGAGGTTGCGGAGCAGCTCAAGAGCTACTACGTCCTCTCGGCGAACCATAACGCGGCCAATCCGGGTGGATTGGCGCCAGGCAGCCTCGCGCGCACTCACACGCGCTCGACGTCCTGGACTGCCCGATCTAGGGACGACTGGCTTTGATTTGACGACTTTTTGCATTGGTTTTGCTTTGTTTTCTTCTCTTCTTCTTGCATCATCGCACTCCTGGACGGACCTTTTGCATTTTTGACTGTAGCATTTTTGTATCCACCTTCATCCTGCACACATTCTCTAGACACCATACGTACAAGTTAGCCTTCATGTATAATCCCCATAATCACAACATAATTGATTCTGCATTCAAGGTGCAAACGACAACCGAATGGGTTATACACGAGTAGGTATTTAGCAGGGTGATAACATAAAGGACGACTACAGGGAGAACTGAAAGTATGTATAGTACGCGCAAGCCCCGTCCAAAAAAACTTCTCTATACCAAACCGCTTCCACCCATCCTAATCGTATCGCCCACGACGCGAATCGTCGCTGCAAGCACACGTCCAAGCAAACCCGCACCTCCGCCACTCGCCGCAGACGCAGCCAACAGCCTCCTCCGCACCAACTCGGCGTTACCCCCGGGAGGATCCGGCTGTCGTCTGGCCGCGCGTCGCCGAAGGAACAACGGGAGCACAAGCAGCAGCACAAACGTCGCAATGGACACAACGGAGAGTCGCGTCGTCGAGGTCAGGTACGGCGCGATGGACGCTTTAATGAGCGCGAACGTGGACGGCGGCTGCACTGCGCGTAGCGGGCCCGGATTATGTATCCGAGGAAGATGATGCTGCTGTTGGACGCGCGGAGGGGATGCGGTCGGCAGCGCGGTTGTGCGTTGTCGGGGAGTGACCGTGTGTGTTGATGCAGGGGACGAGGAGGCTCTGCGGTACGTTTCGGTTTTCAGAGCCGACCGGGCTCTTGGCGTGGCTGGCACGACAGTGTGCATGGACGCTGTCGAGGACAACGATGAAGAAGAGGATGAAGAGGATGGTGTGGGCGAATATGGTCGCGGAGAAGTGGAAGGCGGTGATGGGCTTGGCGCAGGTGGAGGCAGTCTTGCACTAATGGCTTGCGCATGAAGGTCCTGCAACGCGTGCTTGATACTCTGAAGCCATGAAAATGAGACTAGACAGCAGAAATGACAGTGGAACGCATATGTACCTGGCGCGCGTCGTGCGTTAGCTCCGACTCGTAGTCCAGGAACTCCTTCGCGTAATCCCATTGCTCCAGCTTGGGCAGCACATGCAGGCAATAGGCCTCCACAACCTTGCGGTAGTTTCCCTGCTCTTCGTCCGAGTCGATCGAGGCAGGCGAAGCGGAATAAGCTCGCGTCGCAAGCCAATCTTCGACGACAACGCGGCCCGCGTCCGGCGCATCGAGCTTGAGACTCGAATAGACCAGTGTCAAGATGACGGCGGAGGGGATGTAGAGTGCCTTTGGAGGGACACTGCGGGGGGGTGAAGAGGTCGAGGGACCGCCGGTATGCGGCAATCAAAAGAGAGTGTGGTGTTTGGGTGAGGAGTTCTCGGAGAGCGTCGGGGAGGTCTTTTGAGGGCGGAGTGGTGAAGACGGTTGTCTCGAGTGTGATCCTGAGGAGATCCCACTTGGACCGATGCGACGCAAAGTCGTCTGGCTGGTGGAATTGCTCTGGGGGCTGAAGCAAGGCAAACGCGGACTCGAGCAATGCATGGACGAGTGGGATTTCGCGGAGCAGGAAAGCGCGCGCGGCTCTGTTGTAGAGAGACTGCAGGGTCGCCAGTGGGCCTGCAGGCTTGAGGGAGCGGGGCTTTGGCTGGATGGTAGTGGTCGTGGTGGCGGTCGGCATGTAAGAGGCCGACTGACTGGCACGTGTTTCGTCCCTCTTCCTTCATGCCGCGACGCGCCAGGGTTCACTGTGTCTCCCTCCGCTCGTCTCTCGTAAACCTCCCCATCTCCCTCTACGGCCCTCTCGTAGAGCGCAGCATCGTGCGTCGCGTCGTCCATTCAAAGTCTCCGAATGAATGCCGCTTTCTAGCGCCCACAACATCTAGCTGTCCACCTCACATTCGTAAATGCCGACAAGACAGAAGTTTTTGTAGGATGGACAGGAATGGCCTCCGCGTCCTCCTTAGCCCAGTTCAACTCCTCCGACTCAAGTGACAGAGGGCTGGAGACGGTAGAAATCGACCCGCAGTATGCCGCGAGTCTGGGGTTGAAGCAAAACGACCTCGTGCGTCCCCCATCTCTTGCTGTGCGTCTCACCCATGGACCTAGGTCGAAATTGGACTGATTCATGACCTGCCGTCCGCGTCGTCGGTAGCCACAGAGCCACTTACGGCCGACGACTGGGAGATTATCGTTTGTGTGCCTGTTCCTCTTTCATGCTGCTCTGATGATTCGGATTCAGGAAATCCACGCCACGCATGTTGAATCTACTCTGCTTTCTCAAGTCCGTGTCGCCAAAGTCGGGCAAGAAATCGACGTCTGGGTTCTTGGCAGGACACGCGTCCGGTTACGAGTTGGTGCGTGCCTCTTCGCTTCGACAATTACCCATATCGACTCACAGCGCGTAGTTTCGCTAGTGCCCGAGTCCAAAGGGAACGCTTTACTGCTTACCACCAACACCGAAGTTTCCATTTCTCCGAAACTTCATGGCAAAAAGGCTTCGACTTCGGCCTCTGCTCCCAAACCCGTCAACGGCATCGCCCATCCAACACCCACACCCGCGCCAGAACCAAAACCTCCAATATCGACTGAACGCCTACGCGTCATCCGGCCCGAACTCGCGAACCTTCCCTTCTCCGAACATTCGGGGCCGGAATTACTCGCATTGGTCCCCCCAAAGACTTTCGCGCTCCTCTATCCTGACATCGACGCGACCGAAGACGCATACCACCGCGTCCTCATCAAGCGGCTTTCACCACCAACAGACCCACTCGCAAATACATCATCATCATCATCAAGCGCGCCTGCGCCTGCTCCCAAGGTTCTGAAAGCCGGTGGATCTTCCGAGCCTGCAATACCCGACGAGGACCCCGCGGAAATGTTTGTGAAAGGCGCTGAAGGTGTTCCGGACGGACACATTGTGCTTCCACCGGTGAAAGGGATAGATGAGTGGGATCTCATTAGGTACTTGTTCTTCCGGGAATCATCATGTCGGATACGTAGTGAATGCATTTCCAGACTCTCCAAACACCCCGAACATGCTCAGAGACGAGCGACGCGATCCGCTGTCCGTTTAACGGAGACTACGTGCGTTCGGAACATATCCACCAACGAGGCATCACGCTTAAATCCCTCGTAGCTCGTCCCCGCAGCTCTTGGCCGGCGTCGACGATCTCCTCGCACGCTGTTCTCAATTTTGCATTCGCAAATTCGCGATGCATGCAGTCGCCGATACCGTCCACGGAGGTGGGTTGTTTCCTTTCGACGTCTACCTCAACAACTCACAAGTCGGTCTACAGTTTCGTCAATCCTGCTAACCGGCCGCTCTGGAAGCGGGAAAACCTCAATCGTGCGGTCGGTCGCGAAGAGGTTACAGTCGGACCCTCAGGCGCTGTCGTGTAAGCTATCTTGATTTCATGCCTTACAATCATCGACTGAGCCTCGCAGACACATTATACGTCGATGTCTCCCGCATCGCTAACCAACCCCTACCCGTCGTCAAGTCCCTTCTGAGCTACTGGCTCGACAAGGCCATCTGGCACCGACCCAGTGTCCTCATCTTGGACAACATCGAAAAACTCCTCGGTGCAGAGGCGGAGGTGTGTCTGCTCCTTCTCAAAAAAAAAAGGTGCTCAACCACACACAAAGCACGCAGACTCCTTCCGGACGCGTCAAATCACCGAACTCTTCATCTCCATCTACTCGTCCTCCGCGCGCTCGAACCGCACCGACTCGCGGGGCGTCGTCCTACTCGCGACAGCCGCGTCACCCGCGAGCTTACATCCGCGCCTCAACCGCGCACACATATTTGAAGAGGCTCTGACCATCCGGCCGCCCAACAAGGCCGCGCGAAAAGAGGTGAATGCTTCCTGTTCCAGATATGCGATCACGTGATCTGACGCGCGAGGACAGATCCTCGCGCATATGGTGCAGGAGCGCTTACACGCCGCAAGGGACATGAAAATAGACCCGGACAAACCTCTTAACTATGCCGCTATCGCGACGCAGACGGAGGGGTACTCCGCGGTTGATTTGCAGGACCTCGTCGCGAGAGCGGTACACCAGATGGCTATGCGCTCGTCTGCGGACAATTCATTGGTGCGATGCACACCTGGTCGTGGATTTGGCTGAACGCTGGAACAGCCCCGACTTACCCCGACCGACTTTGAGCTCGCGCAGGTCGACTTCGTGCCGCTCTCCTTGAGGGAAACGAAGCTACAAAAGTCAGAAACCTCCTGGGAGGATATCGGAGGCCTCCATGAAACGCGCCGGGTCCTCCGCGAGACGCTCGAATGGCCCACGAAATACGGACCAATCTTCGCGCAATCGCCTCTACGGCTTCGTTCCGGGTGCGTTGCTCCCGTCCAACCTTTTCAGTGCCCTCAGGCTGAATCCGCGTAGGCTGTTGCTCTACGGCTACCCCGGATGCGGAAAGACCCTGCTCGCGTCCGCGGTCGCGAAGGAGTGCGGGCTGAACTTTATTAGCGTCAAGGGACCCGAGATCCTCAACAAGTACATCGGCGCTAGTGAACAGTCCGTGCGTGCTTTAGTTCCTGTTCCTCGCATGGCATCCCGCTTATGGGTTCAGGTACGCGATTTGTTCGAACGCGCGTCCGCGGCCAAGCCATGCGTCTTGTTCTTTGACGAGTTCGATTCAATCGCTCCGAAAAGGCATGTCCTCACTACTTCTTTCATTTCGACCGTCTTCTTATTGAACTGCTTTACTACAGAGGACACGACAGCACTGGCGTCACCGACCGTGTCGTGAACCAAATGCTGACCCAGATGGACGGCGCGGAAGGACTCGATGGGGTATACGTGCTTGCTGCGACCAGGTACCGATATCCCCGCTTCGCGAATCGATCACAGTTAAAAATGAACGATATTCTAGCCGTCCCGATCTCATCGACTCGGCGCTTCTCCGACCAGGGCGACTGGACAAGTCCCTGCTGTGCAGCATGCCCACCGTCGAGGACCGCAAAGACGCAAGCTCACTTCACAGCTGTTATTTCATTCCGTGCTGATAGGCAATGAACCGACAGATCCTGCGCGCCGTCTCGCGCAAAGTCACCCTCGCGCCCGAACTCGACCTAGAAGAAATCGCCCAAGCAACAGAGGGATTCTCCGGCGCAGACCTCCAAGCGCTAATCTACAACGCGCATCTCGAAGTCGTGCACTCGTCGCTCTCCAACGCAACGCCGAGCGGCGAGCGGAATTCCGGTCGATTCGAAGAGGCACCCGTCGAGTTCAAGATCATCGGTGGCTCTTCGAAGCAGGTAACGAGCAGAGCGGACGATATGGCGTTGCAGCGACGGGTACGAGTGGTTTCTTCATGTTCACACGGATTTCCTTGCTGAGAGATACAGCTTCGGCAAATCATGTCTTCTCAAACCAAAATCGAAACATCGAAAACTGCTACACCAGCAGCCCCCAAAACTGTGCGCTTGAAACCAAGCCTCGTAGCCTGGGGATCTCACTTTCTGCAGCACCAAGTCACCTCCGATCACGTGGCAAAAGTACTCAAGACGATGCGGCCATCTGTTTCGTTGGAAGAACGGCAAAGATTGGATCGAATGTACGCCCGATGGTCACATCCAAATCCAACACTCATCGTCGTCAGATACCGCGCCTTCGCCTCGGACCGCAGCGGCGACATGGAAACCCCACCAGAAAACAGCGGGATCGGGAATCGCGTCTCCCTCGCATAAAATTATGGGTGTAATGAGTGAGATGCATGCAAGCTAAAAACTACAGTACAAATGCATTGGCATGGTCATGGTATAACGCTTGGAGACGTCCGGGGACAACTAAATGCAAACGAGTTGGGAAACGAATGGTAAGAACCCCAATAAAGGCCCATGGATTACGTGCGCGCAAGAACACAAGAAAAAGAAACCGAAATCATCATCATCATTGCAGCTTCATCAACCCCTTCATGGCGTTGGCAATCGCAAAGCTCGACTTGGCCATAACCTGCCGCGACTCCTTGGTCACCTCGGGCTGCGCCTGCACCTCGCTGAGGCGATTGGCGTGGTCACTGAGCTCGCGCAGGATCTCGTTGCCTTGAGCTGCCGTCGCAGGCGGCAGGTTGTCGTTGCAAACGGCAACAATGCTCGACACAATCGTGATGATCTGCGTGAGGTTCTCGTTGAGAGTCGGCGACGGCGTTGGGCTGCGGACGCCAGACAGCACGCTCTGGATCGCGTACACGATCGACTCCGTTTGGGCCTCGAGATACGGCTGCGAGATTGTTAGTATTTAGCGAACAAGCGCAGACAGAAATCTCACCTTGAGCTCGGCCCAAGCATCTTCAGAGCCATCTGCAACGGTAGAGTCGTTGTTTGGCTGATCAAAGATTGGTGGAGGAGAGTTGGTGTTCTCCGAGCTGGAGTTATCCGAAGGTGGCCGACGACGCGAGTCGTATGAGGGTGAAACCGGACTACGCAGACGGCTAGCAGCGCTGCGCGCCGAGCTGGTGGACTGCGCTGCACTCGCCTTCCGCTGATGACCCATGCTCGGTGATGCGGGTTTGGGCGACGACGCCTTGCCCTCGTCAACGGAGCGCAACGACGAAGAGTAGCCATTTGAAGCCGATGTAGCAGCGTAGACCAAAGCCTCCTGCTCAGCCCTAGTGGCCTTGCGGATGCAGACGGTCCGGGCAATCTCAGTAACAGTTGCCGCCACGTGACTCGCTGCTGCATCGAGCAAGCTGACTGGCGACATCCCGGCGCTGGTTGCATGCGTCTTGCTGGCCGTCACAAGATTACTCAGCGTGGCCTCCGCCCGCTCGCGCAGCGACCCAAGAGCATCAGGGTCCACCTCAGATCGGTCACGTGTCGGTCGAGCTTCAAACGCACGGACATCGTCGATGATGCTGGTGACGGCGTTGACCACGGCCTTCATGGGCGTCAACACACGCGTCGGCGCGTTGGAGCGTCCGGCAGTGAGAAGCGTGTCGACCGCAGTCAGGAATGCGGTGATGTGGATGTCGACAACACCGCCGTCTGCTGAGGTGGGCAGCTGGTCTTCGGGGCGGTCCATCTTCGGCGCCTGTATGAACAACTGGGACGTCGCTGAAAAGAGTCATAAGCTATCTGATTTCGCTCAATAAAGTGGGTCAAGTACCTTTGAAGCTGCGCAACTCGGTCTTGGCCTGCTCGTATTTGCGCTTGTAGTCCTTCAGTTGGATCTCCAGCTCGCGAATCGTTTGCGCATCCGAGTCCTTGGCAGCTGCCAGCTCGTCGTTCCGGTGCGACAAGTCGGCGAGTTCAGTGAGCAGGTTTTCGAGATCGTTGCGGAGCTGCTCGACGCCCTCGGTGTCTGCCCCACCGCCTGGATTCAACTCGCGTTCTTCCTCGAGCTGATCGCAGCGTTCTTGGAGCCTCCGGATTTCGTCTGCATCGTCCTGAGCCTTGCGCGCAGAACGGTCCTTGTCGCGTTGGCGGGATTCGCGGAGATCGTCCAGTTCCCGCTGCAAAGCCCGCATAGCGGTCGTCTGCTCCTCCGCACGGCGTACCATAGCGTTGAGCTCATCTTCCAACTGCCGCACCCGTCCTTCGCTCTCCTCCATCTGACGTTCCCGATCAGCGCCCTCGTCACGTTGACGCTCCAGTGTCGAGATTTGCGACTGCATGGTCGCGATGCGGTACTCGTAGTCCTGCCGCATCTTGTCTGTCTCGTCAGACATGTTCGTCCGCTCTCGGTCTCTCGAGCGGTCCCGGTCACGGCTCATCTCGCGCTCGCGGCTCATATCTCTGTCCCTGTCCCGGTTCCGATCTCGGTCGCGGCCGAACCTATTGTCGTCCTCGTCTTCGTCCTTGAACAAACGCGCTCCAAGGGCATTCAAGCCGCCGGCGGGGGTCTGGGGACTGAAGGGATAGTCGCTGGCGGTGTCCGGCGGCTCGGGGTCGGCATCTGCCCGGTCACGGTCGTCGAATGTCGAGCCAGCACTCTCGCGGGCCTCGCGTCCATAAGGCACCTCGATGTACTCTTCCTCGATCGTACTCTTGTTCGGAATGATGACCGTGTTGCCGGCGGTGGTGCTCTGTTGCTGAGCAGTGAGGTTGCTGCTGTCGCTCATGCCGCCAATACTGCCTCCGCCGTTCCGCGGAGAGCGGTATTCGTCCGATCGTTTAGTCGTGTCTTGCGAAGGCTTTCGCCTCGAAGAGTTGCTAGCGGCGTAGGTGTTGTCGTCACCGCTAGTCCGACCATTGTAGTCGGCGCTTCGCCGGCCATAATCATCACTCGGACGACGGCGATCCTCGGATGGTCGACGACTGCTGACGCTCCCATAACCACTGTCCGGTGGACGGTCTGCCGACGCACGTCCATTGCCTCGTGGCGGAGGACTAGCAGGGAACTCCGACGCGGGATAGTCGTCGTAGTTGGAGCCGGGGGTGATGTTGCCTGATGCCTAGAAGCAGTCCATGTTAGGGCGGTTGTTGCCAGCAACACGAGGCGGGGGCGACGCACATCCTCTTTGAACTCGGGATATCGACGGCCCAGCTCAAAGTAGACGTCGCTGGAGAGGTCCTCGAAACGGGTCACTGGAAGTGTGGCCAATTTCTGTCGGGCCTGGTTCCGTTTGGGATGGAACTCTTCGCGGACGGGCAGGAAGGGAACTGAGCAAGGATGAGGGAGGTTCTGTGGCATAGGGTGTGTACACGCGCCTTCTTTCTCCTGCTTCCTCCGTATGAGCTCGTCGTACACGTCGGTGGAAAGCTCGTGGAATTGTTGGATGGTCAAACGTGTGAGCTTTTGGCGGGCAGACGATCGCGAATTAGGCGCAGCTGGAGCATATTCAGAGCACGACAGAGGGCCGGAGGAGGCATACCCTTGGCCAGATAAGCGGCGAGGTAGCGGTCGAGCTCATTAAAGTGGACTTCGGACACGGCGCGATAGTCGATTGGGGGAAGGGGAGGGGCATTCTTTGCTCGGTAGGAGTCTGTCCTGTAGTTGGAGATACCGGAGAACGCGGTCCCAGTCGGCGACGGGGCTCGCGAACGGCCAGCCGGTTTCATCGTCGTGGTTGCCGCGAGGCAGGCGTTGGTGATTTACGTAAGACTCCATCAACCTATTCTTCTTCCCGTTTGGGCCTCTCGCGTCCTTCTAGGCCTAATTCTACGCTAACTGCCTTAAAACGTGGTGGAAGCCACCTTCGAGCTTGGGGAGGCAATCTGGCAACCTTTTCTTGTGCCGTCGATCCTCTATCTGATGGCTGGGTATTCCGTGATGGCAGCGGCAGAGGTTCTTACAGGCGCGTCCATCTCGCGTCCGTTTTTATAACGCCCCCGAGCTATGGACGTCGAGGAATTCCGCAAGGCTGGAAAGGCGGCCATCGACCATATCGCAGATTACTATGCCGGCGCCATCGACTCTCTCCCGGTCAACAGTCTCGTGCAGCCAGGATATCTCCCGCCTCTCCTTCCCGATGCGCCGCCTGAACAAGGCGAAGACTTCTCTGCGATAACCGAAGACTACCACAAACTTATCATGCCTGGATTGACGCACTGGCAACATCCTGAATTCATGGCATATTTTCCGACTGCAAGCAGCTTCGAGGTTTCGAGTGTTTTCGACCTCGAGGGGATTATCTGTTCATCTTTTTGCAGGCCATTCTCGGCGATTTATATGCATTATCTATCCCCACTCCCGGATTCAATGTGAGTTGTTATTGCCAGTGTCGTCGGGGCTGAGTTGAAGCTAAATTGTTATCCCAGTGGACATGCAGCCCAGCAGCCACTGAGCTCGAAATCGTCGTGATGGATTGGGCCGCCAAGCTACTACATCTAGACCCAGCGTTCTACAACGCGAGCGGTGTCGGAGGCGGCGCGCTGCAAACGACCGCAAGCGACTCGGCTCTCATCGCTGTAGTTGCTGCGCGCGAACGCTTCATGGCCCTGCACGCAGATGACCCACCCAATCTGGCAAATCTGGTCATCTACGTCTCGACCCAGACGCACTCTTTGGGTCTCAAAGCGGGCAAGGTCCTCGGACTGCGTGTTCGGGCCCTCGAAGTCCGCGCTGAAGACGGTTATGCGCTGAGAGGCGAGACTCTTTCACGTGCTCTGGAGGAAGACAAGGCTGCTGGAAATCGACCCTTTGTTTTAAGTGAGCTTGTGGATTCCTACATGCTTTGATCTGCTTCTCAACAAGCACAGTTGCAACAGTAGGAACCACATCTTCAGGCGCGGTGGACAGCATGGCTGAAATCGGGAACAGCCGTAGGTCCTCTATTCTGCTCCGAATCGCTTGTTAACGACCACAGTCAAATCTCATCCCGATGTATGGCTTCATGTCGACGCCGCCTGGGCCGGAATCGCGCTTTGCTGCCCAGAAACACACGACCAGCTCCAATTAGCGGACCTCAACCTCTTCATGGACTCCTTCTGCACCAACTTCCACAAAGTGAGCACTCCCGAATATTTTCGATGCTAGTCCCAGACTTCGTTCACAGTGGGGTCTCGTTAACTTCGATTGCTCGACCCTCTGGGTCCGCGACCGCAAAGCCCTCACAACCGCACTTGACATCACCCCACCGTTCCTACGCACCGCCCAAGGCGACGCAGGCGCCATCGACTACCGCAACTGGCACCTCGCTTTGGGCCGGCGCTTCCGCTCCCTGAAGCTCTGGTTCGCCCTCCGAGGCTTCGGCGTCGAAGGATTCCGAAAACACATCCGCCACGCGATCGCACTGAACCAAACATTCGCTGCACTCGTCACCAAGTCGGAGCTTCTCGAACTCGTTACACCGCCGTCGCTCGCCTTGTCCGTCATCCGACTGGCACCGCCAAACGTAGCCGCAGACGCGCTGAACGGGTTGAACACGGCACTCTACGCTCGCCTCAGCGCGAGACCGGACGTTGCGTTGACGCAGACGACGCTCAACGGGGTGTTCTGCATCCGAGTGGCGATCGGGTCACCTCGCACGACAGAGGAGAACATCCGCAGGACCTTCGACGCGATCATCGAGGAAGCAAAAGTCGTTTTGGGAGAGCTGAAATAAGTAGATATCGATATGTCTGATCCCGTGACCAGAATAAACTTAGAACAATCTGCGACGACTGCTAATAACAAGGGGCAACGGCGACAAAGGCGACTTGTTGTCCTCCGGGGATGACGATCTGGAGCCGGGGAAGGCGTGAATTCGTAAATCGACGACCTGGAAAAGCCAAAAAAGTTCAAGCTTGTACACCGCAGCGAGGAGCGACACGCAACGCACTCACTCCAATGTGGGCCATGAATTTGTTGAGATTGCGCTCGCGAGAAACATCCACAGCCGCCTCACTTGGAGCTGGAGAGTCGATCGGTGTAGTGGGCACGGCGACATCGTCCAGCTTGTACTCCCTCACTAACGTCTCTGCCTCCTCAGATTTGAGCGCGAATAATGTTTGCAAGTCGCGAGGAAATAGCGGAGAAGCTGTTGGGGGCGTTTCATCGACGGACTCGACTGTCTCCGATTCAGATGGTGGCGGGAGGTCGTCAGAATGGGGCATTGGCGACTGTTCAGAGGTCGGGAGTGGGCGCAGAAGGGGACGTAGCTCTTCGGTGAGCGAGTCCGGCCCAAGAGTGGCGTTGTGCTGGCGCGCTTGGCTGGTAAAGCGGCTCAGTCGAGCACGATGCCGCATAGAGAACGGCTTACGAGTTGTGAAGACTCCGTTGAACCTCGAAAATCTGCCGTTTGTGCGTCTTGATTTTCTGGCGCAGATGCTCCGGTACTTGGACGTTGAGCTATCCGATTGCTAAGCCCACCTTAACGAGATTAAGCTCATCCACCGACCTGTTCCGCGACCCGTTCTCTGACCTGTGGTGCAAGCGTCGCGCGAACGTGAGCCTTGACATGCTCTGACAAGGACTGGTTCACGGCTTCGTCCAAGAGTTGTCGCATCTCAACAGCACGAAGCTTTTGGTCAGCTAGCTGCTTCTCCAGCTGCGCTCGTAGTTTCTTGAGCTGGAAAACTCGTCAGGAAGGATATTAGAGAATCAAGAGGTTCGCGTACATGCTCTGCAGCTTTCAGAGTCGGAGCAAGCGACGCCACTCGGCCGCTTTGTTCGTCCAACGCATCGAAAGTCCCCGACAGCACGCCGATTACTTTCTTCATCGTGGCCACAAGGCTGCCCACCGCGATGAGCTCTGGCGTCAGCTCGAAGTTGAGCGCCAGCGGCTGCTTGCCGGCTGACAGAGGCGGCGGGGTCGCAGGTGGCAGAGTCGTCGTTATCGAGAGTTTTGGCTTGAGATCGCACTCTTGAGACGCGGTGGGTACGGCGGGGTCCGCAGACATGCTCAGCGGTGGGAGATAAGCTGTAGAGATGGGCTGCTATAAGTAATCGGCTGCGGCCACGAGTATGGCGGAAGTAGAGAGCCCATTGCACGCGTAATTGTGGACACCTTCGAAGAGGTCGTGGATCCCTCGGCGTCTCTCTGCGAGTTCGGCCATCAGTCGCGTCACTAAATTTTCTTCGGGCCTGTCTGCCAAGTTGCTCTTGCTCCCCGTCCTCCATGGTCGCGCCCTCCAACTTCCTGCCGTGAACCAGCCCAACCCGCACCATGCGTATGCATCCGTGCCCACCTCCTCTGTCCTAGACCCACCCCACGGTGTGTGCCTTTCTCAGCTTCTCTGCGAGATGATATCCAATTTTGTGCCGAGTGTCTTGCACGAGGAGGCCTCATTTTGTCATAGTTACACTGACTCTCTGCTTCTGCGTCTTTCTCCTTCCTGAAGCTGACCATTCTTCAGGTCGTTGAAGCCGTAGACGGTCATCCGGGCCACGCACGCGAGGTACGCGTCACTCGTTTTTCCTTCCTCCTCCCCGTTTCCGCGATGAGCCATATACAATCAAACTAGAGTATCTGAGCCAATGGCCGTGCTTTTACTTGCATTTTTCTGAACCTTTTTCTTCTGCTTCGCGTTGTTTGGAAAGTCAGCAGCTGACATTGCTCTCAGCACTCTGCACGATGACTTATGTCCACCTCAACCCCGACCCCATATTGGTGAGCCCGAGTTCCCTTTCTCTTGGATGAAAAACAAGGAATTACCGCCTGAGCCTTCGGGCCCTGACGACAATTCCATGGCTGTTTTTATAACTCTGAGCCTTTCCTTTCCTGTTGCTTGGTCTTGGACGCTTGCTGACCATGTTCCCCCAGATGTACGTTGCCACCGTTCCCATTCTTCGCATGATGCTTTTTCACGACGGTCTTCGTACCTGCATGCCGAAAATGCCCGCCACAGCTCAAAACTTCGGGCACCCCCTCTGATTCTTCTTCGCCCTCATCTGCTGCGCGCATCTCATTGCTCAACGTTTTCCAGACATGTCGACGGTCTTGAGAGAATGCGACGCGACCATTGGTGAGTAGTCGCATCTTCTCTTGGCACGACGAAAAACAAGGAATTACCGCCTGAGCTTTCGAGCGTTGACGACAATTCCATGGCTGTATTTTTTTTTACATCTGACCTTTCTCTTGCTCGTCTCATCCTTGTTTTCCAAGTATGCTGACGACGTTTCCAGACTCAAAGTCGTGCTGGTCAACATTCTTGGATGGTGAGTTGCTAGTTCATCTCCTTGCATGATGTTTTCTACACGACGGTCTTCGTACCTCCATGCCGAAAATGCCCGCCACAGCTCAATTTCTCGGGCACCCCTCTCTGATCCTTCAACTCTCACTGTATCTGCACGACGCTAACTCGCTTGCAGGTCAAACTGTGAGTGCTGGTCCACGACGTCTGCTTTCGCGATGAGCCCAAGAAAAAAAAAATATCAACTAGAAGCTGTTGCTTAGCCCTCGGGCCTTGATTATTCTTCCTACTCTCTGACCTCTCCTTTCCTGTGAGGATATCGCGCTCATCTACTGCGTACAGGTGCTCGTAGACAGGCGCGTATTGTGGTAGAGTACCGTACTGCGAATGGGATCCATGTCACACGTGACCATGAAGGCTTCTCCCGAACCTCCACCACCAAAGCGTCAGTGGCCCAGTTTGCGATGGGTCCTACGCTCTATCGCGGCTGCCTTCGTCGTGTCTCGCTTGTACCACCTTCATACGCGTCAAGCTTACACTATCTGCTCGCAAAACGCGTCCAAGTCGATATACACCGTAGACGCGGCAATCCCGCAAGCTGAATGTATATCCGTGCAAGATGGTCGCATAGCTGCTGTCGGAGACTATGGTGCTTCTTCTCCGCCTTCCTCTTCGTCCAAATAACCATTTTACCAGCCTCCGTACAACAAAATCGCACCTGGACTGAACGCTTCTTCGGCCCGAGCATACACACACTCTCCGCGGGGCAAATCATAGTCCCAGGACTGGCCGACGCGCATGCCCACCTCCTCCAACAAGGACAAAAGATGCAGCTCGAGCTGGACGGCGCCGCGTCCATCGACGAGGTCGTTGAGCGTATCAAGCGTTACATCCTCGCGAACCCGAAGGTTCACGAAGATCCGACGCGTTGGATTCGGGGGATAGGCTGGGACCAGGGGAAGTGGGACGGGAAGTTTCCGACAGCGGTGCGTGTTTCGTCTGCTCTGGGTGTTTCTGCAGGCTCAACGCGGCCCAGGCGGATTTATCGCGCGATCCTTTACTTCGAGGCCGACCTATCCTACTATACCGCGTCGATGTCCACGTTTCTTGGGTATCCGAGCGGTACGTACCGCGTTAAACCACCGCACCCGGACGCTCATTGCGCCTTGCAGTGTCCTGGAGCTCATGGGACCACTCCCGGACGATTCTGAAATCGAAGGCGGCAGCATCGTTCGCGACAGCGACGGCAACCCCACAGGAATCTTCCTCGACAACGCGATGACACTCGTACCAAGTCCACCGTGGACACCCGACGAATATACAGACTACTTCAATGCCGCGGTTGGCGAGGCGCTCAAGTACGGACTTACGAGCGTTCATGACGCTGCTACCGAACCTGATTCTGTCGCGTTCTTGAAAGAGTACGTTTCTTCTGCTCATCGTTGTAATTGAGACTGAATTGTTGTGTACAGAATGGCTGAAGCTGGAAAGCTCCCTGTTTGTTGTCGACTGATAGGTTGGACTGGTGCTCATGAGAGCAGATTCGGCTATATCTCATGGCCGTTCCGTTCGCCGAGAATTTCACTGGTTGGGAACCGAGCAAGCTCCAACGACTCGTCAATTATGGGCCTCAAGGACATCTCACACTCCGAAGCGTGAAGTTGTTCACCGATGGTGGGCTACTTCCCTCCCGATGATGTTCTTTCGATACTGAAAACTACAGGCGCCCTTGGCTCGTGGGGAGCTGCACTACGCGAACCATACTCTGATAAACCAGAGACGAAAGGAATCATGAGATCGTCTCCCGAGACTATGGATCAGCTCATCCGCGCAGCATGGGATGCGAAGCTGCAAGTCGTGCGTTCCAAACCGTTCACATACCTCAAGACTGAATGGCATCATTAGAATGTACATTGCATCGGCGACCGCGCCAACGAAGTCGTCCTCGACGTCTTCGAAGCCATCCTGGCTGAAGAAGCGCGCCACGGGCAAACCGATATTTCAGTATTCCGCCCTCGAATTGAGCACGCGCAGATTATGCAGCTCTCGGATTTGGAGCGTATAAGCAGACTGGGAGGTGCGCGCAACTGTACCTACATCCACACTCGCCCTCACGTGATCCAGTTATACCCAGCGTTCAGCCTACACACGCGACGAGCGACATGTTCTACGCAGTGACGCGACTCGGGCCAGAGCGTATCAAGGGTGCTTACGCGTATCGGACGCTGCTTGAGCTCCAGTGAGACCGACTCTTTTTTAAGATGCTTCGAGTGCCTGATCGCTCGCTTACAGAACGTCACCGCAACGCGCACACGTGCTGCCTTTAGGCTCCGATTTCCCGGTGGAAGGCGTAAATCCTTTGCTTGGGTTCTACGCTGCCGTATCGCGTTTGACGCCCGAGGGCACATCGCCTCACGGAGACGGAGGCTGGTAAATACGTTTTTTGAACCTTGCTGTTGGTGCTAATTGTCTTCCAAGGTTCACGAACGAGCGCCTGACGCGAGAACAAGCTCTAAAGGGAATGACCTTGGACGCCGCCTACGCCTCGTTCGCCGAAAGCGAACTCGGGTCACTGAGCGTTTCCAAGCGAGCCGACTTCGTGGTCTTGGACCGCGACATAATGCGTGTCCCCGTTGCGGAAATCCTGCAGACGAGGGTGCTGACGACCGTGATTGACGGGAGCGTAGCCTGGGGCACGCTCGGCGATTCGAAACCATGGTGGAAGCGCATTTTCGAGGAACTAATCTACTCATGGTGATGCGCGGTGTTCCAGCGGGCTGCTATGCAGTTTGCAGAGCGCTTCAGAGAATATTTAGAAGAACACAACGTTTGTGAAATCGTCTACATCGAGCCGATACGATTTATATATCCTGATAATCTTAAGGCTTCTTGCCAAACACCGTCTCCTCGAGCACCGTCCCATTCTCCAACACGATCTTCTCCGTCGACACCATCACAACCAGCACACGGCAAACCTCCTTGGTGCGATTGTGCCACGCATGGTTCGCCCCGCGCTGCACCATAACCTCCCCAGTCTTGATCGTCTTCTCCTCTCCATTGTCGAGCGCCAGCACGATCTCGCCTGACAGGACGACGGCGTAGTCGACGCTGAGCGTGCGGTGCATCGGCGCACTGGCACCCGGCATAAAGTCCGTGGTGCAAAAGACCACACCGCCGGCAGGGCAACGCGGGAGCACCTTGGAGAGCTCGGGGAACGGCGCGGTGTTGGACGCGGGGACGCTCGCCGCCATGTGGATGTTGGTGAAGCGGCTGCCGTTGGGCCCGAACGGCGCGAACTGCTCGAGCGTGTTGTCGAAAGTGAAGACGGAGGTACCGTCGGCGTTGTGCCCAGTCGTGACGACGCGGATGTCTGGGAGCTGGTTGATAGTGGTAGAAGAGGCCATTTGAAGCGCTTGGGTTTGCTCGTTGGTTGGTTGTTGCTGCTTGAGAGGGCGCTGGTCGTTCTTTTATAGGATGCAGAGTCGGGTGAACGGACAGGAGGGTTGCCTTTTCGACATTGATGCGCTCCCCGGCAAAACGGTGACGATCTTGCTCTTCTGGTAACTGAATGCAGCTTCAACCGCAACGTCGAGGAACGAAAACGGGCACAGTGCGGGGTTGGCGGAATTGCATCGAACGTGCACAGACTTGCGCAGTAGATCGTTGTTGGGGGAGGAGGCAAGGGTCGATTCGAGCACTGGCACATGCATGTGATGGCCCACTCTCTAACTTTCTACCAACTACATCTAATCTGCAATCGGTCTCGCCACAAGGTTGCTCGACTGCGGCCCACGATAGATCCTCTCCAGGCGCCACCCCGTACGCTTCAGCAACGCAACAAACCCGTCCACCGTACGCTCCGTTGCACCAAGCAAATTATGCATCGCCATATCGTAGTGGTAGTTCGCCTCGGCCGCAAGTCCCCAATTCGGGAGCAACGGCTCCGGAGCAGGGTCCATCGCGGCGCCGGGGATGTTCTTGAGCGCGTCGGGGTCGATGGACTCGACGGCCGATGCGGGACGGACGACGCGGTCGATGATGAGGAGCTGCGTATCGGGGCTTGCGGCTGCGCGGAGGTGTTGAAGGAGTAGCGTGGATTTGGATTCGCTCCAGTTGTGCAGGACGTGTCGGAGCACGAATACTGCGACTGGGGTGGTCCGGGAGGGTTGTGGGGTGAAGAAGTCTTGGGCTGGAGGAACGGTGAGCACTGGGATGGGGTCGGAGACGACACGTACCCTCGAATTTGACCAGTCCCTTCTCGACGTACTCGGGTATACGCTCCTCCCAGTACTTGCGCGCCTTCTCGACGGTCTTCTCCCGGTCTTGAACCACAAACTCGACTTCACCACCACCACTCCCCGTCACCAACACCTCCTTCGCCACACCCATCACGTACGCGCCAATCCCCGCGCCGACGTCGACCACGATTTTGCGTTCTCCTGGTTTTGCAAGCTCGGCCCACGGGTAGCCGCCCTTGAACGTATTGCTCGTTACGCTGCCATGCATGGCCATTGCGAAGCGGCCTAGACGTGCGGGTGAGGTTTCCAGGAATGCGAAGAGGTTCGAGTCGGGTTGGAGGTTCCATGCGCGGATGAGAGGCAGTTGGCGTTGGGATTCGGGCTCGCGCATGGTGTCGGAGAGCACCGACGCACAGCGGAATACTTCGTCTGCCCTGTGGACGTGGTCAAACGGTGTGTAGTAGGAAGGCAATCGCGCACAAGAACTCGACATGTGCAGCGGGACCCGACTGCGCTTCACTGAATCGTTCGCTGGGTCTTGCAAAAGGATGAGCAACGAGGAAAAAAAAAAGTGAACGCGTCTACGCACTTGTCAAACAACTCTTGCGGGCTCTTTCCCTTGTCCAAAGCAGACGAGAGGCGGTTATTGGCAAACACGCCGGGCTTGACCTCACGGAAGATTTGGTGGGTCGCAAGGAGGCGAAGAATCCGCGCTGCAGTCGTTCAGACACGCTTCCACCAAAAGAAGGCATACCCACCTACGAGAGCCGGGTCGGTACCACTGTATGAAGCGATTGTTTCCGCAGAAGCACCGTCTTCGCCCGCCTCTCGAAGAATCTCAGGCACATTCAGCTCTGATGCGGCGCGTAGGCAGGCCGAGAGGTTATACTACCTCGATTTAATGAGCGTAAGTCTCGGGTATCTCCAAGGACGCACCGAATGCCCGCCTTGAATCACTCCAACGGTCGGGTCGCGCACGCAGGCGATAATTTGGCTGGCCGCAGCCACAATCCTCTGAGTAGCATCCACTACATCCGGGTTCGAGAGTCGGAAGGCCTCTGCTGGGTCGTCCTTGACCAGCGGAGCATCCAGAGACGGGAGATGGTGGCCCGCAGACGCGTAGGTCGCGCTGAGAGTGTTGATGGACTGGGTGAGCAGCTGAAGAAGGGCTGGGAGGGGCGAGGCGGAAGACATGGCTCGCGTGAGGTCGCCATGGGAGACTTTTATATCAAATCTTCGGGGTTAAGCGAGGATAACGTGTTTATGATCAGCTCGAGGCGGAGCAAGATAATTTTCCGCGTTGGATTCGCGTCCAACGTCCACCTTCCGCTGTAGGTACTCCGAGTTACTGTCTAGCTCATACGAGCCACCACGTGATCGCGTGTGTCACTACACCAATACACGCGCAGCGCCATACGCTAGCGAATGGTACAGCAGCACCTTGCCCTTGCTGTTCCCCACAACCAGATACTCGCTCTGCGCAGAGAAATCCACCGCTGTAACATGCCCAAGAGGTGTGCTCGATGTCGGCCAATTCGAGAACGCAGTCAGACTCGGCAGATGTATCTGCAGTATATTGAGTATCCAGTCAGTCAGTCCAGAGCTACGTACCAATCTCAACGCATCCTTTTTCTCGCGACTTGCAACGGCCATGAGCTGCGCATCGTGGTTGAACCGTATCGTCGAAATAGCGGTGGTGAGGTGTCCCAGCGTCTTGACTGGCTTCGGCTGAGCGGAAAATGCCGCTTGTGAAAGGCAATCTGAGCCATATACGTTCACGAGCCCGGTGTTGGACCTGCAAGACATTAGTTAGACCACGCTGAGCCTTGTTGGAGATTCACGTACCCGATTGCCAACCAGCCCTTGGATGAACCATCCATCGCGCGAACAGAGCCTCGGAACCCTCCCTCATCTTTCCATTTCCGCACACACCGACGCTCCCCGATGTCCCACACATAGACATACGAGTCGTTGTCCAATGCGACCAGGGACCCATCGTCGCTTCCCCACCAGAGGGACTTCACCGCTGCTCCGCATTTGAGGTCGTCAATCACCTGGCCCGCGCCGCTTTTCCAATCGACGAGGTGAATCTTGCCGCCTCGGCCAGCGACGGCCAAAACCTCGCCTCGAGGGTCGAACGAAGTGATTTCTAGTCCCTCTGCGCTTGCGCCGTTATTGTTGTGGTTGTGATCGCGCCCGCGAGACCGTTTGCGCGGCGCAGCTACGGTAGCGGACGAGTCAAACGAGCCCCAAAGACCCCGACCGGCCTTGTGCTGCATTTCGCCGCGCTGCAAGTCGTACACGAAGTAGAAAGGTCGTTGGCCGGTGAGGAGCAGGGAGTTTCCGCTGGGGTGGAATGTTGCTGAGGATTGGAGCAGGGGAAGGGTCGGAATGTGTAGCGTATGAAGGAGAGGTGAAGTATGTCCATCGACCTTGAGTATGTGTTCAGCGGGAGGGAGCAAGGAGTATGGGGAGCTCACATTGAACAAACGGATTCGCCTGTCTGCGCTTCCTACACAGAGTACTGGAACACTGGGGCTTGGATGGAACGCAAGGCATTTGACTTCACCATGGCCTGCGGATGCTTGGTTTGCGTCTCGGAGACGCTCAATCGCCAGCTCCCCAGACGACAAGGTCGTTTTGCTCGACCGAGCAGCCAGAATGCCCGATGTAGAAGAGAGCAGCTGGTCGATTCCGGACGCGTCGGCATCGCGGATGCGCGCCTTGGCGGCTTTGGCCCATTCGGGCTGAGGATGGATCCGCTCATACTGGCGGCGCAGACGAGATTCGTACTGCCGCCCACTCAGCGTCGTCTCGGAAGGCTCATCTCTGAGCTTCCGTAGTCGTTTTGAGTCGAGAGACACTGTTGGAGGGTCATCCTGGTCTACCCAGGCCGGCGCGCCGCTCGATTTTATTGGAAACCCGTTGTCGTCGTCGGACGCAGATGATTCGGGTTCACTGAGGTCGATCGGGGAGCCCGGAGCGCCGTCGTCTACGAAGAAAAGCTGAGAAACTTAGCACAAGGCCAAACAAAAAAAAATGGAGACGCACATCTGCGTCAGTGAGATTTTGCATCTCGGTGCTCGGAACGGCAGGCGTGGACTTGAGCGGCACATATTTTGTGCCAAAGAGCAGGCTCTCGAGACGGAGCTCGTCGTCGTCCTTTGCAGCTGTTGTCTTTTGGCGCTTGCGGGGATGAGCCATGGTCGTTTGCGGCAAGTTGGGTCACGGATCACTTTCTCTTCCTTTCGGTTCACTACGATAGCCAATCTAGCTCTCGACCAAGAACAAGAAGCTCTTTCTTTCGGTCGTCGACCTGTTGATTCGCTCTATCTCTGTCGAACGCCCACGTTTTATGTTGCTGTCCGTTCCGACCTCAACGATGCGCATGCAGCCCACCACACGCACATTCTAGCTCTCGATCCGCATTTCGACTGGCTGCGCTACCTCTCAAAGCCCATGTCTCGCGTTCCTGCATTCTTCATTATCGCGGGCGTCCCAGACCGCATCCAATGGCTCAAATATTCATTCATTGCAGTCAAAGTTCTCGTCTTCAAGTTGGCAACACAACGATTCATCCGCGTCGACGGCGACATCGACCCACCACCACCATCCGTGACTTCAGGGCACGAAACCGTCCTTGACCATGTTCCAACCGAGCTGCTCGTACGTCCAGCCGAAGACACCCCCGTAGTCTGCATGGAAGGGGACCAGCGAGCGGTGCATGCCTGGCTCAAGGTGGAGTTTGTTGAGCGCTTCCATGTCCTCGTCGGATAGTCGGAGGAGCTACATGTATGCCGTTAAATGCTGCGGAGGACATGAAATGAACGCACAGTGATATTGGCCACCATCCGAGCTTCGTTCTCCGTCTTGGGCAAGACGACCGTTCCGCGCTGTACACCCCATGAAAGCACGACCTGCGCCCACGTTCCGCTGTACTTCTCTGCTAGTCTTGCGATCAGAGGCTGTTCTGCGAAAAAGGTCTGCGACCGTCCTGCGTAGCGCTCAGCAGTCGAATGTTCACGTGATCGAGCGTTTTACCTAGTGGCGAGTACGCCGACAGCAGGATTCCCTTCGCGCCGCAGTAGCTCTTGAGATCGTCTTGAGGCAAGCAGGGATGCAGCTCGACTTGATTGGTAGCTGGAACGATCTTGCATTGAGGCAGCAGCTCGTCCAGCGTCTTGATAGAGAAATTGGAGACGCCGATGGATTTAACACGTCCTTGGGCCATAGGTTAACTTGGTTTAAGCATTATTTGAGACTGGTTCACCTGTTTCGACAAGTTTTTCGATCTCTTGGTACGTCTCGACGAAAGTTGGGCTTGCATCGGGCGGAAGCGCCATGTTCGGTGCGTTGATGTCAGTGAAGTCCACCTCTGCGGGCCATAATCAGCACCATGTCATGGATCCGCAAATGTGGTTCAACGGACTGCCCGAAGATGCCTGGGGCCAGTGAAGCAGGTATAGGTCGATCCACCCGAGATCGAGACGCGTCAAGGATTCCTCGAACGCCTCGCGAACGCGATGGTGGTCTCCGTTGCTGTACACACCATCTCAGCCGCCGGATGGACGCAAAAAAATCTGGCATACGCGAGTTTGGTTGTGATGTAGAACTCGCTGCGCGCGACGCCGGAATCGCGGATGGCGGCGCCTACTTGCAGTTCGTTGCCTGAAACGCGTCAGACTCGCGCCTCTCCAAGATGCTGCGGTCTTGCATACCGTATCCGGTGGCCTACAATATCGTTTGGATCTTCAGCTGAATCATCTTTGTGCACAAACCGTATCGAAATGTCGGTAGCCGGCCTACCAACATGCCGCCGTTCAAAAGTGACCTTGTGTTTTGACGAGGAAGCACATACTTTGATAGCTTTCGAGACCATATCATAGACCTGCTTGTCCGAGAAATTTCTCGAGCCCATGAAGCATCTATCCAATCGGGTTTCTAGACGGACAGCGAGTTGCAAGGGCAGTGATCACCAACCCGAGCCCGACAGAAGGGATACTGACACCAGTATTGAGCTGGAAGGCCGGAATTTCTGCAGCCGCCATGGTGGTTCTGAGCAAGAAGAATGCATTGAGATGCTCCGCTTGATTGTGCTCGTGGTTCGGGTTAACATTCAAAGACCGTGGGACTTCGATTCAAGGCGATAGCTAGACTTGGTACATGGGAGGCCAGCGACAGCGGATGCTACTTAACGGAAAATTGGGATGGATGGGAAATAGCTACAAGGTCGTAGAAGCCAAGCTGGAGAGAGGAAAATGGTGGATACACTGGTGGTGATGCGTGGTGAACAGTCCAATACATGTACAGGTGTAGGAACGGTGATTTCGAGGACCAGAGATGAAGTTTCAATCAGCGAATGGCGTCTCGACGCGAGTGAGCCCCAGCCGGCCTCTCTCCAGACGCGCAATGAGCCCGCCAATGGGTTCCGACTCGAAATTGTTGATAGCGTATTCTGCGTGGACGACGCGCCGCGCGTTGATCTTCTGCAGGACCATGCGCGTCTCGGCGACCTCGGACGCAGAGCGGTCGCGGGTGTGCTTCGAAGTGGTTCTGCGCACCACCGGAGGCGGCTTCGAGGGCGAAGGCGTGTTCTCGACGCGTAGCGCGAGCTCGAGAACCGCGGGGTCGATGACGGGCGTGGCGACGTCCATGAAGGACTGCGCGATGTGCGGCTGGGACGCGACGCGCGTGTGCTCTTCCGGCGAGGTCGGGCTGAAGAGATTGACGCAAAAGTCGAGCGACTTTTGCAGCTCGTTTTCGGATAGACGTTGCCCCATGTCCGAGGCTCCTTGGATGACTGTAGACAAATAATTAGCTTGACGAAGAAGAAAGGGAAAAAATATCTTACCTGGACGCAAATACGCAAATGCGCGGTCAAAGTTATCTTCGTCGATGTCCGACAACACGTCGTCCGACTGGGACCGTATTTGCTTGTAGGCACTGAGCACGACAACCTGAAATCTAAAGCAACACCGAATAAGGGCGAGTAAACATAGAGACAAGGTCTGTCGTACCGCGTATAGCTGGTCGAAACGCGTTTTGTGTGCCATTCGGCGGCCGCCACCTCTGAGCAGTCACCACGAATGGAGGCGCAGACTGTGGCAGCCGCCGATAGCGCCGAAGTCATGGCAAGGTGAATGCCAGAAGAGAAAAACGGGTCGATCTAGGGAGGATGAGATTTGCGGACGGATGTTCCAGAAAACGACGCACGAAAGCTACAGGATAAGCATCATCGTCAAAAAATCCACCAGTACTTCGAGAGAAAACGCACCTCCAGCGTCGCCAACAATGC
This sequence comes from Mycena chlorophos, assembly GCA_014461115.1. Classification (NCBI taxonomy): domain Eukaryota; kingdom Fungi; phylum Basidiomycota; class Agaricomycetes; order Agaricales; family Mycenaceae; genus Mycena; species Mycena chlorophos. Next base: position 525,807 of record JACAZE010000015.1, read on the forward strand.
GATATCTGTTCCCCGCGTACGAAGGCGCCGAGTACGAGTAGTCCGAAGCGCTGTGGACGCCACCCTCCATAACGCCGGCGGCGGTGATCAACTCGATGACCCCCGGGGCAAGCGACAAGCTGGAGAGATAGCGGCCGACGGTGCTCGAGTTGGTCGGGTTGGGAGCGGCAGCCGTTGTGAATGGACTGGGCTCGAGGGGACCCTTGACCTTTTCGTTATAGATTTTCTGGTTCATGACGACGCCGACAGAAACGACGCCAGAGTGGAGGGGGATAAACCATGCCCTGTAGGAGAGCTATTAGACGAGCACCTCGCAATAGGGAGATTCTGACCAGCCAGATTCATCTGCCCACATCCGTTAGCAACTCCACAATGCGGGCGACGAAAACGACGACAGACCTGTGAGCGCCTCAAACCACGGCGCACCCTGGCGCGGAGTGCCAACACCATACGTCCCCGCGCCTCTCCAATAGCCCCAAACAGCGATGTTCTTGAGCGACGAATTGAAGCGGCGGTTCTTGAGGTAGGTTGTGGATAACAAACCGGCGCGGCCTGTGGCGTCGATAAGATAGTCGAAGCATGTGGTCCCGATTACAGGCTCCTGAACGCGGGTCTCTTGCGCCTCGGCCCGGGTGACGATGGTGTTGGGGACGGTCGGCGAGGCAGGAGGAGAAAGCGGTTCGGGCGGCGGCGTATGCGACCATGTGACAGACACGGGATGGTCTGCATCAAGCGGGTCGAAAGCCACAGATTTGACCGCTGTGCGCTCGTAGACGAGTGCTCCGCAGGTACGGGCGTGGCTCATGAGGAGATGGTCGAATTCTGAGCGGTCCTGCAGACAAAAATCAACATAAAGCTGCGTAGTTGGCGCGAAATCGCGGACGCACCACGTTGTATGCAGCGTTCTCCGCCCCAAGCGCCATGAAATCGGTATCTGGACGTGTTTTAGGACGAAAGACGCGTCGGCAAGCAGAGAACATACAGCCTTCGCGTTTGTACTGGTCTAGGAAACGTGAATACGCGGAAGTTAGGGGATCGTGAACACGCACTGAATTTAATGGCCGAGCCAGGCTGACAGCGGCATGAGCGAGCTACAGAGAAACAACGGACAGTTCAGAGCACCTTGCTGATGAAACCGGCCGCAGAGAGCTTGTCGTCCGCGCCGATGAAGCGCATATAGTGGCGAATGGAGGGAATGAGACTTTCGCCAACATGATAGCGAGGGAACTTGGAACTCTCGAGGACGACGACAGAGACACCTTCACGGGCAAGAACGGAGGCAGCGTAGCTCCCGGCTGGGCCAGCTACGACATCGGTGAGCGGTGAAAACGACTGTAGGACTATCACCAACCTCCGATAACCAGAACGCGAGCATGCTGCGTCCAAATGAGCCAAAAAGCTAGGATTACTCGTAGGGAACGCGCCTTTGGGGGCAGACTAGACTCCATCTGGGGCAGGAGAGTGACTGGGGAGAGGGAGAGCCCCGGCATCTTTAAATAAAAGCCTGCCGGAGGAGATGGGAGACGAGCGCAAGCAAGCTCAAGAAATGGAAACTACGTTCCGGCTTCTCGTTCCGCTCACGCGAGCAACGCCGCTTTGCACTAACACGACTAGTACTCTTCGAAATCCTATTGCCATGGACGCCAATTGACTTCCACGTGTGAGTGGCGGTAGACTCTCCAGGCACCACGAAAATCCGACGCGTTTCGCTGACTTGAAGCGAGTTTTAACATTCGCTAGCGTCCTGAGAGGTCGGGGCGAACTTTTTTTCTCGAGTTCGCCGCGTTTTTTATTCGCCTCCACAAGCCCGACGCGGATGAGAAGCCGACGCGGGAGAATACGCAGAAAACAAGCTGTGAGCGGGAACATCGGGAGCCTCGTTCTAGATCGACGGAAGAGGTGCCGTCCCCGAACACAGCGCCCACTGACCACTGAACGCGCTTACCGACGCGTCCACGACGCGTCTGATAAAAAAATCGGCGCGTGTTAGCAAAACGGACCGGCGATGACGTCGTGACATCGACGTCTATCCTCAACCACCATGCCGCTGGTCCACCGCGCAAAGACGGACCCCGGCTCGGCCACGAAACCCCCTAGCGAGCAAGAAGCCACGTCCAAGCTAATCGAAACCACAAAGACGCTCAAAGCCGAAGTCCACAAACACAAACACAACCGCCCATCTTGGTTTGCGCGTCGACGCATTTTATTTCCGTTGGGACTGTTCTTGGGCTCTTTGCTTGCATTCGTGCGTCTTCTTGAATCATAATCCACGCGTCCATGGCGCGTTCTGACCTGCTGCACAGTCCCTCATCGAGCCGCGGGACATCCAAGACCTGCACGCGCAGCTCTTGTTGTTGCTCGGCGAGTACACACCCATCTTGGAGATCCCGGGTCTAGATCTCTCGCTGGTCGAGAACGAGTGGCAGCGGCTACGCAGCAGCATCCCGGAGATATGGAAGTTCTCCGACGACGGGAGGGAGTTTTCCGTTGGGGAAGCGATGAGGGACCGGTCGTTGTCCGCAGAACATCCTGTCCGTGTGCTTCCGCTTCTAGCCTCCGTTCTTCTGCGTTTTCTGACCCGCAACCAAAAAAAAAATTAAGGTTGTGCTAGTGCCCGGTGTCATCTCAACGGCGCTTGAATCGTGGAGCACCGACCCCGAGTATCGCGCATTCTTTCGACAGAGGTTATGGGGAGGCTTTTCAATGTTGACGCATGTTACGTTCAACCAGCGACTATGGATGAGCGCAATGATGCTGGATCCTGTAACTGGTTTGGATCCTCCCGGAGGCGGCAAGGTTCGCGCGGCAGAAGGTATCGACGCCGCTGCGAATTTCATTCAAGGGTATTGGGTCTGGCGCAAAATTGTGGAGAATCTCGCGGTTGGTTGCATTGTTTCTGAGCCGATAGATCGTTAATTTGCAGTGCAGGTGGTCAACTACGACACGAACAACATGCACATGGCGCCGTACGACTGGCGTCTTTCTTACTACAACCTCGAGGTCCGAGATGGCTACTTTTCCCGGTTGAAGAGTTTGTTGTTTCTGAACTCTCTCATTAATAGCAGGGCGACTGACGAGCGTTTGTACAGGTACCATTGAAGGCTTCAAACATCGTCAGAACAAGAAGGTCGTTCTAGTTGCTCATTCCATGGGTGCAACTGTCGCGTTGGTGCGTAGAACCTTGTAGCCAAGCTGCGTCTCGTTGACCGTCGACCTCAGTACTTGTGCGTGTCGGGACTCATGAACATTCAACCACGTCTCATGTAGGTCAGCTTCAAATGGGTTGAATCGCCAGACCACGGCCGCGGGGGACCTACCTGGGTCGAGGTTTGTTCCATTCTGGTCCTCGTTTTCAGGCATCATCGTTGAACGCGACTACAGGACCATATCGACTCGTACATCTCGATCGGTGGCACCCACCTAGGCGTCGCGAGCGCTATGTCCGCGTTCCTCAGCGGCGAGATGAAAGACACAGTCGCGCTTAACCCGGCCGGCGCGTATGTTCTCGAGCGCTTTTTTTCGCGCGCCGAAAGGCAGCGCCTGTTTCGCTCTTGGGCAGGGAGCGCGTCGATGTGGGTTAAAGGAGGAGAGACCATCTGGGGCGGCACCCATGGGGCGCCGGACGACCCGCTGGACAACTCGACGCACACCCATGGTCAGCTGATTGCCTTTCGTCAAGCGCCGCCGCCAGGGTCGGTCAGCACGAGCGATGGGATTCTGGAGGAGGTGCAGAATCTGACGGCGCATACCGCGAGCGACTGGTGAATTCTTTCCGTTTGTCGTTTGTTGATCTCACTCCATGCAGGATCCTGCAAAACACACCGTCTTCATTCCAAAAGATGATAGCCACAAACTTTTCTTTCGGTATCGAAAAGGACGAAGCAAAACTCAAGGCGAACAACCACGACCACACCAAGTGGTCGAACCCACTCGAGGTTCAGCTGCCCAATGCGCCGAGTATGAAGATGTACTGCATCTATGGACACGGCAAGGAGACGGAGCGGTCGTACTGGTACGCGCAGGACCCCAACGCGTACGACGAGACGGCGGACAGGGCGTCTGGCATGGACCCGATGTGTGTTGAGCCAAACGGCGACGGGTGTACCGTCAGCATGCCGTTCGACTCCCCGCTCGTGCGCAAGAGCTACATCGACGCGCAGTTTACGGACGAGGCCGCGCAGCCCAGGATCCAGAATGGCGTTAATATTGGGGAAGGGGATGGGAGCGTCAACCTGATCAGCCTCGGCGCGATGTGTGTCGAGGGATGGAAACGAGAACGTTGGAATCCGGGGAGGATTAACGTGACCACCGTCGAGCTGCCGCATCAGCCCGTGTCGGGCATCCCACGGGGCGGGGCGACGACGGCGGACCATGTGGATATTCTGGGGTCGACGCCGTTGAATGAGCTGATTCTCAAGGTCGCGACGGGGGTGGGGCATGAGATCCAGGAGCAGTTTGTGTCGAATATTCGGGAATACGCCGGTCGAATACACTGGGATTAGGGTTCGGGGTACAGCTCGTAATTTCATGGGCCTTTGCGGAAGAACGAGCCGACTCCTCGTCGTAATGGGTCGATGAAGACGCGTGAGAAGCCGGGTGCGAGGTAGAGGGAGGCTGCGATTCGGACTGGGAGGAGTGCCTGCATCGACATTGAGACTAAGAAAGCTATTGGAGGCGGAGGCATGCACACCTTAGTCGCAGCATAGGCTACGACCGCGTTGGCCACATCTCCAGCAAGATGGTCGGGCAGCACAGGTAACTGGTCGCCCTTCTGCAGCCCGAACGCGCCGTAGCGTTTCCCGACGCGAGCGGCCCACTGTTTCCCATCCTCAACCCACGACTGACAGCGCTGTACAACCCAGCTATCGGATTCCTCGGGCAGACTGGCGACTAGTCGTTCGCCAACACCCAAAGAGCGGCCGGCGTAGAATAGTCCCACTATCGGCACGATAGCGGTCAGTTCATGCAGGATGCCGAAGCTGACGACGAGAGATGATAGTGGGGCGCCAGTTCGCGCCGAAATCGAAGCGAGTGCAGCACGGTAGCGGTCGAAAGCAGGCATCGCTCAACGTGTGAACGTCAGAAAAATGCTTTCGTCTCATCACCCATCCCTGCGCGCCTCCCTCCGGCACATCTCGCGCTACTCTACGCGCACGCTACAAGAGAAGTATCTGCTTGGAAGACGCGTCATTTCGCTGCATCTGCTCGGCGATGCAGTGTTCACTTCGCCAGCCGACACTCTGGCCGTGGTCCACGCCGTCGAACGTCGTTTCGGACGCGTTTCCGAGTGCCGGTTTGAGAGGGTATGTTCCTGTCTTGACCGTCCCCCAGATACTTGAATAATATTGGTGCAGGACTCAACGACCGGCTTTCTTTCCTTCGCAGACGTCGACAGCTATGCCCTAGTCCCGGAGGACGAGTCCGTCTTGTTGACCGTCAACGTCCCTCCCGTGCCGGAACTCTCTTCTGGCGGACCTGGTCTCTCAGACCTTCCGTTTTCTGCTGGGTCTCAAGCAGTTGGGTCCAGCACGCGACATACACGAACGCTTTCCTTCCATGTACGCCATTCCGGTACACAGTCCTCCATGTCCTGCTTCAAAATGCAGCACTAACGCAAGCTCAGCGGATGCCTTCCAAAAGAGGAGCGCTCCTCTCCCGCCCGGTGCCACGCGTCGCGGCCTCGCGTCCAGCTTCGTGCAATGGGGCGGGTTCGCGCCTCCGCTCGAACCACACCCAGAAGACGCGCAAATAAGTCCACTGAAAGCTGTTCTCGGGCTGGTCGACGTCGACCGGCCGAATATGCGATACCAGCTACGGCATTGGGCATCCGAGACGGAACCTGTCCCGCGGCAGCCCAGGCCGCGAACGCAGGAACCTCCGATATCCTCTCCGGCTCCCAAACCTAGCAGGCCGTCTGCGTCGACATTTTCGGGTAATCTGGCATGGCTATCTCCGTTGGCCCCGAGAACGGAGCCAGCCAAGCCGCCTCCTGCTCGAGCGACGGCTCCAGAACCTGAAGCGGACCCGGAACCAGAACCCGAAGTCGCTCCCACAGGCATTCGCGGAAACGAACAGCGGTACCGCCAAGACGCGCGCCGCTCGCGCAAGATGTTACAATCCCTAATGGCAACTCTCTCCGCCGAGGGAGACGCTCTCCACAAGACCGAGACGGCCAACGCCAACGCCAACTCGCGTCCACGCACCATTGCGAAACCGAGAGAAACTCGACAGAAAAAGAAATCCAAACCAGAAAAAGAGGAAGAAGAAGACGCACTCGTGCGGACAGAAGTCGAGAAACGCGAGGGAATTGCTGCGCGCATACGGGATATGTTTGGCGGGAGTTTGTTCTAACACGTGACCATTTTGCGCATTCCCAAATCCTATCGAGCGCTCTTCGCATTCACAACTGGTTCCTATTCAAGGCTACATTAAACGATCAACGAGCAGCGGAGGCCGCAATGGTCGCTCCAATGGATACCGCCACTGATACGACCAGGCTGGAGGACCTCCATCTCAAGGGGTTCCGCGCCGAGCATCACCACCTTGTCGAATCTGCGTGGCTTGCGGCGGTCCTCGCCCACCTCGTGCTCGGCGACACTCCAATGACCCCAAGTAACACCTCCCTCAGATTCCGCCATGTCCCCGCCCAGTTTGACCCAGGCATCGACCAGCCCGAATTTGGCGACGAGCGGGTGTTCTTTTGGATCGTTAGCGTTGAAGTCGCCTGCGATGACGCCGCCACTACATCCGTCCTCGCGAAGGAGATCACTGAGGTTCATCATCACTAACACTCGTCTGATGTACGTATCGCAAGGTTGGAGGTCGACGTTGACGAGACACAAGGCGGCGCCAGGCGTGGCTGGGTCCTGGACGTCGACGCAGAGCATGTTCCTCGGGACTCTGCCGCGGCTAGGCAGCGTCATGCGGAAGACGCTGTTGACCTCTATCTTGTCGCACTGCTCGTCTGAATCCTTTTCGGCAAGCGGTGGAGAGATGAAACGCTCCTTGGAGAGTAACGTCATGTTCGTGTCGACGGAAGTAGTGAAGAAGCTCGAGCGCACACGAGGGTCGACGAGCAGAGCCTCCCGAACGCTGGATGTGGCTTCCTGGAGGAAGACTATGTCAGGCCACTTAGTGCCCTCTAGCATACGGTTGAGAATAAGCTCGGAACGCTCGATGGATTTCGGCGCAGGTGCATGTATGTTCCAGGATGTGAGGGAGAGCTTTTTGTTATGGAGCCGCCGAGGAGGAGAGGGCGTCTTAGGGATCGGGGCGGCGCGCGGACGCAGAGGTATGTTTGTCCAGCCACCCACGTCGAAAACAGAGAGGACATGAGGGACTTTGAGGCCTTTGAAAGATGTCATGCTATCGAGGGTAAAGAGGACGAGAGCGATCACGTGATATGCATATTAAACAGATTATGTTTGCAAGGAGGGTCGCTACAGACTCGTGTAGTAATGGACAGAGTTCATTGGGATGGATGCAGAAATAAAACTGGCTGTGAATGGATGCAAGGAGAGGGAGAGAGGTGGCCGCCGGTGCCGCGAATTAGGGATGAGAGAGTGCGTACAGCATGCAAGAGAGGCATGTACAGATGATGCATGAACGGAGACTACGAATTAGGGTGGGTGCTTGCAAGAGTGAGAATCAGTTACGGTGGACATCAGGACAGAACAACAGGAATTGCAACTCACAAAAGCTCGAGTTAGACCTTTCATCCATCGAGTTTCCCTCCTCACAGGCACAGATAAAGTCTGCACCCGCGCCGAGACCCAACACCCACGCGCTCGTCAGGAGAAAGTTCGGGAATGGACGCGTCTTTCTTGTCCAAAGACGCGTCATGAAACGACTCGGTCGGCCCATTCCAAAAAGCCTCGACGCGCTTCATCAGATCCTCAATCTTTGGCGGAAGCGAGAACGGGCTGAGGGCACGCGGAGCCACATCGACCGCAACTGGGAAGTTGCTCTGGGCCCCATTGAGGAGAACCGGCGCCGCCCAGACGACGGGCAGACAGAAGAGCGCAAGCAGCATCATTGGGATGACTATTAACTCTCTGCGTTCAGCAAAACATCAGAGTCAAAGAAAAAAAAAAGACCACGCACGCGGACGGCATATGCGCATTCTCGCCTCAGTGGCGGTCGTCAAGCGGTCGCTTCGTCGCAGGGTCGTGAGAGTGGTCGGGGTTCAGGACGAAGAGAAAGCAGAGCCGCGGGCCGACGAGTTTATAGCGGACAGACGCACACAATGGGTGTCAGCGCGGAAACGCAGTCAAAGCAAGCGGAACATTGGGCTCTTTATGCAGCTAAAGGTCGTGGTATTTTTGACCATTCAAACAAGGTTGCCAGCTGGCAGCGCCGAAGAGTCGTGTCCATCGCGACAAAGACAAGGAGCGGCTATCTTGAGCTCTTGAACAAGGGTGAGTCCACGTTGGCGACGGAGGCAAGTTGTGGTCAAGGTCAAAGAAGGAATGCGACACGTGAACCAAGCCGAGTCGGCCACCATCCCATCATGATCAATAATACAAAATACATGGTACTCAGTGATGCTTTGCTCCAACATCCTCGTCGTCAGGATAGAGCTGAAATTCTCTCAGCAAAAATTCTGGAAAGAAGAATCGCCTCAGCTTGCCTTGCCGGGGTTCATGAGCCCCAGAGGATCAATCGTTCGTTTGATGGTCTTCATCAGCTCTACCGTCCCGGCACCGAGTTCGGAGACGAGGTGCTGGCGCTTTCCGACACCTACGCCGTGCTCTCCGGTACCTGCATAACGCGTGAGCTTGCTTTTTCAAGCATGCCGGGGAAAATAGCCGCCTACATGTTCCGTCGAGCCTGATTGCTCGATCTACCATTCTGTGGACCGCGTCCTCGACTTTCTGGAGCTCCTCCTCGTCGCGGAAGAGCGCGAGCGCATGGAAATTGCCGTCTCCAACTACATCATTATCTCGTTATTTTCGCGCTCGCACAGGCACAGCGAAGCACTTACCATGCCCAACCATCGTGTAAGCCAATCCGCTGGTCTCCAAGTCGGCTTTGGTCTCGAGAATCAATGTCGGGAGTTGCGAAACGGGGACGCTGTCGAATAATCAGCAAAGTGCACACTCATCATGAACTCAGAAGTCCTCCGTACCAGACGTCCGTCGCCCAACCCTTGGCCCCAGGCAAGAGCGACATGCCGATGTGGTGCGCGTTCTTGCGGTCGCTCCAGATATCCTCCGCCTCTCCCGCATTCTTCGCAAGTCGGAAGTCCGTGCCCTTGTGCTTGCCACAGATCTCCTTCGCGACACGAGCTATCTCAGTCAAAGTTTTGGAGTCGGCGCCTTGGAATTTGAAGAACAGGCCGTCCGAGACGGCGTATTTGTGCGAGGATGCGCCTAGAATATGGTTAGGGAGTTGTATGATGAACATAAGCACGAAGCCCTACCATATGTGTTGGTCGCGTCTAAGAAACGATCGTCGACTAGTTCGACGCATTCTAGAAAGACCCTTAGACTCGGTCGGGGCATAAAAAGAAGACTTGCGAATTCCCTGGGCGACACCACTGCGTAAGATCTCAATGGACGCCTCTACAGCACTCTTGACGTTCGGGAACTGCACGCTTGCTACGGTGGTAGGTAACACAGGCGCGAGTCGGATTGTTGCTTCTGTTATGATGCCGAGCGTCCCTTCCTTCGAGTCCTCAGCAGCTGAACGGAGCAAGACGGTAGATGTACCGCTCCAATGAACAACTTCGTCGTGTCGAATCCAGCCGAAGATTTCCGTGACCTGCGACGCGTCTTGATGACCTCGCCGTTCGGCAATACCACAGTTAGGTTAAGGAACCATTCGGCCTTTGCGGTCCCGTATCGTACGGCGTTCGCTGATGGTAAACGTCAATACAGAAACGACAAGACGAAGCCAAACATACTTCCTGAACATCCAGTGCTTGCCATCCCGCCTATCGTCGCCCCAAGAGCAGGGTCAATCTTGAGTCGTTCGTCAGATAAATGGCACAGGAAGTAGGGTTTACATGCCGGGAAGAACAATGGTATGCCTTTTTCGCGCAGCGTTTCGTTCAGTTCGACCCAGTTAAGTCCCGGTTGGCAAACAACGTCCGCATCGGCCTCTGCAGCAAGTTCAGTCTCCTTATCATCTCAATAACATTTCCTTCTGACCGTGAATTTCGAGGATATTATTCATGTTGGACATATCGACGCATATTCCTCCGCCAGGATGCTGAAAGCTCGTCAACTTGGCCGCATGAGCGTAGAAGATCGGACACACGCCGATAAACTGCCCTTCCAGAGCAGTTGCACCAGAATATGGTGTGATCGGCATACGATACTTGTTCGCAATCTTGACGATTTGTACGACGTCCTCTGTTGAGTCGGGGTATACGACGACACTGTGCGGGACACCTAAGACGGATAGCTTAGTTAAAAGCAGCTGACGCGCGCTTGAGATGATTCACCGGCGTGGTAGGTGTTCGTCGACAGCCCATGGATCGCAAGGTCGTCGGGGTCCGTCGAAACCACATCTTCTCGCGTAGAAAACACGCGTCGGAGGTCGTCAATGGCGTGATTGAAGTCCTTCGCCGTGCCATAGACCGGTTTAGGTAGCCCAGTTGCCTTCAGGGAAGGAGCATCCGAGGGAGAGAGCCTGGAGGCGCCGAAGCCTATCAAGGCGCCGGCGGAGAGCGACGCCGCGACAAGAAGCGACACGTTGGGAGCGTGTTTTGGAGGGACATTGGTGCTGTACGCCCGTCGCAGGAGTTGGCTAGGCTGCGCACGAGCAAAAACTCGGCGCAGAAGCGCGGACATGGTCGCAAAATGAGGACAAGACCATGGGAGCGGAACCAACTTCGGCCTGAATGCGGGGCACGTGGGAAAAATATGTCATCGGACTTATTCGGTCCAGGCGAAGTGATGCTCTGAGTCTCCAGCTGGTTCGACTCGCATAGATTCTGGCAAAACAGACAAAGTATAGCAGTACATTTCTCGTTGGTGGATCACTGCCTCCTCAAGGAATCGCCCTTCCGGCTCTGACAGCCTTTGCCGCCTCGCTCTGCGCCTCGTTGCGCAAGTAACGGTCATAGATCTTCTCATACTTATCGTTGTCCTAGTCCAAAACGCGTCAATAAACACCAGAATCAACACCGAGAAAGCAACTCACGCTTCTGGTCTTCACAACACTCGGGCGCACCTCAACAGACTCTGCATATCGCTTCCACTCGGGACTGACCGCGTCCCGACTGTAACCGCGATGCTCCCCGACGATGTAATCACGCAGCACCCATGGCACAATTGCAGCATCCACCAAGCTGAACTGCTCGCCGAGGAAATACGGGCCCTTGACTTCCTTGGCGAAGGTCCGCAGGACTTCGTTAAACTCCTCAAGCGCTGCCTTCTGTTTGTCCTCCTCCTGCGCCATCACGAGACGCATGTAGCCCGGGACGAAGTTCTTGCTGATGTAGTCAATCTAATCGGAGCGATTAGCAACCGCGACGCTAATCTGAGAGGTACCCACCCAGATCCGCGCGCGCGCTTTGGTGTACGGGTCTTCGGGCAACATGCTCGGTTTGTGGTCGGGATACGCGTCGTCCAAAAACTCGCAGATGATGAGGCTCTCATAAAGCGCGTTCCCGCGGTACTCGATCGCGGGGACGAGGCCTTTGGGGTTCAGGGCTTCAAGTTGGCCTCGATGAGACGTTGAACTCGTAGAAAGAGTCGGCGGGCGCACCGAGAAACTCTGGCTCCTTCTTGTACGGGTTGACTTCCTTGTATTGATATGGAATGCCTTTCTCTTCGAGACAAATCCAGCTGCGCTGCACGAAGGGGCAGAACTACGTTTGTTTGTCAGCGGCGGACCAGAAGACGAAGAACAAGACCAGGAGAGCTCACCCATCCTGCATAGAAGGTCAGTTCTTGCGGCTCGGCGTGCTCTGCAACGGTGGCGGCGGCAGGGCCAGTCGCGTGAGGGAATATCGGCTCGCTGGAAACACCCATGTTAGTGTGCGAGCGGACATTGTCTGCAGACAGTCGTCCGCTTTTATATATCTCCGGTCCCCCTGCTTAGAGATCCTGGAGCGTGTGCGAGCGAGCTTGGTCATCGAGATGGTGCAATAGTTGATCTGAACGCGACTAGGCCGGGAGGAGGATTGCAGCAGATTTCTTGGTTCTTTGAGCGGTTCTACATGATACAGATGAAAGATAGCGGACACAGCAACAGCACAATACTCGCAAATGCGCAACTCAACCAACCCCGGAGCGTAGACTACGCTTACCGGTCCTCGGCCCATTCCTATGTGGGAGATTAGATTGGAAACACAATCCACGGATGCGATGACATACGTTCTCCTTCTTAATCTGGGCCTCCTCCTCCGGGGTGAAGTCGTTGACGATGTTGAACAGTTTGCGAATTTCCTCGGGCGTCTTGCCCTTGATCATATTCGCAACGGTTTTGCATCCGACGTCCCTACTCAAGCGTTCAACATCGGCGCGAAACAAAATGCGACAGAGAACGCACAGGAGCTGCTTGATGTCGAGGTAGTTGGCAGCAAGGATAATCTCGAACAACATCTCCTGGTCGACAGTGATAAACTTCTGGTCCCATTCAGAGATGTCGGTGGTGCGTTTGCGCGTTTCATCCTGAGAGGATTGTTATACAAGTGATATGACTTGAAAAAAGAATATGCACCTGCGACTGGTCTGCGTCCGGCTGCGGCAGTGGCTCGCCCTTGATTGCTATGAGTTCGCAATGCTTTGACGCGAGGTAGCGGCAACCGACAGACCTTGTGATGTTCACAGTACTCAAGGACCTACAAAGCCATAAAGCAGTCAGCCACTTCGTTACGACCGATGATTGGGCGGCGATGAAGGAAAACGAGGCATGTTCACATGCCTTTTTGAGAACGCTAGACGAGACGTTGGGGAGCGGGATGGGCTGGTCCGATTCGCCAACATCTAACAGCCAGTGAGCTTGGCGGTCTTGGACAATAGATGCCACTGACCCTCAAGCATGTTGCGGATAAGCACAGAGCGTTCGACGACCTCCTTCTCCGCTGTGAACTGCTCGTTGTCGGAAGTAACAAGGAGAACCTGTCCCATCGGTGAGAAGCTCGTCGAGTTTCGTGTGGTGGGGACGCGTACCATGGTCGATGAGAGTGGGTGTCGCGTCTGAAAACAAGATCGGCCTGTCCGTGTCGCGCCTTATAAGGCAGTCGCCACGTGATTTTGACGGCCGGCACCGCTTCGTTGTCCTGACTGTTCGCGACGCGCGCTTTGTTCTGACTCTGGGCGCTTCAGAATCTATGCGGTGACGTGACGTTCGCGCGCGATCTACTCTCCAGCCTCCAGGAAGAGGAACAGAAACGTGCTGGAACACGACAGGAAACTTGCCAACCGCTGGAAATACTCCACCGTGTCCACGAAGATGCCGTTGAGAGCCACTTGCAACGGCCGTCGGCCGCAGCCACGGCGCTCACGTCAGATTCAGGGCTGCCGCTGATCAACTCGGCTTCTTTATAAACTTCTCTCACCCCTCCAAGGCCTCCGACCGTTTACTCTCCTTCAACACACATTCCTTTGCAGCTACAACATGGCCCAGCGACGCTCGCGGGGGTACTACTCTGTCGGCAACTCGTCTGCCGCGGAACTTTCCCCTGACCAAAGCAATAATCCTTTCCGCTCGCCGAACCCCAGCCAGAGCAGCCTCAACTTGGTCGACGACAGCAGACGGGGGTCGAGCAGTGGTACAATCTCAGACAAGGTGCATTCACTTCCAGTGTTGTACTTATTTTCGTCCTCACGCGCGCCATGCAGTTCCACTTGTCCGCCGACCCTGCTGATTGGGGTGCCGACATCAGTCGGTCTGAGCCCGACGACGCGTTACACAACCCGGACCCTCGCGCAGGCAAGAATGGCGCTGGCAACGGCAGTATCTTCACGCGCCGTGGGTTCTGGAATATTGGGTGTTTGGTGCTCATGGCCGTAATCATCATTGGCGTCTTGTGTGTTCTTCCGATTCTTTGCGGACTGCTTACTGAGGACCCGCAGCCTCGGATATCCAGTCGCCTCGCACTTCACCTCCAAATCCTCCCAGTCCGCCCTTGCGTCTGGCACAAGCTCCTCGTCTGCAAAGGACCTGCCGAACATTACCAACTGGAACATTATTGATGTTGCAACTCCCGCCGACGCGTATACTATTCCTTCGTTCAACGACCCCAGCAAGACCTTGTCGCTTGTGTTCAGCGACGAGTTCGAGGTCGAGGGCCGATCGTTTTACCCCGGTGATGACCCATACTGGTGCGTCCGTCGTCCACTCTTCTTTCCTCCTTAATCGTGCTTATACTTTTACAGGGAGGCTGTCGACCTGCATTACTGGAGCACGGGAGACCTTGAATGGTACGATTAGTTGCCTGCAGTCAGGCTGTGAATCGGAGCTGAGTGATGACCGAATAATAGGTACGACCCTGTCGCCGTCACCACCCGCGCCGGCGCCCTCGAAATCAACCTCACCCAAGTCGACGATATCACGCTGAACCACAACTTGTCGTACCGTTCGGGCATGCTCAGCACCTGGAACAAGTTCTGCTTCACCGGAGGCTTAGTCCTCGCGAGTGTGAACCTCCCTGGTACCACCAATGTTGCTGGTGCGTGGATTCGACGCAGAAGATGAAACATCCTCTGACAACCGCTTTGGCTTGTGGCCCGCAATCTGGACGTGAGTACCGTTTTCTAGCCTTGCTGCCGGTTGCCAATTCTCCGAACAGTATGGGCAATCTGGGACGGGCTGGCTACGGCGCGTCCCTCGACGGAATGTGGCCTTACAGCTATGATGTTTGTGACGTCGGCACGCTTCCAAACCAGACGATGCCTGACGGCGTCACTCCTGCTGCGGCTCTCGACACTGGCGCGAGCGGGACGGAACTCTCATACCTTCCAGGCCAGCGCCTCAGCCGATGCACGTGCCCCGGAGAGAGTCACCCAGGTCCGATACACAGCGAAGACGGGAGCTTCGTGGGCAGGAGTGCGCCGGAGATCGATATGTTCGAGGCGCAGATGGTTGGCCCTCTTGGAGCTGTTAGGTACGGCACGCGAGTTTGGCTCGATGGGCTTGAAATTAATGTGCGCTACAGCCAGTCGTCTCAATGGGCGCCCTTCGACGCATACTACTCGTGGCAGAACACTAGCGCCAACCTTATCATTCCTAATACGACCATCTCGGCGCAGAACGGGTACGCCGGGGGGATCTACCAGGAGGCGGCGAGTGTGGTTACCATTACGAGTGCGTTTTTTTTCTTTTCCTATCAGCCGATGTGTATGCTAACGGTCTCCACCTGCAGATCAGGACTGCTACCAGCTCAAGACGCCTTGCTACGCCACCCATGGCTTTGAGTATACACCCGGGTACAACGATGCGGTAGGCCTGGTTTCCTATACCTCTGGCCAAACCTGCTAACGCGAATTGCAGTACATCACATGGATCACAAACGACGCTGCGAGCTGGACGCTGCACGCGGCCGGTGTGGGCCCGAACAATTTGACGCAGATCGGGGCGAGGGAGATTACGCAGGAACCCTTGGTGCGTTCTATCCTTCGTTCTTGATAATCTTCCTTCCTGCGTCTCACCTCATCTCACTTGCTGACACTCGCTCCCAGTACATCCTCATCAACCTCGGACTTTCGCACAACTTTGTGTGGGATATCGACTTTGCGGATATGTCCTGGCCAGCCACGATGCGTGTGGATTGGATCCGGGTGTACCAAGACCCCAACAACGCGAACCAGACGGTGGGGTGCGAGACGCCGGAGCGACCTACACAGGCGTACATCAATACGTGGGTGTTACGCTCTTTTCGAACTTGTGTTGGGTTTCTGATAGCGAGCCTTTGAAGTTACATCGAGGCCTACACGAACCCGAATCTGACGACATGGGTGGACGACTATAAGCAAGTGATTCCGAAGAATTCCTTGTCGGCGAATGGATGTAACTAGAGGAGGAACATTGCATTGCATTTTTCGTTGTCATTCCAATTTGCTTTGTTTTGTCTTGCATAGGAAGCACAGAATATAGAAGATACCCAGGCATTGTTTTCGTATCCTTTTCTATTGAGCGGCAAGAGGGTCCATGAGCGCATGCGACGGATAGTGAGCACGCCGTAGAGCCATGGTGCACCCTCCAGGGAGAAGGAGCGTCGGCGATGCATCCAAAGGGCCGAGGATACGTCGGGGGATATGTTTCCGTTGTAACAGTGACTCGGGTATCTTGTGCGCCAGGCACTGAATCGGCGGGAGTCTCGCGGCATGACATTGTCGCGTCTGCAAGTCGCGAAACGCGTGAGCGACACGTGAACCTCAACCGCTAGCGAAGAGATTAATTTGTGCCAGAGTTGACGACGAACAAACGCGATGCTTTGGATTGACTACTGTACACACAGCAACAAACGACATGCAACTTTTACCACCAACAGCAACTCCATAAAAGGATGCAACGAAGACGAACAAAGGAAACAGAAAGAAAAACGAAGGATGAACATGAACATGAACGTAAAGAGGCGTGAAAAAAATAAAACGAAACGAACGAGATAAAGATAACGCATTAGCGCGAAGAATCGCGACACAGACCCTCCCACTCGACGAGCTGGCGCGCAAAGCCCCAATTCACATCAGCCGCGGGTCGTCGCGCGCGGACGTAGTCGAGTGCGGCAGCCGCAGACAGCTGTGCCGGCCCGTCATCCCCATCGACAAGCGGCATTGAAATGAGCAAGCCCGCGCCAACAGCTGGGCTGCGCGATATGCCGTGAGCGCAGTGGATCAAAATGCGGGGCTCCAGCTGTGACTGGAGCGCGGCCTTGACCCACTCCAGAACAGACGCGAGCGCGCCGACGAGCTCGGCAAAGGGCGTATCGGGCAACGGGATATGCAGCCGATTCGAGGGCGGTATCACATCGGGCACGTGAACTGCAATGACCGAAGTTGAGCTTTCAACAGCAGGTTCGAAATAAAGCACGGCACGGACCTCTGCCACTAACGACGCTCACTACGTGCGTGATACCCTCCCGTTCGAGGGCCGCGGCATCTTCTGCAAACGCCAGATCCCCAATCGCGATGGATGATGTGAGGGATGAGAACGACGGCTGAGAAGACAAATATGGCGCGAGTGCGGGGTCGTCGGCGCGTAATATTGGCGCTCCCGAAGGCGGTGGCGGGTCCGTGTAGTCGCATGGACTTGTGGCCGGGGACGGCGCATAGGACGACGACGCAGAAGAGAAGGATGTCGCCGAGGATGATGGCCACGAGGAAAATGACGTCGAAGAGCTGCTTGTTGAAGCAGAGGAACACGAAGCAGCGGCGTGGACGGGGTAGTAGTTTTCAAGAGAATTTGTGGAGATGTTCGAAGTGAGTTTGGGAGGGGCGGAGAAAGTACTGTCCCCCTCGTTCGACGCCGGGAAATTGAGATTGAGTCCCAACGTCAGGCTCAGAGCACGACGCTTCACAGGCTGCTCTGGGCGGGCGTAGGGATGGGCGTTTGCGGTGCGGGCGCGTTTGGGGCCCCGAAGAGCATTCGAGGGCTGGGGAGAGGCGCGTTAATTTCCGAGAGCGCTGGGAGAGAGTATAACGTGAAGTACTGACCTCACCTGCACACGCCATCGGCGCACAAGGCGTCGAGGCGTCCAGCTCTGCGTCGGAACGATGGCGCCTGCGTCGGGATCGACGGCAAGCAACAGCAAGAAACGACGGCGGGCTGGCGCGAGCCTGGCGCGGTGAGGCGGCGAGGAGAAGGAGGGTGTCGAGATCAGACCAGGACGCGTAGTATGTATACAGCTTGGACTGGCTGTCGCAGGCTGACATGATGGGGGATGTTTGGTGTGGGTGAACTGATCCGGCGGTTGTGATTGTCCAAGGGTCCGTGGGGTGGTCGCGCCAGGCGCCGGGGGTCCTTTATTTATTGAGTTAGGTGCTCCGGCGGCGATTCGATCTAACAGGTTTTATGCTGCGAAGGGCGAAACAAACGTCGAGAAGGCGCTGAATCGGGAACGGAACACGCTGTATACACGCACCGCCAACGACCTGTCGCTCGGAACAGCAGTCAAGATGATTGCTGCGTTGCTACTTTGATGATGGAGTCATGGTCGCGTCTCATGTTGGTGATGCGTGCGACTCGCGTTTCAAAATTGCGCGAAACACTGTGGGCCTGTTCGAGGCAGCCTCCGTCGTCCGATCGAACGGCAAATGCGTCTCAACAGCCACGGTCAAGCCACGGTGGAGGATCCTGTGGGGATCAAACATTTCGGTTTCGCTCCTCGAAGATCCCGGCGTGTAACGAGGCAACCGTCGACTGCTTCTCGGAGCACTCGAGTGAGGTCATGCTGTTGTGTCGACACTGGACGGACAGACGGACCGACGGGTATACGCAGATTGTGATTAGATATAACAAGGCGTTGGAGGCCTACATGAAGACCCAGAAAGAGCCAACGAATCCGGCCGCGGTGGCTATCGAGGCGACTATGCCCACGCTGAGCGGGTTTTGGCCCCAAGAAAAAGCCAAGAGTCCTATCAACGCCAGGAAGAACCCCACAAACGTCAACAGAATGCAGAGGTTGTGGATTTTGCTGAGCAGATGGGTCGGTGGCTTGCGTTGGAACGGACCGACAGCTTCGACGTGCGGATTCGCGGTCCACACATCCGTGTCATTTCTGGGAGAGCGGAGGAACGAGAAATTAGTCCCGCTGCGTGATGCAGGAGCATGAGGGTCTCCGGTTTCCTTCTCCTCTTCTTTTGCCTCTTTAAGTCGATAGCGAACAACGAAGAAGGCGCCAAGGAATGATAATATAGCTTCCAACGCGTCAGAACGAGTTCAAAGGGTGGTTCCCTCACACACCTGCCCAAATGTGCACGATGAGAGCAGCCAGGAAGGTGGAATTGGCGACTTGTGCCGCGGCGCTTGTGTTAGCCCCGTCCGGGCTCGTGACTTGAAGCATCCCAGCCTCCGTCGACGCGAAGAAGGTGGTGATTACCTTCAGGCGATGAGTTTACCACTTGCGCGCTCTTCAACCACTTACGCTGATAAGTTGCAGACGGTCCATCCAAGACTGGGGGATGGATGTGTTAAACCTGTGCGGGGGAGAACCAAAAACCGTTCACCTGTGTCAAGTCTTTGGATGCCTCTTTTCGCGCGGCCTCATCCTTTTGGTCCGAGCTCTGCGCCGCTGGTACACGCGTCGGATGGCTGAAGAATATTGCTGGATGGACTTACAATGCGAGCCTGGATGGGGTGAGTTCGGTGCACTGTGCTGGGACATTGTGGGGAGAATCAGAGTTGATTCGCGCTCACGTGTTGACACGGATGTGACGTAGTTCCTACTTCCACCGATCCCAGAACTCGCGCCCTTCCTGGATTTCTACTGGAATGTCCCAATAACTCCATTTTGCCGGACTGTGTTCCCAACTCGCATCCGGACCAGGATTCTCCCAAACCACGGGATCCCCGGTAGCCGTGAGCGTTGCCTCCTCCGTGAACTGAAACGCCGCAGCACGATGCCCTGAGCCTGTTAATGGCATGCTGAAGCCTTTGTTTCGCGCAGCACCAAGGGCGCCGAAACCGTGACTCCCCGCTAGAACCACCACACGCCTGTCCCGCAGCCCCTGCAGTGCCGTGCACAGACACTCGGTGCCACACAACCGCCTGCGGTCGTGTCCGAATATGCTGACAACGACAACCCGCAGCGCAGGTCGTGCCAGTAACAGCTCTTGAATGTCCTGCAAAAATATCCTGGATTTGTGTAGCGGCTGTGTCGACCGACAGGCCAACGCAAGATGCGTCAAATTCTCCAGCGGCCCGAAAAACTCGATGATTTCCGCAGGAGGGTGAAAGAGCGGGGCAGCCGCGGGCTCGCAGACGCGAAGGTGGCTGATTTGACGCGTCAAATGAGCCGCGGGACTTGCTCCTGCTTCGCCGAACTGTGGGTCCCATTCAAACGGCGTCATTGCGTCGAACTGCTGGATGGTCAGCTCGTTCAGCCGCGTTTGGCTCACTACGTCTGGCGCCACGAGAATCGCCGGTCGTGGAATAGCCATTGCCTGCACACCCCGACAGACGGAGAGAATGGTTTCCAATTGCGAGCGCACCTCAACCGTAAAACAGTCCGGCGCGCTCACGACCAATCTCCGCACGTGTCTCGTCATAAACGCCTGCCGCCGGGCACGGGCCGTGTAGCAGAACCGCGCAATGCGCGCTGCCGAGTTGAGGACCACGGTTTTGTAGACGATGTGGTCGATGAGGGAGCCGAAAGGCCTGCATACGCAAGCTATATCGCCGGCAAACGTCCCGTTTGCCAGCGCAAATTCGATAATTTCGAGGAGAATTTCGTTCGGCACCGACTCGAACGGCCCGAGTGCCGACTCAGGACGTTGCTGGGCCACGACTTTTCTGGGCACCGACTTGCGGGCAGTCCGTTTGGTCGCGCTCTGGAGTATGCGGGGGTAAGCGCCGAATTCGCTCATGGTGGCAGCAGACAAGCTCAAAAGGTCTACCACACGTGTTCTAAGTAATAGCTACTCTAACGTCTACCGGGCCGCACTGGCGCCGGACTAAAAAAGTCTAAAATCTATTGTAAATTCTACGCTGGAGGCGATCTCCGCTCCCATGCATCTCGGCAACTCTCCCAAAAATCTTCATCGCGAACATGTGCCCAAGGCGTCTTGCATCCTTCAAATCCAGCTGTAACAAGCACCAGCCGCGGATCTCTCTCCGCAATGACCGATAAGGACTCCCAGATCGGGCTCTCTTCCAACGGAGTCGAAGTACCGCAATAAAAGGGGAAATACGCGGGGAAAACGCGTACGACAAGCATCTTCAAGCGAGGCCGACTCTCAAGGATCGTCTGCACCTCATCAACGAACACCGCATCGTTATCCTCGTTCGCGTGGACCCTGCGCGACAGCGCCAGATAAGACAGTTGCGGGCCGCATCCGAAGAAAGAGAGGATGGATAACGGCGACTGCCATGTGTCTCCGGGCTCTGATACGCGGAGATGCGTCAGCGAGCTGGCGAGAGGCAAGGCCGAGACCGCGAGCGAGCCGTCGTCGTCGAGGTCGAAGGATTGAATGGTGATTTCGGTGGGCAAGACGCGAAAATCGCGCGATACGGCGCGAGCGAGGACGCCAGGTCGTGGAAGGGAGAGAATGCGCGCCCCGCGACACCCGGCAATGACGCTCTCTATGTCCATCCGCGACGTCGTGCTGAGGCTGCGCCAGTCCAGCGTAATCGCCAGCGTCTTGACGTGGGTGTCGATGAAGGTGGTTGGCGCCCCGCGAACGGTTCGCGCGAAGAGAGCTAGCTTCGCTGGTGTGTCTAGGACAACATTGCGGTAGAGGATGCATGCGATGATGTCGCTGAATGCCCTTGAGACGGAGGCAAGGGTGCTCGAGGGCGTATGCGCCAGTCCTAGCTCAAGGATCGCCAGGCCGACTTCGAGGGGAATGTCTAGCAATGGCGCATGCTTGGAAGCAGCCGCCAGACCAAGGGATAGCGCTCGCGAGCGCCTCTGCTGGGGAGTGGACGCAACGAGGACCGACATCTCGGGGCGTGCTGGCAGAGCAGGACAGAAAAAGAAAATACCGAGTCAATGCCGCGTATAAATGCAATCGCGATGACATACGGTTGCTTGATGTTTGTCGCCATTCCGAGACTTCCCGAGACGCCGCCCACCATCGGGCAATCTCGGGATCGCGTCAAGGAGCGACCTCGGTGCTCGCAGTTTTCGAGGCGAAAGACGGCGAAAGACAAGCCTATAAAGACGCGGTCGCCTGACCGCCAAGTGCTACCAGACGGACACGTGACATCCCTGATGGCCCTTTGTGGCTTCTTCCCGTCGACCACCTCGCTTGGCACCGCTTCTTATCTCTAAACAATCGCTCACCTGGCTCTCACTGGCAGCAACACATCGCAATTCTAGCATCGCATCTTCTCCTGCAAAATGCACCACCTGCTTCAATACGGGCTTACCAAACCGGAACCAACCTGTACGGTATAAAAACCAGCGCTCGAAACCGGAACTCCACCCTCGGCGCCTCCCATAGTCAGCCATGTCGGGCCACCACGTCGCCACCTACTACCAGGTATTCTACTGTTCCCCTTGGCCGGTCTATGCCTCACCAAACTAGACGATTTATGACAATGGAGTCTACGTTTCTCCGCTGCCTTTGCTCGGGTTCATCACCCACGTCTTCCTCGCTGCTTGGCACATCGACTCGGACTTCTCCATCCACTTGAACGACAACCCGCCAACCGACCCGTGCGTCTACGTTGAATTCGACGCGTTCTCACTGCTCACTCCATGTCCAGGATGTTTACCCAGATGTGGACTGAACTCGGCGAGATGCAGGTGCGTTGCAACTCGGCGTCCCGATGACCATGCTGACTGGTTTCTTTACAGGACCAGGGCGTGAAAGTATTGGGCATGCTCGGCGGCGCTGC
Source organism: Mycena chlorophos (assembly GCA_014461115.1). NCBI lineage: Eukaryota > Fungi > Basidiomycota > Agaricomycetes > Agaricales > Mycenaceae > Mycena > Mycena chlorophos. The sequence goes on from JACAZE010000015.1 coordinate 548,262, forward strand.
TCCTGGCACCTGTACGCCCCGCCTCCTTCACCGCAACACATTTTTCTAACATTCTCCCAAGACTCGGCACTGGAATCCAACTTTACGGGCTATTACGAACCTCTCCGGGACTACATCGCAGAGTGCGTCGTTACCATCCAACCAGCCACCCGACCGGCGGGCGGGCGTCTAACGTTTATCCCCTTGCAACAGATTCAAATTGGACGGCATGGACCTTGACGTCGAGCAAGACACCTCCCTCGCGCTCGTCGAGCAACTCATCACGCAGCTCAAGTCCGACTTTGGCGAAGACTTTCTCATCACGCTCGCCCCCGTCGCGTCCGCGCTCACCGAAGGCGCCAACCTCTCCGGCTTCGACTACGTCTCGCTCGAGGATGCCATGGGCGACCAGATCGCATGGTACAATGCGCAGTTCTACAGCGGCTTCGGCACACTCGACCCCGACACTGGATACATTAACATCATCAACTACATGGGCATCGACCCCAGTCGACTCGTCGCGGGCGTATTGACCAACTCGGCGAACGGCGGCGGATGTGGGTCGAGTCTTCCCAGGTCTTCACGAAGAGCCGCCTGATATTGACCGCGATGCAGTTATTTCCATCAACGACGTCGTGGACAGCGTCCACCAGCTCACCGCGATGTATCCGACATTCGGCGGTGTGAACGGGTAGGTTCATCGTCCATCATCTCTGCTCGCTGCTCATGGAAATGCCTCCCAGCTGGGAATACTTCAACTCGCTCCCGAACGCCAACGAACCTTGGGAATTCGCGCAGACGATGCAGGCCGCCATGGCCACCAACTCGAAGCGGTCCGCATCGCGCATCGAGGCACGGGAAGAGGCGGTCCATGCGAACTGAGTATCTTCTGGCTTTGCAACGTTATCGGGTATCATGGGCTTTTTCACGAGACAAGGGGCGCAAGCATGGATGCGCACACGACAATCAGGTTTACCAAATTTGTACATCATCCAAAGGAAGCAAAATTTTTGTGTATCGGTGCCGGTTTAGATGGATCTTTGTCGTCATCGTCCAAGGTCTATTTGGAAGTTTATTCTTCGTGCTTACTTACAGATAAACAAACAGAGGCGGCGCTTTAGATCTTGCCCCAGACGTGCTTTCCTCGGACCCAAGTGCTCACGGGGTTACCCTGGCGGTCCAAAACCACCAGATCCGCGTCTGCTCCGGGTCGGAGTGTACCCTTGCGATCCTCAATCCCGAGGCACCTAACGCCAAGACCGTAAGAAAGACCGAAGGTCGAGGAAAAATAAACACGTACTTGGCAGGATTGAACGTGGCGCACTTGATCGCCTCGCCGAGCGAACAGCCTGTGAAGCGCGAGAAGTTGCGCACGCATTTGTCAAGGGTCACGACGCTGACGCCGAGCAAATTAGAGGAGCGAGGAAACACCGATTGAAGGTAAACGCACCTTCCGGCAAGGGTGTTGGTTCCTTCGAGGTACAATTTGTCGCCCTCCTTGACGAAGCGCTTGCCATCGCGCCACTCGTGAACACCGTCCCGGAGGTTGGGGTCTAGGATTTTCATCGCTGTTGGCGAATTCAGCGCGGTACTCGGGCAGGTTTAAGATGAACGAACCATCCGTGACGAGAATGCATCCTTCGGGGTAGGCAGAATATGCGAGCTTTACATCCCATTAGCTCGGTGGTTTGTCGGGATTGGAACCAGAAACATACCCGGACAGAGTTTGGATGAGAGTGAATCCCATCGACGATCATGCCATAGTATGGCCGGTCAAAAGCCATGTCTGCGATTTTGCCCTTGTCGAGATGCAGCTCGGTGCGGCTCACGATGCGGCTGATTCCGGGACGGGTCGGCGCCGGTGAGGAGATGTATTCGAATGCTTCGGAAGTGATTCCGGAGGCAAAGGAAGACTCCAAAGGGCTCGCAGGGTTGGGGAAGTTTTCGAAATTCGGGGCAGAGAGATGTGGCGACGCGCCGAGCAGACCGATAATCGAAGGGTCGCGGTGGTGAAGCTGCGGCATCGCGTTGAAGAGATGAGTGATTAGACGGGCACCGTGTACAACAGCGGCCGTCGCGATCTCCGTGCTTGCACCACTGCGGAAAAAAATGTTATTCGAGGTTGTATCGGACTCGTGCGGCGCACCTGTGGCCAACCGAAAACACCACTCCGCGTTTCGTGAGCTCGTCGACGGCACCCATAACACCCTTGATTTCGGGAGCAGCAGTGATAACGCGCACTCCGCATTGACCATCCGCATTCATCATCCAGTCCTCGGAATCGACCAGGTTCTGCGCGCCGTAGGTCTCTTCAAAAGACGCAAAGCCATTCGGGGCGGTCAACAGGAATGGCGGGGCGTGAGCACCGCGCTTGTCCATGTCAATGAAAGGGCCCTCGGCATGCCATCCGAGAAGACTGGCCGAAGTCGGCGTCGAGAACGGCCTCAGGAGATCGAGTAGCTTCGGGTAGAGCGTCTTTTCTTGTGTCTGCAAGGGTCGTGAAAAGACGGCGACGATGCCGAGGAGAAGAACGCACGATGAGCGTTGGGAGGAGGCTAAAACAAGGTCGCGTTCAGAGTCGACCAGAGCTCGGAATGCGAGGTACTGACGAGGTCACTCCGGTCTCGACGATCTTCTCTGCGACAAGCTTCATGCCATTCTTGTATGACTCGTCGTCCTCGTAGATGGAAAAATCAAAGCCATATGCGCCGTTGAGCTGGATGTCGATGAGGCCAGGGCTGGATCGGGGTCAGCTGAAGTCTCGGAGAGTGAAGAGGGTATGCATTCACCTGAGGATGTTGCCTCCCAAATCCACCACCCTGCTCGGCCGCTCCTTGCGCTCGAAGAACGTGCGTTGCGCATCCAAAATGACCCCGCGACGCTCATCCACCCAAAGATCCTTCTCGACGAGCCCTCCGTCCTCCTGCGGGAGCAAGCAGTTGGTGAAGCAGACGAGTCCGTTGGACATGCAGATGAGGGTCGAGAGCAAAGCAGGGGACTAGGTCCATAAGTAGAAGCATACCGCGCGCTCGTGCGCCATGCGACACACTCTCTTCGATTATCCGCGATGTGCCGATTGTATTTCTGTCAACATTCGAGTTACATCGAATACCAACAGCTGCGTCCATTGCCCTTCCGAACCACCGTCGACATCACAGTGAGCAGAAGAGAAAAGAGAGGCGTGAGCTGGCAGGTCCGCCACATATACTCGTCGGCAAAACCCGGGACGACCAAGCCGGTACCGCCACCATCAAGCTTACGGCATCGGTTTTTCGCCCATCTCTCAAACTCGCAACGCCCGCAAAGTTCGGCGCGATATCACGATGAACAAGCGTCGGTTTTATTTGTACAGTTCTCCTTGACATAAATAGAAGGACACAATGAGGGTATAGCTTCTAAGGAATGCGGGGATACACGGCCAAGACTGGTTTCGCAATAAAAAGGCTACGCTACTTTTTCATATGTACGCAAATCGAAGAGAACGGAAGTGAAAGCGCTTGGGGGTGTATCCTATGAGTAGTAATACAAAAATGCATAGCGAAAGCACACAAAAAAGATGACGAACATGAAGGTGTTTTCCGGTATCAGCAAAACTCGACCTCCCACTCGCCGCATTCGTTACCAGACGCCGGCATGCTCTTGAGCGCGATCCGGACCCGCCGCTTTCCACCGACGGTGCCGTCACCGACTGAGTACTCGGAGGGGACGCCAAATTCCGACGAGTAGTCGCTGTAATCGCTCGTCGATGCTGCGGCCGCCGCGAGGTCCTCTTGGCTGTACATGAACGGCGACGATGCGGAGGAATGCGGCGACCCATAGGGACCGACACCAAGGAAGGGATCACCGCCCGGGTACCCGTTGTAGTTGTTTTCGGTGGTCTCTGGTTGGGAACCAAACCAACTCCCGAGCGGGCTATCCTGTTTTGTGACATAGTTGCCCGCGGGGGACGGTGCTCTTGATGAGGCGGAAGATGTTGACGGGTGTATCCGTACACGAATTTTGCCGTCCTCAGATGGTGATGCATCGAACGAAATGTCGAGCCCATTGAGCCCAGCAAGCATTCCCGCATCGGTGTCGGCAAACGCGAGCTTGTGTGTGGGAGCAGCAACGTCCGAGAGGCGGCGCTTGTCCATCATGCTCCCCGACCAATCAAAGTTGTTCGGCAGGGCAGAGTGGAAATCAAATGCCGACGACGACGCAGCATGGCTCTGCGGGAACGAGAAGGATTGGGGGAGCGCCGAATGTGGGTTGGAAGACGCAGACAGCAGGGATGGAAGCGCGCAAAGGAGGACCTGCTTGCTCGGTATTCAGCCACTGGCAGACAGAGATAGAATTTCCGATGCGTACCATCAGGCCCAAGCTCGCGGCCGATTTGTGTGGAGACAGGCTGCGCGGCGAAGGCGAGGAGAGGAGGACGGAAGGTTCGTACGGCTCCATCTTTACTTGAGGGACGTCACGAGAAGCGGCCTTGGCTTTTAGCTCGGCGTTTAACTCGCGTTCGCGTTCCTCGGCTGCTTGCAGCTGGGCGCGAAGCACCTCGATCTCGTTGACCAGAGCATCGGTGGACTCTTGCTTGACGATGGGGGCCCCACCGCCGGTCGCAAAGGCCAGAAGACGGGCATTCTCTTGCTCGAGTTCAGCAACACGACTGTTAAGCATGGGTCAGCGGTAATAAGGGCAGTCAGGGACCGATAACGTACACTTCCATCTGCTCAAACTCCTCGCGTTTACGCTGCCGACTGAGGAATGCAGCAGCACGGTTTTTGACAAGCCGTGCCTCGCGTTTGCTGAGCCCGGAGACGTCCGGAGGGACAAAGTCCTTGCTGCTGACGCGTTCTGCCGCTGCTCTGCGTTTCTGAGGTTGGATCTCAGGCGACGCAGAGCGCTTGGGAGCGGATATAGAAAGGCGCGGCAACAGCGACGACTCCTGCGGGAACGAGGTGCCGTCGAAAAGCTGCGAGGTCGTGATGCAGTTTTGGGCATCGACGATGCAGGGGTTGTTGGCGCGCAGCATTGCCTGTGCTGGGATGGGGGAGTCGTCCACGGACATGGGCGGAGACGGGTAGTATGAGCCCGGGAACCCGTCGTAGTTTGGGCTGTATGTGGGGGAAAACTGGAGCATTGTTTCCGAGTCCGTGGGCGATAGCAGGACGCTGTCTGTGATGATGCTGGCAAGGGTAATGGGCGAAGAAGAGAGGGCGGAAGGGGCGGCCATTATAAAGGTCGAGAAGAAATAGTAGAGTTCCGAGAACGGCGTTGGTCACGGCCTTGATGCTGGCTTCCTTTTTCGTCCTTCAACCTGCCCGAGAACCTTCCGCCCGGGACGTACGGTGGCGGCGTCAGAACTCTCTTTGGCAATCTCGGAGAATTTCAAACACGAGGACTCGGTCCGCTCCAAGTACTCTGCCTCTCTCCAGTCCTTTTTTGCCTCCGCGCGATCGTTCACTCCTCGTCTTTTGCTTCCGCTCGGGGGCTAGTCTGCTGCTTGCCTAAACTTAAACACCCCCGAATAAGGCAGAGACCAGCTGTTTTTCTAGCCCGACTTCCAAAGCCCAATATCGACCGCTGCCTTATCTTTCAACTGGTCGCAACAATCATCCCGCGGAAGGGCTTTCTGTGCTTTCAATATTCGTTTTGATCTTCAGGACCAGGGTCAAGATTGCTTGTCAACTGCTTTTCAGACCCCAAGCTTGGCCTTCGCAGAGCATACTTTCGATTCGAACCCGACCGCTCAGCAGCACATCGCACCCGATATCCTCGAGGCTCCCAACATTGATGTACCACGACGTCCATTGACAGTCGAGCTACCGAATGCGCCCACAACCATCGAATATTCGAGGTGCCCCAAACCTCTGCGGTCCCGTCGAGCAAGCGCTAGAATCGGCTTCTCCTGTGCGTAAAAACGGTCTGCCGTGAACACCAACCAGCCCTCCGTCCACTGCTTAATACATTTCGGGCCAAGCCTCGAAAACAAGCGCGTCTTGCCCCCGCGCGTATCGTGCAAATCGGCGCAAGAGAAGTTCCTAGATGAAAAAAGGCCCCGCACCGCAAGATAGATAACACAATCCGCTCTACGCGAGATTCCAATTCCGCCACTCGTAGTTCAACGGATATAGACCGTTCATGCGACGCCGTCGTCCTTTTTTCATGTCGCTAGCCCAGGCCTGCGAGTTGAACTGCACTCTCCGCACTCGGACTCTGGCTCGAATCCGCTAGATGCCGGCCCGAAAACAAGCTACATATCGTCGGCACAGTCTACACGCGCAATCGATTTCCTAAAACAAAAGCTTGGACGACAGCTTCAACTGCAGTTTGATGCAAAAAAACGTCCTCGCGACTCGCGGGCTGGTGATAATCTCTCAATCCCCCATACCCCGCGTCTCTCTTTCCATATTTTTGGGTACGGAGCTTACATCCCGGCAACTGCCAGGGTGCAATGACCCTGCGATTGAGACTGGATTGGCAGCTAGCATCCTACCCGGTGCAGAGCCGTATCCGCGGCAGCAGGCAGGCAACCCAGCGGCACGAGCAGCCGGTATCATGGGATGCAGCATCCGAAATAGCCCTGCGGCCCATCCGGCGCGGACGCCTGCCGCGCGGGGAAACCCAAAAACAAATATCGCGCTCGGCGGGGCAAAGGGCGCTCGGCGGCTTCGTTCGCGTCCACGCGCTCGCTCGCGCAACATCACGAGCCCCGCCGCTGCAAAAAATATCCAAGGCCGCGCAGGGGATATGTCGGCGAAACGCGCGTTCAGGTACCTCGAACCTACTATCATAGCCTCGAGAAAACTGGAGCGGAGATAAGCGTTTCCAACTCGGCAAGCGGCAGCGAGTTCCGGAAACTCTCTCATTTGCGCTCGCGGCTCGGATTATTCCGCAGGCTTGAGGTAGCCGCTCGTGTTCATAGGACGACCGGAGCAAGGGAATCCATCGATGAGTTCAGTGCGGTATGGCGATGTGTGCAAATGTGGCGCGCCCAACGGAGATGCATAGGATTAGCGAAACGTGAACAGGACAAGAGGGAAAGTGTAAAGTGAAGCTAGTCGTCCTCGAACCGGCTGTTGCCGTCCGCTAGACGAGTTCCGTCCTTATTATCCTCATGAGGGTCGTAGTATCGGCCTTCCGTGGTCCCATGCGTCAGAGGAACAAAGGTCTCGTGTCTGTATCAAGGCCACGATCAGCGTTGCAAACAACCAAACATGTTGTTCGTACCCATTATGGTTATCCACACTGGTGTACAGCACCTTCATCCCCGTCGCTGTAGTCGATCGCGGTTTGACCCTGGGCCGCTTGAAAATACAAACCGCGACCAAAGCAAGAAGCCCGAGCACAAAGACACCGTTAATAACGAGTCCGGCGATAACTGCGGGCGAAAGCCGGTCGTCGTGAGGAGCGGCAGTATCTTCAAAGTCTTGGTTAAGTTTTCTGTAAGGATCTACACGTAAGAGAACGCAATCGCAAATGAGGTAGCGAAGTGGCGCACGCAGAGGAGGAGGAACCAGACGACGAGGAAGAAGACGAAGACGAGGAACTGCCGTGCCCTGGTGTTATGCTCTTCGGGCATGAACTCGATCCAGAAGCGAGGGCGCCGCTCTAGAAAAACCGCGAGTTGGACGATCGTTCGCAGAAGGGTGGTGCAACTGAGCCGGCGTACCGGAGAGTCGTACAAGCAGTCGCAAGCGATTTGCCAGGCACATGCGACCTGGCCATTACTCGTTACATTGCTGCTATCGAGCAGGCTGCCCTCCATATCCGTTAAAAGACATATTGCGACACCAGAGCTAGAACCGGTGAGCCCACCAACGAGGCGAAAAGATGATTTCGACGCGTACCTGGAGGAACGAGGGTTGCTCGGTGCAGCGAAAGAAGTAGCCAAAGGAGAGGAGATTACAAGGGTCCAGAGCATGTTAGAGGCAACTGGGTGAGCTTCGAGCCTGGATTTCTGTGTTATTTATTGAGCGCCCAGTGCGGTGTTTGCCCGTGTTTAGCCGACGTCGACACGGCGAGCACGGTCTGAACGGCAGAAGTCGATTGAGCCTTCAGGACTGGTGTTCGGTAGCAAACGAGGGCAGGAGAACTCGAATACAATGCATTCATTCTGGCCAAGATGAGCGCGAAACGCAAGAAGTGTGAACGTGACTCGCTGAATGGCCGACTTCTCCAGCCTCCCCGCGTACCTCAGACGCAAAATTGACAACGCCTTCGAATCTTGTGTGCTCGTACCCTCCTCAGCTTCCGCAATTGAGGTCGACTCGGGCGCCGGCTTCATCGGCGGCGCCGGTGGCTTCCTAACTGAAGAAGACGAAGGTGCAGCCACGCAGATCCCACTATCCGCGATCCCCAGTGCCTTGCAGCGCCTTGACCTCCCTCCTGACGACGACGCCGTCTTGAATGTGTTCAAAAACGCCGCTACAGGGTGGACCTCCGCGACAAACGAGCCTACGAGCAGCCAAGGCAAGGAGCTGTTCGTGAGCCGCGAAGACTGGCGTTCGGTCTGTGCGGTGCTGTTTGAGCACCATGCGGAGGAATACGCCGAGACTGGCAGCGAGGGAAAGCCGGATAACGTCGACGAGGAAGAAGGAGAGGACGCGTACGAAGAGATGGAGGAGGACGAATCTGACTCCGACGAGTACATGGACGAAGATGAGGAATTGGGACCATCAGCTACTCGGCGTCGCCGTCCAGCTACGCGACGAAGGCGCGCTTCTTCGTCTTCCTCATCGCATTCCGACGCGCCAAAGAAACTCACTGCGCGACAACGCAAAACCTGCCTCGAAACCTACGCTCTCTTCTTTCCAGACGTCTCTCCGGACGACCTCCCCAATCAGCGCGTCATGATCAAGGACGTCCAGCGGCTCACGCAGCTCATCGGCGACAAACTCAAGAGCGAAGAGGTACGCGACGTCTTGTACTGCTGCTCAAAAACCAACGCAAGATAGATCATCGAAATGGTCGAAGAATTCTCGACCTCCCCCGACAAATCCATGAGCTTCGCGGACTTTGGGACCATGATGCTAGCTGCCAAGCTCGCGTGAAAAAGCACTGTGTATCGCAAGTTGAGATAAATAGATACAGGAATTAATAATGTACACTACTGCCCAGAGCCACCAGCCCGGTAGTTAGCGTGGTCAGTAAAGAGTTCGAGAGCAGCCAGAGGACCGCCTAAATCGCATCATCAGCTTCAGACCCCTGCCCCGAGGCCTGGAGCCGAATTTCGCGCTTGAGCGCAGGAAGATCTAACGCTAGATCGACCTTGGTGCCCTCTGGCCACCGCGCGCGCACCCACTGGTGCATAAAGACGGCAACCTAATATGCACTGAGCACCGCACTAAAACCAATTCAAAAGGATAGAAAACACACCTTGAGGTTCCGCTTTCCCGCGTATTTTTTGTAGAAGCTGTCATACTTGGTGGGCTGCAGCAGGAAACGGAGCATCACGTTCGCAGCCGGAATCAACGCGCTTTCGCGGTATCCGGCATAATGCGCGAGCGTCGGCGTCCATTCGATTTCGCCTAACGCGAGCTTGGCAAGCCACATGGCCGCCGCCGCCAACTGCGACGGTGGAACCGGAAGCAAGCGATGATCGAGCAGAGAAATTTCGGATAGATATTTTCCGAGCGTACGCGTATGCGGCGCGTAGTTGTCCGCCTTGCTGATTCGGCGGAGGAAATGCATCGGGCTAGTGTAGCGCAAATCCCAGTCCAACGAGCGCAGAATGTGCTGCTCGGCGGTGCGCATTTCGGCGGAAGTGGTCGCGCCATCGGAGATCAGGACATAATTTTCGATGGCTGGCGCGACAGTCTCTTCGTATTTGGCGGCTATCAGCAGGCAGGCCATGCCGACGAGTTGGACCTTGTTGGTCGACACAACACGTGTTGAGAGGAAGCGGTCGATGAGATTGCCGCAAAGGAAGAGTGTCTCGGGGAGAAGTTGGAAGCGCGAGTGGACCTGAATGAGCCACTCGTTGAGCAGGCCACGCATGCTCCAGTTGAGGTCGGGCTGGGAAGCAATGTACTTGGGGTTCGGCATCGTCGTGAGCTGCAGTCAATGAGCACAGATACGCGCCAAGTAGTAATGCATCGACACACCTCGGCTTGTCGGAGATATTCCTGAATTTCGACAACATATTCGCTGGCCATCGTCGGGTCGTCATCGTCCGCCGCGTCCAGATCCACCCAATCGTCGCCATCGGGGTCGGCCTCCTCCGCCTCGTCGTCATCCTCAGAGTACAAGGCCAACTCTGCAGCAACACGAGTCTCCTCCTCTGGTCCGACCGACGAAGTCCGCTGGCGTTTGGGACTGGGCTCTTCTACCTCGTCGACCTCAATCTTCTCCTCAACGGGAGCAAGCACTTCGGGGCGGGCATTCTCGTTCACCACTCGCGCCGCACCGGTCGTCGACACGGCCTTTTTCGGCAGACCAACAATCTTGCGGCCCTCGGACGACGGTTTCTGTGGCTTGGAAGAGCCAGAAACGCTCCGCGACCGAGACCTGTTGCGGTCGGTGACCTCGCGAAGTGCCTCGCGTTTGCGCTTGGCGCTGCCGGGTGCCTCGGTGGGGCCCTTGTTCGTCGTCATCATGGTGGCAGAACGCGGCTTGGTCGGTGCCACCGCCTGGGTGGAACTGGGCTTCTCTCCGAGCGACTGGCTCTGCCCGTGGCGAGCGGCCGGGGCTTTTCCGCGGACGGTGGTCCCCTGCTGAGCTTGAGAAGGTCGCGTATCGTTCTCGATGCCGGCAGTCCGGGGACGCCGAATCTGTGGGCGACGACGGTGAGGCTGGGGAGAGGAGTACGCGATGCAAGGCCACTTACGGGGATGCGGGAAGCCATTGCTGCGGGTGTTTCGCAGGACGGTGGTGGAAGAGAGTGAAGAGACCCGTGCTGCTCGTGATCGCGGCCCGAAACCGACGTCAAAACAAACAACGCGTGACTTTGACGCGTCTCGTGCAAAGCTCCCATTGTCCTAGCTCTATGCAAGAAATCTACAGCGTGTACAAGAACCCAGAGCCACCCTCAGCTCTTGTCCTTTTATTTTCACCATAAAAGAAGACCGTCGTCGACGCCAAAATGAGCAGCATCACCACCTGCGAGCCCAGCACCGTCAAGATCCCAGGAAGGTACTACGACTTGATGAGCACAAATGCAAAGAGAACTAAACCAGCAGCTCACGCGCGGGGCAGAAGCTTCCGTGAAGATGTACGATGCACAGAAACCGCCAACACCTCCGGCCGATACGACGACGCTCGAGACGATGGCCCGCTTGGAGTGCGATACGATGTTGTTGGAAGACTGCAAAATCGTCAGAACTAAAAGAGAACAACATTCGGAGAAAACACTCGCGTATGCGAGGACGCCAACAACACTGCCAGACGAGCCAGCGTTGCTCAAGAAAATTCCTGATTCAAAGCTGAGCAACGCGGAATACTCAAAAATGGAAACACACCAACGTAGCGCCACGCTTCAGACGACGCGAACCCAGTCAAACTCCAGCCAACGATGGTCATGCCAGATTGGATCGTTATGAAGAGGGCCCGCTGTCGATAATGGTCCGAAAGACGCGAAAAGACAATACAACTCAGTCCCTGTACTGTCATCAACGACCCCTCACAATCACAAAAGAAAACACCAACCGCGAAAACAAACGGCGGCGCACTGAGCAACAACGACTGCGCCACAGTCCACCCCATCCCATGTAAAATCAACGTCACGAAGAAACCAACTCCATACGAAGACATGGTCCCGCACAGGAACATGACCGAATACGCAGCCACGCGCCAGTCGAACGCATCGAGAAACTTCTTCCACGTCAACGAGTCCGGTAAAGAGTCCCCGCGGTCTTCCTGCACGCGGTCGAGAACTACGACGGTCTCTTGAGCAGTGAGGAAGTCGTTCGAGTGTGGAAAATCGGGTAGGAAGAAACAGCCGAGGATGCCGAATAGGATGGTTATTGCGCCTTCGATTATCTGCGACACTGTGAGCGGTCGCGGAGGGAAGAGAAAAGAGCTCACGAATATCCAAGCCCATCCAGCGATCCCCAACTTCCCCGATAACAAGCTTAACAAGTATGCGAAGAACGATCCGAAACCGGCCAAGATGATAGCGACGACATAGAAAATCGCAAGCCTCGAAAGCCAGTCAGTCAAGGATGAATTCAGATCCATTCTCCACAAACCGAGTCTGCACTTCGTGTCGCGTGTACCTGATCCACCAAAACTCAGCACAAGATTGTTCTCAAAAAAGACTAGCTTCACGTACCAAGTGCTGATAAGATACACGAGCGAAGGAAAGAAGCCCGCCTATTCAGGATCAGCGAGAAGTCAGCGAAGTTGGCAGTCGCGCACCTCCAAAAGACCAAGCAAAGCGCGCAAAACAGCGAGGACCTGCCAGTTTGGCGCGAACCCCATCGCAAGCTGTAATAACCTGAGCATAAATTATCAACAACGTTATCGGAGACCACACCTGCACGACTCCCCAAGCGATGACACAAAAGCTGAGCAGCGCACGCGCCCCGACGCGGCGTAATAGAAGATTGGTGGGCAGTTGGCTTCGTGCATTCTCAGCTGGGCCTCTCGTCCACGAAGGCGACGCACCATAGCGTGTACGGAATGAAATAGCTGCCGACGACTGTGCTAAATCTGCTCCCAACATTCAATGCCTGGGTACTGATATAAGTCACGTGCCTGGAGCATAGTCGACGCACCAAGTCTTTGTCCAGCCCTACAACACGCGCGACGGAGATGTTGAGACGGTCGCACAGCGCCAGTGCGTAGAGGACTCCGAGGATAGGCAGAAGGTGCCAGTCGACGCGACGACTGCGACTGGTTAAGTAACAGACACACGCTTGCGTACAGCAGACCACTCACATTATTCGTCTCTCAATCGCTCGAGTATTCGCAATCAACGCCACCTCCGCTTCGTTGGTCGAGGTCGGGGGCTCCATCGCTGGTGCGCCTTTCCGTTTCCTGCCAGTGGGTAAAGAGAGAAGAGAGAGTGCCCAGAGCCAACTCGACGTCTCCGTAATTTAAGTAAACCGGTTGAGGCAACGCGACGCAGAGAAGCATAATAGTAGCCGTAGCCGCTGACTTGACTTGCCCGCCGAAGAGACGGATAAGCATGACGGTGGCGTTGGACGGCGGCGTTGGGCAAACTGGTACGCGGAGACCGAGCGAGCCAACGCGCCTTTGCCTTCTACCCTGCCAAAACAGTGCGAACAAGCGGAAGAAGATCCCGCCTCTCCGCTTTAGGCTGCATCTACCGAGCAAGCCGCGGGAATGGAGGGCAAGACGGTGGGCCGCAAAGCAAGGTTTCACAAATCTAGACGGCCGTGGGCCTTCATACAAAAAAAGAAGAAACCGTCAGCGTCGGCCCGCACGAAATGATCACAATTGGACCCCATACCAAACACCCGCTCGTACACCACAGTAAGTACTGCCCATAATCTAGTTTGCACATTTGTACACGGTACACCGCCAGACAAAGTCCATGCTGCAAGCAGGGGTAAATGAGGCGTAGATGCGAAGGCTGACGGCATACCGAATCTATGAACACAGCGTCGAAGCAGGGTTATCCTTCTTCGAGCTCCCAGCCACAGACTCTTTATCCACTGGAGTGCTCGGAGACGCAGCATCCTCCAGATAAAGTCCGTTCTGCTCGATGTATTCGACGACGTTGGCGGGAAGCAGGTATCGAACGGAAAGGCCGCGCCGAATGAAGAGCCTGACCTGGAGAAGGGATGGGCGGGTGTTTTAGCAGGAATAGAATACAAACCTTGGTGCTGGAGACATCATTCTGGATGAGTTGCGAGATGATGTGGATGTTATTCCGCCACCGCGCAAGACTCTCGGTGGCTTGATCCATCCCAGTACCGGCGCGTTCGACGATAAATGTGCCATATCGGCCAAGAATGTGATCAAGCTTCGTGGAGCGCGATTAATTCCAAATTCCCAAAGGCGTGGGACGCAGACGACGCACATCGGAGTAGCTCCAAACACCCGGCTCGCTCATGGTGCTGATAAGGTCGGAGCCGGCGAGGAGCATGATGCGAATCTTGCGATGTTCCCCGTCTGCAGTCCTTGCGCCGCCCAAGACGTCGTTTATTTGGTGATCAAAGTGGTCGAGGACGACTGCAGTGCGTTGGTAGTCTTGGAATGCCTCCCATGGGTCGACCATGAGCCAGGTGGACGTGTCCTCTGCCGCGAGGGTGCACATAGTTACTCTGCATTCGAGTCAGGTTTCTAGCGAGTGATCGGGAGTACGGATCAGAGCCGGTGCGAGAACCGGGCAGCAGCGGCCAAGATGACGACGAAGACGGCGACAACCGCGGGGGTGGTGGTGGGTTGGTTCATTGAACGGAAAAACTCACCGATGTTGAGCACTGAGGAGACCAGGCTTCTTGTACATGTCGCTGACCGGACTGAGGTAGCCGCCGAGAATCTCGAAGTCTGTGTTCTGGCGGACGTAGTCCTTGGCCATCTCAAACATGCGGAGGTGGAGGTATGTGACGGGGCTGAACGAGCCACAGGCGACGAGCACGACGGGGGTTTTGTTGGGGTCGCGCAGCGTCTGCGAGAGGCGGTGGAAGGGAAAGTCGTAGTTAGGAGGGTTGGTGAACTCCCTCGACCGCGTCGCAGGGGCCGCAGCCATGCTAGACGCGCGCCTGGGCGGGAGCGGGTAGTGGAGGTGGTGGTCGGAAACGAAGATCGAACGCAGAAAGTCACATACTACGCCATACGGAGCTCCAGTCGCGCAGAAGCTGTTCAGTTTGATGTGTGCCTTGTCCGGTGCCGCTTTATCCAGCCCAGAGGCAAGCTTTTCTCTGTCGCGTTTAAGGCGCTTGAGTTTGTTGAAGCAGAGTGGAGCGCGTTCGCGTTAGACGCCAGATTACGCGCCGTCGTTATCTTGACACCATCCATGACCCTCTTGCTCGTGGACCTAAAAAGCCGTTCGCTTGGGCTTTCCCGTCCTTTACATGCCGCCCGCCAAGGTCCACATCATCCAGATAAAGCTGGCTCCAGGCAGAATTGCAGAGCTTTATGCGCTAGTCTCCGAAAACCCGCAGCTCATGACGCTGTGTCCCGAGTTGGACCAGGCTCAGGTCGTCGTGACTGGAATCCACATGCGTCAACGACTCGAACGGCACCTCGACTGGGAAACTGCGGGGACCAAGGCGATCGTGACGCCGGAGTGGCTGAGGGAGAGTGCGAAACAAGGCATCCTATTACCCTACGCCGACTACGCCGCCATACGGGGGCTAATACCGCGCCAACTCGATCCCCGCGACGCGTCTCCCAGCATATTAACGCCTCCGTCTTCCCCAGAGCCGCAAGAGACGCTGGAACAACCGCATTACAGCAGTCGATACGCGTGCCTGAGGCCATGTCCGTTGGAAAGCCCGAATCAGGAACTCGCACGTCAGCTCGCGGTCATCCGCCAGGACAGAGAACTCGATGGCAACGCTACAAGCGCCTTGGTCTATGAAAGAGCAACATCTGTGGGCTTTCCTTCATCTTTCAAGATGACCATTGTGGTACTGAAATGGCCTAGGTCATTATTGGTGCGCATTGAGCTCGAGAAATCCTTGTTGGGTTCAACAGAATTTCAGCGTACCCACACAAAATCACGGCCGCACGGATGAACGAGCTAGCGAAGCTCCCCTTCATGGGAGAGAAGATGCTTGCAAAGGTCATCGGACTCCCCTCGCATTCATTTACGCTAAATGCTAGCCGCAGGTGGAGGAATACATTGAGAGCGGAACGATCACGGAGAGCCGTTGGTAGTTTCTTGAGCTCAAAACCGCATCTTATGCACATGAGCAGAAAAAATAGCAGCATCTGGACGCTTCCGAGCCCTCTCCGCGTTCACCACGATATACGGTATCGGACCGAGCACAGCGCGGAAGCTCTTCGACGTGTTCGGGCTGCGCACCTTCGACGAGCTAGTGGCACATTTCTCCACCAATGAATTGCCGTATCTCAACGATGACCGGAGCGAAAGCAGGATACAAACACGGGCGCCGACCCTCAAAATCCAGGCTGCTCTTGCGCTCCGGGAGGAACTCAATGAACGCATTCCGCGCACGGAAGTCGAGGCGATGCATTCGGTCGTCATGGCTGAGTTGGAACAAATCAAGGGTGGGTGTACGGGCACCATCGTTGGCGGGTAAAGCGACGCCCATCCCTCTTGGTTGCTCTATCTTATCGCTTATCAGATATCGTCGAGGGAAAGCCTACAGCAACGACGTCGATATCGTCATCACGCATCCCTCCTTGGCCAACGAGCCGTCCCTCGTTAGTGATCTGTGCGAGAAGCTCGTCAATCAGTTGTTCCAACGAGGCATGTTCGCCAATGAACTATGTTCGTTCAAAGTTGCTGATGTATGGTTTACCAGGACTAATCACTCATCTAATGCGTCAGTCGAAAGTTTTGGCCATTCTTTGAGGTTCAAGACCTGATTCAGAGTCGCATTACA
This sequence comes from Mycena chlorophos, assembly GCA_014461115.1. NCBI lineage: Eukaryota > Fungi > Basidiomycota > Agaricomycetes > Agaricales > Mycenaceae > Mycena > Mycena chlorophos. Next base: position 564,707 of record JACAZE010000015.1, read on the forward strand.
GATCTAGGCAGCTTCCTGCAGCCTGGCGCCCCTCGTCATCCAAGCTTGTCTACCATCGAGAAAGCACTCACCGTGTTTCGTCTGCCGCCTCAACTTGACCCTCGCGGCGTTCATCGTCGACTCGATTTGATCGTGGTTGCGCCCGAGACGTACTGGACCGCGATTGTTGGATGGTCAGCGGGTATTTTCTAATCTCGCGTTCGATGTCGTTGAAATGAGGGCAGGACTGGCTCGAAGATGTTTGAACGAGATTTGCGTCTATGGGCGAAGGAGAGGTATGCGGGCTTCTCTTTAACCGGCATTTTGCTGACAACGCTGCCAGAGGTCTCAACTTCGACAGCAGCGGCATGCAAGTCCCTCAGTCCGATCACGTGTCCCTACATTCTAACGCGCGTTACCAGTACACGGCGAAGCAACGGAAAACAATATTTCCCTCAAACGGAAGAAGAAGTCTTTTCGACAATGGGACTTGGTTATTTGGATCCGACGCTGCGAAATGCGGATGCATGAAGTCCAAATGTATTTCGGCTTTTTGGTTTTCACACGAATCGTACACGCTCTAGTTCGCGAAAGCTTGCACGCCAGTAATCGCGCGCCCGAGAATGAGGGCATGAATATCCTGGAACTATTAGACAGAGGGCACTACGACAAGCGCTGCGAAAGCTCACATTGGTTCCCTCGTACGTGTTGGTGACCTGCAAATTCGCTGCATGACGGCCGACGTGGTACTCGTCCGCACAAGCGTTGCCTCCGAAGACATCCAACAGCGTCCGGGAATGTTGCAGCGCTTTGCCACAGTTGTTCTTTTTGACCATGCTGACCATGTTCGGAGAGAGCTTGCCGGCGTCCTTAAGACGGCCGACTTGCAAGCTCGCAAGCAACCCAAGCGCCGCCTCGGTGTGCGCCTCAGCAAGCTTCTTTTGGATTAACTGGAACGAAGCCAGGGGGCGCCCGAATTGTTTGCGCTCTAACGCGTATTCACGGGTGCGTTCGATGCAGTCCTCTAGCGCGCCCATGACACCCCACGAAATTCCGAACCGCGCGGAGTTGAGACAGGAGAACGGCGCGCCAAGGCCCTGGCCCTTGGGGAGGAGTGCGTCCTGGGACACGCGAACAGAGTCCATGAAGATAGAGCCGGTGATGGAGGCGCGGAGGGCGATTTTGTTTTTGATTTGAGGCGCGGTGAGGCCTTTCATTTCCTTGTTGTACAGTGTGGTGAGCAACGGAGAGGCCTAAAGTGGTGCGAATGCTCACCTTCTCGAGTAGGAATCCGCGAATCTTGCCGTCCCATTTGCATTTTGCCCAGACGACGAACACGTCGCTATATAGTTGGTTTCAGCATGTACCAATAAGAAGTGCATGGATTCACTGACGCGACGGGGGCGTTGGAGATCCAGGTCTTACTGCCGTTCAAGATGAACCCTCCGTCCACTTCCTCAGCGGTTGTCTCCATAGCTGCAGGATCGGAGCCGTGGTTCGGCTCGGTCAATCCCTAAGCAAGGTTAAGCGAAACGCGTAGAATAAGCAGTCAACACGTACAAATGCGCCGACAATTTCGCCAGTCGCCAGGCGCGGGAGGTACTTTTCCTTCTGGGCGTCGGTTCCGAACTCGTTGATAGGATGCATAACCAGCGATGATTGTACAGAGGCGGTTGACCGGTACCCCGAGTCGACGCTGCCAGCGCCGTTGGTCGTCGGTAGATGCATACGAGCGAGAGCCGCCATACCGTTCAATCTCGCGTTGGATGAGACCATACGCAACGTTACTCACGCCCGCACATCCGTAGCCGTTGATAGTCGGTCCCAATAGTCCGAGCTTACCCATCTCAGGGAGGATTGAAGGGTTGTAACCTTGAAAGTTGGGTTAAGATCCACGAAAGTCTTCTGCGAGCAAGGATACCTTCAGTTCGCCAAGCATCGAGAACGCGCGGCAGGAGTGTTTCCTGAGGAAGAATTGGCCGCTCATCTGGTCTGTGTGGGGAATACTTGCCTGGCAGTACGCGTGGGCCGTGTCTCTAGGGTTCCATGGGCACTTCCGCTCCAGAGTCCAACTCAAAGTAATGGCACGTACCGGACGGCAACTTCTTCCTCGGTCAGCAGAGATTCGAGGTTGAGAGGATCCTAGAATGAGATTCATGAGCAATATGCCGCGTTTCGAGCCAAGACATTACTTGGTAGTTCCAGTTGGGGTCGTTCTTTCCCGGAACTTGTTATTGTTTAGAGCAGACTTGGGCCTTGCAAAGATGAGCTCACCCGTCGAAGCAAAACGTGCCAGACGCAGCTTCGGGACACGGAGACGAGCGACTGTAGAGAGGGACATGAGAGTTCGGGATAGGGATCGGCGGATCCGGGATCCGGTTGCCGATCAAAGTTTGCTCCGAAGGCTTAACCTTCATCGACGCTTCATCTCACTCGGTTGGCCTTGGGTTCGCCCAGTCGCGAAGGTTATAAGACGAGCGTAAAATAATTGGATTTCACGCGGCACTAAGATGAGTAGTGGTACCGTAGTGTGTGGAGATGGGATTTAAGGCATTACCATTAGATTTCGTCCGACGCCTCCAACTCCTCCCAAGAAGGGAGACCGAACATGCTGGGTAGATCGTTCCAAGCCCTTTCCCGACCAGCAGAGACGCTATCACGAACTTCCTCTGCACATTCCGAACAATGGGCGAACTTTTTAGCGAACAAATCCGCTGCAAACATGCGCGGAATGTACGCCGCTATGTCGTCTCGATCCGTTAGTTGGTGCATTACCTGCTGCCGCACAGTCTGACACCTCTTCTGAGTTATGCACATCTCCGAGGGGGCTTCCAGCGCCCATGAAAATGCATACCCGCGCCGGAATCGCGCATTGGCCATCCTTCTCGCGGCCTTGAGGAGAGTTCTGAGACAATCCGCATCTGTGCAAGCCTCGGTCTCCGCGTCGTGCTTTCGAATTTCGCATTAGAAGAGCCGTAAATCACGGGTATAGAGCTCACATATGAAAGCAAAAAGTATGCAACTGGCAGAGCGGAAAGAAGATGCTGCTCTTTGAGTAGTTGAATGGCGTCATAGAGAGTGGTCGACGAGCTGGTCAACGAAAGCGGCGACACGAGGTCTTGTTCTCTGAAAGCCTCGTAGGCCGATGCGGTGGTAGGAAATTCGCTGATGAGTCGCTCAGCACTAGCTTTCCGCAATTCTTGGCAGTCATATTTGCGGCCAAGACATATAAGGGCAGCGAGGACGTCGAAGGAAAGAGTTTTCTGCGAGAACAATGCTCTGGTTTGATGAGAAGGATTCAAAGTCATAAAAGAAAATGAGACGCACGGGTTGTAGAGAGCCCGAAGGAAATGCGCCAACTGCTCCGGGTCGTCGTGCAGTTCAACAACGGGACAGCCGTCGACCATTGGACCAGGCAGGTCTGGCTGCGGCACGCTGTACAGGTCCTTGAAGACGGACGAATGCATCGTCAACACACCCCAGTGGACGCGAAACTGCATGTTAGACGCCTGGAGGACAACGCTTCCATCGCTGTGCCAGACATCGGAACGGGTGGGTGAGGAGAACTCGGAGTCCTCGTCGGTTCGGGCACGTTTAGCAGGCGATGGTTGGGAGAGAGACATCGTAGGATGCTGGACGCGTGCGACAAGGCGAGTCCAGGGTTGATTGCATCAACTTGGCGCGGAATCTTGCTTTCGTGCCACCATGGTCTTCAACCGAAGTTCCACGACGATTCGACCCAATGAGCCTGTACCCAGGCATACACTTGACGATATTCCTGAAGGAGTCGCTCTGCCAATGTCTCCGACGTCCTCGCACCAACACTTTCACGGTTTGTCTCCCCATATCCCCCCTCTCACGAGCACTTTGAACGCCTCTGCGCATAGACGATCGCATAACGGATGAAGAAGCTCGAAGGCAAGCTGCACACGATCTGACCCACTCGTGGATGGACCGCTTGCAGCTAATCAGTGTCATTGTAGGTGGATAGTTTCGGTATCCTGCTCTCCCGCTCAAGGTGTCTAGACGACATTTTTTGCGTCGACAGAGGCTGGTTTGATCACCGCAATTTTGAATACTGCCCCAAAGGCTTCTCAAGTGGCCTCAGCTGCTTTTCTGTCCGCTCTCGTCGTGCATGTCTGGGCAGGTGAGCTATACCGCCTCGCATTCAACAGACAACCGACCCTCGGCAGCTATTATTTCCTTCCTTGGAGCCTTCTTCATTGTTCGCTACAATCTCAAGGCGGTCAAAGAAGAAGATTACCACGCAATGGGGACCGTCCCCACTCGAGTAACGACTGTCGAATCCATATCCGACTTCGTAAATGTGAAGCGAACGCTGGCTATGAATCGGCACCTCGAGCAAGTCGGGCCCTTCAACTTGAAGCCACCCATCCATCTGCTGGCGCGTTGTCATAATTTCTGCATATTGCTCACCTTCGTCGGCTTCGCGTTGGCTCTTCTTGGAATTGTTTCACTTGCATGGGCGCAGATGACCCAAGCAGTGGCTATAACGACGACAATATCCACCGCTGTATGCTTTTCTGGCGCGATATTTGCTCTGTACTAGCTGGCAGATCCGAAGTCGGCATTCCACGAGGGAAGGGGTGATTCTAGATGGCCATTGCTCTGTATTAGCATCATTGTATACCACATTTTCGCCTCGACGAGCCGCGAGGCGTGACCGAATGATCTCCTGGTTCCAACCAACTTGAACTTGCCACGAACAGCGCCGGACACCCAGGCGGCGATGACTACTCCGCGCGTATCTTCGCGCCCTTCGTCATGCGTCTCGTTGCCTTTCCGCATGGATACCAGTTCCTGGCGCGCCTGTGTCCAGCATGTCGTACTATTGCACGCTCGGTCAGTGGTATTGTGGGCTGTTTTCTTCGAAATTTCGGGTGAGACTTACTCCAAAGCCTGCAGGAAACCGGCCTCAATTATGCTCTAGTTGGTTACCCTCCAGCTTCAACGTCCGCTGCAAGTCCCGCCGCTTGCATATAACTCGCCGCTTGTGCCTAGTCAGTGTGTGATCTCCTAGCGAGAGATCTTCCCGACATTCCAAGTATACGATGCTCAAACAGTTCCGCCTGTCCAGCGATGCGGCCTCAGCCTTTACTAACGCGCGCGCATCCATGTCAGCTCATGCCTAGTACATAACACCGATACCAGCAATGTGGTCTTGACCAAGATGCCACTCTCCTTCCCTCATTTTGTCTGCTGGTCATTACTCGTTGTGTCTACGGGGTTTCCAGCTCACGTCAGCTCGCAAACAGTGTCGCCGTTATGGAGGGTGAGTCGAGGTCGGAGGCTATCTCGTCGTGATTATTTCTTACCGTCTCGTTGATTTCAGGATCCGAATATCACCACCACCACGCCTTCCAACCGCGTCAGTTTTGCGAGCAGCGCATTACAGGAAACCACCAGCCAGCTGGGGTCCAATGGCCTCTTCGACGGTGCAGACTACCTGATCCCCGCGATATTCTTCTCGCAACTGGCGGCCTTCGATATCGCTACGAATCAAACGCAACACCAAAACTCATTGACTCAATATTTTGCTATTGCAAATCAAACTTCCACCAATTTCTCGGACTCCAAGTGCGTATCAAGCTCTTGGACACGCACCTTTTGAAGAAATGCTTCCAGTGTACGCATAAAGATTATTTGCGGTTAACGAACATAGCATCTAACTCTGCTCGCTCCGTCGTTAACAGCTGCACTACACGCTGTTCGTCGTTTTTTTCATTGCAATTACGGTTCATCCATTCAAGTTTTCATGGACAGCATTTATGGATACGCTGCCGCGCAAGCTTATCTCGCGTACAAAGACCCGTTATTCCTGAAATATGCCGAATTGGCCTGGGAGACCGGGAACAAGTACACCATAGCGCAATCCGACGTGAACGCTGGCCGAATGGTCAACGGCGTCAAATCATTTTCGCTGGCGCAGACGTGTCAAGGCGCTACGATGGCTGGAGGAACATTTTCGGTACGCGCGCCGTTCCGAGCTGTTGCGTTTACTCAGCTCGTGTAGTCGACGAACGCAACAGACACCTCTATAAACGGTTTACCAACCGGGCACTTCGCCATGTATGCCATTTCATTGCCTTCCCAGCTAGCCAATTAATCCCGAACAAGTCTCTCTGCTCTCCTCGCTCAAACAACCAACGATTCGCGCTACCTCCCAGCCGCACAGCTCTCCGTCACATTCATGCAAAATCACTGGCTGGACTCAGACGATATCGTCCTGGACGGTATCTCGGGCAACGCAGGCGCGGATGAGTGCATGCTGAGTGATATCGTCGAGCCGTATGATTCGGGGATGATGATCGAGGCTCTTGCGGTGTTGGTTCAGATCACGGGGCAGGAGGACTTGCAAGCGTTGTGCGTGTTCCAAGTCCTTTCCTTTTTTTTGCGTGATGCTCGATATTGACGCCCAACGCAAGGCTGGTGACAGTAGTTCAAGCTGCTATTGTCTCCGATAATTGGCAAGGCACGAACGGGATTATTTCAAATCAAGGTCATGGTGCGCCCTTCCTAATCTGGATCACAACATGTTCGCTCAATCGCCTGAGTGCAGGCGGAGGTGGCGACCTGTTCCTCGTCCGTGGCCTGATCGCCGCATACGCGCGAAACGTTATCAGCGGGTCTCTCAGCGACTACATTCTCGCATACCTTGCAGTCCAGGTAATGCTTTTTCTTCCTATTTGCGCTCCCAGTGCTGACCATTGCGTCGCAGTATAACGCCGTCCTGGATCTTGCCCGTTCTTCCCAAACAAGCTCCATCTACGGGCTCTGGGTCGGCCCAGCGGCCCAATCCTTCGATCCGACGGACCAAACCGCTGCTTTGGGTGTACTCGTTGCGGGCATCGCGCTGCGAAATCAGAGTTCCGTTTCCGCCTCGAGTACGGGATCGACGCCCAACGCAGGTAGTACCTCAGCTACCGCTGCCTCGAGCGAAACGGCAGGCACCCACTCGAACACGCCCGCTTTCAATCAGTCGCCCCGCCGCTCATCCATTGCCACCATCGCAGGAGGGGCTGTCGGCGTGGTTGCCTCGGTAATATTCTGTGCTGCCCTCGCCTTCTGGGTCCAGCGACGAAGAAGGAATCGAAGGATGAACGAGATGGGACGCGAGAGATACTCCACACCAGGTGGTGTGGGTCAACCAAGCATTCTCGGGAACTCGAATCGAGACCCGTCGACGTGGATTAGTCCCTTCACGGACGCATATTCCTTTCCTCCCTCCGGTCACATTTCTAGTGGCGATAGTGCTTCGCCATTCAGCTCCAAGATGCGCGAGAAGCGCGCACCGCTGTCGCGGCCGGTTTCCGCGAGGAGCACAAGCAATGGTGCGGCGCCTTCGAGCGCCGCCAGGAGCGACGCGCTTCCAACACAATCACCGACTGCTCCATCTTTGCCGGCCACTGCCGGACTCCCGCTCGCCAATTTGATCCAGCTATTGCAATCTCGCTTGCAGGGAGAAGCGTCAAGCAGGGAAATGGCCTGGACTGCGACAGAGGAAGATTTACCAGAGGACGCTCCGCCGAGATATCCAGGAACTCGATTATAGCTAGTGTACATATCGTGTGCGTCCTTCGGGCCGCTTTGGGATCAATAAACTTTGCATGCTTGCGTCTGGCTCCCGAGGATTTCTGCGGCGGTCGGAATGTCTTCGCACGGCCTACTCGACCAAACCGCCCCAGAACGTCCCAAAGTCTAAGGCCGTGGCTGAGTGGGCCGCGGACAAGGAATTAGACCCAGCCGTCGCTCGCTGGGCCTCCACCGCGCGAAATCCTCCCGACCGGCCAATACCTGTTCTCCGCGTCCTCGACAGGCCGCTTGGCGTCCGACAACGCCCTACTCTCGAGAAACAGTCAAGAATGGATCGTTTCCGGGACATTTGGCTGAAAGAGGATACCATTCTAGAAGAACGGAAACATCTGTGCGTCGCGGACGCGTTGGTTTTGTCGTTTTGAGCTCAAATCGTTCACCAGGATTAAGGAATTGAACCGGGGATACTATACCGACGTCGTGAAGATAATACATCCAGGGCATATGGGCAAGACGTGGATTGCGCCGGAGGTTTTGATTCGAGAAGATGTGTGTGCTCGTTTCTCTCCAAAATCTTCCTCCTGAGCGAGCTACTTCCACAGAAATCTCTCTATCTGCCAAACATAAAGGGCAAGGATCTAGAGAGGAGGAAGGAGAAACACACGACTATAATGTGCTACGGGAAGATTACCCTTCTAGCAATCGAATCCACAGAACTCTCCGTCGTGCGTCCGCTGCGTCCCTTGCGTCGTTCCTCGTCTGAGCATTCAACCCACAGCTCCAAACAAAGAGCTTCATTAACCCAATACACCCTATGTTCGAAACCAACCCACTCTACCAACGCGTCCACATCAACATCCAAGAAAACTACCTCAAGGCGCTAGTCGTGAACATGTTCATGGACAACCTTCGCGCCAAGGTGCCCAAGGAGTTGTATGGCAACTGCCTCTTTTCGTCGCAGAACATGGAATACCTTCGCGAACCCATGGGTCTGTTGAACAAAATGGTCGGCTACGTCTACCTCATCGACGAGAACCTCAAAATCCGATGGGCCGCGGGCGGAGACGCGACGTCGGCCGAACTCTCGTCGTTGGAGAGTTGCTTGCGGGTGTTGCTCAAGCGCTTGGAGGAGAAGAAGAGCAAGGAGGCCAAGGCCGAGTCGAAATTAGATCCTCAAAAAATACAGGCTTAATTGCTATTGTATGTGCGACCTAGACTGTCTTGCGCCGTTTTGCGCGCGACATCAGCGGCGTTGGGGGCTCCTCGTCATCGTCGTTGGCGTCCGCTGACCGATGCCGTTTGGAGGCACGACGAGGCGCGGATTCTGCAACCGCTTGAGATTGCGGTATCCAGTCGGCCTCGTCATCTTCCATCTTGAGTTGGTCCTCTTCAGATTCTGGCTCAGGTTCTTCTGAAAGAAACTTGGTCTTCTTCCGCGACGAACCGGCGGTGGCGGCAGCAGACGCTCGACGCTTTCGCGGTGTCTTCTTCTCTTTCTTCGCCTCCTTCTTCGCCTCCTTCTCCGCCAGCTTCCGCTCTTTCTTCTCCAGCGCATCCGCCTCCATAACATGGCACACCTCAACCGCACAGTTGATGGAAAGAAGCGCATGACACCAAAGCTGTCGCGGCTTTTTAGCAACGATTGTTGTTAGAAAGATAACTGACCTTCTGGTTCTCTTGCAACGAGTCGCCCGGTCCCTTGACCTCGACAAACCGGATCTCCTTCGTCAAAAATTTCCAGATCACTACCCAGCTTGAGCAAGAGCGACGCGACAATGACCATGCTCACCGAGATCGGGGACGCCACTGCTGCGACCAGCGTAGTCTTCGCAGAACAGCCTGCAGAGCGCTGAGAGCACTTTGCCTCCAAGGCACTGATCACTGCTGAGTGACCCAACAAGAACGGAGCGAATAAACACGACGAACCTCGACGATCTCCAGCAAATCTTCGCGGCCACACATCTGCCAATTGACTCCCACACAACAGGTCTTCTTCTCCCGGTGAAGCAGGTCATTCGTCTCGAGGATCGCACGCCCATGCCCGTCTCTGATATCTGCAAGGCGTTTCTCGATTGCTTCGGCTCGCAGGAAGTAAAACGACTCCTCCGCAAGATCGAGCGGACCGCGCTGGAATGGAGTCTCGAACGCGCCGGGAATCTTGGCGAAGATGATGTCCCAGAAAAGTAGACCAAAGAGCGTCGTGAGGATCTGCGTTTCGGAATGCAGCCTCCAAGGACCCGTCAACGGCAAGGTGTTGTAGATATCAGAGAGCGTACCCTTTGAAGCCATCCTGAGCATAGTGTTCGATGGCACGAATCTCGACATGCACTGGTCCATCGTTGCCCTCCCAGTAAGACTTGCCCGTCCATGGTCGTTTCTTGGCCTAGCACGTGATGAGAAATCTGTTTGCTCGCGCGTTTTAGAAGTCACCTCTGCGGATGCTACTGCACGGGGAGCACGGGTGGGAAGGAAGAAGCTCGCGATATTGGTACCGGCTGCGGGCTTGTTCTCCTTCTCCTTCAGGTCGTCCGGAAGATCAACCTCCCAAACACGGACAGCGACGATGTTGACTTCTGGGGGCTTTTGAAGCGTAACGTCCTCGTAGTCTGCGCGTTGATCGGCGGGAAGTCGGAGCATTTTCTCAGTTGCCAGTAATCGATGAATGAGAGTGGGTTTGAGCACTGTCAGGACATTCAGCATGTCAATAGAAACAATATCGGCGAGGTCTACCTTCGGGCACATCCGGGTCGTTCAGCGCCTGCATGAGACACTCGCGCGCCGCACGCACGAAATCCATGTCCTTCTTCCCTTCGCTGTCCTTCAGAAGATAGCGCATCCGGATCAGCGCGAGTCGGTCGTATAAACGGCCCCGTCGCCGACGGCCCCAACGTCGTTGGCTCATGAGTAGCAGGATAATCTCTTCTTCAAATTCGTACTCCTTGAGCGTCCCGGCAGCATGCAAGCATTTGGCTAAAATGCGAGTCAAGATGTAGCCTGCGAAGCCGTGAACATGAAGTAGCGCGAATATTTGGAAGTGCTAGACAAACCAGACTCAAACCGCACAAACTCGGGTTTGCGTTCATCTTCGAGAGTTTTGGCCAAAATGATGTGCTGTTTAAACTGCTCCAAGAGGCGATCGCGAACGAGTTCCAAGATGGCATGCATCTTACGAAGGTTGGGATTATCTTCGGTGGGCTCCTGCCCAGGAAGCAACGTGGAGACATCTCGTTTAACAGGCGAAAGCTTGTCGAAACCGGGTGTACTCGGCGGGACGATAACTTGAGGAGGTGCAGCGGTCGACGCTCTGCCGCCGTTCTTCGGTTCTGGTACGAGCAACTCGTCGACGATACGCTCTACATTGAGCATTTCCTCGTACTCCAGGAACGCGTCCCGTCCTGGCCAAATGGTGGGGTCGCGCCTGTGCTCGTACTCGGCGTAGACTTGTTTCTTGAAGCTCGCAAGAAGGGCTGGGCTGAATAGGGCTTCGGGAATTTCGGTACTGGGACCTGTTGAGTTGACGCGGATACAAGGAAAGAAGCGAAGATACCTCCGGAACCAGATGATATGAACGCGTAAGATGAGTGTGTAGACGAAAGGATTGAGACGAAGGCATTTGCCTGCAAAGCTTAGCAGGCCAGAAAACTTATGCACGAATCACGAACCAACAGCCTGCAGCATCAACTCCTTTAACCGATCCGTTTGAATGCGGTTCATCTTCGGCGTCGCAAAAGGTAAAACACTTTGCTTGAGCTTGGAGTCGGCCTGTTTGCCCTTTCCCTTGCCCTTTGCCGGAGAAGGGGTGAAAGCAAGAAGTGTTTGTCCCGAAGCCGAGTTCATCAACTCGGTAATAAGTTCGTCTTTCTATAAACGGGCGTCAGAAACGTGTTCTCAGTAGAACGGCAGTCCTACAGTCTTCTTGGCGAGATTCCGCTTCAGCGTCTTGCCGATACCCTTGAGCTCGTCCATCGTCAGAGTTCGGAGACCTTCGAGCAAGGACAGTTCCCGCTCGTTCTGAGCAAAGTACAGTGTGTCGTCGCGGTCGTCCTGAGGAGCTGCCGGGGGAACGGGAGCGGCGGCAGGGGGTAGTTTGGAAGGTCCAGCAATGACAGGTTTGACATCCTCTTCGTCGTCCGAGTCCAGCGTGAGGTCAATAATCTCGCGTTCCTCCTCCTTGACCTTGACGTCGAGTGGCTCTGGTCGCGGAACGGTCGACGGCACGTCGGCCAATTCTATAGCTTCGTCGAATGGTTTCGACAGCGCCTTGAACGCCGCCTCCTGCCGTTCTTTACCACCGATTTCCGAGGTGTATTGGCTGATGTCGCGGAGACGATACCAGCCGCCTGGCTTCTTACGAAGGACCAGACGGATCAAGAGAAAGCGCTGGCTAGCTGGAGCAAAGTTACTCGCTTGTCGTCCCGGTTGAGACCACGCACATTCCAACTCGGCGATTCTGCTCAAGAACTCCCATTCGCGCTAGAAAAGACAGTGTATGAGGCTTTCCACGAGCTGCATAGTCTGTGCCACTCACCGGTTCAAACAGCTTGTTCTCCTCCGTCGCCTTTATGCCCACTATCGCGCGTTCCAGAACCTCGACATAGGCGGACTCCTTCGTCCACTCCAAGCTGACATTCTTCCCCTCTGAGTCGTTCTCGGCGTCGTTTTGGTCTTCGTCGGCGTCGCCTGCGCCAAATATGAGGTCTTGGACCTTGTCGCGTACATCGTCCATGGGAGAGGAGACCAACGAAGCGTGATCAAGTGACTGAACGCGCCGATGCCGAGTGGTTCCGAGCAGTTTTCGCTTCCGCCCTCACTGAGCGCGCCGACCAAACGATGCCGAGTTCAGCCCATTTTCCTGGCCAAGTTCCCTATGCATTGGGCAAAGAGCCGAATCACATTGGCCTATCTGCTGAGGAACTCGACGCCATTCGCCAGCAGCATCGTATGGAACAGCTAATGTCCGAAGCCATGCAATACTCTTGTCCCGCAAAAGCAGTCATGGCCGGCGTCGGAGGTATTTTGCCATATAGCTTTGCACGCTTTCATTTCATCTCCTTGTCCAGGATTGGCCTTGGGTGGCGTCTTTTCGCTCATGTCCGCCTCGATGAGCTACGAAGACCCAATGATGCGAGCCAATCAAGCCGCCGGCCAGCGGGCACGCGATATTCTCCGTGAAACTGGCAAGACGATGTGGTCAACCGGGAAAAGCTTTGGTAAAGTCGGTGTGGTATTCTCGAGCGTAGAATGCGTAATCGAGTCGGTGCGTGCATTTGTTTGTCTGTTCTTCGGCCTTCCATGCTCAAGCGAAGCTATAGTATCGCGCAAAAAACGATCTGTGGAACTCGGTCAGCGGCGGGTTCGTGACCGGCGGTATTCTTGCAAGAAACGCTGGACCAAAAGCCGCGTTCGGTGGTGGACTTGCATTTGCTGCGTTTTCCACGGCAATCGACGCATTTATGAGACGAGAACCACCAGAGCAAGTCTCCAGCTTAAATGTTTCTCGGTTGCTCATATTCTACAGCGACGACTGAACGACAACACGACGCGACACCACCACTCATCCCATGTAGCTATAAGAAATAACCTATTAGAGTCCTAATTGCGGCAAATAGATATCTCATAAAGATTAGAGCGTCACATACGCCGGCGGTGCCTCTCCCGCCTCGCTCTCTTGACCCGACACAAGTCTCTCGAACAACGTGTTACGCGCCAAGAGACTGTCCGCACCATGAACATGGCCATGGCCATGCATGTCCACGACCGCACTAGCCCCCGAGTCCGACGAATGATGGGTGGCCATTCGTTCCAGCAGGCCGTGCCGAGTCTCCTGGCAGGGACAACTGGCTGGGGCATCCGCGGGATCATCGAAGGAGGAGCTGTACTGCGGCAATGCCATCCATTCCGGGTTGCACCGGCACTGCGAACTCGTTAGCCGAGGACTCCAAGCACAGCGAGCCACGTACCGACAAAATATGCACCGGTGTTTGAACAACGATATCAAATAACTTGCGCTTTCCCGTCTTCGAGTCCATCGCAGCGTCGTCTCCGCGCTCAATGCGGATGATGCACTTGAGGAGATGGGTCACCACCATGCTGCTTTGTTTGTTTTTGTTCGTGAAATGCAATGCCGCGCACGAAGGCGGGATTTGCAGGTCTCGATGAAACGTCCACGGTCCGGCGCCCATCCATTGTGACGCCAGGACCGAAAGGTCGTCCTCGGGAGACATCAACTCCAGTAATGGCGTCGTCTCGAGCACCTTCGGTTCATCGAGGTCGAGCGGCAATATCGGTCCGCCTTTCTTGTCGGGGTGCTTGACTGAGAGCAGCGGAATCTGCACCACAGGGTCCGAGCGCACAATACGCCTCAGCTGCGAGTAGTACTCGACCTTCTCTAAAGCAGATCTAAACGCGTAGTTCGCTACCAAGACGGGACGCGTACCTTCTAAACAAACCGTTAACCGGTGGATCTTGACCTTCGCCAACGGCATTAGGGTCATCGAAAGCGGAATCGTGCCTGCTTTGCGTTAGACGAGGACTAAGAAAGTCACGAGCGCTACCACGAACCTCCTATGGGGTAGCTTCGACCCGAGACCGAAATGAGGTACTGAAGCTGCTGCTCCCAATGGCGCTCTACGACGATGTTCTCTGTCTCTTCTGTGTCATCGTCCATTGGGGCTGCGACAACGATGACTTCTCGCGTCGCCGTCATGCGCGATGTGAGGGCACCGGGCCGATGTACCACGGCTTTCAACCGCCATACGACGGTGCCCCAAGGACATTCCATCGTTGGTGGCGCGGCAGGCGGGATGGCGAACGAGATGGGGAACGTGTAGGTACCTGCGTAAAACTACTCAGCGTCCCGCAAACGGAGTACAGTGCGAACACGTACCTTTCTTGAATTCTTTCCAGCCATCGGACTTTTCGTGGTCCTTGTCCTTGTCCTCCTTGAATCCCACCAGTTTGCTCAGTGCATTGTGCCGTTCCATTGATCGGCCGGCGCCTTGGGTGCCATTGGTAGCTGTCTTTTCCCTGGGACGGCCGCGTAGCGTAGGCTCGTCACGTTCTTTGGACCTCTGAGTCCTAGAGCCAGACCGCACGGCCTCCTTCAGCGCATTAGAGACGCTGGTCAGGCTGAAGCGAGCACGCCGACCGCGAGCGTCGCGGTTAGGACTACTTGGAGGCGGCTCGCGGCTGTCCTCTTCGACTTCCGCAAGGGTATCGATACTGGGTCTCCTCGAAAGTGACCTGTCGGGGTCGCGGAAAGATGACCCGGACGACCGAACGGGACCCGGCGAACGATCGCCAGTGTGGCCTGGAAAACGTGGTCAGGCAAAGGGCGACGAAATCAATCAAAACATACTGCGCGACATTGGCAGGCTCGCGCGTAGAGCATTCCGGAAGTCTTCTAGCGCATGTGCTGGATCTTCGGCAGTCATTTGAGAGAGACTGAAATGACTTTGAGAGGCAGCGGAAGAGGGTGGTGGAGACGGTAACGGCGAATAGGGAGGGATTGGCGGCGCAGAGCGTCGGTCGTACTCTTCGCCGGTGTTATTGTGGAAGTAAGTCGAGTCCACACTAACACGTCGGGCAGCGCGCCCTCGAGGAAAGCTGAGGTCGGAATTCGATGTATCTGGGGTCGGTGGAATAGAATCGTCGTCCCAAGGGTGGACTCCTGGCCCCACGGAAGCGTGCCGTCGCGGGGCGGCTCCGGCTCGGAAAAACACTACCGATTCAGAGAAGACTTTGTGATCTTCCTGCACGTCGACTCTCCGTGCCCCGATGCCTGGCAAACACCATGAGATAACGCTGTGGTCAAGCAGAACATACCCTCTGGCCAGGATGTCGTCGCCTTTGCCTGTAATTCAAGTTCGATGCATGTAATCTTGGTTGGTTTGGCTAATCTCAATCGTATTTTCAGCTACCTGCAAGCCACAGTGAAGAGACGAACCTAGATTAAGGCTGAGCAGCCCTCGCAGAAGCGCTGGACGGCAGCCAGAATCTTGTGGGGTCCTACGTCGTGCATTGTTTTCGTTTGTTTGGACAAATACGGCGGCTTCTGTGAGTCGGATCGCCAGGTCGTTCTTCATCCTCTGGTGGTGGTTGAGGTCCAAACAGAAAAACGCCCGTTGCCCCGGCGATCAAACGCGGGTCTTGACTCAAATTCAGAGATCGGCGCTGTGGGCCGATATATCCGGGCCACCATCCACATGGCGCAGGACGGAAGGTGCGGCGCACCGAGGGCGCGAGGGCGCTGCAGGGGACTTCGTTTTGAGTATATTTCCGTCGGTTCGGATTTTTTGTTTGGCCCCGGTTCGGATCCAAGTTGTCGGGATTGAGGAGGATTGACGCTCTCAGAGACCATTGGCAGATAGACGAGTCTAGTCTGGAATCCAGACCAGCTTGAGCTTGTCCGCGAACACTCGTGAACTTTTCTTAAGGACGCGGTGTCACGTGAGTGTCAGCTTCTCTTCCTCGGCCTCGATGTAGCACTAGCTCTTATCTGTCGACGGCCGTCGGTGAGGTTATCAATGTTCTAGCTGTCTCATTCGTCCACTTGTGGTCCAAGCCTGAGAGGCTTTAGCTCGGCCACTTCGCAGCCATTTAAGAGAGCACCCCCACGCGTTCCACGACCCCCACCGTCATGGCAGAAACCAAATATTTCACAGACGACAACCTCAACGCCGCTGCTCCGCAGCACAACACATCCTTAACGCTTGCCTACCGCACCTTCGGAGACCCCAAACATCCTGCCGTCCTCCTTCCTTCGTGCTACTCTGGCAAAATCGGCAACACCCTCACATTCCTGTATCTGGATAAGGAGGACGCGCCGGTTCTCCGCGATTACTATGTGATCGTTTGCGGCTTGCTCGGGGGTAGCGAGTCCTCGTCGCCCTCCAATGTCCCCGACCAGATCCAGGGCCCCCGCTTCCCCAAGATCACCTACGAGGACAACATAAAGCTGCAGCACAAACTGTGTCTCAGCCTCGGAATCACGCGTCTGTATGCGTACATGGGGTTCAGCATGGGCGGACAGCAAGCATACACCATGGCGACGCTGTTCCCCGACTTCGTCGAACGCATCGTCGTGCTTGCTGGATCCGCCCGTACGAGTTGGCATAACTGGTCGTTCCTGGAGGGACCCAAAGCGGCTCTGGTAAACTCCGTCGACTTCCACGACGGGAACTACCAGACACCGGCTTCCCGCGGAACGCGAGCGTTCTCGCGCGTTTACGCGACGTGGGCATTGTCTCAGGCCTGGTTCCGTGAGCGCAGCTGGGAGACGCTCGGCTTCCGCGACCTCGAGGAATACCTTCGTGTAGCGTGGGAAGGCGGTCAGGGCGCCTGGGACGCGCACGACCTGCTTGCGATGATTTACACCTGGCAAAACGGCGATATCTCGAAGCTTTCCATTATCCCAGAGGCGGAACGCGGAGACCTCCCCAAGGCTCTCGCGAGTATCAAAGCCAAAGCCCTCATCATGCCCAGTCGTTCGGATTTTTACTTCCCTCCGGAGGATAGCGCTGAAGAGGTGGTGCATCTGAAGCGCGGAGAGCTCAGGGTGATTCAAAGTATTTGGGGTCACTTTGCCGGCGGCGGCGGAGGCACGAAGGAAGACAACGAGTTCATAAAGCAAGAAGTTAAGAGATTCTTGGCTACTTGAATACTGTTCAAAGTGTGTAGCGGAAATCTGGAGCCCTATCTCCCATCTCCCGTAGCTCCTTCGCGCTGTAAGGCTTGTCGCCTCGTTCCGCTGCCGCACGAGCCATCGCATCGCGTTTGCGATTGATACGATCCGAGTTGACTGCAGCAACCAAGGTGGCAATGAGCCCAATGCCAACGAACATGAGCTCGCAGGCATCTATTCTTTGTGAATATTGGGCTCGGGGGGTTGGAAAGACCTACGCCCGATAATGAAGCGAGGCTTGTCCTGTGTGCGATACATGTTGCTCGCGAATGCGCCGCTGAGTGCGATCGTATCAGATAAGACTAGATAAGATAGGTTGACGAACCCGAAATGGCCGATGCCGATCTGGAGCGCCATCCCAATGCCTCGTTTGTATTGGCCAGCGAGGTTGTTTCCGAGCCTGCGATGATAAGACCACACCAAGACACAAGAAGTTCCATCACTGACCATGCAATAACTCCCGGAACACCTGCATACGCGCCAGTGACACAAAAGAACGTTCCTTTCCGGTCAGTCAGGTACGCACTAATAGAAGATTCGAAGAGCCTACCAAAGTACTTGACTCCCGAAGACGCATTGGATATGTTGATGGAGAATCCGATCAAGTTACAGAGGAAGCCTAGCACGCAAAAAAAACGGGTCAACAAGCTTCCAAATCTCGTCCAGAGTGGGACGGTACCTGCGAGGATAAACGGATGACGCTTCTTAATCCGATCGGAGAGGTAGGCGAAGATGAACAAGACGATTGTAGCGCAAACGTAGGGCGGCACGGTGAGAAGATTGGACACTGCGGCATCGTGGCCGAATCTGCGCAGAGATTTAACACGACAACGCGATAGCTGAAAATACGCCGTACGTGGAGATGATGGTTCTGCAAGGGCAGTTAGGGATGGAGAGCAGTCGAGCAAGGCAACTTACGGTAAAAAGAGCGTGATTCCGTAAACTGAAATGCAAATTAACTCCTCGAAAAAACGGTAAAGAACAACCCACGGTTCGTGATAATGCTCATGTAGATGAGCATGTGCGTCCAAACTTGCCAGTCGGCCAACGCGGCCCAAAGATGTCGCAACTCGAAATGTTCTTCTTCGCCGACGGAAGAGTTGTCATACTCTGAGCAATCGTTACAGATGAGCCAGAGCTTTGCAGTCCAACGTACTCTGTTTCGAAACAATGTACGCGCGCTCTTCCGGTTTCAAGAAACGTGCAGTGACAGGAAAGTCGACCATAACTTATGCACATGAGAAAGAGAAAACGCGAAGTGAGACTGAACGCACCAAGGAACGCAACAACCCCAACGACGACGGTGGCAATCCCTTCCTGTTGAGAGTGAGCGATAGAACAGGTCTCAACAAAAGGACGCCAACCAGGATGAATATCCAGCTCCAAGCTTCTAAACCTGCGTCGCCGTTCATGAAACCGATACCAAAGGCCAGGGTTCCGCCGAATGCGCCCGCTAAACATGTTCATCGCCCAGGAAACAGAAACAAAAAGGCGAGGTCGGTACCAAGCGAAGCTGCGCCAAAGAACAACCCGATGCGCCATTGCAGCATGTGTCGCGGATACCAGAGTGTTAAGCTGGGGCGCATCATCAGAAGTCGAACAACGCTAAACGGCAGCAACATACTAATAAACGACGCCCGGGAAGAGACCCGCCTCTCCGATGCCGAGCAAGATACGCAGACCTACAAGTTGCGGATAGGTTTTCACGATTCCCATCAACGTCCTCGAGGAAGAATGAGCTCGAGCACGACGAAGCGATTTGATAGTTCTACATGAAGATGCCCCAAGCGATCTTCAAGCGCAAGGTGAGATTGGCCAGAGTTTCGCCAGCCAGATATGTCGTACCGTGAGGCCAGGGAGCCATCTAAACGTAGTGTAATTTGGTGGGCAGTGGCCAAAGTGGGATAGACGAACTTGGATGGACGAAACTTTTTCAGGACCATGCTAAAAGCTCGTCAGTTGGGTTTTGATGCAAGGCAAGAAACTCTGACTTTGCCGGACATTCCCCTAGACAGTAAGGGATGAAGTACATGGTCTTCACGAGACGTGAATCCTGAGCGGCAGAATTAGGGACATGCGTACCAATGCGATGTTGAATTCGTTGCCCGTGAGGTTGAGTTGAGTAGTAAGACCTTGAAGCCTCGCATTCGCGATATTCGCTGATTCTTGAGTCGGTCAGTATCTCAAAAACCATCCTGCTGCGTACCTCGGTCAAGAAAACTGAGCAGATACATCGCCGACAAGATGGGCATGAGGTGCAGGTCGATCTTGCGGTAGAGTTTCCGTTCCTGCTCCGCCGTGAGGGTCGGCGCCGGCGGCAGCTGCGATTCTCCGCCAAATTCAGGAACTTGGTCGTCCGCGGAGGGCACATGCGCCTCCAACTGAGAGTCGGAGCCCTTCTCGAGCGAGGGCTTTTCTTCGACTTTCTCAGTCGACATGAGGGTTCGGAGGAGATAGTTCTCTCCGAGAGAGGCTCTACATAGGTCGTGGAACGCGCTGCGTGAGTACCTGGGACGCCCAGAAGCTATACTTGAAATGCGGAACCCCGTCCAGTTGTCGAATCACCACTTGGCGGACAGACGATGGGAATGTGCAGGTCCGGATGGACAAATGAACAAAGTACACCCCAGTGGCTGCTGATGGGAAGCGTGTGAGGCGGCGCTCATGGATTGCGAGCGCCGAGGAAGGGAGCACATGGGGGTTTAAATCAAAAGTGTCACACCATGTCACAGAGACTCGTCTCTGCTTCATACTGCGCTTTACAGCAAGGTTGCAACGACCGCAGGAAAATATGATTATCGGCCCATCTCAAAGACTCCGAGACCGGTATACTGGTCAAAACTATTTTACCCAGCCGACGACCACAGACGCGCACCGTTCACGCGAATCGTGTCAACCAACAGCTCTGAACCGTCTATCGCCAAGTCGTTCCAGCTGGGAATGCCTCTAATGGCGCTGCCAAATTATAGCGTTGCCGTGGACTGCAAATAAGCAAACCACATACCTGTGTTTACGCTCGCAACATGACCCTCCCCTTCGCTTCGCTTCCTGCTCTTCTGGATTCCCTACTCAGTCAGGATCGTACCCTTGCCACCAGCAGCCTTCCACTGCGCTGCAATATCGCGGCAAGCAACCTCGGGATCCACTGCCCGCTGGCCCCCCACGATGCTATGTTTGAGGTCGACCTGCCATCCGCCGAAATGACCATGCACCTGCATGAGCAAGATATCTTTGCGCACGCGGGTAAGGGTGCACGCGCGGATGGGATAAATTGTGCCGTTCTGCGCCCAGTTCCCTGCGTGTTGTAGGAATATTTGCCGGTTGCCGTTCGTGTGGGTCCCTGTGCCGGCAGCATGTTTGAGTTTCCCGGTGCTGCTGGGCTTTTTGACTGAGGGAGGAAGAATAGCGAGCATTTTCACCTACGCTTTCGGTCAGTGTAGGAAACAAGCCGATGGACGGCAAGACGCGCCGTCTGTGAACGTCGAATTAGAAGGGACGCTGCGACGAACATCCCGACGGATATTTCCATCGCGCAGACTGCCAGGCGACTTTGTGTTGAGCGTAACGGCGGCTGCTTTCCGTTGTCGGAAGGTTTCGGCGGGTCTCGCCAGTTACGCCAAGTGACATTCACGGTGTTGATTCTGTCCTTGGCTCAGCGCAAGACTGCGTTGGGTGAGGTCCTTCCAAACATTACGAAGACATCCAGAGCTGGAGAGGTCGTCAGGACGCGAAATAGACTGCGTTGGACCGCGCACCAATATATGCTGGTGCCAACAAAGCGACGCCTGACGGCCGGCGGTAGAAGAGGGGTATTCCAGAGTCTGTGAGTTTGGCTTTTTGGCCAACGCGACTGAAGAGATTGCGTGCATAGCCAAGGAAGACGGACATGGTCGTGCAGAAAAATGCGAATTGATGGCATCGCACTGTACCGCCACTGACAGCTGTCAATGTCAGCTGTCAACGCCCACTTGTGCATGTTGACTCGCTCCTTCGGTCGCGCTTGGTCGCAGTATATTAACCCCCATCGAGTGGCAGGCACCCAGAAACTCAGCACCAACATGCCCGGCCCCAACTTGGCTAAAATTGCAAGCGATTCCCTGGCCGCCGTCGCGAGCGGCCACTACACCGACGCCGGAGGCACAACTCACCTCCTTGAGGACCTTGGCAAACCCCAGTTTGCATCCTACACCGAATACTATCCTCCCGACTCTGCTCAACTCTCTGAATGGGCAACGGCAGCCCCTCATCAGCCGTCTTCGCAGACCCAAATCACGCTGGCCAAGACATCGACGCTGGAGGGCATTCGTCTCCTCGATGGATCTGCCAGACGTGGCATCCTGAACTTTGCGTCGGCCACACGACCAGGTGGAGGCTTCCTGGGTGGTGCTCGAGCACAGGAAGAGAGCCTGGCGCGCTCATCCAACATCTACTCGTCGCTCATGACCCCTGCTGGCCAACGCTTCTACCGACTGCACAAGAGCCCCGCACGAAAGGCAGACAAGACATACACCCATGCAATGATCTTCACGAAGCAAGTCCGTTTCTTCAGGAGCGACAACGGCGCATGGGTTGAGCCTGCCGATGCCGACGTGCTTACGAGTGCTGCTGTGAATGCAGGCGTCGTTCGTTCGCGGTTCAAGGACGGTGACCCGGATGCGGAAATCGAGGTGCATATGCGAGAACGAATGGCTCGTCTCCTCCGTCTCTTTGAGAGCAAGGAGATACCCGATTTGGTCCTTGGGTCGTTCGGAACTGGCGTCTTCCGCAACAGTGTGCCCATGGTAGCGCGTTTGTGGGTCGAATTGCTTCTCGCACCCAACGCTCGCTTTGCACATTCATTCAAACACATCGTTTTCGCCATCATCGACGAGAAGACGTGGACCGTGTTCAGAGACGTGTTTCGCGAGTACAACATCGAGTTTACGGAGCGGTAGTCGTACATTCTATCTGAGCTAGTAATCCAACATGGTCACTGACCCACACTGTATCCGGTTCTTCTCCCTCAAATGGGATCTGCGTCTCTAAACCCACACCAAAGCGCTCGATGCTCGTCGCTCGCAGTTGGCCCACAGTGAGGATTTTGTCCATTCGGCGGCGCGGAAATTTGCTCGGAGGCTGGTACCCCCATGTATGGCCCTCGCTCTCAGAAAAAGATGCCCCCTTGACCGCAGTCCACGCGTCGACAAGCCCCGTCCGCTCAGGCAAATCCGCCTCCGCCTCTCCGATACAGTTCATATCTCCACCCACAAGCCCACCTGCAATACCCCTCGCTCTCAACAGGTTAGCAGCAAAGCCGAGCTGCTTCGGACGCGCAGTGGTGCCAAAGCCCTGCAGAGACTCGAGATGAGTACTTGCGACGCGGATCCTGCCGTGTCCAGCCACGTCGAGGTCGACGTACAAACAGTCGCGATGCATCTTGGTGAGCTCTCCATACGGCGCTCTCGCGCACGACACGCTCGTACATCGTTCCACAAGCGCGCGAGACACAAGAAGCAGCGTGCTGTAGCTCGATTTGGTCGGCGGAGAGATGTTGCTGAGGAGGTAGTTCTCACGGACGAAAGTCGATTCCCGGAGGACGGGGAAGGCGTCGCGGTCCGTTTCTTGGAAGAGCAGGATGTCTGGACACTGTTCGAGCACTTCGATGTGCTCCAGAGCTGCTTTCCATCGCTCGGCGATGTAGGGCGCCATGAAGTCAATGTTCCAGGTCAGGACCCAGAATTTGAAAGCCTGAGTGGCGTCGAGGGTCGGCTGGGTGGCACTAGCGATGATTTCGCGAACCCATTGACTCTGACGCGTGTAGCCATAGAGCCCGTCGCCCGAAGTGAATGTCAGTGAGCGGATGAGAGAGTTGAGCATAACAAGGTCGCGACGAGTCACGCTCCCATGCGGGCCCACGAACCAAGCGCGAAAACAAGTATTAGATTGCAGCGACATCGACAACTTCGGCACTGCACGTAGACATGTTTCTCGTATGCTATATGTAGGATGTACCTGAGCAGCTCTACTGATCTAACGCTCCAGTCCTTCCTGCCTCGTAATATATTCTACAAGAGATCCTACCGTCCTTCCACCCGCGCCATAGCATCGGCGACATTCATCTGGAACGCATCATCTCCAAGAAGCTCGAAGATCCCCGCCTTGGAGAACATGGCCATCAACCGGGGCTGAAGGTGGGTTATAAAGACCCTGACTTGACGGCTCTGCAGTTCATTAAGACTTGGAAGCGGGACGAGAATTATACTGCAGCGCACCTGGTACTCTTTGCACAACTCGGAGAACATCTCCACAGCCGAGGCATCGCAGGTCTCGACATCAGCGAGGTGGAACACCAGCACCGTCGCCTGTTGACGCTGCGGAGCCTCGGAAGGATGCGCCTTTTTCAGACCATATAGCTCGAGCCGGCGGAGACGTTCTACAATAGAGTTGAACAAAGAGAAAAGAGCAAATGTGCAGCGGCTACGAACCTTTGAGCTGCGCAGTGTTCGCTAACCGATCACGTGCTCAGACGTGTGCACAAAAAAACGGTCGAACACACACCAAAGTCCAGATTCTCTCGTATCCGCACAATCAATGCCCCCGAAACATCCTCCTCCGCCTCGGGGTTCTCGTTGATTGGCTTCCATCGGTCGGTCCCGGGTATGCGACCCAAGATAGTCATTCTGGCTTTCGAAGAGCGATGCACGACTAGCAGCAGCGACGCAATCATGCTCAGCGTGATGCCTACTTCGATGTTCCAGATGATAGCGCAGGCAAAGGTCATGACCATGAGCCCAAGGTCAGTCCACGCAGACATCCTGAAACGGAGATGAGCGTAGAAAGCGGAAGGAGGACGAACACGCACTTGACGTAATAAGCGACTTCGTGCGGAGCCTCTTGTAGCAGAGAGAACACGACCAGACAGATTCTAGAGCCAAATTAGTTGTTCGTTGTAATCGCAAAGCCAGAAATCAGCGGACATGGCAGAGAGTACGCATTTCGGCAAGAAATAGAGCCACGGAAGGAGGAAGAACGTTGCTAGCAGAACCACGAGTGAGCACACAATGGATGCCATTTGGGTCCGCCCGCCAACGTCGCCGTTTATGCGCGACCTGGTAATCGACCCGAATGCTGGCAACGTGCCCGGGACGAACGACGCAGCGAGGTTGGATGCACCAAGCGCCACGAGTTCACGGTTGGGGCTGATTGAGTACCCGAAACGAGACGCGTTTTGCTTTGCTGCGACGATGCTGTCTAGAAATCCGACGACGCAGATGAGGCTGGATAATCTTCTGAGCAACAGCAGAGTTCAGAGAGGAGGGGTGCACGTACGCAGCTGTCGAGGTTGTTCTTCGCAGGTATTTGAGATTCCCGTGTTGCAAGGGAATCTGTACGAAGGACTTCATCGACGTAATGGGAACTGCGCCGAGGATCTCGACGCCTTCCTCGTCCCAGCGGAACTCTTCGCATAGAATCGTCGACAGAACCACGACGACGAGAACCTCAGGGAGGCGATATATCCACCAGTACCGTTGGAAGGGTCGTTTCAACCCGCGCAGGAAGACCAGTACGCCAAGGGCACCGAAGCTGACCATCGTAGTGTGCGCGTTCGCCTTTGGAATGTGCTCAATGAGGAAAAGCACCTTGTCGAATGTTGACTCGGGGTGCAGCTGGTGCATAAGTGCCGTCAGACCGAACATAGGGACGAGTTGCTCTGTGAGAATGACGACGGCAATGGCCGAAATGAAGCCGCGTAGCAAGGCACGACTCAGAACCACGTCGATGAAGCCGAGACGGAAGCTAAACAAGATTATAAGTGGATAGCAAGATGTGGTCGTTGAAACGTACAATCCCAGCAAAAACGCAAAGAGGCCGACCTGCACGCTAATTAGAAGGGACAAGAGTGTCCAAATGACGCGTACCTGGAAGGTTATTATCGTACCAACTGCGATTTTCACGGCTTCGCCCTCCTCGGAGTGTGGATTGGGGTGGTCAAGCATGATCTCAGTGACTGCTTGACCAATAAGCAGGGATAGGGCTGCCTCCGGTGCGACATTGAGCTGCCTGCTGGTTCCGAGGAACGCATACACAATTCCTGGAATAGCTGCCGAGAACTAGAGCGGATTGTTGGGTGAGATGGATGCGGGAGAAGCACGGACGACGCACCAAGCCGGTCAAGGGGCTCATCTGAGCCAGGGAGGTTGCATAACTGACCGATTGTGGAATGAGCATCGACGCGACAGTAAGGCCCGCAAGGACGTCGCCGCCAAGGCTGCGGTATGGTCAGACGAATCCACTCCGGCGTGAGGAATGCGTACAATGCTAAGGCATAGTTTGGAATCCAGTTTGTTCCAGGAATATAGTATTGAATTCGTTTGCGGACCGTTGCTCTTCGTAGTTTGTGGAGCGAGGCTTGGTCGGGGTCGTAGGGTGGTTCATAGGTGGAGTCCCGACCGCGCTCGACGTCTGCAGTGGTGGGATTGCCGGCGACGCCGTCTAGGTCCATGAGAGAAGACCCGGTAGAAGGAAGAAGATGCCGCGAGCTGGAAGATTCGGCAGCCATGATAAGGCCGCCGCAGTGGCGGAATGAGAGCACGATGTGCCGCAAGCGGACCTCACCTACACCTGATCCGAACACTCTTGTTCGCGTCGACCACGATGAACTCATACCCGGCCGAGCTGCTCACGCAGCTTGCGCCCATTATGTTCGTCGCTGGTCTCGACACGCCCCAGCAGCCTCCCGCCACACCTGTCGCGCAGAGCCCTACGACGCCAACAACGCCGAGGCAGCAGCAGCTGCAGGACCCATTCACACTGCTCACTTCGCGGCTCAAAGAGGCCTTTCTCGCGCAACGCAAGGTTGCAATCTGGCAGCCGGACAAGCACAAGACGTTCCAGATCATCCCCGTGGACCCCAACGTTCGCTTTCCGCCGCGCAAACTCGTACCGCCAGACGACCCGCAGTATGCTGCGCTGCATTCCCCATTGTCGCCGTTGACGCCCTCGTCGCCACTCCATCCTGACGGGCTCATTGCCCCAATATGGATTCGCAAGCATACAACACTCGTTCCGTCGGTTTTTGTGCTCTTCATGCGCATATTCGAATACCCACCACATACACCCCGTTCGCCGTTAGACCCACCAGATCCAGACCGTGAACGTGATCGGGAGTCGGAGGAGCGGAGGCGCGATTCAGAGCTGGCGGCGGAGATTGCGTTGCGGAAGAAGAGCACGAACGAGCGGAATATTAAGCTGACGGTGGTGCTCATGGCAAGCAGGAGATTGCTTGGTGCGTGTTATGTTATCTCGAGAGCGCGCTTCTGAACGCAGTGAAGATGACCCGACGTTGGATAGTCGATTGACCTTCATCCGACGCCAGAGCGGGCTCGATTCGCGTGCGGCGCTGTTTGTGCTGAGTCCGGTCAGCCAAGCTGAGCTTGGAGAATTCGTGAAGAGGTGTGAAATGCTGTACACCTCGAAAGCATGCTCAAACGCGTCTCAATAGTCTCCAGCAGGCGTTGTACGAACCCGCACTCGAATATTACACGGCCCACTCAAAACGCGTCCGCCGCAAACGCAACCGCCATTCGCAAGCCGTTTCCGCGTACCAAACGCCGCAAACACCCATCGGGACCGCAGGACTTGGAAGGCCGCTACGACCAGAGGGTTGGACTGTGCGATACGAGTACAAGATGGCTTGCTTTGCAGAGTTTCGTGGAGAGGATGATATCGCTCTCAAGTGGGTTATTTCCGCGTGTTTAATGCCAGGCTGAGGGCTCGCTGCAGGCATTACCAGGACGCATACGCGATGCTGGTCATCATGTTTGGGTCCTCGATGATGTTACCGCCACGAACCAAGCGCTGGGCAGAGGCGAAGGTGCTTGCAGATTGTATCAATATCAAGGTTTTGGACATCATTTCTCTCCCCCCACTGACTCTCATTCATCATCAATACAGGTCGCAAAATTGTATCTTTACAACAATGAACACGCGCTGGCGCTTTCACATCATAACACTCACATCCGCAAGTTCGGCGACTTTTCTCGGGGCTGGGGCATCGGCGAGGAGACGTTCGAGTTCTGGGGTTGGGTCGCGCGGCAGTGAGTCTCTCGCCTCTGTTGGTAAAGCACTTTCTGACCTACTCAGACACCGTGTCCTTGCTGAGCTACTAGAACACGGAACGCAATCCAAACTCGTTATTCCGACTCATCGATCTACACTGGCCGCACCGGTCCCCAAATCAGCCACGAACCCGCCAGTCAGCGCGCTAGAAGCGGAGGCCATGCGCACGATGGGCATAAATCCCAGCCACGCGCTACAGCATCCCGGCTACTACTACTATATGGCTGCGAAGTGCACCGAGGCTCGTCGAGAGCGATATTTAGCGGCCGTCGAAGCTGAGGTTTGCACGTCTTCCAGCAGAACGAGCTCTTGTTCATAAGATGCAGGCATCCCAAGAACAACCCTCACCCGGTTTCGCCAACGAGAAGAAAGTCGACCATCTTACGATCACGCTCGAGCTCTACACCAAATCATACGAGCTATTCAAGAAATACGCTCCGGCCAAGACACAAAACCAGTCACAGAGTCGCCTGACGCTGTGGATCGCGTACCGGATCGGTCAAACGTACTACGAGTCGGGCAAATTTGACATGGCCGTTCGGTACGACGCGCATATTTGTGCTTCGAGAGGTTTGCTGATTTATGGTAGATTCTTTGAGCGGATAGCAAAGAGCTACCGACGCGAGCGATGGAGTCCTTTGCTGAGGCCGCTTCTTGCGACTTGGTACGCGTGTGCGCAACAGATGGGAGATGTGGAGTTGAGCATCCGCTTACTCGTTGAGATGCTTGGGTATGGGGTCCAACCATCGGATGACCCACATTCGCTGGAGGAGGATCTTCTCGCTGTGCTCAGGGTTTGTCGGAAGACCACTCACTTGATGAGTAATTACTCATCACGTGCCCAGAGCTCTGTACCATCCTCGCCCAACCCAGAGCCCATGGTCATTGACTTGCCAGAGTCGCAGCCGATATGTACGTCTGTCAACTTGTGGGCGCAACCTTCTAACTTGACATTATAGTTTTGTCGACGGTCGTCTTCTGGACATCCGAAGTGAAAGTCAAAGAGCCTGCCGCCTTCCAGCTTTGCCTGACCGCACCCACGGACACCCACATCTCTTCTCTGCCAATAACCTCGATTGAAATTCACCTCTCGGACTCCTCTGTCGTTTCGGTGCAACACAGCGCAGATGCCGAGGCCGTAGCTCGTATCCGGCGAATCGACCTAGGCTCCGTCACCTCAAGAGCAACTAGTGATTCCGTGACTGGAAATCTGCGCTGGGAGCCCGGATCTACGGTGGTATTTACTGGGAGGCTTGCGTCGGCGCAGCCAGCGATGTTCAAGGTTTGTGTCCAGCTCCTTGTAGAAAAGGTGACATGCTCACGTGACTTGGTGTGTCAGCTTTCCAAGATCGTGTTAACGCTCAGCGAAGGCCCTTGGGTAATCCGTGTGCCGTTCGATGCAAATGGCCTACGCGGAAGTCAGACTCCAGCCCCGCGATGGCTGAGCTCTCTCGATCCGCCTCGCTTTATCCCCGTCAATCGGGAAGACTGCAGCAGCGTTTCGTCAGTCTTTCTTTTCTACTCCTCTGACTTGCAAATTGACTCGCTCTCAGCGTTCATCACCGCTCGCATAACATCGTGCTATCGCTCTCGCACAAGGCACCTGCGTATCTGGATGAAGATTACTCAATCCTTCTGGAGGTTACCAACGCAGACGACCGCGAGCTGGAAGTGACGCTTGATATTCTGCTACAGCCGACCGAGATTGAGGGTGCAGGTAGGTGTACTCCGTCTTCCTCGAACTACAGGCTCATGGGCAATCGTGCAGAAAACTGGATTCAACTCGATGAGGAGCGATCCTCGAGCCTCGTCAAGGGGGTCAACCTCGGCGCCCTGAAATCCGGCGTCAGCGTCGTGAAGACGCTCTACCTCATCAGCACCGGCGGTGCGGGAGATCGAGTGCTCGACATCTCAATACAGTCGGCCGCGGTCGTGGATGAGCCGCCAGAGAATCCCGAGCTGCAGGATCTCACCGAACTGCTGCAGACCGTCGTCGTACCGACAAACGAGGCGATCAAGGCTGAGTTTGGGGTGGTCTACAAGCGGGCGCGAGGGCCTGGAACAGGTGTTGCGGACCTGCGCACGTATGGGCACGATTATTGGGACGATGCGGATGGTGGGGAAGCCACTGTAACGACGAGGATGAGCTGCTCAGGTCCGTGGGGTGTGGAGGTTGTGAACATGGTGCTAGTTCGCCAGGTTCGTGTTCAGTTGCTCTGCAGGGCGAAGCTGATACTTTCAATAGGACAATGATCACGCGAAGGTGTTGGACTCTTCTCTTGACCTAGAGAACGACATACCTTCAGGTGAGCGGCGAAGGCTCGTTCTGCACTTTGGTCTCATGAACTTCGCAGAATATCTGCCTGGTGATGAGTTCTGCGACGCATGTCGTGTGAGCTTGAATCTCGACGACGACTTGGATCTCGAGGGACAAGCCATTGTGGGTCCAGGGAAATACGAGGTCACTTGGAGGAGGCACGCACGCGTTCATCCATACACATCCATGGTACTGAACCTTGTTTTTCTAGGATACTGGACAACCAGACCCGAGGACCGCTCACGACAAGCACCTTCCCACTACCTCCACTACGACCGCCAGTAGACGGCGTCATTGCACTGCTCAACGTGCCAGCAACAGCCAAGTTGCACGTTCCCATACCGCTGACTGTGACCATCCGCAATCGTCAACCGTCGCGCTCAGCAAACGTCACGATCCAACTCGAGCCCGATGTCGCAGACGCCTTTGTTGTAGCTGGTCTGCGAAGTGGACGGATCCCGATCCTGCTTCCAGGCGCGGAAGAAACGGTCACGTGGCGGATAATCCCAGTCGAGTGTGGGCATGTCAACGTGCCGAGGCTCAAGATTATGGACAAGCGGCGCGCCATTCCTACTGGACAGCGTGACCCCAATGCGACCTCGACAGAAGGGTCTGAGACGGAGGGCGATGTGGTCAAGATCGTTGATGTCAGGTTCGATCGCTTGAGGGAGAGGGCGGCGAAGGGGGCACCGAGCTTGGAGACTTCTGCAGGGGATGACCAGCAGATTGGGACAGTTCTGGTTCTTCCGTGAGGCGTTTCTCAGTGTCATTTCACTCACTTTGGGATGTATGGGGAGATTTCGAGTGAGGGCTTTCTCAATGCCAAGAGAGAATCCGCAAAAGTTTTTTCCCGGTTCCGGTTAAATTTCTCTCGGTCGTGTGTAGAAAGAAACACTGGCGCAGTCCCAAACCGTTCGACGCGGCCAACAACGTGAGATGACGGTCGTCACGCTGACCTTCATTCTCGACCACCACGACCCAACTCAGGATCTCTCATTCGTCCCCTTCGTATAGACCGGAAAGCCGAGAAATTTTCAGCCCACCCATAAAAGCGGAAGCATGGCCAAGTCTGTTCTAGAGTCGCCCCAAAATGCTCGAGCTATTCTCGCTCGCACTTTCGATTCTACTCTGCCTCCTCGGAGCCTTCGCCGAGCGCACCATCCAATGGACCTTCATACAGAACGGAACGTCCGGAGTCATACCGGTCGAGCTCATTACGATCTCTCCGACACTTATGCTTTTGTACGATCGCGCGGATGGTAATCCTCTGCTCCTACCCAACGGTACGAGAACTAAGCATGCACTTGACTGACGATGAGGGTCTTGTTGAATAGCTTCTCTACAGGTACTCGTGCTTGGGCCGCCCTCTGGAACCTGGAGACGCATACCTCGACGCCACTCGACACAATCACCGATACCTTCTGTGCTGGCGGAGCGTTTATCTCAAACGGAACGTTAGTCTCCGTGGCCGGCCAGCCTCTCTCGTTCGAACCCGGAGCGCCTCCTCCGCAAGATGGTCGTATGGGTATCAGACTCTTTGGACCGTGTGTCTCGCCTACGGGAGAAAATTGCACCGTCTTCGAGGACCCTGCGAATATCCATCTCAAGGTCGTTCGGTGGTATCCGACGGGTCTGAGGCTTGCCGATGGAAGCCTCATGGTCATTGGAGGAAGCACTGTGCGACCATTTCTTTCTTGCGTGCGTTAATGGCTGAGTTTCTCTCCAGACGGATACGTTTTACAACCCAGCATCGATAGCCCAGAGCAACTTCGAATTTTTCCCGAGCAAAGACGCCAACCCACGACCCAGTCAATTCCTGGTCGACGCGGAACC
This sequence comes from Mycena chlorophos, assembly GCA_014461115.1. Taxonomy (NCBI): domain Eukaryota; kingdom Fungi; phylum Basidiomycota; class Agaricomycetes; order Agaricales; family Mycenaceae; genus Mycena; species Mycena chlorophos. Next base: position 596,170 of record JACAZE010000015.1, read on the forward strand.
AGTCAACATGTTCCCGAGATCGTTTGTCTTGCCGTCTGGGCGCATATTCATGGTCGCGAACAACATCTCTCAGCTTTATGACGTCGAAACGAACACGGAGACGCGCCTTCCTCCTCTTCCGAATGGAGTGCGCGTCGCAAACCCCTTTGATGGAACTGTACAACTGCTTCCTCTTTCTCCGCCGCTTTATGAGCCGACGGTTCTTGCTTGTGGTGGAAGTGCATCCAACGATGCCATCCCAGCAATCGACTTCAGCAATCTCGACCCGGCAACGAACCAGTGCTCGCGGATTACTCTCACTCCCGCCGGAATCGCCGCCGGCTGGGAGGTGGAACGGATGCCGGAGACGCGCATTCTCACTCAGAGTGTGATTCTTCCCAACGGCGACGTCCTCTTGATCAACGGCGCGCATACTGGGTGCGAACGATTATCTTTCATTAGGCAACAACTCAGGGAGAATTCACAGCTATTCGGGGTACCCAAGTGTGGGCAACGCGAATTTGACCAGTTCAAACTCTGCCAATCCTGCGATGCGTCCGCTCTTGTATCGAACGTCGTTCCCCGCTGGGCAACGCTTCACCCAAGATGGGCTCTCGGCCAGCACTATCCCACGCATGTACCATTCTTCGGCGAGTATAACGGCCAAAGGGTATGTTCCACTTTGCATTCATAGTACTTTCGGCTCATCGAGACGAAGCGTGATAATGGTCGCGGGCTCTAATCCTCAGCCCGAAGTAGTCGCGCCGGGAACTCCTGGGTTTGCATTCCCCACCGAGTTCCGTGTCGAGTACTTGACCCCGGATTTCATCTTGAACAACGCTCCCCGACCGGTGATTGAAAACGCTCCGAAGCAGCTCCTGTTCAATCAGCAAGCCACTCTCAAGGTGACCGTTCCGCCGAGCTTGCTCCAAGGCACTATGCAGGGTAAGGGAGCAACTTTTGCGCCTGTTTTTGTACATTGAACGCGTCTCCCGCAGTCTCCCTTATGGATACGGGCTACGCTACCCACGCTCAGAACTCGAATTCGCGTGTCGTATTCCTCGAGCACACTCTCGAGGGCGGATCACTGACCATCACGGCGCCGCCGAACAACTTCATCTATCCGCCCGGCCCCGCATGGCTTTTCGTGGTGGCCGACGGAGTTTACAGCGAGGGTGTTATGCTTATGGTTGGAGATGGAGGCAATCCGCCGCGGCCGAATCAGGGCATCGAAATAGCCACCAACAGTATCTGATTTTGCTTATAAATTCAAAGCCCGAAATCAAGCCGAACTCGGCCGAGTCCATCCGAATTCGCGGTCAGGTGAGGATCCTCGTCGCGGCTCAAACAAAACGCGCGATAAAGTTGAACTCGTTGAACTACTGCGAATCCTCTCCCTTCACCGCCCGAGGCCCTGAGGCCTGAGCCCCCATCGCTGGCTCGGGGAAAATCGAAGCTTTTAGCTGTGATATCAAGCTGTAGTTCGTCGGTGATTGCGACCGAGCAAACATCGCGAATTTACGGTGCTGGCTCCCTTGACTCAGGTCGCTTTTCCTGGGCATTCCTTGGAACATTCCTCGTGGCTGAATCCGGAGGAACAACAAACGAGTCACCTGAGCTGGTACCGCAAATGTCCCTCTCGCCCGCCATCTCAGCTTCGAACTGCCACTTCTCCGAGTCCGGCGCTCTGCCATGTCCACCATTCCGTCTAGCATCCTCATGATACAACTTTGGCGCGTTGGCTACGAAATGATGTCAAGTGGGAGCTGGAGGGAAGTCGCGCCAATGTTGTCGTGGCTCGGAAACTCAATCTATCTTCGCCACCATCCAGTGCTGGCAGAAGATACCGATATCGATGATCCTCTCAGCCGAGTGGGTGCATTTTATTCCAGGAAAGAACGTGTATGCGGTCACTCAGGGTCGTCATAGGCTGATGAGCGTTTGCCGCGGTAGATGTCCGTACTAGTAGCCTCCACTTGGCCTTTTGTGGCCAAGCGGCGGCGCTAGTGATGCTCGCGAGTCGAGTCGAGCCGAGCCGAGTCACAACTCGCTGTCAACTCGCTCGCTCGAGTCCGATCGAGTTGCGACTCGAGTTAGGAGCGAGTGATCAAGCCGGTGCTGATGCGCGTGATGGCTCGCTGATACGCCTGATCTCGCTCCGCTAGTCGTCTCGCAGAACCCAGACCGAGTTAATACAACGTAGAATATCACGCAGAAGTATCTAAAAGTCATCTAATTCAACTTCCTCGCTCTCTAACTCTTGTTGCTCCCTTTCTAACGCATTACGTGCAAGTTCCTTGAGCTCGTCCACCTTGCTCGTCAACAACAACTCGCGAATCGCATACGGCGTCAGAGAGCCATCGATTGTGTAGTCCTCCTCGCGCGCCACCAGCCCACCCGTGTAATCCAAACCCTCGTTGCGGTAGTAGAACTTGAGGAGCTCCAGCGCCTCGAAAACGTGCGGACCAAGTCGGTTCCGCCGCTTCGTGTCTGTCTCCGCCGACGACGAGAAGACGCGTTCGCACGGGACGGCGGTCGCTTGCACAGGCAGGACATCGCACGCAACACGGAAGAGGTACGGTTTGAGCTGCGAGTTCAGCTGCATGGGGATTAGCAAGAGAGCACAATGGGGATGCAAGAAAGACGACGCACATCCCAGAAATGGACAAGCTCGAGCCCCGTCCCTTTCGTCTGCCATAGAGGCTCGTTCTTGTACATCTCCCACTCAAGCCTTGCAACCCTGGCATCGTCTTCCAACGCTCGTTTCTCCGCAGCTGCTTTCTCGGCCACGGTGGGTTCGACAGGCGATGGCGTAACCGCCGGAGTCGAGGATCCAGAGGAGCTGGGTGTTGGGAGCGAAGAAGGGTTCGCGGCGGGGGCCCTGAGCGGCACGACAATGCGGCGCTTGAGTCCGAGCGTCGATGCCAAGCCCGCAAGACCGCTCGCTTGCTTGGCGGCTGCGGTTGGACGCGGTGCAGGTGCGGCAGGTGCGGCGGCGACGGCGGCACGCGCAGTGCGAAGTCGTTGAGCAGTAACAAAAGCAGTCATCTGTCTGGCAATGAGGACGGACGGTTATCGAAATAAAAACACGTACCGCTTCAAGAATCCATGTCTCCGCCTGCTTCGCATCAAGAGCCGGCCAGTGCTTCTGCCGGGGTTGCGAAGAAGAGGGCGGTGGTGGTGGATTGTGGTTAACGAAGCCGTGAGCTGGCATCGAGGGTGGTGGATAAATAATAGGGAGCCGGCATCGGAGGCCCATTATGGGCGCCATGTGGGGTCTGCGGCGGTGTATTGTGGGACTGGGGGGCGTAGGGCATGCCATGCATCGCATATTGCGGAAATGGATGCGCAGGAGGGCCTTGTCTGTGTCCGGTGTGGCTTGAGGATGCGCCAGGTGTCGACGGAGGGTGGAACCGGCTCTGGGGGCACCTGCAAACCTCAGGACGAGGGCATTGGCACGGGTGGTGCGGGTTCATGGTGGGCCGAGTCGAAGAGCATGAGCGGCGGAGGCAAGAAGGGGACGATGTCGGTCACACTGTGAGGTCGAAGCTCGACGCGTCCGACAAACACCAACAACTTGCTTAATTCGGCTGAAAATTGGACAGTAGCCTGTATTCATGGTACTCTACGCGCTGCAGAAGTTTCCCGACAACTGGAGGCCGGGGAGGCCACGATTTCCTTTCTAGGCTCGAGTTTGATGCCAAACTCGAGTCGCTACTCGACTCGACTCGCCTTGGTCGAGTTTGATGGGAAAACGTCGAGTCGGATCAGACTCGAGTCTCAACTCGACTCGAGAGCATCACTACCAGTGGCCAAGCGCGCCCAAAGTGAAGGAAATAATGATGGCGGAACTATCAAAATCCATGCGTGCTGTCGTCCTACCTACACCCTCTGCGTATTCCGAACAAGTGGACGTTCGCCCTACAGCCACGGGACCGCTTGATCGCATTGCTTGAGCGCGTTGCTGGAACGAACGCTGAGAGCTCGTCCGAACGTTGGGCGCTCAAGCTAAAAACAATGACGCAGCTGAGTTCACACGCAAGATCATCTTATCTAGCCGACACTCACGACGGACCGACGATGCCGGCACCGCATTTTTGCTCGGAAAGGCAACAAGAACGACATTCGACAGACGCCCAAGATAGACGCCCACAAACGCGAGATAGACGCTGAGTTCCCGAGTCGCCATCTGAGAGGCGGTGCTAGCGTGGAGAGGAAGATGGGTCGGGTTGCGACACGCGACCACATGCGCCCACATACACAACTCGGAGCGGGTCGCGTCGGGTTGTCCGCGGAATCCAGTGCCCGGCCGGCGGAAGCAAAATCTGAACAAACGAGGAGTTGGTTTGTTTCCGCGGGAGCTGTGATTTCTCATTATCAGGCGCGCGGACGGCGCCCCACATTCTTTTACTCGGGAGAAATTCAAAGGGTATCGCGGGAGCAAGGATCAAGACTGACGATCAGAGGTGCAGCTGCAGACGGATTCCGGCGATTGAGAAGCGCGGGCGCGCGGATTCGAGCTGTGTGTCCAGTTGAACTTGCAGTTGAGCGTGGCGGAAATGCTGGCAAGTGAATTAGGCACGGCGTACGACCATTGACAGAGAACATTGTGGGGTACGGCAGTCTAGTACCTCCGCCGGCCTCGTTGCTTCAAAGGAAGCAGAAAGCAGTTTCGGCCGACAAACACAGCGCGCCCATTGTCCGTCGCCGCCGAGGCAATCCTCGTTGTTTACAGCAGGCACGGATGCATACTTTTTTCTGTTGTGCAGTGAGAACAAGCGAGAGTCCCGAGTCAAGTACGTACGCACCAAGGCAGGGTCCTATAGTGATAAACTGGAGAAAAAGATGCCCGACACGGCTGAGGATGACTCGAGCTGTGTCCAGTGCAGTGTTCAGTATACTCTGGCCCGAAGGTGTTAGAGTCATAGCCACGCGCAGTCGGCGGGCAGTTTCACGGCCAACGGACAACGCAGCGGAACAGGTCTCCGTGGCCGACGATTATAGCCATTACTATGCCCAGGGGGAGACCGGCCAGTACAGCAGCAGTCGACGCAGAAAGTTATTGCATCGGAGATCTTTGGATGGTCGTCCATGCCGCCTACACCGCCGTTGGATTCTGACCTTGTAAAAATGTACCGCCAATGATATCCTGGCACATTCAGCCTGACATTGCAGGAGGATCTGGGAGAGCTTAGATCTATGGTTGCTAGGAAAATAATAAAGCCTTTTCTGACGTCTAATGTCAGGCCAAGCTCAGGCTCGTGAGGTCAGAGAATGACGGGTCCGCACTTCACTCGGCTTGCCCTTGACATAGCTGACGTTACCCGGAGGTCAGACCAAGGTCAGACTGACGGTCTGCTTAGATCTTGCGACGGTGCAACAAACGGCGCATAGGATGAGGTCCAGATGTGATGCGAAGAGCTGCAGATTGGCATACGACTGTCTATGTAACACAGAGAAGCAATTGATGTGCTATTAGCGCAGCGGCGCCTCCCGACTCGGCGCGCTTTCCAATCCCCAAGCGACACCAGATCCTGACGCTAACGCGCGTTTGCGTTTGTTGTTGCACGCCGATATCTCTGCGGCACTGAGTCTGACGCAGTGATTAGTACCAATAGTAGTAAGACAGTTGGCGAGAAACTTACGCGACACGGTCCACGGCGCCGAGTCCGCGCATCGACGCGATAACTCGGTCAGCTGTAAGAGAGGTACGGGATGTCAAGTTGGTGATTGTAGATGAAATGACGGATTGAGGTGTGAATCGGTGGCGGATTAATAGACGGGACGGGACGGATACGAGGCTGGGAGGAACGAATGGCGGTACTTGCGGCAACTTGCGGAGATGTTAAGGTGGTTCATTGCCGGATGCTGTTGGTTGTCGCTGGTGAATGCGCTCTTCTCGGTGCTGGGCGTGTTTATGTTTGTGGGTTGCATTGGGTTGCTCGCTCATTGACCTTTGATTGGTTGGGGGTGCAGGGTTTCGTCGTATTCGAGGCAGGGTCATGGCTGGCGCGACGAAGGCGGGGTGCTGGTCAGGTGGCGACCGGAAGAGGGCGTGGGCGGGGAGCGCTGGCGCGACTGGGTAACGAAGATGGGGGCAAAAGAGAAAAGCGAAAGTGGCGCCCTTCCGCTGTGACGTCCGCTCATGTCTGTTGACCTGGCAACTTGAATCAATCAATCGTTGTCCAATTGAGTTTCCAGTGTGCGGCGACTTGGCGGCGACTATATCTCCGCTCGCCCCGACGCTGCCGACCACTGCGCTTGCGTCGATCGACCTAGAGGCCGTCAAATTGGAATACTTGTCGCGTTTCCCGCATTGAAGTCACGACCCCACACTGCGCGTGGCGTGCGGGTCAGTGGTCGTGGAGATTTCTTGACGGACGCAGGCACATCACCCGGCTCCCGTGGCAGCAAGCAAAAACTAAGGTTGCGAGAGCATTTGACCCCCGAATGTCTAGTGGAGGTGGTCGTCGATGTGAGAAGAAGGCTTTTCTCGAAATGTGAGGCCAAGGTCATGCTGTGATGTCGGGCAAATATCTCCTGGAGCTCACTCGAAGATCAACCAGTCTGAGGCTCGGTTGACCTCAGGAATATATTTTAGCGAGCCCCGGTACCAACCTCTTTCTACCCTTCATGTCTGATATTTTTTGTAGGTCAGCCCCAGTTGGCGGTGTACACGTTGTTGTCAGTCCGTCGGTCCGACGACGCGCTTGGGACGGCGTTCACACGGGAATAACTTGACGTGGCCGCGGGTCTCGAAAGCAGTTGAACTGAACAGACGCGTTCGCGTTGAAGGTTGTTGGTGTTGCAGAAGACAGACGGGGAATCGCAAGCCAACAAGAGTCGCCGTGTGGGTGTCGCGTCGTGATGATAGCTTCACTGCAGTGAGTTGAACGACACGGCACATGCAGATAGCGGTCAGCTCGCCGCACGACGTCCCAAGAAATCGTACGACGGCGGAAGAAAAAAAAGGCGTTGAGAGGTCTTCTTGATGAACTGGGACTTCTATTTTGCCCATGTCAAATGTCCAAGCGCATCGGCGGCGCCGCGGCGCGTCCTGTGCCTCTCGTCGGGATCCAACATTCCGAATAAGGCAACAACCAACCATAGGGTGCACATCACAGGTCCCTGAGGCCTGAGGGCTGATCCTGCGACGATGAAACGAGGACAGCTCATACTTGGACTGGGGTATTGTGCAGATGCGACGATGGTATTTCAATTTTTTTGGGCTTTCTACGTATTCGAAGTCCAGAAACGACGGTATAGATGGTGTTGTTGGTATGTAGCGAATTATACAATATGCCCTTGTGAAATGAGCCCAAGAAAAGCTGAACCACTCGTCGTATTTGCTCGCCATTAGTGGATACAGTGCAAATTGGAAAGCAGGATGAGAGAGGTAGCCGATGTGGGTAGCGGAAAGTCCGGAATGCGAGGTGGTGGTGGTGGTGATACAAATGATATGCATGCTTGGCCAACGATGCGAATGCGGGCGAAAGTTGCTGAAAACGACAGGAGAACGACGAACCCCGAGCTACCAGACGGCGGGCGCGGCAAATGCGAACATCTTCGCCTTGAGCGGATGCGTCGGCGGCAGATCTTGCGCTATACGCAACGCGCCCGACATCTCGTAACCCTTGCTCGCGTCGTGGATCTTCGCGTTGAGATCCACGGGGCCGGTAGGCGTAGGCGGCGAAACCGACGACGCGGGGGAGGTCGTGTTGGAGTAGCTGTGGCCCGGCGTCTCGGGCGTGGTTGGCGAAGCTGATTTCTTGTACAATGGTGGTGGGGGTATGATGGGCGGCGGGTAAGGTTTCGTTGGCGTCGCCTGCCGCTGAGGCTGGCCAAATGCTGGAATGGGGCTCGTCGTCGAGTTGGGTTCTGGTATCGGCGTGTTCGACGCAGACGCAGCCGCTTTCGCAGCGCGTTTCGATACCATGTGGAGCGAGTAGGTGGGATACGGGCCTTTGGAATCCGGCGGAAAGTCGCGGCGGACCATGGCCTCGAAATTGGAGAGAATGGGGTTGTCGACGGTGAGCTCCCAGTCGAGATAGCTGCACATTTCGCGCTCCATCTGGTTGATCTCGCGAAGGGAGAACATGCCTTGGGCAACGATGGACCACGACTTGTTGGAGTACGTGTCGTCGCAGATTACTTTTGAAGCAATCATGAATGCGGAGATGAAGAGACGGTGGCCCGAGGAGCCGCGCGCCGTGGGGAAACGCGCTTTTAAACGCTGGAGGAGGACGAGGGCGGCATAGGTGACGGCCTGATGCAGTTTCGTCCGATGGAGAGCATAGGCAATGAAGTAGGGGAGTTTCGCCTGCGAATGAGTCGATTGTTGGGGGAAACGGGGGGCATGCAAAGAGGTGCGTGATGAATCGTGCGCAAAGGTTCGCGATATACTCGTGGCCGTAGTATGGGTCGGCCTTTGACGAGGGCGCGGCCTGTGGCTGGGCGGAGATGTTGGAAAGTGGACGTGAGAGAAAATGGGGGGACGCACCGGAGGCGCATAAGAACGAGCGTGCGGCTTCTTCTGGTTGAGTGCCGGAGGAGGTTGCTGGTGAGGATGGACAGCAGTGGCCATGAACGACGACGGGTCACGGACTAAAACGGGCGTCGGTCAGAAAACCTCGACTCGCATGCCACACATATAAGCGCCCGAAACGTGTGCCTTTTATCAAAGGCATGGCACGCTGATGGACAGACGAAAAAAATTTTGTCCCCGCGTGCAGTGATGGATCAGTTACTCACCAGATGCGAGATTAGTAGGCGGGTAGGGTATCGGGAAGCGAGCGTCGGTGGGCGTTTTAAAGGGACGGTGGCGACTCAGGGCGACGGTGGGATCGTGGTTATATGCAACTCCCGGGGGTCACCGTAACACCGCATTTCCATTTCTCCCTCCCTCCTTGCCCACCGGAACCCCCTGTGAAACCTACTCTAACCCGTCTCAGCACCTATCTCCACGCGACAGCAGCCACTCCCACTCAACATTGTCCACTGCAATCCCCAGCGCTTCGGAGGCGCACGCCAGGCAGTTTTCTGTTGGATCTTTCCGTCATTTCGGACCGACAGGGCAGTGCATCCCCATCACCTTTTCTCCACCTCCGAAAGGCAAGTCAAATTATCAGCGCATCGCTCCGTCGTCCAGCGGCAACTGTCCTGCGCCCCGACGGCAGTCTCCTCGACATTTGTACAAACAAAACAATACCGGACGATGCTCCTCCGCGCTGCTCTGCCGACCCCATGTGTGATTCTCTTCGCTTCGCTGCCACCCCGCATTGGCGCGACAAAGTTCCAGTATGCTTCAGTCACTCTCCGTCAAACCACTGCGGCGATCGTCGTTCCGGCCACGGGTCATGCTACGATACGCGTCGCGCCAGCAAGCCCCGAGGAGTCAAATCGACGTGGCATTCATGAAAGCAATGCCTTAGAACGGGGGGCTCTTTCGAGCGTGGCTCGGGGACTACTATTGCCGCGAAGTCAGTCACCTGTTCGCGCCACCCTCGCTCCCATTCCAAGTTTCGCCCCCTCGGTGCCCTGGCAGCCAGCACCCTGAAGCGTACCTATGTCCCTGTTCGGCGCCGCACCATTCGTACCCCCCGGCCTTCCGTCCATCGGAGCGGAAAAACTAGTACTCGTCTCAAACCCACCAAAGTCGGGCATCTGTCGACCCGGGGCTTCGTCAGAACAGCAAGGCAATGTCCCTTCCGGCTCCCACTCCCAGCGGCCTGGCGCAATCGCAGGCTCCAAGCTCGCTGAAAACAGCAAACCCACATCCGTTCAAACGCCTTCCTTCCACTTTCTCATTGTCCGAAGATCTGCTGTAGGTCGTGTAGGTCGCCAACTGCTAGATCCCCTGGCGGCCGCGTTGTTGCTGTTTTGAACGGGCCGATCCCGGGACGAAATCGTTAAGCGCCCAGGTGGCAACCTTAAAAACTCAAATAGACGCTGGCTGTGGGCGCTCCGGTGTGCGGCGCGCGACCCGGCCATCGGCGGCTCGGCGTTCCTTCGGCGTTTCGGTGTTTCGGTGTAGGCGGCCAGTGTGGGTCCCCAACTGGCCCTTCGTCCGGCGTTGGTGGACGACAACAAACAAACTGGGCACATAGCCGTCCGTTCACCGAGCCATATTGCTATCATGCGTGCGCGCCCGCTTGTTATGGGCAGAGAACAAGCCGGCTATAGGTTGGTGTCCCGCGTTGGGCGGCGGGCATCGCCTTCCGTCCGCATATGTGCAAGAGCTTCAGAGGAATCATTCCTAGTGGGACATCGCGAGTCCCTGTTTCCAGCTATAATGGTACACGGAGAATGCAAGTGGGTCTTACGCTGGCGGCGCCACATCCTCGACGAAACTCTTGTAGAAAACGATCGCATCAACGTACTCTTCTCCCTGCCCGTCCTTGCGTCGCAGACGACCCGCTTGGGGAATTAACCCGGCGCGCGTAAAGTTTAGGCGGTCCCATAATCTTGTTTTTAGCGTCAGTACTTGGAGGCGCTCTTGAACGAAAGCGCACTCACTTTACCGACGCAACGTTGTTGACGTAGACAAGGTTGAAGACGCTCGCGCGATAGCCTAGCTTTGGCGCGTAGTGCAAGTACGATTTGGCCAGAGCCGAGCCGTACCCGCTTCCGCGGTGGACGGGAGGCACCACGAAGCCGCCATTGCAGATCTAGAGGTCGAGTCAGGATGCAAGGGCGCTTAATGGTGGGAAAGGACTCACATGAGATGATCTCCCTGGATAGTTGGGCTTCACGTAGTACGCACCCGCGATACACTCCTCCCAGCTTCGCTCTCGACACGCCGACTGAACAGTTTCGCTAGTTTCGGTTCCATCTTCCGCCGTAAGCGCCGCCGCCGAGCCGGGGATGGTAGCAATGAACACATCGCCCGAGAAGAAATACGCTTCGAACGCGTCTAGCACCAGCGTTTCTTGTGGGTAGGTCTGGCCTTCCTCAACGACGCTAGCCATGACAGAGCCTATAATATGGACAAAGACGCGTCAAGCTCGAGAGTCCGAGTGTGGCGATGGGAGTAAAGAGCAACCGAGGTATTCGACGAGGCCAGGGAACGATTTCGCGGTTTCCAGAGTAAGATGGTGTACTGTTACGAACGCGTCGGAAGTCGCGCGCATGCGCCAGATCGTGGATGGCAAGGCTTCCGAGAGGGTTGTAGGCTTGCCGATTGCACCGTAGGCTGACATCGTCGAGAGACTCGGAGTCAGAAGCAGGCGTGTCACACCGTGATCCTCTTTCCTCTTGCTTTCATCCAGCAATGTCAACCAACTTTTCGGGAATATCTAGCGACAGTCGCGAGTGCCCAGCATGACCAACGAGGGGCCCGACATAACCAGAACTGGCTGATAAATCTGACTGGGCCTGCGTTTCTTACGCCTCGTTGTCCTCCTCGACCCTTCAACCTCGTCTCCGTCGACTCTGTGCCCATGTTCATCTCTCGTTATCCAGGACGTCAAGGGCAACGACCTCTTTGGCAAGTTGCGTTTCGCGTCGGGCGATCACGTGCTCGCCAGACTCCACCCTGCGACCTCACTTCTTTAATGGCATAGTCGTGTTCTTGCTATCGAAGATATACCTCGGGCACAACTTCAAAACATTTGCGCACTCCATTCCCAACGTAAAGGTTCGCGTGTTATACTCAAGTATTGATTCCTAGCGCGCGGATACCATGCGACAGAAGCCCATGAATCGAATCGCTTTGCACACCTGGCGTTGCATGCCGAGCTGTTCAATGTGATGGTGCATGCTGACCAGCTGGAGCAACTTCGGCAAGTTTATGGTGGTATGTAACATTCGACAACTCGGAGAAGGACACCGACAATCATAATGGCCAGCCGCCTGAGGCGGTGGACGGACTGCGGATTTTTACTGTACAGCAGGTAAGGCTACTCGGGGATTCCATTCATTCATCGTAGGCTACTTAGATGCTAACTTCTTCCTCAGAGTGCGACCTCTCGTATGGTCCGGTCCTGTTTAGCCGCATTCGTAGCGAATGCTCTGCCGGCGCCGATGAACGCAACTCTCTCGCCTGGTCGCCGGCGATGCTCAGTGCGGTTTCCGCATTGGCCACGCCAAGTTCGCCATCCAAAGTCGGCAAACAGTCTTGGCGCTGCGACGCGTTCGTGCGCACTGCAATCGACTTGCCTTGACGAGTAGATTCGGAGCATCACCTCGGGACCTCCGATATCTACTTCTGTCTCTCTCCTGCATACTTTTGACGTCAGACCAGGCCTCTACTTGGCCAACTTGGGTTCATCGCCCTCCCGCGGACACAAGCAATCGCCGGTGCCTGCGATGTCAATGACATCTTACCGTTCTCCATTCCTGCGGGTGGCTAAGAGCAGTATCAGCAGCTTCGTACTCCATCGATTCCTTGAGATTTTGGCCCTACGTCATGGATCGCGAGCGGTAAGAGCAGCCTTCGACCATAAGTTCGAGACACAGCCTGAGCTTCGCATTCTCGACGACCTATTGGACTATCTTTGCCACCTACTGAGCATTTCACGATTCGAGCAAGACTATCCGATGAACTTCAAGACGAGGGCTTGCCCGGGTTGCCCTTCGCCACTGCATAAACCCTCATGGACATCCACCAGAACATGTTATTGCCGCAACCGAGTCCTCGAATACAAGGGCAGGTGCGACTGTCGGCGGGAAAATCCCTATCGCATGACCTAGCCGCACAGAAGGGTGCTTCAGCCGCCAGAGCTTAAATTCCCAATAAAATGTTCTTGTATTTTTCTCGGCGCGTCGTCGAGATCAAATCAAAAGGCGTGACCGTGTCAAAACCCCGAGTCGTCTCCAACGCCCACACAGACGCACACAATGACTGAAGATGCCGTTCCCGAGTCCACTGCATATCGCTACGCCTGGTCGAAGGACGATGCCGACCCTGAGATGACGCTCGACCAGTTCGTCAAGCAGGTTAGTAGCACTCCCCACAAACCTGTCAGTGACTCGACGACGACGCGTTTGGTGTACAGTTCAAACCCTCCATGGTGGATAATTCCGACGGGACGAAGCCGGTGGGTGGCACGCAGCGCGTCATTCCGTTCGTTGACGCGTCTGCTCTTCGTAGTGGATCTGGGTTTGTAGGAAGCAGCCAGAACGCGTCAAGGAGGACGAGGCGTTGAAGGAAGGCAGCAAGATCTGTGAGCGGTCCCTTCTGCTCAGTTGCTTGCTCTCATGCGCGATTTCCTCTCAAGTGCAAGAGCTCACTGCGCGCGTGGAGGAAATCAAGAACGACGATGCGATTCCGGCGCGTTCGAGCAAAAAGACAGGATTGAAGGGCAAGAAAGAAGTCCGAGAGGAGGTACGTGCTTGCCACCCTCTGTAAGGCACGAAAACCAACATGCGTGCTCCCCAGGCTCAGGCAGAGACCACGAAGAAGCTCCAAGAACTCGCCAAGAAAACCGGCTTGGTGTCTGGTAAATGGTGCGTGTCCTGCGACGCGTTTTTCTTTAACATTTACATTATTTCAGGCTGTCCTTTGCCGCAGGCGAGAAGGTTGATATGATTTGGAGCCAAATCGCCAGTAATAACCACTATTACATCCCAAGAGGTTCACTAAGCAAACGGTCGTAGAGTCCGTCATCGAGGGCCCACTCTCCAAGACCGCAGCGTTCGGTGCCAAGGTCGCGACGTCTTCCGGCGACACTTCGCAGCATCTCATCTGCGTATACGTCCCGGACGTGTTCGACAAGGACGCGATAACTGAGGTTCGTCGCGTCCTTCACTCTCGTGTAATGTGTGCTTAATGACAACAGGTCATGCAAGTCTTGCTGGAGGAGCACGGCCTATTCCTCAGCGGCGTCAAGTCGAATTTGTACACCATGCTTAAGATCGACAGTAAGCACCCGAGTGGGCTTCAGTCGACGGTACGTCTTGGTTGAGATTCCAGCATAAGCTGACTGGCGTTCGCCAGACGTGGAAGAACGCGCAGATTATCAGCGACGACAAGGCCAAGGTATCCAGAGTTCTCCGCCGCACTTGATCAGGCCATGCTCACCAACGCGCAGGAGCTAAGGCAGACGTACTGGGATGGCGGCCGTGACGCATCCAAGGCGTACAAGGAGAAGCAAGAGAAGAAGAAAGCGGCAGCAGAAAATGCAGCCTCTTCCTCCAAGCCGCAGCTCAAAAAGAAGCAGGCCGACGAGGACATGTTTGGGGATGATGACGAGGAGGAAGAAGAAGACGAGGAGGCTGCAGCGCGCAAGGCGGCATTGAAGGCCAAGACGAAGAAGGCGCCAGCGCCGCCGGCGGCTGCCAAGAAGCGGGCAAAGGTCGATTCGGACGACGAGGATGAGGACGAGCCGAAGAAGAAGAAGCCGGCCTCTAAAACAGCGAAAAAGGCGGAGTCGGATGACGAGGAGGAGGCACCGGCGCCGAAGAAAAAGCCGGCATCGAAAAAGGCCGCGCCGAAGAAACGCGCCAAGGCAGATTCAGAGGACGATGAGGAGGAAGACGAGCCTCCAAAGAAGAAGAGGGCTGGCCGAAAGTGAATAGCTTGGTGGTTGTACTTTGTCTTGCGCGTTTCGCGAAAGTGCTGTGTGCCACAGGCTGTCACGTGAATTTTCTGCTCTTGACACGACCACCGACGACCGCAGTCTACGACGATGATGTCCGAAGAGGCGCCCGCTCAAAACCTGCAGCACCAGTTCACCCGCGTAACAAGGCAGTATCAGCAGCTCCTTGACCGCTGGACGCCATACACCCTCAACCGCTGGCTCGCAACAGGCGGCCTGCTCCTCGTCTTCTTCCTCCGTATCGTACTCGCTCAGGGCGTGCGTGTCCTTTCCATATTGTGTTTTGCTGTTGACTGACCGTTTCGCAGTGGTACATCGGTATGTCCGCTGGCTAGTTTTCAAACGCGACAACTTAAACCTCTATGCGCTCGCAGTCTGCTACGCGCATGCCATCTACCTCCTCAACCTCTTACTCGCGTTCCTGCAACCACGATTTGACCCGTCACTGCAAGAGGACCTGTTGGCCGAGGACGCAGAAGGCGGCGCGGGAGACACGTCGCCGCTGCCCAGTGCTCGCGACGACGAATTCCGCCCGTTCGTCCGTCGTCTTCCCGAATGGCAGTTCTGGTGCGTCCAATGCTCTGTTCCTGTGGCGAACCGCGTAGCTGATGCTGTTGGCCGCACAGGCTCTCCGCGACGCGCGCCACGATTGTCGCCCTGCTATGCACACTCTCGGAGGTATTCGACGTGCCCGTGTATTGGCCCATCCTCGTCGTCTACTTCTTCGTGCTCTTCGCTCTTACGATGCGGCGACAAATCCAGTGCGCTTCTTTCTTTTCTCTTCGCCTTTTTTTCCACAGAGAGGCTCATCATTCCCGCAGACACATGATCAAGTACAAATACGTTCCATTCGATATCGGTCGCAAGGCGCGCTACGGCAGTAACAAGTAGTCGCGGCCGTTGTATATCCCTGTGGACAGTTGGGCGGGCCCGCGGGCGCGAGGAGGCAGCTATCCTATCGGCCGGTTTGGTTTTAATGAGACGAAGAAACGCGCACGTTTGCCTGTTGTGTGTGTAGAAAACTTTCGCTTGGTTTGTGGCCCTCTGAACGTACAGCACAACAACAACGCTTTATCCTCAAGCTACGAGCCTTCATCTCCAACTCCGACCTCCAACCTGAACACGAACGCCGCATCGATTGGACTGTGTGATATGCACACACGATACGACGAGCGAGGGTGGTGTGGAGATGCCTTTCGCCTTGCTGCTTCCGGCTGCCCGGGACGGGACGGGATGGGTGGAAAGAGCTCACTTTGGCGTGTCCAATCGCCGCAGCGCGTTCCCCGAGTCAAGCCTTCTGGAATCGGTGTGCCCAGGAGATTGCAAGGTACATCCACCCACCACCTAGGCGCTTTGCCGATCGCAGGCAGGCGAGTTATAAAATTGTTATGGGCGCCACGGAACCTCGTGGGCTCGGCTCGGCTGGGATGGATGGCGCCGGAGCCGATAGTGCGATTTCTGGGATTGTAATGCGTCCGAGTCTGCTGCCTGCCTGGCCAACTGGCTGGCTGGCTGGCTACGGCACGGTTGTGGATGGCTCTGCTTGTTCTTGCTGGCGATTTTGCTGCTGCTGCTGCTGTTTCGCAATGAGCTGCTTCGTATTCGCGATAGCACTCTCTCGTGCCCGGATGAGCCGATGTGCCTTGGCCAGGTCCCAGTCGATCCAGCCCGAGTAATCTGGCTGTTTACGCAAAGCAGCGTTCGAGACGGCACTAGACGTCGTGTGGGCATCGCGCAGGGTAGCGAGCTCGTCCCGGAGCTCAGCCAGAATCGCGTCGAGGTCGCGTAGTGTGGTTAGCGCGTCCTTCAAGTCTTCCTGTCGCTTGAAGTCACGGCAGACCTGGGTTCCATTCGCGCTCGTTAGATGAAGGAAGTATAGCAGGTAGCAGGGAACGCGCCTCGAGAGTGCACGTCTCGATGTGCGTGAACCGAATGGGTCCAAGAAGATTTCCACCGTACCAGCGGCTCACGACTACGACTGCATCGAGAATGCCTTGCTTCTTCATGGCACCGAGGATCTTCTCGCCGCCCCATTTCTCGCCTTAACTCGAGATTAAGCAAATTTGGCGGTGAGCAGCACGCAACACACCATCGTCTTCGCTACCCTCCTTGACCTCAAAGTCCTCTGGCCCACCAAGACCCGTGTGCCCACTCTTGAGCACCATGCAGCGCCAAGCGTATAGCTCATGCGACGCTGGTTTCGCTGCGTGCACGACATTCTTGAGGTGCTTGACCGCCGCGAGCGCCTGATTTTGTGTGGTTGCGTGAAATATGGCGGCCACAAACACCGACGCGCGGTCTCGGATTTCTTGGGACGTCGCGATGATTTCGGGTGGTGGGCGTTTGGAGACGATGAACGAGTCGAGGTTCGAGGACATTCTTGGTCCGAGTCAAGCTTCACCGTGTGACGTACGCGTCAAGACGCGTCTCTAATTACTCGAACACGAATCCGAAATGCTCCTCTAGGTATGCGCGCATCGGCCGCGTCTCCATCTCGACGTACTCCACGTCCCGCGCCTCTGTCGACCCCTTCGCGTCCAGCCCGCCAGTCGTATGCACCTTCGCAAGCCTCCTCCCATCTCGCACCATAGCCTCAGAGAACATGACCGACCTCCTCGCTCCACCAGTCCCAGGCAGCAACCGCGTCACCAGGAAGAACTCGGTGAACGCCGCCAGCGGGTGCGCCTGCGAATAAAAGTCGAACAGCCCGATGTCGCGAATCGTAATGGAAGCCAAGAGGAAATGGTACTGATGCACCGTCTCGCCTGGGGTCGACGCGTCCGGCACCGTGTCGAATGTGTTCCCGGGAAGGGGAGTTTTGCGATACATCGTCCAACCAGGGAGGACATCTATTGGCGCGGAGTCTTCAGGTTCATGCGGGAACGGTTCGTGCTTGATCGTCCACGCTTCGTATGGGTTGAGCCCAAGAACGGTCGCGCCGTCTCGTAGCGGCACTCTACCAGAAATTAGCTTGTTCCTCGGCAAAGAAATCAAAACGCACGGTATCGGGCACCCTCCTCCGCCAAACCCCACATCTAGCACATACCTCTCCTCACTCCCAGCCCAGTCCACGACCAAAACTATATGTGTGTATGTGCCCCACCGATTCTTCACTTTCGGTCCATTGGGATCCATATTCGCCCACCCTTTGAACACCTTGGCCGCGCATTCCGACACGCGATACCCCAGCCCACGCAACAGAGCCGCAAAGACGGGATTATTCGCCCAGCAGTACCCTCCGGCGTGTAGGTTGACGATCCGGTGGTACGCCGGATGAAGTCGCTGCGGCATGGCGTGCAGTGTGCTGCCCAAGATAATGGGCTCCGAACGGCCACGCCATGCCTCTGGTGGGGCATGCAGGGAAGTCGTGTCCTTGGGGACATGGTAGTGGTGCGCAAGGTAGATGTCGGACAGCTGCTGGAGCGATGGAGGTGATTCAGCGAGTGACGGAGGCAGCTCGATCCGCTTTAGATATGCGGCAACCTGGTTCGCGTCGAGCGCGTCGTCCGCAAAGGTCGCCTCGCGCGCAGCCATAAAGTTCGAGTCAACCACAGGAACGGTCACGCGACCTTGAGTAATCGAGATACAGAAAAGAAAATCAGTTTTTACACCGGCCCGACGCTCTCTCGTGTCTTGAGCTTTTTCCTCTTCCTCTCCTCCGTCGGGCTCTCGTCCACACCATCTTGCCCCGCGCTCGGCGTCGCAGGCACCTCCGACTGCCGACTGCGCTTGACCCCACGTTTTTTGCCCGCAGCCGACCTCTTTTTATTGGTCGGCTTCTCATGGCCACCATCTGCTTCCATATCTGCCTCCTCGTCGTCCTCGGGCTTGTAATCCGGGTCCTCCGTCGCCTGCCGATGTCGGCGCGTCCGAATAGGCGTGTTCGATTCAGCCGCAATCCTGCCTGCCCGCTCGGCTTCACGGATCTGCTTGTCGGCAGGACTCTCATCGTCCTCGTCCGACTCGTCTTCGTCATCCGCCTGCGAATACACTTGCGACAATGCCGGCGACCCACGTCTGCCCTTCTTGCGCTTGATCCCGCTCAACGACGTAGTAGAGCTCGACTCTGCACGCGAATGCGGCGCACGTGACGAAGTCGACGCAGCAGGCGACAAAGGTGTGTCGAAACCCGACATCGACGAGCGCATTTTATGCGACCGCTCGCGCTTGAGAGGCATGTTCACCGCCGGCGAGGGCTGGTGCTGGTGCGAATGCGGCTCGACAATCTCGCCTTCGCGCGGCAGATAATACACCTCCCGTTCCCGGAAGATGTCGACCCCAACGAGATGCCGAATGACCTGAATGACCTCGGGTCGCAACCCGACCGTCTCGATCCGGTCGGTCATCCGGTCACCGTCGATGTCCGTTGCGCCGCCCTCGTCCTTGATGTCCTCTTCCCTCAGCAGCTCCGAGTCGGTTAGTGAGCATCCCGGCACGACGAAGCACACGCGCGGACCCGTCCGGTCCTCGTCATCGTCCCCAAGCTCTGGCAAAGAGATCTTATGGTAGATGCAATGAGCTCGGGTGATGGGAGTCCCAATGGGCACGTGCTGGGCTTTGGGCTTTGGTTTCGGAGCGGGCGTGTGTTCGGACACGGAGGAGACGGAGAGAGTAGGCGACGCAACCCCCGGCTGAGCAGCCGCCACAGCATTGGTATTGATGCGCGAAGGCGTTCGCTGTGGTGGCGGGCGAACGAGTGTGTTTTGGCGGCTCATGAGCGGTTTGTTTGCGCCGCGTGAATGTGCGTGCATCAAAACAGGGGGCAGCGGTGGTGGTGGAGGGGGAGGAGGGGGAAGGTCCGCAGCTGGAGGCGGAGAAGAGCCGTATTTCGACGACGACCGAACGATCTTGATGATTCGACGCGTGGGCGAGGTATCTTGCATGTACGATGTCCGTTCATCCAATGGAGACCCCGCAACCGACGAGAGAGACGCATCAGGATCCAGCAGGCGAGCAGCAGAGCTGGCGCTTGAAGCCGATGAAGCCGCATCATCATCTTCAGGCTCGGCTTTGCCTTTCCCTTTGCGGTCGAGACGAGACCGCGCGATCTTGCCAAAGTTGGCTCGCACCGACGGCATATCGTCCTCTTCCTCCTCGCGTTTGCGCTTGAGTGAGTTGGATTCAGAATCAGCAGGACTGGGAGGCGCCTCTTCAGCTTTCCTGATGTAAAAATGAGGGATGTCTTCGTGGTCACGTGTTCGAGGTACATACACTTCAGTGAAAACGTCGCCAATGGGCTTCGACTTTGCAGACTCGGGGTCGGCGCGGCTCAAATCACCGTTCGTGGCGGACGGCTCGGCCGTGACTGGCTCAACCTGAATGGCATCGCCGTTCCGGTGCTCGACAGGCTCCGCCTTGACCTCGGCTTCAGCTTGCAGCTCCCTGAACACGATTAATGAACAGACCGCAAGGCAAGAAAAGGGAATGGAACATACTCGTCCACCGGCGCTTCTTCAACGACGGCAGGAAGCTCATCCCCAGCACCAACCACATCGTTCTCGCCCACATCCGACGACCCCTCCGACGCAGACGCGAGTTGCAACTCATTACCATCATCCTCCCCATCCGCATCAGTGTCGGAACCTTCAACGTCTTCCTCCAACTGCACCGCAGGCTCGTCAGTGGCCGCCGCAGGACTCAGATCCGAGTCCTCGACGTTCGGCTCGCCCAAAGCCTTCGTGTCATTGTCGCCGTCAGGCACCTTGACATCGTCGTTCTCGTGGTCCAGCTCGAACGAAGTCGCAGTCGACGCCGCCTGGTCCTCCCCATCCGTCCGTTCCTCTGCCGTTGCAGAAGTCGGGCCAGAGTGGTCTGATTCGAGGGGCTGGCCTGATTTCGTGTCGACGGAAAGGGCTGGGGGTTCGAAGTCGTTGTTCACAGCCGACTCCTCGATCTGTGGTTGTTGGGGCTCAACAACGTCCTCGACGATGACCGACGGTTCAGAAGAGATGTCTTCGACGAAGTCTTGCGCGTTTTCGGCGACACTTGGTAGAGTTGACCTATAAGTCAAGTGAGAAAAGGCCATATCAGCCCGAATGAAAAACTCACTCGGCAGACACTTCAACAACCTCAACCTCCTGCTCCAACGACGGCGGCGTACCCGAGGCCGACCCAGAGGGAGTGAACAAACTCGCCTCATGCCTCGCGCGCAACAGAGACGGCAGTGTGAGCAGGTTGTTGTCGTCAGGCGTTGATTTCGTCAACTCGGAAGGGTCCGCCGCCATTGGGTCGGCAAGGATGGGCATCGGGACGTGTGCAGGCAATGACGGGCTCCAGCTGGGCGACATTCGCGCTGCATCTGCAGCAGAGAGGACATCGTCCATCTTGGTCGACGAAAGCACTCCCTGCTCTTCCTCGATCGACTCCATCACCTGCAAACCCGGTTGGTGTTCTTCGTCGTCCAGAGCGACGATATCGATGCTCTGCGCGCGACTGCGGAGGTTCGAGCCGTCCTCGGACGCCTCCTCGACGACAAAGCGCTGGTGCGGCGCATGTGGGTCGACGGAAACGCTCCGAGAAACAGTGCGCGCGTCCAAGTGTCCAAGCACGTGATCCTGCTGGTCGTCGAACTCTTCGTCGTCCTCCACGAAATACTCAGGCCCACCCTGGTGCTCGTCGCCACCGTAGAACCCATCGGACAGGAAGGGCTCGGATTCGAGGAGCGGATCGGCGTCGTCGCTGTCTGGGAAGAACAACGGAGGTCGAGTCGATCCACCGAAGGACCACCGTAAAGAGGGAGCCTCGACGTTCTCGTGAGGCAACGAGGGTTCATCGACGGGCGCGGGAGCGGTCAAGTCATCCAGTTCGGGCGTTTCCGAGACGATTTGGGGTGCTGCTATTGGCGTCGACTCCCGAACCGTGTCCTCGACGGGGCCCAACGATTCGGGAAGCGATTCGAGGACGACTGGATCCGGTTCTTCGACACTCTCGATTGGTTGGGTAACGACCGGCGTCTCGTCAACGGATTCCGCGGCAACCTTGGGTTCTTCGTTGACGATGGGCTGCTCTGTTGCGTCCCCGTCGACCTGGGTGTCGGTGGTCGGGGTAACATCAGCCGCAACGACGGGTTCCGGCTGTAGCGAGCTACTCTCGAAGAGCTGGAACTCGGGTTCTTCAAGAAGTGGAATATCTTCTTCGATGGGTTGCTCCAGCGGCTGCTCTGACGCGTCATAATCGACCGACGCCGATGGTTCCTCTGCTTGAACAGACGCTGGCAACAACTCCTCCAACTCCAGGTTACTGGCAAGAGGTTCGCCAGCGCCAGGAGTGTCTTCATCAAGCAGCCCAAACGTCTGGAGGTCCGTATAAGCAGGACCGTCGGGGAATATTTTCTGGATGGCGGTCGGAAGCTCGTCGGGTTCGTATTCGATGTGAGGATATTCTGGCCCAACAAAATTTTCGTCGAACAGCGGATCGGCGGTGTCCTCCTCTTCCTCCGGCGTGACGAGGTGGCCCGACGCGCTCGTCGGCACGCCTTGAGGGAACGCAGGAGGATTGTTCCAGTCCCATGTCGTGTCTTGAGCTGTTTGGGTAAATAAGGTGTATGATATTCGGCACCCAAGACGCACCGTCGCCAGAAAATATTTCCTCGTCGTCCTGTTGCTCTTGCTGGTCGTCATCTTCGTCGTCGAGTGTATACACATGTGGCGTCGAAGAGAACGATTGGGAGAGCGGTTCAACGGGCGAAGTCTGAATGGGGCTCGACGCGGGGAGGATGTCGTCGTCGAGGTTGTCCTGCTGTGGGTTCTCCTCGTCATCATCGTCGTCGACGTTGAAGATTTGGGCATCCTCTTCGCGGGCAGGCTCCATGTCCTGGTCATCTCCGAGCTCATCTTCATCTGTTTCAATGAGTACTCGCGGCGGAGAGGAACCATCTCCTGCAAAACGTGGGTTCAACGCAAAAAAGCATATATGTCAACTGACCAGCGTCGCTTTCCGACTCTGAGCCGGTCTCATTGTCGTAGTCTTCTTCAGCGTAGCCATTGACGTGGGCCTGCTCGGCGTTGCGAGCCGCGTATTTGCGGAAACGAGCGTTGGCGCGTCTCGTGCTTTCGCCGTTGACGAGGGCCTCCTGCTCTTCTTCTTCCTCTTCGTCCTCTGAGAACTCCGAGTCCCAATCCTCTCCCTCTTCTTCGTCTTCCTCCTCGTCCTCGTCGTCATCCTCTTGCTCCTGCTCTTCCTCGTCCGAGTCGAGAATCTCGATGGGTGTCTCTCGGTCTCCACCACCCAGCCCCGGTCCTTCTCTTGGATCGCGTCCTTTTCCTTTCGCTTTCGCACTCTCTCTCATGACCTGCTCCTCCTCGTCTTCTTCCTCTTCCTCCTGCATCACCTCGTCGTCCTCGTCTTGGGCAGACTGCGACCGCCTCGGCACATGCCACTCCCTCTTCGCCTTTGGCCTCGGCGGCGTCTTGGCCCGGAATCCCAAGGCATCCTTGAGCGCACCGGTAATGTCCCCAATCCACGCGTCAAACTGCGGCTGCGTGAACTTTTCGTACGGGTTCACGATGGGTGCACGGTGGACTGCTGTGGCACGCGTCGTGGCGGGCCTGCCGCGGTGGGACGCCTGTGTCGACAGGAGCTGGCGTTGGAAGAATGGCGGCGACGAAGACGACATGGCCGTCGCAGAACAAGACCCTGCTGTCACGTGTGACTCAAAATTGGCGCGTCTCGACCACAACGCGTTCCTCGTCTATCACCACCTCCAATCCTCTCCATTTGCCTCCAAACCCATCTCCGAAAAAGACATATCCCGGAATATAGCGATCCACAAACGCCTTGACCGCAGCATCGTCCATCCCTCGTCCCCCGTTCTGCGCCTTCATGTAGTGTTCCTGCTCCAAACGCCACTTGTACACAACAGAGTAGCGCGATTGCATCGAGGACAGCGGCAACTTGGGCGTGAGCTGCCACTAGTCAGTCCCACTCCTCCATCTGGCTCAACACGCACCTGGAAGAATACATCGAACAACTCCCATATCGGAATGTACCCATTGAGCACGTCGTTCACCGCGACGATATCCTCCTTCTTCACCGAGTCTCCGAGGCTCAACAATCGCCGTTCCTCGCTCCACACTCCATCCCACCGTCGATCCAATTCCTCTGCAGAGAGCGGGTAGAACCCAACGCACCAGCCCTCGAACAACACGACGTCCACTGGTGGCTTTACGCGGACGGCATCGGGCCGGCCATACGGGACGCGATCCCCTTCGCCGTTGAACAAACTCTTGTCGAAGCGCGGTAGCTCTATTTCCGGATCGGCGCCGTTCCGCAATGCGTTGAGTACTTGCAGTCCGAGGGATACATCGTGTGTTCCCGGCTGCCCGCGTCCCTTCCAGAGCACATTGTGCGGATGGATCTGGGCCAGATGCACGAGTCTTTCGTGGGGTAGGTAGATATCGTCGAGCGAAAGTACTGCGACGTTCAGTCCGGATGAACGAAGCCGATCCGCGAGCAGCGCCGAAATGTATGATTTGCCTGACCCCTGCGGTCCTTGTAGGGCAACAAACAGCGGAAGTTGACGAGTAGCAGCAGAAACGGCGTTGCGGATGTATGCAAGGATGGGTTCGAATGCAGCAGACATGAGAGTCGAGTACAAGAGGGAAAAATACACGTTATGACGGCGCTCCCTGGTCGGGCAGGCGCTCGATTGCGTACTTTCTTTTTGCGACGTACATGAGCGGAATACCAGGTATCTGGCGTATCCGCCGCCGTAAATCCCGGTCGCAGGTGGCCACGATATAGCACTTGTGCGAGGTGACCCTCTGCACCAAGCAGTCGTCCGCGTACGTCCCCTCGTGTGAGCACTTTAGCCGCTCGAATCGCGGGTCCCTCGCAACACTGTAACAGCAAAATCGGTCGGCGAAACGAAGCAACGTGAGCGATAACGCACCTTAGCGCGACACGATACCGGTGACCCAGTTTCTCCAGCTCGGCCATCACACAATCGGTAATGCACGGTATACCTTTCAAGAAAAGAGTTTCAGCAATTCCGCGGAGGGCCAAGCAGCGACGGCAGCAACGAAACGCACATTTGGCATACAAGCAGTCCATCATGCCGCTAACCAGCTCGAGCTTGTTCTGCAGACTGAAATTGATAAAGTTTGTGTCGACGAGCACGCGGTACGGCGGAGCGAGTGCCTCGTTATGTGCCAGGAACATGGACGAGGCTACCTGGGGTCTGCCGGAATGAGTCTTGTGTCGCAGATATCGCTTGTGCACTCACACTCTGCGGACGGCTTTCTCCTTTTCCTTTTCCTCCTTCATCTTCTGCTTCAATTGGTTCTCCTTCCTGCTGCATTGAGGGATGATTCGACAGGGAGCTGCGAGCATCTCACAATCGAATATCATTGGGATTGAGCATGCGTTTGACCGCGGCGAACTTGCGTGTCTTCTTTGCCTTGGTCTGCAGCGCATTAGCACAGCTGCACTCGTCTAGAAAGCGCCAATACCATGGTCGAGGGCGAAGAAAAGTTATCACAGAAACACGTGATGAGGCCTGTCAAAGACTTGTCGCCAACGTCCACCACGATGCGACACTCGGTATCGGTCCTCCCAAAATCCGCGTCTATCGACAGACGGCTGTGCTGTGTCCCGTGGACAGCCCGTCCCGCGCTCGTCTCCAGCTGAATACAAATCGCACCAATCTGCTGCCTGAAACAGTCCATACATGACCAAGCGTCCGACTTCGTCTCAGAATCGTCCGCCTCGTGGCTCCGCCTACCCACCCCAAGAAATTTTCATGCTAGGCTTCATTGTCGACGCCATCCCACCGCGTTTCATCCAACGCCTCTGCTCGCCCTGTCGTAACTGCCCGGTCAAATCTGCTCTTCAAGAAAATTGTCTACAGTTTAGCTTTTTTTGATGTCCTTTTAATGAAGAGCGTCGCGGCATCTTCGACTCGACGCACACATGAAGCCAGGCACGGAGAACTCCATCTGTTGACGGGCCGCACGGACGGGAGTCAGGTTGATCAAGTGGGAACCACCACAGAGCCCTCCGTGCCGCGGTTCCGCTTGACATGTTTTCTTCCGTGTCCTTGAAGCGGTGCGCCGAATCTTTCCACGTCCTGCACTTCGGGTCACCCACGGGCACCAGGCAGTGCATCGACCCGATACGAACCAACACTATTTAACCTCAACGCGTAGGGCAGCATCTGACAATCAACCCTTCGCTCTTCCTTCTCTCCTTCTCCTTCCTACGTTAACCAACCTACCATAATCATGTCGGAAATTCGTACCCGGACTAGAAGACGCTCGTCTGTTGTTATCGCCCGCGCTATTGGCTCTCCCTTGCGCACAACCATGCCTCCCTTACCGGACCCACTCCCTCCTCGTTCCCCGGCGACGCTCCTGTCGCGTTTCCTCGACGCGTACAAGGAATTCGAAGCCTACCGATCCGGAAAGCCGGTCATTGTCGACGGCCAAACCCTCTCCATCGCTGCGGTCACGGCCGTGTCGCGCTACGGCGCGTCGGTCGAGCTGGATGGGTCCCCACTCATCAAGGCACGCGTCAACAACAGCCGCGCAGTCATCGAGAAAAAAGTCGCCGAGAAATCCAGCATCTACGGCGTGTCCACTGGCTTTGGTGGCTCAGCCGACACGCGCACAGACGACCCTCTCCTGCTTGGCAACGCGCTTCTGCAGCTCCTCCAAGCTGGGGTCCTCCCTAGCTCCACACAAGCCCCGGAGGCGCTTCCTCTCCTCGACCCGATGGGGACAGTCATGAGCGAGTCATGGGTTCGCGCTGCCATCGTCGTGCGTATGAACTCGCTCATTCGCGGGCACTCGGGCATCCGCTGGGAACTCCTGGAGAAGATGAACGACCTTCTCCGCGAAAATATCACACCCCTCGTTCCCGTCCGTGGCAGCATCTCGGCCAGCGGCGACCTGCAGCCTCTGTCGTATATTGCCGGCGCGCTCATGGGGAGCCCCGCGATACGCGTATTTGACGGCCCCGCGGCGTTTGGCGCGCGCCAGATCGTGTCTTCGAAAGATGCGCTAGCCGCTCATGGCATCGAGCCGCTTCCTCTTGCCTCAAAAGAGCATCTTGGTCTCCTCAACGGGACCGCGTTCAGCGCCGCAGTCGCCTCGCTCGCACTAGCCGAAGCGGTCCACCTGGCACTCTTGGCGCAGATATGCACGGCAATGGGCACAGAAGCTCTCGCAGGCAGCCGCGGCTCGTTTGACCCCTTCATCCACGACGTGGCTCGTCCCCATCGTGGTCAGGTGAATCTTTGGTTTTCTTCCTTCTTCGGCAAGTTGCTGAGCATCCACTCCGCAGATCGAGTCAGCCAAGATCGTCTGGAACTTACTCGAAGGCAGCAAGTTTGCCATTACTTCTGAGCAAGAAGTCACCATCGAGGAAGACGAAGGCGTCTTGCGGCAGGACCGCTACCCGCTCCGAACTGCGCCGCAGTGGATTGGCCCGCAGATCGAGGACATGATCTCTGCGCTCGAGACGGTCACACTCGAGTGCAACTCGACCACGGACAACCCGCTCATCGACGCCAGCACCGGAAAGATCCACAACGGCGGCAACTTCCAAGCGATGGCCGTCACTTCCGCTATGGAGAAGACCCGCCTTGGTCTGCACCATCTCGGGAAGCTCCTGTTCTCGCAGTGCACGGAGCTGCTCAACCCGACGATGAACCGCGGCCTGCCTCCTTCGCTCGCAGCGACCGATCCGTCATTGAACTACCACTGCAAAGGGATCGATATTGCCACCGCCTCATATGTGGCTGAACTAGGCTACCGCGCGGCGCCGGTTTCGACGCATGTCCAGTCTGCGGAGATGCACAACCAGGCAGTCAAGTATGTGTTTTCAACTTCTTCCAATAAATGGCTTATGCTTTCTTAGCTCCCTGGCACTTATTTCTGCTCGCGCAACTATCGACTCGATCGAGATGCTGTCTCTACTCACCGCGTCCTACCTCTACGTTATCTGCCAAGGTGGGTCCAAGCCGCACGTGATCGGTATTATGTTGCTAATGAATGTTCTAGCTCTTGATTTGCGCGCACTGCAAACAGAACTCGTTGCAGGCCTCAACAAAATTGCTCAAGAGGAGCTTGCGCGTCTCTACTCCGTCCATCTCCCCAAAACCCAGCTCCAATACGTGACAGACGTTGTCAGCGCTGCCCTGCGTAGCGCATTGGACGAGACCAGCACGATGGACGCCCACCCGCGCATGATCAAGGTCGCTGCTGCAAGCACCGCCGTTCTCGTCGATGCGTTTGCCGGCGCAAACGACATGAACCCCTGCGCGCTCGCTGCCATCCCCGCGTTCCGCAACAGCGTCGCCACACGCCTGGAGCAGCTCCTCGACGACCTTCGTCGTGCTTATTTATCCGGCGAACGTGGACCCGCCCCCGCAAGCCGCTACCTCAACAAAACACGTCCCGTGTATGAATTCGTCCGCCTCACCCTCGGCATCAAGATGCACGGAGCCGAGAACTACTCTGGCTGGGTCCACGGCCTGAATGTAGACGAGGACACCACCGGTGCCCACGTTTCCCGCATCCACGAGGCTATCCGGGACGGAAAACTCCAACCCACCGTCGTTGGGCTCTTCGCCTGATCCTGTCCTTGTTGTGCAACCAAAATAAAGCCAACTATAATCCCTGTACATACAAATTGTAGCTCTACGCGCGGTGTAATCTGCTTCAATAATCCCCATCCGATCACGTGCACCGGTCCGGACTCTTCATCGACCACGCGCAAATATGGATTATCGCAGTTTGACTCGATTCCACCATGTCCGCACCCCGCAAGACGGTCATCATCGGCTCAGGCTGCTTCGGGTTGTCAACTGCGCTGCATCTCCTCCAGCGCGGGTGGACAGGTATGCGATTCCATCTCCGAGTCCTCGACTGGTCGCTTCCCTCTGGATGCAGATATTACGATCCTCGACAAGGCACCCACTCTTCCTGCTCCAGACGGTGCCAGCAATGACTTTAACCGAAGTTTGTGACTCCAGAACGCGTCGAACTCCACTCATATTACCATGGCCAGTCGTGCGGACATCCTACTCCGATCCGTTCTACGCCTCGTTGGCACAAGACGCGATCCGCGAATGGAAGAAAGCAGACGAGTGGCAGGACACGTACCACGAGTCAGCGAAATCTTGCAGAGTCTCTCTCTGGCGCTCATGAAAACAGGTCATCTGTGCTTGTCCTCGGCTCGGACACAGGACCGGCATACGCACGCGAATCCTACAAAAACGACGCGGCCATGGGCCTCCGCGTTGAATCGCTCCAAACGCTCGATGCGGTTCGGGGAATATTCCCCGAAGCAGTCAAGACAGGCGACTTTGCCGGCCTCACTGGGTACCTCAATCGCGATGGCGGCTGGGCAAACGCTAGCCAGGGCGTGTCGATCCTCATTGAGAAGATCAAGCAACTCGGCGGCAAAATCCTTTCCGGAAAGAGCGTTGTGGAAATCGTTCATGCTGGTTCGAGTCTGAAGGCTACCGGCGTGCGTTGCAGCGATGGAACCGTCTTCGATGCCGATCTTGTCGTTTTGGCATCTGGTTCGTGGACTGCGTCGGCCTTTCCCGAATACTCCATTGGAGACCTCTATCGTGCTACCGGGTGAGTTTCATTTCCCTTCAAGTCAACGTCCTCTTAACGCTAGTCTGTAGGCAGTCCGTAGCGATGGTCCAGCTCACCCCAGAGGAAGGCCTCGCCTACCGCGACATCCCCGTAATCCTCGAATTCGAAAACGGCTTCTATATCTTTCCGGTAAGCCATCTATATCCTTCAACGCACTTACCGATGTGCTCGCCCAGCCAAACGACAAGAACATCGTCAAAATGGCCATCCACGCAGCCGGCTACACCCACTCCCAACCAGTCGGCACCAAAAGCGTGTCCACACCACGAACGATCCTATCCAACCCCGCTGACGGTCTACGCATCCCCAACGAAAAAGTCAGAGATCTAAGAGCCGGTCTGCGCGCGATGTACCCTGCGTTGGCGGAGAAGCCGTTCGTCGCGACGCGGCTATGCTGGTACAACGATACCGTCGACGGCGACTGGGTCATCGGCTTCCATCCTGCTAGCCAAAACACGGTAGTGTTCGCAACCGGCGGCAGCGGACATGCCTACAAGGTCATTGCTCCCTTATTTGAAGTCTCCAATGCTCATGGATGTTTCTAGTTCCTGCCTGTGATCGGCCGCCTGGTCGCGGACGCCATCGAAGGCAAGCTCGACCCATCTGTGGCCGAAAAGTTCTCGCCCACCCGGCCGACATCCTCACATGCAGATGAATCACGGCACGACTCCACCCAAGAACTCGACTTGCAATCCCTTTGCACGCCTCAAGATTTGGAACCATAAAAAGTCATAAACATTTCGGACATGGTGGTTGGTAGGGCAGTACAAATGGTGTTCAAACAAAAGCAATTCGATAGCGTATGCGTATGCACATCCTCCTCAGCCCACAACACCTCACGCAAGTCCCCAAATGCTAACCTTGCGCACGCTATCCACCAACGCGTCAACGTTCCCCAGCATTGTTGACAAAAGCTTTTTCTTCTCTTCGGTCGTTTTGGCGCATCCCATGTCATTCGATTCGCCGCCGCGCAGGGTCTCTGCATCGGAAGAGCTCGTCGACTTGCGCTCGTCGATCGAAGGCGCGACCGCAGTCGAATGATCGTCCTCGGAAGAGACCGACGGCGCAGAGGCTAATTGCGAGCGCGTCCGCGTGTGGGTGCGTTGGTGGCTTCGCATGGGCGTTCCACGAGGACTGTCCAGCGGTTTCTTGGGGCTCAACGGCACGAAATCCACGTCCTTCTTGAGCATCA
The DNA here is from genome assembly GCA_014461115.1 of Mycena chlorophos. Taxonomy (NCBI): domain Eukaryota; kingdom Fungi; phylum Basidiomycota; class Agaricomycetes; order Agaricales; family Mycenaceae; genus Mycena; species Mycena chlorophos. Next base: position 626,484 of record JACAZE010000015.1, read on the forward strand.
TCAACGCGCGAGACTGCGGTTGACGAGGAGTCCCGACAGAGGGTAGCATCTGCGAATGTTTCTTGGGCGAAGTCGACCCCATGTTCGACGACGTCGACGAAAACGAGCTTGATGAGCTCCCAGATGTCGAACGGGACGATGACGAAGACGACGACGAAGACGTTGAGCTCTCATCGGTAGTGGCAAACGAGCTCGATGTGAACGCGAACGTCGACGAGCCGTAATGGGACATAGGACGCGAAGGAGTCGCGTTTATGAATGGCTTCTTCTTGGCCGGAGTAGGCATAGGTGTGGAGGACGCCGTTGGGACCGGCGTCGAGGGTGCTGTTGGGACTGGCGTTGGTTCCGATGCTTTCGCAGCCGGCTCTGCGTTCGAAGGAGACGGCGCCGTCTCGTCAAGAAGGTAGAAGTACAAAAATTCGAAGCACTTCATGCGCACTTCACGCGGAGTTTCGGCCCGTTTGAGAATTCTAACCAACGCTTGAATGACCAGTAAACAATATGGCAGCCAACGCGGCGTACCTGACAATGGCATGAAGACCCTCGCACTCCTCGAACACTCGTAACGCGGGAGAGGAGTCCACAAGAATGCAAAGGAGCGTTTCGAGAATGACCCAGGCAAGGGGCCGGGGAGCCGCAGCAGCGGGTGAATTTGCGATTGGTGCGTTCGGAGTGGACGGGAAAGGAAGGTAGCGCGCAGCCAAGAAGAGCTCGAGGAGAACCTGGCGAACGTTCGGTGCTGTTCACGAAGAAAGTGGTCTTGCGACAACGTACCTCCTGCGAGTACTTGCGACCCAAATATATCTTGGATGTGGGGTGGGTGAGGCACACGCCTTGAATAATTCCCAACGACATCTCGAGCTGGCTGGACAGCGTAGCCACCTCAGCGTCTGAAGGGACCCTCCGTCAACAAACGGAAAGACAGGCACGCGCACACGATACGCACCGTCGCCCTCGTTGACCCCTCTCGCCGTAAGATTCTCCAGTCTTCGAGTACACGATGCAATCCAGCTTAAGAGTCTTGAAGGAACTGTGAAAACTTGAGGTAAGTTCCGAAATAGGCTGGGACAACGCACTGTTGCACTCAAAGGTGTATTGCAGGGCCAAAAGGTAGTCCATCTCGCCGGAACACGAGCTGGGAACAAAAGAAGTGGCGAGAATCCTCTCCAGTGTCTGCAACGCCGACGTTCTGACTTGGCTGGTGGTCCGGGGAGAGGAGACCTGGCGAGGGTGTTAGGATACGTCTCTCTCGAGCGAGTGAGCATACATTATCGAGTGCAAGCTGTATGGATGTTTTGAGGGCAGCAAATCTGTCTTCCATGACGCGTTGGAGAACAAGATGGTTGGTTTTCGCAAAGCAGTCAAAATATCACGTGTTCGCTGCCATCCACATGTGGGTCCCGACTCCCAACAGCAAAACACAACGTGCAATTAGTATCTAAGAGTCTATGAGCCAGATCCAGGTAAGTATGATACATTTAGGTGAATACAATGGAACCCTCCGGCTCCTTTTGGTCAGTCAAGAAAACAGCGATAGCAAATTTTTACGCTCGGAAGCCGACAAATTCGCTCCACGAACGAACCTCACTGGGTATCCGCCCCTCGGTGTACTTCCGCAATCCACCTTGCGGTATTTTCCGCGCCAGACTCTCAACGAAGAGGTCGGCCGTGCGCGCGTTGTTGAGCAATGGCAGGCCAAAGTCGACGGCGTTTCTGTTGACTGTTTGAGGAGCGAACAATAAGATGAAGAGAACAGACGCACCGCCGAGCAACGTAGTCCTCGTCCGTGAAGCTCGTTCCACGCGTTTTCGCCAGGTTGATAACACACGAGATGTCATACTCGTCAAACACCTCCCGCAGCTTCCGCTTGTCCTTCGTAGGGAAGAATATCCTCTTTGCCGAAACGTACTGCACGTCGTTCAAGAACTCTTCGACCTCGGGCGACGAGCAGTAGAGCTTGAATCCAAGGTCCACGAGGCGTTTGGCAATGGTGGGCATCTCGGGCGTCGTAAGGTCACCACCAAGGAGAATTCCTGAGTTGGCTTTGGGGACCTTGAACCCGGTGGTGCTGAGAAGCGACGCCCAGTACGCCTCGTAGACGTCCTTGCCAAAGCTGGCGACTTCACCCGTGCTCGCCATTTCTAGGTCACGTGAGAGACTGGCCCAAGAAAAACAAGTCCCAACGTACCGACACCAAGGAAAGGATCAGCGCCACCGAGACGCGTCCAAGAGAACTGCGCGACCTTGATGGACGTGTAATCGCGCGCCTCAGACATGATGTCCACTGGCTGAGGCACGTCCTGGCCAACAATAGCTTTCGTTGCCGTGTCGATAAAGTTGTGGCCCAGCACCTTCGACACGAACGGGAACGATCGCGATGCCCGCAGGTTGCACTCAATGACCTTGAGCTGCGGCACCTCGTTCCCTTCCGCAGGCTTCTTGATAATCTGCATGTTGAACGGTCCCGAAATCTCGAACGCCGACGCGACCTTCTCCGCAATCGTCTTCAGACGCGCAAGGTCGTCGCTCGAAAGGGAGAACGGCGGCAAGACTAAAGTAGCGTCACCAGAGTGAACGCCAGCGTTCTCGACGTGCTCCGAGACGGCATGAACGAGCAGCTGTCCCTTGTGCGCCACGGCATCGACGTCGATTTCTTGGGCACCGTCAATGAACTTGGTAATGACGACGGGGTGGAGCGGCGAAACCGAGGCCGCGGCCGACAGGTTGTATTCGAGCGCAGACTCCTCGTAGACGACGTTCATGGCAGCGCCAGACAGCACATACGAAGGTCGAATGAGGACCGGGTATCTGCCAAAACGTTGAACGAAAGGCGCAAACGGTAATTAACAGAAGCCACTGACTGAACCTTGGCTGCGAACGCCTTTGCAGCATCGAGTGTCGTTACCTCGGTCCATTCTGGTTGGTCCACACCAATGCTATCAAGGACGGAAGAGAACTTGTGACGGTCTTCAGCAGTGTCGATTTGCGCCGGGTCTGTTCCGAGCACTGTGACGCCGCTGGTCTTGAGCCGCAGCGCAATGTTCTGCGGCAATTGGCCTTCGAATCTCGTTAACAAGTAGAAGATAATCTCGATCCAGGTACGCACCACCAACGCTGACGATAACACCCTGGCTCTGCTCAAGCTCATAGATGTCCATCACCCGCTCATATCCAAGCTCCTCAAAGTAGAGACGATCTGCCTCGTCAAAGTCCGTCGAGACGGTCTCGGGGTTGTAGTTGATCATGATGGTCCGGTTGCCCATCTCGCGCAATTGGCGAGCGCACGTGACCGCACACCAGTCGAACTCGACGCTGCTGCCAATGCGGTAGACGCCACTGCCCAGCACCATCGTTCCGTGCTCGTCAAACTCGACATCGTGCTCCGACGCGTTGTAGGTGGTGTACAGGTAGTTGGTGTGCGCAGGGTACTCGGCGGCGAGTGTGTCGATTCGCTTCACGAAGGGCGTGATGCCGAGAGACTTGCGAGCGGCCCGGACGATGTCCTCCGTAGACGAGACGAGGTCGGCAATCTGCACGTCCGCGAAACCCATCCGCTTGGCGCGCTGCATGAGCTCGTGATCAATGTTCTCAACGGAACCAGCGGCTTTGAGCGCATGATGCGTCTGGACGATGTTGTCGATTTTGTACAGGAACCACTGATAAAATTTCAGCTCCAGCCGAATGCAAACACAACATCCTCCCTTACCTTGTCGATCTTGGTGAGGTCGTGAACCTGATCCACAGTGTAGTTCTTGTTGTACATTGCGTAGGCAATGGCGAACAACCGCATGTCCGTCGGGCGGCTGAGGGCTCGGTCGAGATCTTCAGGCTCGATGTAAACCTCGAAGCCCTTCCAGCGCGGGTCGACCTGTCGGATCGCTTTCTGCAAGCTCTCCTCGAAGGTTCGACCAATAGCCATGACCTCTCCGACAGACTTCATCGCCGAACCGACCTCTCGGTTAACCTGAGCAGAGAACTTGGCCAAATCCCATTTCGGGATCTTGGTGACAATGTAGTCGAGCGAGGGCTCGAAGCAGGCCGTCGTCGTTTTGGTCACGGCGTTGGGAAGCTCAGGCAGCGTGTGGCCGAGAGCGATCTTGGCTGCCGTGTACGCAAGAGGATATCCTGTGGCCTTGGACGCCAGCGCGCTGGAGCGACTCAAACTGAAATAAAATGAGTTTTCCGAGTTTCGGACAAGACCGTTTGGCTCACCGAGCATTCACTTCGATAACGCAGTATTCTCGAGACGTAGGGTTCAACGCGTACTGGATGTTGCATTCGCCCACAACACCAAGATGTCGGATAACCTTGATTGCGGCGCTACGAAGCATGTGGTACTCGTCATCGGGGAGCGTCTGAGACGGTGCAACGACGATGGAGTCTCCAGTATGGGTGCCGAGAGGGTCGAAGTTTTCCATGTTGCAACAGATGATGGTGTTCTACGCGTTTGGTTAGACGCGAAGTGGATCGAGAAGAGCACCCACGTCAGCCGCGTCGCGAACAACCTCGTATTCGAGTTCCTTCCATCCCTTCATACTGCGTTCGATGAGCACTTGCGGGCTCAAACTGAGACTCTTGGCCGAAAGATCGCGCAATTCGTCGGGGTCATTGGCGAAACCAGAACCAAGCCCACCAAGCGTGAATGCCGAACGCAGAATGACAGGATACCCGATAGTTTCGGCAGCAGCGAGTGCAGCGTTGACCGATGAGACCGCAGTGGACTGAGCAACCGGGATGTCGATTTCTAAAAACGGAGCAGTTAGAAAGGAAGAGCGCGCTGGTTCTAGTCGCGCACCTTTGAGTGCTTGAACGAATAGATCCCGGTCTTCCGAAACTTCCAGGGTGCGAATAGGTGTACCGAGGACCTTGACGCCAAGGCGTTCCAGGACACCCATGCGGTCGAGCTCAATGCCGACGTTGAGGGCACTCTGCCCACCAAACGTGAGGAGGATTCCGTCGGGGCGCTCTTTTTCGAGGACGTAGGCGACATAATCGGCCGTAATGGGCAGGAAGTAGACCTCGGAGGCGAGTTGGTGGGATGTCTGCCACGTCGCAATGTTCGGGTTAATGAGGACAGCGCTGACGCCCTCTTCACTCAGGGCCTTCAACGCCTGTGAACCCGAGTAGTCGAATTCGCCCGCCTGGCCAATGCTGAGGCCGCCACTGCCGACCATGACGACCTTTTGGACATCAGGACGCGGGACCTTGGGCAGGACCTTGGCAGAGATGCGACGGGCGAGCTCGGAGGGCGAGTTGAGGACATGTTCGCCCTCGTTGGGATCATATGCGCCGACTGCGGGGGCCGCGACAGCACGAAGGGTCGGCGCACAGTGAAAGGCGCGTGCCGGGATGCGCGCTGTGGCGGACTGCAGTCGCAGCAGTCGACGCCCAACAGACGCGAACATGAACGTCGAGAATGACTCGGAGTCGCGTCGTGAAAAAACCGCGTTTTAGGGTGTGACGTAGTTCGGTTGCTGTCGGCTTGTTCGGCCATATTTCGGACCCTCGGACTGGCTGGATTTTATCTCGGATAAGGTCGCGTTTGCTAGCTGCGGCCAATTTTTTTTTCAGACAAAATTTGCGTGCTTATGTTATTCACTCGGTTGCGCCACACTTGCGTCGCTCCTGCAAGATTGGCGACTCCACTAGCAGACAATCGACAAGCCGAAAAGCACACGTAGATAACTGGAGCCAACGCGAGTGCGCGTATCTACCCAGGCAGGAATCCTCATGAGGTCTTTTCAGGTTCGGTGATAGCTGGTTGCTTAAAAACATTGCGCCGATACCATTTCAGTTCTGAAAAGCTAGCTTTAGAGTCTCGCAGGGAATAAATGAGCGCGTTCAACCTTCAATGGAACCTCGGATGTCGTCCAAAGCCCTGACATCGAGATGAGAGAGGAGACTTATTCGTGTTGAAGAAACTGACCGGTGGTTGCTCTCTTTCAGTTTTGGAATCCCGAGTTCAGGGTACCATCTCCTCGACAATTCCTAACGAACTCAGCAAACACAAGCGATATGCACGCTTGCTACCTTTATTGAAGAGACGTCGATGATTCTTCAGACAGGTCAATAAAGCTAGCGTGCTAGGCCGGATTCACCCACCGATAATGCAGCCATTCGACGACCTCAGGCATTTGCTTGACCAGGAAACCTCTGTCTGCATGTACAGAGTTCCCAGCTAGGACGCCGACGCGTCGCTGTGGAACCCATTTCTTGATGTATGCGAGGACCTGTTTAGTGACCTCCTCATGTGAATACGGGGAATCCAAGCAGGCTTGAGTAAGGCCGGACTGGTCCAGGGTCAGATTTACACGCGTCAAGCGTGCTATAAGCCACGAACATGTCCATGTTGTTTTGTGCACCATTCGTCCATGCTACGGTGTCGCTTGAGTTTGGGCGAATGACGCGACGCGACGCGACTTACGCGTCGAGGGTCTCCTTGGGTGTCTGTATGATAAACTCTATTCCACCGTCGACTGGCTCAAGTTGTCCGTCGGTGATGATGACTGCGATCTCGAGAATCTTGTCTTTCTCGAGGTTCAAGCCTTGTTGGAGTCAGTGAGGTGGAGTGTTTCGTTGCATGTCGGCGCGCTTGCCAGTCATTTCGCAGTCAACCCATATCATGGGGCCGTCGAGATATGAGAGAGGATTGGCGCGAGTGAACGACATCTGCCGGTGAAAGAGAAAGCTTCGTGCAAGATGAGGTCGCAGGAAGAGCCGTTGCGAGTGTGTGAAAGCGCGAAGCATGTCAATGCCGTAGTCACGCGTTTTCGTCTTGACGATGACCACTGCAGATTTGGTTCGGACGCTCGGCGACCTCTTGACGCAGCCTAGCATGTGCGCCTCCCAGCATCATCTGCGCTCAAGTCTTAATCCCCAATTTGAAGCGTTTCTATCGAGATTGTCCCGGGTAGCGGCGAAAGTTGGACTGTGCCAACTCCCGAACCCTACATCCTCGTAGACGGGAACCTCGGCGTATTTCAAAAGTCCCTGTATCGGCTTTATCCAACTGCGCTGTCTCTGCTCCGCGGAGAGTCTGCCTCGCAAGCGTCGTCGGTTATTCTTCTGGTTAATCCAGCCCACCAGACTGCGTTGAATGCACGCAAGCGCCTCATCAAGTCTGAAGCCCTCTCGGCTGAGGCGGAACTGCGCTTTTACGAGCAGCTTATGCCTAGTTCGCGTCCTGCAGCCAAAGAATCCATTTCGTGGGCACACCGCCGTTGGCTGCTGCAGCACATTTCCGCAACGATTCCCCCAAACCGCTTCGACACCGAGTTCAAGCTCATTGCACGGTGCTGTGAGTTGTATCCTCGCAACTACTATGCATGGACGCATCACTCTTTTCTCGTCCAATATCTGTGCTCTGCGCTGAGCGAGTCGCATGGCCCCGCTTCATCTGCATACGAATCGGTGCTCGTTGGGCAAGCACATGCTCTTCGGTACTGGATCGAGACGCATGTCTCTGATTTCTCGGCCATGCACCATTATTGCGAGCTGCTCTCGTGCCTGCAAGCACTCCCAATGCAGTTCGCAGAGCTCTCAGAGCCATCCGCGCATCTTTCGCATGTTCTGGGACTGGTTGCGCTCTATCCCGACCATGAATCACTTTGGGTTTACCTCCGCGCGATCACGAATCTGTTTCCCGATTACTTGCCCTCTGCGTTATCGTCTGTCTCGGCCATGGAAGGAGAAGGAAAGACGCGATTTGTGCAGTGGGCTGGTCGATGTATACTCGTAGAAAAATGAATAGGTGCCGTTTCGGTCACGAATCCGACCACGTAGCTGCTTACCGTTGCGGCGTGTGAGCGTGCAGCTCTCTCTCCCTTCTCCCTCACCAACGAATGTTAGACGCAGCCTAGCTGCACCCCCTACATGGCAAAACAAAGGTCTCGGTCGACCGTCTGGATTGTGCTCGGCCTCCTCGTCTTCGTCGCGCTTTCCGGTGCGCAGAAGCAACCCGCAAGTCCGCCGGATGTACATATCCTTAATCTCGGAGTGAAACGAGGCTCACTAGGTCTTCAGGCCCAAGCTGTTGCCGCCGTTGACGCGGAGAACAATGCGGTCCGTGGCCGCTGACGTTTGCTGGACGGTGGTCCTCATATTCACTTAGGTGAACGCCGAACTCGACCAAGCCGCAGAAGGTGTGTGGCCAGTCGCCGGTATTTCATTGACCGACATCACGCTCAGCGACTCGGGCATACAAGCAAGCACTGAACACGCTTTCCACACTGACCGCGAATCCACCACTTCACACATACGGTTCTTCGACCTACCCTACCCATGCATCTAAATCCCTCTTCTCCGCCTTCTTCCCCAACCTTCAAGCCCAAGGGCCCCTTGCCAGCGCGATGCGAATATTATTAAAACTGCAACGCCAATTCGCCGGCGGACTTTTACCTGCAGGTGAACGGGAGTCAAGGTGGAAGCGGGAAGAGACAAAGGGCAAGGCGGTCAAGGTCATCGACCTACTGCAGCATTCGGCAGAGTTGGGGAACACGGATGCGCTGTACACTCTGGCCCAGATTTCATTGGTGGGTGCCGCGCTGCCACTATTTTCTTGTCTGACCTGGTTCTTTAGTTCCCCCCTACCAACCACTTCCCTTCCGACCCCAAGCTCGCATTCGACTCATTCTCCGCACATGCGTCCATTACGGGCAACGCGTCTTCTCAAGCCTACATCGCGTTCTTTCACGCGACGGGCTACCAAAAGGTGGTCCCGACCGACCAAGCTCGAGCACAACTTTACTACACGTTTGCGGCCAACGGCGGCGACAAGGGCGCGCAAATGAGCCTTGCGTACCGGTACTGGAGCGGAATAGGCACCCTAGAGGATTGCGGTCGCGCTTTGGACTGGTACGAGCGTGCTGCGGAGAAAGGTGAGTTATGCTTCCGCTTTTCTAGTCTGTTTCTCATTGTTCTGCAGCGATGGAAGCGTTCATCGCTGGCCCACCTGGGGGACGGACTCTACCACAAACACCAACGAGGTTGTCTGATCTCGTTGGTGGTGTGTATGGTCCTGGCGCGAGTGTCGCGTCGACCGGGTTGAACGCTCAGAAAGCTGCCATAAGAGCGGGGCTCTCAAGGGCGTCGGGAGAAACTTGGGAGGATATCCTTGACTATTATCTGGTATGCTGCTCATTTTCTGTTCAGAGATTCTCTGACGCCACTAGTTCAATGCGGACCGCCGAGAAATCGAATTCGCGTACCGACTGGGCAAGATCTTCTACCAAGGGAGCATCTACACGTCAAGAGGCGGTATCGCGTCCGGCAGCGAAGGCGTCGGCGCCGTACCGAGGGATTTCGAGCGCGCTCGGCACTACTTCTTGCTAATCGCGCGTCTTGTTTGGTCAAGAGACCCTCCCAACCCCCTCCAGTACACTCCCACCCAGATCAAAGACGAAAATCTTCCTATCGTATATGCCTCCTCGAGCGCAGCCTACCTTGGCCGCATGTATTTGCGTGGCGAGGGCGTAAAAGCCGACCCTGCACTCGCGAAGATGTGGTTTGAGCGTGGAAGCGTACATGGCGACAGGGAGTGTCAGAATGGCTTGGGTATCATCTGGCGCGATGGGTTGCTGCCGGGCTACAAGGCGGACATCAAGAAGGCGATCACCTACTTCACTGCTGCTGCCAACCAAGAGCTTGCTGAAGCACAAATCAACCTCGCGAAATATCATTTCGGTGCGCCAGTGCTTTTTTTTCGTCTCGCTTCACCCTAATGACTTCAACGACTAGTCCGCGGTGAGCTTCCTCAAGCCGCGCAGTTGTTCGACACCGCCGTCATCTACGGGTCCCCGTTTGAGGCCTACTACTACCTTGGCCAAATCCACTCAGTTCAGTACGACACGCGTGTCGTTCCTGCAAGCATGGCGTCGGGCTCGTGCTCGATGGCAGTGTCTTTTTACAAGATCGTTGCGGAACGCGGTGTTTGGGGCGAAGATCTTCTCCGAGAAGCCGAAATCTCCTGGATGACGGACACGGAGCGCGGTCGGGAGATGGCCATGCTCAAATGGTGGATCGCGGCCGAGCGGGGCTCAGAGATCGCACAGAATAACCTGGCGCATATCTTGGATCAAGGTAGGCATTGGTTCAATATTGTCGTTGGTCTTTTGTTCAACTTTGGCAGACCGAAGCATTCTGCGGCTCACTCGTTTCTCACCAAACGAGCCATCCAACGACACGGCGCGGTTAGCTTTAACCCAATGGACGCGTGCCGCTGCTCAGCGCAACATTGACGCCTTGGTCAAAGTCGGCGACTACTACTACCACGGTCTCGGTGTCGCAGACGACGAGGTTGGCCGCTTCGAAAAAGCAGTCAAGTACTACCAAGCGGCGGCCGACACGCAACAGAGCGCGTTGGCGATGTGGAATTTGGGCTGGATGTACGAGAACGGAATTGGCGTGCCGCAAGACTTCCATCTTGCCAAACGACACTACGACATGGCCCTGGAGACCAACGCGGAGGCGTCGTTCCCCGTTTACCTGTCGTTGATGAAGCTGTATGCGCGGAGCATTTGGCACACGTTGACCGGCGGCGACGGCGGGTTGAATCTCTGGCAATGGGACGAGGACGCTGAATTGCGTCAGTTCGTTTGACTTGCCTTACTCCTGGGACTGACGGAACCTCGTGCAGAATCGCCACCAAGAGCAGAAATGCGTTCTCTAGATACGGCCAGCCAGGACCCTTCCGACGACCCGGTCTTTGAGCAAGAGCGATACCACGACGAGGACGATGGCCCGTGGTACATTGGGAAGGCCCGGGAAGATTTCAGAAGGAAAAAAGCTCAGACTCCGGGAGAAGATGAAGATCCCATTCAGGTCGGTGTGCCTTTCATCTGTTCTCGAGTTGGAGCCTAAGCGTATTTTCCAGTGGGCGCGTGATCGAAGAAACGCAGAACAGGATCGCGAGACAGAATTCGGGGCAGACGACTACCAGTTCCGGGGCGACGGGGAAGCAGACGATTTCTCGGACACTGTGTTGCTGATGCTGCTGTGTCTCGCTGTTTCTGTGCTGATTTATGTTCGCACGCGCATTGTGGATCGGATGCGGCGCGAGCAACAGCCGCAACAAGGCGAAGGAAATAATCCTGCGCCTGCGGGACTCGAGCGCGACGACTGGGCTGTCCTTAGGTAGCATGTAATCGTACGTAGTAGTGTATTTTTTTCGACTTGAGGGAAAGGCGGCTAATTAAGTGTCACGTGTGACACCGGTGTGCCCCTTGGCCTCAACTCACTCGTCGTCATTGTGCTCGTCTGGGCAAACTCCGCGGTTATCCACGCGACGCCAGAGAACACCTTCATTCCACGCGCTACCATGTCGCTTGACGCCGCAACACTCGAGCCTTACATTGAGGAAATCCTATCTGCTCCAGGTGCGTCTGCTTCCCGTTGTTCTCGTTTGTTTCTCACGTACCTCGTAGGCACAGATTTGGTTTGTTCATATCTTGAGCGCTCAGCGCCTAGATTGACCTGTGGGGTTGGCAGACCACGATCAGTGCGAAGAGAGTCCGAAAGCAGCTTCACCACATTGACCCCGCCTTGACGCCGGAGCTGCTCAAAGAGAATCGCGAAGTGGTCGACTCTATCATTGCGGGCGTGTTTGAGCGCGTGCAGGGCCAGATGCAAGCTGTGGACCAGGACCACGACTCGGACGAGGACCAACCCGCTAGTATGGCGCGCACTAGGGTTGAGAACACCGACTCGGACGACGCCACGCCGCCACCGTCAAAGAAGTCCAAGAAATCGTCCCAGGAGCTCAGCGACGCGGAGCTGGCCCGTCAGTTGTCGAGCGAAATCAACGGGCGGACGCGACGGAGCAACAATGGGAGCAGCCGACCGAAAGCGAGCTCGTCGGCGAACAGCAGCCCTCGCAAGCGTAAACCCAAGAAGAGTGCGGCAATGGTCGACTCGGAGTCGGACGACGACGACGACGACTCGGTTGACGCGAAGCCCTCCAAGAAGAAACGCGCCACTCGTGAAGGAGGTTCAGCTCGTGGTGGATTTGCGAAACCGTACTTGTTGAGGTGCGTTTCGGTTTTGTTGTTGTTTATCCTTCTGCTAATTGCCGTTTCAGCGAGCCGCTTGCAGCCGTGCTTGGTGTTGAGTCTCTATCCCGGCCTCAAGTGGTGAAGCAGCTCTGGGTTTACATCAAGGCCAATGAGCTGGTTGGTCTACTCTTTAGTTTGGAGCCCTCCTTACTTTCTGCAGCAAAACCCGAAAAACAAGCGCGAGATTGTTTGCGACAGCTTGCTGAGACCAGTCTTCAACGCGGACAAGATCGACATGTTCAAGATGAACAAGGTTTTGGGCTCGTGGGTGCTCTCGTCTACTACGTGACCTTACGCTGATCGTGTATTAGGCATTTGCATGAGTTCGAGGGTTGAAATCCCAGTTATTGGGGAGGTTGCATCGTTTTATTCCATCATATTCTTTGTTCTGTACAACCAATACCGCTGAAGAGCGCTAACAATCGAAAGATTATACAACATACAACATCCAGAACGACGAAGATTTGAAAATCCTATCCTTCCGCGTCCAACGGGATCTGACCGAAATTGTCGCGGTGTCGATGGGCGCGTTTGCGACACGCTTTCTTTTTCTGATGACGTGCAAGGGAGTCCTTCCTCGCCAAAGCCTCTCCGCATATCGAGCAGATTACGGTCAAATCGACGGCATCTTTGGCTCGATGGATTCCGGCAGTCTCCATGTGGCGGTCGAGTCCATTCTTCCGCGTGAACCGCTTGGGGCAATGTGGGCAGGCGAATTTCTGCAGCTCTTTGAGCTTTTTCGGAGGTTTCGGCGGGCCTGCCTCCTCCAGTGTAACGACGGTGAGCAACCTCCTGCCACTGCTCGCCGTAACTTCTGCCGGTACCGGGTCCTCTTCGTTCGGAAGCACGACTCTCACGCCAGAGGCGGGGGGCGATTCCGAACCTTCGGGCGTGGTGACCAGGTTGCTGCTCACAGGCGAGCCTCCGTACGAATGACTCGGTGTGTAGGGCGAGCCATTTTCGAGGTCGTTGAGAGGGCGTGGTCTGTCCTCGTCTGTCTGGACGAGGGAGAAGGTCAGTTCGGGGACATCAGAAGACGAAGTTGGCGGGGGTGGTGCTTCTCGATAAGCGGAAAGGAAAGGTGGTGGTTCTGTGTTGAAAGACGGTGGTTGGATCGCGTTGGGATCGAAATGAGGGTATTCCATGCTCTGCTCGTCTCTGAATCCTGAAGATAGACCTTCCGAAACGTGGGAGAAGGCAGAAATCATGGCGGATAGCGCAGAATGCGGTTGTGGGGGATAACTGGGCAGCGTCGAAGGATGGACTGGGCCATAGTACTGCACAGGATGGAACAGCTCCGGCTCGACGTCGATATAGAACCTAAGCGGCTCGTCGTCGTCTGAATCGTAATCCTCCGGCAGTGTCTCCGGAGAGAGCGCAGGCGAATGCGGGGGACTATCATGCAACGCATAATTGATTATGTCGGCCAATTTGGGCTGCGGAAAGTCGGCGAACACCTCGTCCTATGAGCAATTTTGAGGAGCTTGACGGTCAAGGAGATTTAAAGACGTACTGTGGTTCTCCCAAAGGCACTCATGGGGACCTGAGACAATGGATCCGTTGGTGAAAGCGGTACCAGTTTCCTTTCCTTGGTGTCTGGATCCCGGCCATGGAGGAGTGTAAAAGGCATCTGGAGACGTGCTTGAGCATTGTAGAGCTCCGGGCCGATCGGCTGGTCGTTAGGATCGTCTTCGCGGCTCCAGAGACTAGCTTTGCTTAAGGATACTCTGACCACAAAGTCAGTGGATCCTGCAAGACAGTCTGACAGCGACAAGACTCTACCCAGCGAGTATGTCAGCCAGCTCATCGTAGCCAACAAAATGAGCGTCTGGGGCCATCGTATGGGCAGCTTCCATCGTGGTACGACTGCAGCGTGTAGGGATAACGTACGTGTGGGTCCGTGATGTGTGAAAGACATGATATTTCGGCCATGTCGGCACGAACACCGTCAATGCGCCACACCACACTTGCTCTCGACGTCGAAGACGAAAACATAGATGAACGACCTACTTGCTTGCTCGGCATGCTTTGACGAGACGGAACCAGCTTTCAAACGCCAGAACAAAGACACCACAAACCCGAGTCACTAAAGCATCAACTTGAAGCCAGCAATGAATCCAATGACGATTGGCTTGAAGTTGCAATGCAGATGAAACGAATCGAAGACCAGCGACATATTCTGTATTTCGTGCAGGAGTCTGGCGAGGTCTTCCTGAGCTTGCGCTTCACTTCTTCAGCGCTTCTTCAAGTTGGTATCCTGGCTTTCAAGGCGAGGAGAATGGAGTTTTGGGCTCTCGGCGACACCAAAGACCCTTCCGAGGCGCGGTCCGACTCTGAGCTTGTCGAAGATGGGTTCCAAGAGCCGTTGGTGATCGTCACATTCGGCACTGCTCAGCGTCCACGTCCATGTTCCCGGAAATGAAGCCTACTTGTTCTGCGTTGCTTCGATGACACCGACTCGCACGAAAACAATGGCGCGCATTGCAAAGTCCTTGTTCCGCCAACACGGCGCGTGCGAGAACAACAATCGATGGCGCTCGGTGTTCTAAGCACACTATAAGCCCGTTATGTTATGAATTCACGGCCCGTTGTTTTGGACCAGCCAGGTGGCCACACCTTTCTTCTCCGTAAATGCCTTTTCCTCCGCTCCCTAACGAGCTGGTTCTCGAAATTATCCGGTTCGCGGCGCAGCCAGAATACTCTTGCGACGCAAGCGTCAACAACCAAGCTCGACGCCCTTCCTACTCAGCGGGTCTCCGGCTTGCACGCGTCTCCCCTGCTTTCCGCCGCGCGGCCATGCAAACGGTGCTGGATACCGTTATGCTCGCGACTTCGGAGCAGGTGTCGGCCTTCATAGCAGCCATAAAACTCCAGAACGCATGGTGCGAAGCATCCTCGCCTTTAGCACTCAATTATCCCCAGTTCGTGCGGAGACTCTGGTGCGCCGAGTGCATCGAGCCGCTGGAGGACCACCCTCCCGATTATTTTATCGACTACGCAACGCTCTATCCTGTGCTACGCAGCGCCGATGTGCTGGGGTTCCACTTCGACTCGCTCCACCTTCTTTACAACGCGCTCTCGAGCAGCGTCGC
This sequence comes from Mycena chlorophos, assembly GCA_014461115.1. Classification (NCBI taxonomy): domain Eukaryota; kingdom Fungi; phylum Basidiomycota; class Agaricomycetes; order Agaricales; family Mycenaceae; genus Mycena; species Mycena chlorophos. The sequence continues at coordinate 641,623 of JACAZE010000015.1, forward strand.
AAATCCAGAGCGCGATTGGACATGTCCGCGTCTCGTCCTCACCGGTTCGCCACGCTGGAACCCGTTGAAATCCACCGCAGGCGGCGCTGCTTGTCTTTCGCGAATAACACATCTCACGCTCTGGTACGACCGTCCGTGGTTGTCCTCAGTTGAGTTGCATGGTCCTTCCGCTCGTTTGGACCGAGAGGTGCATTTAGAATGGTTCCCCGGCCTTACGCATCTCGCGATCGCTTTGCCCCCGAGCCAAAAGCCAGTGATGCAACAGGCAGGGGATGTTTACGAGGTCCCGATGCGAGTGCTGGTCTACGCCAACTCCGATTCTGGAACCATCGGAGAAACGCTTCGTCACCGCGACGCCTCCCAAAGTCCCACGACGATTTGCCAAGCGAGAGGTCGACGCGAAGGGTCGGGCAAGTGTTCGCTGGAATGGGATGTTCCTTTCATGATGGGCGAAGCCGAGGCGGCATGGACGGAGGCTAACAGTGCGCAATGAGGCGCAGGGTATCTCATTCGGATGGGGGATATATTAGTGGAGCGTTTGCAGCTTCATCCAGTCGTTGTCGTTGATGCTGGAGTCGAAATTGACGCCTTTTCCTCGCCACCATCGCCGTGCAGCCTCTCCTCCACCAATCGCGTCCTCTAATGCTGTTGTAGCCATTCAGCGGGAGCAAGGATCACTTGGAGGGGTGTCCTGACCTTCCTCGACGTCGCATAGTCGGTATTGCAGTGCAAGACGAGACTTGTCCCACCATTCAAGAACCTGGATGCTTTTAGTGTGCTAGAGAACAAGCTTAAACGCTGTTTACCTCAGGTCGGTTGTGCCTCGTTGGTCCAATGAGTGTGTCCGTGTCGAAGATAAGTTGGATCCCGCTGTTTAACCACCAGTCTAATACGTCAACCTCAAAAATATGAGAACAAACGAGACGGGAAAAGAGTAAAGCGCACCTTTCCGTGGCAAGACGCATTATGTAGCGCCTGTAAGATAGAAGCAGGGCTAGGAGCCGATATGAGGTCGGGATGGTGCTCGATGCCATGTTTCCACCATGAAAGTACCTCGAGGCGGCCATGCAACGAGGCCTTGACCGGGATTAAGTCGTTCTTGAAGAACTTTTTAAAGACGGGCCCGTCGGGCTGCTCCGCCGACTCTCGAAGAAAGTACCCGAGGACGTGGACATAGCCGAACCGGATGGCAAGATCGGTGCCCAGAGACGGTGGGTGTTTTACGGGATCGGCGGCGCGGATGGAGGGAATATGGCCCGTCAGCATGGCCTCGTCGATGGGGGATGCGTTGTCCCAGGATGAAGGCCGGGGCAATGAGGTCGGAACCCCCAGAGCGCGTGCGAGCTCCCAGTCGCCGACGTGGTCCATAATGTCTGCTAATATTTCGACGGGCAGGTCGGGTCCAACGTGCCGCGCCTTTGCAGGCTGACTGGCGGTCGGACGGGGGTTGTGAGGGCGGTGGAAGTTGTATGTGGCCAGGTCATAGTGGGCAAGACGCGACGCAAGGTCCAATTCGGAGCCTAGAGTGGAGAGATTGCGTGCACCAAGGAACAAGACGAGCTCTGCGTGGCATAGCTTGCGATAGGCCCGAATTAGCTCGGCGACGAGTTGTGTGGATGAGCTCGGGATCAGAGTCTCATCGCTCGCCATGAAGGTCAGAAACAAGACATCCTTTTGATTCCGCTCCACCACCACGCCCCAAAATGGCCTACTATATACCGGCAACCAACTCGAACATTACGCCTGAATTTGCCTGGTCACCATCTTCGCCAGTCTCGAGCCGTCTGGGCACTGACCGATATGCATGAGAAACACGTTCAAGTTGTTTCGGACATCGGCAGACTCTACCAGCCCGAAATCCCGCACAAGTTTCCGCACGTCCTCGTCCGAGTACGAGAAAAGCGATCTCATGTCGGCCGGGAAAAATCCGGAGCGACTTCCGTCGGGCTTGAGCACCACTGCGAATGGTTCGTCGATATTTTGGATTCGAAGGGTAGCGTTCTTCTTCCGAGCAGCGCTGTTGGTGAGTGACGTCCGTGCTTCATGCAGTTGAGCTTTGTTGTTTAGGGACTGCTGGCGAAGAGGTATCGGGATCTGCGCCTTCATCTGTACATCGACTTCCCGCTTGACCTGGCTCGAAATCTCTTGTCGAATGTAGTCCAGCAAGTCGTCGCTGTGTCCGTCAATGAATCACTACAATTGCAGGCGCACAACGCACCTCAAGTTCGCCGCGATCTTGGCTTTTACATCGTCTCGAGCCTCCCGCTTGAACGCCTGTATCTGGTGCTGTGCCTGCTTATTCTCCTCCCGAATCTCCCGACGCAACGACTGGATCTCGCGATTCAATTCGGACTATATGGCTTCATGAGTTCGCCGCCCCCGATCTTTCCCACTCACGATACTTGGCCCCATCGCAGCAAGTTCGGCCGACTTGGCGTTGAGGCCTGCGAAGCTGGCCTCGCTAAACCAAACGCGTCCACAACATCAGCACAAGTGGAGCTGTGCGATTGGTGGATGGACCAACATTCCCGAAAGACTATCGCGCATCGTATCGATTGTGTTCCTTATGTTTTCTGCGTCGGCAGGCTGTCTCGGGCGGGGGGTCGTTGCTCCTTCGCTGGCACTCATTGGCGGCGGGACGCAGGAGGGTAGGCCTCGTGGCGTCGGGCAGGTCAAACTCGGTACTTATAGCCCGGATGGAGAGCGGTCGCGGCGTCTTTTCGCAGGCTTCGTACCTTATTACCTTCTTATCTTCCCGAACATGGCAGGTAAACGTTCTTGCCTGTATTAGGATCCGCTACTGTAGCTGTATCGTATCACGGAAAAACCGAGGCAATAACCTGCGCCTCGTAGTTGAATGCCGCCGCTGCCTCGACGTCCGAGTCCCGATCTGCGCGCCACTCGCGCTGCTGCAGCGCGCAGGCAAAATCACTGAAAGCCCTCGAACAACACTGGTGTCCACGCGGGTATGCGTAGAAGATCTGGCGGTGCGTGAGGATTGTGTCGATGTACGCGCCGCCTGTGGTGGGGAAGTCGAGCTGCGACTGGATGGCTTGGAGGAATTCGCAGCCTTGATAGGAAGGCGAGTTTGGTCTCGGGTCGTCGTGCTGAGAAGAAAGTTTGAGAAGATCGAGCAAGATAGGCTATTGCGCACTATATCGGACATGAGGCAGTCGGCGGCGGCGGCGGTAGGATGGGTGTTTGCGCTTTCCTGTCTCAAGAAAGCGTTAATGGATGCATGGAACTCGTCTGAGAGGTGACGCACTGGCTTCGCAATCTGCATACTGCGCAGCATCTCAACAAGGTCTACTTCCATCGTAAATGTCTGCCAGCGGCTTCAGCGGGGGCTGTCTGGGAATGCAAGCAGCACGGACCGTAGCGGTGGTCGTGAAGGGGAGAGCAGAGGGAGCCAAGTGGTGCCCCGCGACGGGTATAAAAAGGCGCCACGCCGTTTCCGGGCGATCATAGGACGTGGATACCTCGAGGCTCTGGTGATCCGTTGCAGATTATCTGCAGCCAGTGTGAGCCAAAGAGCCGGAAGAGTTGCAATAAGGTTCAGAGAGAAGATTTTCGTCCGCGAACGCGAACGGAGTCATACGAGGGCGCCTAGTTCGTGGAACAGACCCCGCGTCCCAGAAAAAAGTGATACGAGTATTCATCAAAGCAGGAGCAGCGTCTCGCGCGACGCGACGCACCTCGAGCAACTCCATTTTCGCCGACGACGGTGAAGGTCGGGAAGCAAGGCGAGCGGTCACGTTATCAGCATGTGACACGCTTGGTCTTGAACGGCCACCATGTTTGTGCGGATTCTCCGCCTGTTTCTGGCGCTCTACACGCTCGCCTCCGTCATCCACACCAGCAACTTCTTCATCGTCGCCCCGCTGCACTCCGCGCTGTCCTCTGTCGTCCATCGCATTCCCCAGCTCTGGTCGTCCCCTCCACTCAACTCGCTCCTCTCCAAACGCAGCAGCGACGAATCTGCATTAGTCGACATGCAATCCTTGTCCCAAGATAGCGACGTCATATATTGGACTTCCTCCGAAATCACGCTTCAAACTGGATTCGGCCACAAGAAACCCGTCGCAATGAGCGAATCGCTCTTCTTGTCCAAAGCGTTCGCCAACTCGATGCATCCCAGCAAGATTGTTCCGTTCCTCTACCGTGCCACCGGCGCCTTTGACCAGGAAGATATCACCATCACGACGCTGGTGACGAGCAACCGGTTCCAGGTCTTTGCGCGGTTAGTGGAGCGGTATGCGGGTATGGGCTCTTGGAACGTAGAATCAAGCGCTCATTCTCATATTCAGGACCAATTTCGGTGACGATACACGTGAAGAACACTACCAAGCAGGTCCACGAGCTGCTCGACTCGCTCCATGCGCTCTATTTGTCGTCTCCGAAGATGGCCACGAACGTCGATGTTCATCTTGTCATAGATGGTTGGTCTAGCGAGTAGTACTCTATCTTCTGCTGACCATTCATTAGCCTTCGATCGACAATTCAACACCTGGCGGAATATTGCGCGTTTCTTTAGCCGTAAGCTCAAATCTCCGTCGCCCAGCGCCAAACCTTATTGGGTCCACGAAAGGCACCGATTTTGTCATGATGCTCGATATCGACTTCTTCCCGTGTACGGACTTTCGGACTGCGATTCTCAATAGTCGTGCGGCCATGAGCAAACTCAGAACTGGCTCAGCGGCATTTGTTGTCCCCGCGTTCGAATACCCGGCATACGAAGACGGCGTCGATGCATCTCGGTTTCCGCGTTCCAAAGCTGCACTTTTACCTCTCGTCCGCGCCGGAAAGGTCGGCATGTTCCATGCGTCTTGGGCCCCGGGCCACAGTTCGACCGACTACGACCGCTTCCTCGCCGCGCCGGCGGGTGAAATCTACAAAGTGACGAAATACCAGTCTGCGTACGAGCCCTATGTCGTGTTCAAGAGAGATGGACCGCCCTGGTTAGTCTGTTTTGTACGTCCATTTCGCCTCTCCGCTTATCTGCTGCAGGTGTGATGAACGCTTCGTTGGTTATGGCGGCAATAAAGCTGCATGTTTGTTCGAAATGTACCTTTCGGGCATCTCGTACTACGTGCTGGCGGACCATTTCCTTATCCACCAGAACCACCTGTACGAAGAGACCGCGCGGCGAGTCGAGGTAAGTAGATGCGTTGCTTAACCCAGCTGACCATTTTTGCTCACTTGGTGCCTCTAGCGGAAGCATAACAGAAAGTTGTACGCCGAGTTCAGGGAGGAGGCGTGTCTGCGATACCTCAAGCAGTTCCAACACGACAATTCGACGCGGGGGCAGAACGCGCGGGGGGAGTGCAGGAAATTCCAGGCGCAGATTGGCGGATAATAGACATGTGACCGGAGATCCGGGCCGACCTCCGGCTCGAGTACATAAACTTTTGGAAAATCGCCTTCGCCTTCGCTCAACTGCATGGCTCCACCAAAGATTCTCATCGTTGGTGCGTTGTCGCTGTAGTACTACTACTCCGCAATCATCTCACTGGCGCAACCTAGGCGAGATCGTCTGGGCCGGTGACGACGTGCAGCAGCTTCTGGCGCCCATCTCGCAAGTCATCGTGCGTACTTTGCGCCACCACCCTTGTTCGCGGTTTCTCACGTTCCCCGCAACGAAAAATAGACATACGACTCGCAAAACAGGGCAGACTTTCTTGCGGGTTGCAAGGCTGGCGGCAAGTACGACGGGGTCGTGGGCATCTTCAGAGACAACACCTCGGCGGACCGGATTGGAGTATTCGACAAGGAGCTCATCGATGGGTTCCCTGCGTCCCTCAAGTGGATCGCGCATAATGGGGCGGGGTACGACCAGATCGATGTGCTGGCGTGCAAGGCGAAGGGTGCGTGCCAATGGCTTCATATTATATCTACGCGTGGCTGAGGTGGGCACAGGAATTATGGTCTCGAATACGCCTGGTGCCGTCGACGACGCCAGCGCAACCACCGCTCTCTATCTCCTCATCTCAACACTGCGTCAATACTCGATCAGTGAACGTTCCCTGCGCGAGGGCAAGTGGAAGCCGCAGGGCTTGAACAAGATCAGCCACGACCTCACAGGACGCACACTGGCGATCCTGGGGCTGGGCGGGATCGGGATGCGGCTTGCAGAGCTCGCCCATGCGTTCCCCATGCGCATCATCTACCACTCGCGGAGCAAGGTCGCCACTGCGCCATCATGGTGCGAATACTACCCCGATGTCGAGAAGCTGCTCGCAGAGGCAGATGTGCTCAGTGTACATGTGCCGCTGCGGGCAGAGACAGTGGGGCTGGTCGGCGAGAAGTGGATCCGGCTGCTTAAGCGCGGGTCGGTTATCGTCAACACGGCGCGGGGTAAGGTTATCGACGAGGACGCGATGATTAGGGCCCTCGAGGACGGTCATGTGAGCCAATCCTGGACTTCGCATTTGAAGCCAATCTAACCTGGGTTATCACCAGCTCGCTTCTGTCGGTCTGGACGTCTACCCCAACGAACCACAGGTCAACCCGCGTCTGCTCGACTTCCCCAACATCACACTGCTCCCACACATGGGCACCGAGAACCAGGACACACAGCGAAAGATGGAAGTTCGGGCACTCACCAACCTCCGCGACTTTCTCGCGACGGGCAAAGGCCAGGATCTGGTTCTTGAGATGAAGTGAATTCGTGAGCACTTTCGCTCGTCTCCGCCGGCAACTGATGTCGAAATCACTACTCAGTTCACCGCTGCAGGCGCGACTGTAAAACGTTGTCGGTATACATATTGCAATAAAAATTACTTCTTGAACGACGTGGCTAGACCCACTGCCCCGGTCGCGGCAGCATCATCGACAAATTCGACATAGCGGAAGACGTGGCCCTTGGCTGCGAGCGCGTCCAGCAGCAGGTTGCGGTACGCCTCGATACCGGCCAGAGACCCTCCGAAGGATATGACTGCGTCCTGGGCTTTCACCAGTCGCGGCCGCTTCTCGTCCTTGTCGCCGAGGATGGTTGAGATCTGCGTTGCGAAGATGCCTGCGGTCGTCTGCAGCACACGCAGCGCCAGCGGGTCATTGTGGTCGAACGCAGCAGAAAAGACGAGCGGCGACAGCGATGAGAGGCGTTTCTCGCGCACGAGGCTGAACTGCGGGAGGTGTTGCTGGGGGTTCATGACGGACATGTTGGGATCGGGGACGTGGACCGCGCCGAGGATGTCGAGAACGCTCTTCAAACCAAAACGCTCGAGGATGAGCTTGGTCATGACGCTTTCTGGCGGCGGCTTGCCGGTGACCGAGGCTGCATCGGTCTCTGCGACCATCTGGCGCACGGCCTCCCTCCCGACGTGGAACCCGCCCCCTTCGTCGCCAAGGATCCAGCCCCACCCGCCCACGCGTCCGAGCTCGGCAAACCCGCTTTCAGTTTCTTCGAACGAGACGGCGATCGAGCCCGTCCCGCAGATGACCCCGACAGCATGCTTGATATCGGGGTGCATGCGGACCGGCGCCGCGAGGAGGATCGTGTCGTTTGCGACCGCCAACCGCGGGCCGGCTGGGATACCGAGTAGAGTCGAGAGCACGGGGATGACCTCCGCTACGGCTGCAGGCGAATCCAGGCCAGAGACGCCGAACCACGCCGCTGCGAACGGCGTTTCGCCTACCGGGGGCAGCGGAACGGGATCCACCGAGGGCGGGGTTGTCGTGGTCTTGAGTGCATCGCTGACTGTGAAGCGGATCGCGGCGGTAAAGTCCTCGACGCTGAGGTACGATGCGTTGGACGGCCCGCCGAGTGCGCGGCCGACGATTGTGCCCTCGGCATTGCAGATAACGGCGCTGGTCTTGCTGCCGCCACAGTCGACGCAGAGGAACAGCGACATGGCTGTACGGGAACAAGTTTATCGATGCTGCACCATGCGGTTACTTTGCGCAGGTGGTCGGGAGACGCAAGTTACTCGAAGGTGTGATCCCATCACCCCATCAACGCCGTGCCCATAAAAGGCCGCCTGCAAGTTTTCTGCTTTTCTTCGTGCGGCGACACGACCATCACCTAGTTTCCCAATGTTGCTCATGGCTGCCCTCTGCAACGCGGCCGTTCGAGTGTCAGGTCGTGCCCCGAGCAATCTGAACGTCTCAGCACCCATTGTCGTCGTCCCTTGTCTTTTTGCTGGGACGAGGATGGGTCGGTGGTTCAGACATTCTCTCTGTTTACATGCTCGTAGCTGTACCGTCCATGCAAATTATATTTCGTCCGCATAAATGACAAGCTATCGTCGTCGTTGCACACTACTTCGTACTCGCCCGTATGCGCGCGCAGCAGCGAAATGCGTGTCGTCGTCGTCATCCATATCCACCCTGTACTTTACTCGCTCTCGGCAATAAGGGCAACGATCATGCTGCGGGACGCGTGGTCGGGTCAGTAAACATCGACACGTAGACCGAGGGCACGCACCGATACAGGTAGTAGAAGAAACACAGCAGGTAGAACCCGAGCTTTATGAAGCTCTCCTTCTTGTGCGCGGGGAGCGTCCGGAAGATCTCCGTCGCGTCGTACATGTGGTTTTTGCTTCGTATTCTGCGCAGACATCAGCGACACGCAAATACAGTCTTTTTGCCGAGGCCACGCACTTGTTTAGGTTGTAGACGACGAGCGGGAGGTTGAGCAGGAGCGCCGTCCATTGGCCGCCCAGCAGGAATAGCGTGGCGAGGAACGCATGGGCGATGTTTTCGGGCAGCACGAACTAAAAACAGCTTTAGGTCAAGCAAAGGAACGAGTGGTGTTTACGACGCACTTGGTTGAGCTTATTGCAGAGGTCTATTGGGTTGATGTAGTCGCACTCGAGGTCCGAGAACATGATAATCTGCGCGCGCGGATGAGGGGGCGCTGAGCAGCGGGGGCAAGGCACGCACGAAGAAGACCATGCAGAACAGCAGTCCTGCGGCCATAAGAACCGCAAACAAAAACAACCATCCTGCAACGGCATTAGGGCGAGCAGGAAGCCCGACCAGTGACCTGCGACGGACCTGCAGCGCTCATTGTGGTCGTGTAGCGTGGTTTGTGGAGGGGTACGCGCGGGTCGAGGCAAAGGGCAATCCTGCTTCGTCACTGTCATCACCCATCATTGGCGTCACTCCAATTCGACCACAAACAGCCTACACTACGGCTACTGCTACCACTCAGCTCGATTTCACAACCGCCAGTCAGTGCAGACTCCAGGAGAGGTCCTTACTGCAACGTGAGTGAGCGCGATAAGCCAAGAAAATATAGGTAAACAAACCTTTGATGTGCCAAGAGGCGGTCTCTGAAGTGTGTTCACGCACGCGGACGAATGCGATAAGCAGGGAGTTTCGATTACATTGTCGAGGCGTAGTATGCTGTATGTTCTGTGAGCAGTCGCGCTTGTTGGACAGCAAGAAACGCACCAAACACAAGTATCTGTCGAGACGCGGAGGAGATAGAGGCATTCAGAGAATCGAATCGAAACGCAGCTCTGAGCTCAGTCGACGTCCATTCTTCCGCCGCGCTTGCCGCCACGGCCACGGCCTCCTCGTCCGCGTCCACGGCCGCCGCGTCCGCCACCGCGACCACCCGACTGTTGCGTATAGTCTTTAGGGTCGGCACCAGGCGGGGCAACAAGCACTTGAGCGCGTGGGTCAGCCGTCAGCGAATCCGACCGCATTTTCCTGTGAGACTGGTAAGACGCCGAAGACGCGGAAGAAAAAAGGCACTGACGAGCTGCCTTCGGCCGACTCCATGAGCACGTCAACACTGCCCTCCTCCCTGACCAGTCCCAGCCCATCCGCGCCCCCAAGCCGCCCACCAAGACTCAGACTCGTGGCATTGGTGCCCACGATGCGCACCGAGAGGGTCTTGCCGTCCGCCTGCTGCCCATGGAACGACCGCACCGCCGCAGCCGCGCCTGCGGGCGTCTTGAACGTCACGCGAATCACGACGTCCCTGCCCGACACCGCTGTCCCCTTCACGATGTCGCCACAGCGTTTGAAAATCGCAACAACATCGTCTGCGGTCGTCCCTGCCACCAGGCCCGTCACCTCCACCACGTTCCCCTGCGCCGCGCCCTTGATCGTCAGTCCACTACCGCCAGTACCGGTCGCAGCTTGCAGTGCCCGGCCCAGCATGGGGTTGCCTGCGAGGTTGGCTTTAGGCGCCGAGGGGGTGATGTTCATTCGCGCCGAGAGCGAGTTGTGCTGCTCGAACATGTCGTGGTTCCAGGCCGACTCGACGTCCCCTTTTGGTGCCCGGGTCTGTGTGTGCGTGTAGACATTGTTTCAGCGGCTGCTTTTTTGAGTTTTGTTGAGCACAAGACGCACATAGGGTGAGGATTTGCGTCCGCCTGGGCCCGACTTGGAGCGCACGGGGCCGACTGCACCGTCGGCGGACATGTTCATGCGTTCAAGGAGGGTCAGGGAGGCCATCGCGGGAGGAGTGAAAGCGCTGTTTGTGTGACAGTCACAGCCCTATTCTACCCAAAGATTCTCTCTAGCATCGACTTCCACGCCCTTGTGCGCTCATTCTTTGCACCCCCATCTCCCAGAACGCTCTTGTTCTCGATTGCCCGCCTGCTAAGGTACGGCATCACATCCGCCAAAGCACCGTATGGAACATATCTGCGTCGGTGTAAGAGTGGCAGAAGAAAATAGAACAGAGCGCGTACTTGATCACCATGGGCGAGGATGATTCTGTCTGGTTTGCGAGGTATTGCGTCAAGTCGTCGCACATTCCTGTATTAAACATCAGCTCAGCAGGATAATGCCTTGAAAAACACACCATAGAGCTGCCCAAAAGTAATCCGCTCGCTAACGCGCTCGTCCACGCGTAGCCTACCTTCCGCCGTCATCCGGGCAAGCCCTCGTGCCTCGAGCCCCGCCAAAATCCGTCGACAACTCTCCCAGTTGTGCGTCCCGAACAAAACACCAACACCCTGCGGTAGATTTGACCTGCGCGCAGCATCGACCGCGACAGCGTCGAGCAGTAGACTCGCACACGCGTTGTAATTGTTGTCTGTCTCTGGTTTCGTCTGCCAGACCGGCGGCTGCGACTCAGGCGAGATAGACAGGCCGCTGTTTGAGCTATGCGCTGCTATCTCGTGGGGGTGATACGCTCCCCGGACGAGCTTCGCACCGAGGGCGTACCCGTGCTTCTGCGCATCAAGTAATGCGTGTACGAGATGTGCGTGGGTTCGTCGGAGATAGGCTTGGTAGGTCGCGTAGACGAGAGGCCCATCTTGCGACGCGTTGAAGCGCCGCATGAGGGCGAGCGAGAGCGCATCGATTGCTGGTTCGTACCACGAGTATTCCGCATCAATGATTATGCGGACGCCGCGGGCAGCAGCACGGGCACAGATAGCCTCTAGGTCCGCGTGTAGGTCCTGCAGCATGGTGATATCCTGCTCTGATAACGAGCCTTTCGATTTGGGTGAATACAACGCGTCGAGATCGTTGCTTGTCGGGTTTCCGGGAAAAGCTACGAGCGGCGGCGGAGTTGGTGTGCGCGTCGCAATGATGTGCGACGAGAGCCGGATGAGTGCGCTCGCATCAGGAAGGAGCGCCGTCTACGCATCATCAACCGCGTCAGAGCAAAAATTCAGAGCCAACCAACCATCCACGAACCATCTTAACCGCGACCCAGGTCCGCCTTCCGGTCTTCTTCGCACCCATTTCGGCTTCAAAATCGGCGGCCACGTCGATGCAATGCAGCATCTCCTGCACGATTGCCTTGTGTGGGCTGTTGAGCGACGAGCTGGGACCCATAGATGACGTCGCTTGTGCCTCGTCGACTTCGATCGAGTAGGCGAACAACGTGCCGGTGTTGTTCTGCGTGCGGAGGACCTTGAGCAGAGGGAGCGTTTCTGCGGCGGAATCCCCGCCAACGAACTGTAATTGGGAATATGAGCATCAGACGCGTAGATAGCCGCGAATAGACGCGCCTGGTCGAAGAACGTGACCCGTACAAACGCCTCGGTGGCCCACTTGAGCCCGGGGACGCTGGTGAGCGTGTCGAGCAGCCACGGCGCGTTGTCGACGAGGCTCGGAACGGAACACATCGAGTATACGACGTAGGCGCGTAGCAGGGCGCCGAAGGTGGACTTGGCCGCTTGTTCTTGTTTCGGAGGAGGAACGGCGGCGTCGGAATGCGCCTTGGAGGCAAAGGCTAGAGACGCGGCGAGGCCGATAGCGGCACCTCCAGTGGCGAGACCTAGTCTACGGCGAGGGCGTGGCGGGGGAGCGGTGGATGCATAACGTCGAGCGAGTAGACGGAGGAGCGGTGGTGGTGGTGGTCGGAACATGAAGAGCGATAGGCAGCATCGGTACAAGCTCCGGACTCGAGTGTCCGTTGCAGATCAAGAGATTTTGAGGCCCCACGTGTTCAGATCGGCTGCTCGCCAAAACGCTCATGTCCGACCGCTCAGATTCGCCGCCGCCTGCACTCGATCCAAATACTCTCGCGCTTCTCACCCAGTTTATCGGAGAGAAGACAGCCCAGCAGCAGCGTTTCGATGCGCTCACAGAGGCAGCCGCGGCCGAGGACGCGCCGACTAAATACCCTTCTGTGGACGAATACCGCGCCACCTTTGCCGAAGATTGGCAATTGAGCCAATTCTGGTACACCACACCATTCGCAGAACGATTCGCTCAGCTATTACACGGGCTCTGCGACGAAAACACCTCCATCGCCTTCCTGTGCTGCCCCACCGCTTGGGTCGCGTTCCAGCACCTAAAGCCGCTGGACAACGCCAAGTTGCTCGAGGTTGATGGGAGGTTTGGCGTCCTGGCGCCGAGAAACTATATTCGCTACGATATGGAGGAACCGCTGGCCATCCCTGAGCACCTCACAAACTCTGTCGACATCGCCGTCGTGGATCCTCCGTTCCTGAACGAGGTGCGTTGGGATCTCTTGTTCGACGTCCCTCATGTCGACGTCTGTCGCAGTACACGAACGAGCACATTGTAACGACGCTGCGCAAAATTATGCGACCAAACGCGAAGCTGATCGTCCTCACATCGACCTCCGTCGAATCCATTCTCCAGCGATTATACGACACGCCGCCGTTGGGTCCGTTACGAAGGACAAAGGTTGAGGTGTTGCACGGGCAGCTGCGAAACGACTTCGGGTGTTGGGCCAACTGGGAGGGATCGGAGGAGCTCAAGTGTTGACTTTGTACGTGTAACTTACTAGCGACCCAGACGAAGCGGGCTTTTAAGCTCGTTGTGTGCATTTGATGGCCGCGGCATCAAAAATCCGGGTTGACTTGCCGGTTCCCCGGACCCCACGAAAGCGACTTTCCTTCTCCCGCCATGACCCCCAAAATCTACTCCTCGCCCTTTCCAGTCCCCGACCAGTCCATCGTCTCAAAATCCATCTTCACCCACCTCTTCGCGTCCACCTCGCCAGACAAAGTCGGCGCCTTCCCCGCATCGCTCAAAGCGTTCGTCGACGCGCCGTCCGGCGCGTACCTCACCCGCGCACAGCTCGCCCATCTCTCGCTCTCGTTTGCACATGGCCTGCGGAACCATCCAACGACATCCCGCTTTTCCAAACGCGGGGATGTGGTTATGATCTTCTCGCCAAATTGCCTTGCTTGGCCAGTCGTGGTGCGTTCTATTCCAGCGCGTCATGATATCTCGCTCATTCACTCACTCGTCTTGGTAGGTTTTTGGCGGTACGTCGCGTTTCCCATCTTGGATTTCCAATTTAAAGGATTTCAGCCGTCGCCGCCGGCCTGCGATGCACCCTCGCGAATAGCGCGTACACCGCCCATGAGTTGCTGCACCAGTACACCAACAGCGGCGCGCAGCTTATTGTCGCGTTTGAAGACGGGGTCAGCGTCGTCCGCCAGATGCTTGTTGACTTGAACGGGCTTTCGCAACGCGAGGCGGATGCGCGGATTATCGTTCTTGGGCGGGACCTGCGGTGGGCTGGCGGGCCATCTGCCAAGCTACATGCGGATGCAGCTGGGTTGTTGAAGATGGAGGAGTTATTTGGGCTGGGGAAGCTTGAGGGCGAGGAGAAGTTTGAGGGAGCGGCGGCGGGGGAGACGGTTTATCTATGTTATAGCTCTGGAACGACTGGGAAGCCCAAGGTTCGTCGTTTCACAGAATCTTCTTTATTTCGTCTCGAAGCTGAAAAATTGCGTTTTCCGTAGGGCGTAGAAACGACGCACCAGAACATGACTACTCTTCTGAACATCCTGCCACCCGCCTTCGCCGACCTCAAACCTGAGCGCGACGTAATGTTGGGAATCCTGCCTCTCTACCACATCTACGGTGTGTTCAAGACGCGTCTTTTAACGCGTCCTCATTACTCTTACCTCTAGGCGCCGCCAAATTGCTGCATTATCCGTTCTCTCGAGGCATCCCCGTGGTTCTGCAGACGCGTTTCGACCCGGTACAATTCTGTACGGCCGTGGAGCGCTACAAGATCACCATATGTTTGGTCGCACCGCCGGTTTTGGTTGTGCTTGCGCGGCATGAGGGTGTGTTTAGGACTTCGCCCACGCGTTCTACGCTGACATCGCTTTGAGCAGCGGTGGACAAGTACGATTTGTCGAGCTTGGAAATGCTCTACTCTGGCGCTGCGCCGCTGGGATTAGATCTTGTGAAAGCCGTGAGTTTATTCTGAACTTGTCCAGCGAATGCTGAGTCCTCTACTTACGCAGGTCAAAACAAGACTATTAGCTAGACGCAGGGGATCTTCGCGTCAGAATCTCGTCATTACGCAAGGTTCGTTTCCTTTGCGCTTCCCTGAACGTTGTCCAACGAGTATTATAGCATACGGCCTCACAGAAACATCCCCAACAACACATGTACTCCCTCTGCGCGATGCCGACCGCAAAGTCGGGAGCATTGGCCTTCTGCTCCCGACACTTGAAGCGCGTTTGGTACAAGACGAGGACGGCCGCGTCGATGTCGCCACGGGCCAGCCAGGCGAGCTGTGGGTGCGCGGCAAGACGATCATGAAGGGATACCTCAACAACCCCGCTGCGACCAAGGATGCGATTACGGCGGACGGGTGGTTCAAGACGGGGGACATTGCGGTCAGGGACAAGGAGGGATTTTACACGATTGTGGATCGGAGGAAGGAGTTGATCAAATAGTGGGTGAAGGAAAGAAAAGCCGTGGTGTGTACTGACGGGTTTTCTTAGCAAGGGATACCAGGTTCCTCCGGCGGAGCTCGAGGGTATTCTGCTCACACATCCTAATATTGCGGATGCAGCGGTGATTGCGCTCATGAGCGAGAAGGAGGCCACCGAGCTGCCGAGGTTTGCTCTCAACTCCTCCATAAAGCGTTTGATGTTGACCAGCTTCAGAGCGTATATCGTGCCTGCTGACGTCTCGAAAGTCGCGTCCAAGGCGGCATTCGAGCGCGAGGTTGCGAAATGGATGGAAACCAAGGTCGCGTATTACAAGCGACTGCGCGGCGGCGTTGTGATCATCGACCAGATTCCAAAGAGGTGTGTGGGTTTCATGACGGGAAACGACATGCTAAATTCGTGCAGTGGTGCGGGAAAGATACTACGACGCGAGTTGCGGGAACGGGCAAAGCAAGAGGCGGCAAGAGGAGAGTTATCATTAGAGGTCAAGGCCAAGCTATGAGTATCGACGACCGTCATATCCTGTTGGAATGCATGAGCATTGGTTCCAGAAACGGAGGATTTGGAGGGTCAGAGGTGTCAAGGTTTGGAGCTCGCCCCATGCAGAGCACGGGTATACACCATGAAGAAATTCAAAGGAAAATCCAATGCATCATAGAAAGAGGAAGAGGAATGAAGGGAGCTCACCTTGATACCACGAATCCAATGCGTTGGGGATGAACAATAAAGTTCAGGGAAGGAAAAAATTAAGGCCGTGTCGAATGAGAGTGAGCCCCATTGAGTTGAAGACGCCGCAAAGGGACCGTCGACAATCGCATAACTGTGTCTATGAGGAAGCTCTGCCCAACGTTGAGCGCAACGAACCCGGGCACCATGCTGCTCATATCTTCGCAGCGCGGGCCTTTTGTCGAGCCGTGCGTCGCGGTCGGGCAACGGAGTGGCTGGGACGGAGCACTAGCCAGCATATTCGCAGCAGCGCAAGTCATTCCCGCCGTCCTGGGCGACAACCGACGTACTTGGGGCCGGTCGCTTTCCGTGTGCGCTTCAGGACATGCTCCGAGACTCCGGGGACTTTCCCCACAGCAGAAGAAGAGAGGCTGAGCTCTCTGTGCGGGTGCTGCGACGGCGATTCTTCAGACGACACGGTGGTCGGAACCAAAAAAAAAGTTTGGAGCGTCACGCGCTTCTCGGCCATCAGCTTCGCGGCTGCACTGCAGTCGCTCCTTGTCCACTCCAGTCATGTCCTCATCCTCATCCAACGGCGGCACCAGCAGGCCAAAGGCCGCTTCGAGAGCAGTACGTAGCTTCCGTCTTCGCTGATACTGTCCTCATACTCGCAGGTCGTATTCGCAAATATTCCGACCCTCAAGGTTATAGAGCCGCCGAAGGGTACGCGCGTTCACAACTTCAGACTGCGCTGCAGCTGACCGACTCTTCCGCAGGCACCTTTTCGACGCGCAACGACCAGTGGTGTCTAACATACTGTGCGTCCGCCAGCCCTGTCTCCGACGTCAGCTTACACCCAAATAGGTTCGCAAAACGTCGCTGGGCGAATTAACAACCGCTCTCCCTGGTGTCGTTCGGTCTGCATTCGCAAAGTCTTCTCGCACGAAGTACGGAATATCGTGAATTTCAAGAACCACAAGGAGATCGGGGCAGATGGCAAGGCTCGCTATCCACTTCCGCCCGAGGGCCAGCCGATAAACCTGCCTCCGTATCTTGGCGGACGGCAAATAGAGGACCCAGAATACGGACGCAAGTCGCCTGGTGACGTCAAGTACTGGGACGAGGGCTGGTACCTGTGGAAGTCATCGAGCTTTATGGGCTCCCATGACACGATCTCGCGCCTACCGTTGAATCTTCCGACCCAGATGCGACAGGAAGCGTCGCGGAAGGATAAGCGGAGGGTGTGGCAAGAGTATCAGGATTTCCTGCGGTCTGGGAAGCCGCCAACGCCGGAGAACAAGTGGCTAGGCCCTGTGGTGCCTCCCAACGTTGGCCCGGATGCTTCGTGCGTGTTCTGCCATGCATCTCCAACGTGTACTGAACTGCTTTCTTTCAGATCAGAGGCGCTCCTTGTTCCCCTTCCCCTGGATACCGAGCCGCTGCTCGAGCCCATCTACCACCTTCTCCAACCCGCACAATATTCGTTACAGCTTCTGCAAGAGAACTGGAACGATGGATATTTCCGCAAGTTTGGGATACGAATGTGGGACAAGTCGCGGTCGGGCGAACCTTACGAGCTGGTTTCGCGAGCGTATAGCTTTGCGTATGACCAGTGGAAGAGCAAGGGCAAGACTGACGAGGACGAGAAGGAGAAGGAGGCTTAAGGTCATCCGTCGTTAGATGTTTGGCTGTTGCTTGGATCTATGTGGTTACTGTACGCGTATCTAATCGAGAACATGCTGGATAGTCCTCGGCCACGTGACCCGTGAGGGCATGATTTGTAACTCTTCCACCACCATTTAAGCCATTCGGCTCTTGCTCTCTTCCACCACCAACGACTCTCTTCACCACTTATTTCTCTCCTCCACCACCAATTCGCTTGTTACCACCATGAAGGGCCCAAATGCGCCGATAGAGATTAAGAGCGTGAAGCAATGGAACGAATCGCTGCGAGGCGCAACCGCCTGTGGCATGTCGGTCGCAGTCGACTTCCATGCCCAGTGGTGTGCCCCTTGTAAGGTATAATATCGAGACTCTACTCCGTTTAATCAACTAATCATCCAACTCCAGGTTATAGCACCGAAATTCCAGGATCTCGCCTCGGAATACCCTCAAACCGTCTTCCTACGCGTCGACGTAGACGAGCAGAAAGCCATCGCCGCCAAATACCAGATCTCCGCTATGCCGACGTTTCTGGCGTTCAAATCCGGGAAGGTGGTCGATATGTTGCGCGGTGCGGACCCGTATGGCTTGGCTGCCCTTGTATCCAAGAACTCGGGACCGAATCCACCTGTACCACCGCTCCCAGAAGCTGCTGAGGCGGAGAAGGTTGCGGGGAATGTGCGTATCCCGCGTCGTTGGTGTATTAAATAATTACTGACTTTAGATCGCAGGAGCTGTACAAAGATGGCAAGTATGCCGAGGCGATCGAGAAATACACCGCCGCACTCGCCATTGCTCCGACTTCTGCTGCATTATATGGTAATCGCTCAATCGCATACCTCAAATCAACACCACCCGACAACGAGCTCGCGCTCGCGGACGCGCAAAAGGCGACGGAGGTTGAGCCGAGATGGGGGAAGGGATACGTGCGTCTGGGAGAGGCGCTACAGGGTTTGGAGAGGGATGCAGAGGCGGTGAAGGCGTTTGAGCAAGCGATTGAGTTGTCGCAGGGTCTAGCGCAGACAGAGGCTAAGAAGAAGTTGCAAGCAGTGAAGGAGAAGCTGGGATGGCATTGAGGAAGGCCGGTGTGAGCTTTCGTAATTGCTTTCGGTCGTGTTGTACGGTAATGTTGTGTGAACTTTGAAAGCTCTTCGGTTTCTTCCTTGGGTCCAGATTCTACCGCCATCCTGCAAGCCCGACTTGTTTCGAGAGCATCACGGCTCAGACTCTTCAAACAATTCAACTAAAGCCAGAGTTATTCAACTTAAATTAGTTGGCACTCTGTTGTTACTGCGCTTCTCCAAGGCCTCTCGTAAGACCTGAATCCTTGCAATGAAGCCCACATTGGCCACTCTCCAAAACTGTCTCAACTGTCTTATTCAAGTTCTACAGCTCAGAGTGTCCTAATGGTTTCTTCAAGAGTCAAGATCCAAGGAACAGCTTCAATTCAATCTGGCGTCACTCCACCTAAAGCCTGAGCAACCTTACTGAGCTAAGGCATTGAACACCCATAGGCTAAGCTGTAGCCAGCCAAAGAGCACAGTTAGTACCTTATAGATGTCAGAATGTGAAGCCAAGCCAGGTAGCATAAAGGCCCGAGGGCCTGGTAGGAACCACCAGCTGCTGAGTGCAGGCTGGTAGCTTTTAGAATGGGCCTTTGGACAAACACTCCCAAGACCGATTTCCGGTCAGACTACAGGATGAGAGTTACAGCGATGGTCTTCTTCTTTCTTTCAGTCCCCATATATGATTAAATTTTGGTACTCAAATGTTTGTAATTTCATACCCCTGGACCTGTAGAGTTTGCAGAGCCTATACGTCAGTTACGATGTAGTGTATTAATAGGATATAGAACAGATGGTTCAAAGCGTTAAGAGCCTTTGAATGAGTTTCTGGACAAAAAAAAGCACTCAACAAGTGTTTCAAGGACTTCTCTAGGCCCAGAAGATGGTTCAAAATGACAACAGTGGGGTTCGAACCCACGCCCGCGAAGACTGGATTAAAGAAACCAGAAGGAATCCTAATTCCAGCGCCTTAACCACTCGGCCATGTTGCCAGCATGTCTACCTGGATTCCCTGGCTCAATGCCTTCCCAGAGATACCAAAATCATCTCATACGGACCAGTATATGAGGTTCTGCACTGGATTCTTTGGCAACACTTTCTTACCACTATTAGAGGGTTTGCGATGCAGCCATTGAAAATTCTAATGACTTGTTAAATCATGGATTTCTCTGCAAGAAATGGTCCGATTATCTCCAAAATTTGAGGATGTATTCCAGGCAGGACCTCACACACATGTGCGAAATTTGATATAAATCCGTACATCACTTGTGAAGATCACAAGCCATTGAATGGCTTCAATAGCTACATTGCAAACCCTCTATTAAAGGTTCTGTGAGGAGAAATTGGTGAAAAGACCCGCTTCATCGGCTCTAAGGCGTCTCCGGTAACCTTTCTGCGGAATTTGAGAGATATCGGAAGAGCCGGAGCCGAGATCTTGCGGCGCGACTGAACGGTAGTCTCGATTCCAGACGTCCGAAGGGCGGCGGCGCTCGCTGCGCTCGCGCAGCGGGCGGAACAGCACTTTGACAGTGCCGGGGCACAAAACTGATGGGAGAGTGATGGAAAAAGCCGCCCTATAACGTCTGGTGTAATTCGATCAGCAACAGTGGGATGGGTCAGTGACAGGCGTGGGTGCCTGTGCTCCGCGGGCTTGTAGCGGCCAAGACGAGGTCTACGCAGGTCCGGGCATGCTGGAATCTAGTGCATATTGTGCAAGAAAGCTTTTGACGCGTGCCTCTCAGCTTTGGAACCAAAAAAACGCGTATTTTGTGCACTAAATGGACGATCAAAGCAGATTTATTGATTTCGGAAGAACCGGTCCAGTTTAAAAGTTATTTATGATATTTTTGCGATCCAGAGGTTCAGATAACATGGCCCAATTGATTCCGATAGTCTCAGAGTGCATCCTGCAGCTCGATGGCTCAAAACACCTAAATCTCTGCATAGAAACGCAAAGTTCTGTCGATCTCTATCACCCACCCCACCGCTGTCAAGCAAATTGCACCAGATCTTCTAGGGCTGAGTTTTGCGACGTGATGGGTGATGGAACATCCCCGCATCACGTCCGGCAGCCCGCGGAAGATCTGGGACCGAGATTACTGAACGGAAGACTTGCACGTGACCGTTATCTCACTCCAAGCGTCACGCTGGGTGAACAGGTATGGCTGAGCACTTCATTGCCGTTGTCAATGCTTGCTCGTCCCCCATTATAGATCGGTAGCGGCGCAAGCGCCAGTCCCCGACTCGGACAAATAAAGCAAAGGAGGTCTAAAGCAACAGCAAAAGAGCAGCATATGCCTTTGAGCCAGTGGAATAGAGTATTGCATGGATGATAGGGCCAAGGCTGTTGGTCCACCTGATAATTATAAACAAATGGTCCTGTGCAAGGTAAGCATCATATATCTTTACGGGGTGGTTATATTTTATACCTTCCAGCACAGGCAGTGTCCCTCCCGGATAACTACAAGGAGCATTATGCTGATTTGCGGCCTGTGGGCATAGAAAAAAAAAAAAAGAGAGAGCTCTATCAGTTTAATATGCTAGGCTCGCAGATCAGCTGTGTTAATTCAAAGGATTTTTGAGTTACAGACCATGTGGTAAGACTGCACGGGGACACAATTAGAGATGGGCACGTTCAGTTTGGGAAATTGGTTCGAACCCGAACTGGACCGAACCGAACGTGCGTTCAGGTTCAAAGTTCGGCATGAGAGCCAAACTTGAACTGAAGTTCAGGTTCAGGTTCTCTCTGATCCCGCCTCTTGCTGAACATGTTCCAAACATGTTCAAACCTGAACGCTGGAAACTCTGGGCCGGGCTATTAAATCACATTAGATTGCCGGATATGCCATATTTGGATGCTTTCACAGGCCATGATGTCCGGCAACAGCATCTCCGCGGCCTTGCAGCTGTCTGCTGACGGCTGAATTGGGCCAGGGAACGTCTGGTACGTACTGCAGGCGGCGGCTCGGGCTGTCCCAGGCTTTCAAGAACCACCAACAAGGCTCCGCTGATACCATCCAAGCCTCGAGGCAGGATGGCAGAGCGTAAGGACAGAGATGAAAGGTGCTGCATGTCATAAATTAGGATAAAAACCACTCCTTCACGCACTTAATATGTACATCAGTGATGCATCACGGGTTCGGAGTTTGAACACGTTCCGAACCCGAACCAACCCGCTCCGAACCTGAACCCAAGTTTAGGTTGGGGGTTCGGCCTGAGAGCCGAACCTGAAAGTTCAGGTTCGAGTTCACAAAAAAAACGGCCCGAACTCATACTGAACCGAACCTGCCCATCTCTAGACACAATATTGAGGATGGCGGCCAAAAGCTTGACTATGTTCTTGTCAGTTAAGATCCTCTTACTAGTAGCGTGTTTGGCAGTTGGCAAGATCTTGTCAACTTTTGCCCATGTCATAATGGCCTCGCAAGTGACAGTTAAGCTCTGTTTTAGGTAGAGGAAAGAAAATACATCTTGTAATTCTTCTCGTTGCTATTTAGTTAGTGGAGTAGTTTGCTTCTTGGCAAGCTACACAATTTAGCAAATCTTTGAATATCAGCAGCAAGAGACAAACCATGATGCATATGGCTCCCAAAAGATTTACTGTGATATTCCAGGACCAGGTGTTGACGGTTGCACCATTGATATCAGAGTGGCTGTGCGTTGCGTAGAACCAGAGGAAAAAATTGATATGTTCAAGCTCAGGGAACGGGGCACCCTTGATGAAGGTCTGTTGCAAAGTAGCTTCATCCTGCAATATGATGCTAGCCAGAGGCACTCAATGGTCTTCAGACAACTGCCATTGGACATTGTATGGATAGCAGAGGAATATTCTTCAAACTTAGACGCAGCAACTTCATGGTTGACCCAACACCCAATACCATTGTAACATCATCTGGAATACAGTCCCTCCTCAGGAATGGACCTCACTGAGTCAGCTCAACTAGCTAGTCATGGTAACTCAGCATTCTCACATCTGGCTGCCAAGAGATCTAGATGAGATCTAGCATGTAACAGAGTGCGGAAAGATTGCCAGCAGCGCCGAAGGGCCCTTAAATAGTTGCTACCTGTCAGGAGGTCTTAGAGTTTCTTCCTTTTAACTCCTCCCTGTCTAGCACTGCCTCCTGTTAGAGGTTGCCCTTATAGGGATGCGTTGATGATGTTGCCATAGTGTGTCTGTATTTTCTGGTTGTAGTCCATACAAGGAGCGACAGAAGTGCTATGTTGGGATGCAGGACGGGTGCAAGTCTCTTGGCTGCATGCAGGCCTGGGGCAATAAGAGGGAGCAGCCGACAATATAAAACAGGGTAAAACTTGATTGACTTCAGTGGACACATTGCCTGGGATCACCTCCAAATCCAATTTCCTCTGTAGCCCCAACTTGAGCACCAACAGAACAAAGCTATTCTATTTGTCCAAGCCCTCTTCCGTTTGCCACTTTGCTGACCACGCTACCTGCTCTTC
Organism: Mycena chlorophos; assembly: GCA_014461115.1. Taxonomy (NCBI): domain Eukaryota; kingdom Fungi; phylum Basidiomycota; class Agaricomycetes; order Agaricales; family Mycenaceae; genus Mycena; species Mycena chlorophos. The sequence goes on from JACAZE010000015.1 coordinate 664,562, forward strand.
CTCGTTCACTCTCTGCCAGGCATCCCATCCACCAATCTCACAAATTAAGGCATCCTCCTATTCCTCTTCCTCCTCTTCGTCCTTCTCCGTCTTTGGCTTCAGCTTTGGGATAATTCATGGTCACAGAATGCTACACTATTTAGGTTTTCTTGAAGGTCTCTATAATCTGGCCAAGTTTATTTGAATAACTTACCTTGTTGTTTTCAACTCTTTGCAAGCATTTTCCAATCTGTGGCCAACCTATAAACCTTCAAACTCAACATACATATAGGGCAGTTCCAAGCTAGGCCTGTTCTAGACCTCTAGTTCAGTGTCAAGATCAAGTAAGATAAGATAAGGTAAAGTAAGAGATACAGTAAAATAAGAGGTAAGGTTGAGTAGACTAAGGTCTGGTATGAGGTAAGAGGTAAGATACAGTAAAAGGTAAAGTGAAGTAAGAGGTAAGGTAGGACAACAGGTAACATGAGAGGTAAGGTAAGACAAGAGGTAGTCCTCTAGTAGTTGATCTCGCCTAGGTGAGAACCCAATTCGGAAAGGCTTGGCATGCACCGCCATCCGCCCAAAAAGGAAGCCAATTGAGTTCGATGACAGCGAGCCACTGCGAGCGTCAGTGTCGCGCCGCCGACTCGCGTTTGTTTGCGCCCGGCCTGCCTAGGCCAGCAATGGGACCGGCAGAAGAAGCAGAGTTCAAAGACAGACCTTGTACAGACCTCATCACCCGTGAGGGTCATCTGAGAAAAGTAAGCTCTGAGAGCAAATGCGGCGGCGGCGGTGTTCGATATGCGGCGCGCAACCGCTCATGCTTAGAAGAGAGGCGAGCAACTTGCAAAAGGCGAGGCTCAAGACGCTTGACGTTGACGGTCAGTAATGATGACCAACTCAATTGATTTCCTTTTTGGGCGGATGGCGGTGCACGCCAAGCCTTTCCGACTGGGTTCCCGCCTAGGCGAGACGTTCTGCTGACAGACTCTATACTAAGTCTCCCTTGCTTGCCAAGGTAAGACGCAGTATTGAGTCTGTGCAAGAGACTAGACAAGAGGTAAGATGTGGTAAGAGGTAAGATGTGGTAAGGGATAAGATGTGGTAAGAGGTAAGGTAGGATAACAGGTACAGTAGGATAACTGTGAGATCAGGCCCACGAGCTTGCGAGTGAGCCTGATTGGAAGGCAAGGTAGCAGAGTGGAGGCTGATATGTGACATGTCACCCATCACTGGCAGCCTCTATGTCTGGGAGCTTGCTAGCTCTGTTTTTGTGCTTGCAACTTTCATCTTTGTGACCTGTGTGACAATCTCACCCCTGCCCTGGGGTCATCTGCTAAAATTTTCATTTTGGGAAAGTAGTCACATATGTGACATATGTCCATTTTGGAAAATAGGTTTTTGGGCACAAAATCCATCTAGGCCATCACTGGATCATTCAAAGCTATGGAGGCTCAATGTAAGCGCAATCACTCAGTTGGAAAACCAACAAATTTACACGCGAGGCCCTCTGGGCAAGCCCAGGGATTTTCACACAATACTGAGTGCAGTAGCTGGAAGCAGAAACACAAGAATAGACTCAGCAACCGCACGTATGTTGTCGCCTCTTCTCTCTATCTTTGCTCCTCCGGTGTGTGCTGCAATATGCTCTATACCACCTTTATACTCATGTATGGGGTAGGCCTCAGTTATCTCGGTTCCAACTTGGACTGTCCTTCTACCTTGCGGTCTGCCCAGTCCCGACTTTGTGGCCTCAGATTTGCATGTCATCGCCATGGATACCACTGCTGCATTGCGGCCACTCCTCAGCTATCAACCACGCCCTGAGGAATTACCCTGCCTAATTCGCACTGCTATTGCCCGTAGCGCGGCTGAGGCTGTCGTGCGCGTCTTTATCCATGTCATGATCCGCAGTGCTGCCCTCATTGATGATTCCCGCTTGATGCGCAAAACTTTGGCTACTTTGGACGCCAGCGGCAGTCCCCCGGCAGTTACCGCATTCAACGTCCCTGATCGCGCACGCCGGCTACTGGAGGTCGTCCGTTCAATCCCAAAGTGAGTTTTTGCTTCCTTTTTTTTGAATGCCTGCTCATGCATTTCCCAGATTTCCAGGAGACCTGTGGGATCTTGCATTTCTATAGGTTCTTCCAGGTCTGTAGGATCCATCTGGTAGATCAGAACCTGTAGGATCCATTTGTAGAAGCTCGTCCTCAGACATCACGTCCTCCAGCGATATCTTATAACTTGCCGCCTTTTGCATAGAACGCGGAGGAGTCATCGTTTTTGTGAAGTGACCAGAGATCACGTGATCTTTGGATGTCTTCCGCAACCTACGACAAACTTGATCTTCCCTACTTACTGGAAGAGACTAAGGGTGAGGGCCAACCCATTTGTGACTCTGACGACTTTACACTTTTCAGGCCTCAGAACATTGTCAACCCATGGGCGATCATGCTGCAGTTGGCTACTGCCGCTGACAAAGGAAGGGATTTTGCTCAACGCAGATTTACGGTGGAGGGCTCTGCCTTCGTGGTCCACGATGATGGTACACACGAATCCGAGCGCTACTACCGTGTTCATATGGTGATTCTCGGCCCTCAGTTGCACTATCAGGGATGGAAATGTGGACAAGTATGCCACATTTTTTTTTCTTGCTGGCTTAAACAGCTGACAGATGCTGAGCTGGTGGAAGACATAGAGAAGGTGTGTTTCTTGTCTACTACTAAACATTCATCTCATCCTCACACCAAGATGATGGTCCTAGTCGTTGTGCTCGAGTATTCGATGCAGTGTATCGAGTCGCAAAAGCAACGGAGCAAGATCCGTTGCCTACCTCTCATCAAGCAGTTTGTTCAGCCGCAGGAGAGCAAACACAAGGCACTCAAGAAGAGTCAGATGGCCAAAAAGAGCAGGAGCAAGGCACTTTCTACCAAACAGCATTCCAAGCCACAGTAGTCTATTACATGTCTTGTTGTGCTAACAATTTGTCCGCTTAGTTGTGTGTCTTGCGTGACACAGCCGGTACTGGGTGAAGAGCGTCGGACCATTTAATATGGTCACATGACAGGTGTCAACAAGCTCGCGTCGCGTTGTTCAACAACGCACTACATGCTGAATTCAGCACAGTATTACAGGCTGGCTGGTATATAAGGGCCAGCACTTCATTTGATTTTCCCACTCCCTGGAGAGTGCCCCTACAAATGGGAGGGCAGTGTGCGGACATAATCACCACAAGGGTTCGGTCCTGGTTACAACAGCACGCTTGTGCAGGCACACGCTCGACCCACCGACATGCCTCCAATATGCCTCCAACACATGTCAGCATCCTCCAACACTGTCTCACACATGCCACCATGCATCCAGCTCGAACTCCATGCAACCACCGACCATCTTAAAACACTGCACCTCATCTCACAATCGACGGCCGCCTCTTCCGACTGAGACTCAATGTCGCAGTCTATAGATAGTTTTAAATATATCTTTTAGATACCAATGCTACTTAGTGTGGGTCGCCTCTCGTAGCAACCCAGACCCTCTTGCAGCCCATGCACTCAGCTCTGCAGGCAAATCCCCGGGCTTCTCTACAGGGCAATGCGCGGAAATTCATGGGTTTCTCACATCAGTGATCCTGAGTAATCATGCTTATATTTAGCAGCTCCTGGCCTTGGCTGCCCTTGATGATCCAGTAATGGCCTGGAGGAAAATTTCGCGTTTTTGCACTGTGACTGGTGGATATTTGTGACATTTGTCACCAATTACCCAAAATGAAAAAATGTTATAGATGTTCCAATTGTGACACTCCGTGACAATTTTTCCAAAATTGAAACTTTCTTCAGATGGCTTTGGGAATGTGTGACATTATCATGGATGTCACAGAAACAAAAGTTGTAGTCCTCGTTGAGCTGTACAATGTTTCTCAATTGACTTTGGCCTGGTTCCTATCTGCTATTATGCAAAATGCCAAATACTGCTGTAAAAAGTGAAATGTAGCTGGCTCTTGCCAGCCTCTTGGCCGTTTAAAATGAAGCACATACTAACAGGTAGGAATAAGCTGCCTGAACAAGATGAACCTCCTGTTATGAGCTTAGGACAAGCCCTTGTAAAGATATCCTGCATTTACTGATTTGGCTCTATACAACTATAAGATCCCTTGCTCATATCTGACGGGCAGCTAAGACCAAGTGAAGGGACACCCTAGGAGACCATTATAGTAAAGTCTCAGAGCATTTTGTGCATAATTGAGCTCACAGTGGGCAAATCAATTCCAAAGTTTATGCATGATCTCACTGATTTGTCTATAAAGCAGGATCTGTTATATGAATCTACTTGCTTGTGGGCTCATACTGTTTACATAGATAATGATGCGCATAGAAAATGAGTGATTGTGCTATGTGTGTGAGCCACAAATACAAACAAATAAATTCCAATATGCGGGTGAGTTCAGGAATTTGTACCGCAGGAAACGGCAAACGAAGACAGATACTCCACTGACTACATAACGAAGCTAATACTAAACTATTGAGGTAGCTTTCAAATGTACAAAGTAATGAAGTATGTAATTTTTTGGGTTGTTTGAAGGAGCAGAAGGCTCAACTTCTTAGCACTAGTACTCGTTCTTGCACTCGTTAACTCGTTCTTGCACTAGCTAACTCGCACTCACACTTGCACTCACACTCGCACTAGAGGAAATCCCAAGCCGAATAGAAAGTGTAACCTTGTTGAGTTCACTGCTGCCTGAACTTAGGGGTGTTCACTGTTCTTTTACTACAAAATACAAGCTTTTTATATACTACTAAGAATAAATATCTAATCATGTGATGATTTGCAACAATAAATCTAGTAAATCCTAACTTGGGAATTGTTGAAACAATCCAGGTCATTTGTAGGCGTACCAGAACCGCTCGGAACTGTGTGGCTGTGCAATAGAAGCACCTGGAACACTTCCATGGGCTGCATTGATGAACTGTTGAACCTAAAAAGCCATATTTGGGCCATCAGTAAGCAAACTCGGGCACATTTGTAATGTTTTTGAGTTAATTCTAGTCATACGGAGTCATCCGGAGTCGTACAGACCATGACTCAGTCATCCGGAACCTTCTCCCACTCAATTGGAGTCAGTATAAGTCTTGCTTTGTAATATTTCTAGAATAAAAGCTCTATGGCTGTGCGTTGTTCTAGAATATTCTTAGAACAAAGCATTATTGATCTAGGCCTGTCTAGCCGCTCGTTGGGTCTAGAACATGATGATCAGATCATCACTGATGTATATTATTCGGATTTAAAGTGTATTCATGTGCAGCTATGAAACACAAATATATTGTATTTATTGAAAGATTTCTGGCGTGCTCAGTTTGCATGCTCATCATCTCCCCGTTTCATAAATCTTGACCGTCCGCGGTCAATATCTGCACAAGTTTGGCTACATTTTTCACCATCCAGTTACATTTTTCACCTGGCATGAGTTCCTACATTTTTCAGACCTCATGGATACACTTTTGGCCCAAGTTAAATTTTCTGTGAGCCATACTCAAGTTTTTGAGTAACCACACCAATATGTCTTTTTCACCAGTTCCTATATGTAGGTTCCTTTGTTCCAGTCTCTAGTTCAATCCTTACTGTAGCCAATTCATTTTCTATGAATGGTCTTGAGAAAAACTCAAAATTTGCGGCCAGTAATTTATTTCAGCTCAATGTCTCCACATTTGATCGCATCATCAATCGCTGATGATTGCATCATTTTCGCCTCGACTCCTGCTGCAAGATGACACCAAGATCTTGTCTATCGGGCCATTATCCACTGAGATACGGGCTTTAGATCCCATATCTAGTCTTATCTTGTCTTATCTAGTCTAATCTTATCCGGATCTTTGTGCCGAATCCATCCGCCGTCCGTTTTCGACGAAATCGCTTATGTAAGCACTTCTTTCTTGCTCTCGACGACCACCTCCGCCGGTCTCAAATGAAATCTCCTGTATCTATTGACTCCGCGCTGTGCCTGTCGACACCCATCGGCTTCCTAGCTTCCATCTGTCGATGCCACAGCTGTGCGGCGCTGTCTCGGCCATTCCCGCGGCTTCAAACCCATTGCCGCCGTCTTTCCTCTGGCTGTCCTGATCGTGTTTCTACATGTCGGGCTCTGTTTTCTCGGCAACTAACAGCCAGCTGTCCACTCTAGGGTGTGTCTCCCTGCTGTATTTGCCCCGGGCTGTGCTATTGCTCTCGGGATGACACCACTCGCCGCTCTGCTGCTGTTTCTTGTTCTCGGGCCCAAGTTACTCACTTGGGCTGTTCCCTTGACGGTTCTCCGCGCTTTGACTGTGTATCTCGGGTGCGCTGCATGATGCAGACTGCATCTGGGATGCACAGTTCATTTCCGGTTGCCTAAGCCAGTGTTTGGTGGTCAAATGGCAACGGCTTCGTGTGTTTGCTATTTGGACCACTGTACTGGTTCGTTCTTGCTAGTATTCAACGCCATCTCGTGCGTTCTAGCCTGTGTGTGCCGCAAAACTGGATGCCAAGTTGCCTGATTGGTATGTTCTCTTTTCGTGCTTGCTAGGTTTCTCCTGCTGATCTCTTGCCTTAGATCGCTCTGGGCATCTGTTCCATGCATGCACCCGAGGCTGCGGCTCATTTTGGGCATCAAAATCCGATTATTGGTGAGTTTTTGAAATTTTCTTCGTGCTTCTTCATGCGCTGACCATGTGCAGCTCCCCACTCCCCGTTTCATCGATCGTAGCCGTCCGCGGCTATTGCTGCATGGGTCTGGTATAAAGGCAAGGTGCAGTCCCTGCTGTTCTTCGTCGCCATCGTCGCTGTGCCCTCACCAGCAACGCCGATGTCCGCCACTTACTCCCGCAACGCTCCTGCTCACTTCTCGGCTGCTGCGGCCACTCCCAGTCGCTCCCGCCTCATCCACGACTCTCGCTCGTCGAGGTACCCGGCCAGCTCATCGACAAGGCTCGGGCTTGCATCGATTTTGTTCGCCTCGCGTTCCGGGCGGCGGCGGAATTTATGTATCAAGTACTTGTCCACTGCCTCACATTCTTCGTGCGTGCCCCCCCTTTTTTGAGCATGTATTTTCGTCTAATTCATTGTCTTTTAGGTCACCCTCGGTCCTTATGCGCACATCGTCTCGTTTTACCACGAAATCGTCGATGGGTTCCGCGATCTCCTTGTCAAGGCGGACCAGATCCCTCGCTTCGTTGGCGAGAGCCTGCTCATCGAGGCTCACAATATTTTCGACGAGCTGTACTTCTTCGCTGGTGCTGGTCCTCGCGGTTCCCCTCGCCCTCGTCCTCCGTCTGTTGGTCGCTCCCGCCTTTTCCGCAATGCACAGGCTGCGGCGCGTCGTTCCCTGGCTCACGGGCTCACCGGGTACGTCTGCAGCTTCGTCTAACTCTTCATTTTGCTGGTGACTAACTCCATACTCGCCTCACAGGCATTCCCCGTCGTTCCTGCGCCTTATTTGCCCGGCCCCGGTGCTCACGATGTTCGCCGCTTGCTCAATTATGCGGATGTGGAAATGCCGCCGGCACCTGCTCCATCGTCGTCGTCGGCCTCTACCTCGCCTCCGCCTCTCATCACGGCCTCCAACTCGTCGCAGTCGGCAATCTCTTCCTCCAACCATGGTGAGGACATCCGGATGGCCGACGTTGCTTTCATTAACCAGGTAAGCAGCCCGCGCTGGTTTCTACCTCACTATCCTGGCTTCGCTCCTCAAAGCCATCTTGGATCGAACACTGATGTGGATTAATTTACTGCAGCCCCTCTCGACGCTGGCTAATGTTGCATCGGCTGCTGCATCGGGCGCCTGTTCCTGCGCCGAGTCCCGCTTCGGTCGCTGTTCCTCCTCCGGGTGAGTTAAAATCCTACTCCAATGCTGACGCTGTTCTAACTTGTTTCATAGTCTCGGTAAGCCCGTCTTCGAGCCCCGAGCTGCCCCAACTTATGGCGGACCTCAGTCTGCCACCTCGGTCGCTCAGTCCACTCGTGCACGCTATCATCCTCCACTGTACTCGCTCGCTAATTATTTTCCTTGCAGCCGCTGTCGTTGGTGGAGCTCCCCTCGCCACAGGTGGTCCCGTCGCTGCTCCTGCGCATGCTGCCGGTGCAATGGGCTCCATCGGCGTCCAAGTCTCTCGTCGCACGCGGTCGCGCCCGGCGCCTCTGGATGTATGTACTCTATTTCTTTCTGCGCCTGCGTTGTCCTAATTTCTTTTGCAGCTGGCGAAGCTCCCCGTCCCAAGCGGAAATATACGAAGAAGTCAGCCGCCGAGCGTGCCTCGGACAAGCTCTCAGCTCGGCTTGGTGCGCGGTTTGGCGATGAGCCTCACACCGGGCCCTCGTCCTCCAACACCGTGCGTGCATTATTCATGTTTCGATTTCGTTGTTCACTCATGCATTATTATAGCCTGCCTGAGCGTTGCGAACACTGTTCTAGCACCCCGCACACTCCATCCCTGTGCTAGGTGCGCTCAGCGTTCACCGTTTTTATCATCCAAGTACTCGGTTCCCTGCATCGGACACCTCGCGGACTGTTTTAGCGATACGCACTTGCTTTCGTGCACAGTTGTACTTGTACAGGCCATGTCTCCCTTCGGGCCCTCCTCTTTCGTTTACTATGCACCTCTTTTACGACACTCATGATTAATTTGTGTACCACCACCACCACCGTCGTCTTAGCCTTTCTCTGCCTAGATACCTTAGCTAAATTTTTGCTATGGCTTCTAGTGAGCTGGACAGTTGTAGATACCAAGTAGTACACTTGTATTGGTTTCTGCAGTCAATATACTGCTCATGCTTTTGTATTTTGGTCTGCGTTCTTAGTTCTTAAAGACCTTCGGGGCCCAGTTGGCTCCGCTAAGTCAATCTCGGGCTCAGACTCAATATCTGACTCTGTGGACTTGTCGTCGTCTGTCTCTGAGTCCGAATCCTCAGGTCGAACACGACTTTCATTGCGATCAGGGTGATCATCAATTGGATCAATTTTTGATGATGGCCGGAGAGAAATATTTTTGAATTGCAAGTCCTTTCCATTGTACTCAGACTCGACGTCTAATTCATCATTCTCGTCAATCAACTCTGCAAGTTTCTCTTTCGAAACATCTATTAAGTCTTGAACTCGTTTTCCGAGGCTAAGTCGGTGTCTTGCTGCATATGGTATAACTCGGAATCTGGCAACTTTGCCATGGAAAAGTGCTCCGTTCATTTCTGCGATAATGTACGAGCCACCTTTATTACGTGCGATGACCACCATGGGTCCGTTCCAGCGATTTTGATTTCGCGAACTCAGCGATCCTTCCGCAACTGTATCGCGGACTAATACTAAGTCTCCTGGCTCAAATTCCTGAGTCGAAATTACGTGTTTATATTTCTCTGCATAAGTTGCAGCATCTTTGCGTTTCCACTCTGCGACTCGTTTTCGCATTCCTTGAATGTGATAGGTATGTTTAGCTAATGCCTGCGCTCGGTATCCGACCAACTCGTCCGTAGTTAGGATTCGGTCTGGGTACTCGACCAGCCAAGTAGCTTCTTCTAAGTCTAGAGGTAGAACAGGGTGTGCTCCGCACACTGCAAAATATGGCGAACAGCCAAGTCCTCGTCGAATCGTAATTCGGTCTGCCCACAAGACTTGAGGTAAGAACCAAAACCATTTCTTTAAGTCACCCCCAGTAGCTTTACTTAGTGACTGGCGTATATCCCAGTGGCCGCGTTCAATTATTCCATTTGCCTTGGAATTGTATGCAGATACTTGAATGCCAACAATTCCGTACTTGGACTTCAACCATTCAAGTGCTGCTATAAATGGAGTTCCATTATCTGAAACTATCCAGGATGGGCATCCCCAGCGACATATTATATCTTCAAGCAGAAATCTTCCTATTGTCTCTGCATTCTGTTTACGAAGGCCTCTGCCTTCCAAGTATCTAGATAATGCACATCTAGCATCAACTATATAGGAGCAGCCATTAGAGGTCTCGCTCATATGCATTACATCTGTATGTATTTTCTGAAAAATACTTGGTGTTGCGGTTACAACTGGTGGACTTTTAATTAATGCTTGTTTGCGCACTTGGCACAAGTGGCAGGTTTTAATGTACCATTTTACATCCTGTTCCAAGTCTGGCCACCAGAACCTTATTTCAATCATGGACTTGGTTGCAAAGACACCTTTATGTCCTAATGAATCATGTGCTGCACGCATCATGAACATTCGATGGTCTTTCTCAACAAACAATTTATGCATTGAGTTGTCTCCACGTCGATAGAGTTTTCCGTCACTGCTCATGAAAAAGTGTCTAGCATATTTCATGAACCTTTTATACTTCAAGTTCTCTTTCAAGCCAATGCCCATAGGACGCCTGAGCGGGTCTTTTAACCAGTGTTGAACAACTTTAATTTTCTTGTCTTGTTCAATTGCGCTCTCGCTTCCGGTGTGACTCGTCATAAGGCTCCCGTTGCTGGGCTTGGTCTCTAAGCTCCAATTTTGGTAACAAACCATTTTCTGGCTTCTGATAGATATAAGAGGGCATTGTTAATCCTTCTCCCTTGTACACAGACTGTACAAAATCAGATACAATTTGCTCTTGTTTTTGAGCCATTTCGCACTCATTCACAAAGTCTGCAACATTTGCTGCTGCCCCTTCAATTGTTTGAAAGTATCCACCTCTGTCATCTATATCATCTTTGAAGGTATCAAACTCTAACGGCTGCTCCGAAAAGTAATCCCAGTCAGGATGGTCTTCCTGGAGGCTTGCTATCCTCAAGTTCGTCTTCGTCTGGGAACCACTCTTCGTCTCCCGATTGCCATTCTCTGCGCGAAAGTCCATCAACAGGGAAAGAGCTGCCCTTTACATGCTTCAATGTGAACTGGAACATGAGAATCTGCTCAATCCATCGATTAATTGTTGCATTAGGACCCATCCCAGGATTGTTTAGCATCCCTTTAATATATAGCGCATCGGTTTCAACCACAAGTCGTCGACATCCAAGTAACCAGTATTGCATAGCTTCAAGTGCACGTTTCAAGCCATACAATTCTCTCTTTGGTTGTGAGAACCGTGCTTCACGCTCGGTTCAGGGTTATTGATGCAAATTTTGCATAATACTTGATTTTCTTGTCATACGGGTCGCACTGATAAATCATGAATGCCAATGGCCATCCAAGATGTATCTACTGCCAGCACAATGTCAGAATCCCAATCATAATTAAGTGGCTTCAAACAAGGTGCTACTGCAATAGCTTCTTTTAAGTCGTTTCATTGCCAACTCTTGCTCTTTGCCCCACTGGAATGCTTCATCACCTCGTGTTAGTTTTTGGATTGGTCTTGACAGAATCCCATAGTCTTTGATAAACATTCTCATAACTCCAACTGTACCGAAGAAATTTTCGTACATCTGATACGTCTTTCAATGGTCCCCATCTCAGGATTACTCCAACACGATCTGTATCCGGTTTTCGTCCTTCAAATGAACATAAGTGTCCAACAACATGAAACTCTCCTGCGCATAGTATTGACTTTGCTCCTGATATTGTTCCTCCACTATACTTAATGCGCTGAATAATTCTATTAATATTTTCCAGATGTTCCCAGACAAATCGCCGTATACCAGGATTTTCTTTAATTGTCTCATAGCTACCATCTGCTAACTTGGTATCTAGAACCTGGTCCTCTAACCGGAATATCATCTATATACGGTACTGTTACATGTGGTATTTCATCTTGTAAAATATATGTAACATCATCATGGAAAATTGGCACAGAGTTTGTCCAACCCATTGGCAACTTTACTAAACGCATTGCACCAAATGGTGTCTGAAAGGTAGTGAAATCTCTTGAGCCTTCAGCAATGTCTCTCTGATCATATCCAGAATATAAGTCTAAACATCCACCACATGCTCGTCCAGCAAAGTGATTTGCCAATTCTTCCGTTGCTGGAGGAATACCTGAGTGCGCAATTGTAACTGCATTCAAAGGTTCCAATGCATGTACAAGTCTAATGCTTTTGCCATCCTTCTTTACTACACCAAAGAACTTGCTTCGGTATGCAGCATTAGAGGGCTCATAAACTCCAGCTTCAATTTTCTTCTTAATGACTTTCATGAATTCCTCTAACTGTCCTCTAGGAATTGGAATACTTTTCTCAACCCATGTTTCATGTTCAACTAATGGAAACTCTACTGGAGGGAAGAAATCATGCCGAAAGCTTCCTCGCTCTGAGTCATTCCATGCAAATGCATCATTCTGGTTCATCATTAATTGATGCAACAATTTTTGTTCCTCTGGCTGTAGGAATTCCTTTCCATGTAGCGCTTCAACAATATTCTTGCGCTCTTGTGTATATCTCCCTGTTGGAGTGAAGTCTGGTGGCCTAGGGTTTAACTTGGGCATTCCTTCAAGAGGGTTGCCAGTAATTTGGCGTTTAATCCTATACTGCTCTGGTAGCTCAGTATAGACTGGTCTAACCTTGAGTCCAACTGGCTTATATTTCTTGCCAGCAAATACAGATACAGACTTCTCAGATAATTCTTTGTCTGCATACTTCTGCGCTCTTGGCGGCGAAATTTCGTCTGCTGATTGACAGCATACACAGCGCACATTTCCATTTAGTACATGTGCAGTCTTTTCAGTTGTACCTGGGGTGTTTACATGTCCCCGTTTCTTAACTGCGTTCCAAGTGAAGACTTCAAATGTCTTTCCATTCTTTGGCTTTGGCACTATTGGTCTTGTGCAAAATTCATTTAACAATACTGAGGCTGACTTATCACTTTGCATTTGCTTGCAATCTTGTGAAGCACTCAAGTATGCTTCCTTAACCTCTGTAGGTGTAAATTTGTGTTTCCTAGGTCGGAATATTCCTGAGATTTTGAATCCCATTTCTTTGTCTGGTTCAACTTGAACTGCAAGCTCTTCTCCATCTTGATTGTTCAAGAATTCATCGAAGAGCGACGAAAACCCTTCTTGTGCTGAGGCAGGGCATCTTCATCTGATACTGATTCAACAGTTGCCTTTGGTAATTTTGACTTTGGCTTCTGGTCACTCATGCGGTCATATGTTTGAATAGTCCACACTTTCCCAGTATTTGGGTCAGTCAAAGTCAAACTTTGTCCCTCCTTTGAATTCAATACTTGACTTCTTGTAAGTGTATCAAAGGGGCGCCCTAGCAGAATCTTGTATGCAGGGCCTTTAATAATATGTACTTGTAGGTACACAGTCATTTCACCCCATTTAAAAGGCACATTCTTTGCCAATCCCACAGAGCGCTCCATTGCTCCATTTGCACTTTGCATAAATATTTGAATCCCTGGATCCCAAGTCAACCCTAATGTTTGAGCCTGCTCAAGTGACATAGAAACTATTTGAGAACCTGAGTCCAAAACACATTCAACTGGTCCTTTATTATTTACACTTGGAAAAGTAACACGAAGGGGTACCGAATCTCTTGCAACATAGACTTGCTTTGGATTTTCATTTTCCTGCAATGTTTCTAAGTATTGGAGGTACGGGTCCTTGGCCACAACCGAACCAGCCGGCATATTTTCCATACTAGTACTTGTAATAAATACTCCTTGCACAGAGGGTATATCATCCATATTAAGGGCATCATAATTCAGAGAAGAGCCTTGCATATCATCAAAGGGAAGCATAATTTCGTTAACATCTTTCGTAAGATCATCCGGTTGAGTGGGCACTGGTTGCCGTACTCGTGTCAACTTCAACCGCTCGCCTTCTCGTAAATCTGGAGAAATTCCCAATAGATCTCCCAACTTGACAGGGACTTCTATATTGTGAATGCGCTCAATTATTTCGTCAGCCAGTCCATCCTTTTGAATTGGTGCTCTGACTCTGTAGGATTTCTCCACAGAACCTAAGTCCAATTGTTTGAACGGGTATTCTTCCTTTGAAACTGCTGGAGTTCGAGCCACAGAGTTTAAAGGCTTGACTGCCCGATAGGGTAATTCATGAGCTGCACCATTTGAAAATTCTTCCACAGAGTCTGCCATGCGCACTCCTTTCCTTTTGGAGATTACAGGCTCCTCAGTATCATTACTTGTTGTGTTTTTCATATTTGGCTTGTTTCGCCAATTGTCTGAGTCAGAATTTCTCTCCGGAGGCCTGGTTGACTTCGCAGCCTCCATCCTCGAGTTCTTTAAAAATCCGAGTTTGACTCCGATGTAACTCTTCCAGTCCTAGTTGTAACCATTTGGTCTTTGACTGCAGAGAGTCCAGCTCCACTCAAGAGCGTCAACATGGCTTGTGCAATATCTTGACCTGAAACTGTGGGTTGAACCACAGGTGCCTGTTGCATTATCTTTGGTGTTGAAACCTTATTAGCTTCAGACTGTTGACGAAGCTGGACTTGGACAGAACGAATTTCATCGCGCAAAATATCCAGTTCAGATAGTTGGCCCATGTCTGACTCTTCATCCATTTGCATATATGCATTTCCAGTCTTATTCATCCAGTAGCGTTCAACACGCTGTGCTAAAGGACCATCTCCAGGTGGTAGACGACTTCCGTCCCCATGCGCTGTCTGTTATTTTCAACTTTAATCCAGCCTTTACCTATATGTCCATTTCGACGAGGACAATCTTGCGCATAATGGTCATCTTTATCACAATAGAAGCATCCCGAGTTTTCAGGATTTTTCCAATTATTGCGACGGCTCCTATTGAATGACTCTCCAGAATTTGTGTTCTGGTTTGTATCACGGTGTGGTGGTATTTCACGCATCATACTGGACTTAATAGTGTCTTGCACCGCTTTCAACATTTCTTCTTGATTCGTCTTTTGACGTTTCTCCATAATTTCCAATGAATCTTGGAATATAGCCATCTTCTGCTCAAGCGCTTCAACACGCCGGTCAGTTGCCTCAGTGACCTTGGCAAATGTAAAGGTTGATGCTGGCCTTGCAGTGGAATATGTGTCCAGTTCATAAGTACTATATGCAGACCCAACACCTCCTGCTGCTGACATACGTTCAGCCATGGTAATTAAATCCTTGATTGCAATAGGATCGTCTTTAGTCCTATTTGGAGGAGTAACTCCAGCTGGTGCCGCAGCTTGTGCAGTGGCTGCTGCTGTCTGTGCCGCAGTCGAAGGTGCAAAATCATCCTTCATAAGCGCTTTTGTTGCAAGCGAAGTGCGCAAACTCATTGCGAACGAATGTTCCAAGGTATTCAAGTAACGTTGGCATGCCTCTTTATTTAGCAAAATTGCTGGTGCTTTCATTAACTTGTCTACCAGCACAATAAATTCTTTGCCAAAGCGTTTCAGTTTGCCTTCCTCATTGGAATGCCTCTGTTCTTAAGGCAAAGTTTTTCCAATTCAGTGAGTCTGCCTGCAGATGTCTCTCCCAATTCAGGATACATTGCTTTTATATCATCCAAGTAGTCTGTAAATGACTTGGTTGTATCCGTATATGATGAAATAGCCTGCTATATGAGGTGTTTCCTCAAGGGTACAAAGCTTGTAAACAATTCCTTCTGTTGAGCAGCATCAACACTTCCTAGTGTTATGATACGTTGGACTTGGTATATGAACTCTTCCAAGTCATCAGGGTCATCAGTTGTAAACTTAGGTGCGCTTGTGTCCCATGGGTTTGGTACCCTAAATGCCGCTGGTGCATTTGCCGCCATATTTGGTGGGGCTTCTAGTTGTACTTGTGGTTGTAGTTGTGGTAGTGGGAGCTGCGGTTGCAGCTGTGGTGCAGCAGGGGGTGGTGCTACTGCAGATAAATTTGGAAATGGTTCAAGAAAACTCTTAAGTGGAGTTTTCCCAGGGATTGGGTCTGAGAGTCTGCGTCCAAAAGGTTTATGTTCTTCGAAGTCTCCGGGTTCACTTTTTACCCAGAAGTCTTCGTCAAGAGTTGCTTGTACAACTTCTTCCTCTGGTTCAGGTTCGTCAAACAATTGAAATGGGGTTTGAGTCTCTGGCTCCTCGCGCTTTTGAGGTGTCTGAAACCTAGGTGTGGTAGCGGAAACAACTGCAGCCCAAGCAGTTTTACGTTCCTGGGTTTGAGTATGTGCTTGTTGACGCCCACGCTCAGCAGGTGAAGGTGTTTGAGGGGTTTCTTGTTCTTGCCCTCTATTGCGTCCTCGACCTCGTTGTCGACGACGACGATGAGGTGTAATGGAGAGTTGACCAAGTTCTGGTTCCTCTCCTTGTTTACGCCTAGATGTACGAGTCTGCGCTGGATTACTTGGACCAGCTACTTGTTGTGTCTCTGGACTGGGTGCCCTCGACCGAGACGTGTTTATTGGTAGCCTCTGAGCGTCACTCAGAAGCCTTGCAAACTACAGTTTAAAGCGCAACGGCTTAGCTTGTGCAGTAGAATCTGAATGAACCCCCTCACGGTGGGCTCCAGGATGGATGCGCGTGGAAAACGAGCGATTGGGCTATGCGTGAACCACAAAACACAAACAACCAAATTCCAATATACAGGTGAGTTTGGGGATTTGTGCCGCAGGAAACGACAAACAAAGACAGATACTCTACTGACCACGTAACCAAACTAACACTAAACTATTGATGTAGCTCTCAAATGTACAAAGTAGTGAAGTATGTAATGATTTAGGTTGTTTGAAGGAGCAGAAGGCTCAACTTCCTAGCATTAGTACTCGTTCTCGCACTAGCTAACTCGTTCTCGCACTAGCTAACTCGCAGTCGCATTCGCACTAGAGGAGATCCCAAGCCGAACAGGAAGTGTAACCTTGTTGAGGTCACTGCTGCCTGAACTCAGGGGTGTTCACTGTTCTTTTACTACAAAATACATGCTCCTTATATACTACTGAGAATAAATATCTAATAATGTGATGATTTGTGACAATAAATCCAGTAAATCCTAATTTGGTAATTGTTGAGTCAATCCTAGTCATTTGTAGTCGTCCCGAAGCCACTCTGAACTGTGTGACTATGCTATAGCAGCATCTGGAACACTTCCATGGGCTGCGTTGATGAACTGTTGAACCTAAAAAGCCATATTTGGGCCATCAGTAAGCAAACTCGGGCACATTTGTAATGTTTTTGAGTTAATTCTAGTCATGCGGAGTCATCCTGAGTCGTACAGACCATGACTCAGTCATCCGGAACCTTCTCCCAGTCAATTGGAGTCAGTATAAGTCTTGCTTTGTAATATTTCTAGAATAAAAGCTCTATGGCTGTGCGTTGTTCTAGAATATTCTTAAAGAACAAAGGATTGATGATCTAGGCCTGTCTGGCTGCTCATTTGGTCTAGAACGTGATGATCAGATCATCACTGATGTATATTATTCGGATTTAAAGTGTATTCATGTGCAGCTATGAAACGTAAATATATTGCATGTATTGAAAGATTTCTGGCGTGCTCAGTTTGCATGCTCATCAATAACATGATTCCATTGCTTTACTGGCCGTACATGTAGCTGTGATAGATCTTGAGACATGCTTTGTTTTCCATGGCTACATTGAAAAATATTGATATGGATGATAGCTTGCTTGGTTCTAATCCAAAAAATATTGATCCTGAAACCCAAATGTAGGAGCCATCCAGGGTTACCCTTTAAGCATGGTAGCATCTTGATAGCTTCAGAGTTGCTCATAGAATGACCAGTTTACTATCAAATATTGTACCTGCAATTTCGCTGGCAGACCATTATAGATTTTATTATTTTCACCTATTTTGGGAAGCCTTAGCAGACCCCTTCCCAACCACACCTCAGGTATCCAGAAATATTGAGAACTGGTGATGCTACAAAGGAATCTTCTTTGGTCTAGATAACACTGATTAGGGGGATTGTAGGGGATCCACTACAGTGAAATTTTCAATGCCTTACAGGGACTTTAAATAGTATCTACAACTTTCCTGAAGACACTAAGAGCTCTCTCAAAAAAAGTGTTTTGGCCAGTGCATTGCTAGAGCCTGAACATTTGGGCCTACGCATACCTACTCCATCTTGCCTGGACTCTTGAACAGCCCAGATAATTCTGCCAGAATCTGAAGTAGGATGGTTCAAAACATCTCCAAATGCATGTAGAACCTTATCTAAGCTATTGACCATTGGTATAAAATAACATAACATATTTTGAATTTTCGTCCATTTCAAGAGCAAGAGCATTTCTGTGCTGTGAGGGACTCCGATGTCCCCACAAGTAGGGTGGGAAGCTATATAAGACCCTTCTGAACTATTCAGCATTTTCACAATAATTATCGATTTACATTTGGTCCATATCCATAGAAAATACTGCAGCTCTTTTGATTCAATATTTTCAAGCTGCTTTCGCAGGCTTCCAGAGCAGATAATGACCTGGAGGAGTTAATATAATACTATATTCCATCTCACCTAAGCTTCATTGGAATCCATTGAGCATTGAATGCACAGTGAATTTAGTTCCCCTCCCAGGTAACTTGGAATTTATGGCATAGATAAAGGATTTAAAAATAGACTTTGATGGTATTTCTGAAGGAGAGCTCGTAGGACTACTAAAGCCTGTAGAAATCAAAGTAAACAGACCAGAACTGACAACGATACAGCACGATCAAGAAGGGATCAAACTCTGTTTTGATCTTTTTGCAGTTTGTCTAGTTTTAGAGATGCATATTCATATCCTAGAGGTAGGAATTAATGGTAGGGTCAAAGGAGCAGTCCTCTAGTATATATTAAGCTACTGAGTACTGAAATTGACCAAGATATGCACACAATATCACCGAATCTCTCCTTTTGATGCTTGATCAACCTTATAATATGTGTGATGCCACTATGTGATTTTGCGAGGAAGAAAAATTGCTTTTGAAGAGTACCAAGATGAGCTCAAACGGTCTATTGCAAGCCAACATATCAAGTGCGTGATGATGTGACTAACTGTGTATAGTCACCTGCACAAATTGCCTTTTTTGGTTGGCAGTGATGGGATCTAGAAATTGTGATATTCTACGGAAAATTTCCTTTTTTGGGTAATAGGTCATCTATGTCACATCCTGGGCTACATCAGTTGATTTCACTTCCTTTTGGGGAGGTTTCTAAGCAGCAATCGACTTTTTTTTTCTTCTTTTTTGGGCGAAGATATCACAAATGTCACACCTGCCAGATTGCCGGAAGTTGATCCTAGCCTCAAGCCGGAGCCCAGAACTGAATTGGTGGGTAACCTATGAATTTCGGTGCATCAGATTTGGAGGAAGCCCAGGAGTTTGCATGCAAACCTGAGTACGGATCCTGTATCAGCAGTGACGCATACTTGATTGCCGTCTCCGCATCAGAGCAATATTCAACATTCTTCATGGGCAGACCGCTATGCCTGCGTTAGCCACCCAACCAAACCCGCCCTCAGAAGATCACACTCACTACGCTTCCCCAAGTACCTCGTTTCCGACACCCTCCTTGTACGCTAGCATTACTATCTGCTCCATCTCTGATTCGTGTTGAAGAGCCTTACCGAAGAGGTCTACCGTGTTTCCTGCGTCGTCTGCAATAACATCTTGCGCCGTCAGATTGTGTTCCAACAACAGGGCCGTCAAGCATTGGCTCTGACGACCGAGCAAGATAACATGTAGAACAGGCATTTGGTGTTTTTGTTCTAAAAATCTGGCCAACAGCTGGTCAGAATACCAGAGCAGTGAGAGCAACAACACATACCAATTGGAGCAGGGCCTGCACTCTAGAGATAGACATAGAGAGAGAGAAAAAAAAAGCTGTACGTCACATCACATTTGATGCCGACGACGTGCACGGACCATAGACTCAGAAGAGGTATACATAGACAGAGGCTTTGTTGGTGCTTGTTGGATTTGAAAGGTATGCAGCCAGTTGAAAGCGACACAAACAAATAAAGGTATACATTATTTAGCCACAAGCCATTGCAGCCTGTCTACGCTGGCTACGTCCTGTGTCTCAGCCCAACCTTCCTATGATGGGGAGACAGCAGTGTAGAGCAGTACAGGCTATTTGAAGAGGTTTTGAGGCTATAAAACAGGCTTGGCTAGCAAATGAAAGTGTGGACTAGTTTGGTTTTATACATGTCACAAAAAAGGGCAAAGAAAAGCAGCCATGCACCTTATTGTAAGCCGGAGATTTCTCATGGAGAACATCTCAAATGCAAAGAAACAGGTGCCACTGTCAATGTTGATCATCGACAGTGGCGACAAAGGAAAACATATCCGTGGCGAGCTTATACGGTGTCTACTACACCGTCCAAACTTGCTCTCTACCGCTCATGCCTCCCTTGTTGCATGCCA
The DNA here is from genome assembly GCA_014461115.1 of Mycena chlorophos. NCBI lineage: Eukaryota > Fungi > Basidiomycota > Agaricomycetes > Agaricales > Mycenaceae > Mycena > Mycena chlorophos. The sequence goes on from JACAZE010000015.1 coordinate 684,752, forward strand.
TCCAACGCGAGTCCAAGACCGTGTCCGCGATCTTGACATACACATCAATTGTGCGACTCGGGGGCTGAGTCGAGTGGAAGGAAGAGAAAGATGCTAGCGGAAGAGTTGGTCAGCAAATGAAAAGAGGGAACAGGACAACATACCGGCTTGAAGACAATGACGGCGAGCGAGATGGAAGTGGGAGCTAAGAGAGGTGGCAGCACGTGACTCAATGTCAGCGCCAGCGCTGACAACTGTGGATGGCAAGGTTGAGAAAGCTATGGAGGCTCAATGTAAGTGCAATTACTCAGCTGGGAAACCCACAAATTTGTGCGCGAGGCCCTCTGGGCAAGCCCAGTGATTTGCACACAATACTAAGTGCTGCTAGTCCCAGACTAAGGATGAGCATGCAGAACACATTCGGGCTGTATTTGCTGCGTTACAGACAGCCTCGCTGTATGCGAATGAGAAGAAGACACAGTTGTTCAGTGTCAAGGACAGGGCATCCCGGCCGACCCGAACGTCACCGAGCCGTCAGCCGAGCCTGTACTCCAAGAGGAACCTGGCAGAACATCGTCGAAGGTCGGCTTCAAGAGTGGCAGACTGAGAGAAAGACAAGATAAGACTCCTATGCCTGGGCGTTGTCAACAGGGAGGAGGTCGTTATCAGAAGGTCACCGTTGTCGTCAAGATGGGCGCAAGACGTCCAGGGTCAAGGTGAAAGCCAAGGGGGTTGTTCTAGGCGATCTCCGGGCTAATTCCGAAAGACCCTAGTAGAACCCCGCTAAGCAAGCGGGGAAGAACCCCGGTGTGACACGTGACATCACACCGGGTAGCGGGGTTGAACCCCGCTGTCATGTCACGCATCACAGATGAGTGGGGAAGCATTGAGATCCCGGTAGTGGTGATGTATCGTCCAGGACAGCTTGAAGACTCCTCAAGGTCCTAAGCTGGGTAAGGCCCAGCATGGGCTTGAGGAGGTGTCAATCAAGATTGTGATCTGATGATGATGACCGATCTCATCAGGCCAAGCCAAGATGGTACATGACGATGATATAGAATCTACTGTACAGGAGATTCTACAACTACTTAGATAGGAAACTACATAGCAACGATCATCAGCAGTATGTTGCTCTGTAGCCACGTTTGGATGATCATTGCCTAGAGAGATATTAGCCATCTATAATGTTGTAACCAAATTGTTCGTAGATTCTCGTATGGTCCTGGCCTGAGTCGCTCTTGGCATCAGGATCGTCTGTGTGGCCTTGTGCAGGTTTGGCAGGCGTGGGAACCCCGATCGACAGCGGGGTTCCTTATTAGGAAACTCCGCCCCTATGATGGATCCAAGCCTTGCGCCTGTAAGGGCAACCCTACAGTGCCTGTGTGCCCAGGGACGACACAGACAAGACTGGCAGAGGAATCCAAAGTATATTAGCCCTAGCTAGCGTGTACAGAGGTGCTAGACACATATCTGGCAGAGGAATCCAAAGAGAACAAGTCTAAGGAGCCTTGCCAGGGGGTGTCACAGGTATAAGTGATCGCGTGACGAAGCCACTGATAAATAAGAGCAAATAAGAATGAGAGGAGAGGAGATAAAGAGAGATAAGAGTGAGAGAGAGTAGGAAGGAAGAGGGGAAAGGGTATAGTAAGGAAAAAGATAGAAAAGTAAATGGAAAAGGATGAGACGTCCCCTTACATCACCCCCCCTCTTAGGCAGCGACGTCCCCGACGCTCGAGCCCTCCAATCTGAGTCTGCATCTGCACGCCCATGTCGGTACCATAGCTCTGCAAATGACTGCTGGGGCAGTTGGTACCGACGCGGGGTCTGCATTGCAAGAGCAACTCGGCGCGTCTCCTCCACTGGGTACTCCTCAAACCACTCCTCCTTGCCAGGCGCAGCAGGGTGCCGAGCAAAGTACTCACGGACCTTGTCCTGTGCGTTCTCTGCATCAGTCGCGGGGTGCCATTCAGCCTTGGAACGAGGGTGACCCTTGTACCAAATCCTGAACTGAATATTGCCCCGGAACTCGCGACTGTTGACAATCTCCTGGACCTCAAACTCGTCATGACCATCAATGAGGTCTGGAGGAGGGGGAGGGGGAGGTACGCGGCTGGGAATGGGGTCGGGAGGAGCAAGCTCGAGCTTGACGACTGGGAAGACCGGATGAAGACGACTCATGGGGCGGGGAAGCTTGAGGCGGTAAGCATGGGAGCCCACTGCACGCTCGACTTCGAATGGTCCCATGCGCAGATCGGTAAGCTTCGTCTGCAAGCGCTTCTCGATGTCAGAGGCATCCAACCAGACTCTATCCCCAGGTTTGAAGACTGGAGTAGGGCCATGGCGCTGGTTGTAGAAGCGGGTGTAGTCGTCCTTGGCCTTCTGGATGGCGGCACGAGCCTCCTCATCCGCGGTGCGCATGCGGTCCACCAACTCATTCACAGCTTCAACCTTGGATGCCGTTCGCCGAGGCTCAAAGCCCATGCGAGGATGGCGTCCAGTATCAAGCAGGAAGGGGGTTTGTTGAGTGGATGAGTGGACCGCGTTATTGTATGCGAACTCGGCAGAGGGAACAAACTCGTTCCAGTCGTCTTGACGCACATTGGTGAAGATCCTGAGGTAGATCTCCAGCTCCTGGTTGACACGCTCGGTCTGACCGTCGGTCTGTGGATGGTAGGCAGTGGATGCGCTAACCGTGATTCCCAAAAGCCGGTAAAGCTCTCTCGTGAAATCCGCCACAAACTGAGAACCGCGGTCAGAGAGCACGTCTTCCGGAAGGCCGTGGAGCTTCCAGATGTGCGTGTAGAACAGCCGCGCAGCACCCTCAGCACTGATGCTCGTGTGGCAGGGGAGGAAGTGCGCCCGTTTCCCCAACCGGCAGACAACGACCATGACACAATCGAAACCATTGGCGTTAGGAAGCTCTGGGATAAAATCCACAGAGATCTTCTGCCAGCGCTCGGTTGGCGTCTCTGTGGGCTTGAGTTGCCCAACAGGAAGATGCCGCCCAGGTTTGGCGCTTGCAGACCTCGCAGGTGCTCGTATACTGCCCAATATAACGAGACATCTGGGGCCACCAGTAGTTCCGACTGACCAGTTCAAGGGTCTTGAACCGGCCTTTGTGCCCTGCGACCCGAGAGTCGTGGTGCTGCTCGACAATGCGTCGCCGAAGGTCATGTGCTGCAGGAACATAGACCTTGCCCCGGAAGTACAGCAAGCCCTCACGCTGACTCCACTCTGCACTGTGGAGGGAGCGACGAGTGGACTTCTTCAACTCCTTCACCAGCGCGCAAGGCCGGCTCGTCCAGGTCGCTATCTCGAATTGCAGACTTGATGTCATCTACAATCTCAACTTCTCCACCAGCAACAGCGAGTCCGCTAAGCGCTGCAACCACAAAGGTTTCAGGCTTTAACAGGACGATGTTCTCGTTGTCACTAGCGCCGTTGCCATGGTCTGCACGACAGGATAACGCATCTGGCTTCCCCATAGAGGTGCCCGGACGGTGATGGAGGGTATAGTCGAAGCGAGAGAGGTATAGGGACCAGCGGGGCTGGCGACAATTGAGCTTGTGCGCAGCTCGGAAGTACTCCAAGTTCTTGTGGTCGGTCCAAATCTCGACAGAATGCTGAGCGCCCTCAAGGAAGTGTCGCCACTCCTCTAGGACACGGATGACGGACAGCAATTCCTTGTCGTAGATATCGTAGTTCCGTTCCACTGGAGATAAGGACTTGGAGTAGAAGGCCACAGGATGCCACTTGCCATCGTCCGCCTGCTGTGACAACACTGCACCAGTAGCGAAGTCAGAGCTATCCGTCTCAACCCGGAAAGGACGTAAGTCATCAGGAAGAGCAAGGATGGGGGACGAGGTGATCCGTTGCTTTAGCGCAGTGAATGCAGCATCAGCGTCAGACGACCAGACGAAGGGAACATCCTTGCGCGTGAGATCAAATAAGGGCCAAGCTAGGTGCGAAAAGCCTTCGATGAACCGATGGTAGAAATTGGTGAAGCCCAAAAAGGCAGACACCTCCTTCTTGTTCGTAGACGTCGGCCACTGGGCAACGCCAGCAACCTTCACCGGATCCATCTCGACTTGGTTGTGAGAGATAATTGCACCTAGATACTCAATCCTAGTCTTCTCAAACTCGCACTTGTCTGCCCTGCAAGAACAACCGGTATTGTCGCTAACGTTCCAGGACTATCCTCATGACACGGAGGTGCTCCTCACGCATCTTGGTGTAGATGAGGATATCGTCGAGATAGATGGCAACAACACCCTCCATGATAAGGTCATGGAAGATCTCGTTCATCATAGTCTGGAACGTTGCAGGACTGTTCGTCAGGCCAAAGAACATGACCAAGGGCTCGAACGGTCCGCGGTTAGTGCGGAAGGCAGCCTTCCATTCATCGCCCTCACGAATGCGCACGTTGTTGAAGCCCCAACGCACGCCTAACTTCGTGAAGTATCGCGCCTTTGAGCCGATTGACGAGGTCATTAATCAGCGGCAAAGGATAACGGTTTTTAATCGTCATGTTGTTGAGCGCGATAGTCCTGGACCAACCGCAAACCTCCATCCTTCTTCTTAATGAAAAAGACGGGAGAGGCCATTGGTGACTTGGACGGGCGAACGCGACCGGTGCGTAGGGTTCTCCTCAATGAACTCGTCCAGCGGTTTCTGCTCTGCAGGAGAGACAGGATAAACCTTGCAGTTAACTGGCTTTGCGTCTGGAACGAGTTCGATTGCGTGATCCCACGGCTTCCGGTCAGGAAGAACGTCGAAGGACTCCTTTGCAAACACATCCTCAAAGTCGTAGAAGTGTGCAGGAAGGTCATCCTTGACGCTGCGAGGCGCATTCTTAGCGTATGCTTCAGCGAGCCGCGAAGAAAAGGTAGATGTGGCGCGGATGAACTCCTCCTCTGGCCAGATAGAGGTCACGAAAACGCGGTCTCCATCTTCAACCTCGGGATTATCTGGGAATTCATCGTCGGAATCGCAGCCAAAGACGTCTGCAGGAGTACAGTCGTCATCATCTGTCTCTTCTTCGAGCTCAACCACCCGAGGATCGGGCCACAGCAGCAGTCCTTACGCTGACGCGCTTGGTCCTGCCGCTCACGAGCAGCAGCAGCAGCGTATTTGAGCTTAAGGTTGCGGATATCATTCCTAGCCTCTTGCTTACACGTGCCACATTGCTCAAGCTCACCAGCCTTCGAGTCAATCTCGGGGTTATGATACTTGAGCCAGCCATGATCTAAGATAATGTTCTGGTTTCCAAAGACCAATGACTGCAAGTAGCATACGCTCCGAGTGACCTTTATCACCGAGGACGACATGCACCACCTCACGAATCGACCCTTCTTCGTTACGACTACCGTCAACATTGAAGACAGGAATCGCTCGCTTAAGAGGGGGTAGTGGAGAGGCCAGTCCGGGTTACGAAGGCTTTATCCGCATAGCCAATACTAGTAGCTCCCGAATCAATCAATGCGTCTGTGGAGACAATACGCTGGTCAATTACGGACTGCAGCTCAACGTGAACACGGAGCGAGGCTGTAGTGCTCCCAGCTGCTCGCAACTCAAGCCTCTTCGGCAGTCGACGTTCCCACTTAGGAGTGTAGGATTTACACATTGACGAAGCCTCAGACAGCGGAGGAGACGAGACAGTGCCAACTTGGGCAGCCGCAGGAGCAGGAACAGAGACGATTCCGACTCTCTTCCGCATCCAAAGAGGTCAGAGGAGCGTAGCGGTTGTGGGCCAGAGTTGATTTCGAGCGAACTGGCTGCACCAAAGGCACAGGCAGTGGCACAGCTGGGGAGCGAGGCACAGGCGTAGGCGCAGAGGGCGTAGAGGGCGCGAAGGGCGCAGCAGTAGGGGTCGGGGTCGTAGTCGGGGTCGGGGTCAAGGTCTCGCTGGCTACCGGCTTGACGAGATTGGGAAGGTCCCCTTCTCGCTGCAGTCGACGCTCACGGGCACTCGCGAATTGCTCGCAATGATACCAAAAGAGAGCAAGCTCCTGCCAATGAAGCATGGGGGTCCAAGGACGTAAACCCCCAGCTCCACAGTCCTGGGTGAAGTGCTGGCCCTCGCACTCTAGGCAAGAAAGCTTCGAGTACGCAACAGTTTGGGCAGAGAAAGCATTGACAGGAGTGTAGATGCGACGGTATGCAGAGGTGCCAGAGGGTGGCTCGGGGAGAAGCCGGTAGAGCTTGCCAAAGACCTCGACGGTGTAGGGGGGGGCGGTAGCCACGACGCAGACACAGGTTGGTCCACGTTGGCCATGGTAGAAACGACAGCAAGGCTCAAGAAACTCGTACTCAATCGAAGTCTGGCGAGCTGCCTATACGAACGATGCGCAGTGTGGATGCTATGAGCGTGCTACAACTCGTGAACGCGGCTGTAGAACAGCGGGGAACACGAGCAGGGAAACACAAGCAACTGGCAACGACGTTGGAAGAGGTCCACCTCGTCTGGGATCGGACCAGAGAGGCTGTTCTGGCTACAGCGCACGGGCCGAGCGGTGGGACTTTCCAGGCTAGACAACAACGAAGCAAAAGCCTCAGGAGTGACTGGCTGGTCGTGTGGGAGTGGGAGAGAGGGTGTGGGAGGAAGGAGGAGCAAGGGACTCAACTCCAGGGGTTGGATGTGTGATGACGAACACACCAAGGAAAGAACGCGCTCGTTCTCGAGAACGCGTGGACGGATTCGAACGCGAGTGGTACCGGGACGTAGGGGGAGACGGTCCGGTTCGAACGGTGTATGGCGCGTACGCGTCGACTACGGGGTTGCCGAGATATGGCGAATATGGTGTGTGGGAAGGATCGAGCTCGTTCTCGACGACGGATGCGCCGATCGTCTCGAGGGTGGGACGCGCGGATAGAGGCCGAAAATCCGGTTCGAATGAGTATAGGCCGAGCGCGAACGGCCAAGGGGTTGCGGAGATATGGGGGTTGCAGTTTCGGGGTGATGATGTGGCAGAGTGGGGAGGCAGGGAGCGTACTTGTGGGTTCTGGAACAGTCTCCAGCTGTCCAAGGCACCTCTCCTACTCTCCAGCCAAGCTCAGGCACGCCCTGCAGGCCCCAGAGGGAGACTTGTTCTGCTGTAAGGGCAACCCTACAGTGCCTGTGTGCCCAGGGACGACACAGACAAGACTGGCAGAGGAATCCAAAGTATATTAGCCCTAGCTAGCGTGTACAGAGGTGCTAGACACATACCTGGCAGAGGAATCCAAAGAGAACAAGTCTAAGGAGCCTTGCCAGGGGGTGTCACAGGTATAAGTGATGCGCGTGACGAAGCCACTGATAAATAAGAGCAAATAAGAATGAGAGGAGAGGAGATAAAGAGAGATAAGAGTGAGAGAGAGTAGGAAGGAAGAGGGGAAAGGGTATAGTAAGGAAAAAGATAGAAAAGTAAATGGAAAAGGATGAGACGTCCCCTTACAGCGCCGTAGTTGCAGATTGCCTGAGCAACTCCTCGTTGGTCGTCCGGTGCTCGGCCCTAAGCCGAGAGTAGATCCGTGATGATGATATGATCATGATGGGGTGATCCGCAGGCATTTCATGACATTCAGTTATGAGATTGATTTCCTGGGACATCATATTTCATAATGGGATATTGAACCAGACCGCTCAAAGGTTGAGCGCATTTCGAACTGGCCAACTCTGAACTCGTTGACAAAAGTACACACCTTCCTTGGCCTAGTACGGTTAGTGGTACAACTCCTCCCAGGTCTAGCAACATACACGGAGACCCTGACACCATTGACAACAAAGACAGTGGATAAACTCTGGCTGGGCTGGACTTTTTGAGAAAATCAAGTCGTTGGTGACAGGGGGCTGACTGCCTGACTGTGATCGATCATCAGGTGCTGGAGGATAATGGGATTTTTGTGACCACAGATGCATTAGACACAAGAACTGGAGGGATCCTAAGCTTTGGCCCCAACTGGCAGACAGCGCGGCTAGTGGCTTTTGATTCAATGACGTTGAAGAGCACAGAGCTGAATTACCCCATCCACAAAAAGGAGCTACTAGCTATAATCTAAGCGCTAAAGAAATAGTGAAGTGTCTGGGGTAGAGGCCAGGGTTACAGCCAGAGACCGGGCTATGTCAGCGGTGTAGGAGATCTAGCAGGAGTTGCTGCCGCGACTTTGGGCATTGCTGGTCGAAGTTCTTGCGCACGAAGAGCCTATCTGCCTCTTGAATCCATTCCACCAAGCTGCAATAGAACCATTGCTGTTCTGGCTCGTCCACACGGGGCAAGCAAGAGACACCGCCCAACCTGTTGTGTTCACTTGCCGCAGCGATGAGTGGACAACAAGCGAGCTAGCCGTCTTCAAGCCTTGGATGGAGGAGGAGCAGAGACAGAAAGAGTACGAAAAGATGCTGAGAGAGGAGGAGAGATGTGAGTATGCAGCAATAGTCGAAAAGAACGACTCGCTAGCTCAAGAGGTATGGTGTTGGAAATGAAATTGGACGAGCCTGACGACCTGCAGAATAGTCAACTACTTACGCTGCTTTCATACGTCCTCCATCCACATATCTCTCAGCCAAGCACAATCCAGCACTCTGTAAGGGGACATCCTATTCTTTTCCATTCTTTTTCTTTTACTTTTCTACCTTTTTCCTTACTATACCCTTTCCCATCTTCTCTACTATTCTCTCTCACTCTTATCTCTCTTTATCTCCTCTCCTCTCATTCTTGTTTGCTCTTATTTATCAGTGGCTTCATCACGCGCGTCACTTATACCTGTGACACCCCCTGGCAAGGCTCCTTAGACTTGTTCTCTTTGGATTCCTCTGCCAGGTATGTGTCTAGCACCTCTATACATGCTAGCTAGGGCTAATATACTTTGGATTCCTCTGCCAGTCTTGTCTGTGTCGTCCTGGGCACACAGGCACTGTAGGGTTACCCTTACAATGAGTTTCTTTATCTTTTTCGTTTGTTGCTGGCAGTACTAAGTCCTGTCGGAGAACGTACCCAAAATACATACCTACGGTTGGCTCTGCCCCCGTGGAAGTTTTTCTTTTTTTGGCAGAGAGTATTTGTTTGATCCTGTCCATGGCTCCCGGCGGCAGAAGCGCGAGAGTGAAGAGCGTAGTGGTCGTGTTTCTACACTGAGAGCATCACGCTGATCAAACCTTGCCCATGGCCTCCCTGTCCGATTCACAGATTAAAGTTGGACCTGCATACTTCTCCTCCAGCACACCAACAGGCGGGATATCGTTCATCCTCTCCCATGTATCCCACGATAGAGGAAGTGACATGGATGAAGGTCTGCTCAATACGATCAGCTAAGCCCTCAACTCACTCGCACACAAGCGCTCATCTGACACAAAAGTGGGGAGGAGGTGAAGGATATTGCGTCAAGGATGCCAGAGATAACTGCACTTGACCTGCAACTGGCCCTGGCCGAGCGCATGAACAACAGGACTATCCTTGCAGTACGTATTGTCGCATTCTCAGTTTTTGCTTTGCCTAATGTGGTGGCAGGCGCCACGTCCCCTCCACACATCTGCTGCCGTCCGTGAACTTGTTTTCTGTACGATGCAGATCTATCATGAAACCCACATTACACATCAGGCCCAGACAGTGGCCAACGCTGGCCACAAGCATCTTGGTCTTGAGCCACCTTCATACCACAACCTCCATGAGGCCCAATTCATTAAAATCGACGCTGCCATCGATAACATCATTTCTGGCACCGCGTGGAAGCGTGCGCAGGAGATTTTAGCAGCGCCAGAGTCCGTCACCCAACACCAAAATGCAACCCCAACCCCCAGTCTCGAGGGTGCCCTCTGCTCTTCTTGTATTGTAGCTCAGTATATAGAGGCGAGGGGAGCACCAGAGACACTTGGGTTTAATCTCTCTGGTTCTCCGCTCACTAGGTGTGTCCTAGAGCTACATGGTCATGGGACTTGCTAATTTACTCTGGTTCTCTGCTTGCTAGTTAGTTGCTTCATGTTCTTCCGCTTGCTTGCATCGTCAGTGCGGTCTCCCCTCTCTCCCTCGCCCGGCCTGGGTCCGTTACCCCTGGGTCATTGTCTTCCTTATCGTGGATCGTCATCCCCACGTAGAGGTGGTACACTGGGTTCCTTGCTCTTGGTAGGACCCACCAGATACCCTAGTAGCCGCCGTGCCGGTGAACACGCTCTGGTTGTCCCACCAGCACCAGTGACTGAGAGTCCTCTGCTCAAATGTGAGCTGTCAAGCAATAATGAATCAGCTCAGAACATACATAGAGAATTGCAAGTTGGCAAAAAACATATGTGTAGTTGGGGCGAGAAACGGCGGTCATTATCAACTGTTCAAAGAAGCTCTCATTCTCTGCGACCTTGCTCAGATGTGCGAGGATTCCCACCTGCAGACCCAGACCCTGACCAATACTTTGGGGATCTACTTGACGCTCAGTGAGGTCAAGCCAAAGCTTTGAACAGCTCTGTGACTGCATGCTCGGGACCAGGCCCATAGAGCTTTACATGCTCCTCAGCGAGCAGCTTATAGCGCTCCTCAGACTCCTTTTTGCAGACCAATAGCAGTTAGCTGCAGGGCAGACCTGGCGCTTGGCTGCTAGTAGCTTTGTCATGATAGCTGCCCAATTCGTGCCCAATTTGTGTTGAACTCCCTGCTAAGCTCCGCATTGTTGAAGCCGTTGACATTGAAGTCGCTGACAATCGGGACACATCAAGAGGCCTCATCGTCTGCAACATCTTGAAAATCATGGGTCTTGACTGTTTTGGTGCTTGCAAAGTAGGTTGCCGTGCGGCTTCTGGGAGCATTGGTTTTGCCGGGCTCAATAGGTGGCGACGAGTTGGCGACTAATGTTTTGGTCTGCTCAAGATACTTGTGGTAACCAGGCTCGTGGAGTACCATATCACCTGAGTTGAGCAGCAACTGTCCTCGTTGACTATATACCACAGAGGTGATGAGAGCCATGCTACTGATTGCCTTGGAGGCAGCAGGTGTTGTGCGTAACATGGATAACTGGGTTATCTCTGTTGCCTTCTACAGGAGCATGTTGTAAACAATATTGGAAGCGCGCAAGGCAAACTGTTTCAACATGGAAATTGAGACTGCGGCCAAAGTCTTTCTTCATCTGTAGGAGATTGAATCAGCCAAGGAAAACTGTATTTCACTGCAAAGACACCTGGAATTTGAGGGGCATTGGTCGCATTTCAATCACAGAAACTGTTGAGATGCGTCCAAGATAATAGTTTCTGGTGAATGCTCCTCCATTTGTTTGCAAGCGGCAGCCATGTTGACTTCGTCAAAGACCGTCACAGTAGGACTAGGAGCTGCATATGGCATCTCAACATCGTCCTTCTTGACTAGGAGCGCAGCATTCTTGCGGATAAGTTCTTCGAGGTGTGGGAGGAGACCTGGTGTCTATGTCAGCAGTACAAATAAAAGCAGGGAGTGGATTGGACGTTGTAGACATTGTAGTGGTCAAAAAGAAATTTTGGATCACAACACAGAAACTGTTAGGGGAACACTCCTTTTGCTTAGTAAGCTTGGGGCCAGAGGCCTCTGCTTACAAAGCCACAGATATCCTTCTGCTGAATAAGCAAGGCCCAGTGGCCTCTGCTTACAAAGCAAATACTGTGTGTGGTAGGCAACCATCAAGATGGGATCTAGCATGTGATCAAGCCTGTGATTATTGTACCTGGCAACGCAGCGCTCTTAAGTAGTTTGCTATCTATCAGGGTCTCCAGAGTTTCTTCTCTTTGGATCTCCCCCTGCCAGTGTGTTGCTTGTGCCTAGCACTGCCTCCTGTCAGAGGTTGCCCTTACAGAAACACATCTGGTTTGATGGCACTGCCACTGATCTTTCTTCCTCTCGATGCTCATGGCCAACCCTTTTGGTGCATGGAGCGACCAGACACTCGTATCAGAGGGCCACATTGGCCATACTGTTGATGGCCACATGCTCTTGCAAAATCTCAAGCGCATAAACCATAAAAATGTAAGTAAAAGCTCTGAAGTGCTATGTGATTGCTGACAGTCTGGCCTAGTATGCAGCAAAACTTCACCAAGGGCTCCAAGTCAGACTTTGTCAGTGCAGCACAGATTACACGTGGTGTGGTGGCCTGCATGAGCGCCAATGATGTCACCAACACCAATGGGCAAGGCACAACAGTTGCTTGACATGGAAAAGAAGGGGTTTTGGGAAAGATCGACCTCGAGGATCGTGATCCTTCTTCAACTAGCACTTGTTGGAAAGGGACTATCTGTGCGGATATCTTTACCTTGCCTCTCCCTCCCTCCCTGACTACAGCTAAACTGACGATTACAGTTTGTGGTATTTGTCAAAAGACTGTGCCAGAGTAGACCGATGGCGACTATGGGTTGGTGTGTATGTGCAACATCAAGATTGCGGCAGATGCTCTCCTCGCACCGGTCATTGCTGGGTTTGCCACATGCACTCGTGATGCAGCCGCCACTGTCCCCACTATGAACACAAACTCCACTGAAGACTCGGCCGCCGACGATGAGAGTGATGTCAAGGTCCAGAGCTGCAAGCGCTGGGCTTCGGACAACGAGTTCAGTGGCCATACTCCTGGGTACTTCCCTATACTCACCATTCCTGCAGGCCGTATCCAAAAAAGGTCAAGCTGATTTTGAAAAAGGATACTATAAACGAGGTGCAAGCGCTCTTTTTCATCGAAATTACATTGCGCTAACTAGCTCCTTCAATAGCTTGAAGTGCGAGAAGAGCCCAAGATTGAGGTGCATTACATTCACCCATAGAGCACTATCTTATTATTGTTCAGGACCACAAAGTTAAACAGATACCGTGTGAATCCGCTCCAGACAGCATGCTCTCCCCAATCGGCACACAAATCCGTGCACTCAAGCTCACCTTGGCCCAAGCTATTGGCACAGATGGTGCTGAGCTGCTTGAATCTGGATGGCCGACATTCCTTGAAGTCGTCAACAACGAGGGCCCAAGCCTTGACAAGATCAATTTTTTTTGGAGCACTATCAGACGTCGGGGATGGCGTTGGCTATCAACGATTTGGCGAGTTGCATGCTGCAGACGTTGGAAATGCAGGTTGAAGAATGAGAATATAAGCTGCTCTTGCTTGATGTATGGCTTTTGCTCATTGTATCAAGCAGTATTTCGCTTTCTCTCTGCATTTCATGTATCGTAGTATCCTGTTGTTTTGCTACAGATGTGTATTTCTTGAAATAATTAAACAAGATATTGAACGTCCTACACTGGTACATATAATCTATTGCATCTTGTTTCCTACTCCAGACTGTTAACGAGGTTATGTTGTTGACCATATACTGTTTGTCTTCGACTCTGTTCAGGTGCTCGTCGTGACCCGCTCCTGGAGTCCCAGCGCTGAACAGATAAGCAGATGAAGCCCCGTTGAGTGGGATGCAGGAAGAGATAGACGACATACTGTGTGAGTGTATGCTTTTCATCAGGATCTGAAGCAGGTGTTGGTATTGGCGGCGCAAGTAACAATTTGATGCTTGACATTATATGTACTCAAGCTGCGGGTCAGGGCAGCCACTTGTACCCTATCATCTCCATGACCCCGGTATCCTCCGCCCTGTAATCTCAAACCAGCTTGGTGTCTTTGTCCTCGTCCAACGTTGGCAGCAGAGAGATTTTAACTCACCATTGCCATCAGCATCCATTGCCTTGAGCACAGCGCTCATAGCTGGCGGAGAGGTGGTGCGTGTGCCGGCTTAACCAATAGTGTTGCCCCGTTGTTTGGGTTTGGTGTAATAGGCATGGGAGAAAGGGAAGAGGGACGCAGTTGTAAGGGCAACCTCGACACTGCGGAGCAGGGCCTCCGCAGGGCTCGATAACTGGCAGAGGGCAATCCGAAGAGAAAGAAGACTAAGGATTCCCATGCCAGGCCAGACTATAAGTACATCTACATGCGGCTGCGTGGCATGACTCAGAAGTCGTTGTGAGTCATGATGACGCCATGTGGTGCGCGTCTGAGTTAGGCTGACTCAGGGATGACTCACGTCGACCGAGGCACATGACTTGGCACACAAGTCAAGCTGAGTCGCAAGCAAGGTCCCATGACGAGCGGACAGTGGTGTGACAAAGATGTGCGACGATGGAGCCGGTGTCGGATCCATGGGAAGGGGACCGTGATCGGTATGATCCGGAGCGTGAAGCGGGTCGTCCCCTTACAGCAGTGTAGTTGTTAATGTTGGTGGCGGAGATGGTGTTGCTGCTTGCGAACACGCTCCGAAGTGAGACAGACCACCGGTAGTTAGGTTGGTGCTAAATGGTACAGCTGTATAAAACACTGTGATTGTGACCTACTTTCAGCTCAAGCTGAAAGCTTGCCTAAAACAGATGTTTTTCATAGCCATGTTTACCACAGCTAAAATCAGGACTTTTTACTGACGAGCCTGGAAGATGACCATGCTTGGATCCTCTATAAAACCACTATTTTAATTATTTTCACTGTTGCAGCACAATACACACTTCCTACTTCATCACACACCAGCATCTTGCACTTTTCCTTTCTTCTCTATGCACATTGGAATGTTCCAGGACATTCTACAGACCCAGGAACTACAGCACAGCCTTGGCTCCACACCTGTGTACACAGCCACACTTGCTCCGCATGACTGTACCCCAGTCATCCTGACTCTTGTAGAGAGTTCCAGAGGTTTCTGTGAGGTTCTATATTGACAACCATGAGGATTTCTTAGTAGTATATATAGAGAGCCTGTACCTTACTAATAAAAACACACTCGGGGCACCCCACATCCTTCCAACAACACACCCGGGGCCCACCCCACATCCTCCCATCACAATTGCTTGGCTGCTAGGCTGCTTGGATACTTGGATACTTGGCTGCAAGGTTGCTAGTGCTAGTGCTTGTACATTGCCTGGTCCTACTTCCCTGCTTCACAACACAAACACAATTGGTGCGTACTCATATATTGAAACACACAACAACACCTCTGGTATTATATTGGTTCCCTCTGAATTCGCAATTGCTGTTTCCTGCAGCACGAATCCCCGAACTCACCTGCAAGGATTTGATTTGGGTTTGTTGAGCTTCCTCACTTGCTCATTTCTGCCGTGCGTTATTACAGGGCTGAATTGCTACTTGAAATGGCTATTTTTAGTGGGCATTTTCACTGGTGCTGAATTCTGGTTTCAGCGGCTAGCTGAAAGAGCTACTGAAGTCTTGAGTTTTTGTCTTGCTGAAATGTAAAGTGAAAGTAGCTCTTTAAGCACGTCTGAAAGGGTAACCAAAATAATGGATATTTGATGGCAATTCAGTTGCAGAGAAAGCAAAGGTTTTTGCCTAGCTGAAATTTCCCTTTATTCAAACAAAGGAAAATTTCAGCAGGATTGAAAGCAGTCATTTTTGATTTGCAGAACCGCCAGCAAAAATCCAAGCTTTCACCCAGCCTTTTAGAAACTCTGACAAGGCTATTTTTGGTTTGCATTCTGGCCAAGCTAAAACACCCTGTTTCAGCAGACATTTCAAATGCCTGCTGAAATGAGAAATTTCAGTGCACATGAAAAGGTGCGCTAAAAACAGCCCTTTTAGGTGTGTGCCGTTTCAGACCAACAAGAACTACTGATTTTGTCCAGATCTAAATTGCCTACAAAAACAAATTTTTGGTGGTATTTCAGCCCAAGCTGAAAGCAGGTCACTTTTGCAGTGAGAAGGTTCTGCTACAACGGTACAACCCGTGTGTAGTTGGCGAACACAAGAGGTCACTGCAGCACTCGGCACTTAACTGGGTACAGGTATATGAGACTCTTCTGCAGCTGATGGAGCCTTAGAACGAGATGGTAGGCTCCTGGTTAAAGAGCTCAACGAGCAGAGACTCTGGGACCATGAGCTCGTCCTGTTTGCGGTAGTGGTGTAAGGGCGACCCTACCGTGCCTGTGTGCCCAGGACGACACAGACAAGACTGGCAGAGGAATCCAAAGAGAACAAGTCTAAGGAGCCTTGCCAGGGGGTGTCACAGGTATAAGTGACATGTGTGACAAAGCCACTGATAAATAAGAGCAAACAAGAATGAGAGGAGAGGAGATAAAGAGAGATAAGAGTGTGAGAGAGTAGGAGAGAAGAAAGGAAAGGGTATAGTAAGGAAAAAGGTAGAACAGTAAAGTAATGGAAAAGAATAGGACGTCCCCTTACAGGTGGTGGTCCAGACATGTGTTGTATTTGCAGTTGCCTAGCCTCGATGCGGCAACGAAGCTGTCACGCATTAGCCCGGTGAATGTGGCGCAGGAGAGAGAAATAGTGGTGTGGATTCTTGTCAAACATCCGGCCCAAGAGTGGGGAGAATGAACGAAATGGATGCAGTGTTGAGCAGCACACCAAATGCAAGCTTGCCCTGAATTGGACCAGCAGTCTATTTGGATGGTTTGGGTCAAGGTCCACGGACGGTGAACATTGCGCTGCCGTCAGAGAGTGCAGACACAAGAACATCGTGCTGATGGGCTGGAAAGCGGGTGCTAGACGGTCTAGATAGCCCAGGTGCAGACTGAGCCGCATCAGGAGGACATTTCTTGGTTTTCAGAGGGAGACTGAAGATATAGGAGGAGCAAAAAGGGCAACAAGCACGCATCTTTTGGCTATAAGCCAATTTTGAAGCTGCTAGACGGTTTCCTTTGCAGCTGGACGCAGACCAAGCTGGTTGTAGGCTGCGAGAAACTGCTCTTTTCATTTGGGATAACATCTAGAGGCAGTGGGATGAGCAAAAGGAAATAAATAAACGACAATACACACACTTTAGTCAAGCTGCATACACCACTGACTTCTCTGTCTTTTGCCGGTTGGCCCGAGATGGGGCAGATACTGGTGCCGCGAGGTTGCTAGAGGAGGGGGTAGGAAATGCGAGGGGAGTGGCAAGTGGTAAGCCGTGGTTGGTGAAAGCAAGAACGGTGTTTGAAGAAGACACCGTCCCCAGGCATTTGTACGACATTAATAAGCCATAAAACAGAATGGTGCCAAAAACTCGCGTTTTTGCGCTTTTCTGGGCTAAATCAGGTTCCAAATAGGACTAACATGTTCCCGCATGGTTAGTTAGAGCTAATCTACAAGTAGGGATCTGCGCCCAACGCCCAGTTTCCTTTAATTGCCTTGTAATTATGGCAGCTTGGAGAGGAACTCGACATGCGGAGAGCCCTGTCGCGTGCACATACCATTTGAGAAATCGGGATTAGAGCTTAGATGAAGCGCGACTAGCTGGAATGCTTAATCGTGAACTCGGGAACTCTGTACTGGAGACTTAGGGCGAGCGCGGCGGTTCTGACATCGGATCATTCGGGTCGGACAGTGGCGGGACGATCTGGGTGGGCCTACCGGCGAAACACGGCTAGTTGGATAATGAGGATGACGAAGAAGATCAGTCATGGGCACGCCTGCCTACGGCGATCAGGGACAGGAGTGAGGAGGAAAACACCACCGATAGGGACGACCTCTTGGACGATAACGACGAATTCGGTACCATTTGAACCGGAATAATTGCTCCTACGCGATCCCGAATAGATCGCTCGAGGGACTCGCCATTTGAGGATGGCCAAATCGGGAGCAAAACACCATCTTGACACCAGGATGGTCTCGACACGACCAGCATGCGACTTTGGGACGCCAAGCATCGCAACACGGCTTGGGAATCCTCCCGAACCAATGGGAAGGCACATATTTTGGACTGCAGCGCGCGCTTGTATCAACATATTTAGTTTATATCTCACGGTTCATGTATTTAAGTAGGCCTGGGGGCCTCAAGTCGACACGAACACCTCCCCGGAGCCAAGGGAAAGGAACGTGACTTGATTTGGGACGCTCGGATTGCTGAGTTGTAACAACGAGTTTGGGATTTGGATTGGAATTGGAGTTTGCCGCATATTTGGGAGAGAACCCACTTGGAGAAATTGAAGGAAATTGACTTTGGAACTAAGCCACGCCGAGTGGGCTTTAAGCGAACGAGTCGAGCGAAGGATCAGAGATTACGATTAAGGTTGAGCTGGCTGTTTAGCGCTCTCTTTACCCAAATTGCCGTATTTGTTGTTTGAGCTCTCTTAATCGAGAACTTTGGACCACACTTGGTGTGAATTCACAAACACCCCAACACACCCACACCTACATACATTGTTGGATTGTCTTCGGACAGCTCAATTGAGATTTCTCAAATCGCGTTTGGGTTTTCTGAATCCTCTCGAACTAGCTTTTGAAGCTCATACTTGAGTTTTGTCTCAAATACCTGTTATCCCCTTGCATACTACTGGTTAGCCTTGCAAGAGGCCGACTACTCGCATTGGTCGCTATTACGATTAAGACCTTGCTCCACTAAATTACCCTACCACGCTTTATAAGTGTTTTGGTTTGGTGGTTTGGAGTGTTGTTTTGGTTGTTTTGGTGTTAGGTCGATAGCACACGTATCAACGTTAACATCAATAAGCATCTCATTGCAGATGCCTACCGAGCTCACTGTGAAGTCCGGGACCCACTCCAACCCACACGCACACGCCTGCTAGGCACAATCCATCCTCTCATTATGTCTTGAATCCTCCCTCTATCCCAGCCTGAGTTGTCCCCACGATTACGTGTCCAGAGGGCCGCAACCCTGTCCTGGCACAACACACCCTTTCCTCCCGCAGTTCTGAAGGGACTTTTCCCTGCTCTCCAAGCACAAAGCGCGCATTGTCATGCACATCTTCTGATCGTGATTGTGTTCCTATTCCGCTGGGACACCACTCCTTGCAGCGTTCCAGCTATCTTTTTATTCAAACGCTGAGCTTATTGTCGATGATCATCTTTTTTATCAAATTATGCAGTAGCATTTGGGTGTAGTGATTGTTGGCAGTGCATTAGTCTCTGCTGCCATGCCTTGCTAGCACCAGTTCAATTCCCATAGCTGTTTCTTTTTGCTTTGCTGTTTCTTTTTGCTTTGAGCAGCCAATTACTGCTTGCAACACCAGACTTGCATCAAAACCCAGCAGCGTGTACTATCTTGACCATGAAGCTTGACCATGAGACCAATGATAAACAATGTGCCTTCATGCAGGTGTTCCTTGCCCACTCCTGCAACCCACTGAGATGGGTGCTACGCAAATGCTGCCAGAAAACACCAAAACCCAAAACAACCTCAAAACCACCAAAGTATTATTTGGTAGAATAGCGGGAGTTCAGAATTTAGATACGAATTCTCTAACCTGGCACAGGATTTGGCCTTGTCAACTGCCTTGAAAGTGTTATTTGAGGAAGGCAAAGAGCGAATAAGAAGTCAATACAGAGTTCAGAATAACCTCAGACTGGACAAATTCCGCAAAGTTTGGTTGCAGAATTAGGTTCGATTCCGGGTAGGGTCGTAGGGCAAGGAAATGGGGAATAGTAGTGGGTTGGATATAGGTCTCCCGATGCAGTAGCTTCAAGTACCCCAAGCAACTGGTAAACACAATCTCACGTTCCAGAGTCCCGGCGCAAAGTATAATTCGCTAATTCGTTTCTCAAGCGGTTTGACAATTTATTCCCAGAGCACCAAGGGTCCACTAGCAGAATACAAGTCTCAAATATTGTAATTCTCACACAAATCCCTCCAATCAAAATAGCCAACAAATCGCACAATCAAACTTGTTCGGAATAACAAACGTCTTGGAACTCCAAAAGTTTGCTTAGCACAAGCCCAGAACACACCCCTAGTGAGAGCGGGGAGGTTTTCGTGCCGCTCCAGACGCCCTTCAGGCCCATAAATACATATTCTACACAGATAGTCCAAGAAAAATATTCTGTTCGATGATCTCATGCCGCCATTCGCATGGGCTTGCTTGATAATATGGGCTGGGCATTTGATGGTTGCCTCCCGGATGCCCTCGCCCTATTCTACAGTCCATGTGAAATTCTGATTGCTTGTTTTGGTCTTCTTCCTCAATTATTGCCGAATTGGTATTTTGCCCGTAGAGGCACCGCGTAGTTCGGAATTGTCCTAATTCATGCCTTTCAATTGAGCCGCTGAGATGGGTGCTCGAGAAATAGACAGGAAAAACCCCAAAACAAAACCACACACAAAATACACAAAAACCTCTTTTCCGGATGGAGACGAGGACCGTGGGTCAAGTGGATAGCTTCTCCAGGATCTCCATACGGTGCCGCACACCGAGCGAGTTCTGGCTCCAGGGACAGAGCCTTTTAAGGTAAAGGTTGTAGAGGCTGGATACGGTTGGTTGAGTTTTGCAGATTGGCTGTATTGGTGGTTTGTTGATTTGTAGCGTAGGTGTACTGTCCGATGTCTCCTCCAGGCAGAGTGAGAGACCAGACCCGATGCTTCCGCCCGCGTAGATGTAAAGCCTCTCGACTATAGCCCCAGATCCCAAATTGACAAAGTCAAATAACGCGTAAAGACGCTTCTCCGACTTCTCCGACTTTCCGAGTTCCCCGCGTGGAACACTAAAACGCTGCCGAGACTGTACGCTGCCGAAACACTTTCACTGCTGAAACCAGAGAACGCTGCCGAGACCACAGAATGCTGCCGAGACAATAGACGCTGCCGAAACAATAGACGCTGCCGAAACCCAAAATGTGATTATAACCGACAAGGCTGTAGCAATTCCCAACACCCGCACAAAGTACAAGTGAGAGACCCCTAATGCCCGCAGCACTCCGGCGCGATAGGATGCCTCTCCAAGTCCCCCGCTATCTACTTTATACCCTAATCCGTCTGCTACGGCTTCCAAGCCGAGTGTTCCGTTATCCTGGCTCGTGTCCATCTCTTGCCTATCCGAGTCCGGCTTCTCCGGCTTCTCCAGGTTTGGTGTATGTTGCGAAAAGTGCGACTGACAGGACTTGTCTGATCACATCCGCCGGTGTTACCCGTCCAGGTGTACTGTTGAGGTCACTCAGTGCGAGTCATCTGCCGTTTGGACCATTTCCTTTCCCAGAAACTCTCCTCCTCTTTCTCCGCAGCTCTCGTGCTGTCCTGTTCCATGTCTAAACATCCCAGTTGGCCCAGTACTTGACTGAATCGTCCTCGTCAGGCCTTAGGCAACCCTCCTAATACCGTCTGGCACCCATCCGATC
This sequence comes from Mycena chlorophos, assembly GCA_014461115.1. Taxonomy (NCBI): domain Eukaryota; kingdom Fungi; phylum Basidiomycota; class Agaricomycetes; order Agaricales; family Mycenaceae; genus Mycena; species Mycena chlorophos. The sequence continues at coordinate 705,752 of JACAZE010000015.1, forward strand.
CTCGCCTTGGCTCTCCGATCAGGCCCGCGTCATGCGGATAATCCGGAGATTCAGTTTGCAACGTTGTCATGCCCCATGCAATGCCTGAGGTACGGTCACATGCCTATTGCCATGCACGGATCCCCCTGTCGGTGTTCTCCCTCTGAGTCCGGGCTGCTACACCCTTCTCCTGGTTCTCCAGATTCTCCGGGTTCTCCAGGTTGCTTCTCTTCTTGGTGTTTTGCTAGGTCTTGGACTAGACCCAACTTGGAATCTGCTTTGACAAGGTTTACCCAGTGCCAGCAATGCCTCGACGAGCGGTATGCCCTTCTCCTGCACGCACGACCCCTTCGCAGATAAGTCCACTAGCTGTGCAGGGAAACACGCTAGTTCCAGATGTGCGCAAATGTCAAGACAGGCGAAATGTTGTCATTCTACGTGTGTTTTCAAAAGCGGCTTATCACCGCACCGTGTTGCTGTCACCTCTGTGGATGCCGAGCCATTCCACACTCTTCTTGTTGCCGTGATTCGGCTCTCCGGCATCTTGACAGCTTGAGGGTGCATTCCATGCTTCAGAATTGATACCCGCAGCACCGATCCTCCGACTTCCTGGCTGATTGACGAGTGGGTCCCGAGTATGTCGATCGCCACACGTGGTCGTTTGACTCATCTTCCCAGATCATCTATTCTCTTCTTGGCAGCTCGGCATGGGAGTCGGCTTGGTGGTTATTCTCTCTTGTTCATGCAGCAGGCATATTCTGCATTTTGTGGACTATGCTTTTTCGAAAGGCGCATTCAAGCCTTTGGGTTACCGAGTATGCAATTGGCCCCCCCTGCACAGTGTTTGTCCTAGCCGCTCATTCGGGACTCATGCTGGCGAAATTCCAAAGATGTCACACATGACGGCGGAGTAGTCCCAAACTTTTAGATGCAAATTCCAAAGTCAACAAAGTCGGTGCCCGCCATGCGTGTCAATGTATGATTGCAAACTAGAGAATAGCGATGAAATTCTGTGTTTTCACTGGTATTCCCTACTGAGGTGTATCACCGCCATTGCTCGACCAATCCCAGAGTCCTGCTACTCCCAATTTCTTCATAAGCACCTAGACCACTATAACCTGCAAGAAAATCGCTCACGATAGCGGTGGTCTTGGCCTTTTCAGCGCATATACCCCTCCGCTCATCGAACCCATGTTTTTTTGAATTGGATGATCAGAACCAAGCAGAAGGTCACCTGCACGACGTTTCCTTAGCACCTAATTCCAACGCCTTAACCGCTCGGCCATGTTGCCATATCTCATTTGATTCTCCAATAAAATACCCTCCCGCCGGTACCAAAATTATCTTGTATGGACCATTCTACAATGTTCTGCGCTGGACGCTTTGGCAGCACCTTCTAACCACTATTAAAGGTTCTGTGAGGAGATTGGTAAAATGACCCACTTCATCGGCTCCAAGACATCCCCGGTAATGCTTCTGCAAAATTTGAGAGAGATCGGAAGAGCTAGAGCAGAGATCTTGTGGCGCGACTGGACGGAAGGTAGATGTTGTAGACTTGAGCTTGCTAGCCTTACTGACCCCGGGCTTGTGTCTGTTAGTGGGAGCTGTTGCACATCGGTAGACTACTCTAATGACTATGTATACTCCAAACTCACAGGCCAAATACAGGCTGCAGTGCATATTTTGGTGGTGCAGCATGGTTTTGATGCCATGTATACTTAATAAAAGTCATTTCCCTATAACTACTGGGAAGTGACAGCCTGTTGCCTACATGGAGTCACAGCAGAATGTTTGGAACAACACGACTAGGGCAATGGGTTGGCTGCCTCGAAGACATTTGCTTTGTCCGCCCGCGCCAACGGTGGTGCGATCAACTCGGTGTTAATGTAGCGCTTCATCTTGTAGCCTTCCTCCTTGACCATCTTCACCTCGCGCTCCCAGCCATTGGTGTACACCGCGCCCCACGAGCCCAACGATAAGCATGTTCCATAAATCGGTTGGCTGTATGGCTCCTGCTCGATACCGAGCAGATCCGCCATCGCGTTGTTCCCAGCCGTCTTACCGAGGTTCATGGCATGCTGGCACGACATGTATACTACATGCCCTTTGTCGTCGGCGGCGACGTTGATAGTGTCACCAGCAGCGAATACATCGTTTATGCCCGGGACCTTGAGCTCCTGCGTCACAAACAATCGTCCAAGATCATCGCGCTCGCAGGGAACTGGATGGTCAGACGATTGGCGCGCATTCCCGCTGTCCAGATGAGTGTCTTGGTCGCGATACGCAAGCCCTGCAAGGTCGTGACACCGTCGGCGTCGACGGCGATCACGCCTTGGCCCGTCAGCACCTCGATTCCAAGGCTCGCAAACGCCTCTTGCACCACTGGCATAGCCTTCTCGCCCATGAAATCGTAGTGGTCGCCTTTCTCGAGCACCAGGACGCGCACATCGACATCAACACCGAGAATGCGGCGCAGTCTTGACGGCATTTCCGCTGCGACTTCTGCGCCGGTGAACCCGCCTCCACCGATTACGACGGTATTGCGAGCAGGAGATGGCGGCAGTGCGGCGAGTGACTGGAGGTGTTCATCGAGCTTAAGCGCGCTGGGCATGGTGTCTGCGTCGAAGGCGAACTCCGACAGCCCGGCGATACTCTCCGGCCGGTACAGCACGCTACCGCTGGCCAAGACGAGACGATCGTACGCAAGAGCAGCTGGTTCGCCAGCCGGAGAACGATATTTGAGGGATTTGGCTGCGAAGTCAATGCTGTCGACCGTGCCGGAGACGAATTGGACACCGACAGTGGCGAAGAGATCGCTCAATGGTGCCTGCGCGTCCTTGAGGCCCTCGAGGCCTTCGTAGAATCGCGGTCGGACGTAGAGCGTCGGTTCTGGCGCAATGACGACAATAACGATGAGCTGGTCTGTCTTGGCCGCCAGTTCGCGTTTGCGTGCAGCGCTGAGGGCTGCCCACATTCCCGCGAATCCGGTACCGATGACGACGAGTTTTGAGGACATGATCTGTGTTGTTGGAGTTATGGAGAGTCGAGTATCGCTTTGGAGGGAGTCTCGATTAGGTAATGGAGTGCTTCGAGGCTCGACTTGCTTCACCAAGGCATTCGTTACTCTTCTTATACTAGACTTCATCGAGTCAATCGGGCGGATTCGGAATGTTATGTCTTGGTACGGTTCAAGGTGGTTCCACGAAGGGCGACCGAGATATCTAACAGAGCGGGCTAAAATGTCCAAGAGGTAGCGGTTGGACAACTTGGAGAACATACGCGGCATTTTTGCTCCAGCAGATGATCGCAAGAAACGACAGCAACACAGAGCCCTCCTTCCTAGATAAAACGGAGACAACGTCGGCCGGAACCGGATCGGAGAGGACGCTACAAGGATAATGAGCGCGTTGAAGGGCTGCATGCACAGTCACGCACATTGCGGGACCGAACGCTACATGTCTTCGGCGCTCCATTGGTAGGTCTGCGCCCCTTGTCGTTTTTTCTCGTTGAGCCGTTGAAACATCTTCTTCTCGAACCCATTTCCGCGATCTGAAAGCGAGTTAGTGAGATTACAAGGACAAGAAACCGAAGATGATAAACGCACCCACTCCGTCCCATCGATATCCAGGCTTGATTCCGAACCGGTTCGGTGCGGGAGTAGGTCCACTATACTCTGGCCTTCGTGGTCCCTTGGCGCGCTTTTTCTGCTCAAAAGTAAGTACAAGTTTGAGAAGGGGAGAAGCACGTACCGTTAGGAATTGAGCAGCGGGATCGTTCCAGATTTCCTTAGCCTTCTGCTCTTCATTAAGGTCGGCGTCGTCGGCGTGCCTCGCGAACTTGGAGGTCCTGTTCTTCTCGAGTTGTTGTTTCAGCTTCTCTGCCTCGTCACGCTGCACCAGACCCTTGCCCCATTCCATTTTCTGCGCCTCCTTCTCTTCGCGTTCCCGTTTTAACCGCGCGGCCTCTGCGCGTGCCGCCTTTGTGTCGATCTTCTTCCCTCGCGCGTCTCGATATATCGTCTCTTGTGCTAGGGCGATCTCGTCCGCGGTCGCCGCTGCCTCGACATTCGACTGCGGCAACGCCTTCCTCAGCTGCTTCGCACTGACAAGACCGCCCAACATCGGTGCGGGCTCTTCCTCGACGACGATTTGCGGCTTCTCGTCTTCCGCGGGCGGTGGTGTTGGCTCCTTCACCGTCGTCCAGCCCGAGCCTCCGTCGACTTTGCGTTTCTTGAAGGTGCGGTCCGACGCGACAATGACGTCCTCGACCTCCTCCGCTTCCTCGCGCATCTCGTCTCCCCACCCACCATCCGTGTCCACAATGAACCCGGGCTTGGAGGTCGCCGCGCTTGACGTTGCTTTGCGTTTTTTCTTTTTAGATGGGTCTCGGGCGAGGATGGCGTCGGCCTTGGGGCCAGACATGTAATGCGCCGCAAGGTAGGCTTGCTTGCTAGACATGGTCGTCTGAGTCGGTGAGTGTTGAGTGCAAGCCTCAGTTTGACGTTCGTTTCCCACGTTTGCCAATCACGCGGAATCCGGGCCGGAGAGCTGTCGACCGCTTCCAAAGTCTTCCGCTTCCAAGCTCTTCCGCTTTCCCCCACAACCATGGCTGCGAATATTCCTAGCTTCACCCTCAACAACGGCCACAAGATGCATTCTGTTGGAATCGGGTGCTTTTGGATTCTCGTGGATTCCATACGGTCCTCATCTGGTGAGCAGGTGCTGGATGGGCACCCCCGGGGGCGGCCAGCGCGCCTACGATATGTGCATCGCTTCGTTCGAGGTGCGCTTTAATACGCCAAACGATATCCATTCAACGCCATCCAGCGCGGCTACCGTCATATCGATACCGTTCGTCTTCTCCAACTGTCGCTCTATCGCCTCTCAATCTAATCGCGCTCGTAGGCCGCTGGATATGGTTTGTTGGGTTTTTGTCGTCATTCATTCTTGTTGATTGCGCTTTAGCCAATGAAGAATACGTCGGAAAAGCCATCCGCGACTCGGGGATCCCTCGAAGCGAATTCTTTGTTACAACAAAACTCAGGTTTGATGCCATGCAACTGCACGATGTACAAGCCAATTAAAGGTTTACAGAGGCGACCACAACGTTCAAGAGTCGTTCGAATCATCTCTCAAAGCCCTCGGACTGGACTACATCGACTTGTACCTCGTGCATTGGCCTCAGGGTATTTTCGGATAGTGTTCCGCCCATACCTGATCTCATTCGTATCACAGTTTCCAAGGGCGGTTAGTTCCGTTTCGTTTCCGGTTCGCCCTGGGTCATCTTTCTTCCTAGGCAGAGTCTACTCCCCAGACGAAGAGCCTACGATCCTGCAGACATGGGCTGAAATGGAGAAACTGGTCGAAACAGGTCAACCTCAATTCGTATCACCTCACAGTGATTTCTCAAGACGACCGACCTGCAGGCCGCGTTCGCAGCATCGGCGTCAGTAACTTCTCGATCAAGACGCTCGACATCCTCCTTCCGCACTGCAAAGTCGCTCCCGCAACGAACCAAGTCGAGCTGCACCCCTGCTATCCGCAAAACGACCTCAAGGCGTATTGCGATGCGAAAGGCATCTTGCTCACGGCTTACAGCCCACTCGGTCCGCTTCGATGCTCAAAATCGGCGTGCGCTAACGCGACGCGGAACAGGTCGCTCCACAATCTTCTTCGAGGACCCCACCATCCAGAAACTTGCGGAGAAGAACAACTGTACCACCGCTCAGATCGTCCTAAGCTGGGGTGTCCAGCGCGGAACTAGTGTGGTTCCCAAGAGTGAGAATCCCGAGCGTCTGCTGGCAAACATTACGGTACGCCAAAGATCCCAACTCTTGAGCACATTTATTGAACGGAAACTCCAGCTCGTCAAGCTCTCCGACGAGGATTTCGCCACCGTGGACAATCTTCACAAAACCCCGAGCATGCACAAATCCCTCCTCGTCTTTGATGACAAGAAGGATGGCACCGTGTTTGGGTGGACGTACAACCAGCTTGGCTGGAACCTCAAAGTCGGTGGCCACGTCGTGGAATAAGCAAGGACAAGGCATATGAACCTACCTACGAAAATACAAATCCAATGTTGTTCTACTTATCTTCGTACGGACGCAGACTGGTATAATATTAAGCACATAAAAAGGTCGTCACATTTCATAGCAAGCCGGCGGCTTTGCGTTGTCTTGCGCGCTCCATGGGCGGCAAATCGTCATCAACCACAATTGCTACAAAAATGGTTAGGGTCGTCAGAAAGCACCAAGGTAGTAAACTCACAAGTGGAGGAAGCTTCGAAGGAAGGCTCATCGTCCCAAATACCCGAAGGCATCATCGTCTTGCGACGCTATTGCAAGATCAAGTTAACTTACATAGACCCGATCACATGATCCCTCACCTTGAGCTTGGTGTTCATGTCGTCCTCGTCCAACAGATACGGTTCTTCCTCGTGGCGCGTTAGAGTCTCGGCGCATTTGACCACCCATTCCATGCCAACAAGAAACGGACGCGGTTCCGAGAGCGCTCTAAAAATTCAAGTTAGGCACGCGAGATAATGGGGAAGCTATACGCACTTGTACTTGCTGTACGTGCTACGCAGCCCGTTCTTGTACACAATGTGCGTCAGTGTCTGTCCAACACTTCCAAGCACCTACGCAGCACATCAGATCCGACAAACACGCCACAAAAAAACGCACCCTTGCTCCAAGGGTCTTGAGCGTCTCCGTATAATACGAGCGCAGCGAGTCGTCTCCCGACTCAGAAATGATATCCACAAACACCACACAGCCCTTGAGCACGGTGAGCTGAACCGGTGCCGGAGTAGTCGAGGTCGAAGGCCCGGCCGTAGACTCTTGCTCAGTCGAGGTATCCGCCGCAGGAGCGATTTTGGGAATACGCGTGCTACGGCGCAGACCCTCGACAGCGGTGGACCCCGACGCTTCTGAAGTCGATGCGGTCGACGTGGACGGATAACTGCTGCTCGAGCTGCGCATTGCCACCCGCTCCGCAGGCACCTCCGGCGGTCCCATGCTCACAGGCAGCGAAATCGACTTTGAAAGATCGCTAAACGCCATCGAGGCGCGCCGGTCTGCATTCTTCCTCCATTCATCGGGGAGCACCTTCTTCTTGCCCTTCTTGAGAGGCTCGATCCCCAGGCTCTCCAGGTCGAACATCACGCTCCGCGGCGAGGTCACGTGTTCCGCGACGCCCTCTGCATCGACCACGGGAACGAAAGGAATCTCCGACATCGCTTCGTCCTCTTCATGCAACATAGTGGCATCGCCATCCTCTTCGACCATCCCCGAACCTCCGCCCTTGACTGGACTCCCGATAACACTCGGCAGACCCGGGTTGCGGCTGACTTTTGGTGCAGCCCGCCCTCGGCCAGCTCCCAAGAACCCAGGCCCACTTCGAAGAAGAGCCCCATTGCCAACCATCAACTTGGCGGTACTCTGGAGCGCAGGTTTGTTGCTGGTAAGGAACGAAGGCAACGGCCGTTGCGTCAACGTCGGTTTCGTCGTCGTGTCGTCGTCGGAGTGGGTTTCGAGGACTCTGCAATCGACGAGGAGGACGATTCGCGGCTAGGAATCGACGCGACGGTCGTGGCTCGCTGCAAGCCACCACTGGGTCGACCAAGACCAATGCTTCGATCGTCCGCGCTCCTGGTCGATTCCGCCAATGTCGGGTCAGAATCGTCGCGGCTGAATCCCATGCTCGTGTTGGGCCTGGAGGGGGGCGGGGCACGAAGTCGCTCGAGTGCCGTTGCCAACTGCGACGACGAAGAGCCCTCGGTGAATGTCCTTGCGAACGACGCTGCAAAAGAGTGAGCCATACAAGCCGTCGATAGGCAGTAATAGACATACGCGGTGGACGAGCATTGAACACGCTGCTCGCGCGTTCCAGCCTATTCTTCGTTGGCGACGAGCTGCTTGGTCCAGCAGCAGCCGAGACAGGCTTCTTGGTGGCAGCCGCCCTCGCAGCGCTCGCCTTGGTCGGACTCGCAAACGAGGATATCTTGCTGGGAGACGGGATCGGGATCTTTGATTGCGAACTGTCCAGCTTCTGTTTCTTGGCCGGCCCTGGTCCGACACCAAACGAAAGGAGTGTCCGCTGTGTTGGTCCGTCTTCTGCCTCTTTCCGCTTGAGCGCCGAGCTGCGCGTCACACGGTCTGCAGCTGGAAGCGGAGGCGGAGGACGTGGCTTGGCTGCGGCACGTGATCGAGGACGACTCTTGAGAGCAGTCTGAGGTTCCTCCACCATCGCAGGTTCTGCGTCCATCGTTTGTGGTTCTTCGACAATGGCCGTGATTGGTAGCAGGCTTGATTCAGCAGCAGCCTCAGACGGAGGCATCTCGATATCAGCCGCTTGAGCAGAAGCACCAAGATCGATTTCTGCTTCTTGGACCGGTGAAGACGAAGGTGGTGGAGCCAGAGCTTCGAACGGAGGTGCATCGTCGTCTGTGGGCTCGGTCAAGGGACTGAGCGGGGCCTCGTCCATGGGAGGGATAGGCACATCGTCGTCGGTGGGCTCAGTCAAAGGACTGAGCGGTTCTGCGTCGAATGGGGGTATAGGAATGTCGTCGTCCATTGGTTCGGTTAACGGGCTGAGCGGAGGCTCGTCTTTGGGGACCGTAGCCACCACAGCAGCGGGTTCCATCTCTTCTTCGGCGCCCAAATCCGTCAGCGGGCTCATCGAGCGCGTAGAGTTCGCTTGAGGCGCAGGCAGGAACAGCCCCAATTGGTCGGGAGTATGAGGCAGCTCGTCGTCCTCGTCGGGAAGGCGAACGAGCATGGGTATCGGCGCAGGCTTGGGCTTTTCGCGTGCGCGCATCTTCCCTCGAACCGTTGGTTTCTTTGCTTCGACAGCTGTCTCCTCCGCTTTGGCCTTTCCTTTCCCCTTGTCTTTCGCCGCCATAACTTTCGTCGTGGCCTTCGAGGAGCCCGCGGCAGCCGTAGCCTTTCCCTTTCCCTTGCCTTTCGGTTCGGGATCACTTCCTCGTCTGTCCGAGTTCATCATGGTATCGAACGCGTTCTTCGGAGGTGCGGGACGGCTGGAGCTCGCAACCGGTGGTTTCAAAGACGAGGCACCCGCCTTCGGTTGAGGCACAGGTTTGGGAACGGCCTTGGTCGCTGGTTTCAAGAGAGGTGGGGCCATGCTCGGGCGGGGAAGAAGGCTTTTCGCCGGCGGCTTGGCCACAGGCCGACTAGGTTCTGCGGTATCGCGAACTTGCGTCTCGGGCTCTGCCTGTGTGGGCTGGACAATGGGGGGAAACGCATCCATGGTTGCAGGCAGGCCGTCGATTCGTTGAACTTCCTATTAAAGACGATCAATGGCTGCTTTCAGGCAGTTGGTTGGAAAACACACCTCCAAGTCTGTGCCCCAGCCAATTGTCCTCGGCATTCCTGCACTGTTGTCCGACATGGTAGGTGGCCGTGGCGTTTCGGGCAATGGGGTCAGCGGTGACAACGGCATGTCGAACGCGCTGCTTGTCGATGGTTGGGGCGTGGATGGGGTCTCGACGATGACCGGCGGGGGAGAAGCAGGTGGTGGCATGGATGATTCTTGGATTGGGGGCAAGAAGGATAGCAACGTCGCGGGCATCTCGCGCTCCTTGGACGGAGATCGCGAACGGGCGCGTCTGGGCGACTTTGTGGTCCGTGCTGGGACGAGGAGGGGAACAGAGCGTGCCCTGCCGTTGGGAGTTCCCGGTTTGGACCCGCGGATGAAGATGGGTTCTGAAATGTTGCGCGAGTGGGTTGGTAGTGTGGTGGCCGTGTTCTCCGAGTCGCGGACGACGTCTGGGTCGAACTTGAGCCTCTTTATGGCGGGGATGTCTGGGGGAGACGGGGACGCGGTGCGTTTTGAACGCGTCTTTGGGGAGAGCAAGATCTCGTCGTCCGACTCGTTGTCGTCGTTGTCGGGATAGGTGCGCTGTTTTGCCGTCGCCAGCGGGGAGCGGAGGACGGCAGCGGGGTCTGGCTGCTGGGAGCGGGTGAGTGGACGGTGGACGTCCATCGTTGTCGTTGTTTACGTTCAGAACCAGAACGGTCACGCGACTCTCATGTTTTCTGCACTCCGCTCTGCATCCCGCAGACTCGCCCACAGACGTGGCTTTGCTACTGCGCCCGTCCAGGCCCACTCCCTGTATCTCACTTCTCCAGGAAAAAAGCCCAATCTGACCCCAATTTAGATGGAGCCAGTTCCCCCATCCACCACAGTCCATTCTCATCGTCAACAAGCTCCGCACACAGCCCGTCATCCTCGCCATCGACGCTTTCCTCGAGTAAGCGGTCCCTTTCCAACAAGCTCACGATCTCATTTCCGGAGGCACGTACACTCAACCTATCCTGGAGTCCGTGTATTCCATGAGGACCGACCAGACATTCCGCATGGTGCCGAGGTCTGGCAATCCGGTGCGTTGCAAGGTCCAAGTCATCCTCCAAATTGAGCCGCTCCCAGGAGAGAAAGCACAGAACATCGACCTCGTCGTAACCCTCGGTGGAGACGGAACGATTCTCCACGCGTCATCGCTGTTTAGTGCAGGCGCCGTACCACCCGTCCTCAGCTTCTCCATGGGCACTTTGGGATTCCTGCTTCCGTTCCGTCGGTCGTTTCAGTGCCCGCCAGATATCGACTAATTCCCGCAGACATCGACGACTTTGCCAAGGCGCTCGAAAGTGTCTTTCAGGGCAAAGCGACCATCCTCAATAGGATGCGGCTAGCATGCACATTCTTCAACGAAGACACTACCAAAAAGAACGATATCGGAGACGGTGAGCTCGTCATACAAATCTCGGCTCCCGCAAAGATCTTAGCGGCCCTAGACTGGCAGGTCATGAACGAAATCGCGCTACACCGAGGCTCCAGCGCGCACCTCAACACCATTGACATCTTCGTCGACGGCCAACATCTGACTGAGGCTGTCGTGCGTCCTTCTGTCCGCGCTGGCCGATACTTTCCCTGACTTGCATCGAGTCCGACGGTCTCATCGTGTCCACACCCACCGGCTCAACGGCCTACTCACTCTCGGCGGGCGGCCCGATCGTGCACCCATCTCTGAGCGCGCTCGTTCTCACACCAATTTGCCCACGAAGTCTATCTTTCCGACCACTGGTGTTCCCATCGTCTTCCTCAATAACCCTCCGAGTAAGCTGCAGTCATCCAACTGAACTGAACTTTACTTACTCGGTTCGCGCACAGATCGGAGACCGCAGTCGCGCGCCCGCCGGTGTCTCCATGGACGGACGCACCTCACACACACACTCCAGCCCGGCGAGTCCGTCACCGTGCACGCGTCGCCGTACCCCGTCCCATGCATCAACCGGTCGTCCATCGCCGAAGACAATGAACCACACGCGGGCGCAGGGCCGGGCAAGGAGGACGACTGGGTACGCGATATCAACAACTTGCTGCAGTACAACGCGACTTTCCGCAGCAAGGCGCTGCTTCGGCACTCGCGTACATGAAAATACAGCAAATTAATGTATGTGGTGATACATGGATGTGGTGTACGATAACCAGTGTGTGTGTGCAATATACACTAGAAATACAGCTTGGTGTATGGTGGGTATCAAGATGCATTCAAGAGCCAATACGCGGAAGCCACGATGAGCGTTTCGAACTCTTGTTGGATCGTGAAGCAGGAGAACTCGACGTCCTCCTCACCGGCGGTGGTGTGGGCTTGGACGACCTCGACACGCGCAGAATGTCGATTTCCTCCTTGGACATCACGTCCGTCGGGACCGTCAGGTATTCTCGCGGCGCGCCCGGGTCGGTCACCAGGATATCGATAATCCCGCCACATAGCTGGCGCGCAACGGCCGCTAGCCACGCGCTCTCCGAAATCCGCACGACGCGTGCTTCGTTGCGGTTCACAGTCGCAACGGTGTTGAAAGAAATGTGTTCGCTCGGGATGTCCGCGAGCTCGCTGAATTCTTTCTTTGCAATTGTTATCGCTGCCTGAGGACGCAGAGTTAGTCCTGTGGCCACGGAGGCTTTGTCAGAGAGCGAACCTCGTAGGTTTTTGCAGGCTCGACGTAGACGAGACGGTTCGCGTAGCGATAGGTTATGTAGTCAGGCAGCGCTGGCGTTGTTGTCTTTATAGTCGCCATGAGAAGCCAAGAGCTCGAGTGCTGCGCGCCGGGGTTGTTGAGACTTTCAAAGGAGCCCGAGTATGCGCTCTTTATACGTTTCGGGCAGTACAGCCGACGAAAGCAGTGGCGGCATTGTCTGTTGCACAAAGCTGTGCAATAAGTCGTTATGGTCCGCGCAGACAGTGCCAAGCCACAGCCCGCCGGTCAACGGGAGCGGGAGAAAATCCCAGCAGACTAAAACTGGCTGTGTAACATCTTGAGCTGTAGTTTGCGTGGCGACGAAGGCACAGAGGTAGTAAAGACGCTGTTGCGATGCGATCACGCAGCGGCATCAGCCAACAAATCAAACAGCCCTGCGCCTCTCTTGTGCGGCGGTACGTATTTCGCAGGCGCCGGCGCTGCTTTCTTGGCTTTCTTCCTCTGCCTCGTCTCGTCCGCAAACACATCATCCAGGTCCCCCAAACACGCATCCCACATGCCCTTTGGCGCCGCCACAGGCGCATGGGCCCCCGTAAGGCACGCATGAAACTCGGCACCGGAAAACCGCGACACAGGCGAGGGTAGGCGCTCGTTGGTGTTGATGAGCAGAGTCTGTGCAAAGTTTTCGATGGTTTCGAACGTCGAGAGGACTTGCGCTGTTAGTTGGACGTTGCGGTCCTCGGGGAACGGCGTCAATGTTGGATCGCGGGTCGTGTCTGTTCGGGACCAGGCGAACGCGGACAACAAACATTGTGCTTCGTGTCGCGTCCAGCGCTCCTTCTCGCGTTCCTTGCTACCCCCACTCTCGACAGCGCGTCCGTGTAGCGTTTGTAGGACCCATCGCAAGCAGAGCGCGACGGCCAGTTGTTCCCGGGGAAGTGACAAGACACCCGGTGTATCCGACTTGAGGACGCGCAACAGCAGAGTAAACCGGGTATCCTCCGGTTGCAGCACGAGCGGTTGCCCATCCAGATCGAGGGCAAAGTCCGGGCTTGATACAGATGCGATGAGGTCGCGCAAGGCGGGAACCGGTATTGGTTCGTCGGCGATTCGCGTTCCGCGCCGCAAATATTCCGTTACTGTCGGCGGCAGCGCGACGCGCGGAACTGCTGGATTTCGCTGATCCAGATTGGCACTATTGAGTTGTTGGAGAGCTCGCAAGACGTTCTTTGGTGGGCGCTCGTCTTCCGAGTCCGACTCGACCACATCAATCAGAGCGTTTTCGTCTTCCTCCTCCTCTTCTCCCGCGTCCTCTTGATCTACTACATCCTCCACATCCATGACCGACTCGCCTTCTTGATCATCTTCGGGTTCGGGTTCTGGAGGCTCCGGCGATGGCAAGCCCAGGCCATCGTGTAGCACAGCGTAGCTCCACTCGCGAATCGGGCGACCGAGAGACCGGCTGACCGTCTCTAGATTGGGCTCTTCTAGGAAAAGGCGCGGCCAGTACGACTGGGTATTCAACACGTCTAACACTTTGGCGTGCAACCGTCCTTGTCGATATGCGGACAGGTATTGCCCCCCGGATGTCGTTCCGCATCAACAGCTCCGTTTCGTCCTCCTGGTCGTCGTTCGCTGCCTCTGCAGCGACGAGGTTGGAAAACATGGGGAGGATGGGGCAGAGGTCTGCTTGATGTAGCGCGCAGACATCGGTCGGCCAGAGTTGGTCGATGTTGTCTTCGTTCTTGGGAAGGGCGTAGTGTAAAGTCGCCTCTACAATTCTATCGATGATTTCTTCGACCTCTCCGGAGCCCATCGAAGAGATCGAGCGTATGAGAAGCGCGTTGACGGTGCGGTCGATGAGGTCCATGACGCTCTCGACCTGTTTCTGCTTCCCCTTCTGGGAAGTGCCGGACAGGATGGAGTGTATCGTGTTGGCGACGCGGGTGATGCGCTGGACCAGTGAAAGCTGTCTGTCGAAGAACAGCATCTGGACGTTTTTGCGCGGGGAAGACGACTGGTTGGTAAAATCGTTGCCCACGAGCGCGCCGAGGAGAGGAAGGATCGGGATGGGGACGTTGAGATGGGCAGCGAGCTTCGCTGGAGTGTAGACGGAGAATTTGAGGGAAAGTCCAGAGGCGTTCTCTGGAGGTATAATTCCGCGACCAAAGGACGATGGAGCAGCTGCTCTTTTCCTCGACTTGGAATTGCGCACTTGCTGGAAGTCGCCGTCTTCCACGGATTCTGGGGCTGGCTCGATGGGCTCGTCTGCGGACCAGACCATCTCGGCGAGGGGAATGTAGCCCAAGTAACCATCCGCATTCAGAACGACAAAGTCCGAGTCAGTTCCGATGACGAAGGCGCCCAAACGGCCAGCAAGTTCGACGGCGAACGGGTCGCCCTCTTCGTCTGCATGGTATACAACGACATGATCCGTCGTCTCAGCGAGTGCGTACAGCGCGTCGACGCATGCACTGTAGCAGAACGGCGGCAGCATGCGAGATTCGTAGAGAAATCTGGGGTTGGCCCGTGCCGAACGGGAGGTGCGGAAGAATATTTGCGGATTTGCGACGCCGTTTTGGGTGATTCGCGAGATTAGGGTCGGAAATTTCATGGCCGGCGCTGGGCCATCGAAAACCCAATGCATGTTCAATCCGACTTGCACCATTGCGCGCACAGTGGTTGTGACGAGAGCAGAGAATTCGGCGTATTCTCCGCCGTAGACCCATGGTAGGCCAGATGCTGTATGCAAGTCGTAGATGAAGCTGGTGAAAATTTCAGAGCTATTCGTCGATTGTCTAGGTGAAGACGCACGACCAGCCATCGACGACGACATTGATTCTGGGAGTAGAGCTGTCCGTGGAGAGGATATCGGCGACCTTCCTGTGCTCTCTGAGATATGTCGTCAGTCCGAGGACACCCATGATGAGTGCGGGGAATGAGAGCCGACGGCCATCAGATGAGCACGTGAATCGCCTTTTCGCGTTGTTTACCTGTGACACACGCTCTCTCTTGTCGCTTCCCATGGCTTCGCCGCTGCGGGACCGGCTCTTGTCCAACTCCCCCGACCCCGTCAAGTCCCAGATACTCCGAGAGTCGGGCCATGGCTGGGGCGACGCCTCTCCAAAGGGAAGCCCCAACATCTCGCCTCTTCGCATAGCCAAACGCGACTCCCCCCGTACGCCGTCCTCCTCCCTCTGCTGTTGCACGGCGCAACTCCTCCAGCTTCAAACACGTCAAGAACAACAACCTCGTCTCCAAGTCCCCCTTCAAGTCCCAAATCCCCACCGCCGCAACCGCAACTCCCCCCGCAGTTCCCCGTCCATTCATGTCCCCTACGCGGCGGGTCTCGGGCGAGAAGAGACCCCGCCCGCAGAGCATGCATGACCAGGCAGAGGCGGAGAACGACCGTCCGTTTGCCTACAAACGGGAGCGACGCCAGTCCAAGACCTACCAAGGGCTCATGGAGAAGGAGCCCGTCACCAAAAGCCCCTTCCGCCAGGACTCGCTTCCCGCAATCCCGCCCACCCCATCGCGTATTCCTGTCGCTGCCACCACTGTCCCATCCCCTGCTCGCTCATCGCTCGTTTCCAAACGTATGCATGGTCCTCGGGGCAGTGGCACAAGTCGCGAACGACGTGAGGAGCGCAAGGTCACGTTCAACGAGGCTTGCGATGTGGTGGAATTCGAGGCCGAGTCCGAGGAGGAAATGGGCTCACAGGACGAAGAGGGCGACAGTGTGGAGACAGAAGACGCCGATGACCCATTCTTACAACACGAAGACGATACTCCCCCCGCTCACGACTCGTCCTACGAAAGTGTCGAACTCTCCGACGCCAACGCCTCTATGATTCCCGACACGCCCATGCCGCTGGAACTGGACCCCGATACCAGCATTACCGGCATTGTTGATGCCATGTTCGCTCCGCCAGATGGCCAGAGCACTCCGCCGCCCCACCTCGGTTCCGCTCACACTCGTACCTACGAGTACACCCCAGACCATGCTACCGACCTCGATACCGAAGAAGGCGTTCCGTTTGGACGTTCTCATCATGCCGAACGCGCTGCCACCTTCCATGCCCAGCAAACTCACCCGCCGCCGGTGCCCCAACCGCAGCTGTCTACCGGCAGACCGTTGCCTCGTCCCGAACTGGCCCGTACAGCGACCCCGCCGCGTCCCATGGATCTCTACACGTCTCCGCCGCTTGGGCGCACGACGCACATGGAACGTCGTATCTCGGCATTGGAAGAGCAAAACGAGGACGAAGAAGAGTCTCGTGACGCCGACGCGTTGCCCGGTTCGCCGTCACCTGCGCCTGCTCGCGTCGCGGGTCTGGTCGAAATTGGTGTACCTCGGTTCTCGCTACCCAGTGGTATGTTTTTGCTGATTGGATTCCATTATGCTCACAATTTGCAGGTGGTGGTCCCGGCACCGAGGCCGATCCCTTTGCTCTGCCTCGTTTACGCGACGAGCCGCTTCCTGAAGCAGGAGACGACAGTCGCGATATAAGCTTGCGACGGACCGAGGTATGCTTCTTGAGCGATCCTTCGCCTCTCGACTCTAATCCTAGTTTCTTCAGTCGGATCGTCCCTTCTCCTCTGAGAAGCAGGAGCATGAGCCTCCGCGTCCAAGCAGCGTCGACAGCCCGAACCATCAGGTGTTTGGGAGCGGCGGTCGTCCTCGGATTAGTCGCGAGGAAGTGGCGCGTCGCATGCGTGCTCGTAGTGCGACGCCAGAGTTTGAAGAGCGCCCCGCTGAGCCGATGGACGTCGTCGAGGAAGAGGGCACTTCGCGGGAGCAAAGCACGCTTCAAGACGAAGACGAGTTCAAGGAGGAGCGCGAGGAAGAAGCTCGCTGGGAGCGCGATCACGAGGATGCGGAGAGACTCGGCAGCGTCAGCACCGAGATTGGTGTTGTCGAAATGGCCGAGAGACGCGTTCTCAACCCTCGCGACGAGGAGCCGGAACGCAGCAAGTCCCCGGAGCTGGGTATCGACTTTGGCACGCGTTTCGGGATGGCCATGTTGGGTATCCCTGGGCTGACGGGCAGCGTCAACTCGCGCTTGACTGCTGAACGTATCGAGCCAGAGCGGATGTCGGTGGACATGGACACGCGCAGCGCGTTGGACCGGCTTATGGACGACGTGGCCGGCGCTGGTGGCTACGAAGGTGGCGACGACTCGGTCCTCACTGAAGACGCCGAGCCGCTTTCGCCCATCCACGCACACCCTCAGGCCATTGGACGCGCTGCGACCGACTCCGCACTGCTACAGATGAACGGTCTCACTCGCAATGTCAGCGTCGCGTCCTCGTCCTCGTTGCTGAGCCTCCCGCCGCCGCCCGTCCCGCCAAAAGACAATATCCGGTCACGTGAGGCTATGATACTGGAGAAGCGTCGCGAGATGCGGCGGTTCGACGAGGAGGGCAGCTACGACTACGTCCCTCCAATGGACAACAACCGGAACCTCCGCGTCGGTCGTCCAAGTGGTCGCCGCAGCATGAGTACCGGCGACGTCGAGGAGTTGGTCAACGCGCGCAGCAGCTTGCTCGATGTAGGGGCGGCCAAGGACGACCTCGGCGCGACCATCCAGAAGGAGCTGGAGAAGCGCGATGGGCCGCAGAAGCGGGTAAGCTGGCTGGCTTATTTTGTGGCGAGGATGCGAGCTGATTTTTCTTGCAGAAGTATCTGGTCCGCGAACGGGACATGATTTATGCGTCTTCGTCAGATACGGAGCGGATATCGCATCTTGCTGGCGCTGGCGATGTGGATGCCGGGAAGGCCTGGCGTACCGTCCGTCGGCCCTCAGACATGGTCCGTCGCTGAACCCCCCCAATTGCAAATTACTAACGATTTATGTAGAACGAGTATTCCAAGCAAATCAAGGAATACCGGGCGCAGCAGAACCCCGGCAAAGCGTACGGCAAAGTTTTTGTTAAAGGTACGCTCAGTCCATTTGGCACGTGACCTAGTCTTATTCTGCGCCTAGTCGTCGGTATCAAAGGCATGCATTTGCCGCTACCGCCGGAGTCGACGGCGTTGACCTGCACGCTCAACAATGGCATTCATTTTGTCACCACGCCCGAGTTTGCGCTTGGCTCCGACTGTCCAATCGAGCAAGAGTTTGAGTTGTGAGCTTCTTCGTTGCTTTCTCCCCTGCTCGTGCTCAATAGCTCTTTCAGGATCGAACACAGCAAACTCGAGTTCACACTCACTATCAAAGTCCGACGGGACACTCACATCGTCAAACAATTCAAGTCGCTAACGCCGACCCCGGCACCTGCTCCCGCACCAATGCCGGTTCCTCCACCGGTCGTTCAGCAATCGTCTTCAAAGGCCAGCAAACGCAGTTTCTGGTCCTCGTCCCCGAAGAAATCAAAGGACAAGGCACCTCCGCCAGCACCTGTACCACGACCAGCGCCGGCACCAGCTGTCGCGCAGGGGCCGTTGCGACTGCCCGAAAACCTGGCGCGGTATCTCAAGCCCGACGGCACGCTCGCGCGCTCGTTCATTGCGTTCAAAGACGTGGCACATCGTTGCGATGCGCGTCTGTTCGAGAGCAGCTATCCGCTCATTGGGCAACGGCTTGAGATGGGCGGCAAGTCGTCGACGCTACAGGTCGGCGAGTTGATCCTGCAGATCTTCCGCCTGCCGCCGCTTGCCAGCGTCACGCAGGATCAGCTCCCGCAGAGTCTGGACGAGTGTTTGCGCGGACTGCGGCATATCAACTGGCACAAGGTCACGTACTTCCAGGGTACGTTGACACAGAATGGTGGGGACTGCAGTGTAAGTTGCTTGATACTATCGAAACGTGTGGTTGTTGATTGTGCTGTAGAGCTGGCGTCGTCGACAATTCCGCGTCGTTGGGTCGAATCTCATCGCGTTCAACGAGATGACTAGACGTCCTATGGCCACTATCGAACTCAAAAAGGCCATCGGTGTCGCGGACAACTTGGAGCAGGAGGACAGCGTTGAGCGCTCCTTCCGTATCATCTTCCCGAGCAATCAAGACATTTCGTTCTTTGCGGACACGGACGAGGATAAGGCGAAATGGTGCGTCTTCCTGGTTAGGGTATGGCGAAGCTGACGTGAAGTAGGCTCGAAATTCTTCGCGCACTCGTCGGTCACATCCCGCCGCATCCTCTGTGGGCGGAAATTTTGTGGAATCGACAGGAGGATTTGTCGAAACGGGCGTCGGCTGCGGCTGGCTCGGGACGGTAACTTTTAGAGCATTTATCTTTTTGTGCACATGACACGCATCTCATCTTATCTTTGACCTTCTTGTACCATGGTCCATGATCTTTCTCCGCTCGCTATTCTACGCTCAAAATCTGTACTACTATTTATCTGTAAATACGTCGATGCCTTTCAATAGAGAGGTTTTGCAAACCAAGGCGCATAGCAAACAGATAGGCTACACCGACTAGGACTGAAGCTGCTTTAACCGTTTCTTCTCTTTTTTGGCTCGCTTCCTCTCTTCACGGGATATTGTCTCCGCGTCACCGCCATCCTCCGTAGCTTCCGCAGGCGTCTCTACCTCTGCCTCTGTCCGTTTCTTCTTTTTCTTTCGCTCTGCTTTGCTCTCGCCGTCCTCGTCGCGCGGTCTCTTCGATTTCTTCTTCTCGGGTTGAACCTCCTCCTCGTCCTCATCCCGACGCCGCTTGGACTTTTTCTCCTTTTCCTTCGTCTTTTCAGTAGCCTCTCCCTCCGCGTCGCTCTCGCGTCCCTTGCCCTTCTTGTCCTTTTTCTTTTTGCGTTTCCCCGATTCCTCTGTCGGTGCGTCGTCCATGGGCTCGTCGATATTTGCTGTTGGTGCTGCCGCAGCAGAAGAAAACGCAGAAGCCATCAACGACGATAGCTTGCTGCTCCCTCCACCGAGCCCAACTCGGGGCATAGCATCATATCCATCGCTTTCCGCCTTTGCCGAGAAACCGCGAGAGGCACCGATACCGCCTCGAGGCGCTTCATCTTCTTCGGACAGTGTTGCCGCCGGTTTGCTCGACTTGGCAAGCAGTTTGTCTTTGAAGTAGTCTGCGACGGACGTTTTCGACGTGGTGATGAGCTCAACTGCAGGCTCGTCGTTCAAGGGAGTGAGAGTGCCTTGGGGCGTGGCGGATGTGCTGGGCGTCGCACTGCTGCTGGCGACGCCGAGGATTTCGGAGATGGCGGCGGCGGATTTGGAGGCAATGTTTTTCGCGGCGATGGCACGAGCACGGTGTCTGTGTGTGTGCAGGTTAGTCGAGAAAAAAAAAGCACAGCAGTGATAACGCACGCTCGATGCCGGGGAACGACTGGTTTTACCGCGTCAACAGCGGCAACAACCTCGTCGACTGGATTTGACGCCTTGGTGAAGCCTTCCGGGGCAGACGGTGCTGGCGGCTGCTCCTGCCCCGCAGCCGCATTCAAGCGTTCCAGCACGCGCTCAAAGTCGCGATTCTGCTTCCACGCAATCCCATTGGGATCTCTCTGCTGAGCGGCCCCAATACCCAGCATGTCTAGTTTCTGTGAGACCTTGATATGCGAGAGACGGCCGTCGCCCTCTGCGCCGAGGCCCTTGGATGCATCCCAGCCGAATTTTGAGAGATAGGCTGCACCAAATTTTGCGGCGTCTGGTTGTGAGGTTTAGAGGCGCATGCAGCAGTTGAGTGAAAGGTACCGTCTGCCCAAGCGAGGTTGCGCGGGTCGCTTCCGATGCGCTGCTTGGTTTTGCGTCCAGAGAGGCCCATGCAAATTTCTCCACGGTCACGCTTGTCCTCATTCAACTCGCGCCTCCACCGCAGAAGCGGAGACTCGTCGCCTTAAAATCGCATTTAATTGCCACTGTAGCGTCGACCGAAGCACACTTGCAGTAATCTCGTTGCTAAATTGCTGGCTCCGATGGGGTTCTCATCCTGTCGAGTCATTGTTGAACCTTCTTCTCAACCACATGTCGGAAGAGACACCTCTCCTCGTCTCTGACGCTGAGCTCGCTCATGAGGCAATCTACAATCGCTTTCCTGGGTCTCAAAAGAGGGTAATTGTGGCGCTCGTAAGCGCGAGTGCCACTTTGCCCAGTATGTTCGCTCCAGAAACACCTATCTGCACTGGAACTTATTTTTTTAAAGTGTTTGCGGGCGGCTCGTTCATTCCTACGATTCCGCAGATTGCTCGCGACCTCGACACAACGGGCGAAGTCGTGAGGTCGGCGTTTAAAAGCCACTGCACCCCCGATGTAGGCTGAACCATTTGCAGCTTCGCAGTCAGCATATCGATTATTGGTAGCGCTCTCGGTGCCATGGTCTTTGCGAGGTATTCCAGCTTCTGTAAGTCCCCACCCACCTGAGGAATGCTTTCCTGCTCACCGCCGTTTAGATGGTCGTCGACCGATGTACCTTCGTAGGTCGAGAGCTGGAGCAGTGTAATGAGTCTCTAATCCAGACCTCTCAGACGGCCTTCCGCTCCTTTGCCTTGGGTCTCTAGGTGTTTACCTTTCCCGCAACATCCAACAGCTACTGGTGGCCCGATTCATCCAAGCCTTTGGCACATCTGGAGGTTTCAGCGTTGGTCTGTATCTACATTGTGATAACCCAATCTACGCCTAAACATACTTGTAGGTGCCGGCGTCATTGGAGACATCTACAAGCTCACCGAACGCGGGACTGCGATGGGAATATTCTTCTCTGTAGGTCGATCATTCCTCGTCGCATCGATGAGCTGACTTTCTGCAGGCGTCATTGGTCGGGAATGCGGTCTCTCCCATCGTTGGAGGTAAGTCGGTTAATTTACTGCGCTTCTAGTCTCGATATCTTGCAGGCTGGGGAGGTGGAACACATTTTTTGCTGCATTGTACTCCAAGTAATGAAGGCTTCCAGCGCGGTACTACTCCTGGCGTTACGTCCAATTGGGAATCTTCGTCTTGGGCGCCCTCGTCTTCCTGGGAATGCTCCTCTTCCTGCCAGAGACATCGCATCCCGGCACACTCGGCGTAGAAAAGCTTCACGCGGAGGAAGAAGCCAACGGTCGCCAACCCAAAACCAGATGGGTGTGGCTCAACCCGTTTTCGTCATTCTATCTTCTCCGTGGGCCTAATTTGCTGTTGGTGGTGCGTACTTGGTTCTAGTGGAACACGATGGAAATAATGCCCCTGCAAGACTTTCGTCAGCTTCGCTATCCTGTACACGGACTATAGTGCGTTTTCGTTTTCCTGACAATTATTCCGGAATGTAACATCCAAATCCCACAGCCATCCTCGTCCCCATTGCATATACGCTAGGCGAACGCTACGACATCAAGAACGAAGCCGTCCTGGGCGCTTTGTTCTTCCCGATGGGACTCGGCAACATTCGTGAGCCCAAACTCAAAGATCGTCTACGATTATTCAACCTTTCGCAGTGGGTGCACCGCTTGCAGGTATCCTAGCCGACCGCGCCGTCATCAACTGGCGCAAAAAGCGTGGCGGTCTCTGGGTGCCCGAGGACCGTCTCCGCGCATCAACATTTGCCGCCTCGGTCCTCGTCCCCGTCTCCATCGTCGGATCCGGCTTGGCCACGCACTACATCCCGGGACCGCTCGGGCTCACACTCAATCTCGTGTTGTTCTTCATTAACGGTCTCGGTGCGTTTTTCTGTTTTGTTTGGTCCCCGCGCAAAAGCTGAAACTAAACGACACCCACGGAACCGAACAGGTGTCGACCTCGTATTGAGTCCCTGCTCGGCGTATCTCGTGGACGTCGTGCACTCGCGGAGTGCGGAGATCATGGCCGGGACTGTGTGCGTTCTGCTTGCGATCCGATCTTCAAGCTAAAGCTCACCAAAACACTGCAGCGGTGTGCGGTCTGGATTCCTGTCCTTCGCGGTCTCGCTCGTCGTCCCGTCCATTCATCGCTATGGTGTCCTCGCAACCAACACTGCTGTTGGGCTGCTCGCGTGGGCAGGTGCTGGGTCAGTTCTTCCGCACACGCACACGCTGTTTATTGACTGGGCGGTCTCCAGAGTGCTATGGATAACAATCATTTACGGCGATACGCTGCGCGGTTGGGTCGACGTGGGTTACTCGTCCATCGAGACGACCTAACGAACCAAACAATCCTTGGCTGCGCAAAAAATCTATTGAGAAAAAGAGCAAACAAAGAAAACCTCCTCCCACTCCCACGAACTCTCATGCATAATGTACAAGTGACTACACGCAGCGACAAATGGTATCTCTGACCCAACCAAAACATTACATATATACGATGAGCATACGTGGGGAGGGCACGATCGAGTAGATTGAGAGATAAAATAGCAGGAAGCAGGAGTTGTGAGTATCGTGAGCGAAATCCAGTGTATGTGATGATGTTGCAGCGAGACGAGGACGAGGACGAACGGCGGCGGTAAACGTGTACAGCGAACCTCAACGCCAGCCGGCGGAGAGGCGGGTAGATTCAGAACGAGCGAGCCAGCGAGCGAATGATCTATGCGTCGGAGCACCAGATCTCGAGCTTGCCCTCGGGCTTGCCTTTGGAGCTTTCGCGGGCAGTCTCGATGGCGAGCTCGTAGTCCGACTCGTCCCGTAAAGAGACCTTGATGCCGTCCTCGTCCTTGAACTTGAGCGTCAGGCCGTTGATGTCCTTGCCGAACTTGGCCGTCACTTTGTCCATGAACTCATCGAAGGGAGTCTCGGGAGTGAGCGCCATGCCCCGAACGTCATCGTCGTAGTGCAGCTTGACGCGGATTTTGATCAGCTCGTATGGGCCGTCAAAGTCGTCGCCGCTGGCATAGCCTTCCTCCTCCTCCTCGTACGTGCTCTGAGCCCGACGAGACATCGTTCGTCGAGTGCCGCGCCGCCTAACAGAACCACCACCGTAAGAACTCGGTGCATAGCTACTGCCCGGGGCACTGCGAGTGCCGGAACGTTGGGGGTAAGCACTCGGCGGACCGGCAGTCGACGGCGGGTTCGCATTGCTGCGGGCCCATTGCGCGACACGACCTTCGGGAGCAGCAGGAAGGGGAGGAGGAGCTTCGTCCGTGTAGGAATCGAGGTAGTCGTCGTAAATCTCTGTGAGACGGCTTGCGGGCTGGCCCTTGCCGGGTGCAGGGGGGTTATTGGCTGGCGGAAGCGGCTTGTTGTTCTCCGGAGGAGAAGCTCCGCGCCTGACACTCAGTCCACGAACAGGACCTCCCATTCCGGCATTCGGAGATGCCTTGGCCGTGTTGAGAACAGTGTTGCTTCGCTGAGGACCGCCATTGGCCTCAGATCCACGCCCAGGTCCATCTGGGCTCGATCCACCGCCTCCAGCATCACCCCCGCGGGGGGCGCTCACAACGTTGATGGTTGTCTTGGAGCGTGCCAGGGGTGCCGCACCATCATCGGCCGCACCTGCAAAGTCGGTCAGTCTGCTGGCGAACACAGAGTGTATCAGGTCGTCTTACGGGGAGCGGCGGCGGGCGCGCGGGTGTTGCTTCGCGCCAACATTCCAGCTTCATTATCGGCATAGACACCCGAGGGCGTGATGCCTTGGGTGAGTCGGTCGCTGCCGCTGAACCCAACGGTTACGTCGCGAGAATCGCTAGCAGCAATAAGTTTCTGTGCGCACGATGAGTTCCCGTAACGTTGGACGAACAAAAAAAAACGTACAGCTTTGCCCATGTAATCTTTCGTCTTGGCATTGATGAGTTTCTTCTCCGAGGGTCGGTACAGGACTCCAACCGGCTGCAGGGCAACATTGAGCCGATGTAGGAAGAAAACCAGCAAGGCTCACAATACTGAACACGGTGTAGCCCTCACCACGGTCCGCAATAGCATCATCGATCACGTTGTGCTCGTCGGTTGCCTTGACTCGCCGCGCCTCCTCCATGTCCGTCATCCCTTCGTCGACACGGCCCATATAGATCAGAGAGAGCCCCTGGTTGAAGAGGACCTCGGCCGAGAAGAGGCGGAACTTGAGCCCGAGCTGCTCGTAGTTGCTGCATTCGGCACAAAGTGAGCGGACAAGATCGCGCCAGAAACAAAGTGCAACGCACATAGCTTGGTTTCCGCGCAGATAAAGCAAGGCTTCCTCGAAGTCCTTGTACGCCAGCTCATAGCGCGCAAGGAGGAAGTTGGATACGCCACACTGGAAGTAGCTATGGACAATTGGGGATGAGCGATCACAACAACAGGGAGAGACAACGACGCACGCAACGGCCAGATAGGTGTCGAGCTGGGTTGCCTCAATGAACCGCTCTACGGCTGCTTCATGCTCGCCCAAGGTCGCGTAGATTAGCCCCATGTTCGTAAGGATTTTGGAGGAATCAGCGATACGCTGGATCGCAATGAGCGGTGAGCGGATCGGGTGCGTAAACGCACCGAGAAGAGATCGAGGGACTTCTCGAAGTCCTCTTTGTCGTATGCCTCGAGGGCGGCGGCCCAAGTTTCGAGTTCAGCTTTGAGAGACATGGTGGGGGCGTTCCGGCGCGAAAGAGGTGGAGAGAAGGAGTGGTATGGGCTGAAAGAGAAGAATGAAAAGAAGAGAAAGAGACCAGTCTCGTGGTGGTACGGACGAAGAAGGGCAGGCGGCAACGCAACGGCACAAATCGACGGTCGCAACGACAAGCGGCTGTTAAATCACCGTGTCGTGACGCACCGCCGATTCTCGGCTTGATGCTCTCGGCTGCACTGGCCCGCTCCGTTTCAAGTGCTCCACCTCGGCTCCGCAGCATCTCGACGCCGACACGCCGCTGGGACACCGGGAACGAAAATAAATCCTCCGCGACTAAGAAAGCAGTATGATAGAGTATACAAGTGAGTACAGTGTGTCCAGTCTACAATCTAGTATCCCGAAGGCTTGGTATTGCCTTTCGACGTGTCGTAGGCCCTGGAAGAGAGATGAGGCACTGCAAAAATCATATTCAGAGACGGCGCTCACCGAATTAGTTTTGCCTGGTCCTGTTTGCCTCCGTCCTCGGTCTGGCTAAACGCGAACCCGCGGTTACGACGCATTCGTTGGACGGCGCGGACCTTCTTGATCGCTTTTTGGAACCTGAATTCAGATGAGGTGAGCGGCCTGAAATCAAGCATCATAGATTCAACGCACTGCTCCTGACGTGGTCGATAGTCAGGGATGTTGTACTTTTGCAGCTCCTGGGCGATGTGGTATGACGACGGCATGTACGTTCGTCGGTAGCTAAGAAAACTGTTGAAATGTCTGTGGACCCACGATGCAAGAAATACTCACTATTTCCACACAAAGTCTCGGACAAGACTGAGGGCCGGAAGCAAGAGCAAGACGAAATAAAAGACGTAGTCGGTCCATAGTCGGGGAACTAAGCCAGAATATTCTTGCGAAAATCCGAGAAGTGGGGCAAGCCACGCATAGAACGGGAGGAACACCATGGCGAAAACGAAGGAGCCCGGAATGGCTAAGAAAGGTCAGCGTAAGTAGAAAAAAGGTCAACGTATACGTACCTGCCGCGGTATATTTGGTCCATAGACTGCGAGTGGGATTAGAAACGTCCACACAATCAAGATGCGCTTACTCGGAGATAAGGGCCGCCTTGCCGAGCACAGTAAGGAGCACGGCGAGATACAACATCGTCCCCCAGAACCAATGTCCAGAGTCGTAACCCGTCGCTTGTTTGAGGTCTCCCCAGAATAATATCACGGAGAAACCAAATAGCACCTGAAGAAAATCGTGAGCTATTTCAATTCGACAACTGGAAAGGTGCGACTGACCACACTATGATACAAGGCATTTCCAATCCACATCCAGAACGCCCTCGTCGTGAAGAAGACATTCTTCTGTCCGAGCATGTAGAGTTGCGGATAGCGATCCAGTATGCGGGCAGACACAAACTGGTCGAAGATACCGATGACGAGCGGCGGTAGTAAGCTGAACACGACGTTGTACATTGACAGCGTCCACGACTCGTAGGCAATCTGCCCCGAGAAGTTGTTGAAGAAGGCGAACCAAAACTGCGTCATGTACAATGTGATATTCTTGTAGAACGAATCTGTTTGAGTTGTCAGTTTGCGGTGTATTCTTAGGCTTGACGCTTTCGTACAGAGGATCAGTTTCGAAAGCCGCTGGTAGCTCCAGGCACCGTGTACAAGGAGTAGCTTCTTCAAGAAGCGGAATTGCGAGATCGCAACGTCGGCGGATCGTGCGGCTTGCAGGCCCTTTGTTACATTCAGTGACAAGTCACGTGAAGCGAATGGCTGTTTACCTCGACTCCAGAAATACCAACTCCAACATGCGCAGCTTGGATCATGCTTACGTCGTTCGCACCATCGCCGATTGCCAGCAGGATAGCCTTCTGGTTCTTCTTTACGAGCTTGACGACCAATGCCTTTTGCAACGGCGACACGCGGCCTAAACGTAGGTGAGAACAAACAGGGAGTGCGACTGCGGAGAACGGACAGCAGATAACAGCCTTGCACATAATAGCGAGTTCCAGGAATATCTTGGAGATTCCCTTCTCCAATGCGAACCCGAGACTCTTGCCGTCTAGAAACGGAGGGTCAGATTCGCGACGAACACCGCTGAGCAGCACACCAATAACAAGTGCGAGGTCCTCGAGTTCCCCGGTACTCCGTTGGCTCTTGATCGCCGAAAGGCGTTTCGCCAGGAATTGCTCAGTATCATGCGCAGTCTCTTCGTTAACGATGACCTGCGGCACGTTAGGAGTATGATAACGCAGCAAGCAATATTACCAGGTTCATAGACTCCGAGATGAGTTTGCATGACATCCCAATGTTGATCGCAGTTTCCTGTCGGTCCCCGGTGAGAACCCACACCTGTGTAGTTGCTTAGTTGCTATTTGTTCCCAAGCCGCCTCGACGGACCTTGATTCCCGCCATCTGGAGGGTATGGATGGTGTCCGGGACGCCATCCTGCAGCTTGTCTTCGATGGCTGTGGCCCCGAGGAGGAACAAATCCTTCTCGATCAACTCAGCCGCGCTGTCCAACGCCTCGCCACGACCGCTGATTGTCGCGGCAGCCTGGTCGTAGATGGTCGCCCATTGCCGATATTCCTGCTCGGAGATATCCCGATATGCGAGACAGAGCGTTCGCAGACCTTCGGTGGCGTAGTCCTGCTGAAGTCAGCACATCCCCTCACTGGGTCACACGTGACCATACCTCGAGATGAGCCAACGTCTTCTCGGTGTACGGCTGGTTCTTGCTTAAACGCTCCAGGATAACCGTATCTGCGCCTTTCGTGTAGATCTTGATCTTGCCATCGGGCCCTCTCACGACGGTCGACATTCGCTTGCGAGTAGAATTGAATTCGCAGACGTTGAGGACGTCGAATTGTTGCGTTTGGCCCAGGACGTTGACGAAAACGGATTTCGGTTTGCGCGTCTGTGAGGTCATTAAATTTGGACGAAAAGGGACAAGAAAGCGTACATGGAACTGATATCCAAGAAGCTCGGCGCCCGCGACGAGAGCAGCTTCGTCAGGACTGCTGGCCTGGAAGACCGTCTTACCGTCCTTGACTTCGGGAATAACTGTATGGCAGACGGCGAGGAGCGTCAAGAACTCGTTGAGAACTTCTCGCTCCATCGCAGCGGGCGAGTTCGAGGAGCCGGCGGCGGAAGGGTCCACAAAAGGGTTGGGATTCGTGCCGAGCAGCGCCCTCATCTCGGCAAAAGTCCTCCAGCCGTTCTCCTTGCCCTCTTCACCATCGCCGCGCCGGCCCTCTTCCACAACCTCCGCGTACGCGACACCCGCGATGCTGCAACACCTAAACTCCATCTCGTTGCACGTGAGGGTCCCGGTCTTGTCGCTGAACACGTATTCGATTTGGCCTAACTCCTCGACCAGAGACGACGTCCGGCAGAGGGCCGGGGTGTCCGTGCGTGCGTAGTACATGTCGAGGTCAGAGTTGATCAGACGTGCTTGCTGGAATTTCACGAATTCCATCGTGACGATGAGTGAGATGGGGATGAGGTTGTTGTAGAGGATGATGAAGGTCAAGATATCTGAGGGACTGGTTAGCGCATGAGCGACGAAATTCAGCCAGCGTACCCTCAACAAAACTTTGCGCTATTGGTGTGGAATCAGCGGGTGTTCAGCGCTCAAGACGACGAACATACCGCGACCCGCGATCGAAGTGGTCTCGAAAAGGTACCATTGTTGGCTAGCGAAGAACCAGGACCGAATGCTTCCTCCAATGGATGATCCAACGGAAAGGGCCAGCAGGAAGATGAACAGGAAGACGATTTGCAGGTTCACCTGACGCTCGACCGCAGTACGCTTGATGGGAGCAGCGCTAGATCATTTGAGCACAAAGCGCGAGGAATCTAGGCCAACAACGCACGTAGCATTCCGCATCAGCTTGGTTTCATGGCCGGTATACACCGCAATCCCGTACGCCCACGACGTGTTGCGAAGCTGTGCGCCCCGCAGCAAGACTTGGTCAGGTCCAAGAGGCACCTGCTTCGGTAGACCACTGCTTGTGATCAAGTCGAAAGTGCCCTCAAATGTGTACAGAGAATTGTTGGGTTGTTCGGTCCTCAGAGATCCGCGGAGTGAACTGACAAGGGAGGGAGCGACGAGGGAAGAAGTGTGGGTGGAAGCTTGTTTGATCTTAAGGTTGGTTTCACTGGAAAGGCGTCAACGGCGCAAGATGGCCGAACCGAAAAGGCGGCGCACCCGTCAAGATTCGCCGTTTCGATGTAGCAGAGCCCTTCCGGCTCACTGGAGCTGAGCACGACCATGTCGGCGGGTATAAACTCGTTGCTCTCAATTCGAACCACATCTCCAACGCTGATATCTTGCCATTTCCTGTCCACGAACGTTCCGTCCGAAGAGAGAACTTTGGCAAGCCGTGCATTGAGCTCCGAATCGGATTGGTGGCGTTTCTAGGTCGAGTAAGCTGAGGCGACTGCGGAGTTGGATGCGACGCACCAGATCCTCCTGCACTTCCTTGAACGCCGACGCGAGCAGCACTATGCCTAATGGCACGATGGTCGTATATTGTTGAGTGGGTGATACGTTGGGTATTTGCTGAATGCAGGCGGTGAACAGGAAGAAGAGATTGGCGTATCGGGAGAATTGCTCTGAGGGAAATTGAGCATCGGAACGCAGGTTACAGGAGAACGCACCTCCAAGAAACTTGGGCACAAAGGTTGCGATGTTGTACTTGCTGGTGGAGACAAAGTTGGAGCAGAATTCGGCGTTGGCACCAGAGTTATTGAGCGCTATTACTCGGTCGCCAGTCTGCACCTGCTCCTTCTGCCATGGCCATCTCCATGCCCGTTTGCGTGGGCGGGGTTTTGAGTCCGGTGATTTGGGCGCAACGCCGTTGAATGAGCTCGAGCCATCGAACGGTTGTTGGCGGAAGTCGTCTTCGTCCCAGCCCTTGGGAACGCCGCCACCCGTGCCAGCGGGAGGGACCGCATTTCGTGCTAATGGCAGGCCGCTGGCCTGCGAGTCCATGGGACCAATCGGAGGCCGACCAAAGGCAGAGTCGGGGGCATCGTCGTCGTCGTCGAAGAATGGGTCCAGCAGCTGCGGGGACTGCGCAGGCGGATAGTTGGCCGGCTGGTAAGCAGGGTTGCTCTGCGACACCAAGCGCAGGAAATCTTCGCTCATGGAAGAACGGGAAAGAGAGTGTGATGGCGTTGCATTCTGGCTCTGAACCACACATGCGGTGACGAGAGTCGATGCTACCCAGCGCGCCGCACTTGAGAGACCGGGGCCAAGAGCCGCGCATATCTCACTCACACCGCCCTCTCCTTGGTCTCCCAAAGTACCGGGAAAAGGACGACAAATACGCAAAGAAACATCCCCCATGGCTTCTGCGCGTTCCCCTCGCTCTCTGTGGTCTCCGGCTCCAACTGGTGGTCCTCAATGTCCGTGCAATTCCTACACGCCTTGGCCGCAAACGCAGCATGTTTGCGCTGCTGTTCACCCTCGTGCTTGCCTCATTCGCCCTGTTTGCACGCTTCGCGGGCAGAAACCGCCGTTGGCCCGGCTCCGACGGCACTCTCGTGTTCAAGCGCGAATCTCTCGCAAGGATTTGGATCTGGGAGCAGGCCAGTGGCCACCATCCCAGCTACAGAACACGTTAGTGTCTGTTTTATCGCCGTTATTAACTGACGCGCCTTTCAGCACCCCCGAAACTTGGCCTCAAGGCGCCGTACGGCAACCCTGCAGTGCCTCCTCTCCTTCCTACTCCCGGCCGCCCCAAATCCACTGCGATTGCCGTCGGTCCGAAGCGCACCTACATCCAGGTTCAGGCTCGTCCACCCCACGTAGCATATCCGCCGCGTCCGATTCCCGGCTCTATCGCCGACTTGGACATCATAATCGAGCGCTGTGACTTTGGGGAGGGAAAGGTGCGCGTCTTGACTCGCAGTTCTCGCGATATTCACCACGTTTTCGTAGTACGTGCGCGACTGTTTGGAATTTATGAGGGTCTCCGGTGGACTCGACAACGGAAACCGCGTCAGACGCGGTAATCTTCAAGATTATCAGTACATTTTCACTGAGGATTCCGCCTCGGCTCCCGCGTACATCCCGCCTCTTGAGGACTTGGTCGTTCGTACCATTTCACAGATTTTTGGGTCAAAATTTCTCACCAGCTTCAAGCCTGTTGTCCGCAAGGGCATCATACGCAGCGAACATGAAGACGACGGGTTCAGTTTGCGTCGGCACGGTGATTCCGAACCGCCTGTATCCCTCTCTTCGCCAGCACCCCTCTTCCGATATTCTCCCGAAAACGCTTGCGACCACGACGACCCCAGGATATTCCACATCTACTGGACAGGCCCGTTCACAGACAAACCATACATGGCCATCTTGAGCTTCCTGTTCACCCAACCGACCGGTTTGCATCTTCCCCGAGGAGAGGACAACCACGCCTGCCGACCGCAGCTCTGGATTTGGATAAATCTGGGTCCCGCGGCGCAAGTCTCTGACTCCGCGACGCGTGATTTGGTCGCAGAGCTCAAGTCCAACATCTGGGCCGCACCTTTCCTTCATCCGCGTTTCAAAGACGTTATCCACTTCAAGCTTTGGAATACGGCGGAACAGCTTGACAGCATCCCCGAAACGCGCGAGTGGCGGCGGTTTGGCAAAACGCTCTTCAAATCCAGTGGGCACATCCTGTCGACGTCGGACGACCAGGACAACCATGCCAACCTTACTGGGTCGTTGTCGCCAGCGTTGTACGACAAACTCAGTGTTATCGTTAGCGATATGGCGCGGTTCATTCTTTGCCACAAGTACGTCGTTTCTATTCATTGCTTTTACCTCGCTCATCGTCGCGGTACAGATACGGCGGTATATATGTGGATGCAGATACGCTCTTCCTCAGGGATTGGGAAGAACTTTGGAACTGGAAAGGAGCGTACGCGTATCGGTACGATTTTGCTTTGTTTTGCTCGTTTTGTTCACGCTCTTTAGATGGAGTTGGCACGACAAGTACAACACCGCGGTTTTGCGCCTCCGCAAAGGGTCGGCACTTGGCCACTTCCTCATCCGCACCGCCGTCCGCAACGGGTTCGACTTTCATCCCTTCGAGATTACCAAATATCTCAAGGACGGCCGACTCTCGCACTTGTTAACACGGCTGCCGGACGCGATATTCGACGGAGCATGGCTGAATATGGAAGGGTACCAACGCGAGCGACCACCCCAGCCGTTCTTTGAGAAATTCGAGGACTTTTTTGTGACCCCGGTCGTCGACAGCGGTACCCCGCTCGCGGTTGGCTTCCACGGGTTCTTCTCTGGGGCGTATTCTTACCAGTACGTGTTCTCTGATACTCTGGTAGGCACTTCAAGGCTAACGTGTGCTTTAGCTTCCACAACAATTGGTGGGCACGCGTAGACCCCGCACGCAACTGGCCGGATTTGGGGCCCCACTTTCAGGACGATCGCGCAACAGCAGACAATTCCGAGGACAGACGCGACTTAGACTGGTCCACTGTACTGAAGCGGACGTTTGAGAGTTACATGCGTGGAGAGCGACCGAGTATGTACGGGGAATACCTCGTGGTTTGAGGGAGGGCTCTTGCCGCGGACCTACTACCCACTAATCGCCCGCAAGCATTATTTACGACCTTGATGTACCTTAGAGCTAATTTACACGGCAACGGCAAGAAACGAGACGGCACGAACACACAACTGCTACGACCCTAGCTCTGCTTCCAGTGCTTGAATCTCGTTTTCCAGCGCCTCTCGTTGCCTCGTCAGCTGCTGTAGCCGCCGTGCTTCGAGTTTCTGCGCAGCGGGGGCTCCAGGCGCAGTCGGCCTCATGGATCGTACAGTGTCAACCTGTGGCACCCATGAGCATCCACCGCGACCTACGATCCGACACGCACCCTCGTCTTGAGCAGGGCCTCTTTCTTTTGTAAAGACTTCAGACCCTGCTCCGAGAGCTCTATAAGCTCGTTGATCGCAGGCTCGACTTCATCCGTGAGCTGGGCTTTGTATCGATTGACCGTGTCTTCTCGTAGGAGGACGAAATGCTGTCAAAACCGCGTCAATTCACACTTGAACGGGCTTGAGAGGGATACCGACGCGTTCTATTTGGATAACCTTGCTGATGCGTGGCAGATCTTGGGATCCAGCGTACAAGAGTGCCTCAGCTTCGTAGGCCTGTGTCGTGGTTGGAAAACGCAGGCCAGGGATCGGCGATGCTAACCTCTTCGCAGCAGTCCTCCATGAGCAGAACGCATTCCTGGAGGCTTGGGGGACATGGTTCGGCACGGTACAACTCTGAGGCACCACCGGTGAAGATGGAGTCTCTGCCCTTGATGTTGGCGCGAGAGAGACGCGACATAATCCACGTGACCCCAATCGCGGTCACTCCATACGCGTAGATAATACAAATTCCGACGTGTCTACACCTTCTGTGCCGCGTCGCTGTACCCTCCGGTAGTGTAGTGAGGCTGTGTCAAAGGATATGCCTCTTCTCCAGCAACTTTCGTGTATCCTGGCCCACTGCGGTACATGGGCACAGAATCAGACTCCATCCTGAGTTTGTGATCATACGCAGAAATAACGTAGACGCCATCTGTGGTTGCAGTTAGTATAGGAACGAAAAAAGGAAGAAAAAACACGCACAAGCTTGGAACAGAATGGGAACGACGGTCGACACCACCAAGGACCACCGCTTCTCGTTGATGAAATCGTTACAGTCCTTGACCAGGTCACTGTTTGTGCTGTCGCCGACACAAAGCCTCTGCAGCTCGGATTTGTTCGTGAAGAACAACACAATCACCGCAGTCGAGAGGGCGATTTGGAGCGTGAGGAGCAGTTTGCAGACAAGGGAGAAGACCCGGACCATCGACTCGCTCTTTCGGATGGCCCCAATCAACCTGCACACAGTGAGGAGCGCTAAGCGGAGGATATATTACCACATACCCGGTCAAAGAGATGACTGCCATGAAGCCATAGACTGCCGCTACGACGATAGCAATGGTTTTGTATTTGCCCGTCAGGACCAGGTCTGTTGTCTGCCCATCCTCAGTGAATTGTAGCTCTTTGCCTAGAAAAGCAATGAGGATGACTTCATGGCCAAATAATGGGACAACGTGCCTTCGGAATTGAGGATTAGAATACCAGCGAAGAAAGCGCAGACGACGGCGGTGGCCAGGAAGTTGACAAAAGAGATGAGGAGAACTCCGAAGCGCAACGGAAGGCAGCAAAGGTATTTGGGAGCCATTTGCGGAGGGAGGAAGAGAAAGGGAAAGCGGGTAGGTGTCAGTTTGGTGTTGACATGCTTTTATGGCGTGCACTCCGCGCGCGCTACGTGATCGGCTGAGCCGGGCGGGATGGCAGTGAAGACGCCGTTGACTGAATTCGTGGGCGCTCCTGCCTCAGTGCCTGCGGTCAGAGCAGTGTTTTTCGGCAGTGACCCACAGCCGAGCAAGAATCTTGGCGCAGGGTGCAATGGTGAGGGCTGTTCTGGGCCAGTGGATTGCGGCAGGTTCGGGCCGGGTTGATCATCATGATTCCGGATCTCCCGAGTTTGCTTGAGTTCTCTTTGAAAGCCCGCTACCAGGCGCCGCTTGCAGACGATGTTGCAGCGGAACGCAACGGGCAGTGCGCCCCGCCAACCACTGAAACGCGATCATAACAGGTGATCGCTGATCTGCGCCAATCGACCAAACTCTGCCTCCAACCACCATCTCAAAGACTCAAATCCAAGCCCCTACACCACGACTAGGTTATAAGACAATCGAAGCAGTATCGCTCGGCCACCACACCAACTTCCTGCTTCCAAGCGCGCCAACTCGGTCAATTCCAATCCACCATGCAAACGCGCCACAGTTTCCAAGCTTTGAATTCCACGTTCATCGTGGATTCCGAGTATCAGTTTGTGAAGGAACTGGGACAGGGCGCCTACGGATGCGTTGTAGCTGCTAAGCACAAGCGTAGTGGAGAAGGGGTGAGTGAATCGATCCAAATTCTCACTTTGCTTTCGTTTACCTCGGGTTTTCATTTCAACTCCTGCTTAGGTGAGTACAATCGGCCCCGTTTCTCTCTCAGCGGGTTCTCTAACTCTTCCCGAGACTGCCATAAAGAAAATTACCTCAATCAACTCCAAGGCACGCCGCTTTACCCTAGACTTGACCAGAATTCAATATTTCTCTAGCGGATTCTGACCAAACGCTGCCTGCGTGAAATTCGCCTCTTGGCCCACTTCCGAGGACACAAAAACGTGTGTAGCGAGACCTCGAGTCCCCCAAGACGCCTGATCGTGCCCAGATCACTTGCTTGTACGATATGGACATCGTTATGGGTCCGGACGGCAGTTTTGACGAGGTCAGTTCGCGTCGTCTGTGAACGATAGATGCCTGCTAACGCGCGCCAGGTGTACCTCTACGTATGCACGCGTCGCGTCGCGTCCACTCTTGATTGTCGCGTCGCGTCTGATGGCATTATAGGAAGAACTTATGGAGGCTGATCTTCACGCGATTGTATGGCATCGTAATCGAGCTTCCTCCCCGATGCTCACTCGGTTTAGATCCGCTCGGGACAACCTCTGACCGACGCCCACTTCCAGGTACGAAACATGCCAGTTTCTTGTGAGACTGGTATCAAACCCAGGCCGTCAGTCTTTCCTCTATCAAACGCTGTGCGGCCTCAAGTACATCCATTCCGCAAATGTACTACACCGCGATCTCAAGCCAGGCAATCTGCTTGTCAATGCGGATTGTGAGCTTAAGGTTTGCGACTTTGGTCTCGCGCGAGGCTACACCCCTGGCGGAGGTCAGTCCAAGGCCGCCGGGAACCAGGGCTTCATGACGGAATATGTTGCGACGCGCTGGTACCGCGCTCCCGAAATTATGTACGTTCCTGGCGCGTATCCCGACAAACCGAGTAACATTATTTGCGTCGCTCAGGCTCAGTTTCGCAAACTACGTACGTTTGAGACCCAATCGCGGTTGGGACGGACACTCAACTACACACAGACCACGGCCATCGACGTTTGGTCGGTGGGTTGTATCCTGGCCGAGCTGTTGGGGGGTAAGCCTATCTTCAAAGGCCGAGAGTACGCGTTTCTGTTGTCCGTCGGCCTTGCTATTGACCGATGCGCCCAGCTATGTCGATCAGCTTAATCAGATTCTCCATTACCTCGGCACTCCATCGGAAGACACCCTGCGCCGTGTCGGGTCGCCGCGCGTGCGTCGCTCGTTGAGTCCGAGGAACTTACTGAGCCCGTTCAGGCTCAAGACTATATCCGCTCTCTGCCAATCAAGCCTCGCGTGCCTTTCTCGACTCTGTACCCCCATGCGAATCCCTTGGCCATCGACCTCCTCTCGAAAATGCTCTGCTTTGACCCGGCTAAACGAATCAGTTGCGAGCAAGCGCTTGCACACCCGTACCTTCAAGTCTGGCACGACCCGGCCGACGAGCCTGTTTGTGAATCGGTACGTGCGTCGATCCTAGGCGGTGCGCGCATGTATGACGAGGCCGTAGAAATTCGATTTTGCGTTCGAGGAGGAGGATAGCATCGAAGGGATGAAAAAGTTGATCGTTGAGGAAGTGAATACCTTCCGTGCCGTGGTCCGCCAGCAGGCGCGCGCGGCTGAGCAAGTCCGCCGACAGGACAGGTAGGGCGCTCATCTTCGATGGAGCAAAGAAATTGAACTTTCTGCCACAGCCTGCCCATTCCTACTCGGGATGAAATTATCAATTCGCCGGTGAAGGAACACAGCTATACAACGTCGTCCTTCACCACTCCCAATGCTGCGCGCCCACCGAGCCCGACCATGGACGATCCCAGTGAAGAGCTCGAGCGGGAGCTTGCGGGAACCCACCTGACTCGAAGCTGAACTGTAGTCTGTACGGATGATAACATATCTTGTACACTACGCGTACTACGCGTACCTCGGACGGCGGGCGACGGTGCTTATGGGCCAAAATCCGGTGCTCGATCAGAATTCCGCAATCAGATTCTGCGGCGTCACGGAACCTAATCTGGACCGTCGTCCCTCTTATACTCGCACGTCCACCATCTCTCTCCGTCTCTTGCAATAGCGGCTCCTGGTCCCCTCCTCACACCCTGACGAATCTCTTGCGCCAAATTCAGCACAAATCGCGATGCAGCGTCGTCACCAGTTCTCAGCTCTCAATTCCTCCTTCACTGTGGATTCTCAGTACCAGTTTGTAAAAGAACTTGGCCAGGGCGCGTATGGATGTGTGGTCGCCGCAAAGCACATCCAAAGCGGTGAATCCGTTGCCATTAAGAAAATTACGAGCATAACAAGCAAGGTGCGGTTTCCACCCGCGATTTACACGATCTGACTTGTATTCCAGCGCATCCTGACCAAACGCTGCTTGAGAGAAATCCTGTGAGATATATCTGAGATGTAAGCCGCACCGCTCAACTCTCGGCCAGGCTGCTGCACCACTTCCGAGGGCACAAGAATGTAGATACCTCCACCCTAATCGAGGACTGGAACCTGCTCACTTTTCGTAGATTACGTGTCTCTACGACATGGACATCGTCTTCGACGCCAGCGGGGGCTTCAACGAGGTGTATCTCTACGTGCGCACCGCGTTTTGCTGTTAATTAGCGCGTCTGATGGTACCCCCCAGGAGGAATTGATGGAAGCTGATCTGCATGCAATCGTTGGACAAGCTCACCGCTCTTGCCGCACTTCTCTGACCCGCATGTAGATTCGCTCTGGGCAGCCGCTCACAGACGCGCATTTCCAGTCGTTCATCTACCAGACGCTCTGCGGTCTCAAGTACATCCACAGCGCGAACGTCCTGCATCGCGATCTCAAACCAGGCAACCTTCTGGTCAATGCAGATTGCGAGCTTAAAGTCTGTGACTTTGGCCTTGCTCGAGGCTATACGCCCGGCGGTGGTGCTAGTCGCGCAGCTGGTAACCAGGGCTTCATGACTGAATACGTCGCGACGCGTTGGTATCGCGCGCCAGAGATCATGTAAGCAAACATCTGGCTCCCGAAGACTTCCTCACAAAGGTTCCCAGGTTGAGCTTCGCGAACTATTCGACAGCTATCGACATATGGTCCATTGGATGCATCCTCGCCGAACTGTTGGGCGGGAAGCCCATCTTCAAGGGTCGGGAGTATGTATTCACTTGGAATACCTCCACAGTGAACTCATAGCAGACCAGCTACGTCGACCAGCTGAACCAGATCCTGCATTACCTCGGCACCCCTTCGGAGGACACCCTTCGTCGGGTGGGATCTCCTCGCGTACGAAACAGCTCTCCATTCCGCACGTCTACTCACGCCAACTTGCAGGCCCAAGATTACATCCGTTCCCTCCCTATCAAGCCCCGGGTCTCGTTCTCGACTCTTTTCCCGGCTGCTAACCCGCTTGCGGTGGACCTTCTCTCGAAAATGCTCTGCTTCGACCCCGCCAAACGAATCAATTGCGAGCAGGCGCTTGCTCACCCTTACTTCCAAGCGTGGCACGATCCCTCCGACGAACCAGTCTGCGCCAAGGTACATTTCCTCTCAACTCGAATCTCAGGAAGCTCACATCAAATCAGACGTTCGACTTTGGCTTTGAAGAGGAGGATAGCATCGAGGGCATGAAGAAACTAATCGTTGAGGAGGTCGAGGCATTCCGGGCCGAGGTCCGTAATCAGGCTCGCGCCGGAGGACAAGTTCGTCGCCAGGACAGGTGCGGGATGTCGACTCCAACAACGACCGCGGTTTCTCAACTTTTGTTGCAGTCTCCCCATCCCGTCGCGGGACGAAATCATTAACAGCCCGATCCAAGAGCATGGGCCGTTCCATGGCACGACTTCTGGGTTCACCGCACCCAACGCACCTCGTCCGCCGACGCCGACGATGGACGATCCCAGCGAGCAGCTCGAGCGGGAGCTTGCTCGTGTCCAGTGAGCGCGATCTTCCGAGGAAATCAGATATATATAGATACCCTGCTGTGAAAAATACTCTACAACGTTGCGAATCGTAATACAACTCATGCCTCTGCTTGCCTGGACGCGCCTCTGACGCTTTCGATGAAAGCGCGGACGGCGGCAAGATCCTTCGCTGAACCATCCGCATTTTCGACACCCCCACTCACGTCGACTGCCCAGGGCTGCACCTGCGCAATCGCTGCAGCGACATTCGCCGCCGTTAAACCTCCGGCGAGAATAATTGGCAAAGGATACTTGGCCGGGGTTTTCGGAGACGTCACGTGCCCATTCGGTGCGCTCTCCGCCGAAGGCTCAGCAGACTCCGAGGCATCGGCATCCGCAGGTGGTTCTTGCGCAGCAGCTGGTGGAGACGATGACTTGTACGACGCTGCCCCGTCAACAACGATCTCGCCAGCCTCGACAACGGATTTCGCCAAGTCCCAGTCAAAGATTTGCCCCGATCCGCCACTGACGCCGCTCCCGTCGTTGCGAAGACTATCGAGCAGGATAAACTGGTGAGCGCCACCGCGAGTGATTCCGTCAAGACCTTTCCCGTCGGACCCGACATGGAACGCACGGATAACGGGGACAGGAATGTGCCGCGACCACTCTGTAGGCTCTGAGCCATGGAGTTGGACAACATCGAGCTGCGCATAGGCTACAGCATGGAGTATCGTCGCAAGTGGCGCATTTTGGAAGACACCGACGAGCAGTGGACGACCGGCCGTCGCGGACAACCGTGTCGCGTGAGCCGTGAACCAAGGCGCGCTCAACAATTCTTGTGTAGGAGCAGGGGTGGGCGACGAGAATCGGAAGCCGCGAATAGCTTCCGAAATAACTTTCGCAGTCTCCAGTTCGATGTGTCGCTTGGATTTCTGCACGAACATGAGGCCGAGCATGTCCGCACCAGCACTCGCGACAGCCAGTGCCTCATCGCGTGAGCGGATACCGCAGATTTTGACCAGAGGCGAGCTGCCCTGCCACTGAGGTGCCGCAGACGTTGGCTCAGGAAGTGTCAAAAGCTGGCGGATGAATGCGGTCGTATCTGCTGCGCGCATGAGGCTCTCCCCAATGAGCACTGCACCAACCCCCTCTGCCGCGTATTTGTCGACGTCCTGCGCAGTCGAAATGCCGCTGAGCGCACATAGAACAACATCCTTGTCCTTGACCATCTCACTCAGACGACTGGTGGTGCCCATATCGACGTTGAAGTCGTGCAGGTTTCGGTTGTTGACGCCGATGACTTTGGCGGGCAGCGTGAGCGCCAACTGCATTTCTTTGGCGTTGTTGACCTCGACCAAAGGCTCCATGCCCAGCTCGAGACTGTAGGCGTAGAGTTCGCGCAGCAAATGCTCCGGAAGCATGCTCACAATAAGCAAGACGGTGTCCGCACCCCAGAGGCGAGCTTCCAGGATCTGGTACTTGCTCAAAATGAAGTCTTTTCGGAGGATGGCGGGTCGATTAGGGAGGTTGGCGACGCTCATACGAGCATGGAGCATGTCTTGGAGCGAGCCAAGGAACCATTTGGGCTCCGTGAGCACCGAGATGGTGTGGGCGCCGGCAAGCGCATACGTGAGTGCTTGAGCAGCGGGTGATGTCGAGAGTGCGATAGGACCTTTCGACGGGGATGCGCGTTTGATTTCAGCCATCAGAGACGGCCGGCCAGTCGAATTGTCGCGAAGGCGGGCAAGGAATGGAATAAGTGGTGGGGCGATGTTGAGGGAGTAGAGGGTCTCCAGATCCTTCAGCGTCGATCCCGGTGTCTTCTGAGCGGCGGCCACGTCCGCGATCCTCTGAGCATAAATCTTCTCGAGGATGGAAGGGATCTTGGCTGCTGCCGTAGGAGTCGCAGCAATTCCGTTCGGGAGACTCGGCAGAGAGAAAGTGGGCAAGGAATCAGAGACGCCATAAGACGGGTTTTCTTCCCAGGTGCCGCCGCGCAGAGCAAGGAAGTTGCGGACGAGGTCGTTGCCGCCTTCCGAAAGGATGCTCTCCGGGTGATATTGGACGGCCTCGACGGTGTATTTGCGGTGCCGGACCCCCATGATGACCCCCGAGTCCTCAGTGAGTGCTGTGATTGCGAGGTCGGGAGGCAGCGTCGTGGCTGACGCGCTGAGCGAGTGGTAGCGCGTCGATTTGATATTTTGGGGGACGTCCTTGAAGCAACCGCGATTGTCGTGTCGGACGCGGCTGACCTTGCCGTGCATGATTTCGCCAGCATATCTTGAAGGGACTGAGCACCAAGGAGCAGCGAAGAAAGGTCCGCGACTCACGCAATCTGCCCGCCATACAAGTCTACAAGGCATTCCAAACCCATGCATACACCCAACACCGGCACCTTGCCCTGGAAGTACTCAATCGCCGCATTCGAGATCCCCGAGTCGGTTTTGGGATGCCCTGGCCCAGGAGAGATAATGAGGGACCTGATTTTGAGCTTGGGGAGCAGGGAGGCGGGGATGGCGTCGTTCCGAATTACGGTGACCTCCGCACCAAGCAGGCAGATCTGCTGGTACAGATTCCAGGTGAACGAGTCGAAGTTATCGATCATGAGGACATCGAGCTGCTTGTCCAGGGTGGGGGGAAGTATGGGTTCCGCCATGGTGGAAGCAAAGGAGAGCTGGCAGAGGGGCACAGCGAAATCATTTTCGTCGGGAGTTCGGAAGCGGGGGTTCGTGTCGTATCTCCGATGGTTTATGGTACGCATTCTGCACTGAAGAGTAGACTCGATTTACACGAAATATTACATGGAGGCACGGTACAATGCACGCAGGAGAGCCTCGCATTCAGCCCGAAGATGGAGAATCTTGCTTTCCGAGGAGGAAACTTATGGCGCTGAATGCTGCCCAAGGGACGAACTCTGCCGAACACTGAGGTGGCGAAGCCAAGAAGGCAGCTAACACTTACGAGGGGTCATATGGCCTGCACATCATGCACATTAGAGAGAGCACGGGCGAAACCAATACTCACCAGAGTAGTAAAATTCGATGTCTGCGCAAGGTGAGCTCCGGCAGACGTTCGAAGGGCAGCTAACGCACAGGTCAAGCCACGTTCAGTGTGCGTATTTCCGTACACTCCTTGGACGCCGGCAACGGGGCTGTCGACGACGAAGCTTTCAGGCTCGATGGGGGTCTGGAACCCTTGCAGGCCGCCCCAGGTCATGTTCCTAAGACAATCGACATGAATATTCCGCTCAGCTTCATACAAATCACCCACTGGATCGCAATTCGAGTGCCTTCGGCAATGAGGATCATATCCTGAGAAAAATTAGGAGACCCTGGTCAACGACTTGTCGTCCTCGCTCACCGCCAGTCCGTGGGCGACCACAGTCCTCACTGATTTTTCGATGACATTGCCCAGAGTGCTGATATTGGCGCCTGCAGCGGTCAGCATAGACGCAACGCTTTTATCTCCGCCGGCAGCGTAGACGCTCTTTGAAGCGCAAATCTCCCAGTTGATGTGAGGAGCGTGAATGGCATCTTGCACCTGGCTGAGTGTTAGCGAACTACTCCTTGTCGTGGCATTTGCTTACGTCGGTTCTAGCAAATAAATGAGTTTCAGTGTCGTATCTACTCGAGAAGCGTACCGATTGAAATAAATGAACTCTTGCGTTGAGCGCGGGAAGCCGAGCACACTCCAGAGGTTTGGGAAGGTATCGGTCACCCTATGAGCTCATAGAATGAGAAGCACGTCATTGAAAGAAAGAGACGTACCGATAAATGTTGAATACAGGATTGAGCCTGGTCAAGATTAATCGAGGATCACTCGGGAAAAGTCACGTGCCGTCCAATAGCACGTTGGATGGTAGACGACAAACGACATTGAGCACTTGCGCTGGTGCTTCCTTCCGGGACCCCCACAGGGAACGGGATTGGCCCGGCAGGCGGGTAGGTTATGAACTGGTCAAGGTAGTCCGTGTAGCCGCAGGCATCCGACGCCGCCTGCAGCTGCGCCATAAACGAGCTGTTGAAGGGGAACACGTTTTGATTGGCCTACAACAATCAGAAGGGAACAAAGCGATTAACTGGAGCATGCCTGCACGAATCGGAGAGCAGGGATGTCCTCCTGTACCACGCCGTACGTGAGCGAAGGGTCGGCGATGTAAATTCCTTGCAGAGAAAGATCCAGGAGGTCCGGGTTTTCGTAGATGAAGTTCGCGATGCGCGGAACGTCTCGTCTTCTGTGA
This sequence comes from Mycena chlorophos, assembly GCA_014461115.1. Classification (NCBI taxonomy): domain Eukaryota; kingdom Fungi; phylum Basidiomycota; class Agaricomycetes; order Agaricales; family Mycenaceae; genus Mycena; species Mycena chlorophos. Next base: position 749,209 of record JACAZE010000015.1, read on the forward strand.
GGCATCTTCCAAAATGACGAATAAATACGCACAGAAGCCAGCATACTGTGTCGAGATGATTTGATTGAGAACAACCAATGTGAATAACACGTACGCTCTCGCCCGTCAACCACAGATCGTTTCCTTTCAGTTCATGGAAAATCTCCAAGAACTGTCCGAAAAATCCGACCAGCTGTGCCGCAAGCTCGTCATCGTTAGTGATATTGGGAGTTCCTTGACTAAAGCCCGTCTTGCGGAGGGTCAGTTGCGGAAAGGATATATGTGAAGCGCGTACTCCAACAGGCTGCTCAACCTGGATTGCGAAATGAGAGACGCTTTCGAGGTCCATAAACGACGCACCCAGATCATATGGGCCAGTTGGTTCCATGCAAATGGATTTGGAGTCGGTTCCGCTTGCCCCCAGGACCAACCTCGCAGACACGTAAGAAACATCAACAGAATAACGGAGGATTCACTAATTGGCCCATTCTCTTGCAAAAAGCCCTCGAGAGAGCTGCAACCTGGGCCGCCGTTTGTCCAAAAGATAAGATCTTTGGTGTTGGAAGCATTGGTGGTGGGCCAGAACCTGAGATAACTCAGCGAGAGTCGATATTCAGTATCTCGGGGACTTGCCAGAAGAACAGCTTGCGAGTTTCGTCTGGGTCGCCGGAAATGGGGAGTAAGCCTGCCCACGAAGGCCCTGCATCGAAGTTCACTGCAAGAGTGTCAGTCGCGCAATGAGCATGACGGAGAAAGCCAGACCGTCGGGAATCGTTGTGCCGTCAACCAGAAACGCCTCCGCTGCTGGGTTGGAGAAAGTCATGGTCGACTGTCTCTTAGTGTGCGACTGCGACTGCGCCGTGGGCCCCAAGAAACTGCTGAAACGAGCCAGCTGCTCGCGCTGAATCTGCATAGCTTCTTCCATCTCCGGAATCGCCCCTCCCAGCGCCCATACAAAGCTCAAAAACGAGGATAAGAAGACAAGAAGGGATTCGAGACGCGCCATGGTGCAAGAAACCTGCGGAAGCGCCGGGACTATACCGCGCTTTTATACCAAAGGCGGCGGGCATGCGGTCTGCGCTGCTTCGATCTCCAATGCCGGGCCGCGCGGCTTCGAGTTCAATGTCCCTGGATGGCGAAAACAATTCCCATTGGACGGTAAGGCGCACGGGGCAAGCTATTCTGGACTCGAGCAAAGGCGGCAAAGATAACCAGGAGCTCCCCGCATGGACTTGGGGCATCTGGGAAACAGAAGGACGCCAAGCGTGTCACGGCGTGACAGACGCGTCCTCACTGCACCTCTCCAGCCATTTTCGCGTCAGGTTTGCAGTCCGACCAAGAGTAGATACAGCTAACGAATACAGTTTTCAAATCGTTGCATTGGCTGGGACTTCCCGTTGGCATCCGCCCGGCAAAAGGAACCCAAAGCGTTCGTACTTCTGGACGAGGAAGAGCGGAAGATGTACCCCGCTCGTCAATCTAAACGAAGTGAGCCAGGCGGGTTCGTTTTGATGCAACAACGTACATTTTTGCGCTCGGTAGCTAAATATACTGGTAAGAGCGCGCAGAAAAATACATCGAGTAACCAAACGCACCTTCGGAGTTGATAAAAGGTTATGACCTTTGCACACCGCCTCTTGAAGCACGTCCATAGTGTGTTCGGGCGGTGCGCCGCTTGCTCTCATGTGTGCCAGTGCTATATCGTCGACATAGCGGTAACAGTAGGAGCAATGCCAGCCCGAATCGGCCAACACAACACCTCTACTTGGTGCAGGTCGATACTCGCTGTCACTCTTCCATCTTTGGGCAGGAATCTGCGACGACGTCTGCTCCGAGAAGAACTCAAAGCTGAACATATAGTTCCGCAACTCGAGTCGAATCTCATCCCCAAAGTCGCAGGACCGCAGCAACTCCACGGTATGCGCTGCCGGGATCTCGTCGGCATTGGACATGATGACCAGCGGCGGCGGGAAGCTCGGAGGCAACTCCACGACATGCGCTCGGATGAACTTGGTCATCTCGGCGCGCGTATGAACTCTCGAGCCCAAAATCTTCTTGTAGCTGATCTTCTTCTGGAATTTCTTGAAACGGTCGCGATTCTGCGCGAACGTGTGGTCGTTGGGCACGTCGGAGTGTTCCACGATAAAGAACCTGTCGACGACGGGATCGAGCTCGTTCAGGCGAATTTCCAACAGATCGAGCTGGCCCTCGAAGACCATCGCGTCGAAGATTCGAAAGGCAGAGACGCGCGGCCAGCCGAACGATTGTTCTTCGCGTGCTGTCCAGCCATGGAGTTTGCAGACTAAAGCCGCGTTAAGCCACCCCATAATTCGGCAATGAGCACGCACTGTGAGAGTTGATGTCCAGTCCTTCTGAGTAGTAATGTGGAACGACCACGTCGGCTTTCGACACGCTGGCTGCGTTTCCGAGGTCGTGGAACGACTGTGTAGCGCCAAAGCCTACCAGACCAACGCTTTGGTGGCTCCGCAGAACGAGATAGAAGAGAGAACCGACGGCGACGACTACAGGAATGAGCAGCAGCCGTTGTCGGGGACTGGGGATAGTCGTCGACATGGCTGTTGGAGTTTAGTCGAGTATTTCTGGACCGGTATTTTGGCCGGCGTGGGTCCGCTTCGGATCCGCTATAAATAGATCCATAGCGTAGGCTGTTGAGTTCTGTCTGAAGAGAATCCCCGTCGATACGGTCGAAGCACCGTTGGAGCTCCTTGTGGTTCTTCCCAAGTCAACGCGGACGCTGCAGCTCGGCGTGCCGGTGATCATCATGATCGGCTTATAAAGCCTGTCAAACACACGAAAGTCACGCGTGACCTTCAACCTTTTTTTCTTCCACACCCATCTTGAGTGCCTCCAGGTATCCTCTGCAAGACGACGCGAACCTCATTGCTGCTTACTGTCTCTTCACTGTCTGACCGTGTGCTTCTTGGTGCGTTGCTGTTCATCGTCGCCATCTGCCGCTCACTCCGCCCAGTCCTCTTTTCCTCTACTCGTTTCCACCCACCATCTTCTTTGCACCGGGAGCTGCCACGCTGCACGAGGGCCTCTCCACCTTCGCGACAGTGCCAGCGACTTTCGAGTCCTGTGTCTCCCAAGAACAAGTCAGATTAGGAAGTGTCGTTTTGACGGTGACGAGGAAACGGCATGTCGATTTTATCGCTGAAACACCAGTACACACAGTATAACACCCAACACAAATACAAACTGTTCTTACTCCCAGTCTGCACGCGAGTTGTACGCTCAACGTTTCCCCAACCCAAGAAGCGAAGCAGGAGTCTGTACGTCGCGCGACCCACCCATCTCCAGCAACATGGACGCGACGTGTTCGTCCTCGGGAGTACGCAAGACCGGGTGCGGCTGCTGCGTTGCACCGGGCCCCAAACTGAGGGCAGGAGGGAGCTGGATGGATGCCGTCGGGGCAACGCGGGCCGACGACGGCGGCGACGGGAGATGGGACGAGAATTCGGGGGACAACCAAGCCGAAATGGGAGGAAGTGAGAAATCGTCGCCGCTGGTCTGGCGACGTTTTTCTGGCGGCGCCTCAGCCGTCACGTCCGACTGGGAGCGTTTGCGCTTGCAGTTCGAGCACGATGGGCCGGCTTCGAGAACGCGAACGCGCTCCACCAGGTCCTCCATATAGGCAACCGTCTTGATCAATATTTCTAACTTGAACTGCAGAGGGAGGGTCAGAAAAACCTGCTATTGAGGCGTGGATGATACGCCTGACCTCCTTCTCCTTGCCACCCTTTTTCTTGCTGCCTTCCTCCTCCGCGTCGTCTGCTTCGTCTGCTTGCTGCTGGCCATAGCTAGCTGGGACGAGCTGCTTCAACGTCGCGAGAGCTTCGTTGATTTTCGTGCGACGAGCCTGTGTCGTACCGTCAAGATAAACACCCAAGATCGTGGTATCCTCGAGACTTGCCTTCTCGATAATGCTGTGGTTAAGCTTGCGCTGGGCCTCTCGAGCAGTGCGACTGAGAACAGCAGGCTTGCGACCACGCTTGGGCCCGACGGATGCAGTAGCACTGGGAGGGTCCACAGTAGCGATCTTCGGCGACAAACGGGGCTCCGGAGTGTACTCGGAGGCAGACGAGCTCTCTGACGGGGAGCGGGCGCGCATCGTCTGGCGCGCAGAGCGGGGCGGGTTGCAGCTGCCGGCGTAGATGGTGGACGACATGGTTCAAGGAGCAGAGACACACGAGCGCCTCTCGAGTAATAACTGCTCGTGTGCGCTATCCCGATGTTCATTTTGGGTCACGCACGTGCATCCCTGGCACACGACCAAGAAACGTTCCTGCCATTTTAGGCCGCCTTACACCGCCTCTGGCGTATCTACCTTTTGCCGTACATCGTGGGCGTGCTATCGTCGACGTCGGTCTCCACCTTGGTCTGCGTTGAACTTGGACTTCGAAGCTTGATTAGCACAAAAATGCAATGTATGCAAGAAACTTGCCGCTGGCTGAGACCGACGCAAGAGGGTCTATTGAGAGGACCGGGAATCCGGTGCGTGTCCGCATCGAGATGATTCTCACCGACGGTTCAACGTGCCGGCTCCGACGAACGCAAATTCAGCATAAAGACGCAACGAGCATCAGTCCACGTTCGCGCTTGGTGGACCAAGGTCGCTAATAAGAACCCCCGCCTACTCATAGTGGTTATGGAGGCATAGAATGATCTCACTCTTTGTAATGGTCGCGTGTCACGACGTGACAACGCGTCGCCACTTTCGACCTTCATTGAGTTCTCTGGATATTTCTCTGAGATTTTGAAAGCGCTCTGTGGGCGTAAACACGATAAGACGCGTAAAACCGCAGCGAGTAGACGCACTGCCACTTGCACGTGATCGCCCTGGGCCTCTGGATCGAGTCACCTTGCTTGGAAATAGCTCATCGATTGTTAGGCTGGGGCGACTTTTGCTTTCGACCATCTCGACTCTGTACATTAGGCCCTTGTTGGCGCGTCCCATCTCCACCATGGCACAAAAAATCCGTGTCGCAGACGGTATCCTGCGGACTGCGCCTGCCCCAGGCGACCAGGGAATGTACGCACACGCGCAGTCATATCTACCCGACCTCACGCGTGCACAGTCTCCCGGTCGACGGAGAACCCAACATTCTCATTACATCTGCTCTCCCGTACTGCAACAATGTCCCGCACCTTGGTACGAGCATAAAAACGCCTTCTGTCGTCGCGGGCTGCATCTTTGAATAGGGAATATTATCGGAAGCACGCTCAGTGCCGATGTTTTCAGCCGGTGAGCTCTCCGAAACCTCTTCGCTTAACTTACACTCACTCCCCTTGCAGATACAGCCGTGAGTTGGCTTGAGCGACATTTCGCCAACATATCCAATCTTCTCGCAGGAACGCGCAATCGGAAAACTCTCTATGTGTGCGGGACAGACGAATACGGAACGGCGACAGAGACGCAAGCGTTGAAGGAGGGCGTTACTCCCCGTGAACTGTGCGACAAGTACCACCTTGTCCACAAAGCCACCTACGATTGGTTCGACATCGCGTGCGTCGTCTGTGCATCTCCTGCTGCTTTTCTAACCGCGTACGCGCTAGATTCGACCATTTTGGCCGAACATCATCACCCTTGCACTCGGAGTTCGCGTCTTATGTGCTTGTTATGGACGATTGCTCAACAGGCGCAGGATTTCGCAAGAAGTATACACCAACTTGGGGAAACATGGCTTGCTAGAGAGGCAAGAGAAGCTGCAGACGTATTGCGAGGGATGTCCCAAGTGCGTATGCTGCTTATCACTTCCGTACTTCCGCTCTAATTATTGCAAGATTCTTGGCGGATCGATTCGTAGAGGGAACATGTCCGCATTGTGGCTACGAGGTGGATCGCGTGCATCCCAGCGTTTCCAACATTGATTATCCTCCTCAGGACGCTCGGGGAGACCAATGCGACAACTGCACACGAACATTAGACGCCGTCGAGCTGATCAACCCGCGCTGCCTCGTCGACAAAACTCACCACGTTACAACGCGCAGCTCCGCACATATGTATTTCAAGATGAACGAAGTGCAAGAGCGCACGATAGAGTGGATAAAAGGCTCGGCAAAGGCTGGCAAGTGGTCAAATTCGGTCATCAACGAAGAGGGCAAGATCGTCGATGCGCGACTGAACAGCGGGCTGATACCCACTCCGCTCACTCGGGATCTCAAGTGGGGTATACCGGTACCAATCGAGGGCAAAGATGAGCTAGGGATGGCGGGGAAAGTGTTGTGTAAGTGGCGTTTGGTTTCCCGTTGCGGCCAAGGCTGACCTCTGTCCAGATGTTTGGGTACGGCTTCGCGTTTGCGACCAGTCCATTCAACTCAAAGCATGCAGTTCGACGCGCCGATAGGATACCCAAGTATCACCGCCAACTACACGCCCGAATGGAAGCGCTGGTGGTTCAACCCCGAACAAGTCAAGTTGTACCAATTCATGGGCAAAGACAACGTTTACTTCCACACCGTCTACTTCCCTTCCGTACAAATTGGTGACGGACGCAACTGGACCATGCTGCATCACGTCTCGGCGACCGGTGCGCCCATGTACTCCTGCCTCGTTCGGCTCTAACACATTGAGCAGAATATCTCAACTACGAGGGTGGCAAGTTCTCCAAGAGCCGCGGGCGTGGCGTTTTTGGTCCCGCCGCGAAAGAGACTGGCATTCCGGCGTCTGTTTGGCGCTACTATCTGCTCTCGTCGCGACCAGAAAGCGCCGACGCGATGTTCTCATGGGCGGAATGCGTAAGTCGACCTCATATCGCTGTGAACTCTGGTGACACTTTTGTAGATTACCGCGAATAACAGCATCCTGCTCAACAAGTACGCGTGCTCGATGTCTTCGGCAATGCAAGCTAACCCACGTTTTCAGCTTCGGTAACTTTGTCAACCGCACCCTCAAGTTCGTGTCCTCGCAGTACGACGGCGTTCTTCCCGATGGCGGAGACGTACCAGGACCGTTGCCCAAAGACGACGTCGACGCGAAATTCGTCGAAGAGATCAACGACCTACTCAAGACCTACACCGAGGCCATGGACGCCGTCAAAATTCGCTTGGGTCTTCAGACTGTCATGGCCATCTCCGGTGCTGGTAACACATACCTGCAATCGTCAGGCCTCAACAAGGCCTTGATGACGGAAAACCCAACGCGCTGTGCACAAGTCCTGTCCCGTGCAGTGAACTTGATCTACGTGCTGTCCGCGCTGGTGTATCCCTTCATGCCCGCGACATCCCAGGAGATGCTCGACCAGCTCAATGCACCTCCGCGCGCAGTCCCCGATGCCCTCGGCACAGATATCCTGGCGGGTCACGTGCTCGGGAAACCAGCCCATTTGTTCAAGAAGATCGAGGACAGCCAGGCCGAGGTCTTCCGCATCCAATTCGGTGGCGCTGAGACAAAAGAAGCGGCTGCTGCTGCTGCGACCGCCAATGCGCCTCCGTTGTCGAAAAGGGCTGCAGAGAAGGCCAAGAAGGCGGCGGCTGCTGCTGAGGTTGGACCAAAGACGCCGGAGCAGCTTGTGTTGGACGCCAAGATCAAGGAGCAGGGAGAGCTCGTTCGCTCGTTGAAGAGTCAGCCCAAGACGCCAGAACTCGAGGTACAGATCGCTTTAGCCGTCGAGGCACTGAAAGCGTTGAAGATCGAATTTGCTAGCTTACCTCCTCCGTCGTAATAACTTGTTTTGTATACTGTGTCGCGCTTTCAAGATAAATGTGGTGTTTCATTGGTAGTTTGCACAAGATGTTTACATGAGAGACGCGACGAACGAATGCGGGAGGGTTACAACATGTGAAATGCGTATGCGACAGGACAACAAAGCCAAGAAAGCAGCGGGGAAAATAAAAAGGAACGAAACGAACCATATACACTGCGCTCTGTGCGCCATCGCAAAAGGTATTTGCTACAGATGGGTTGGGTATAAGCAGAATCAGGATTTCCCTTTAAACGTCTGCATCAAAGACTTCAGCCCGCCGAAACGTTTCGGCTGCCCGGGGTCGGGTTTAGGTGGAGGTACAGGTTGGAAGCCCATGCGCGTCAGCTTGTTCGCGCTGGCGATATGCCGAGCCAAGTCTCGTTTACTCTGTTGCGTCGGCATGGGTGCGGTGGACACGCGAGTCAGCGCCGGACCTAGCTCCGTGTCGATGGACTCGATGTCGAGCGAATTGACGCGGCTGAGCCCAGCTTCAGGATCTGGGGTGCGTGCCCGTCGAACCCGATTGTTGGCCTGCACCACCTCCGTCGCAGTTGCTGCAGTCTTCGCGCTTATCGGTACAGGACGAGCATCTGCGGCGAGCGATAATGACGATGTTGATTGAGCAGGATGATGTGTGGGCGCCGACTCCGTGGAAGGGGTGTCGGTTCCGCTGCTGGTATGCGGTCGCCGCGGTTCCTTCCTCCGTCGACGGGGCGAGCTCCTGACCTCGAGACTGTTCTGGCGTCCGATGGAGTTGCGAGGCGGCGTCTCCTCGGGTCGCGATGTTGCTGTCTTCGCTGGTTCCTCCTCGATCGGGGACGTTGGCTTTGTCTCCGGTCGCAGCTTCCGCTCGAGCTCCAAGCTTTCTCCGTAAGCCGCTAGACGAGCGCTTAACGGTGTCCATCCCGGCGTCTTCGTGTCGGCAGGGGACAGCGTGGGCATGTCGAGGATATCCTTCAACTCCTTCTTGACCAGCGCTTCCGCCTGGGCATGCGACGAGATGAGGCTGAGGTCGATATCCAACGGTGTCGGCGTCCGTCGTTCAGTGAGCCGAGAGGGAGTTGCAGTTGGGGGCTCCAGAGTGGCAGCATCGCCGTCGTCCGTCTCCAAGTGAGCCTGAGCCGGTGCAGGACTGTTTTGGGCAGGGAGACTCTCTGTTGGTTGAAGAGGCGTCAAAACGGCAACACTCGCGCTACCGCTGGTCGTTCCTCCGCTACTCAATTGGGGGTTCGCTTGGCTGTCCGTTGTACTGGTGCTGCTAACGGAAGCGCCACGACCGCGAGCATCGACAGTCATATGTCCGGGGGACGCTAGTGGCGGAGGCTCGCGAATGCTGAACGGAAGGCCGGCACTTTGCAAGGGCACTGAAACCTGCTGGACGTGACATTAGTACCTGTGGAGCGCAGTCGACACGAAACACCAACTTGTCGAGCGGCAATAATTGCCAGTCGCGAGTTCGGGAGCGGGCGGCCGTAAGCGTACTCGTCTTCGTCATCATCCTCAAGGAAATTCTTCTCCAGGGCGTCCAGATCGAAATCCGACACTGCGGCGGGCGCAGAATCCGGCGCTTCACGTTCCTCGTCGCCGATAGCATTCCTGAGCCTCGAGAGCGAGCCAGCGCTGGTGCTGCTACGAAGACCTGCATTCGAAGTACCGTCCGTTCTTCGCCCGCTAGCATCCGCATTAGGATCAAATCTCAAAGCCCTGACAGCCGGCGGGGCAGGACCCGATATGCTGCGATTGTGTGCCCGCAGAATGCCTGGTCGCCCCAGCTCGTCGTCGGCCTTGTTACTGCTGCTTCGAGAGCCAGAACGGTCACGCACGTGACCGGGACGCAGCATATGCAACCTCGAATGACTGCCTTGCGATCCGGGACTGCCGCTTTCCCCGTTCATGAACGCTGTAGGTTCAAACGGAGTACCGGTACCCGAACCTGCCCGTTCCCGCTGCTGATGCAGGGCAAAGGCGTTGTGAAGATCAACGGCCATTGGCGGGCGACTGGGGGATTTTGGGGGGACGGGAAGAGGTTGGGTCTTCAGGGACGGGGAAAGATTCGAAGGCCGTCGAGCGAACGGCGATGGTGGGTCGGGTAGATGCGTAGAAGATTGCCCTGGGGAAGAATCCGCAGAAGGAGTAACACTTGATGACGAGCCGCCAGCAGTGGCGCCATCTTCCCCAATCTGGTCCTTTTTGAACATGCCTAACAGCGAGTACTTGCTGCCCAGCTTTCGACCTGTCGATCCTCCCTTCGCCAACGGCGCGGGATCTTGTTCTGCTCCATTTCCCGCTGATCGCGGCCTGCGTGGGTTCGCTCGAGATGCGAGAGAGGCCTTCCTGTTGACGGGAGGAGGTGTCGGGTAGGATATTTGCGGAAGGGAAGGTCGACGGGTGTTTGGGTCGATGGGACTGGGGTTGGTGCTGGTAGGATAGAATGTATATTCCCCGAAAGGGCGCATGGGCGACGCAGGTGGTGTCGGAGGGCTGTTGGACGTCGAGGGAACAGGTTGCCTGAGTGCCTCGGTCGAGCTGCCTTTGAGAGCATTGTCGCCTGAACGCTTGTGGAGACGGCGTCGGCTGCTCGTGGGTTCCTCGGGTTCGGGGAGAGCTTCGCGCTCCAAAAGATCTTTGTCGCGGTTTCGAGCCCACGAACGCAACTCCTGGGCACAGTCGTCATGGCCGTTCTGGCGCGCAACCATCTCTGGGGTGACTCCATGCTTGTCGGGACGATCGGCGTGTGCTCCATGTTGCAATAAAAGATGAACAACGGCAATGTGGCCGTTGGCTGCTGCGAAATGCAACGGCGTACTGCGTATTTGAGATGAGAAAACGAAATACAAAGAGGGTCAAAGGCACGCACCTGTTGCTGGCGCCAATGATCACGGAAGCATCCCGGTTTTTGTCGTTCGAATAGCGACGCGGCAGTCTTTATTCGCGATTGAGCCAACGCCTCATCGGGGAGTGTAGTCCTCACCGTAGAGCATTCACGTCGGCACCGTGCTCGAGCAACAGCTTCACGACCTTCTCCGACCCGGAAGAGGCGGCGACGTGGATGGGCAGAACGCCATCGAGCGCTGAATTGACGGGCTGCCCGCGAGCAAGGGCAAATTCGACACCGCCTAGATTGTTGCTAGCGCAGGCTGCATGCAAACCCAGGCTCGGGACTGTGTACGGCTCTTTCAGCACGCTCAAAGCAGAATAAAGACAAGGCGCACAATCTGTAGTTACATTATATCTCGCTTCGGCCTCTGCCTTCGCGCCTGTCCAAGGCACGGGCATGGAGGGAGCGGGGGCAAGCGAACGAACGACGGTGGTCGGAGGCAAGCTGGGGCGTTTGATGACTTCGCACACTTTAGACGCCGATGGGGTCACGCAACGCAAGCTGGCCCCGATTGTGATTCTCCGGTTCCCCAGCACCCCAGTCCAATTTAAAAATACAGGACATATACAAAAAAAAAAGCTTCAAGCATGCATCCGCGTATCGAACGTGTCCAGCAGTCTGACCTTGGATTCCGAATCGTACATCAACAGCTGCTCCAAATCCATGTTGAACCGCGTCGAGTCCTTTGTGGGACTCGTGGGTGCGAAGCCCGGGTTCCCCGAATACCAGGCATATTCTTGGGAGAACTGGTCGAAACCTCCTTGCACTCGGGCGTGAATCAAGGCTTCCAGCGCCTCGCTGCCCAACCGTGCAATCGTGCCCTTTGTCGGATCCTCATTGGCGAGCTGAGAGAGAAGCAGCATCGCCTGTTCCACCAGCGGATCTGAATCTTGCAGAGATGCTAGTGTTATCGCCCCTTCGAGGAGTGAGAAACATCCAATGAACGAACAATCGTTCCGCGTTTGCTGGCGTCGCCTTGCGAGGATATCGCATTGCAGACGTATCAAGTCGGAGGAGATCTTTACGGTCAGCCGCCGGCTGTGATTTCGGCTGAGCGGCCGCTCCCAGGTACTGATGAAGTCCGCGTCGTTGGAGTGAAAGGCAACGTGCAGCTTTGCCCGACAAAGAAGATAGCAGGTCGTCAGCCAGTGCCGTTGTCGCGCCAGCGCGAGACGGTCAACGTCGCTGAATACTCCCGGCGGAATATCGGACCGCAACTCCGCAGGCAACTGCGAGTTCCATTTCTCGAGTCGACGATCGAGTCCATGAGCAATGGAAGACGTCGGAGCAGTCGGCCCAAAACACTACATTGCGTTAGACTGTCGGCGTTTCGCGGCGGTAGAGATAACGCACTTTATCGCTGACTTCGCCTGTTAGCTCAAAGAGTTGGAGCAGGTGTGCTTGGAACGCGTTGAACGAGTCGGGTATGCCGTCCGAGTTCAACAGCGGAGGTCGCATCACATCGCTCTGAACTCGCACTATCGATGGTCGGCCCAATAACAGGCTAAGCAGCCTGGTTTTCGGTCCGGGGTCAGTACGATGCGGCGCATGACGCGAACGAGCACGAACCTTTCACAGTTAAACAGACCCCACCACGCCCTGCGGCGCAGAAGCTTCTCATCGTCGGTCATATTGTGCCAAGATGGCCAGTCGGGGTCCCGGTGTAGTCCCAGTGCTTCCGCGCTGACAACTGCCTGCCCCACAAGCTTCCACGCCGCGCTCAGATTACCGCGCTCAGCCAGATAGTCGCAAAGCAGCGGCGTGGCCAATGCTGACAAGACCGAACCTTGTGTAGCCCAAGGTTGACCGTCGGGCTGCGCCAGATAGAGGTCCTCGGCGATCTTGCGGGCCTCCATCGCGCACGAGAATAAGCGTTCGGCGCTCTCATTTCCCGTCGAACCCGAGACCAGCGCGAGGACGGCAAATAGCAGGCAAAGCCAGTTAGGGTTGATATATGGGCGGTGAGAGTGCCGTAGCGCGTTCATGGCGGCGCATGCCGTATGGAACCACGCCGCGGGGATTCCGAACCTCCAGTTGAGGTCTTGGAAGAATAGACGGCAGAGCGCGTCGATGGTTGCACTGGGAGGAAGATATTGAACGAGGCGGTCAAGGGATGGATTGGGAGAGTGGTCTGGCGCGATCGACGCGAACAAGACGCTCGGGTTTGCAGATTCGCAATGTGGTAGCCGCGGCATTGTCTTGGAGCTCATCTATTTGGCGAGATGAGCGGATACAACGCAAAAAAAAAAAACAGGCACGTACCCCATATAGAGCCGACATAACACTACCCTCGCCAACAAACTCCCCGTAATGCGCGAGAGTTTGCTGGGTTATACCCGCCGCAACATGCCAAACCTCGTCGGGCAGAGGCGGAAGAAGTAAAACCTCCTCCTCATCCTGCGGGTAGGGTTCCGGAGATGAGTACGGGGAGGTTCCGTTGGATGTCGATCGTAATGAGGCGACGGAACCGCGCGGGGAAAAATCCACAGGCACGGGAAGGCCACCATTGGATGAATGTGGACTGGATCCCATGAGGGTAGAGTTCCGGAGGCTGCGTTCGGCCAGCAGGGCTTGTTCCAAACTCGCGATCTGCGCCGTGAGTTGTTGGATAGTATCTTGTGCGGCGGATGTGGGCATGACCGGTGGTCGTGCGGGGGCCGGACGGGCGACGGGGACGTTCTCCCATCGACAGAGATGAGATACGCCTCGAGATACGCAAAGTCCACAAGGGTAAGCACGGTCGCAGCGCTGCATGCGTGAGTGAGTTTCGAACAAGATCTACTAGCCAGGCGACGATCATCCTCACCTGTCGGCGTTTGGTGCACTCGACACACGAGAGGCGGAGTCTTCGACGCGTCTTCTTCTCTTTCTTGACCGGCTCTTCGCTCAGCGACATTTGCGATTATCGGGTTCGCGGATGCAAGCATCCAATGTGCTTTATGAGCCGGCGGTCTGTGGACATTGAATGAGGATCGCGGAGGTCTTAATATGTCTACACTCCGGTCAGAGAGGCTGTATCGCATTGCTGAGTGGCGGAGGAGATGACGTACGCAAGGCCGTGTCGAGCAAGATGCCGCTGGTGCCCTGTTTGGATGGGGCAGCAGTGCATCTGACTGATTCCAGGTTGCAAGCGTCCCAGAGAATACACTCGGAAAGGCGGAGAGACTGAAAGTATTGCCTTTTCGCATTGAGAAAGGCTAAGGGAGGTGTCCGAAAGCTAAAAACCATTAAAGAACTCCATTCCGAGGGCCCAAGAATACACCGTGGGTCGCGGATACAGGTCCGGGTCAAGATGGATGGCCGGCGACACAGATGCGACACCGCGATAGCGCAACATCAACAAGATGAGATAGTGTTTCAAGAGGGATGCTTCCGAGGATGCGCTGCCTGGAACGGTGTCTTGGCTCCGAGTCCCGGTGGTTGGTGCAAGAAAAACTTGAACGATCAATATTTGATGTAACGCAACGCGTCTTATTCTCCACCAGCCCTCATAATGCCCCCCAAAAGCGACAAGAAGTCCGATGTCAAGGTTCTCAAGGGCCAGGACGCGGAAAACGCGGTTCTGGAATACATGCAGAAGGTATCTCGCACTTTTCCACTCGCATGACATTCACGCGTCGTGCAGATGAACCGTCCGTACGGAGCCGCCGACTTGGCTGCCAACCTCAAGGGTAACCTTCGAAATGACGACGTCGGCGGGCCTTGGCGTTGACCAGCACGCCAGGCGCCATTCCCAAGACGCAGGCCGCGAAGATTTTGACTGCGTTGGCGGAGAAAGGATCGCTCGTTTCCAAAGCTTACGGTACGTCCCCCTCCAACTACTGTCCCCTTCGAATCCAATCCTATGCGCTTCATAGGAAAGTCCAACTTCTACGTCGTAAACCAAGCAAATATCCCCGACGTGCCCGCGGACCAGATAACTGCGCTCGAAACAGAGATAAAGCAGCTCACGGAGGAGAACAAGATTCTGAGTGTAGAAACGAAAGCTGCTTCCGCAGGTATGTTATGTGCCCGCCGCACAAAAACGCGTCTAATTGCTTTTGTGCTGTCGTTCAGAGCTCGCGAAAATCAAATCTGCGCCCACCGACACCGAACTTGTCGCCCAAATATCTGAATTGAGACAGACTGTGTGTTATCTTCGCCCTCCCAACTGAACCGTGCTCAATGTTGCGGCCGCTCTCAATTGTAGATTGAGAACATCGACGCGCAGCTGCAGCCTCTGCGTGCTGGTGCACCTCTCATTTCCGAGCAGGATATCGAGCAAGTGGACGCGGATTGGGTCAAGTGGCGGAACGAGTGGGTCCGTCGGAAGAAGGTGTACAAAGAGTGCGTGTTCAAAATCAAAGCTCGTCCAATTCGCCTCTCATCGGGAACCACCAGTCTTTTCCTCATGATCGCCGACTCGATGACGAAACAAGAGGCAACGGCTCTCGAGGAGGATCTCGGAATTGAGCACGACACGAACGAACATATTGCGCTCGAAACGAGCTCGCTGGTCGCGGACATGAACAAATTGAAACGAAAACGCTAAAGCTCGGAATGGGATTGTTGCTCCACGGGAAGAACACTGCTGCATACTGTATTGATACTCTGCATCCACACCCGCTGTATTCGTGTAATTGCTTCTGTTGTAAGAAGTGGCGCTGCGGCCAATGCCACTTGCACTCGTTTCGCTACGACAAGCTTGAGTGACAAGAAACGCTAAACCTGTGCTCCCTGTCCATAATCTATCCAGATTGTGTCGCGTCTCCGTGGCCCTCGTCCCGTACGGGCCCAAACTTCAATTCCGGCCAGTCGATATCCACTATTTGCTCGTCCGAGAACGCGTCGAGGCGGGACAATTCGCGTCGAATATACTGAACGACATCCAGCATGAGCTGCGGGTACTCGAGGTACCTGTCTGCCTCGCTAGGTGGAAAGTCATAGACACCAGAGTGGTCGTCGGTGACCGCCTCCTTGTCAAAGTCCACTTTCTCTGGGTTCACCACGGCCCCGCCGACGAGGTTGACTGTCCGTCGGAATGCTGGTGCGGACGGGTCGTCCTGGAACGCAATACCAGACGCGCCACGAGCCCCAAGAAGGTTCCTCCACACGGCCGCAGCCATTTCCATGTCGCCTTTGACCAGCGCCAGGTCAAGCGCCATCGAGAGACCAGTCCATTGCTCTTTGAAGATTTTGAGCTGCTGCGAGACGAGCCTCTCAGGCGTGTTGGTCAGCTTCTCCTTCTTGTCTGTGCCCTTTGGCGCGTTGGGGTTGACGTAGAACGTCGAGATGAACGTGTAGGGCTTGAAGTTGTGGCTCGGCTGCATGATGGCGCGCACCCGATCCTCGACGTCCTGGAAAAAGTGCTCGACGAGGCATTCGCCGTACCGTCTGCCGTATGCGGGGGGCAGCGCGCGGAAGCGGACGTTGAGGATCCAGATGTGCAGCGCGATGACCGTGAACCACGACTGGAATGTTGGGGGCAGCGCGCAGTCTTTTTACGCGTCAGATCCGAGGCAAACGGCGACTATGCACGTACCATTTCGCCAAAAATCCTTTTCCTCATCGGCGCGCAGAGCACAGACACGTTCGTATAGAACAAAAGTGCGTATTTGGGCTAGACTGCGCGGGGAGCCCATGCCGATGTATTTTGCGAACTTGAGGAAACGCGCCTTGTTTTCGGGCGACTCGAGGACTTTGCGGGTGAGCCATGAGGGTGGACGCTCTGGAATGAGTTGGTCTGCGTTGAATTTTTGTTTTTTGGGCGCGTCGGCGAAGGAGCGAAGGAGGAATCTGGTGCGAGTCGGCGGGCGACGGAGTGCGAGTCTGAGCATGATTGTTCCGAAGTTGGTCACGGTGGGAGGCCTCACTGTCGTCATCTGCTCTCTATCCTAACCACCACGACCTAATGAGCGCCTCGAATCCAGTGCGTTGTCCAGCTCGTTGGCCGAGTCCTCGTTCACATGTCCTAGCTGCGGAGGAAGCTCGTCATCGTCGGCGACGGCATGCAACTTGGTTTTCCCCACTTTAGCGTTTGTGCTCAACTGTCGCACCAGGCGCCTGCGGAAAGACATCACTACTCTGCTCATTCGCCCTCGGAGAATTTCCTCGCGACTACGTACGTCCCCATGCATGCTTACCCTGCCGTCTGGTTCACATCGCTCCACAGCAACCCAGTAAGTCTGGCCCGACCCCGCAGGTCTCCGCTCACCGTTGTGGTCATTAACAAGCCGTGTTCGACAACTACGTCGCTGAAATCCGCCTCGACGACAAGCCCGTGCAGCTCGCACTCTGGGATACAGCGTCCGTCCCTTGCTCCGTTCTTGTCACTCGGATTGCTGTGCTCATTCCGTTCTAGCGGCCAGGAAGAATATGAGGTGATTGCAACGCATTGCACACCGGTCCCCGCATTTCACCGACACGCGTTCTTTGCAGCGTTTACGACCCATGTCCTATTCAAAATCCCATGTTATCCTCATCGCATTTGCCCTCGACACGCCCGACTCTCTTGAAAATGTGCAGACAAAGGCATGTGTCCCCACCGCGGGGATTCTTTGCCGCCGCTCCGGAGCTAACCTGCGAGGCAGTGGATAGAGGAAGTGCGCTCCATCTGCGGCCCGACCATTCCTGTCATTCTCGTCGGCTGCAAGGCCGACCTGCGACCGTCAGACTCGCATCCAAACACTCCGGACAATCCCTGCCCGTGGGTCACTCGTGAGCAGGGCGAACGCACCGCACAGGCCATCGGGGCGCGCGCCTATAAGGAATGTTCTGCACTCAAAATCGAAGGCGTCGACGAGGTGTTCGAGGCCGCTACGCGCGCCAGCATGCTCATGCGCGACGGAGTTCCTGGCACGGGAGAGACCAAGCACCACAGGAGGAAGAGCAGCGGCAAGGGGATCCCGGAAAAGGAAGAATCCGGTGGGTGTTGTGTCGTCTGCTGAGGCTACCGCCGCCACGACCACCTTTTTTGTATCCACGGACATTTTTTCCAGTCGCTGCCCCCGATTTCATTCCGTCGTTGTGCTCATAGTAATCATACACTCGCTATTCCGCTATTTCCACTATTATTTGAGCTCCCAGCTGACGCCGCACCCGCATCCTGAGCCCTTGGAATGTGGGTTGTCTGTGATGCGGAAGCTGCTTCCGATGAGTTCGGTGGCAAAGTCGACTGTGGAGCCGTTGAGAAGGGTGAGAGAAACGGCGTCGACGAGGATGTTGGACGGCTTCACGGTTGGGTGACTAAAGTGACTAGAAGAGAGCGGTGAATAACGGCGTTGGGGTCGCTCCGGCCCAAGGACGCACTAGTCGTCGCCCTCGCGCTTCTTTGCGAGCTCGAGCTTGTACTGATAGCCATGACAGCCGCCGGACTCGACTGCTATGCGGAGTGCGGCATGCGGGTCTGCTTCCCGCGTGGAAATGGAACGTAGTTGCTTTCCAGAGTATTAGATCGAGACCAGTGGGGAATTCTGTCAACTCACCTCTGCAGCTCGGTCGGTAATGACAATCTGAGCCTGGTCTGGCGGGAGGAGGTCGACGTCAATCTCCTCCTGCTCGATGTATTCCGGGGTCGGGGATGCGAGGAGTACAGTGTGCTTTGCTGGCAGATGTTGTGCTAATGCTGCTGTTCGGTGGAGGGTTGTTGTGAAAGTGCGTGTTGCATTGACGCGTCGCAGAAGACCGAAGGCAAGAGACATTGTGACACGTGATCCACTCTGACTTTGACGATGACCTCCAAGGTGTCCTTCACCGTCAAACGGCCTACGCCGGTGTCGAGGGACGCCTCGTCGGGTCCAGACGACCGTCCTTCGGCCATTCCGCGCCATCTCCGGGCAGACTCGGCACCTGGCAGCCCACTCAGCCGCAGTCGCACATCGTCTCCCGCTCGCTACTACGAACCACCGGACTCGAGCGACGAAGACGACGAGTCCAGAGATGAGCTCGTCACCGCGTTTGACGCAATGGGCGCGCAGCGGTGTGTTCCTTCTTTCTCCAGTGCACGGCCGTCTCAACTCACGTCAGTCCGCTATAACAGTCTACATGAGCGCAAGAAGGAGCCAGCAGGTCCACTCGTCATCCCTGCGCTCAAGAACCGCGATTGGAGGGAACTCGCGCGGAAGCGGAGGACACAGGGCCAGTTCGTTCCCGAGTCAGCCAAGGCGTCGACGGGCCAGGACGGGAGCGTGGGTGGTCTGGGGACGCGGGACACGATTAACAGTGGCCCCGTCAAGTCGGGACTGCATGTGAGGACCAAAGCGGAGGCGGTCGAGGAGCAGGAGGTCGACATGGTGCCCGTTGACGAGACTGTCAAGCAGGAGGTCCAAGACGACGAAACCGAGGACCAGAAGGCCCTGCGCGCGGTTCTGGCCGAGGCAAACGGTTTTGGCGCCGACACCAAACCCGCCATCGACGTTATTCCCGCTGTCTCTGAAACCGACGCGCTCAAGCAGGATGTTGAAGAGCTGCCGGACGTTGCATCGCTGGAAGACTATGCGCGAGTGCCTGTGGAGCAGTTTGGGCTTGCTCTGCTGCGCGGGATGGGCTGGAAGGAGGGCACGGCGGCGTCGAGGAAGCCGGGCAAGGGCATGGTACAGCCGTATCTCCCGGAAGCGCGGCCTGCGTTGTTGGGCATTGGGGCCAAGCCACAGGAGGTCTACGACGACGGCTCGGACCCGAAAAAACGCAAGGGCGGCAAGCCAGATATGCGCTACATGCCCGTCGTCAAGCAGGAGTCGTCAAGTCGGAACGGCTCGGCCAGCCAGTCGCGTCGTGCTTCGCGTTCGAGGTCCCCAAGCGGGCGACGGGACCGTAGAGACGATGATCGTAGACGGGACGAGGACCGGAGACGCGATTCGCGCAGAGATTATGACGACGACCGGAGAAGGGACTCGAGCAGGAGGGATTATGATCGCAGGGATTCGGGGCGGCGAGACTACGACCGTCGGGACCGCGACTACGATGACCGCCAATCTCGGCGGCGCGATTGATTATTACATCCATCCTGTGTGTGTCTAGTTGTACAACCCGTTTGTAAGTAAATAGATCCCACTGGAGAGTCCCGTTTCTACCGTAGCGGAGGCGTGGTTAGTGTGCTCGGCGAGCTTTCAGTGTCTGGGGAGCGTGGATTTGAGTTTGCGTTGACGGTGGAGGTTTGATGATAATAATTGGGATCATACGCTTGGGTTGGTGCGCCGTAGCCCGGTGCCGCGACGAACACCGTAGGATTCGGGTTATTCCCGAATAATTTCGTGCCGGCGGACGGCGAACCGACGAAGCGTTGCGAAGCCGTGCGTGATTCTGGGGACTACAAAGGGATTCAGAACATTTTCCCAAACAGACGAAACACGTACCGCGGGGACGAGGCCGATGTTAATTGAGCCTCCGTAGCCGGATGAGGTGCTTCCGAGATTCAGAGATTCGCGCCGCGCCGCTTCGAGCTCGATGTCGTGCAGCGGGTTGGCGAGCTGCGTGCGTGGAGTGGGCATTTTCATCGAACGGACGGAGCCACCTGCCTGCGTTTTGTGTTAGGAAGAGTCGAGATCGAGTAGCAAAGAAAGCACTTACAGCAGAAGGAGCGCGACGCGTCGTGGATTCTCCTGCTACGGAGATGGGCCGGTTGCTCCCGCGGGGAGACAAAGCCCGCGCAAACGCTGAAGGCGACACGGCCGGTTCCTGGACGACGACCGAGTGTCGTAGGAACTCGTGCGGCGGCGGGACCTCGGGCACCGAGCCGGGTTCGGGCCCAACGATCGGGATGTACCCGTCTGGTGGGATTTCCGAGTGTCTGCCGAGCGCATGTGGGGCGTGGTTATGTACCGGGGTTGGGTGGATGTCGTGGAAAGGCGTGAATACGTGCAGAGGCGATAGAGGTGCTGCTGGAGCAATAATGGCAGGTTCTGGCTGTGGAACCACCGCAGGCGGAGGCTGCTGCTGCTGGACGGGCACCGGCAGTGGATCCGGAGTCTGCGATGATACCGCGGGCTGCTGTTGCACGACCGGCGGAGGGATTGGTACTGGATCTGGGGTTGCGGAGATGCGCGATAGGCGGTGGCCATCAGCGACCCGGGTAATTCGCGAACGCATCGAGGTCGCGTCGAACGGGTCGTCAAATTCAGACGCCCGCGCGTCGATTTCATCTCCGTAAAAGCCGTCGTCCCCAAACAGGTCTGTGTCCAAGCCGTCTGCCTCGCTTGTGAGGACATGAAGACGGCCGGCTTCGAGGCCCTCTTGTAGGCCTTGTCGGCGCCCTTCTTCGCGGGCGTTGTATATTTTTTGTTGCTCGTGCAGCTTACGCGCAACAGTTCGAGATTTTGCGCCGGCAACTTCTGCCTTGTAGCGCTCTTTCTCGACGATGTTAAAGACCGATTGAGCGCGGTTGATTTCGTTCTGGGCGGTTTCTAGTTGAAACCGGTATAGCCTGCCCATCGCGTTGGTGGATGGAAAGAGGGTGAATGGATAACGCACTGCAAGGACTCGTTGAGCCTCGAGGTCTCTCGGACGGCGGCCAAGCTGGGATGGGATCAGCGTCAGACAGTAGAGGCGGCGTAACGGACCGCTCCTCGTTTACCCTGCGGAGTCTGTTGGTGGCTTCAACGACTTTATTCTCCGCCTCTTGGGTGAGGATCATCTGTACACGGAGCTGTTCCTTGATGCGCTCGAGTTCGCGCTGAGTGTCGAGGTGGTCCTTGCGTTCTTCGTTGAGCAAGTTGGCGATTGCAAGCGACCTGTCCTTTGATCTTGTCGAATGTCTCCTGGACGCCTGTGTGCTGGGTGGCAGTGGGGGCAGATCGCGGTGGTCGTTCATGGTCAACCTGGCCCATCACGTGGCCGTTAGGATGCCTCTCTTCCAACGCGTATGTCGCGTCTCTCCTTGATTCCAACGCTCACCCCAGTTTAGCTCAAGGCAATATGCGTCCCTCTCATGGCCGCCTCGCGTCTCACACCAGCCTCCGTTCCGTCCACATTGAACTTGTTGACCGACCTGCTCGACGTCTTGCGCGACGCAGGCCACCCTCTGGACGACAAGCTGCTCTCATACGTCATCTACCCCATCCGCGTCATCCTCTCCCGCAACGACTCTTCCGAAATCCCGAACCAGCTCCTAGAGAAGATATTTCTGATCCTGGCCCTTTTGTGCGAGGATCTGTGGTGGACGTGCGAGATCGAGCTCTGGGAGCAGATCTTCATTCTCTGCGGCTCTGTAATTGGTGGCATCGAAGGCAAAGGCAAGGCGAAAGCCCGGGAAGATGAAACAAAAGAGGCTGCCGCGCTGTGTCTCTTTGCGCTTCTCCGAGTGCGGGGCGATACCGATGTCGTTCCGCCCGGAGGCAAATCCGCCGCCTCCAGAATAGCAGAGTTCACGCAAAACGCGTCGTCCGAGAGGTTCATTCCATTCTTGGGTCGAACACTCGATGCGATTCTCTCCACGGCGGATTCGCAGCATCGCCCCCTCCAACTCGTTTCGCTCGACTTGATATGCGTCCTTCTTGACGTCTACTTTCCTGATGAGCTTACCCCAACGGTGCTTCCTGGCGTCGTGAGCTCAATGACGAAGCTCGCGCTGGGAAAAGGCGGGAATGTGGGATGGGCAAAAGGCGCGGTTGTCGGACAGGCTCTCAAGGTGCTCCAGATCGTTGTAACACGGTCTATCGGCGACGACGTCTGCATCCGCGATGGCGCCGTTCAGCATGTTCAAGATCTCGAGGATCTCGTCGAATTGCTGAATCCGTCTGCGCCGCAACCTAATGCCACGAAACCACGACCATACTTTACTTCACGGACCCCGTCGTGGTTGCGCGGCACTGCTTCCCAACTCCATATCGCGCTAAACACACTCACGCCGCTCGTATCACATACGAATCCAACCGCCCTACTCGCTCTTGCGAGTCTGTCATCCCACATTCTCGCCAACACCGCATTAACGCTTGCCCAATCACAACCACTCCTGCTATCGTTTTTGCTCTCGATATCTGTTTCCGATGCGCCTGGCGTAGGCGAAGAAGCTCGCAGCCAACTAGTGAGCCTGCTGACGACACCGAGCAAGGCCCGCCAACCGCTACTGCAAACGTTGATGTACAGCACCAAGGAGAACCTCACATCGCTCCCCCGGCTGCTTTCGTCGCAGGCGGATTCCAAAGTCGAGCATCTTGCGGGTATTATCAGCGCGACGTGCCTGCTCGCATTGCCTTCCGAGCACAAGGCTGGTATTTCTGCGATATCGGCTGGTCTGGGGACGTTGTTGGGTCCAACAGGAGGCATCGAGAAGTGGGGCTGGCGATTACTGTCGGTCCTCGAGCTGGTCGAGCCATCGATGGTCGGCTCTGGGACCTCTGCAGCGCAGCTCATGCTCGAGAACGACGACGCGGCGGCGAACGAAGCCAACTTTCCTGAAATTACGTTCAGGAATCTATCGACGCGGAGTGCCCAGGAGGCTCTAACGCGCATGTTCTACAACCTCGGCCGGGCGGCGGGAGACAGCTGCGTAACTGCTGTTGAGTGGTTCATTAACGTGGGCCGCAATGGATCGGGCACGCATGCGGTTTCGGCGATGTGGTGCGCGTGTCGGCTATTGGAGGGCGTTTCTGGCGTGTCTATTCTCTTTGGTGGTGACGCGCCGGAGACGTTACAGCGCTCGAAGCGACTGGACAAGCTGGCTCGTGGGCTTGCGAAGAGCATATCGGAGCTCTGGGATCGTGCGGATGACGATATGTTCGAGGATAACCATGCGCCGAATGCAGAAGAGGACGAGTCGCTTGCTGTTCTGCATGTCAAGGGTATCGAACGTCTCGAGGAGAGTTTGAAGATCATCCAGTCGACAAAAGCTCCAAAGACGCGACGAAGCAATGTCCAACCGACACTGCATCGTATTCTCTGCTTGCAGGTGCTGGCAGTGGTTTCTGGTGTTCTGCAAGCGCGTTCGGCACCGCTGCTGTTGTACACCCTCTATCCCGTGCTACACTCCTTGGTCTCCCCGATCTTCTATCTTTCCTCGACAGCACTCGCCACACTCAACTTCATGGCCCGAAGCGCGTCCTACGCGTCGCCGTCGAACCTCTTGCTGTCGAACTTTGACTACGCACTAGATGCAGTCGCGCGCAGACTGACGCGACGTTGGTTGGATGTCGACGCCACCAAGGTTCTGCTCATCCTCGTTCGGCTGGTTGGCTCGGACGTGGTGGACAAGGCGTCCGATGTTGTCGAGGAATGCTTCGACCGCCTTGACGAGTTCCATGGATACGATGTGGTCGTTGAGGGACTGGTTGAGGTGCTCGGCGAGGTCATCAAGGTTATCGAGCTCGAGGAAGCCATCAAGCGCGGGGACGCACCTGTGCGACCACGTTCTCCGACCTTGGACCCACCCAGCGACACAGCGGCATTTAAATCTCTTTTCGACTGGTTTCCGCGACGCCACGAGCAACCAGAGCCTGAACCAGAACCTGAACCAGAACAGTCACGAGACCAACCCGATCACGTGGACGACGAGCCTCCAGCGACCGCGACGCAGCTTCTCACCAAGCAAATCGTGACGCGCTCGCTCTACTTTTTGACGCACGGATCCCCCGTCATTCGAGCAAGGATCTTGTCACTGCTCGCTGCCTCTGTCGCGGTGCTGCCGGACTCTGCGCTGCTCCCATCCGTCCACTCTGCTTGGCCGTTCATCCTCAATCGCCTCTCCGACCCCGAGACGTATGTCGTAGCGGCCACGGCATCTTTGTTGGATGCGCTGGTCACTCATGCGGGCAGTTTCATGTATCGACGAATGTGGGGCGAAGTGTGGCCGCGGTTTCGTGGCATTCTGGCGAAACTAGATGCGGCTGACGCGACGAGCGCATTGTCGCGCCGTGGAAGGGGCGTTGTTGGGTCCGAGTCGGCGTATACGCACTCGCATCGGTTGTATCGCGCCATTCTGCGGAGCATGACAGCGACGGTCAAGGGTGTGCGAGCGCAGGATGGCCCGCTTTGGGAGGCGCTCTTGGCGTTTCGGCGATTCCTTCATCGACACACACGAGGAGCTGCAGACGTGGGCCATCGAGTTCTATGTCGCGGCTGGAACAAACAACGCCGACGCGGTGTGGCTTGCGCTATCAATGACCTTGCCGGGATCGAGCGAGCGTGGAATGTCGTTCCTGCGGCAGTCAAATTGGGAGGTAGAGGGGAATGTTCAGACGATTTTGGAGCGCATTGACACGAGGGAATAAGATACAGTTGGAGTTGTACATACAGAGTCCGTCTCAGGCTTTGCGGAGATCCTTTGCAATCTTGTCCTTCTCCGCCTCGGCTTTCTGCTTCGCCTCGTCGGTCTTGGTGCTTCCCCACGAGAGCCAGCTGGACCAGCCTGCCTTGGCCTGGGCGGTCTTCTTGTCGGCCTCTGCACGTGCGTTGTGATAGAGCTCCTCCGTCGAGTCTCTGGCATTGGCCAGTTGGCCCTTGGCAGCACTCTTCGCTGCTTCTGCCTCCTTCATCACCTTGTCGCGTGCATCCTTTGCCTCCTTGTCGATCGTTGCACGAGCAGAAGCGAAACGTTCTTGGCCCGCGGCGACAGCGTGGTTGGCTGTCTCCTTCGCCTTTGCAACAGCTTGCTCCTCCTCCTTCTTGGCCTTGTGGAGGGCTTCATCGACTTGTGCCGTGTTGTTGGAATAGTAATAGTATGCGCCCGCGGCTCCTAACGCAGCAGCAGCGATCCATTTGCCCGATCCGCCACCTGACTTTTCGGTGTGTTCGGCGGCCGGTGGGGGTGGTGGGGGAGGAGTCGCGTATGCACGACGAGCGATAGCAGAGTTGCGGACGGCGGCGATCGTGGATGCTCTGTACATCGTGGTGGTGGTTTGGAGGGAAGCTCGTGGCGGCGGCTTTTATTCTCTCGCTTGCGCTAATGACGTCGTGCGGGGTGATGACATCAGGGTGTAATCGCGCGCGCGCTCGTGCATCTGGCCGCGGCCATTTTCGAGAAGGCCGTCTAAGATGTCGTCGGCGGGTTCCACAATGCCGCCGCCCTCCGTCTCAAAGCCCGATAACATGTATAAAATCAGCGTTGTGGTCAACATCTGTTGTTGATCTGTGTTTTGCCAATTATCAGGCTTGCTTCGAGACTTCCACCACGACCAAACCCCACTCCGATTCCAAATGGCTGGAGGCGTCGACATCGATCCTTTGACGCAGGCGCTCGCCCCTCCGCCTGGAGAGACGCCCGCGGAGAGGGAGGCTCGCCTGCTACGCGAGCGTGAGGCCAAGAAACGCTCAGACCTCATCGACCAAGAGCTCAATCGACAACGCGCCGCGGAGGTGTGTGTCCTGGTTGCTTTAGGTGCAGTCGCTGACCCCTGCTATAGAAAAAGGCGAATAAACCCGTCAAAATACTTCTATTGGGTCAGAGCGAGTCTGGTGAGTACCGCTTTCCCTCGTCGCTCTGGGCTTATGTTTCAACCAGGAAAGAGCACGACCCTCAAAAGTGCGCGAGTCCGACGCCATAGAAACTTCCAAGAGCTGACAACGACGGGGCCCTAGATTTCCAACTTATCAACTCGTCGAAGGCGTTCAAGGCAGAGCTCGGGTTTGTGTTTATTGGGTCGAGCCCTTGTTGCCGCTGAGGGTCTCGCAGGTCCTGGAGAGCAGTCGTGCACCTCAACATTGTACGAAGCATCCGACTCGTTCTCAACGCCCTCGCCGAGGCTGAGGCAGCCGCATCTACTCCCCCGGGCCCGATGATCCCGTTTATCCTCCCTTAACTCCCGAACTGCGCGCACTCAAAATGAGGTTGCTTCCTCTTCAACAAGTTGAAGCAGCCTTATTGGGCAAGCTCACGCCTGGCGGCAAATCGCGAAGCACAGAAACACCCGACGATCTACCCGCGCCGACCGAGGTCTCTGTGCATTCTGCGGCGCCGTGGAAGAATGCTTTCAGCAAGATGATGAACAACGTCCGAAGCAGTGTCGACGGGCCGGAAACGACAGAGCCTCAGGACTCCAAAGATGCCCGACAGCTGCTCCAGGCCTGCTCGGAGGACATGATTCGGTTGTGGAACGATCCTCTCGTCAAGCAGGTACTCGAGGTGCATAGGCTCCGATTACAGGATATGGCGGTACGTGGCCCTTCCTTTCCGTTGCTCCGCTCCGCCCGCTCATCGCCTAACAGGGCTTGTAAGATTTCGTCCATATGGATTGGGAGATCACACATTCACCCCGTTGGCAGCTTCCTTGATTCAATCGAGCGAGTAACCGACCTCTCGTATGAGCCCACCGATGGTAGGGACGTGTTCGCCAACCTCCGATGCCCCTCATTCCTTTTTAGATGACGTTCTCAAGGCTCGATTAAAGACGCTGGGTGCGAAATCAGCGGTATTTATGTGTCGCCGGCTCTCATCTGGTCCGTTGCAGGCGTCTCCGAGCACCACTTCAACCTGAAAGCCGGCAATATGGTTCCCCAGGACTGGGTGGTCTACGATGTCGGCGGGGCACGGTCACTTCGACGTAATTTGACCCTACTCTGTCCTTAACCTTGACTGACCTTTTCTTAGATGCATGGCATGTTCTTTGGTCCCATTCGCACGAGCTGCGTGCTCACAGGTCTCTAGGGTACCATACTTTGACGACATGGACGCGATCATCTTCCTCGCTCCGCTCAGTTGCTTCGACCAAGTTTTGGCGGAAGATGAGAGCGTCAACCGGCTGGAAGATTCGATTCTCTTGTGGAAGATGATTGTTTCGAGCCCGATGCTCAAGAAGACGAGTTTGATCCTCTTCCTGAACAAATGTGACATCCTACGAGTACGGAGGATTCTCTTTCGTGAGCGACGGCGTCGGCTTACCTTGCGCTAGGCGAAACTCGAGTCGGGCCAAAAGTTCAACGAATACGTGGTTTCTTACGGTGACAGACCCAACGACTTTGAGCACACTTCGCAATGTACGTTTGCTGCTCTCTTTAGCTAGTTGCACTGACCATTCTGGCAGATATGAAGAAGAAATTCAGTGAGCGGTCTGTTTCGGGGAATTCGACGCGAGTTAATCGCGTACAGTGATGATCGCAAA
This sequence comes from Mycena chlorophos, assembly GCA_014461115.1. Classification (NCBI taxonomy): domain Eukaryota; kingdom Fungi; phylum Basidiomycota; class Agaricomycetes; order Agaricales; family Mycenaceae; genus Mycena; species Mycena chlorophos. The sequence goes on from JACAZE010000015.1 coordinate 776,778, forward strand.
GCAGTTTTCACCGGAAGCGCGCAGTTTCTACACGTACTTCACGTCGGTGACGGTGCGGGATGACTTTCTGGGCGGGTTTTGGGGCTCATTTTGTTTTGCAGGACTCGCAATCGACCTCCGATATTCTTGGAAGCGGTGAGGTACCTTCAAAAGCTTTTGGATCGCCACTCACGAGCACATAGTGCGCGATATGCTTGTACGGCAAAATCTCAGCCGGAGTCGACTGGTGGTAAGTCTCTGCACGGGTTCAGAAGGACCCAATGCTGACGGCTTGCAGTAATTTCGGCCATTTTCGTTCATCCATCTATTGGCATTTATAAGGGCATCTTTCTACACTTTAATTATCATCCTTGTACTCTGCGGGGCGGTCGGAGGAATGTAGTTTTCTGTGTACACACAAGCTGCGACCACGTGATCTTGCCGTGACTCTGAAGATGTCTTCATCGACCGTCATGGCCAACTTCGCGCCTGCGCTGAACGACCTGATTCAAGTGATGTACCAGGAGCCGAACGTCTTCGTCGCCATTTCAGAGGTCGACATCGTCATGGATAGGTGGCATCTTCGCGTTGTCCAGGTTGGAGGGCGGGGGAAGGGCAAGTGGTGGAAGGGCGGCTGGGACGGGGCGTATGTGCAGGAGCTTCTGCGCAGCTCGTCGGATACGCTGGTACGCGGACTTGCGGAGAGTATAGCCAAGCATATCTCTGAGGGAGAGATGTTTGTGTTCAACGAGGGGGAGCGGGTTTGCTGTTCATTCTCTTCGAATGAGATGTTCATTAACACTGCTATACGCGTCAGCTTATTATCGGACCGTCGGCAACAGCTCCCTTGAAGCCCAGACACATCGATCTTGAACAAATGAGCGCTGCAGACGCGTCCGAGTACGCGGCGGACAAGTTTCTGAATGTGGAACCGTCTCCCGAGCCGTCAATGCGCGTCTGACTGCCCTTGGAAGATCGCCCTGCAAGCGCAGACGCGTCAATCGCGCTTGAGCCCTTCCGCAGCTCCGTCCTCTGTGCCCTGTACGTCAGGCTGCCGACAGACCGCGCGCGTTCATGACCGGTTTCGTTCAGCCAGCTCGAAATCCAGACCCACGAAGGCGATACCAGCACCGGCTGATACTGAGATACCGGACGCGGCTCCGGCTGACCGCAAACCGCAGCAGAAGCAGAAGGAGAAAGAGGAGAAAGTTGTGCCCAAGAAGAGAAAGGCATCCGAGGACGCGCCGGCACGAGGTGGGTGTCTGCGGTGCGATTTCGGAGAACGAGTGCCGAACATTTTGCAGGATCTGTAGCAGTGCGTCGAGCAGGAGCGTCTGTGATCAATCCGCAGAGGCAGGCGAGGAAAGTGCAGGCCATAGAGTTTGAGTCTGACGAGGACTAGTATAAAGAGGTCGTGGCGTATTACCCGTGACTTGGAATTTCGCGCTTCAATCCTATCCACCATGTCCGACACGACAGTGCTCCAGCAGATTCTCGCCGTCGTCCAGCAGAATGTCCGTACTCGCCTCGCCGCGAATCTCTCCGCCTCGTCTCACACTCCTTCCCGTAGACTCTCGACCTCGCTGCTGTCCGACACGAATGCGAGGCACTCCGCCAGCAGAATGCCCTCCTCGAGATGAAGCTCAACCATGTGCGCCCACTCCCCGCCCAGCCTCGTCTCGCTCTAATAGCTCCGTGTAGAACAACAGAAGCAGCACGCCAGGCTATATGACCCCCCAACCACCATCTAGTCCACAACTGCGCGCGAAATCCCCCTTCCTCGGCACAAATTCTATCCCGCCTCTCGCCCAGTCGCAGGGCTACCATCACTCGCCGCTCAGCGACAACCTGCTGTCCACATCCATCCAGTTTGGCCAGGCTCGCGACATCCCTGGCTTCTACGTCGTTATTCCCGCCGGCGGTGCCGGCACTCGCTTGTGGCCGCTGTCGCGCGAAGACCATCCCAAGTTCCTCCTTGACCTCACCCTCAAGGGCCGCTCCCTCATCCAGGCCACTTGGGACCGTCTGCTGCCGCTCACGTCTGCTGCACGCACGACCATAGTCGCTGGCCCCGCCCACGTCGACGCCATCCACAACCAACTTCCCGAACTACTCTCCGAGAACCTCTTCTGCGAGCCTGGACCCAAAGATTCGATGGCCGCCATCGGTCTCGCTGCTGCCGTCCTCGCTAAACGCGACCCGGATTCTATTATCGGTTCGTTCGCGGCGGACCATATGATTTCCGGCGACGACGCGTTTCTTTCGGCGGTTGCAGAGGCTGTCGAAGTGGCTCGCCACAACTACCTCGTCACCATCGGCATTGCGCCCTCGCATCCCTCCACTGGCTTCGGTTACATTCGTCTCGGAGACAAGCTCGGCCTCAAAGAAGCCCCCAACTCGCGTCTTGTGTCCAGCTTCAAGGAGAAACCCGATGCGCGCACTGCCGCCAACTACATTGCGACGGGTACCTACCGTTGGAACGCCGGCATGTTCGTCACGAAGGCGACCTTCCTGCTCGAGCTGCTCAAAGAGTACCACCCTGCCTTGCATGAGGGATTGACCCGGATTGCCGAGGTCTGGGACGACGAGCCGAGACGCAAGATTGTGCTGGACGAGACCTGGTCCGGTCTCGAGAAGATTCCCATCGACAATGCCATCGCGGAACCAGCGGCGCTTACGGGGCGCGTGGCGGTCGTGCCTGCAACCTTCGGTAAGATCCAACGTTCGTCGTCCATTCAGTGTGCTCATTTACTCCAGGTTGGGATGATGTTGGAGATTTCTCGTCGCTTGCGGAACTGCTCCCGGCCGATCTTCACCAGCCACGTATTCTCGGCGACACCAACCTTGGTACCGCGCTTTCATGCCATGCCTTTTGCTTTTGCTGACCTTTCTTCCAGTCCTGACGGAGCAGGTTGCGGGTGGGATCATTGTTCCGCAGTCGGGTCGTCTTATTTCGTGCCTCGGTGTCGACGATCTGGTCATTGTGGACATGCCGGATACTTTGCTCGTCACGACGCGCGCCCGTTCGCAGGAGGTGAAGCGCATTGTCAAGAAGGCACGCGACGCAGGTTGGGGAACGCTTCTTTAATCTTGAGGGCTGGAGGGAAATATCTTATTGGAATCTTTGGACACAAATGGACTGGATAGATAGTGTAGCTCGAAGCATACTTAATGCATTACTGGTCGCGTGACTTAGCCGGGGCATCTTCGCCGGAGCCACGATCCACCACACTACTTCGGAATTGCGTCTTGCGCTGTCTAGAATGCGCAATGCCTCAAGAAAACTTGACTCCGTTGCTCTTGGCCTCGTCTTCCATGCCACAGTCGACCGCTGCCGCCAGCTACGGTGCAACGGATGACCATGACGCGTCCACTCCAAAGAACGCTCACGACGGTGGCCTCCAACGCGGCCTTTCGTCTCGACAAGTCTCTATGATTGCCATTGCTGGGACCATCGGTCGGTTCTCTGTTTTTCTCCGCCCGCGTATGCCAACCTGTTCAAAGGCACCGGTCTGTTCCTCGGCACAGGCAAATCTCTCGCACAGGGCGGACCTGCCAGCATGCTCATCTGCTATGCTATCGTCGGCTTCATCGTCTACATCACGTTGCTGCTCCTGGGAGAAATGAGCACGCAGTATCCCGTCGCGGCGTCTTTCAATGCGTTTACGTCGCGTTTCGTCTCCCCGTCGTATTCCTTCGCACTTGCATACAACTACTGGCTCAACGACGCAATCTCGTTGGCGTCGGATTTGACTGCTGCTCAGTGAGTAACGTGGATGTGTTGTTGGGAGTGTGCTATTGACGCTGGGAGAGGCTCGTGCTGCAGTTCTGGACGCCATCGCATACGTGGGTTATCAGCTTGGTCTTTTGGGTCTTCCTCGTTGGGGTCAACTCGATCCACGTCCGCTCCTACGGCGAGCTAGGTGCGTCCGAGTCGAGTCTGTTATGTTCCACCCGTATGTTGATTCGTTTGCAGAATACTGGCTTTCGCTCCTCAAAGTCGCCACCATCATCGTCTTCATCATCCTCGGGATCCTCGTCAACGTGGGCGTGAACAAGGAGCATCGATACATCGGCGGACACTACTTTCGAGAAGCTCCATTCGTTGGAGGGTTCGGCGGATTTGCGAATGTGTTTGTAACTGCTAGCTTTGCATGTTGGTGGTTTGTTCCTTGAGGTTTGGAAGTTCGAGCTGATCCATTGTTTTAGATGGCGGGACCGAGAGCCTGGCGATCACCGCTGGAGAGACAAGGAATCCGACCAGAAATATACCGCGGGTTGTGAGATTCGTGTTTTGGCGGTAAGTTTAGCAGTCTTCGTCTTACCTGCGTCTCATCGCGACCAGAATCATGATATTCTACATCCTGAGCATCCTTCTTATAGGACTCAACGGTTCGTTTATTCCTGTTCCTCGTTCCGCACCGTCCTGACTTGCTCCAGTTCCTCACGACTATCCTGATCTCTCAAACCGCAGCACGACAACTTCTCCGTTCACCATTGTGTTCAAAGAGGCCGGATCTACTGTCGCAGCGTCGTTCATGAATACCGTGATCCTCACTTCGGTGTTGAGCGCGGGTAATCATGCGTTATTCGCTGGGACACGCGTGCTCTACGGTGGGCGCCATCCTTTACTCAGTGCTGCAGTTCACTAAGAGGCTTAACAGGACTTTCCGTTGCCAGCCCTAGGCAAGCGCCAACCATATTCTCCAAAACCACATCTCGTGGCGTGCCGATTCCCGCATTGCTGGCCACGAGCAGCATCAGTCTGCTCTGTTTCGGAAGCAGCTTCATTGGGAGTGGCCAGGTCCCTCATTCCGCTGAGAGTGTCATCGTGATCTGACAGGCCAATAGCTCTGGGGCTGGTTGCAGAACCTCGTCGGCGTCTCCAACCAGGTTCTTTTCCCCCCTCCAGCTTTCATACCATGTTCAAAAGAAACCTTTGCAGATCGCATGGCTCTCCATCGGCCTCGCAAGCTACCGATTCCGTCAAGCCTGGATTCTCCAGGGCCGCTCCTTGGAGGATCTAAAGTTCCACACCTCTTGGACACGAATTTGGGGCCCGCCCTTCGTCGTAAGCTACCCACTCATGACCACGTGACCGACATGAAGCTTGAACTCTTGTTCTAGGTCGTTAGCGTAACGGGGCTCATCCTCGTCCAAGGATGGTCCTCCATCTTCCCCCACTTCTCGGCGACCGACTTTATCTCGTATTACATCGAGATACCGCTCATGGTGCTGATGTTCATCGTCTGGGCATACATCGTGCGTCCTTTGACGAGAGGAAGCACTCAGCAACAGACTGGGCTGCAATGGGTCTTCGACCTCGTCGACACAAGAACAGTAGACCTAGAGACGGACGTCTACGAAGATAACGACGCAGACAAGGCGGACGACACGCAGAACCAGCAGACGTGGTGGCGGCGCCTCTTTTTCTGGATTGCGTAGCGAGCTTACGGAGGGGAATTTCGAATACATACAGCGCATCCCGCCGTTTATAAAGATAATACACCGTGTAATGGAGATAAAACAGAGAGGATGGTTGTACGGATGCGATGCAGAGGAAAGGAATATGTGCGGTGTTGTAGAATTTTGGGGAGCTGCTCTCTCTCTACTTCCTCAGCTTGCCTATAACCGAGTCCGGTGCGTACCGCCCAATGACCTTCTTCTCGTGCAGCATCAAGAACTCCTCCGTCGCGTCGCGGCCGGCATATAACAGGATGGCCTTCTCGCCTCCTGGGTGGTCCCCAAGGAACTACAAGGCGGAATGAGCGAGAGTTCTCCGAATCCAGCAATGGGCACTCACGTTGGTAACATCGAGAACTTCGCCGTCGACGACGACCCAGATGTCGTCCTTCTTGTTGTGCTTCGCGACCTCCTCCATGGTGAACGTCTTGCCACCGGATGACGGGCCGGACGCCGGAGCAGCGGCTTTCGGAGCGTCAGCCTTCGGAGCGTCGGCCTTCGGGGCACCGAGTTGACCGGCGACGGCACCGAGACGGCCGCCAGCCTTCTCGATGGCCTTGCTTGCCGACTGGAGAAGGTACGCGGCAGCGGAGTCGCCAGAGACACGTCCAAATACGACACAGCCAAGCAACGACGAGCCACCAAGACGGTTGGCTCCGTGGACACCACCGGCGACTTCACCAGCAGCGAACAGACCCGGAATAGGCTTGCCCTTGGTGTCGATTACGCGTGACTCGGCGTCAATTTCGAGACCACCCATCGTGTAGTGCAGCACCGGCGTCATGATCGCGACATGGAACACATCATCGTACTTCCACTCGCCCTGGAAGAACTGCAAGGAACGTCAGTAGGAGAGAATGCACAATCACGGAAGTGGACATACCTTCTTGCCGAAGGGGTCCTTCTTGGTGCGGACGGAGTTGTTGTAGGTCTCGAACGTCTTTTTGAGCACCGACGGGTTCAGGCCCATCTCCTTGGAGAGAGCGTCGCCGTTCTCGAAGCGCTTCATGAGGCCGCGACCAACATAGTGCTTGCAGTGCCATTCAATCTCCTTGGACGCGGAGCCGTTGAGGACTAGACGGATGGGGTACTGTCGGCGCGTTAGCGTTGGTGCGGACTGGCGCGGACAGGGTTAGAGAAAAGGAGACCCGCCTTCTTGTTCTCCCACATTTTGCCAGTAACGTAGTCACGGTGCTGGAGCTCGTCGACGAAACGGGCACCGGTGTTGTCCAGGAGGAGACCACCAACACCACGGAGGGCCTCAGCGGCAAGGAACTTGACCTTGGCGTCGGGCTCGTTGGGGTCGACGAGACCAGTGGGGTGGACCTGGACCTTCTCGAGATCGACACCCTGAGCACCAATGTTCATAGCGAGCTTCTGACCGTCGCCGGTGCAGTGGTCGCCGTTGGTAGTGGGGAGGTCCCAGAGCTCCGGCCGGTACTTCTTCAGCAGCGAGTCCTCGGTGAAGTCGGCAGCATATCCACCGGTGGCGAGCACAACCGGGCCGTAGGCCGAGTTGGCCTTGCCACCGTGCTGGTACTCGACACCAATGACCGCGCCCGACTCGTCCTTGAGGAGCTTGCTGACGCGGGCTTTCTTGATGATCTTTACGCGCTCGGGGTTGCTGACGGCGAGGTCCTCCAGGCGCTCCATTTGCGCATAGGTGATAACCTGGGGTGATATCAGTCTCCGTCCGACAACGCGAGAAAGCGAGATACGAACCATGCCAGGGAACTGAGCGTCGCCGCGGTGGGTACGGGGCTGCGAGTGGCCACCGAGACGAGCGACTTTGGACAGGTCAAGGCCGAACTTGTCCTGGAGCCAGTTGACGGCGTCGCCAGAGCGGCCAGTCAGGACACGGATGAGGTCGTCGCGTGCAAGGTCGCGGGCCGACTTCTTGGTGTCCTCGAAGAAGATTTTGGCGTTGTCCGGGATGCCAGCCTCCTGTTGGGTCTGTGTGCCTGCGCCGTTGATACCAGAGGTGGCCTTGGTCGAGTTGCCGCCCATGAAGCTGCGCTGGCGTCAGACAGGGCGATGACGACAGACTGAGAACGCACCCTTGCTTGTCGAGGAGGAGGACATTCGCGCCGCGTTCGAGAAGAGTGTGTGCTGCAGACAGACCAGCCAGGCCACCGCCAACCACAATTACGGACATTCTGGGCAAGTTATGTGGTGATGGTTTGGGTTGAGGAGCAGCGAATCACACACTCCTTATATCATCAGGTATTCATGCCCGTGATATTCGAGACCGCATTTTTAACAGCCGGTACGGGCTAGAACCTCGCAACTCATTTTCACGGCCTCCGCCATCGTCATCTTCTCTAAGAGCACCAACCCCTCGACCTTCGCCGTAGGCGCGCCGGCCTCGACATCCCCGCCCTCAAACACGTCCCTAGTCGCATCGACATACGCCGGATATACGATCTGCTCCCAGTAATTTGGCGGATCCTGCCATAGCGCGCCCTCTGGGTCGGATTGAACTCAAGGGAAGTCAGCGGAAGTGGAAGAGGGGGAAGGAAAAGAGCGGGAAACGCATCAGGACCGGGGCAGGCGGAAGAGACCAGGAATGGTTACCTGCGGTGTGGTAGCCGTGCCTTTCGTGGCGACGGGCGCGTAGAACGTCATGGGGCACGCGCAGAAATATGCGGACATCGAGCTGCTCGATTACCTCTGGGTGCCAGTACAATAGGAAGCCATCCAAGAGGGCCCACACGACGTCCTCGGTATCCCGTTGCTGGAAGACGGCGGTCCAGTGATCACGTAGTTCTGGAGGAATGGGGACATCTTTCTGCTCGTTGAGATGGTCGTGGCTGCGGTGGTCGGCTGGGATCTCTCCCGTCGCCTTGACGGTCCGGAGAAACTCGACGAGACGTGGCCAGTCGATGGCGCCCGGAGCTGCGTCCCAGTCTTGCACATTGTAAACGGGATGGATGGGGACAAGTTCTTGAGGCTGTCGTCGTCTTAGACCGTGCGTTCCCGGGCACAGTGGGTACAAACCGGAGCAAAATCCTAAAAAAAGTGGAAGAAAGTCAAGAGCAGATCGCGTGAGAAGCAGGACGCACGTCTTGGTGGATAATGACACTGTTGGGTATAATGCGTTTTAGGTGCTTTGCGAGGGTTGTCTTTCCGGAGCAGGTTGCGCCGCCGATGCCGACGAGGATGACCTTGGTCATGGTTTCGCGATAAGATGGGATAAGCGCGTGACTTTTTCTTGCTTGCTCTCGATGTCGGCGTCTGTTGCCGCGGCGCAGCAGCTGTGGCTGTCACGGCACCCTCTTCTCCACAAACATGCATCTCCCTGGCCAAACGCGCGACACCAACGCCGCCGTCCATATTGTCCGCGACTTGCGCGGAGATGCCCTCGGCGACCTGGAAGCCCCTCCAACAGCGCCAGTAGGCTTGTACCCTGAAATCATCCTGCTCGTCGCTTCCCATCTCAACGACGACAACGCGCCTTCAGCCACCCCGTTTTTCGATCTATGGGAGCTAATTCTCAACCACTGGTTCCCGTCCAGCGAGGGCTACCAAATCGAATACATGTGGTCTATCCCGTATCTCGAGGACCGAGAGGGAGCCGAAAAGATCACATTCGTCGTCCTCAAGCCCGACAGCAAACCGCTTGTGCTTCTCCAAGTCAGCGCTCCTCGAGACTTCCACAACGACCATACTCGAGCTGCGGCGGATGCCCTCACGATGAGTCAGTTCGACCATGTTGCCCCGTATTGCCACTACGAGCATTCGCTCTGCGCAATTGCTGCGATGGGAAAGAAGTGGACAGCTTTCCAGCGATCGCCGAACCTCACCGCTCACGAGATACGCAACCTCGGCGTCGGTGACGAGCAGCGCATCGAGTGGATGGATGATATAGTCTCGGAACCGTCGTATGAGATGCTCGAATGCTTCTTCGCTTCCCTCAAGGAGAGCGGTGCGTCCTTGATGTCCTGAAATTCAACACGAGTCTCATTTTGCTTTTAGTTCGTGGGCTCTGAGCATGGGTTGGATAGCTTATACTGTACACACGAAATGTATTTCTACCTGCAGTAGAACTGCGATCACGATTCGCATGTGCGTACCTTATCGGCAGCCGGTTGAGTAAGCCAACCTCACGCGCCAAGGCTTGCTCTCAACCACCACCATGAGCTCCCAGGAAGACGAGGACCGCGTCGCTCGACAGCAGGCTATTCTTGGTCTCGGCAAGTCGTATGTATCCACTCAGAACTTGCCCAATGCAGCCACTCCAAACGAAACAACGACCCTGTTGCCGCCAGCAGAGGCTCCCGAAGAGGAGGAAATTCACTACACTCGGACGCGCGGCATAGTATGGAGCGTGCTCACTGCGCTCTTTGCTGTTAGCGTGGTTATCCTGGTCTGGTTCCCGCAAGTCGTTCCCGATGCGCTCGCGCCGTTGGTCGGTGTGTCAAGCTTAGTATTGTTGGCCAGTGCTTCCGCTCAAACCCAACTCAGGTCGTCTACCTAAAGACCCTTTGAAAGCGGCCGTACAAATACTGGATAGGGCTCCGGTTATTGTGAGCGAAGCGTCGCGTTCATCGTTTGCTGTTGACGCAATGCGGCCGTAGGATGGGCACATCGGTGGGTTTCACATCAGTAAACCTCATTCGACCCTCATTATCCGGCAGATCTCCCCATTTTGCTTCGTTCGCGGTTCGCGAACAACTTGACTGCCGTCGACCTACGGGGGCCGGTGATAGGACACGTCGATATTCCACGCCTGAAGCAGGGCAAAGTCGGCGGGTTCTTCTGGTCGGCCCACCACGTCCCTATGAACGCGTCCAATTCTGACGCGCACTAGGTCCGTCTACGTAGGCTGCGCCAAGCCCGAAGAGGAAGGCCCTGACTTCCTCACTTCGACCTGGCGCGTTCGGTGTGTTGCTCGCGTGCCCTGCCTGGCTCAACTGAGGGAAAATGAAGGGATACCTTGGAACAAATCGACGTTGCGAAATTGGCCATCGAGCAATACTCTGATGCTTTCCAGCTTGCTCTCGGGTCGCAGGACATCCGGGATTCTCTTGCGAATCGCAAGATTGCCAGGTAGGTCGATAGAGCCTTCTTCAGGACATGTTATTGAGTACATGGCAGCCTCCTGGGTGTTGAGGGCGGCCACCAACTCGGTAATTCGCTCGCCACTTTGCGTCAATACTACGAGCTCGGTGTCCGCTATGTTACCCTTACGCACACCTGCCACAATGCTTTTGCCGACTCTTGCGGTATGGCACCGGGTTTCCCGCCTCTCCATAACGGATTGAGGTAAGTCGAAAGTATTCCACTCGTCGTTGAATCACTCGAATAATTCAATCCAGCTCGTTCGGCCTCCGTCTCATCGACGAAATGAACCGCCTGGGAGTTCTCGTCGATCTTTCGCACACCTCAGACGAGACAGCGAAGCAAGCTCTTCAACACTCGAAGGCGCCAGTCATCTGGTCGCATTCTTCCGCACGTGCCGTGCACTCGGTTCCTCGGAACGTCCCGGATGATGTCCTGGCCCTCGTCGGCAATGGCCGGCACCAAACAGACGCGGTCATTATGGTTTGTTTACTCGGCGTTCTCGTTTTTTTTTCGGGTCCCTCATTCATCTCAGATCAACTTCGCGCCGCAGTTTGTTGCGGACGACGGGAAGGCTGACATAGCAGCCGTCGCAGACCACGTCGAGCATATTGCCCGGAAAACTGGCAAAAAGCAGTTCGTATCTGTGTTCAGAATTCAATCGGCCTACGTGCTCAATCACCGTGTACAGCGTCGGAATCGGAAGTGATTACGATGGTACGTTCATGCGCGTCCCGGGCATATGTCCGATTCAAGCAATGGTTTTTGCAGGCATCGACTCCACGCCTCAAGGTTTGGAGGATGTGTCGAAGTACCCGAACCTCGTAAGTTACATTCTTCACTCTCACCGCCTTTTCATTCATTCATTTGATTATTCTCTAGTTCGCAGAGCTGTATAAACGCGGCTGGACACAGCACGAGCTAGCGGGCCTTGCAGGGGGCAAACCTGCTGCGCATCCTTGAAGGCGCCGAACAGACATCGCGCGAACTGAAAGCGGCGGGCACCCCGCCTGCATTCGACATCTACGACAAACGGACGGACATGGGCCGCTGGCCCGGGGCCTAATTGTCGGACTCGGCCATACTCGCTCTGAATCGAGAGTGGGAGCGGCGTTCAAAGAATGCCGCGCGGCGTTTGCGTTTGACTGGGCATGCTTACTGACCAGCTTCATGTTGCATGTAGCGCGTCTGCAGTAACACTGATGTGCTACTTGGCAGTTATTTTTTGTCCTGTATTATTATTCGCAGTTCTGCTTTGTATACCAGACGTGCAGTACCAGACCGCCGCCCTGTCCACGTCCGAATTCTGTCGAGAACATGGCGGACGGCAACAGCTTCAATCTCCTGTACGTCTCGATAAATTTGGCCCGCCGTGCCCCCCGCAGTTCAGCGTGCAACGGTCGACGGGGACCCGACGGTATTGAGATGGCCCGGGCCTGAGATCCCTTGTATCAGACGTCGCCGCGTTGGGGTCTCTATGTGGGTTTTCAGGGACACACGGCCGCGGCATGCTCGCGTCAGTAACGTTAATCTAAAGGACCCGCGTCAAGCAAGGGGTCCTTTGTTGTGGAACGCCACGGCGGCGGCGCGGTCAAACTTCTTCGCCGATCCGTGTTCACGTTTACTTTTCAGGGTTCGGAGCGCCCACGGAGGCCCTCGAAGCCCGGTATAAGACGAGACTAGGATACGCGCATCACTGGCAAGTGCAGAAAAATAGATGAACTTTTCTGAACGCCAGCTCAAGGCCCAGGTGAGCTGAGCTTTGGAGCAAAGCCTGGGCAATCACGAATGCGACCGGCGGAGCGCATGGCTCCGAGTGTAGACCGGCATACTGCCCAGCTACGCGGAAAAGCCTTTCCGAATAACCGCTCAGCCGCCCAAAGATGGTGACCTGCGCTGCGCAAGGGAATCATCGGATCCGAGCCGTAAGGCGCCTTCGTACCCCGATACGCTGTGCAACGCGAGACCAAGATCCAGGACAAGTCCTTCGCGGGTTCAACGTACTGGTTCCAGCGACGCGTGGCACCAATGTATTCGTTGCGATTTGCGATAAAACATCTCAATCATCCGACATGTCCTCTCCTTTGGCTTTACGCGCCTCAATCCTCTCCTTCATCGCCTTCTTCGCGGTCTCTTTCGTGCCCTCGAGTTTACCGGCCTTGGCTAGGGCGACGACGAGAGCGTGGACGAGGCCGACATGGTTGTGTCTGCGAAGACTGTTCTCGAACTATGCAGCTAGTTTGAGTTTCGGTCCCGATCATATGACTCGCCTACTCACGGCCCAGCGTTCGCGCTTCGAATTCTCGGTGGAGATTTTGACCACAATCTCGGCCGCTTGTGCGTGGTTGTTCGTGGCTTGGAGCTGATTCAATTGGGCCTCGAGCAAGGGCAAAGGGTCGTCGCGAAGGGCCAGAAGGCTAAACTCGAGCTATTCCACAATCGATCAGTTCGGTAGGACACCGAATACGCAGAATCTTCCTACAGCGCCGGCCGGATAAGTTGCTATTCGTGCTTCGATGGTTTCACTGAAAACAAGTAGGGCTCAGAAATAGAACGGAAGGAAGCGGAGCGTTTTCTGACCGAGCTTTCTTGAGCCAGCCCTCCCCGGATTCGTCAAACGCTCCGTGGCGGACGGGGAATTGCTTGAGTCCATCGAGTTCATACAACGACCCCATCGTCGGCAGATAAACGACGAAATGATACGCGTCTTCTGAGCTCTTTGGAAGACCGAGTCCGTCAAGTGAAATTGCGCTGGGTGGGGAGAGGGAGTTGTGTGCTTCGCGTAACCAGTCGGAGCTTGTGATCACGAGGCCGCGTGTCTGTGGGTCCATCCCGGTTGTGAACGACAGCATCTCGCTGAGCTGAGGACCAGCTTTGAGGCTAGGGATATTGGCAATGCCGTTCAGCACGGCTATAGTTGCGCATGCATTGTTGACCACTTGATGTGCAAAGAATCCCGGAAAGTCGCGGTCGTATTCACCCTGCATAGCAGTAGGTGCTCCGCCGACCCATTTGAACAAGAATATCAGAGCATGGAGCGGCTGCAGTGCTTGGAGCGACTCGGGGTCCAGTGAATACAAATCGTCGACTATGAGCGGCACTCCGAGGGTTTTGAGCAGTTCTCTGTTTCAAACTCAGTCATTTTTGGTCGAATCAGCATGGAAGACTTGCGTGAATACTGAGGGATCCGACTCTGTGAGGTTCCAATTGGAGTCGGAATCAGCCATCTTTCGCGCGTTTTCTGTGGACAATGTTCTGAAGGGTATGGAAAGACACGCGTTGAGTGGTGGTTGAAAGAGAGGCTGGCGCGTCCCCTCACGTGAATTTGACGCGGTCCAAGATGGAAGGCGCAGTCGCGCCAGAGGCGGACCCCAAGGCCCTCAATCGCGCAAGATTCGAGCTCGAGCTGGAATTCGTGCAGGCACTCGCAAACCCCTTCTATCTGCACTCGCTGGCCCAGCAGAACATCCTGGACCAGCCTGCCTTCATCAACTATCTCAAATACTTGCTCTACTTCAAAGAAAAGGACTATGCGCGATTCATCCAGTCCGAAATTTCCCTCTTTTTTGCCTTTCACTAACACTATCTAGCTATCCGCACGCTCTCCACCATCTAGAGCTGCTTCAACACGAGCAATTTCGGACCCAAATGCGTCAAGACGAGTTCAGAGACGCATTACACCAGAAACAGTTTGACCACTGGAGAACAAACAGGAATGGGCCCATTGCTGAACCCAAGAAAGAGTTGTCGTAGCCGTGTATCGTTCTGTACGAATTGAGACCGCCTTGATCAGCAACTCTCCGCCAACTCTCATGGTCAATGCCGACTATTCGCTAGCCGAGTCTCCCCGCCGCTCTCTGGACACAATGGACGAGTCTTCGGCCCAGCCGGTGTACATGGCCACGCTGGCAGAGAAGAAACGGATGTGGTGGCGGAATGCGGTTATAAATGGTTTCTTCATCGCATGCTGGTGCGTTTCCAGCTCTGTGGTTTTCTGGAGCGCGTCTGAGTCTATCCGAGGTTCCTCTTCTCGACGCTCCTTTCGCTCTACAACAAATGGATGTTCTCTGCGGACCACTTCGGCTTCCCATTTCCGCTGCTCGTCACCACGCTGCACTTCTTCGTCCAGTTCATTCTGGCCCTGCTGTTGCGGAGTTTTTGGCCAGAACGCTTCCGGCCGAACCACAAACCCACGCTCGAAGATTACGGGTAAGTTTTACCACTCTGGACCTTGGCGACAGTTGTTCCGTCGGCGGCATTTTGTTGCTGCTTAGACGCCGACTTTGGGCCTCCATGCGGCGCACTGGACTCATTCATTTGTTATAGAAAGAAAGCCGTTCCCACCGCGGTGGCTACCGGGCTAGATGTCGGTCTCTCCAATCTATCTCTCAAGTCGATCTCGCTATCTTTTTTCAGTACGCGACCCCGCATATCTGCTAATCCATGCTAACTCGTCGGAAGCGATGATCAAGTCGTCGTCCCTCATCTTCGTGCTGCTTTTTGCGTTCCTCTTTCGACTGGAGAGGTTCTCGGTCCGCCTCATTGGCGTCATCTTCCTGATATTTGCGGGCGTCCTTCTCATGGTCGCCACCGAAACGGATTTCGTGTTGTCGGGGTTTATTCTTGTGATCACTGCCAGCGCTCTTGGCGGCTTCCGCTGGGCCCTGACCCAGCTGCTGCTCAAGAACAAGAAGATGGGCATGGACAATCCTGTATCGACGATATTCTGGCTGGCGCCGATCATGGGCGTAACCCTTGGAGCCGTTAGCTTCTTTATCGACGATTGGGCGTCTCTTGCCGACACGGATTTCTTCGCTGGCGCGAAAGCCTTGCAGACGGTCATCTTTCTCACCCTGCCTGGCGTCGTCGCCTTCTGCATGGTGCTCAGCGAATTCTCGTGCGGTACACTGCCTTTCCCGCATATTCACCGCGCTCATAAACATGCAGGATCATCCAGCGCGCCGGCGTGGTCCCGATGTCTATCGCAGGCATTGCGAAGGAGGTTACGACCATTAGCATCTCTGCAGCAATTTTTGGGGACAACCTGACTCCGCTGAATATTACTGGCGTTGGGATCACCGTCTGCGGTAAGGCTATCGCTGATTTTTGTTGGGCGGACGCGAGAACTGAGCGATCTGCTTTGCAGGGATCGGGTTGTTTACGTACCACAAGTACCGAAAATCGCTCGACACGGCCGTTCCTTTGGACGCTCATGGCAACCCAATCTCGATTGACGAACTCGATGACGGGCATACCTTGGGTCATGTTGAGCTGGATGAAACCGCGCGGCTGACCCGCAGTAGTGATGAGTTCGACGCGGTCTGTGCCTCTTTCTGTGACATGGACGGGCATCCTGACGCGTTGTTTAGGACGGAGATGATGGCGCGACGCGGACGCTATTTTCTGCCGAAGACGATGCGGACGAACTGGGGAGTGTGCGGTCGTCGAAAATTCACTGGACAGCCGGAGGACACGATCACGAGCCGGTGCCGTGACGCCAGAAATTGGTTCTCCGCCTGTATCGCGACGAGCTTCTGCAGCCGCGATGATGGATGGTGTCGTCAGAGCTACTGGCAAGTGCAGTGCGACGAGTGGCGCCCGGAGGGATGGTGTGCAGGGGTCCGCGGGCTGGAAGCCGACATGGGAACTGCGTTGGGGCACGTAAGGATTGAGACGTTGGATGGTTACAAGCTAAGCGGGCTGTTTCATGCACACAGTCAGAGATTGCAAGGCCAGATTCACAAAGCTGTACTGATTTCGGGCATCTATTTGTGTGTGACGATGTCTGAGGTGTTTTGGTTTATAACAGCCAGCCGACTTGTCCGAGACTCCCTTTCTTTTTCGCGTTCACAATGGACGACGGCTTCCAGTTCATCATCGAGAGTCCGCAGAATTCACAGGGCCACAAGAAGCGCCCGCGTCTCGTTACCTCGTGCGACAACTGGCGAGCCTTCTTCTTTCCGGTCCACCACTTTCCCGTCTTGACGCGTCCCAAGCCGCCTCAAAAAGATCAAGTGTCTTCAAGCACAACCAGAGGCGAAATGCGAGGCGTGCAAAACTGCCAAGATTCCGTGTCGTTTCAAAGACCGAGAGCGTTACTTTGCCGAGCGAAGTCGTGCAATAGCGGGCCCGCCTCCGTATGGGAATGACCCGAAGTGCGCAATATCAATTTCCCAAGTAAATGAACACCGCTAACCCCTTGCGTGTCCAGCGCAAAGCCCTCCGGCGTCGTCATTCCCGACGGCGACTCGTACTATCCGAACATTCGACACTCCATTGATGTCGCAAGGTTCGTGCCACCCGCTCTGCTTGCCCTTCGCGTCTCCAACTCGTCACAGACGCGCAGCCCAACAGCCTCGACCCGAACACGGAGGGTAAAGTGGCACCATTGTCGGCGTTGTGCTCGTTACCAACATTCCGTCAGTCATCCACAACCCCAACCCAGCGTCCATCTTTTCGATATTGAGCGGCCCCAATTTCCGAACAAGCACTACATGGCCATCTTCATTCAGCTTTTCTTCGAACACCTCGCCAATGAGTTTCCGTTTTTATCATACGAAGAGCTCTCGAACGACTTTTGGTCGTCTATAATGTCTCCGCTCATGGCTAATTGCATTGCCTCGATGGCCTCCCGGTGTGTCGTCGTCCCCTTGCCATTTTTCGGTTCGTCTGACGCGTCGTCTCAGATATTCTACAGAACAAGAGCTCGTAATACGCGGTCTGCATAATGTTGCCCAAGCATATGCGGAAAACGCCAAGGTCAACAGCCTGCACACTTCCACCACGTCCCCCGACTCATCGCTGCGGTTAGACCATCCTGCAATCAATCGCCCACATTCCATCCTTGGACACCCTGCACGGAATAATGCTCTTGTCGTGGTCAGAATACAAGAACAACCGTATACCTGGTAAATCTCTTTCTTGTCCGCTTCAGGCCACTCACGATCTGCGCAGGTCTACGAAGTTATTGTCAGATGGCGATGCGAATGGCTATAGACATCGGACTCTCTGACCAGAATGCGACCTCCGCGAATCTCAGCGAGAACGAACGGAATACCAGACGAGCAACTTGGGCGAGTGTTTTGCAATTGCATCTGACCGCGTCCTCTTGTGGGTCCTTTCTCGCGCTTCCTTGCTTCCGTGGCCTGACGCCATCTTATAGTTCGTTAATGCGCGTAGACCTGTATACTACCGGTAGCAGTAAAGCTGATAATCCACAATTAATGCATCGTCGCCTCGATTTCCTTTCCTGGCATCCGGCGGCGCGCGGGTGCCCATCCAACCTTGACAGATTAACCTAGAAGCGAAGACATAACATATCCCACGCTCCTCCTTCTTTTCTCTCCCTGCATGCTGGAGGGTCGACGACCCCGATGAGCTCTTTCGCTGCGTATTTACGCACCGGCTCATTGGCCGTGGCAACTTATGAGTGCGTGTGTCTCGTTATGCGATGCTGGAGCTTCATCTTTTGCACCAGCTACCTGCAAACGCTTCCGTTCGAGTTGCGCGTCGTCGTAGAAACCTTCAAAACGAGGCGACTTAGTCTCTCCTCTGGGCTCTTCTTCGCGATCCGCTACATAAGCATCGTGGTCTTGACGCTTTCGAACTATGGATTCTTCAGTACAAGCTTCACCGAAGCCGCCTGCCGAAGATATTTCCTTTTGCCAGGTGCCTTTAAAGGTTCCGTTCTGTCTCGTTCATGCTGTCTGCTCTTCTTGCTCATTCCGACGATAGTGCTGCAAACATGCGTGTCCCAAGCTATCTTGGTACGTTGATTCCAAGACCGCTGCACGCCCGCTGCTTGACGCTTCGCGTCTACAGGGCATCAGGTAACCCGACTTGTTGCTGTTTGACAGCTGAAAGCTCACTCGTGTCCTCCCAGAGCATATAACCTATCTCGCAAATCCACACTCATCGGAACTATCCTATTGACCGGGTATTTAATTTGTTGTACAGTGCGTATCTCCTTCTTTCTGACGAACAGCCAGCTGACAAGAGCATTAGTTGCAGTGGATCTCTACCCTGTATGAAAGAACGAGTACGCTCCCCATGCATAATTCCTTGGCTCAAACCTCACGTTCTCTCAGTGTCATATAAACCTGATATCGTGCGCGCATTCGCATTTGATCTGAGCCTGGGCTCACTTTTTTGCAGGGGAACTGTGCTAGCAAGAGCCCCGCAGAGAGCGCCCTCGGTGGCTGGGTACACTATGCTGTGGCGCTCGTTTACGATTTTGCGACGAGCATGGTCTGCGTCTGGTATCTGCTGAAACTGAGGCCGTTAACATCATCTGTGTTCGTCCATTCGCCTCCAAACCAAGACGAGGTTCACTGATCTCAGCGTATAGAATGTCGCGTGTATCCCGCATGTACGCTGCACACTCGAAGGTTCCTTGATTTGACACTGACGCTTGGCTAGGATGCTTGTTGACGGCTTGTGGTACTTTCTCGCGTTGGCCCTTGTCAACGTGATCAATCTTATCTTCTACCGGAGGCCCGATATCGGGCCACCCAGTGCCTCTACCCAGTCCGAGGTAGAACTGCAGGTTGGTTGCTTTCCGAATGGTATCGCTGCTTGCTGACGGCTTGCTCGCAGACAGCAGCGTATGATCCATTCGTTCAAGCATCATGCAGTGTGGCGCTAACCCTCCTGCAGCGCGTCTCTGGGATACGCAATGACGTGGATAATGAGCTCTAAACTGCTCGTACATCTGCGTGGTAAGTGATGACCGACTTGCTAGGGCTGCTTTCATTCGCTTTGTAGACGCATCGACGGAGCTCAAGGACGATTCCCTGCCAAACGGGGCTGTTACCGTGACGCACCAACTCTCCTCGGCACGCGACATTAGTCGAGCTCTTAGGTCTCAGTTCAAGAGCAAGAGTGGTGGAAGGTTCGAGTTGACGGTGCCTGACTTCGAGGCGAGCATCGGTGAAATCGAGGACGTGGATGTCCATGTGCAGATTGAGCGGTCTGTTAGGATGGAGCCTCAGCTGTCGACCAGGGTATACGAGCTCGAGGATTATTCTCGCAGTCGCCAATAACAGTTGATCCGTTCCTGCGCCTCCCTCGGCTATCATACTCGCGGCACGACTACCATCACGGAGCTGTCTCGACAGCGGCGGTGTTTCTTCTTTCATTTATTCCCTTCTTCTTCTCGTCCTCCACCGTCTTTTCACGGGGCCGGCCCTCTCTTTCTGTTTTCTCTAAATTCGTGGCCGCCTCTTTAGTCTTGTTTCTTTCATGTCCGACGTTGCAATTTTGCCCGACGGCACAGAGTGGTTGTTGAAGCAGGCATACACTTCCAGCCAAGTTCATGGAGTTACAGTGCGTAGTAACTGCTTCGACTTTCGTGAACTCAGTATTCCTAAAGCTACTGGTCGTGATCTCGTGTGTCTCTCTTGCCTTTGTTGTTGCCTTGCTTTCCGCGATTGCAGTACGTCGTTCCTGGCCATGGAGTCCATTCAAGCTTAACACCGAGTAGCTCTCCGCGTTTAATACACGTACATCTCTGGACCAGCATCTCTTCGTCCGAACACATGTGCGGATCGTCCACAGCACACATGCGCGCACTTATCTCTGCTCAGGTCGCCGCATACTTCATCTCCTTGCTTATCAGCGACTTGTTCCAAGCCATTGGATCCATTATGAACGCGAGGTGGATCCAGGACGCGGTGGTTGAGACAGGCTCGCTCTGCACTGCTCAAGCAGTTTTCAAACAGGCGCGTCGCAATTTGCTCCATTCTCGTTTGCTCATCGTTTCAAGTTGGCGGACGTGTCGACTGCGGTGTGGACGCTCGTCATCGCGATCCACACGTGCGTACTCCGTTTCCGACGACCTGAAGAGACTCACCTTGCTGTAGTTTCTGCCTTCTCTTCCTCGAGATTAAATCGAGTCGTTTCACGCTCTACACGACACTCGTCGCCGGGTGGTTTGGGATTGGAGCCATCATCATTGCTGGACCAGCAGCTCTCAACACCCAAAAGCACGGACCGTTCTGTGCGTTGTTCTTTCTCAGGTCATGGAATATCTTGCTGATAGGGTTCAAAGACGGCATCTCTGGCTATTGGTGCTGGATTGCGCCACGATGGAGTGGAGCTCGAGTTGGACTTGACTACCTCTTTGTGAGTTTGAGATGAGGATGTATCGCCAGGCTCGTAACTGATCTCCTTCGCTAGATGTTCGTGGCTGCGTTCTTCAGCTTCATCCTCTACATGCTGGTATTCTTGCGCATGCGCGGCAACGTTATCGTCGAAGGACGGAGCATTTCGTTCCGATTCAGTGGCGCTACGCAATGGAGAGGGAAGCACTTCGGGGAGCAATCGTTGAAGATTGCGCGCCAGATGCTTCTGTGCGTTTTTTTTTTGACTTACGCCGCGGATTTTCTGAACATCCATAGCTATCCAATCGCGTATACGATCATGATTCTGCCCATTGCAGCCTCGCGCTTTAGCTCGTTTGCTGGGGACGACGTTTCGTTCGGCGTCACCCTTTTCACGTAAGTGCTGCAGCTTCTGTGGGCGCAGTTGTCGAATTCATATTCACAGCGACTCGATCTTTCTCCTTTCCGGAGTCGTCAACGTCACACTTTTTGCTATGGCGCGTCAACTTTTGCCGGCAGACTCCTTCCGCATCCCCAAGTGGAAGATTTCGTCGCCGCAGCCTATCCCCGAGATGTCCTTCGACCCACAGAACGACTCGTACTACGAGAGGTCCGGGTCGTATGCGCCTTCGTTCGATGAGAAAAAGGCCGACGATTTGGCGCCCGAGGACGTGTCCGAATCGCTCGGAGTGCCACCAGTGCTCAGCATCCGCACAAGCAACACGCACACGACGACGATCCACCTTCAACCGCCACCGCCGGGACATGTGCGCGATAGTGATAGTCGGGTGGAGAGTTTCTACAACATGTACGGAGGCGAGCCAACATCCGCCATCCCATTAACGCCAGAGGACGACGACGCACAAACCCATGTGAACCGGTTGGCTTGAAGCCATTCGCTGGTGCTCTTTTGCTTTCTATTTCATTACGTATGTACTGGATTATACTGTATACACAACACGAAGGAAACATTCGTTTACTTTTCTCGTTGGAGATGTGTGGCGTGCTCTGCTGACCAGGGCAGTGAGCCGGTGAACATGGCAGTGTGGTCGGGTGGACACCACATGAGCAGCGCTGCGAGGCGTGGATTGGAGAGATAGTAGGGCGGATATCGTGCGCTGTAGTTGCGCTGTCTGCGTTTGTTTGCGAGGAAAGAATGGCAGCCGTAGAGATCGGCGACGTAAGGAAGGTATCCGTTTTCGCGCTAAAACCACGCGATTGAGAGGGTGACCGCGTCAAGCAAAGCAAGACGAACCTCGCCTTGTCGGGCCACAGAGTTATCTCCTGGAATGTCGATACCGATATACTCGAAGCGCGCCTCGGGCCATCGAATGGCTGGGCGGTGCAGCTCGAGGAACCGCGCCCGCTTCATTTCATACCCAACAACAGTGATTTTCGACGGGTAGTGGCCAGTAACCTCGTTGAAGCGTGCGATGGAGAACAGAAGATTTTGAAACGAGTCCAAGGCAAAATCTTCCGAGGTGGCTCGAGAAAACCCGGTGGATGGGAACACACCCGCAGCCAAGGCTAATCGAAGGTACGACTCTCCTTCCGTCGTGGTAGCGGAACGTTGCGTTTGCCCACTGAACAGACGGGTAAGTAGACAAGATTAGGCCCAAAGGAGAAGAGATACCCGCTGAAGACAACGAGGGATTTCTCGTCTTGGACCGCAATCCTGGCGCTAGATTGCCGCGTCAGTTGCTTCGCGCCCTCGAGACACCAGCGAACTCACGCATGGGCGATATGCTGAAAGAATACATCTAACCGGCTCGACTGGAAGGTTTAGATGAGATTGTATGCAGCAGAATGGGACCTACATCCTGGCTGGCCTGGTACGACTGGAACGCCCACTCAGATGGCTCTGCGCGAAGACTTGGATCCCGTCCAAGCCAGATAGCATGTCCCGGGACCACAATGAGGTGTTCCAAATTATCTTGAAGCTTTGGGAGAGAAGCAAGCAGACTGAGTGACGAGTTTGGGGAGTCGTGAGCGGAGGGGAAGTAGTACAGCTGCAGATTGAGGAGCAACGAGAGACCAGCAATGAATGCAAGGCCCAGAACGGCCAGATTTGTGGCCCTTGACCGGGCTAGCAAGTTGCCAGAGAGACTCAAGTAGGGTGAGGTCGAGCGTCGAAAGCCATGCTTGCGGCCAACGACTGGTGCTGGGAGCATGTAACAGAAGCAGGTCTGATCTCGACCACCATGTCATTGCCCCTCGGTCTGCTTGCGCTGGCAGGCCTCGTCTGTGCGGCTAGCACTCCACGTCCTCTAGTTCTCTGGCATGGCCTAGGTTGGTGTGCCGACTCGGTTTGGGTCCAAATTGGCCAACAAAACGCGCAGGCGATTCGTCTAATTCACCCGGAATGACGCAGTTCGCCGAAGCAATCCAGCAAGTTCACCCCGGCATCTTCGTTCATTCAATCTACATCGACGAAGACCAGGACAAGGACAAGAACGCCGGCTTCGTGCGTGGTCCTTCAACGCGCGCGGTGCCGAAATGCTTAGAGTTCCGCAGTACGGAAACGTTCACGAACAGCTCGAATTCGTGGTCTCTGACCAGCTCACTACTATACCCGAGCTCCAAGACGGCTTTGACGCCATTGGGTTCTCTCAAGGTCGGGAAACGTTGAAATGAAGCAACGACGCGTCTCACTCATTCAAGGCGGCCAATTCCTGCGGGCTTATGTCGAACACTACAACTCACCGCCGGTCCACAATTTGATCACATTCGGCTCGCAACATATGGGCATTTCCGACATCCCAGCCTGCGGACCGCGCGATTTCCTCTGTCAAATCGCACGTCGTGCAGTCAAAGGAGCCGTCTACAGCTCATGGGCTCAGACGAACATGGTTCAGGCGCGTCTTTCTCGTGGTTAACTTACACTTCAACTCAATCCCTCGCAGGCCCAGTACTTCCGAGACCCAGCTAATCTCGAGGCATACTACTCTGCCAATACCTTCTTGACTGGCATAAACAACGAAATCGCCGCATCACGCAACGAGACGTTGGCTCGCAATCTCGCAACCCTCAACAAACTCGTGCTCATCATGTTCACGGAAGACAAGACCGTGGTGCCCAAGGAAAGTTCGTGGTTTGGGTCAGAGGTCGTCAGCGATGAGTTGGTTAGCATCGAAGGCACCCAACGCATCCTGTCGAGCGAGACAACTCTTGTATCCATGCGCGAACAACCTTTGTATGCGGAAGACTGGATAGGATTGCGGGAGCTGGACGAGCGAGGTGATGTTGTGCTAGCAGAATGCGAGGGCGTTCACATGGAGATTAGCAAATGCTGGCAGTCATTCGTCGAGGAATACACGGGCGAGTTGTTATCCTAGAGACTTGGGGGCATGAATGGGCAAAATAATGTACAACAATCCGCTACGTAGGCGGCCATGAGATGTCCTCCGCTCCCCATCTCCTCCACGCCGCACGCTGCCACTCGGAAATGATCAATGCGCCTGTGTCCAAAAGGCTGCTGAGGAAGGCTCGCGGCCCCTCCTCCCAGAAAGTGTTGGATAGCGAGCTCAGGGACGTGATAGTCCCTGGAACTGCTAGATAGTCATATTTGGTGCCATAGATGTGCTGTAGATCGGGATAGAGCGGGTCATAGTATGTCGTGAGGAAGAGCTCGTGCGTCTTCCTCGCTTGGTATCTAAAAATCACGTGAGCGTGATCTCAACCAGAAAACACGACGACGCACCGATAGAGCAAAAAGATAAACAGAGCTTGGAACATAATTATACTTGTCCATAGCCAAATTCGCGGCGACGACGACTGAGCCTTGTGCTCAGTCTTGACCTGCAAATGGCTGCGCAAAGCATGCAGCTGAGCCGTCTGCCGTCGGTACGCCTCCTCCAACTTGTCTCGCGCAGCCCTGGCGGCGCGCGATTCATCGTCTAGCCGAGCGATACGCTCCCTGTCCACCTCCAACAGGTCGCTGGACAAGTCCATCTCTTCGAGCTTGCTGGCCATCTCGCTGACCCCGTTCCTGACAAAGTTCAGGGCAGATTCTCTGCTCAACGGCATCTCTGACATCGACTCGTCACCGACACTCGCCTCCGCCTTGACTTCGTTCCCCATTGCGTCGACGACCCGGATCTTCTTGCGGTTCTTCGGACTGCTCCGCGGCGTGTGCTTGGGACTGCGACCAAACGCGTCGACAATGTTAACCTTGGTCGGAGAGCGCCGAGGGCTCTTGATGGGCGATATGGCCGCAGCAACTGGATCAGGAGTGCGGCTTTGGAATGATTCTTCCTCTTCCGACGGTGTAGGTAGACCAACGTCCGACGACTGCTCTTCCGGGTGTCCATTGGTGGACTCCTCCGTCGCGGACAGCTCCAGCTCGGACGGCGCCTCGTTGAAGCGGACCTGCAGAACGCTCCGCCGCATCGGGGTTTGGGCCGGTGTTGGAACCCATCCGCCAGGCGGACGAGGCGTCTGCATCGCCAGGGTTGAACCCCGAGAAAGAGAGGGACCTGGCGTGGCAAGGCCGCCTTCATATTGCGAGTCGCTTTCGCTTGGGGGAGGCGAGCTGTCTCGGACAGGCGTGTTGGACCAAGCTCCAGGCGGTCGCGGGGTCTTCATGGTCATGTCTGGGAACCGGAACGGGGTCACAGGCACGGCCTCGGTCTCGGTCTCCTCGTCTGAAGAGGGTGGCCCCGGTAGGTCAGGGAGACCCTTTGGCGGAGAAGGGGTCCTGAAATCCAGCTTCGAGTTGTGGAATGAGGGCCTTTTCGGAGGAGTTGATAACAGGCTCATGACCGAAGTGCGCTCCGCATCCTGGACCTCAATACGAGGCGCAGGAGCCGCGACGGGAGTTGGAGGAGAAGGGGGAGGTGATGGCGGCGGCGCAGTCGCAAGGGCTTTCTGAAATTGTACGTCCTCTGGAGTCTGCACAACTCGTCGGGGGGATGGGGACCTTGCGGGGCGACGCAACGGCTGTTCTGCAGGAGGGCTTTCTGACCGAGATGGAGGTTGCTCTGGTAAAGCCACTGGGACAGTCACAGGGGTGCTATCCTCTTCCGTCACGTGCGCATCCGAGTCTTGTTCACGCTATTAGAACCAGCACCAGTCAAATGGGAAACAACACACCTTCGTTGACCCTTGGAGCAGGTTCCATCTCTCGCGGGGAGTCTACAAAGACCCTGTGCACATGCCCATTCAACGGAGCCTTGCCCGGTGTCTTGTTCGGCGTACGAGAAGGAACGGGGATCTGGCTGAACGAATGACGATTCCCAGCATTGGGAGGTCGTTTACTTGCCACCGGCGAAGGCGTCGACAGAAGGCGCGGACGAACACGTTCCCGTTCTGGTGAAGAGGGTACCGTCGGGGAAAGACCAGGCGACTTTGTGGACGTTTGGATCGGAGGAAGAGGAGAGTTGGGTCGCGCAGGGTAGCTCATCGGTCGTGCAGGCGCCACCAACGATTTGGTCCTTACATGACGAGCGGCATTGGAGGTATTTGGAGTAGTTTTGGACGATGGCGTCGGGGCAGGACTGGTCCGACTAGTAGAAAGCGACGAAGATGCCGCCTTGGGGGTCCCTCGAATGGTCGAGCTATCCACTCGTTTTCGGGAAGTGGAAGCCGCGGGAGAAGGCGGCAGGGGAGAGGGCGAGCGATGTGGATGCTGATGAGCAGGCATTGGATGCTTTCCCCACTTGGGATGCGGCGCATTCCAATTGCGCTCCCGCTCATGGTCAATTTCGTGATGGACACGCTCCTCTTCATCAGAAGTCTCCGATGCGTTCGAGGACGTTGTCGAATGGGTCCGCGAATGAGATGGCGGGTGAATAGACTGTGACGAGCCGGGACGAGATGGATTGCTTAATTTCCGGACGCGTTCCGTTGGCGGATGAAGGCTCGAGTTAGAGTGGTGCTTGTTCCAGCTTTGTTCTCGTTCGTGGTTTTTCTCCCGTTCAAGTTCGTGCATCTGCTCCTTGTCTATTCTCCGGTCAGTAACGCAGCTATGCAAGGCACGACGCGCTTACGATCGGAATGAGAGGTAGTGGAGGTCGCTCTAGACGAAGAGTCGCCGTCCACACTGAACAATGACGCGCTGCTGTGTGTACGAGCACGGACGTGGCCGTTGGGGGCGTGAGCGGACGAATGCGTATGCAGCTTCTCCGCAGGTTTCGCATGGTGCTGGTTCCACTTTCGTTCCAGGTCATGAAGATGGTCGGGGCTGTCGTGGCCTACGCGTGGTCAATCGAAAGCGTAAATGGTCCACGAAACCAGGCGTACTTTCGTGACCAGAGTGGGTCCTGGCGCGCGAGACTGTAGATATGCTCTGTGAGTGGCTTGGCTGGCTGATGGCGCAACTCACCTGGAGTAGAGCCGTGAAATGATTTTCTGTCTGTATTGGACGTCGAAGAACCGGGACGTGGAGTCCGGGACGTGCCATGAGAAGATGGAAATGACACTGCGGCGGCTTCAGCAAAAGCGGAGGCGGGAGAAGGCCGCTGACGCACAAGGACGACCAGACGGTCCGGATTGGCCCTCGTAACTATCCATATCCATCAAGTGGTGCATCTCAGAGTCGTGGTCCAACAGGTCTGGCTGGGCTCAGCTTGGGTGCAGAGAAGACGCGAATGGGCACTCACTGGATTGGTATCTGGAATTCTGAGAAATCTCCAAAGAATGCGGGGGAGTGCTCGTTGCCAACGGGTCCGTTGCCCCGAGCGACTGCAGCCCACGCATGAAGAGGTCGGTACCGCCGGAATCATCTGCATTGAACGCTGCTAGAGTTGAGGCAGTGTATGCAGAGATGAAGAAAAACATACTGTCGTGAAGAGTAGTAGGAAGAGGCTGGTCCTTCAACTGTGTTGTGGAGTTGTCGAGTCTGGCACGAAGGGTGTTGTACGTCGTGGCCTGCGACGAGCGCGAGGTTGTTTCTGTTTTGTTTCGCGTCAGTTCAGCTGCTTGAGAGCAATGCTTGGGCACGCACTAGACACGTCCGCCTCTTCGTCACTGAGGCTCTTCCGCTTGCCCTTGTGTTTCTCCGAAGTGGACCCATCCTCGACCTCACTGGTACTCCCTCGACGAGCGCGTTTCGTCGGTGGAGTGTCGAGTGCACGCGAAAATATGTTTCTGATGCTCTGCATGCTATTCGGTTGTTGCGGCGGGCTGAACAGAGGTGGGTCAAAGTCGGACTCGTTGTCGGTTGGCGTAGGCGAGCGCCGTGTGGCAGCAGCCATTTTCTCGCGCTTGAGGGTTGCACGGAGACGCTCTGCGGAGTCGTCGGTGTTGGGGTTGCGGGGAGTAGGTTGGGTATCATCGAGTGCACTCTGTTGACGCGACGGGCCTGCGTCGGGCTCGTCATGACGGGATGCCACCCCCGCCAGCGGCTGGCGCGAAAGCCTGAGGCGCGGCAATGACGGTGGCTGGGCCTCCATCGACGACAAGAACAACGGCCGAAACTTCACGTGATTTTTGATGACCTCTCTTCTGGCTGCCATCCACACCGTCCTCTCCAAGCCATTACCCGACCATGGCACACATCCTTTCTCTCGCAGCTCAGAGGACGCTTATTCTGCCCTTGCCTCCCTAGTCCACACCACCGATCAGCTCTCCACATCGCTCAACTCGTACGCGATGGCACCGTGGTCAAACACGAAACTTGTCGCGCTATTGCGGCAGCAAACAGCAATCTCAGAGACCAACCACGCGGTTAGATTGTCTATCTACGCTTCCAACTTGTTAAAATGGCCTAGTCCAGTCAAAATATGCGTCGCGTCGTTGACGCGCTTCGAAAACGCTCAGGCATCAACTCAAACTACGGCGAAGACATTCCCGTAGATACCCAGGCCATCGCAGACTGGTGTATTAGTCGCCTTCAATTCTGGGCCTCCTCTGTCGGCCTCGAAGCCTATCGCGAAGACGAGAATAAACCGGGGCTGTTGTTGGCTGGCCTCGTCTTTGCCATGGACGTCGAGTTCTCCGTCGACAAACGAGACACAAAAAAGCCCAAAATCCATGTCGCGAGCGTCAAGACGGCGTATAGCGGCTCCACAGAAACCACACCCGCCATAGACGCGCTCATCGCGCGAACAATCCAGAACTTCTGTGACGAGCTCAACAAGGACGAAGAAGTCCGCGATCCGAGACTTGTCGCAAGATTTGGCTCCGGCGTAATCGAGCAACTGCGGTATCTCAAAATGCTCGATCCTTTGGCCAAAGCAGAGAGCCCGCCTGACGACAAACCCGGCGACAATCTGGGCGTACGGTGGTTCACAGACGTTGACCGACTGTATCCCTTGCTCGAAAACGTCTCTCGAAGCGAGGCTGAGGCGGTAGCGTCCTCGCTCACACTCGAGCACGCGCCATTGGACATCTACCTGCCTCGCTGTCATGCGCTACCCATCCCATATCTTACATCCCCATCCATAAGCTTCCTCGTCCACGTGTCACCACAAGCATACCTGTCCCTGAAGAAAGCATCTCCGTCACCCGACCCAGCATCCAAACTCGATATCCCAACGGACCTTCTCCGCTCACATCTCTCCGCCCCACGGAAAGGCTTCTCCCTCGCGACGCTCATGCTCTCGTCCCTCTCAGGCACACAGCTCTTCCCATCATCGTTGTCCATGCCCAGCTTACTCTCGCGTCCAACATTCCCGCTCGTCCCAACAGGCTCCGAGATCGAGCACATATTCCCTCAGGCGGAAGCCTCGACAGGACAACATATCTGGATGCTCGACCTTACCCATGGCGGGGAGGTTCCAGGGGTAGTAATGAGCCAGGCGCGGATGCGCGAAATTGAGCTGATTATCCACCCGCTTGGCGGAATGGACCCTTCGCTGGCGCTTAACATGATGTCTTTTGGAAGCGGCAGCTGGGTTGCATTGCTGGTGGGTTCACTATCCTCGCTTTTTCGTTGCTCATTTTACACCTAGCTGAATTCAACAAATCCAGTTTCATCAGAAAGATACACTGCGGTTTACGTAGGTCAACAAACAAATAACTTAATCGTTCTCATATCCTTGGTAGCGCTCTCCCAGTGACCTTCACCCTCCCCTCCAGCTCCGCCTAACACTCCCCGAAGAACCCGGCTTCCTACTGGAGAAGGTGCCCGTACACAGCATGAAGGAGGTCTGGGCGATTCTCGAGGTCGTGAGGGAGCAATGCTGGCTCAACGAGGTTCTTCTGGGATGCCCTTGGAAGACGGAAGGGATTGCAGACAAGGCCGACGATCTGCCTGACGAAGAATCAGACCCGACGGAGGACGAGCTGCTGGCAGTTCTCAGTGGTACGCTTTTTGGGGTGATTGCTCGCGTCTTCGAGTTCACATTCGCGTTTCCAGGAACTTTGAAACCGCGAAAAATACCCGTGAACGTGTCGCTTCCGCACCGAACCGACGCCGTATTCGACCCCAGCCTCGATCCAATCAGCATGCCCTCCGTCGACCGGCGTACGAGGATACTTATGACATGCCCGGAACGGCCGCCCATCTCTGGCGTCGTCGAAATTACAGTCGCCTACGACGAGACGCGTTCGCGCGGCGTAAGCGTTGAGGTAGCGGGCGCAATGGGGTCCGACACCAAATCCGAGACGCTGGAAGAGATCGTTCGGCGGGGAGGCGCGCTGGGACTCGCAGGACGCATCTGGGCGCACTCACAAAAGACATCATAGCATAGGGCACCATGAAGCGTTAGAATTTGCATGCAAAATACAGAGCTCTACTCCTCTGGCACCTCAATCTCGCCCGAGTTAATGTCGTCAATGATATCGTGCGGCGGACGGCCCTCGACGGTGCACCCAACACTCTGCGCGGTCCCAAGAATCTCCTTGACGCAGCCCGACAGCTCTTTTGCCAGAGATTTGGACTTCATCGTCCGCGCAATCTCGAAGATTTCGTCCAACGGAATGTTGCCCGAGTGCTTGATGTTCTTCTCCTTCTTCCTGTCGCGGGGAGGCTCTGTACACATGTATTGGCAAACAAGGAGAGTTTGGATGAACGAGAAGCGCACCCTTGAGAGCACGGATAACGAGGGAAGAGGCGGAAGGGACAATGGACACAGCAGCTTGTCGGTTTTGGATGGTGAGCTGGACGGTGACCCGGAGCCCTTTCCACGCGGTGGTTGCCTTCGCGATGTCTTCACCGACCTTCTTGGGCGACTGCAGCAGAGCATAAGCGTCTGGATTGATTTTTTTTCGACGACGCACCAAGCCAAGAGGACCGATTTTTGGGGCCAACGCCGACGACGCGCCGACCTCACCACCGGTTGCACGGAGGTAGATGATTTTAATTTCGTTGGGGTCGAGCTTGGGGGCCATGGCGAAAAGAGATGAGGCGTGTCACGGAGTACAGGACCATCAAGGAGACACGTGAACAGCCCGACCTGCTCCCGCTCGGCCTGCAATGGGCGGATGTCGGAGCCGTTGCCGAGCCAGTTCGTCGACGTCGAGATGGACATCCTCGTCATCCTCATAGCCGACATGCTCGAACGGCTCATCGCCCACAACGACCTCATCCCCCTCCTCCCAGAGAGCCTCACCCGCTTCCACTCACGCACCGCGCCCTCCATCTCCGTCCTCGACTATCTCCGTCGCATCGTCCGCTACACAAACGTCGAGGTCCGTCCATCCTTCACTTTATCGCTGTAACTGACTCCCTCGAGAAAAGAAGTCGTGTCTCCTCCTTACCCTCCATTACATCGACCAGATATGTGCACGGATGCCACGCTTCACCCTCTCATCCCTCACCTGCCATCGCTTCATAATTGCGTCGATTACCGTGTCCAGCAAGGGTCT
This sequence comes from Mycena chlorophos, assembly GCA_014461115.1. Classification (NCBI taxonomy): domain Eukaryota; kingdom Fungi; phylum Basidiomycota; class Agaricomycetes; order Agaricales; family Mycenaceae; genus Mycena; species Mycena chlorophos. The sequence goes on from JACAZE010000015.1 coordinate 808,130, forward strand.
CTGCGACACCTTCTGCACCAACTCGCTCTACGCAAAGGTCGGCGGAATCTCTGTCCCCGAACTCAATGTCCTCGAGCGCGAATTCCTCGATAAGATCGACTGGCGTCTAATGGTCTGCAACATCCCCTCCTCACCTCGACGATCTTATTCGCTCAAAAAAAAAATAGTGCACGAGTGATCTTCTGCAAGAATACTACGTCAATCTCGTCCGGACGCACAGTGTCTCTGGCAAATACCACGTCGTCGGCAGCCAGTCCTCCGCTGGAAGCGCGTCCGTTGAGAGCTCCTCGGACGATGGAGACGATATGGACACGACCCAGTCGCGTCCGCCCACGCCGGCAGTCGGCTCGGCCATCTTGATTGACCTCGTCCCGCCGTCGGAGGTCAAACCCACCATCGAGCAGAACATGGCCTTTGCCGCTTTGCAAGACCTAGACAGGCATTAAATGTTATTTCACTAGTGTATATCCCTGCTAAATGATTGTGTCGCGCAATGAGTGGGCTTGCGAACGAAGTGCTAGAGGCCTGGATCCGGAATGGCATCTGCGGAAGGTCTCAACCGGCGTCATAGACATGTGGGGCCCTTTCCAGCGCTGGAACAGGAGGCCGGCTCAAGACGTAACCGGATTAATGCGAACGTGCGTTCAGCGCTTTCGTTCTCCTGGCGCTAGACTCCGCTGAGACGCGTTTGAGTGCGGGAAAAAAAAAATCAAACATCAGATTAGATCTACTTAGATTAGATTAGATTTGAGCACTACATCTGCGCTGCAGAGTGCGGTACTCTTTGGGAATTCACCGTCGCAACTACTGCGCCAAGATATTAGAGCACCGGAGGGCCATTGCCGCCTGGACCGTGCCGGCGGGGGCTGGGAGCCTTACTTGCTAGAAACGCGTCCGGTGATCATGAGCACACCTTGCGATAAACAGAAGAGAAGTTCCGGCGGCCGGTTAACGCCGTACCGAAAGCAGCTGAGAGGGAGAAGCTCGCCGCACCTCGACTTCGCGCTATTCACAGACCTGTTCCTTCCCATAAAACTGAAAGTCGCCGCCGGAGAAGTTGCAGCAAGCTGCCAGCAGCGCCGGATCACAGAAGTCGAGGATCCAAGAAACAAGCATTTGCAGCCGTGCCAACGCCGCGGCAAGCCAGAACCAAGGTTCTGAAAAGCCCGGTCCGTATGGAGTGAGAATTGCGGAGCGGCGAATACTTCACATGGATGAAAAATCTGGTCATGGTCGATGGAGTGAGAGACACGAGGCACACGGAACTGCGCCTTGGAGTGGAAAGAGAGTTAGAAGGAGGAAAGTCAGAGCTAATGCACGACACAGCGATAAACGCAAAGGACCTCTATGGCGAACCTGATTGCATCACGGCTTCCTTTGTGTCGAATTACCTCTCCGCTACCCAAACCATATATCGTTCGCGTTGCTAGCCGACACTGGATTTATCAGATGACCTACTTTGCATTAAATACCGAGCTTTATTCTACTAGCGTACAACACTGCTGTAAAAAAGGACTGTCTCGTACAGGAAAGGAAAGTAACCGCTTGGCAAGCCAGGCGTCGACAAGAGAGAGGGGGGCGAAAGCAATGGTGATGATTCGGCAGCTAGTACAATTGCGAACCTCGCATCCTTCTACACAAATTTAGATTGTCCATGTGTGTGCGCGCACCGCGCTCATCGCCGCAAGGTGAACAAGATCTTGGCCAGCGCGTTCACTTGAGCTTTGGGCACCTTTTTCCGCCCATCGTCTTCTTCGTCTTGCGGCGAATCAGTCAGGTCGGTGGTGCTGGTCGACGCATCACGCCGTCCGAGGACGGGAGAGCGAGGAGTTGCAGCCGCAGGGAGTTTCTCGCTGATCGTAGATAGCTGAAGGTCCTTGGGCTTGCGCGGACGAGGCTGCCGGACAGGCGGAGAGCCAAAGATGTCACCCTAAAACATGGCGTTAGACGATCCCACAACTCGCGCAACATCGTCCACGAACCTGGAGTTTCTCTGGCTCAAGCCACTGTCCTCGAGGAACGCCCGATAGCTCCCAAGGAACACCATCCATGACTACAAGAAAATACCAAAAATGAACAAAAACGAAAATGAGCGAGACGAGAGACGTACTCTTGACGTTCTTGGGGACGGCGAGTGGGGTGCTTGCCGTAGGAGTGGTGGGCGTCACAGGCTTCGCCGGAGCGCGCCAGCTACTCGCAGAAACGCTCGTAGCTGTGGTCGACACGCTCCGAGCACTGGCGTTGCTGTAGCGAGTAAACGCCGACGTAGACGTGCCAGCACTTGAAGCAGTGCTCAGCGAGCTGCGCCAGTTGGTCGAGATCATCGAGCTCGAGCTCGACGCCACCGGACGATGGCTGCGGGTCGAGTTGGGGGACACAGCACGACCATTGCTGTCACGTGTCCAGTTATCGGGATGAGGGCTACGCGACGAGTTGTAGGTGCGATGGCCAGGCTCGAGAGCGCGTCGGCCGCGGGGGAACTCGTCAGAGGCAGGAGACGTGCTTGTGGTCGGAGCACTGAGGCCCATGATGAGGTCGCTGACGTTGCTGGCGGTCGCTGACATGCCATTCAGGTCCGACGGCGACGACTCCTCGACGGGGGAGACGCGTCCGAGAGCAGACGTACCGCTGCTTTTGCCAAAGCTGAGCTTCCACTTCGACGGCTTCTTGGGGATAGCCGCCGTAGGAGGCGCCAGGGTGTGATGGATCTTGGGCAGGGGAGGGACCGGAGGCGGGGGAGGCAACATACTGACAGGCACGGCATACATCGCAACGGGCTCGAAGGGCTGACCGCGTTTGCGACTATGCAGCGACGACTGCGTGGTACCTGAACGAGTGGACGAGGCTTTCGATGCGCGGCTGATCTCCCTTGCAAGCGATTCCGAAGCGCTTGCGAGGGTTTCGAGCGTCTCGTCTTTGGGCGTGGGAGGCGGGGGCTGCGAACCGCCCTTGCCCTTGCGAGCACCACGCTTGCGGCGTTTGTTGTTCGACGCCGAACGAGATTCCGCGTTATCCTGGATCTCGACCTCTTCCTTGAACCGACGTTCCTCTTCCTGCTCTTCCGCCGCCTGGTCAATGACCGTGGACAGCTCGGGTGCCTCGGCCTTCTCGTACGTAGTTTCGATGGTAGGACCAAACGAACCGGCGCGAGACAAGGACCGAGACTGAATAGCAGGGGTGCGAATCGTCGATGCAGTTCCCGATGCCTGTCTCGAGGACGGGCGATGGGAGATGGGAATCGAGGCCGAAATACGATGTCCGTGAGTGAGAGACGCCGTCGAGCCAGCGCGTTTGTGGCCGGGAGTCTGGTTGAACAGATCGGGGAGATCTTTGGCCCAGGCGCCAAACGCGGCAGCCGAGATGCGCTCCGAATCGTCGTTGGGGTCGTCCAGCACGTTGAACACCTTGTACGCGAGGTGCTCAGCGACAACGCGGGTCATCCCGACGAACCGCTGCATGAAGAAGTTGACGGGTTGCTGCCGGAAGAGATCGAAGGAGTTGCATGCGCCTTCCTTGGTGTCCGTCCAAGGGTTATAGTGGTAGAGCCTATGACCAATGAGCAAAGTAAATGGTGCGCTCGGGACCTAGACGTACATGTTGATGAGCACGATGCCGAGGGACCAAACATCCGCAGCGCGAGGCCGATAGCTCGGTGCGACGTTGTTGCGACATTCTGCAAGACAAAAAAGGCAGAGCCAATGAGCACAGAAGGAAGGATGATGCGGAAGATGGGCCTCACCGTAGCTCATGTACGGGGCGCTCCCACAGTCCATGTCAGACGACTCGATATCCGTGGTGGATAGTCCAAAGTCTGTGAGCTTGACGACAACCTTGCGTTCTCGTCGACCGTCCACCTCGGCGAAACCATCCGTGACGATAAAGTTTTCAGGCTTTATGTCGCGGTGGAACACCTGTTGGGCATGGCAGGCGGCAACAGCATCACACATCTGTGAGAACATGGACGAGATGAGGCGCAGACGGGTGCGCGATAGCAATTGCGACGAGTTCATGGTCGAGAGGAGGCTGGGCGTGGGGGGCGTGCGCGAGGACGAGACAGCGGGGTCGGTCGAGTCCGCCGCGGGAGAGGACTCGTGGTAGTGGTCATGAGCTTGTTCCAAGAAATAAAAAAGGTCTTCGCCCGGAACGTATTCCAGGAGAAGGAGCAAGAAGGAAGAAGTCTCCAGTGTCCGGTGTAGGGTGACGATGTTTGGGTGCGGCTTGAGCGACTGGTGGATCGTGACCTGGGAAACGCGCGCAGAGATAAGCGATGGAACATCAGAGAAACGGGATGAACACACCTCGTCCATCTGGGCGCGGAGCGCCTCGTCGTCGAGGTTGGCCTTGGAGAGACACTTGATCGCGTATTGACGACCATACGTGGTCGACGACGACCGAGCATGCTTGCCATCGAGTTCCATGTGACCCATCATTGACGAATGGCCATCCTCGGAGGGCAGCGCGCGGTCGACGACCTCGAGGACTTCGTAGACGACGGCATAGCTGCCAGCGCCCAGTCTCCGAACAACCTCGAACTCGCGCGCGGGTCCAGTGATGGAGCCTGACACGAGCCGGATAAGTTCGCCCTGGAGCTCAACGCCCTCCCCCACAATGTCGCCCGGGCTGAGCACGTCCTCGAGTACGGACGAGAACGACGAGTGACTGGAGTAGACGGGGCGCGGGGAGAGCACCACGGGTGCTGGCCGGGACGAGATGTAGGGGGAGCGGAGCTTTGCGTTTGGCGAGGGTTGGCGAACGGAAGCAGGGAGATTAGTCGAAATAGAAAGAGGAGCTGAGGGAGTAAAAGTGGGGGTGTGTTTGTTGCGGTGGCGGTCATTATGGCGGTATTCAGCGGGGTCGAGAGACGGGTGGGGGGTCGGAAACTGCAACATCGGCTTCTTGTCTCCACTTCAGACAAGACCGGCTTCGAGTCTGAGCTGGTCGGGCGCGCGACACATGCAGCTGGGAAGAGGTCCCGACACTGAAGGCGCGACCGACACTTAAGGACGAGTCGTGGGGGAGAGGTGGGAGGCAGAAGACAAGGCTGAGAACGACCGCATGCTCATCAATCTGGTTCCACGCGTGCACATCCTGATTACAACAAGTCCGCAGCATACTCCGTCCTCGGCTTCGAATTCTCTGCCACCCTCCGCGCCGATGCATCGAGGTATTCGCGCTGCAAAAAGAACCTGAGAGACAGCCGCGCATCGCGGGGAGCCCACTCACAAGTGCCGGGTCGCTGACCATCTCGCGTGCTCTTCTGCAAAAATCAGCGTATTCCAGAATAGCTTCCTCCTCGCCGCCGGCAAGTTCGCATCTGGCTTTCATCGACTGGTTCGCATGCTGCACCGCGTCAACCAGCGCGAGTCCTGTCCGGCCTTCGATCGCCCGCAAGGCAACAACTTTCGCTGCACGTGTGTCGGGACACTCTCCCAAGCGAGCATACACTGCGTCCACCAGCCCCGGCTCGTCCTTGACCACCGCGATCAAGCCCTCAAACAACTCGCTCGACATAACCGCTGCAAATCGCGTCAACATCAGTAAAACTTCATTATGCACCGCCTACCTTGCCCAATCACTTCCTTCACAATTCCGCCCGCCATTACCTGAGCGCGCGCTTCGTCTTCCTCCGTACCTTTTCCTTTCCCCTTTGGATCAAGACCGAGTACATCCCAGCGCCGCCGCAGACTCTCCATGAACGCAACCTCCATGCGCACATACTCGGTCCACAACGGGATGCTGTCGTTGTTTATACGGAGCCCTCGTTGGAGCAAGGTTCTTGCTGCAGAAGGCGACCCGTTTTCGATTTCATGCTGGGCCGCAATCACGTATAGCGATGCGTTGTCCGGATGCATCTGAATCGCCCGAGCCACCACGCGGCCCACCAGCGTCGAAGCTCCTTCCCGCTTGGCGACACTGATGTACTCGAGCCAAAGATCCACGTCCGCCTTGAACCGCTTCAATGCGCGCTCGAAGATCTGGAACTGCCGCCGAACAAGGGAATGGTCCGAGATGGTCGCCGGCGTAGATACAATTTCTGGTTGTCGATAAAAACCCGAACAGCAGCGTTGCGTTTCGGAGACGACGTACTGAGACGTTGTATGCGTTTGCGGCGGAGTTGTTCCAGAGACATTTCGTAGGAAACATAGCGCAGAAAGTCGGTTTTTTTGGCGACGCGTCGGACGAGTGCAGCCTCGAATTCGGTGCGTTTTTTTAGGATCTGTTTTGTTTCTTGTTTTGTGAAGATGCCCTTTTCGACGAGATCCTTGAGCTCGTCGAGCATCTAGGGCGGCCATGAACAATGGTGGCTTCGGAGCAGCGAGGTTGTACCTGCTCTTGCTGGAAGTGGACCCGCTCCATTGTGGTGGCTGGCAAGAGAGAAACGTGATCGCTGTGTTTTGCTCCGGTCCGTCATGCCCCCCAAGAGCCATCGCCGCATCCATTCTCGCACCAACTCTGCCGGCCGTCTGCCAATTACCGCCCTCACCCAGAAGAAATCCGCTGTGAGTTCAAATAGGCGCCAGACCGGCGGCAATCTAACACTAAGCAACATGCAGCCGCCCCGACAACCTCCCGCTCCCACTCAGCGGCCTCCGCGGCCTGGGTTCCACATTGCTACCCATGCCGACGACGATGAAGACGAATCTGATGAAGAAGAGGAATGGACCAGCGAAAGCGGGGCCGTGACGCCCAACCCAGTTGAGGATGATGACGAGGCCGACTCGGACGTCCCGCCAGAGCTACCGAGAATCGCCACTGCCAGGGCTGCGGACTACTTTGGCGGCACCGGTCGGGTGACACCAGACAGCCCTCAGTCGATTCGGCGACACTCGCGGCCCATGTCTGCGCACTCGATGAACCGACTGGAGCTGATGCACAAACCACATCCTCTTATTCGCGGAGCGTCGTTTGGGCAGCCATGCGTAACTCCCAAACCGTCTCCACTGCTGCCTGTGGCAGTCACCTTGGATGCGACCACCGACGTTCATCTCACGGCGTCACCGACCCGCGCTTATCCCGAGTCGCCGCCGCCTTCACCCCATCCGCGACGGACCTCGATTTCGTCTGTGCACTCTGTTGCGACGGTCGCAACGCAGCAACAACAGGCCAAGTCGCGTCATCGCACGTTCTCGACCATGTCCTCCTCGTCAGCGGTCTCGTCCCTGCAACATCTCCCGCCTGTTGTCCGGCCCGCACCGTACATTACGCTTTTCCCGCCGTCAGACCCCCAGCAGGACAACGGAATCCATCCGTTACTGCCGCCGCCATATGTGGCAAACCATCTCACTGTCGTCACCCGCCGCGCTCCCATCCGCGACGCTCTCGACCGCATTCTCCGTGCTCGCGAATCCGCCCGTACATAGCATTCATTTCTCTATGCATTTTTTCTTGTATATAGTAGCCAGTAATCATCACTTTTGCGTCTCGGCCGTGACAAGACACGTACACGACTCTCCGCCGTTCCACCACCAGCGGCAACGAAAATGTGGCTCTCCGACGGCCAGAGTTAGCAGCGCTCTCTGCGGCACCATTCCATGTTCCTGACGCCGTGCCAGAAATTGGGGTCGCTCTGACGACGTTCGGAGGCCTATTCATGCTGCTGGGTGTTATGCTTTTCTTCGACGGCGCGCTTTTGGCATTGGGCAATGTAATTGAGCGTCACTTTCCGCGAGGGGCGCTTACAATTCGTGCCAGATCCTCTTCGTTTCCGGGATAACTCTCATCATTGGGCCCAAGAAGACGTTCTACTTTTTCGCGCGGAAACAGAAGCTGCGCGGCTCGATATGTTTTGTCGGCGGTATCCTGCTGGTCTTTCTCAAGTGGCCATTCATCGGCATGATTGTGGAGACGTTTGGCTTCTTGAATCTATTCGGGTGCGTCTGCTCTGGAGCCTGGTTGCGCATGTGCTCAATTGCGCCAAAGCGACTTTTTCCCGGTCATCGTCACCTTCCTACGCCAACTCCCGTTCATCGGCACGGCTCTCTCCCTACCATACATCCGCAATGTACGCTGCCTGCTGTTTCAGTGTTCCCTTCCCTTTCCTTTCACTCATTGGTGCTCCCAGGTAGTGGACCGTCTCGCGGGGTCGCGCACGTCAATAGTATAGCAGCGTATTCTAGAAATTCCAGTCCGTTAACCCGTCCCAGAACGCGTTTTAGCCACGCGCGTTCGCGTGACTTCTAAACATGCTGGATTCGTTCATCCAGCTGCTCCTGGTCTGGGTTTCGTCGGCTGCCTTTCACCCGCGTCTGAGCGCATGCATTATCCCGTAGCGCAGATATGATACGGTCAAAGCGCAACATCCCGCCGAAGACCACCTCCGCTGGGAACTGCGAATCTTGGAAGAGTTTTGGGCATCCAACCCGCAACCCGCTGCTACCGGCCTCACCAAGCCTGTGAGACGCCGTCCGTCTCCGCATGCGTTCCCAGGCTTACTAGGACGTAGGCGGAATGGGCCGACAACCCAAACTTAATCTATGAACGCGTGGCTGGCGAATACGCCTCCGAGCTGGGGCTGCTCATTCGTACCGACTATTCCAACGAGGATGCGTGGCGCGAATTTCATACTAAGCTGCAGGTTGGTCTGCGATTACTTTATACGCGATAATTCACGACGATCTCGTCCAGGAAGCAGAAAACGAGTTTCTAGGCGGCCAAGAAGATGTCGCGATGGGTGGTCCCAGTGCTGGAGGCGACGAAGACAACTCTTCTGACGACTCTTCTGACGACAAACCCATTATCATAAAAGTCGTGAACCCTACTGCCGACGCTGACCGCCAGCTGCTGTCTGGGATCACCAACATACGCGCACTGCGTCTGTTCAGCGACGAGGTCGACATTAGGCCGCGCCCACGCCCAGCAGGAGTTGTCCCCAGCCCGCCACATCGCCTCGTCGATCGGAACGGGATGCAGGAATGCTACGAGGGTGTTACGCTCTGGATCTACGACGCAAAGTCGAATGTGGACGGATGCGCGAGGCTGGTGTATGGAAAGAGCGATGAGCTATACGGGACCGCGACGTGCGTGTCCATCTCCGGTTCGAGAAAACATTCACGGTTTCTGCAGCGGCGACAGTTGGCGCGCACGCGTCTCTCATATCGTCGAGCTTCAATCCGAAATAGCGGTCAACGGCACGCTCATAAGCTTCGGTGGTCTGGATCGGTACGACTATGACGAACGAAAGCGCAACTTGGACGAGGCGGAACCAGGCGCGTGAGACGTAAAAAAAGTCTTTCATATTTTTTGGTTGGCGGCAGCAAATACAAAAGCGTTTTATGAGGACACGGTCCAGACACGGATCGCGTTGTCGGTGAAGCCAGCAAAAAGCGTCTGACCGTCGGCCGACCAAGCAATGGACACACACTCGGGCTCCCTGCCGCCCTCCGAAGTCTCCGTGAACGTGGGCTTGAGCTCGTCGACGATGGACCTGTCGCCCTGTGAGAATAATGCTCGGCGAAGAAAACGTCGACAACGTACTTGCTCTCAAGGTCAAAGATCTTGACGCAGCTGGCCGTTGCTGCGCAGAGCCAGTACCGGTTGGGGGAGAAGACGAGCGCGTTGACAATGTCGCCGGCCTCGAGCGAGTACAGGTGCTTGCCTTCGTTCAGATCCCAGAGCATCGTGATCCCGTCCTTGCCACCAGACGCGGCAAGCGAACCGTCCGGCGAAACCGAGACGGTGTTGATGTAGCCGGTGTGGCCAAAGTGGTTGGTCTTGAGCTTGAACTTTGAGAGCTCCCAGACCTGCACAAAATAGTCAGCGCTGGGCTCAAGGCACGGCGAAGATAGAAAAGAAGTGATCAGAGATCTTGGTGGAAATATAGTCTCATAGGGCGTGAGCCCTCTGAAGTAGCAAATATATAGAATAACATCATCTGGAGAATCGCAACGCGACTGACCTTGACAACTTTGTCCCAGCCGGCCGAGACGATGACGGGGTTCAGGACGTTGGGGCTGAACCGGACGCACGATACCCTAGAGAAATGGATCAGATTCACTCGCAGGAAATGTAGGCTTAACGCACCACTCGGTGTGGCCATCGTCCTTGATGTCGTATTTGCATTCACCAAGCGTATTCCAGAGCTTGATGGTGCGGTCGCGCGAACCCGAGACGATTTGTCGGTTGTCAGCGCTGAAGCTGACGGAGAGGACATCCGAGGTGTGGCCGACGAAGCGGCGCGTTGTGGTGCCGGTGTTGAGGTCCCACAGGCGCAGGGTGTGGTCCCAAGAGGACGAGAGCGCGAACTGGCCGTCGGAGGAGATGACAACGTCCGAAACGAAGTGGTTGTGCCCGTGCAGGATTTTTTTGGGAGAACCGTAGCTTGACTCGTCGCGCGTGAGTTGCCAGACGATGATGGTCTTGTCTAGCGCGAATATGAGCAGGAGATTTTGAGGATTATTTGGACGACATACCGCGGGAAGCGGAGAGGATAACGTCTGGGGTCTCGGAGGAGGTGGCGATGGCGGTGACCCAGCCCTTGTGGCCCTTGAGCGAGCCGAGGAAACGCAGCGACTCGGACATGGTGAGTGCGAGGAAAATGGATGTGACAGACACGTGCACTTACCTAGCCTGATGATCGATCATCAGATCAAGATTAGATAACAATCGCGACATGCCTCCCACTCCCGTTATCAGTACGCGTTCCACCCTTTCAAGCACGTCCCAGCTCATCCTCTGCAGTCTCTTGCGACCCGGGCGTCGATGATATCACTGCAATGTTCGTTTCAGCGTTTCCGACAATCAAGTAGTTGAACCTCTGGACATCAGTCTCTTAGCGCTGGCTTCTCCAGAGCTTGAAATCTTGGCCTACATAACCAGCTTCGGAAACACGGACAGCAAGAGTGCATAGTCAGTCGCCTCTCGCCGACTTGTGCTTCTTCAACTGGTCCCAGCTTGAATATTCCGAAGACCTACGCTGCCATCGCTCGACATCTTGAAGAACATCCGTCCGAGGCGAAACGCTTTCCCAACTTCTCGTCGACTGTCAAGCCGATTCTCGCGCGAGGGAGTGATGGCCCTCTTGAAGGCGAAATCCACAGCGCGCAGTATTTCCACGGAAGGTATGCCTTTTGATAACACTCTCCCGCTTTCCTTTCACAATCGCTACTCAGAGACGGCTTGGGGGCAATCACAGAACGCCATCCTGAACTCACGGCGGAGGCTGGCTATCCGTTTCTGACCTTGACAGACAAATCTGGTGAAGAGGTTGTTCGAGACCTCCTTGAGAGCCACCCTGCTCGAACCATCACGTATATCGCGTTGGGTCCGCTGACCGATCTTGCGAGGATCATGGAAACATATTCGGCGTTGGTTCATGAAAGAATCGGACGGATTGTTTGTATGGGCGGTGCTCTCGATGTGCCAGGGAACACGACACCAGTCGCTGAGTGTATGCGCTAAACACCTGCTCAATATTTCCTGACGTTGACAATGTGCCAGTCAACTGGTTCGCCGACCCGTTTGCAGTCAAGAAGCTGCTCATCCAAGACGACCACTCGACACTACTACCCTTGGACCGTTTCATTATGCTCCCTCTCGACATTACAACACCCCATGAGCTGCCCTTCCCGACCTACAAAGCTCGCGTCGACCCGTCCTTCGAAACCTCCGCTCAGCCATCAGTCGCCGCGGACAAATCACCACTCGTTCACTTTACTTCCTCGTTCCTCGAGCAAGCGCGGGTCGTCATGTTACAGTTCGGTAAGGACGCGATGGAGCTGCATGATATCGTGGCTGTTTGGTGCGCCATCGAAAATCCCCCGCATCCGGAAGGTACCACAGACGCTCTTGCGCCTGGCTGGAAGGCCCGAAGGCGGGTATTCGATATCGAAAGGTTTGTTTATTCCGGCAATGTATCATTGGATCTCAACCGTTCAAGAACCGGAGAATTAACGCGCGGTTTCCTTGTTGTTGACCGTCGTGAAGACGAGAGCGCGTACGCGCCTGGATCCAACCGTGCGGAAGTTCAAGCTGAGCTAGAAAAGCTCATTGGAAATGACAAGCCGTTGGAGTCGACCGCCGTTCCAGCGCTTGTCGATACAGAGCAGGCACCAGAGCTTCCCCGGGTAGCGTCGCCGGGCATACACTCTTGCTATGCTACGCCGGGACCGGACACCTTGTTGGCCTTGTTGCTGGAGCGAATATGGAACGTATAATCGAATACACTATACAGCGACATTTTGGTAGGGATACAGGCGTTGGAATACACTCAGCGAGCGGGGGAGATCTCATACGGGTGTTTTACAAGCTCGTCGTACAAGGGAGCAGGCAGGTCTCGCACAAGAGTTACGGTGATCCCGATGACAGATTGAGCGTCGAGGGCAGGGAAGGTCCGCAGCAATCGCATTGGACTACGCGTATGGTCAGTTACGAGCCACGATTAAAGAGAGGTCGGACCTTGAGGACGCCATTACATCGTCACGGATTAATAACAGTTGGGCAATAACGCAGAGAATGTTGAGATGGACTCCGAAGGCGAGAAGGAAGTCCCAGAGTTTCAACACTTGATCGAGGGGAGGCGTACAAGCACATAGCGTTAACACAGCTGGTGAACGTGAGCTAGCGTCGGATGTCGAACAGGAGAAGCGTACAAGGAAAGGCGTAGATCTCGGCGGAGAGATTCTTGGATCGAAGATACGAGTAGAGTTCGGGGTCCACGATCTTCAGACATCGGTCCAACAGCTAGCAAGTTCGTGAGCCGCCGGCTGGCTGGGTTCGATGTATACGAACCTTCAACCCACGGTGAACGCCTTCGAGTGTGGGTTGGACATATAATGGACACGACTCTTCGATGAATTTTGAGAAGCAGTAGAAAGCCTCCACTTCAGAGGGCATTGTGTAGAGAAAGGGAGCTGCTAGAACGTTCATGCCCTGAACATACGTGAAGCCGAGCTGGTGGGATTCTTGTCTATCTACAGGCATTATAAGCACTGAGGAAAGCCTGAAGAGGCGAATGCGTACCGTGGTTCCGCCACACAAAGGCGTCAAGAAGACGAATAAGCATGTCTTCTCGCACCCGCTCCTTGAATCCGCGGTCTGTAGCCAACGTTCTGGGACGCCTGAGCGGAAGATACAATTGACTTGGAAGAATGTACCGAAAAGTGTCGTTGCGTATTTTTTCTCGGACCTCGCAGGGGCCGCGCGCGACATAGTTCAGAAACGACTCTGCGGACAGGTTATCGACGCGGAGTAAGATCTTCCATATCCGCGGACGAAGAGTTGGATCCTGAGTGAGGTTAAGAAAGGTGCGTGCTAGGAACCGAATGCAGCTTGCCACAGAGGAGGGGATCTCTTCCACGAGAATCATCCGCCGCAACTTCTTCCTGTGGTCTTGAATATCGGCAGACCGGGACTTGGAGGCGTTCTTGGGTTGATTGAGCAGCTTGTTAAAGGAGTGTGCGGCTGCAGCCATTTGGGCTGGAGTCGAGGACATGGTGGAAGACGGCAGGCAGGAGATCCACGTGCTCAGGCATCCCTTGCTCAACGCGTCGATGGACGTCCCGTTCGCATCTTCTGGGGCGTTCAGCAGCGCCCAGTATTCCCTCGTCCGCAGCGTCGAGGATGCACCGTCGCCCGAGATAGCCGACAGCTATCTACTCAAGGAGGTCGACAATATCCGTTACCGACTCCGACATCCCTCCATCTCTGTCGTACGCCGTCTTTCGCCTGGAAAGCGGTCTTCTAAATTATCGGGCAGAAAGAAGTCAAGGAGTGTCTCCTTCTGCTGCTGTATTGCTCGGTCTCGGTGGCCTATACCCCACTTCCTGCCCTCGACTTTGCTATACCGCACGCGGTGAACTTGGCCGAAGTCGCCCAACGTGCGCAAGACAAACGAATAGGTCGTCCATGCTCCCAGATCGACGAATGGGGGGCTTAGACCCTTGCAGGATATCTCTTCTGTGCTGAAATAATGCCTCGAGAGCACGAACTGCGCCTTATGTTGGTCAACACATTGCGCAAGGCATGTCTGCTAGGTCTTTCGTTGTTTCGCATTGCTAATGAGCGGCATAGGACCTCGAATCAGCTTCTGAGGCTCGCGTCTCTCTAGCGCTGGACAACCTGGTCGCGTCGCCCTCCGCCGAAGTGATTCCAGCGGTTCAAACACGACTGCATGATTTGCTTTCGAACAACTCGTCAGTATGTGCCACCTAACTCAAGCTTTGACGTTGAACGAATGCTTCATAGTCCTCACGTTCGACGGCGAGCACTGCTCGCCACCTGTGCTCTGTCTGAATACGAGCCGGACATTCTGAGTGGAATCAAGTCCAAAATTCTCCAGAGAATGGAAGACCCGCATCCTTCGGTTGCTTCAGCTGCTGTTGTTACTTCTCTGCAACTTATAGAGGTCTGTTTTTCTCATTTAGCTCTGTTCTGGACTCACATGATAAGATCGACCCATCTTCAATGCCCAATATCCAAGAGGCGGTCAACCAATTACTGGATAAATTGTGGAAACTCCCAAATCCGCATTTCCGCGGTGTGCTGCTCCAGGTGCTGCACGCGCTGCGTGTTGTCGGGTACGTCTTTTGGCAGTGTCGTCGACCCTGCTGACAGACTAGTAAGGCTTTCGAAATCCCAGGTGGAACCGGTTCTACGAATAATCCAGTCAACCTCGGAGACTTCCGACCATCGTATGTCTTCACTATCTGCAATTTTCCCGCTCAAATGAAAATCCCAGCTCTCATGTGCGGAGCGTTCATGTTGCTGATGAATGCGGACATCGAAACGATTATCGCTTCCCAAACGTCGCTGTCGATTTCGGCCGCGGCCTCTCTGCGACCTCTCATCAATTCTCAAACTCCGAACGACCATTTCATCTTCCTCTCTTGCCTGTCGTGCCTGGATCCAATCCTATGGGCTGGCACGGGCAATGCGCCCGCAGTGTTGGATGAATGGGAGGTTGGACGAGTAATGAAGCTGCTCGATTCGTCGGACTCCTTGATACGCCGCAAAACATTGCATATTCTAGGCAAGATCGACGCCGGTATCATCAATTCGTACTACCTGCAGTCGCTGCAAACTATACCTGTGGACTTGAACCTCAATGCTCTCTGCGAGTATACGACACGATTGCTCGAGGTCATCGAAACGCAAACTCGGGAGGACGGGGAACTGTATGCGCGACATACCATCGACCTCTTTACACAGATTGAGGCACGCTCTCCTCGTTACGCGGAGTGTGTGATGGAAAGCGTCGTCGAGTTGCTGCTTGTGCAGTCCAGAGCTGGTGTGTGATCTTTCCTGGACAATCACGCCGCTAAGGAATTACAGCGGTACCAGACTTCCGACTGGCTTGCGTCTCGACTCTAGTCGCGACCTTGGCGAACGCCGACGTCTTCCTGGGCCAAACGATGGTGGTTATCTTGACCGCCTTGGCGACCGAGTTTGTGCGTGAGGTTGCCGTGCCCCCGGTTGACGTCCTACGCGGCATTTCGACGCGATTAGGCCTTTGTTCCAGTCAGTTGTCATTCTTGGCTTGAACGAGTGCTAAGCTCCAAGCAGTCGCAGTCCAAGATGCCTGTCTCTTGGCGATGCTGCGAGTATCGGTGGAGTGCGACCAAGTACCTTCCGATGTTCTTCGCGGGGTCGACGAATTGCGTCAGCGATCCAAGCGCCATATCCGTCAGGTTTGTGGCGCCAAGCGACGTTCCTAGGCATAATCTTGACCCAGTATTAGCGCTGCGAAGAGTTCGCCTCTCTCTCGGCGCGGAAAAGTACCCTGGCGGCCATAGTGGATAGCGCAGACTCGGCATCGGTGAGTTTAATCGTGAAAAATGGAACTCTTGCTCATCCAACGAAGCTTCCCGACTTCCTCATAGCCTTGCATCGACATAATACCAAGCCGCGGCAACCGCCTGATTCCGTGCCAGAGCCTTCTTCCCCGTCAACAAGCCGACCGCCTTTACCTCCCAGTAGTCAACTCCGATATACTGCATACGAAACTGCAGCTCCGAGGCCGCGACTACGTGGCACCCGAAGTTCGAGTCGCGCCAGTTCGCAATTATCGGGATCTAGCTTGAGCGAACAGGACGCACTTTCGAGAACGGTGACCGCTGGAGACTTGGCCTTGGCAGCAGCTGCGGAACGACTCCAGATATCTGAAGCTGCAGTATCCGTTAGCCGGATTTGTCCTTGGAATTGCCTCGGGTTTAACAGACTTTGTGCAGAATCCTCCTGCGACAGATCTTATCGCGTTGAACGACTCGCCTTTCATCTCTGATCCCAGCAACGCTGATGCCGCGGAGGACTTCGAGAGCGCATGGAGCCGGCTGGAGGAGTCGCAAAGTGCGCGTGGCTGGTGCGACGCCCCCATCCAAGAGGTCGTCAAACGGCTAGAAAACATGGAAAGCGTCAAGGTCATATCTGGGGATGGATCTGGTGCGTGGAACTGGGTGTCGGCGCGGTTCCCACTTACTTGCAATCGCAGACACAGTGAAAGTTGTTATGGACCGCGGGGCACTGCGGCTACAAGGGACGGAAGGGACTTGTTTATGGCGGCTCCGAACTGGGGATGTCGAGTTGCAGCGACGTGTTAAAGCAATGCTGGAGTAGCAGACAAAATATGATTCGAGAGACGGCGATCCGATGGATCCGTTATAAGGCATCGTGACGGCGAAAATTGCTCGCTCCGCTCCTTGGCTCTTGCCAACTTTTCATGCTAGTGAAGAAACACCTGCGGTCAGTCTCCATATAGTCCCGGTCTTTGTGCTCACCCCGTCTTCAGCCTCACAGAGCAGATTCGCACCATTCACCCCGTCGTTGCGCTTGCCTTTGCCTTCGTCGACACGGACCGCCCTCCCTGAGCACAACCCAAGCCCACATCTCACCTCTTCTTTCATCTCATGGGATAATTGCCTCCTTCGCTGTCGCTTTGTACAAGAAACCTCTTAGAATCCACCATACCAAGTCCCCCAATGATCAACTCCATCAAGGCGCCGGCGTTCCTGCGTCCCACCAGCCGTCCATCGTCCCCGGCCCCACCACCTTCCCCTAGACCCGACGCTGTGGAGCGGACGGCCCGCCCGCTGACGAAGCTTTCGTCACTGAGCAACTTCCGACGTCCGTCCCCCGCTTCTCACCCTCCATCACCTGTGGCGGCTCCTCTGGTCCAAGACGGCTCATATCTCGAGACCCTTGCCCTCAAAATGAGCGAGGCCGTCTCAAGGGCACTCATGCAACCCACGGGTCCCTCGCTGTCCAACGATATGGTCGCTGGGAAACGACCGATCCCTGCGGGCCGCGGAAGGGCATTTGGTGCCGTTATTGCGTCGTGCGTCTGATATATGCCCTGCTCCCGACGTTCCTCCTGACACGCTCCAGTGAACTTGCTGCTACTCGCGAAAACCCGCATTTGAATCGTGCGATCGTGAGGGCCATTCTGCGCCCGCTCTCGGTTCTGCTCTCCAATCTATCAGCACATCTGCTACCCGTCATTTCTTCGCCCTTGTTTCTCTCTCCACCCGCTCCCACCCTCACTGCGCCCAACTCGAACCCAACGCAGCTTCATGCACTGGGCCTCGCCGCCTTTGCAGGCGAACTCCTCGAGGTGTTCGATGACCTCTCGCTGGGTCTCGATGGCGACGCACGCGGGGACGGCCTAAAAGTCATACGCGATGGTCTGGTCTCCGTGGTGAACCGTGTGGTTAACCCTTTGGTTGCCGGGATCAAAGCAGACATCCTTCCCCTCCTGGACGCGCTTGAAACCCCCAACCCGTGCGGCACCATCAAGGTCCCGTCCGGTGCCAAGAACGGACCCGTCCAACACCCGTCGATTGCGGCCTTGGTCCCAGTCGTACCGGTTTATGCCCGTGCTTTGAGCCGGTACACATCACCGTCTCGATGCGCTCAGGCGGCACTTGCTCCATTTCTCATCTCGGTGGTTTGGCGCGGACTGGTAGCTCTGGCCTACCGGCCCCACTCATCAAGCTCTCGCCCCTCGTCCCCGGGGCAGAGCGCCACGCTGGCACTGAAGCCTTCGCTTACACCGCCGGTTACCCCTCCTTCGGCTCGCTTCACCATCAAGCTGCCTCCTTCGCGTCCACCGTCTCCGCCGACCGTTCAGGTTCCGGCATCGAGAGCAGCTGACGCGCGCGCCCTGTGCGATTTGTTGAGCATGCTTCCCCGTCCGGCAGACACGCAGAGCACGCGATTGGCGAACGAGGCTATCGAGGAAGCGTTCGACGGTCTCAAGTCTCTATCACCTCTACTGGAGGCACTGTATGCCGCGCAGGGACCATCCGAGGAGGAATTGGAGACGCTTACCGAGGAGCTTCCGACCCTTGTTGCGCTTCCTGTTCTTCTGAACGCCTACGGCGGCAACGCGCTGTCTGTAGCAGATATGCTCGGACTTTCGGAGGACGAATATCGCAAAGGGTGTCTGTCTGGCTTTGGCAGGGCAGACGAGTGTGCTGGCGCAGTCGGCCAACGCATTCTTGATTTAATGCGCCGTAAAGGCGATGTTCCCGTCGTTGTGCTTCAGTGGCTGGAGGCAGAGATGGAGGATTGAATATTTTGTGTCTTTTTATCTTTCACGCTTATCTTTCTCGAGGATCGGAATCGTCTTAGATGTCCGGATATTAAGGTTCTCTCATCGGTCGTTCCAGTGTGCACAAACCCATGTATCGTACATTACCACAAATATAGAGAACTCTCGAGGCTGCTACCAGGATAGGTCTGAGGAGCGATTGGTTGACTGAAAATAGGCAAAAGCAAAATCCACGCACTGGCTGTGCCGCGGCGCGTATTTCGCGCTTGGTTCATTATTCGCTGGTTGTGCGCGTCCAGCATGTTGACGTATTCTTTCAAAGATGTCCGCTCCCAGTCTGCGGTGACGCGTTTATTTTACATTTCGAGTTTGGGGCGAGACGACATACCAGAGTGGTGCTCCGTTTCCATATTCGTATCCGCGTCCAACTCGTCTATAAGCTGCGATACAGTGGGGACGCGTTCCGGGTCAAACTCGCTTATGCGTTTTGGGTCGACCGGAACGCAGACGCGCCCAGTCTTGGGGTGCACGCAAAACGGCGCTTTGAGCAGATGGTTGCGCTTTTTTGAGACGTTCTCGTCAAGCCGCGGGTAGGTGTATTGTAGGATGATATCTTCCATCGCTGCGGTTAGATGCGCCTGCAGTGGCATTAGCTTTTGGAGGTTAGCGAGTAGAAGCGACGCACCCGCGTGGCCGAGTCTTTCTTGTGTGTTTTGATTTGCGCTTTGAAGTTTTTCCACTTTTCAACCGAGTCGATGTTCGCTCCTGACCACTCTTCGCGCAGGGCATCCACGATGCGCGCGTCGGGTATGAGACGAAGCAGTGCTTCGTAACCCTTCTCAGAGCCGAAACAGTCCTGGTCCTCGAGGATGATCTCTGTGAACATGACTGCGAGCTCGTCTAATGCGGGTCTGGAGCAGTCATAAGCCACTCAAAGTTGCCACGAGCACGGAGAAGCAACTAACGCTAAAGACGCGGGGAGAGGGTGGGAGCCAAAGCGAATATTCGGCCGCTTGCTCTCGTCCTTCTGCACCACAGACAGCCAGCCGACGATGGCCTTGCGCTGCTCGTCGGTGAGGGCCATTGCTTCGGGGTCGGATATCCACAAGTGAATGCCACGCCGCCCCGAATAGACCCAGAGCAAGTGCTCATAGCCAAACTGCTGACGGATCGCGTCGTCGAGGACTTTGACGGCGGCAGCGATGAACTTCCAACATTTGCGGCAGATCTGGGCGTCGGAGCAGCAGGTGCGGATGGGGTCGTAGTCCGTCATGTCGATATCGAAGACGAGTTCGCGCGCGACTGGGTTGAAGGAACCTGGACGTGCTGTTTTGCGGTCGCGCGGCTTTATGAGGTTGTCAGAAGCAGTAAAAAGACGCGACTACGACACACCCTCGAGGTATACACGGGCCCAATTTCGAAACGCGTCGGGACCAGCTTGCAGACCTGTGCCTTGAACTCGTCTGCGTCGAGGAAGGACTGGTAGCGCAGCATGACGTCTCCGGGCAGGTTGAAGGCGATTTCGCGCTTTGTGAAGTTGTCTTCGGGGGTGGGGCCGTGATTGAGCCAGTGGAAAATGGATTTGTACGGGAACAGCCGTCGATAGAACAGCCCCATGTCTTGGTCCACTGAGTTGCTCATGGTCGTCGTCTAAGACGCGTAGAGTCACGGAAGCGTGTGGGTTGATCCCGTGACATGGCCGTGGCTGGTTCCATTGAGTGCCTCAACGGTCCTTGCGAAAAGCCGACCTCCAATCACAATGATATCGAATTACAAGTCCACAACAACCAGTTCGTTCCTAGCTTATTTTGGTTTTGAAACACTTTTACGCGGAGCCAACAAGCGGCGCGCGTTCCGCGTCATCGAGGCGCACACCCCCACGGCTCTTCACAAACACGCCATAGGCACCCTTGATGACCCACACCAACGCAAGGATGGCGGCGACCAGCGAGCTCCAGTGGACGAAGCCGCTGCCAGTCTGGTGCGCGAAGATGGCAAACAACGACCATGCGATGGCGATGGACGCGGGAAGGTCGCCCTCCACGGAGGAGAACGAGTACGTAGCCGCAGTACCCTCGAGGAAGAAGCTGCGCAAGTGGCGTCAAAATAGCGTCATAGGAGCGTAGGTGAACGTACAGTGCAAGGAAGACGAAGACCTTTGTCCAGATGCCCGCACCGACGCTCGAAGCATCGACACCAAAGGCCTGGAAGGCGGTGATAACGACGAGAACCTACTGCTGTTGAGCGAAAAGCTTCAAAGTAAGATTCGGGGACGTACCGTGGTCCAACCGTGGTAGAGAGAGAAGGGGAGGTGGACGAACAGCTCATCGCCCAGGCTCTCGGCAAGGTGGTATTTCTTGACGACGTAGTAGACGTTGGTGACCGCCGATGAGACGAACAGAGAGAAGACAAAGGCAATAGTGTACCAGCCCTTGCTCCAGAAGGAGACATAGATAGAGTTGAGGATGACGAGGAGAGGCAGGCGCCACGAGACTCCGTCGATGATGACAGCCTTGCCAGCGGGGTGGAATTGGTAAAACAGGGTCCCCAAGAGAAGGAGATGGATTAAACTCCTGCAAAGAAATCAGCCAAACAAACCCAACTAGCAGAGAGGTTGCAAACCATATGCCAAAGGCCCAGGGGGCAGGAGTAACCTAGGAATTGTTAGCAAAGTTCAGGAAGTCGGTGGTTCTCCGTACGTATGTCTCCTTGCCGCCATAATACGAGCCAGCCGCAACCCAGTAGGCGTTGCTTCCGAGGAAGAACAGCACAAACACAATGTTGGTGAGCTTCAGGATGATTCCGTCGGTCCAAGAAGCCATGGTGAGTTGGGGCTGGGTGGGTGTTTGCGGGATGGTGGGGGTTGCGGTTTGAGTGCGAAATGGACTGCGCCGCGGTCATTTATAGCGGGGCATGGGTTCATCACGTCATTGATGAGTCTACGGGCGCTGCGATTATTCGGTGGCTAAGCGGCGCCGACGGATCTTGTTCACCCGAGTTCTGAGGCACGGCGCATGGCCAGGCAATGACCAGGACGCGGTCAGGACGAGAGGAGGAACAGACCGGGGTGGGCACGTGAATGCCAAGGCATCAAGCGTCCGCAGCTTAACTTGACCCTCCACCTCGGATGCCCCCACTTGGCCATGGCTCAAGCCGCCTCATCTACACTCTCTTCGGCGCCGTGAATACCTACTTCCGACCCGCCCGCCATGTTCTAGCCAAGCGCGACGACAAGTTCGACCCCCATTCCACTCGGGACATCGTCTTCGCGGTCCTCATCGTAAGTCACTGCATGCCCTTCCATCGAACTACTTCCGAGCTTCCTAGCCCGTCCTTGTCTTGCTTTCGGGTCTCTTCGCTGGTCGGTCCATCCATTCCTTCTCGGGGAACCATATTTACGCTCCCGGAGGCCTCACCCTCGGGTACATGACGTTGGACCAAACACAACTGAATGTGCTAGCGGTAAGCGGTACAGCGTGCGTGCTTCATTACTGCGTTACCCTATCGAATGCTCTTCTAACTCGGTGTTAGTGACCAACGCAGGTATGCCGCGAAGATTGTGCCCATCCGCAAGGCAGGTTCAACCCACACCTGTCATGTTCGGGCTGCTCACAGACGCGAAAGAACGGCTACTTGCTGCTTGTAACCCTGTTGCTCTGTATGTTCACTGCTCCAACTCCGTACAACACGCTCACATTTGTTCTCAAACAGCGAACATGATTGTGAACGAAACGTACGGTTAACTTATAGTCGGTCGCCGTAAACACTGAACAGCACACAGTTTGCCAATCATCTCGGACCCGGTTCTCGGCGGCGGTAATGAAACTGGTGCAGTCCGAGTCCCGTCGACTGACACCAGAATACAGGTGTCCCGGCCGTCGTGGTCAGCACCGTGCTTATTATCATGTACGCGACTCCATGCATTCAGAGCCTCTCTTACACATGCCACCAGCTTCTCCGAAATCGTACCGCAATCGCTTTTCACGCGTTACGGCTTGTATCTGGGTGCAACCGCAGCTCCCCTCGCTCAGGGCCTCATTTATGCCTTGGTCCGTTCGCAGACCTATTCTCGGGATCTAATTCATGCTCGCTGTAGTACATCGTCGCGTGGCCCGTAGCCAAATTACTCGAACTGGTTCTCGGGGAACATCACGGCATTATGTATCGCCGCACTGAACTCAAGGAGCTCATCGCCATGCATTCTGACGCGCAGGCGCACGGTGGAGACCTCAAGGTAGAAATCCCTCGCCAAATGATCTTCGCTCACCAGTCTCCAGGTGGACACGGTCGCGATCATCGGGGCGACCTTGGATCTGCAGGAGAAGGTGGTGCGAGACGCAATGACCGCCATCGACGACGTCTTTATGGTCGACATTGAATCGCGTCTCGACTATGATCTACTGAAGCAAATTGTTGCTACTGGACACAGTCGAATCCCGGTTTACGAGGAAGTTGACGCTCCGAGCTCAATGCGGGTCGCCAACAAATCCGGCAAGTCTACAGAACCGCCAAAGAAAGTCAAGAAAATTCTCGGAATCTTGTTAGTCAAGCAGCTCGTCCTGCTTGATCCCAAAGGTACCCTCAAGTGCCGCTTTTCGGATCCATCGTGTTAATCCGCCTTAGATGCCGTTCCTTTGCGCACTGTGCCATTGAATCAGGTCCCCTTCGTTCCAAACAACCAAAGCCTTCTCGGCATCCTAGACAAATTCCAGGAAGGCCGTAGTCACATCGCTATCGTGTCGCGGTTTTCTGTGGAGAAAGCCCGTTCCGTCAAAAAGGCAGTCAAGCGTGGGCTTACACAACGGCTCCGCGAGAAGGTCGGAATGGACAGCAGCGACTCCGAGTCTGAGGACGAGGGAACCAAGAAGGGTAGCGCCAGTGGTAGTGCCCAGGGAGACAATGGTGGTGCGAGCAGCGCCGGAGACGTCGAGGAAGCTACCGAAGGCGAGGAAAATAACGGCGTCGTTGTCATCGACTTCGGTGCCGATCCGGAAAAGGGTGTACCTGTCTCTGCAGGACGCTATCGCTCAACGCTCCAGATGTCAGGGCTGGAGCAGAGTATGCCTGCTGATGCGGTTCTTGGTAAGGCGGATGCGAACGAGGTATGAGATTCAGCTTCTAGACGATTTGGTGAACTGAAGCGCTCTAGTTCCTCGAGGGACTGGACCCCGCGGTCATGCCGGTCGGTATCATCACTTTAGAGGATGTGCTTGAGGGTACTATCTCTTCAATGGTTTTCTCGACGTGGCTGATTTCATCTCCCAGAACTTATCGGAGAGGAAATATGGGACGAATTCGACCCGCAGGGCCTAAAAGGCACCTACATTCATCACCACCAACACCCCCACCATCCTGCGCACGCGACTACTACACCCGTGCCAGCAAACGCACCGGAAAAGACTCTTGCGCCGCCCAGTAACACGCCTGCGGGCGGACTCTTGGGCCTCAATTTCCTTCGCTCTCGTAGCGTACCTGCCGCCCAGCGTAGTGCCACGGACGGAAAAACAGTGAGCGCTCCGCAGACGCCGATGGTAACCGCCGAACCGCTGCCCCTGCCGTCCATCTTGAAGGACGGTGCTGAGGTCAGCGCGAGCCCCCAACCCGAGGCCGCCACCGTCGAATTCGTCAACACTACCGTTCCACCGAGGGAGCTACCTGTTCGCAGCGGTTCCCTTCCCCCTGGCGCGGACGTTTCTTTGGAGGCGGTTCTCCGCGCTGGGCGTCGGCGGCCTGCAGCACCGGGTACTGCTCCAGCGGCGCGCGGCAGGTTCAAGAGCAGTCGCATTGGAGACGTGACGACGGCCGCACCTCCTCCTGGGGACCAAAGTCAGGAACGAGCCGAACCTGCCGCTACCAATACGGGTACCGGTGTCGTGGCAGAACCACGGACGAGTACTAGTAAACCAGACGAGGCGGGTACGGCCTCTTAATTTGTGCCACTACATACAGTGCGATTGTCCGTCGCGCGCGTCTGCTCATACAAGAAGTACAGTACAGCTCGTTCTTGCGAGTCCGTGTAATATGTCTTTATACGTCGTAAGGTCGATACTGCTGTAGCGCGTATGTATGTGCTGCAGCATGGATCTTTGGCGGTTCCACCAACATATCAAGAGAGTGGGATGCGGCTGGTACTGTTGCGTACGCAAACCTAGATCGACCTTCCTCAAAGGCTGGGAAGGTTGCGACGCGTCTTGATCTCCTGCGACAGAAGCTGCCACCATTGCACCGTGTAAGGACGAAATAAACGATGAAACCGAGTAGAAGGAGGCCTGTGGCAAAGTCAGCACGCGTCTTTTATCTAGCTTTAATTGCGAGCAAACTTGCCACCGATAATCCCAATCACAATGAGATCCACCAACGAAATTGGGCACGATACGAGTTGCAAACTGTAAGTAGCTATTAGCGAAAATCCCTCTCATCCACAAATGTACTCACTTCTCGTTGTAGCATTGTGTTCCGATGTAGTGGAAACGGCGCGCTTGAAGGGTATCAACAGGAGAGGACATGGTCGTGGACTGGTGGGGCGACTACAGCCGGCGGGGACGTACCTTATAAAGGTGGCGGGCAGTGGCCAGAGCGCTATTGTAGCTGTGGCCATCTTCTGCAGTGGTCTATGTGTGTGCGCGGTGGATTCAAGCTGTCTAGTTTATCCAACAAACAAATAAAGCGGTGTCAACACCGCCATTCGAAGGCGGGCCGTTCCGCGCAGGTCAAAGCTCGTCAACAACATGCCCGTACTCGTCTTCCTGCATGCTGTTCAAGCCGTCCTTCAGGCTGCGTACAGCGCTCTGGAAATCTGTGCCGCGTGTGAGCTTCTCGGCGCCTAATCAGTGGAGATTGATCACCTTCTAATCGCACTTCAAGGTCCTCTAGCGAAGCAGTGGTGCCGTTCTCGTCGATCCACTGTATGTTCTCCTTGACTAGAGACGAAATCTGGACTTTGTCCACCTCCTTCAGTTTGTGACCCAGTCCCCCCGCGTCCTCGAACTCAGTTTTGGCGCCATAAACGACCGTAGTGAGAGTATTGAGCGCTTCGATTCGTTTGCGTTGCATCTCGTCCTGTAAGAAGTGAGATTTCGACCAACGAGTTCACTTGAGCCAAGTACCTCGGCAGCGAATCGCTCGCTCTCCTTGATCATTTTTTCGATGTCTTCCTTCGACAGGCGACCACCGTGTTGGATGGTGATGCTATTCGAGTTTCCGCTATGAACGAGTTAGACCGAGCGAAACGCGGCCGCGAGAAAGACGCACGATTCTTTGTCGGCAGCGCTCACTCTGGCAAAAAGGATTAGAATAGAATCGCGCTTCAAGCGTAGGCACTTGCTTCAAAATGCCGTTCGCGTCGATATTGAAGGTGACCTCGATTTGGGGAACACCGCGAGGCGCAGGAGGAATGCCCGACAACTCAAATTGACCCAGGTGATTGTTGCCGCTGGTCAAAGGACGTTCGCCTTCGAAGACTTGAATGAGGACGTTGCGCTGATTGTCGGCGGTAGTTGAAAAACTAGAAGCAATATATAAGCAATCCCAGCTCGAGGGCATGACCAGGAGCCGCACGTTTGGGTTTTCTTCGTTGGGATCGGAGTTCCGCGGGGGATGAGTTTGGCGAAGACACCGCCAGACGTCTCAATACCAAGGGTAAGCGGCGCGACGTCGATAATGGTAACAGAATCTTCCTCTCCGGACAGAATACCACCCTGGACTGCTGCGCCGTAGGCGACCGCTTCGTCAGGGTTGATACCCTTGGAGAGTGGTTTGTCGAAGAACTCCACGAGCAGCTCCTGGACACGAGGGATACGAGTCGAACCTCCCACGAGTACGATCTTTTTCGAAAAGAGTCAAGCTAAGGAGCAAGCGCGATAACATGAAAGAAATACCTCATCAACCTCCTTTGCACTAATCCCAGCATCCTTGAGAACGCGCCTCACGGGTTCCAAAGTGCGTCGGAAGAGAGCCAGGTTGAGTTCCTCGAATTTGGCGCGAGTAAGAGTCTCCGAGAAGTCGTTTCCGCCCTCGAAGCTCTCGATTTCTATCCGCGCGCTTTGTTGCGTAGACAAGGTCTTCTTCGCCTGTTCTGCAGCACGCTTTAAAGAAATGAGAATCATCGCATTCAAACAGGAAACGTGCTACTCACTTTGAGCTTGCCCATGGCGCGCGTGTTGTCCCGCACGTCGGTACCCGTGTTCCGCTTGTACGCCTTGACGAGGTACTCGATGACGTTGTTGTCGAAATCCTCGCCACCGAGATGGGTGTCGCCCGCGGTCGCTAGCACCTCGAACACGCCGTCCTCTATCGAGAGAAGCGAGACATCGAAGGTTCCACCACCTAGGTCGTACACCAAGACCTTCGACTCGCTACCCGGCTTGTTCAGACCGTACGCAATCGCTGCGGCTGTAGGTTCATTCAACACGCGCAGAACATTCAGACCCGCGATGGTGCCTGCGTCCTTTGTCGCTGAGCGCTGGGCGTCGTTGAAGTAAGCTGGGACGGTGATGACGACGTTCTTGACGGGTTCTCCAAGATATGCCTCAGCCGTTTCCTTCATCTTGGTGAGGACCATTGCGCTAATTTCTTCCGGAGACTATGAGGATATTTAGCGTTGTTGAAGACGGCAGAGGATATAGAACGCACAAATTGGCGCTGCTCCCCGTGGTGCTCTACACTGATATACGGTTTCCCGTTCTTGTCGGAGACCTTGAACGGGAAGTGCTTGATTTCTCCCGCAACAATGGGGTCGTCCATGGTCCGCCCAATGAGCCTCTTCGCGTCGAAAACGGTGTTCGTAGGGTTGGAGTGGAACGCGTTTTTCGCAGAATCGCCAACGAGCCGCTCCGAGTCGGAGAAAGACACCCAGGACGGCGTGATTCGATGTCCTTGCTCATTGGCGATGATCTCGACGCGACCGCCGCGTTGAACGCTGGAGAGATGCTCAGGACACGCGTACTAATACCCGAAAGAGAAGAGGGACGAACGCAACACACGAGTAGCTGATACACGAAAGGCGGTCAGTCAATGGAAGGGAAGCTTGAGTTCGTGAAGAAGGACAGACGTTGTTCCAAGATCTTATAGGCAAATATGAGCTGAATCCTGGCGTTGGAGGCGGCACATACCTATTCCAACGACTGGGCCATATTCCGAGCGGGTTTCACGCGCCTGAGTGGCGACGGGGCAGAGACAAAGTATTCCCAAGAGTAGGAAGAAAATGAGGGATGCGGTGGAGAGCGTCTTGTGAGCTTCGGCCCGAGTGGGACGACGGCGCAGAGAGCGGCGGTTTGGGAGCATGTTGCTGAGAGTTGGTGAGGTGCATGGCTGGTTGGTCTGCTTTAAAGGAGTCCAGCAACAAAGGCCACGTATGAATGAAATGAGCAGGGCCACGTATCAACGACGTGTGGGCGCCAGCCAAGATGCGCACTGTTGGCATCAACATCGCGTGATGGTCTCGAACCGTCCCGAAGATTACAGTATATGCTACAACCCAAGTTCGTACAACAAGAAGCCCAAAATCTAGGGAATGAGTTCACCGGTTCCAGTCCTCCGATTGCCAGCCGGAGACTTTCAATTCCTCGGCGTCTCGATCCTGTAAGAGCAATCAGCGGAAGCACACGGCGTCAATAATGCCCACACATACCTCTGGTGATACTTGGGTGATGACTTGAGTCGATACATAGATCTGGTCAGGTTTCTGAGAGCGCTGCATCGCTCCCATCTCCAGATCTCCGCGCTGTGGCGAACATAAGTATCAAGGGAAATCTAAGCGCCTCGAACGAACCTTGGGTAGTGTGGCCACAGGCCGGAATCCGCCAGAAAGTTGACCTCGTGAACCCGAAGACGTGACGCGCTCTCCGCTGATAGCGCTGTCGCGGTACTCGTTGATGCTATTGAGGGTGAACAGCAACGAGATAACGTATAATTTCGCCAGCCTGCGCGGAGAGTTGAGGTGGCAGAAGGGTACGAGGAGAAATAGACGTACATGAAGTTGAGCACCAGATGCCAGAGAAGATGCTGGGGTCCGAGGGTTTGCGTTAGGATCAGGTCGATCGCCGCAACAATCTATTGTGCTCAGCTATGCAGGCCGTCGAGGAGAACGAAGGTGCCTCACTGTCGGCGGAAGAGCACTCTCGAAGACCAAGCGCATAAGCCGACCAATAAGCGACATGGTTCTATCGGGCATTCAACACTCGACCACGGAAAGAAAGAAAAACCCAGCACTCACGACGCAAGACCACCGGATTTCCGAGAATTCAGTGCCCAACAGGTCCCACAGGTGATGAAGAAATCCGTCATGAAAGTACCTGAAATAAGCTCAGAAAGCAGGCGAGGGAGCGGGGAGAGAAAGTCTGACAAATGAGGTGGACGAGAAGCCACATTATTTTCTTCGGCACATTGCCCACGATGATGCTATTCAGCTGCGTTGCCGTCAGGAACAACTAGTTGATGGGTTCAAGAACTCTATTCACCGTCAAGCAAGCACCAGCGAATCCCAACAACATCGCCGCGAGGATCGGGACGAGCAGGAGGTAGTTCCGAGAGAGCAGGAAGAAGCGCAAGGTGAAGAAGGATTGTACGACAATGGCGGTTATTGCCGTCTGTCGACCATTGTAAGGACTGGGACGAACACGACGAGCAGTTGCATACCAACGTCGTGGTGCTGACTTGCCACCATGCCTTGGCCACCAAAAACTGTGCGACATCGGGGTTCGCGTAATCTAGCCAACATCGTCAATGAAAGTCGAGCGGGTGGAAGGCGGCGGCGGCGCACCCAAAACATTCTGCACGAAGACGATTGCGATGCTTTGAGCTGTCTGTACAAGTGTAAGCGGACACTCTGGAGGACGCCGTTTCCCATCAACCTTCAGGATAGACAGAAAGGCCACGAAGAGGACCAGCCAGCGATAGTATCTGTGGTAACTAAGTTCAGAAACGCCAGTCAAGTGAACTAAGAAAGACAGACCTCCCGAGGCCTTGTACGGCGGCCTTCTGCGACTGCGACCGGAAAAAGGTGATGGTTTGCGCGAGAACGATGCCTTTCGCCTGAGGTCAGTCGCAGGAAACTAATAGTATTTGGTGGAAGCTCACCGAGCATGATCGCGTCTATAAAGCCAGCGATGACCTACGCGCACTGTGTCGAGTTATGTTCATCCGCTGTGCAGAAGATCATACCCAAGAGCCCAGAGATGTTATGCGATTGTCGACAAAGGCCTTCGCGGACGGGGTCAGGGTGATAACGGAGCTGCTTGCGGCCATGGCGCGAAGATACGGAGCGAGAGCAGCATCCGTTCGCGACCACACGACCTTTTAAAGTGACATATTGTTTGGGGCTGGCCAGGGGGTGCGCTGATCGGCTGAACCTTGGGAGGGAGACTCGGGCAACGCCACGACAGAACCCTGAAAACTTCTCGGCACCGATAGGGACCTCCGTAGCGCGTGGCTACCGTCGCTTCCAATATCGAGGACGGCGCGCTGCTGCAATTGCGCATGACCGGCAAAGACTGGATGCGCCCCTCCTATCAGTTCGACAAAGAAAGAGCGTTGATGTGACGACCGACTCGATTTTCGGTCACCAAGACAATCGAATTGGAGGCAAATCCGTTAATTGCTCAAATGGGAGTTGTCCAGACAACTCGTTCCTGAGCGCATTGGTGGCGGACTGTGCCGGTGGAGGTCGAGCTGTGGTCGATGAGCTGCCAGCGGAGGACTGCATCGATATCAGAAAAGACCAAGAAGCGAGCGCAAGTGAGAGAAGTCCGAGCTTGTATCTCAATTGAATGTCAATTTCCAATGGGGCCAGGTTCAGGGAAATAGGAGTCGACGAGCTGCAAGGCGTCAACTTACACGCGACGAGCGTTCGCTAGCGTGCACGGGAAATTGGCGCGCAGACAACGCGGAAGCAAACTTGTCGACGAAGAGTTGAAGAGACGCAGGAGGCAGCACAAAAGCGGAGCCTTAGTGGCCCGTGAAGCGACGAGTTGGACCTTGGTCGAGAGCTGGTTGTCGTGGAAAACAAGCGAGGATCGTGATCGCCGTGGCTACGGGTCACTGGTGTGTTTGTTGAACCTGGGCTCATTCAGTCATTGCTTCCGGTTAGAGCCTCGATTTGGCAGGCTAATCCTATCCGTACGACCGCCGGCTAATTGGATTCTGCCCTAGAAATGCTTCATATCTTCACTGACAACTGTCTCCAAACTCCCTCCACACCGCAACTTTTTCAACTCCCCGACCCGAGTAACGCCCACTTTCCTTCTCTCTCTCCGTCGTTGACGATGGCCCCCCAGGCTGTGGAAGTATCCATGTTCGACGACAGATCCTCTGGCAAGGACGAAAAGGCGGCGGCAGACCTTGAGTCTTGTACGTCCACAACCTCTTCATTCAGTCTCTTCCAAACAACGCATCTAGCGGTTGCTGTTCTCCAACTCGATACTCCGGACGCCTCCGTAAAGTTGGACAAGCATGGACTGCCGCTCATTCCTCAGCCTTCGGACGATCCTTCAGACCCCCTCAACTGGCCTCAATTCGTCAAGATCGCCATTCTGCTCCAAGTCAGTTGGCTTGCGGGCTTGGGGCCGCTCAACCAGGCCATGATCAATCCCGCGTTCGTTCCTTTGGCCGCCCACTTCCATGTCACCACTGTTGTGGCCAGGTTCGTCGGTTCACCTCCAGTTTCACGCGTTTTTGATACATTTTAACCGCGTTTTTCTCCAGTTACCAAACTACGGTGGCCATCGGTACGTCCTCGTCCCAGATTGGTTCCTTTATGAAGTATTGACCATGATCAGGCACTGTCGCGCTCGGGTCTTTCTTGTGGAATCCGCTAGCCGCGACATACGGACGCCGCCCGGTGCTCTTATTTTCGACTTTGGTCGCCGCGGCGTCGTCCTTGGGCTCTGGAATGGCGCAGACGTGGGGGCAGTTGATCGTGACTCGAGTACGTGAAGCAGTGGGGAACTCTGGCGACTATACCCAACTTTTCGGCAGGTCCTGAACGGTATTGGAACGGCTTCTTTCTTCACACTTGGTGCAGCCATGGTCTCCGACTGCTTCTTCTTGCACGAGCGGTATGTCGCTCGAGTCGTTAACGCCTAATGGGAAAGCTTAACTATTATCCTAGTGGCCGTGCTATGGGTGTTTTCACTGTCTTCTTAACCAACTCGGCCCACATCGCACCTATACCTGGTATGCAGCACTTCGACTGCTGCGAATGTGCCTAATTCACGCAGGTGGTTTCCTCGCTCAATACGTGAACTACCGATGGTGATTGATTTTCCTCCGTCCCTCACTGCGCACTCATCCATCGAAGGTGCTACTACGTGCCCGGCATTCTCGACCTGACGCTCTTCGTGATAATGCTCTTTTGCCTTCCGGAGACCCTCTACATTCGCGGGTCGAAACCGGTCAAGACTGATCGCCCCATTCTGCGCCGGATGGGGCTATGGAATCTCCGCCCTGCCGACAAGCACATGAAGTTTTCGGACTTTTCGAACCAGTTTGTCATGTACGTCGCCCCAAATCCACCATTGATCGTGTTGCTGAAAAGTATCAAGGTTCGCGTACCCGACGGTCTTGATTTCGGCGCTGTACTACGCTGTGACCTTCACTGTCAGCTCTATCTTGCCTGCGGTCACTTCCGCTACGCTCTTCAAGAAGCTGTATGACTTCACCCCGTCCAAGACCGGTCTAGCGCTCGGCGCCGGAACGCTCATCGGCTCCACCCTCGGTGAACTGCTTGGTGGTCTCGTTGTGGATCGTAGCATGTACCTCAGCCGCAAGAAGGCGCAGGGTGGCGAGATTCTGCCCGAGGTCCGTCTCCGCGGCATTTGGCTCGGTGCGATTTTGCAGCCGGTGAGTGTTGGATTCTCATTCCTTGATCCATTTAACACTGTATCTTCAGATCGGTGTTCTTGTTTGGGGCTTCTGTATCCAGTACAAGAGTAGGCTATTCCGTTTCGACGTCTTGCAGCTACTAACCAATCCCATCACCAGCGCCGTATATCGGGCCCGTCTTTGGCTTCGGGATCATGTGCTTCGCCGTCCAGATCATCTCAACGGTGCTCTATTCGTACAACGCGGACTGCTACAAGCCTCAAACGGCGGAATCGGCTCAAGTTATGAACTTCTTCCGGCAGGCATTCGGGATGACGACCGGGTTCTGGGCCATGTAAGCGCGCTCTTCCTCCCAACTACACTCCTTCTAAAGCGCCACCACAGCCCTCTTGGAACAAAGATCGGCTTCCAGTTCATGGGCGTTACACTCGCGCTCATCGGCCTCGTCTTCTTCCTGCCCGTCCTCTTCCTGATGTCGCACGGCAAGACCGTGCGCAGTAAGCTGGGTGCGCCGAAGCACTGAGAGTTTTTTTTTCCACGGAACCTCGAACATCATTAATGTTGTCTCTTTATCCGATATTTGTACCTCTATATCTGTCTATAACACCTTCCTTTCTTCGCTCTTCAAGAAAATTTCCTTTTTGGGCCGTCGGCGTTGAATGCCGTTCTAGGCAATTCCATGTTTTCGGTGTCCCTGGCTTTGGGCTCTACGCTGGCGTGAACCTAGTAACTTCGAACGGAAGTTGGGCCTCCCAAAGGACCTCAACACGCGAGAGTCGGGCTAACCATCAGGTTCAATTACATTATTATAACGGTCCGTATACGTCTCGTGTCTAGCCGACTAGCATCTCAAACCTGGGGTCCCGCAAGACGAACCTTTTCTTCAACGTCTTGCTCATACAGCGCAAAGGCCTTCTGGAACATGCCCGCAAGTTTGCGGACCTCGCGCTGGAACGCCTGCTTATCCACCCACGCCTTCTCCGGGTTGAGCAGCTCGCTGGGGACACTGGCGACAGCTTTGGGGATTTGCAGGTTGAACGTCCCGAACGTCTCGTATTCAGCCGTGGCAAGTTCGCCCGAGTGGACCGCGTCGACGATCGCACGGGTATACTTGAGCGGGCAGCGGCTTCCCGTACCGTACTTGCCTCCGGTCCAGCCCGTGTTGATGAGCCAGCAGTTGACGTTGTGCTTCGCCATACGCTCCGCAAGCATCTCCGCGTAGCGACCGGGCTATGAGACGTTTAGCAAACAGAACCTGACTGTAGGATGAACATACGTGAAGGACAATAAAGGGTGCGCTGTAGCATGTCGAGAAAGTCGGAATCGGCTCCAGGACGCCATCCTCGGTTCCAGGGGTTTTGCTGTAGACTATGAGCATAGAGGATCATGTAAACGGAGGGGAGCTCACGATGTGTAGCCCGCAAGGAAGTGGTAGCTCGCTTGCTCGGGAGTGAGCTTGCTCACAGGAGGCAGAACGCCGAAGGCATCGCAGGTGAGCATGATAATGTTCGACGGTTGGCGGTCGACCTGGCACGGGATCTTTGCGTTGGGGATGAACTCGATAGGGTACGCGCAGCGCGTATTCTCCGTGATGCTGATGTCGTTGTAGTCGGGGAAGCGGGAGACGGGGTTGTAGACGACATTCTCCAAAATGCTACCGAAGCGGATGGCATTGAAAATCTCGGGTTCCTTCTCGGCGGAGAGGTTGATGCACTTGGCGTAGCAACCGCCTTCGATGTTGAATACACCGGAATCGGACCAGACGTGCTCGTCGTCGCCGATGAGCAGTCGGTTAGGGTCGGCCGACAAGGTGGTCTTCCCGGTGCCGGAGAGACCGAAGAAGAGGGTAACATCGTTCTTCTCGATGCCGACATTCGCGGAAGAATGCAGGGAAAGTTGGCCAAACTTGACTGGTTGCAGATAATGCTGCTCAACATGAGCTCCACGTCGAGTTCAGTGATGAGCAGACGCACCATGACGGAGAAGACGCCCTTTTTCATCTCGCCGGCGTATTCCGTGCCAAGAATGACCATCTCCATCCGCTTGAAGTTAATCTCGACGGAGGTCGTTGAGCTCATGCCCTTGGTGAAGCGGTTGGCCGGGAACTGCCCGGCATTGTAGATGATGAAATCGGGCTCCCCAAATTCGGCGAGCTGCTCCTCCGTGGGTCGAATGAGCATGTTATTCTGCGGAAGGCCGTTTCAATGACGAGATCATCAAAGCGGACACAGTGACGTACCATGAAGAGGGCGTGGTAGGCTCGTGCGCAGATGACCCGGACCTTAATGCGATATTTAGGGTCCCACTGTGTTGGTTTTGGGTGAGCGACGGAGGATACAGAGAGGAAAAGAGAGACGCACGCCCGCGTAGCCATCGAAAACGTAGACATTGTCGCGGGTATTGAGGTAGTCGATGGCGCGCTCGCGGTTGATCTCGAAAGTGTGCTCGTCCATCTTAATGTTGACGGAGCCCCACCAGATGTCGTCCTTGCTGGTCTCCTCAAAGACGATGCGCTTGTCTTTGGGACTGCGACCGGTCTTTTTGCCGGAGAAGTTGATCAGGGCTCCAGAGGCCGAGATAATTGCGCCCTCGTTGCGGATCGCGTCCTCGTATAGGAGAGCGACGGGCGCATTGCGCTTGATCTGAATGCGGTCCATGTCGAACCCGGCCTGCGAGAAGTACTCGAGGTCGCGACCGATGACTGGGAGTGTTGAAAGACGGGCGAGAGGGGGAAACGGAACAAAAACATACGGGTTGAGTACGCCTCCGAGTCGTGTGCCTGTGCATAGTTCTTGTGGAGGATGTGGGGGGTAACGTAGGGCGTCTGGTGGGGCAGGACCATTGTGGGCGGGCGGCGGTAGTGGCGGTAGTGGAGAGGGAGGTGTGACCATAGACGACGGGGTTTTATGCGCGTCCACATTCCTTGGTCCGGTATTTCCGAACCGGAGTGTGATTTCTTCAGGAGCCGATTCCTTCCGACGCGGGACCCCGCGATGCAAGGAGTAAGTGTGCTATGATTCTAGCCAAACATACACATCCAACCCAGCCGCAAAGTGCGGGGTGGTCGACGACTGTCCAGCGACAGTGCAACGAGATGACCGTCGCAGACAAGGAACTGACCATGTGAGCCACCTTGATCTCCTCTCTCAGGCTCAGCTCAATTATCCCACTATAGCCCCTCCCTCCGTCCCCTCCGTGCAGCGGACATCCCTGCCGTCGCTGCCCTCCACGTATGCCCGCCGTCCTTCCACTGCCTCGACCCTTATTCCGCCCAGAAGCAGCTGTTGACGGCCGAATACCAGCATTCTTTCTATCTGCACCTGCTACTGCAGTCGGATCGCATTTGTCTGGTGGCTGAGGAGGGTTCGGAGCTGGTCGCGTTTGTTTCTGCGCGGCGAACAGAGCGAGGGATCCATCTCTTAACCCTGGGTGTCTGTGAGGATTTCCGACGGCTGCGTCTCGGCACGCATCTTGTTCGGGCTGCGGTTGGTGCTCTAGCCACAGGGTGCGTTGTTTGGGTGTGTGCGGAGGCCGAGACTGCGGCGCGGCCCTTCTATAAACAGCTCGGGATGGACGGAGTCGCGGGGTCTCCGCGAGTAGCTGGCCTCTTTCAAGTTGGTTGATGCCGTTTCACGTGATTATGCCTGTATCGTCCCCCTCCCATCCTCCCTTCTACGCTTGCTACCTCTTGAAGTCAATCCAATCTCCTTCATCCACCGCGTCAGCCTTGCTCCTTTGCCTCCAACAACCCAGCTAAGAGCCCGCAGCACCTACATCGGTAGCACTCCCAATCCACCCAGACGCATTCGGTGCGTGGTTCTCTTTGTCCGATCCGCGTTCTGGACGCGTCGATTAGCCAACACAACGGAGAATTGACACAGGGTCGGTGTTCCGCCCATTTTGACGCGTATTTCACGTCCGTTCAGGCGCGTATAAGACCAGAAACAAAAGACCATGGGTCATGCAGATGATTGTTCATGGTTTCCCTTCGAAGCTGGTGAGTCACTTCCTCCCTTCCGGCCTCTCTAAAGGAGCAGACTGCTCTGCAATTCGAATGGGCCTGGCAACATGTCCATCGGACGCGCCATTTGCGCGACGAGAGTGGCAAAGCCCTCCTATCTCGCGCAACTGGTCTCAACAACAACATTCGGTTCGTCCGCTGTACTCCTCCGTCGTGTGCCGTGGTTTTATCTGCTCGTAGTGCCGTTCGCCTGATGATTGGCACACACCCTTATAAGACTTGGCCGTTGCACATCAAGTTGTTCACCGAGCAAGCGGTCAAAGGGTGGAACACGGCTCAGAAAACGACGCCGCCGCTGCCACCTGGCTTCACATCTACGATCGAACTCGAAGGAGTGGATGGGCGCTCAGGCATTGCAGGGACAGGACGCAAGGTACCAATTTGCGTCGATGACGGTGAGTCCATCGTACACGACGTTGCGTAGCTCAAGCATTCAAGCAGCAACATTCACATCCGCTCATTTGTCAAAGAACACCGCGCTTCTCGCATCAGGCGCGCTTATCCGCTGTGCGGTATGCAGAGAGGAAATTCCGACTTACGCCTCGGTAAATCTTTCCCGACGAGGTCCGAATGCGCTCACAAAAACAGGATTCTCTCACTACGGCACTCTGTCCTGCTTTAGGATGCTCTGCGGTTTCGCACTTAACGTGCCTCTCGCAACAATTCCTCCGCGCCGCACCGAGCTCGTCCCACATTATTCCGCGGGGAGGAAACTGTCACGAATGCGGGACGTACGTCCTCTGGGGAGACATCATACGGGGCTCCGTCCGCCGCGCAGGCATCCCACAAGAACCCGAACTGGACGACGACGTGCTCTTCCAACCCGACTCCGACGCAGACGCTGATCTCGTGCCGGCCCCGGCCAAGACCCACAAACCGACACATAAACGGCCGGCAGACGCCGGAGACGCGTCGTCCGAAGGAGAAGAATTCGATTTCGCCGTGGTAGCCGAGGCCAGCGGCTCCGACAAACCACGGCAACGCGGTCGTCCACGCAAAGCTGCTTCGTCTCCGCCACCAAAGAAGCCACCAAAGAAGGACACGGCGCGTAAACGCTCTTTGAATGCGTCGTCTGAGGGAGAGGAGTTCGATTTCGCAGCGGTGGACGCGG
Organism: Mycena chlorophos; assembly: GCA_014461115.1. Classification (NCBI taxonomy): domain Eukaryota; kingdom Fungi; phylum Basidiomycota; class Agaricomycetes; order Agaricales; family Mycenaceae; genus Mycena; species Mycena chlorophos. Next base: position 845,561 of record JACAZE010000015.1, read on the forward strand.
CCAGCGGCTCGGATGAACCACAGAAACGTCGTCGTCCACGCAAGGCAACCGCGGTTCCACCAATGAAGACGGCCGCATCGGCCACCAAGAAACGAGGACGCCCTCCTTTGACATCGAAGAAGGCGGAATCATCCGGAGAGTCTTTCGATCTGGACAATGTGAGCGGATCGAGCGAAGAGAAATCGCCACGAAAGCGCGTCGGACGACCGCGTAAACAGAGAGTGGAAGCATCGCCGCTGTTGGAGATGGACACTAGCGACCTCTTCGAGTCGGATAGCGAACCCCTGGCAGGGAGAATGAAGGCATTATCTGTCGAGGTCGATGCTAGTGTAGTGGTTGTATCGGATTGAATGGCATGTACGAGCACTGCCTGCACTTCATCACTGCCAGAAGCATCACTGCCCACAACAACGCTGCGGAGGCGGCACGTTCAGCCCACACACCTTTTGCTCTGAACCTCCATGAGCCTTGACAACAACCTCTTCACACTTTTGGTTACTCCTTCATCCCAGAATCCGCTCATCGTCGACCTCAATGACCCTTCTGGCACCCCTCATTACCGCAAGCAGCGCGTCCCGGGGCCGGTATACAAGATGGAGCTCTACGATCCCCTCTCGGAGGCGCTCCTCATCGTGCGCGGCATTCTCCTGCCTCCAAAAACGCGTCGTTAACCTGGCAACTAGACCGTGAACGCGCCGTCTGCAACGAGCAAGGTCAAGGTGCTCGAGCTGTCCAATCCCTCAGCTACCGTCGAGCTGAAGAAAGTGGGAACCATATCTTTCAAATGGGCGTTTGTCTGGGAAACGCATGAGCTCGAATGGCGTCGAGAAGAGTGCTACTTGCTTCGCAAACCCGACCCGCCTGTGCTCGTTGCGGTCACGAAGGAACCTCCGGGCCGGCTCCGCAGCACAAGCGTGCAGATTCTCGACTATAACCTCCAGCGTTTCGACATTCATGATCGCAAGGTTCGAAATACTGGAACCAAGCTAGACTGTCGGGGAATGACTGAACGAACAGGGATTAGAGCTCGTCATCTTGGCCGCGCTGTTATCGTTTCACGATTTCAACGACGTCTATCATTCTCCGCAGGGCTCCTCGACCTCAACTCCACGACAGCTCTCGTCTTCTGAGCCACCACCGACCTCCCCGGTATCTTCGCCAGCCCCGCAGCTTCCGCCTAAGCCACAGAGGAGCGGCATAGACAGGATCGCGGAGCTTCAGGCGATGCGCGGGCAATTTAATGAGGTTACCGTCGAGGATGAGGGTAGTGTGGAAGATTACGGCGCGTATTGCTCGAAACTATTCGAGGTTCTTTCACGTCTTTCGTCCCTCGCGTTGGTTTCTAAAATCTCGATAGGATGATGCGATGCTTTTCATCACCATCCTGTCCGACTCGTCCGAACATGTGCCCAAAGTAGGCGGAATAGTATTTTCGCTACACTCAGAATTGACACTGGCACTCAGGTGCTTCAGGTGGTCGAAGAGGCGAAGCGCATACGACATAAAGCTGGGATCGAGCAAGAGCTGCACCAATATGTGCTCTACGACACACAACCGCGGAAGGGCCCGCGGAGAATAAACCTTGATGACACGTCGAACGACAAGTATCGTCCACCCGACAACCTTACGGTGCATCTTAGCAAGATCCCCATGCCGGAACTGCAGCCCAAGGCCAAAGGGACGCCAGAACCCAGACCGCCAGAGTCGGAGGCGAAGCCGAGTAGAAAGGAACAGAAAGAGAGTAAGAAGGAGCAGAAGAAACGTGAAGAGGCAAAGCGCAAAGAGGACAAGAAAGGTGGATGACGTGATACTTGGGTTTTCACAACTCACCGTACACCCGCAGTAAACAACAACAGCCATCCGCCTACTATAAACAAGAATACGCGACCAGCTCACACTCCTTCACCGTCACAACTTAATAACCCAGGCATATATGCCGCACCACCAGCATACCTCAAGCCACCGGGGCCTCCGCCAGCCTTCCCAGGCAGAGCCCAGTCTTCAGAGGAAGCGCGCTCAAATCGCATCTCTGGTATCTTCACGGACATGTTCCGACCACGCTCGACTTCATAGCAAACGGACAGCAGTTTTTGTAGCAATACACACATGTAACTATCTAAAAATACAATAAAGTAGCAAACCTTCAACTGGACGCCTTCATCGCGTCCGCAATGTCAGAGTAAATCGCGCGGCCTAATGTCCGTACCAAATCCGTGGGGCAGATCACGCCTGCGCTCAGAGGCACGATCTTGTCTGCTAGGATCGGGCCCTCCAACTTTTTGACCGCGGCAAGAACAATTTCTTCTAATCGCGGGATTGCACGAAGACAGAACGCCGATACGGCGTCGTCGGGCTGCGCAGGACCATACAGCGAGTGAGAGCCATCCAGGATGGCGACACGATGGTCAGTCATCAGTCGGAAATCCAGCGCGTGTCGCGCATCGCCAAATAACAGACGATACCAGCCTGCACTCTTTGCGAAGGTGTCGACGGCGCCTTGGCTTTGGCGTTGAATTTCCTCGAGCTCAATCGCGACCGGCAAGGTTTCTCGCAAGCACGTGATCAGTCGATACAGTGACGGTGCGAGAGTGCCCTGGCCGGCGCGGAGAATGGTGCAGAGGAACGGCTCCGCGGCGTCGTGGGGATTCGGAGAGTCCACGTTGGGCTCGCATCGGGAGAAACGCAGGTCGAATTTGCCACCGGTCGACACTTGATCGTCTTCACAAGAGATGGAGACGATGTAGTCCTGCCGAAACTTGGTGAGAATGCTAAGCGGAACGTGGGATTTGGTGCACATACCGAGGCGTACGCGAATGAGACTGTTTGCAGGTCGAAAGACAGCAGACGAATATCGGGGAACGTGTTCTCTTTAGCCATTTGAGCGACTAAAAGTGGGTTAGTGAAGCCGCACGCTATGGGATAGAAACTTACCCTCTCTGGCAATAACCACCATCTTGGACACTCGAGCCCACTCTTCGAGAAACTCGGGGACACAGGATTCGACGTCCTCAGAAACAAACGACACCACAGCGGCCGTAGCATCGTAGATGATTCGCTTCGAGAATCGGATAACCGAACCCGCGGACGCGTTCTTGCCCATTGGTTGCTGAACGTACTTCAGCTTCACGCACGTGATGACCTGTACACGAGAGATGAGTGGTTGCTGAGGCTACCAAGCAGAGGAACCGACCTGCGCGTTTCGAGTGTTGGACCACCAGTTCAACGCGATAACACGGATATTTGGCATCGCAGCCTCGGCAGCAGGAGCACCGGACAGAATTTCATCTGCCTTAACGAGAAGACCGGGAACGGAACGGGCAAGCGACGACTGAACGTTCGTCAAGTCGGGCAAAGTAGGATCGTCGGAGCTGAGGTCCACGTAGTCGGCCTTGATCCCCAAGCCTTTGAACTGCGATTCGACCTTCATGTATGCCACACGCGCACTGAGATAATGATTTAGCTTGAGCTAGACCAAATGAGTGATCACGCACCAGCAGTAATCGTATAATTCACGCAGAACTTGAGCGTCCAAGTGAAATCCGGCGCCGGGATCCAGTGACCGATTTGCGCGGAAGGAGACGCCGTGTATGCGTTCGACATCAAGCCATGCGACATCCTTGATTTGAAGGTTCGAAAACGGTGAACTAGTGTCCACCTCGGTGGAGATGAGAGCGTATCGGAAGTCGATTTCTTCGATGACGAGGACAAGATAGTTCATGGGGAAGTTGCTGAGCTTGATGAACACGGCACCTCGCACCGAGGGACCCAGTTTCCCAATTTCTTCAGGCAGTCAGTTTAGATAATCATATGTCACGTGTTTCGTCTTACCATGGGCGATGAAGTTGCGTCGTCTGAAACAACGGAGACCAAGATAAACGGCCTTCTGCATGGCCAATTCCGTGATTGTCTACAGCAGGGTCAGAAAGAGGTGATGGGGGAGAGACGGCGGGTCTCGACCTGATAGCGCAGCTTGAACAAGGCCGGGAACAGCAATGTCGGTTCATCGTTCACGGAGTTGGAAATGAACTTGAATTGGGGTTCCCTCTCCGGTGCCGCAAGGTCGCTCGTATCCCGCATGCCCAAGCGTCCACTGCGTGAATCCAGAGAGATCAAGACAACCGCGTCAGCGCAGAGGGTGACGCGGAGGACCTCGGTTTGCTCTATGCCAGGAATGAGGAAGAGTCTACCCACAAAGACGAGAGTCCCACCGTCCATGACGATCGTCACAATGCCAGGGGGCGAAAATACGCTGTTTCGAGCCCCAGTTTGGAGCATAAACTGAAAGTGGGAAAGGATCTCGTGCGTGTGTTTTCGAAGGACTCGGTTCAACAGCGCTTCGAAGTCAAGATTGGAAGCATCCTGAAGTCCAATGTTCAAACTTGTCGGTTGCAGCTTCCGAAGAAAAAGACCACTTACAATTAGAAGACCATCTGGAATGGTCGGAAACACATTGGCGCCGAGCGCTCCAGGAGCCGGTTCCCAGTGGACTTCAAATTTGAGATTCTCCACCTCGTCCGATTGCCGCGAGTTTCCGATTTTTGCGCGTTGCTGGAGTTCAGAAAGGACCTGTGCAGTCGGTGTTCGGACTGGACCATGCGATTTGGACCGCGAGTGCTTGTTTTCGACAATGGAGACGGTCAGAGTCCCGCCGAATAGAGGCACATTAGCTCGCGGACGACCTTGTGGGTTGGCTGGTGGCGCTTGACGGCTGACCTCGTCGATTAGCCGGGGCGGTATGGACAAAAGAGCGGCTTACATCCAGTAGGAAACGGTGAACGACTTCCGGTTGTCACTCATGGAAACTCTGAGGTAGTCCGCCCATCCCAGACTTCGCATGCGCTCCGCCTTCAAACACGTGAGTACATATGGGAAAGTAGACAAAGGCGTACCTGATACCAAAGAATTTCCAGCTGATACGAAAGCGACATCATTTCTGCTGCCTTGAGACTCGCGAAAAAGAGTCACCAGGAAAACTCACGCAAAAAGTTGAACACCCGCACGAGAGGAGCGTCCACTACGCCCTCCGCAAGCTTTGGTCGCGGAGGAATGACGACGCCGGGTGGTGGAGGAGGGACATCTTCCGGCAGAGGAAGATAATACGCCAGCTGCGCGTCGGCCTCATCTGTGATATGCCGCTTCATGTGTCCAGTTGGAATACGCGGAAACTCTGTCATGAATGATAAGGCAAAGGCTTCACAAGTTTGAGGGAGACGCACCCTGGAGGCCGGTGAGGTCTCCGCCAACGGTAATGAGGAACTCGACGTGAACGAAGAACCACCCGTCGTCCTGCAACGCGCCGCGCAAGCACAACGAGGTCTCGAAGAGGTCGGGTACCGTGAAATAAACACGTCCTCCAGCTGAAGGATCATCAGACTGAGACAGATTCGACGAAGGACGCGCCGTTACCTATCCGGTATTGAGACAATTCCACGGGGATCAACTCATGCAACCTCAAGCGAAAGCGCAAGACGTCCTCCATGTGCGCGAGGGTGCTAATGACTTCCTCGTCGGTCAAGGGTGTCGGCGGGATGATCATCTTCTGGTCGAGGTGAGTAAATGCTGAGCGTTTCGGAGCCATTGAGAACCTTGATAATACTGGGTAGACCATGGTAAGAGCCAGTGGTCAAGACGTCTAGCGAAGTGAGTAGATCGTGGTTTCGGAGTCTGAGCAGCACATAAGCGGGTCAAAGAGAACAATGGATTGGCCACGCACCGTGAAGGGTCCAAACTCTCTTTCGCATAGTTCAGACGACCAATGGCCGCTTCAAATTGTTGATTTTGGTTCAGGAGAAACGCGGTAATGTTCTTGCAGACATTAGAGACAAGCGAGAAATGACCAGCATCGCATACCATGCATTTCTGGACCGTGTCCGCGTCGCGGGACCACTTCACGACCGCGTAAAGCTTGACGACCTGTTTCTTCGTCTTTACCACCCAGTCTGCGAGTGTGCGTTTGCGTGCGGGATCCGACATGTTGGGCATGCTGGACGAGCATGAGCAGGGTCCAAACATGGCCTAGAGCGACGCACGTCTCTGCCAGCTCCGAGAGTTCAGCATAGATTGACTGGACGACGCGCGTCAAGAGCTCTCCGAGGGGCACCTGGCCATCGTAGACGAATGGCAGGTCCTGCTCGAGGATTTCAAGGTCGAGGGATGCCGGGTCGAGTCCATTCGTGTGGGCCATTCATGGACGTCGCGAATCAAGCCCGTTGTGTGTGACCCTTCTGCTTCTGGCGATGGATTATCTGCGGACGTTGGGGAGCGCTGCTGGTACGCTGGGAAGCGCTGCAGTTTCCACACTCGTGGCCAGGAGCGGTCTCAACCTCCCCTTCACGCTCGGCCAGAAGGTGTCGGCATTCGATGGCGTCTGGGTCTTGTACGATGCTACGAAACGGGTCCGTCATTTGCGCCCCAAAATATCCCAACAGTTAATCTGCTTGTTTAGGACGATGGCAGCCCCGTTTCGGTATTCGAGTACGACTGCACGGCACGGAGAGCAATGTTGCCAATCGCGAAGAATGCGCTCCGCAAGCTGCGCACGACACGACATCCTGATGTCCTCAAGTTTTTCGACGCAGTCGAAACAGAGACCACAATCCACATTATGACCGAACGCGTTCGACCCCTACATGAAGCTCTTGCGGCGCGCGCTAGCTATGGAGCCCAGGAACGTGAAGACTGGTTGCTGTGGGGTCTTCATCGCGTCTCCGTTTGTGTTGTGTGTCTCCGTCTTTGCTCCTCTCATGCCAATCAGGTAGCCCTGGCGTTTCTGAACGACTCCGTTGGGTCTACACACGGCAATATACGCGTCAACTCGATCTTCATATCGCCGTCGGGAGAATGGAAGCTAGGAGGATTCGAGTTGTTGAGTAGTCCCAAGGACGAAGCTGCGGTGCTCTACGTGCGTGCTCTTCGAATGTGCGATCTTCTTCTAAGCTTTATCCGCAGACCTTAGGCGGCCAGTTACCAGATGCGTCCTTGTGGGCTTCTCCGGAAGTCAGGAAAGGCGGATGGTCGGTTCTGAAGGAGTTTGTTTTTTGATTGCCCTATCGACGCGTTTATTCATAGGCTGGCAGGAACGAGCCGCCAGCCGCAGACGCGTATGCTCTAGGTCTGCTCCTGCATGCGGTGTTCAACCCGACACAACCACCTCCCGCCACAGCATCACCCCCGCATCCGCCGCCTCAACCATCCTCCCGCGGCGCTATACCAACATCCATATTCCCGTGCTTCAAGAAGCTGCTGAACCCAAACCCCAAAGGCCGTTTGACGCCGAATGGTTTCTTGGCCATTGGCATGGCGGAAACGGGATTCTTCTCCAACAACCGACTGGTGAAGGTGTGCTTGGGTCTGGATAACTTTGCGTTAAGCAGTGAGTCTGAAAAAAACGTACTGCTGCGGTATGTCGGCCTGTTGAGCCTCTCGAAATCGCAATAATCGCATTTTAGCACCCTGAGCGAGACGGCCAACTCGTTCCCGCCCGAGTTTGCATCTTTCCGTGTCCTACCATCCCTTGTATCGGCTCTAGAGTTCGGTGGTGCATCCGCCGCGACGATAGTGCCTCTCGTCGTCCAATTCGGCAAGAACGTGTCTGCAGACGACTATCCCAAGGTCATACTCGCGCCTCTGGTCAAATTATTCGCTGCCCCGGATCGCGGGACACGGATGGCGCTTTTAGACCATCTCTCGGAATTCGCAGACAAATTGGACAAGAAAACCGTCGAGAAAATCTTCCCACATCTGGTATGCGACTTTTGTGTCCCTATCTTCAGGTGTCATGTTGATGGTTTTGTTAGCAAACTGGATTCACCGACACTGTCGCAGTCATCCGCGAAGCCACGATTAGATCCATGAGCATCATTGCACCTTTGGTACGTCCACGAACCTCCGAACTTTCTCTGGAGACCAATTGGCAACAGCTCTCTGACCGCATCCTGAACAACGACCTTTTGCGGCATTTAGCGAAACTGCAGTCCGACCCTGAAGCGTCGATACGAACCAACACTTGCATTCTCATCGGCCGGTTAGGACCCACTCTCGGATACAATACGAAACGCAAGGTCCTAGTGCCGGCGTTTTCGCGCGCGCTCAAGGATACCTTTGTCCATGCACGTGTGGCTGGGCTCATGGCGTTCATGGCAACTATTGATTGCTTCGACATCGAGGACCTTGCGAGCAAAGTTATTCCCAACATGGCGTTCTCGCTTACCGACAAAGAGAAGTAGGGGGATGGACGGAGCGCTTAGGTGTACACTGAACATCTTCATTAGGCTCGTTCGTGATCAAGCCTTCAAGGCGATGGAGCTTTTTCTCAAGAAGCTTGAAAGCCATGCAGCTACGATGGTGTGTGTGCTCTTGAGATATTGAACCGTACTCATAATCTTCAAGCCCGAAACAGCCGCTCCCGAAGCAAGTGAAACTCTTGGAATCACCGCTCCCGCTCAGGCAACGTTGGTCAACTCGGCTGCCGGTGCAGCAGGGGCGCTTGCTGGTTGGGCCATCTCCTCGTTGGGCAAGAAGGTACGTCCACGGAGCATTCAGACGGAACGAAACGATGAACTGCTGCCAGCTCGCAACTTCCGACCTCCAAAGCAATATCGCCGCCGTTCCGCAGGTCGTTATTGAACGACCCACTTCGGCACCACAGGTTGGCACGGCTCCCGTGCCTTCATCTTCAGCCTTCAGTGCGCCGACGGGGATTCGGAGCAGCGTTACCTCCCCCACGCCGTCAAAGAGCAAGGGAATGCAACTGGGGGCACACAAGGTACCAGCAAGCGTGGCGAGTGCAGCCTTGGTCGAGCAACTTGCCGAGGAAGCAGCTGCTCAGAGCGAGGGTGATCCATGGGGAGAAGACGATGGCGACGGCAGTAATCCTTGGGGAAATGACGATCTCATGGACGTTAACGCTGACCAAGACGATTGGAGTGAGTGGGTCGGGGCTTGTCCTCAACAGCCAGCTGACCACGTGGCAGGCGCATTCGAAACCGGACAAACGCCTTTGGCCAACGGCTTCCAAGGTATTCAGCTTCTCATTCAGCTTCTCCATGCAAAACCGAATAATCCATTTGTTCCCAGCTGAGGATCCATGGGCCGATAGTCGAACCAACAGAACAACCAGCCCAACACCCTCCACCACGCCCTCCATCGTACAACGGACGGCCTCGCCTCCAAGTCGCGCCATATCGCCTCTAAACAACAGCACTACGGCATGGAGTTCCGTCGGCGATTGGGATGAGCCGGTGGCCAGCAAGCCCGCAGCAGTACGCCCATCTTCGCCGGCTGCGGTATTGACCAAGGAAGAGAAGGCGGCGGAGATGGCAAGGCGGAAGGAGGAACGGAAACAGGTGACGCCACTCAACGCAAGCAAGCCTCGATCTGACAATGAGTATCAGCGTATTGCCCAAATGAAGGAGCAGAAACGGGCAAATGCATCATGATTTAGGGCGGCGTCGTATACGCACATTGCATAGTTTATTTTCGCGAGGTCTCTTCGACGTCGCCTTGTAAGGCGGCTAGCGGAATGCGAACGAGACGCTCGCCCAGTTCGGGGGCGGGAGATGGCTCTGCGTCGACGCCTAGTGCGGAGCTATCGCGAGATGCCACTGTGGAATATGAGAGAACTGTTTAGGACGCTTTCGACACTCACAGAAGAGGTTGAGGATTTGGAACATCCTTGGCCACTGCTCGAGGACCTCTCCGTGAACTAAAACGCGTCGTAAGCGTGATATTACCGTGGCACAGCCAGTACTACCCACTTTGACCAGCATCGGCCATAGTTTCAACGTCGGCGGCAAGTCCTTCGATGCGTTGCAGATAGAGGGCGGATGCTCGATGGAGAGCAGAAACCGCGTCGAATTCCTTCTTCTTCTCGAGAAACTTTGCATTAGCCGCAGCGGAATTAGCTGCGCTGGGGCCAGCTGCGTATGAAGCGCGATTTGCGGCCACTGATTGGCGCGACATGGGAGGCGAAGACAAGGTGAGTGCGGAACGTGACACGCTTGTCCTGGTCGCGGCTGGATGCGGGATCCCCAGCCGCTGCCGCTGTACCAGTCTCAACCGCCGGATTGGTTGCCCAAGGCCCATGCATCCGCCGACATTGGCTACCCCGGTTTCCATCCTCCGCGGCCGGGTCAAGACGAAGATGTCCTTACAGGCGAAAACATTCGCAACGGCTACACAATTCCGCAGTTCGTTCAGGTGCGTCCAGCCACCCCCACCATCCGTCGTATCCCGAGCTCGTCCAGGCGGAACGCTTCAGTGCGAAAGATGTGGTCTCCGAAACACTCCGCTCAGGCGATGCGTTGCTGAAGCTGCAGGCACTTGTGAGCGAGGTATTCGCCCGTCGAGCAGACGCGGTCCCGTCCATCCCGTACGCCGTTGCTGGTTGTTTATTCCATTCCTGAACGTGCTGCGCTAGACCTACAACGTTCCGCATGCCGACCCGAGTCACCCTCAACGACTCAAAGCGTCAGGCATGGTTCGCGGACTTGGCCAACCCAGACGTTCCCCTCGCGAAACTCGGCAAAAGTGTGCCGCACGGGTCCAAGGGGCACGACCTGCTCGACCTTCTGCATACCAACAAGGTCGCTATTCCCCGTGCGGTTTGGTTCGTGCGAGTGTTGGGTGCCAATGAGACGGTACGCACGCGTCTCTGCTCATGTGAGAGTTTCTAATCGGTCGTAGGCTGGGTTGCGCAACAAGCCCGCGTACAATCCGACGCAATACAGTGTCGACTGGGCAAATGTTATGACCAACTATCTCAAGAAGCAGCTGGCCGACATTGCACTTCCCAGTGCTCCTCGACTGGGACTCAATATCAAGCAGACGTTCAAAGGCGTTCTTGCAGACGCGGACACTCGCGAACGGTGGATCTCTCGGTTCACATACAGGTTCGTCTGCCATTTGGTCATGCAAGTCCCTCACTAAACAGTGCCTAGTCTGGAACTTCTGCGGCCATTCTATGCAGAGGGTTTGGTCGACAATCGTATCTTCCTCGTGTGGCTTGTGCAGCAAATGACCACCGCAAACCTGGCGCAAGTCGGGTTCTTGGTGCGCCTTGCTGAAGAATATCTCGACGGAATCATGAAGAACCGGCCATTAGCTCGTCCTTTCATCGACGCATGCCTAGGCAAACTGTCCGAGGTGCGAGATTCTCCCCCGCATTCACTCAATCATGTAACCGATCGTAGATTAGCTTGAGCCCTGCGCAAGAATTCCTGCTTAGCACGCAGACCTTCCTCAAGATTCTGCTCCAGGTACGGGATGAGTTCGTTCGAAAGTTATGGCTCAAAGTGCAAACAGAGAGTCTGTCTTTCATTGCCGGACGCGTTTGTGAGCCCGGGGATGTGGTCGGCGCATGCCGCGCTCGTCAGCGATGTCTTGACGGACAATCTCATGGACCAGTCACCCGATGCCCACGTCGAGCAGAACTCTCGCGATATACACCAAATGCTGCTCGACGTCTTCGTCGATATCAAACGACGAAATGAGGCCATGCTCTTCTCCAACCTTCCCGCTCATGTTTCCGCCAAACTCCGAACTGTCGTGTCTGATGTCCAGGCAAGCTCATGTTAGTAACATCCAGAACTTGCCGCTCATGTTGCCATAGACGTTGAACTCCATCTCGAGCACCACTGACATGGCCTCGGTGTCGTTCTTCTCCACCGATCATTTCAACGATACCACCGTCTTCAAAGACAAACTGCAAATGCTCTTGACCTGGAGCGTGACACCACTTCAGTTCGGCGACCATCGCCCTTTCGCCGCCGTTACCCTCATCCAGAATTGGAGGTTTACGGTCGGGGAACGCGCGACGCGCCGCGACTTCTTAGGCCCCGACGAGTTCTTGCAAGAGCAACTTTTCGAATGGCTTGATGATTCTGAAATTGCAGGAGATATTCACAACTTGCGCGCTGTTGCGATTCTTTTCGGCAAGCTCGTGAAAGCCGAGCTTTTCTCGTATGCCGGTTATATCCAGCACCTCATCGCTCGTGGCGAAAGGGGATTGTCTACTGCAGAGGTCGGCCTCGCACGCTTTCATTCAACTGTGACTGACGCGCTGTAGGCTCCAGGATCGCGTCATCGCGAGTTTTTGCGATGCATCCCACTTTGGAATACGACGCCTTCCCTTGCAACCCAACGCAAGATGACCTTGCATGGCGTTCGTGCACGAGAAACACCAGAAGACCTGAACGAACGTGAAATTCGCAAGGAAATTCGCGCTCTGCTTCCTCCGTTATTCTCAATAAACGACATCCAATCAAGCTCCGACATTCCTGGGCCCGACTTGATCCAGAACTGCTCGACGTTGACCTCGGCCTCTCGGTTCGAGCAGGTCAGAACATTCCGCCACTGGCTGCTACCCCATCTTCAGAAGTGCATGTCAGAGTAGGTTCTATTATTCTTCCTCTATTTCGGCATTCTGAAACTGGCCAGGGCGACGCGCACTCAAACGGAGCCTTCGCCAGAAGTGATCACGTGCCTTGCCGCCTGTTTGGAGTTGATGGTCCACACTCAATGCTTCGACTCTGCGCTCGAGGTGAATAGTTTATTCTTAAGATATTATCTGTATCTCTTATCCTCAATAGCTCAGCCTGTGTGCTCTTCAGCATTCAAACGCCGTCGATCTGCTCACCGCTGTGGTGGACAATCTCTACCGTTTTGCACGCATTTGGAATTGCATGAACGTGACGGGAACGATCGTCAAGGCGCTATTTGCCACGCACAAACGATGGAAGAAGACGCGTGGACGCGAGTTTCGCGCGTTGTTGAATGCCCTGATGGACTTTGACGGTGGTCGGTTTCTGGATGATGCTTCACGTGACCAGGTCAATGCAGATATCGCCTCGTTTACTTTGGTAAGTGCTTGAGGACTATCTGCGTATTTTATTTATTTATTCATTTTTAGGCTCTGCAACCTCTTTCGGATCGTCCTGAACCCGTTCCCGATGTTCTGCCCGAAATCCTCTTGCTCGCCGATGATGCTCGCAGCGACGCTGCCTCGAACTTGGCCAGCGGACTCTGGATCCGCTATCGCACCTCCCCAGATTGGGCCACCAAAGTCTGGGATAACGTCGTGGCGAGCGTGCGCCAAATTCCATTCATGTCTACCGACGCCGCCCAACAACATGCCCGCGCGCATCGCTATGGCATTTTCCTATGGCATGTCAACGAGCATCTTCCGAGGGGCCTCGACGAACAAGTTCTGGCTTGGTTCCTTGGACACGGTCGGTCTGAGGTTGGGAATATGCACTCGGATGCCTGGGTCGTTTTCTCTGTCGTCCTCGTGCATCTCGTGGTGCATGGTGCGCTTCAGGCGACCACTGTCCTGCAGGGTCTCGTTTACCCTGCTTGGCAGCTCGGGGCCGCTATTTCGACTCCAGATGATGCCCAGTCACGTCAAGTGCTACTTCGGGCGGTCAACTTGCTCTTTGAGCAGCTCCTCCTCCGAACCGACAGCAGCAGCAACTCGATGACTCTGCTGGAATCCCAGCGCATGCAGGCCCGTCGACAAGCTGTGTACGAAGATCCCCACTTCCTGCTCCTCGTATCGAGCGTCCCACTCCTCGTATCTCTAGAAAGTAACGAACACATCTCGCATGACATCCGCGCGGCCTTCGCATCTCTGCGCCTTGCTCTTTCGTTTAACCCCGACTTCCGTCAGGGTGCGTTTGGCAACCTGGATGCCATTCGAGATACCTTCAATCAGTCACTTGCGGAGGAGGAAGTGAACGAAGGTCGAGCCAAGGCCATGGTCGGCGCGTTGCGCGTATTGCTCTCGGAGTCGCCTGAAGGTAAGCCTATCTTTTGAGGAATAGTTTCGGGGGTAAAACTTGTTGCAGATGCCGCAATTGAGCTCTCGACCTGGCCAGATGTCACGTCGCTTCTGAGTCCTTGGAAGCTGACCGCGACTGCCATTGAACTTCAATTCCTCCTGCGGCACATGGGTCGCGCTCTATCGTCGGAGGGAGCCCATGCCGCCGCGGCTCATGCGAGCTTGGACAAGCTCATTCTCATGATCTTTCACCATTCGATGACGTCGGAAGAAGCCTATTTCGTTGCTCAAATGGCGCGAGGCACCGAAGGCGTCGTCGCAGCCAAGGTAAGGGCCCTCGAGTCGGCGAATGTGGGTCCTAACTTGCTTGTTTAGTTCATCAACAACGGGCTCAAGCGCGTTACCGAAATACTTCGCGACCTCGACATGGCGTCGCCTAAGAGTCTCGGCGATGGATTCGAGCGCACTGAAGAGCTTCTGCGAGTCATTGCATACGTCGCAGAGCCGCTGCGCATGTCTGGGTCCCAGCTACCATCACTTGACGCCAGCATCCAGGCAGATTTCTTCGGCGTGCTGAACGATAAGTTTGTGCAAGTTGAGCAAGCGCTTGCTGCGGACGTTGTCTATGATGAACTGCAGGACAAGCTGACCCATACGGCGATATCGCTAGCCCGGTTGCTGCAGTTCCATCTCGGTTTCCCTGTTTCTTGGACCGCCCGAATCAAAGAGCTCAGCTCGGATCTCTCGTCGACCATCGTTAAGCTTGTTATCGTGAGCTTTCCTGCTGCTCACTGGCTTCAGCTCGCTGACCTGAACCCAGATGCACGGCAGCGGCAACCGATTGGATCTCGGGGCATATTCCTTGCTTATCGACACGCTCTATTATTTGATCGATGGTCAGTGACTTCCTAAGTTGTCGACGGACTCTCATCTTTCTCCAGAGCTCACGCAGAATTCGAAAACTGCGACGTCGGATCCATTCGCGCATTCTCCTCACGTGCTTCCCACGGATATTCCCGCCGACTTTCCCCGCGAATTTCGAAACCAAGTCCAAGCGCTGCTCCGCCATCTGCCACCTCCCGCGATAGTCTCTCAGCTCTCCACAGCGCATCGCGATGTTAATGGCGTCCTTATCCCCGATGCGCCGGTCCAAAATCGACCCTGGGATTGGATCGAAAATTTGGGCGAACCGATCGTCAATGACGAGCAGAAGCCACTTGCGCTGAAAAACTCAGGCTCGGTGTCGTTGGAATACTTTTCTGCGCGGATGACGGGCGACTCCATCTTAGAACCCGCCGAAGGTGATCAAAGGACACAAGCAAATATACGGAGCTTCCAGGACGGATTGTCGACAGAGTCGGTGCTGAAGCGCGATTGGCGGGAGACCCGGATGGAGGCGGAGCCTGCGAGTCTCATTGACGGCAATGTTGGTGCACGGTTGAAGAGCGAGCCACGATCGGTCAAGCGGACTGCGTCCCCAGCGTCTTCTGTGCTCTCTCGGTCGTCAGCCAGCGCTCATGGCTCGGCGGGCTCGCGTCGCGCCAGTCCGGGACCCAGCCGGTTGTCTACCGATAGAGAAGTTTCTCTGGACAGTTCGTCACGGACGGGAGGAAAGCGCAAGGCGTCCAACAGTGAGGAGGATGACGGCGGACGCGCCAAGAAGACGAAGATCGCTCCAAAGTCGCGGTTAAAGAAGAGGCAGTAGACTTGGAGTTGACTTCGTATTTAGACTTTGTACTTATAGTCAGTGCATGTATCGATAGCGTAGACATTCCTTGTAATCACAGCAGTACAGAGAGAGCGAAATGGCAGAAGATGAGAAATCTAGATGGAGTCGCCGAGCTCAGCTATTACATCTCGGATTGCCTTCCGGGTGGGTTCCTGCCAAGAAAACAGTTAGTTTATCGATGAAAATCGGCGGAATGGGCTTGACCTCGTCGTATAAAGCTCGACCGCAGTTGCGATTGGGACACCTGACCGTCTTCAGTAACTAAGAGTGGTAGTACGGAGGTCATACCTCGCGATCCAGCATGCTTTTGCTTCTGGCCATTCGGTCAGGCCGATGTCGATGGAATCACCGGAGGGCCGCGTTTCCATCTCTTGCACGATGCGGAACTTTAATTCACCTAGTAGACAGGTTCGTCGCTTTGAACTCCAAGACGCGGTGGGACTTACGCCAAGTGTGGTAATCAATGGTGAAATGGCACGTATTGCAAGTAGATTGGGCCGCGTTGTCCGAAGCCACGAAAGGTGGTTTGTTGAGACGCTCGCGTAGACTGTCCACATTAGTATGAGAAGGAAGGACCAAGTCAAAGACACGTACGCTATCTTTCGATTGTGATGCAGGTCAGAGAGCTCTAAAAGGGCGTCCGTCGATAATCGGCGGAGCAGCGGCCGGATTTCGGCGTCGTGCAGACTGTGTGTTAATGTCTGAGTAGACGCAAAGCGGGCCTCTTCTTTCCAGCCATAACGAGATGCGATTGCATAGAGGCGGAATGGTTGGCCGAGGAGGGGCCCTGGGGTCATAACGAGCAGGCGGAGGATGGAGATTGGTCCCAGCCTGCGGAGCGTCGGCATCCTTGCGAAATGAAAGGGAAAGACCAACATTTCGTATTTTTCCGCAGAGAAAATGAGCTTGTCGAACGTGTCGTAGTCCTCGATCACTGGCAATGGAAGCCCGCAAATCATTATTAAGAGCATCTCCAGCGTGGCTAGAACTTTGAGGTCACGGCAACGAGATCCCTTGGAGTGGTGTTTACCTTCGTCCTCATCCATGTATATGATATCCAGAGGTTTTTTCTGATCTTGTGGTAGAGAAAGGCATGCCTAGACGGTGAGAAAAGACGCTTGCAGGCGTGGATGACGCATACTCTGAACCAGGCACTAGTTGTCTTCAAAACAAACGAATGCACGCGAAAGAAGCATGTGCTGTCTCTGGCTGCGAGGATGATGTCGCCGTCTTGGGAGGCAAAGTCCTTGTGGAATCTGAAGCCAGAAGAGTCGTTCTCGGACTCTGAGTCTGCGGGCGACGCAGGTCGGTGGTCCATCGCGATCGACGTTGGGATTAAAGCGTTACACACGTGACCGGCTATTTAATGGTGCTCCTCCTCCGTCCAACAACAACTTACTTCCGTGCTGCCTCTCGGGGCCTCCGCCTGATGTCTTCCCAATACACCAACATCATTGTCGCAAAGCCGGAGCCATCTGTGTCTCTTATTACCCTCAACCGCCCAAAGGCCTTGAACGCGCTCTCTTCGCCGTTATTCGAGGAATTGAACAAGGCCCTGAAGGACGCGGACACAGACGATTCGATTGGCGCTATTGTTCTTACTGGATCAGAGAAAGCCTTTGCCGCTGGCGCAGATATCAAGGAAATGCAGGACAAGACATGTTAGCGCGTTCACAGACTGCCGAGGCTACAGGTTCACATCGCTGCAGACGCGGAAGTGTTCAAGAACCGCTTCCTCGAGGATTGGGGGCAACTGGCCAAGATCCGCAAGCCTATAATCGCGGCCGTTAGCGGTTACGCGGTGCGCTTGAATCCCTCCCAGTATTATTGGCTGATCTCTTCAGCTCGGAGGCGGGTGTGAACTTGCGCTCATGTGCGACATTATTCTCGCGTCGCCCACCGCCAAGTTCGGTCAACCAGAGATTAACCTGGGTGTTATTCCTGGCGGAGGAGGGTCCCAACGCCTCGCGTCGCTCATCGGCAAGTCGCGCACAATGGAACTAGTTTTGACCGGACGCAACATCTCGGCGCAGGAAGCGGCGGACTGGGGCATGATTAGCAGAGTGGTCGGTGAGGGCGAGGGTCAGGTCATTAAAGAGGCAATCGAGATGGCCAAGACCATCGCAAGCAAGAGCCAAATCGCGGTCCAAGCCGGCAAGGAGGTTGTGAATGCTGGTTCGTCCTCTTCCTTCTTCACGTTTCATTGTACCGACCACAACATAGCGTACGAGTTGACCCTGGCTGAGGGTCTTCGCTTCGAGCGACGCATATTCCACGGCTGCTTTGCAACAAACGACCAGAAAGAGGGTGCGTACTTATCCGAGCCAGTTCTGACCATTGAACCAACGCTTCGCTCAGGAATGGCTGCGTTTTCTGAGAAACGCAAAGCCGAGTTCACCAACTCGTGAATGACGACGGTGTACATAAATTGTATTGCACGAATTGATTGCTCTGCCTGTCTTCTGCCTCCATGTTTTCAGCGGCTCTTCGTCGAGTACAGTGCCGTCCACAAGCCTGCGTATGCAACCTGTTGGCGTCGCGGAGGATTGCGTGCCGCCAGATGTCGGGTGGTCCCGCTTTGAAGTCGTCGTATGTCGAACGCGTCCCAAATTTTCCAGCCTAACGGAGCGCTGCAGGTCCGATCCGTGGGACCACGTCTTTTCCGACCTTACAGTCGCACCACCAGCCATTCCAGCGCACGGCGGTGTGGGTCCACATCGACCGCGTCGACAAACCATGACCGCACAAGAAATGACCGCCTTCAATGAGATATTCAACCTCATCTTCGACTCGATGGGAGACAACACGACGCCAGCAGCACCTCCAGTGGATTTAGCGGGGAATGGGATGCGGGAGCTTTTTGGCACGCTGCGCAAGCACTCGAAGCGGATGAAGTGGAAAGCGGTTTCCGAAGAAGCGCTTGACGCGAAGAGGGACGCGATGGACGAGTGTCGGACAGACCAAGAACTGCTCGACTGGGCACTACGCGAAGTCTTTGGCGAATCGCAGCAGTACGAGCAGGCGTTCATGCAGGCCAAGGCCGCGCTAGACGCAAACCCCACTGACTTCGGCGCGGAGACGGAGCTACCTATGCTGCAGCCGCCAACCTATGCGCATTTCGTCGCATTGCTCATCAAGACTTTCCGCGACAAGTACCGCGACCCGCACCTTGCCCTCTCCATCTTCGACTACGCCCGCCATCTGTCCATCCCGTCCTATGTTTTCGGGTGCTCGACTGCGGCGTACAACGAGCTCATTGCGACGCGCTGGGACTGTTTCCGCGATCTCAAGGGCGTCCATGCCGCGCTCGAGGAGATGCAGGTCAACAGTGTCGACATGGACAGCAGGACGCGTCAACTCGCGGAGCGCGTAAGGCGCGAGGTCGGCGAACGTCGTCCATGGGTCGAGGAGAACGAAGTTGGGATGAAGGGTGTTTGGGATATGTTATACAATATCGAGCAGCTCGCGCACCGCGACCCCAACCCGCGTTCCAAACAAAGACCCAAGGTCGCGCCGTGGAATCAGTGGAAGACGCCAGACAGCGACACCAATCCAGACTGGGAGTTCGACAAGTGGTGAAATTTGCTCGTAAATATACAGTTGCAGAAACCTGGAAGGAAGAGGTATAACTAGTAAAACGTTGCTCTACGGTTGCGAGATCCTGAAAATGCTACATACAAAACTAAGCAGAAGGGTACTATGGTATGGTGCGCGTGTTAAAAAACGTTGAAAAAATGTCAGTATACAATGTGAGCCGTAGTCCGTGTTGTCAGTAACCCGAGCGCCTTGGCGTTGATTTCGCAGATGCGTTCGGTGTCGACACTGCTCCGCGTCCGTGAATGGGTTTGTAATGGTCATCCGTTGTGGCACAGTTGAGATGGAGGAGAAGATTATAAACGAACAGTTGCTCGAATCTACACGCAGGTCAGTGAAGTTCGATTATGCAGTCAAACTACGCACTGAGCATTAGTGAAAACAACCGCCATCGACTCCGAGTTGGAACGGAGCAGATTCGGTGCCATAACCAGCGCAAGGTTGGCCGGCGTCATTTTTGTCACCGCTTGGACCTTATCTTCGAGGAACAGCTGCAAGAAGCTGACCATGAACAGCACGACGCGGCGGTTGATGGTCGGCAGCCGCTCGACAATACCCAGGCATGCGGCAGGGTCTTTGGATGCCATGATGCACTCGTTATACAACTCGTCAGGAACGAGCGGATCGCAGAGTTCCCGCAACCATAGCTTCATTAAGGAAGCCAGCACATGTGGGTCGTCCACACCGTCTTTGACGAAATGATCAGCGGGATGATCCAACAGAGGGGAGAGTCAAGCGTACCCAGCGTGTAATAGCCCTTGTCGATGCGCAGCTTGAGCTCCGATACCGAGTCGCCGTCGCCAGGCACACGGAAGATGCCTTCGGACTTTGTGCCTCCCAACGCAAGAATCCCGTCTGCGAGGAATGGCAGGATGATGGGAACCTTTTGCGAAGGGTACGTCCGTTCCTGGAGTCGGAATATCGCGTCGAGCGACTCGCCAAAGGTCGAAGGATTGAATGCAGCATCCGACGCAGTCTCTATCTCAGAGGCCGTCGGCGGTTTCCCTCTTGGGCCCTTCTGCGAAATGTACGCCACGCGCTTGAGGCAGTATTTAGCCATGATGTCGACGCGGCCCTCGGATTTTGTGGTGTGCTGCTGAATGAAGGAGCAGAGATACGTCTCGAAGTTCTTGGATGGAGGGAATGTGATCAGCAGAACGCAGAGCAACTGCCAGCCTTTGAAGACACTCTCCCTGTAAATATCACGTGAGTGACGATAGGCAGAGCAAGATCTCAACTCACGCGCTGGGGTTGGAGCTCAACTGCTTCATGAGCTGGCAATAGATCTCGTCTCTGAGTTCACCATGCGCAAGCCCTTCGCCCAGAAGCCACCGCTCTTCTTCGAGAATCGCAGTGCCGTTGGCCGCCAGCGAAGTCGTTGACGCGTTCAAGGAGGTCACCGTCGAGACATGGTTTTCCTGGTTCAAACGTACGCCGACGGCTTTGTCGCGATCTCGGTCGCCCATGATGTGCTGGATGACCTTGAAGATCTTGACGGCATCCTTGTCCAGGGGTCGGCGGAGAGTGAGCAATGGCGAGTGTAATGGAGCCTGGAAGAAAGGACGAAGATTTAGATAACGTAGGATTCTCTGGGAAGTGTGTTTGGATTACCTTTTGCCACTTCATCATCTGCGCGACGGGAACGCGTCGCCGGAAGATAAAGCCAGTCCGGTGCGTCGAAAAGTACTGCTTCGCGAAATCTGACTCTGAGAATTGTTGGATGTCGGATACGAGATCTTGGGGGAGCACCGGCCGCGTCCTTGCGAGGAACATTGAGCAAAGGCTTGGGGCGTACAAATATCGACAGCACTTACCCGGTGGCAGCAGGGCCAAGTTGCGACCTCATCCGAGGCTCGACAGGAATGGGCTTGCCTGCGGCGCGATTCTTGACGGGACTCATCTCCAATGTTGCCGCTGCTCAAGTTTAGCGATGTCAATTACGCGAAACAATTACAACACACTGGGGTTCAGAATAGGCGCGCTGATGCCCTTTCGTGCAATGGACGGTGCAGACATAGTACGATTGCCGAATCCCGTCGGGGTTGCTGGGACGGGCCGCCGAGGAGAGGGCGGCACTTTGGATTTCGAGTCTCGTGGTGAGGGCAAAGGAGGGATAACCAATTGTGGTTTGATTGTGCCAGTCAGCTCCTTGGAGGACGTGTGGCCACTCTCAGACTGGGAGGTCGTGAGCATCTCGACCGCAGCATTCAAACTCTGCGGCTGTGGCGGACGGTACGGAGACGACTTTGATCGCGTGCGGGGACTAGCCTCCGCATCCGTACTCGGTCGCGCAGGCTTGCCGTTGGTAGTAGGTCGTGGACTGGCCGGTGTAGAAAGAGTGGATTTGCGTGAGGGAGAGGAAGGGACGTCTGTGTTGTCCCGAGAGCCCGGAATAGGCGGCAGATGAGAGGTTTGGAGGCGCATACTGGCGCGATTGGGCTCAGTAGACGACGAACGGCGGACTGGGCCTTGAGTAGCGTTGAGAGGACCGGTAAACGACCGAGATCTTCGATTGGATTGCCTGGTATCCTTCACCGACGGCCCAGGGCTGCTGCTTGTCGGAAACGAGGTTTGAGAAAGGCGACGACTAAGGGCAGTGTTCTGCACAACAAGTGAGCCGCCTATGCCAGGTAATTACCGCAGCGGCGCGCACCTGCAGAATTCCTAAAGGAATTACGAACGCGGCCTCTGGCCGCTCCCAAACTGTTTGCCCCGTCCGTGTCTGTTTCAACATTGAGAACATATTTGGGGCCAAACCGACGCTACGAATGTACCTGGTAATAGTATGGAATGCCACCTACAAATTCTCAGCGGACTGGACACAGTTGTAGGCAGAACTGACCTCTAGACTCGTCGCACAGCTCCCACCATTCGCCCTCTGCACTGTGAAAAAAGGCGTTAGCCGCGCAACAGCGCGTTGGGAGAGCCGACTCACCTCGGAGGAAGCACGAATTGATTCAGCGGCGCATCCCAAGAGACTTCCCCCGTCGCAGGACAAGCGTAGAAAATGGCTTGGTCGGAATTTCTGAGACTGACCCAGAAGTGACTGCCCCACTCATCATTCGACTGCGAGATGGAGCTGGTAAAAGACTTTGCTGCGTTTCGGCGGCTGTTCGGAGAGGGTGTTGTTGACGGTGTGGAGTGTGAGCTACGCGCCGGGGTCGGGTGGACGGTATGCGGGGGAGTAGGGGCGACTGCGGGAATCGCCTCTGTAGCAGACATAGAAAGAAGGGAATGAGGTCAAAGCATGAGGCTGAGGGCACACCGTGATGGCCGTGAGGAGAGGCGCATCTGATATATTAGTCATCTGATCACGGCCTTTCGTATTTTAAATTCCAACTACTCGTCCTTTGCCTTGGCCTTGCTCACGAACTGCGCCAGATTTTCGATATCTCTACCGTCGCCTTTCTCTGACCGCGCAATCCGCTCATAGAGCTTTGCTACCCCGTTGTAAGTCTGCCCTTCCTCACCAGACACGAACGATGCGATCTCTTGCATCTCAAAAACCCAACGCTGAGCTTTTGGAACCATCTATACGCGTGTCAGACGCGCGATAGTATCCCAACGACGCGTACTCACGGGTGGGATAACGTTCGTAATACGCTTCAGGAATGCTGGTTGCGAGGCGTGCAGTTCGTTCAACAGCGCTTCTGCGGTAGCCGGAGAAGACTTGCGTGTGGGTGTCAGAGAACAGGGAGAGGTCTGGGCGCTGGTGTCGTCACCTGGTACGCGGCTAGGAACTCTGAGTTGAGAGCACTTCGCATGGAATGAAATTGTTTACCGAGGATCATAGTCGTGAAAAGGGCGGTGGTACCTTGATAGGTTCACACCGGTCGGTTCAACATAACAAGGACCTCGTACCCTTGGTGATTCCCTATGAAACTATGAGTGTTACGGGATGGCAGCAGAACCATCCTTACAGCGTAGGACATCTTTAGCGCCGACGCTGAACCGATACCAGCGCCTTCGTCGCGCAGAGCCGAGATCTTCAGACCGACTTCGGATAACCCTTCGAAGCTCCGCAGCGCATCGTGGTCGTCGCCGGACGCATAGAACGTAGGGTTATATTCGCCCTTAGGTGGCCCGCCGATGATTCCTGCGTCTACGAACTTGATCGAAGTGCCTCTGAACAAGCCCCCAATCTTGAGTGCAGTTTCGGGGGACACAGCATTGCAGTCGACGTATATCGATGTAGCGCTGCCGCACTCCTTGATGTATTTCTCCGCGAGAGCAAATGCGTCGCTAGGAGGCAGAATCGACAGCATGAAATCGCAGGAACCGAGTTGATGGAATGGGATATCCTGCATGCCTGCATCTTGGGCACGTCGCCGAGAAGCGAAGCTTCTGCCGTCCAAGTTGGTTTTTACTGTGACGCCGAAGGCTGCCAGCCTTTTGGCGACGCCTGCCCCCATTGCGCCAGCTGCGATAACAGCGATGGTGGGAGCCATTGATCAAGAGTGGGGGCGAGCACGTGAATAGATAAGATCTACCTAGACAGATAAGATAAGTACACACATGGGTTACAAGTTCTTTAGTCCGCTGTCGGTGCACTGTCCTCAGTCTTGGGAGGAGCCAATCCCATCTTCTGCTTGACGTTATCGAACATCTTGATGAGACGACGACGAGCTCCTAGAGCCACAACACCCTTCGCCTCGAGCGTCGCCTCATCCAACTCCACCATTTCCTGCCAAGTCATACCCTCGAAGCAGGCCGTGTATTTATGCAAACACAAGCTGCGCAACCAGCTCGGCACATCCTTGAGCAGTTCCGGGTCCACCTTGTGAGCAGATGAAGCTCTTGAGAAAAGAGGCGCTCGACGCTAACAGACGACGCTATGAGATGTGTGTCAGCGCAAGAGGCTGTGGTGTGAGATGGTGACTAACCAGGGATGGAGAGATAGTCTATTGCCATGCGCACGAGCTTTGGCGAGTCCTTGCGCTCTCGAGCCAGTGGGTGAGCAGCGTGGCTCCGCTGATGGGCTTGCGTTCGATAGCCTGAGAGAGATACTCGTCGAGCTCATCATCATCCGGCTGTCAGGGGAACACCCCTTCCGCTGAATAAGCAAGGTCCAGTGGCCTTCGCTTACAAAGCTACAGACACCCTTTTGCTTAATAAGCAAGGTCCAGCGGCCTCTGCTTACAAAGCAAATACTGTGTGTGGTGGGCAACCATCAAGATGAGATCTGGCATGTGATCAAGCACGTGATTATTGTACCTGGCAATGCAGCGCTCTTAAGTAGTTTGCCACCTGTCAGGGGTCTCCAGAGTTTCTTCTCTTTGGATCTCCCCCTGCCAGGTGCACTTCCTTGTACTAGCTAGAGCGTCATTGAATCTGTGGATCCCCCCCTGCCAGTGTGTTGCTTGTGCCTAGCACTGCCTCCTGTCAGAGGTTGCCCTTACACCGGCGCGTCGGTGACCATAGAAATATCATGGAGCCAGTTCCCCGATAGCGTAAGGTCCATTTGGCTCAACGACGCGCTTATCTGCATTGATTTAGTTTAAATCGAGATTGGAAAAGCATGTACATACCACATCGCTAACCACATCCTCGACATTGAGTGTATCCAATGAGGGCGCATTGGCGTAGTAAGTGTTGTACTCCGTGCAAACAAGCTGTCGAGCAGTCTCAATCCAGAGAGGGTCCCAGTTACGCTGACGGAAGTATTCGAGCTTGAAGTTTGGATGAAGGACTGGAACAAGATTAACAGAGGAACTTTACGAGGAAGTGGAACACACTCATGGCAATACAATAAACTTTGGACTGGTCCATGAGTGCATAGTAGTGGTTGAGCGTTGCCTTGGCAAGCGGAAGGGCATTCCAGATTGAGGGATGTAGATTGCGTTTCGTGGGCTCCTCGTCGGTACTCGCGACAGAGGATTCCACAATTGAAGTCGTAATCATGTCGTCGAGTTTGTTGATGGTGGTTATGACACGTGTTATTGTCGACACCGTGTTCCTCGTGTCGTGGAAGAACTAAAGAATTTGTTATTAAAGCGAATTAAACTAGCGGAGAGCGTGCCTTCAAAATATGGAACCTGTCCTCTAGCAAAGCCCACTGCAGATTCGAGATAGTGTACTTCACATACTGAGGGTGTGGTCAGCGGTCAGTGCATTGATAACGTTCTGGTACTCAATCCCCATTTCAAGCATAATAGCCAGCAAATCCCAACGCGTCCGGACATCCCGAGGCGTCATCCGCACCGGGAAAGCCCAGCACGGCACAGTGCTTGTGCCAAGCTGGAAGACCAATGGTAGTGGAGTGAACTAGCGCAAATGCAAGAGCTCAAATTTGTAGTGTTATGAATTAGATGCAGAGCACAATCGAGATGGGAAAGGCACTTGACGCACCTGAGAGATGACCGTCTTAACTGCGTCCGTATCCGCGATCAAAGAGTTGCGCTCTGCCTCCGTCAAAGCATCCCAAGCCCACGTATCTTCCTCGTCGTCCTCATCAGACACTTGGTCTCGTCGAAATGCATCTGCCAAATCCGGCAGTTCCTCGTCCTCCAAGTCCGGCATGTTATCAAAATTGTCCGCATCTCTGCCCTTGCCCTCGTCTAGGTCTCCCTGCTTCTTCTTCGGGGTGAAGGCCGAAGGAAGGCTTTAACAGCGATATTGATTGTGTGCGCCAAGCAACGGACACGAGCCGTTCCGTCGAACGAGTTGTTGGGAGAGAGGTTGAGGAATTCATTCTGCTTATCGTTCGATGTTGCGTTATCGCCGGTCCATGCCAAAATCTGCCCACTGTGAGACGGAACTCGGAGAGCACCATGAAATAGCGCACCTTGTTGGATATACCAAAGTCCTGCAGCATCTTGTCGAATTCACGAGTGAGTGCTTGACCAGTATGAGACTGGAGAACAAGTGAGGCTTAGATAAACGATATATGGATTAATACGCACCTCGGGCACCTCTTTGATATCCAGCGGAAAGCGACGAGTTTGCCGTCATGCTGGAGATGAACCGTCCATGCGATAAAGGCACGGTGATTGGGGGAGGTCCAGGTGTCCGTGGCAAAGCTTAACCGACCAGGATATTGCTAGTACTAGGGATGGGCGCGGGTCCGGGTCGACCCGCCGGGTTTCCGGGTCGGGTCGCCCGGGTTCGGGTCGCGGGTTGGTACGAAGAAGAACCCGTGTAACCCGCACCCGACCCGGAGGGTTTTCCGGGTCAAGTGAAGATTTTGTTGTGCAATAAAATTATTTTGCTCCGCTGTCAAATGTCAATCCATTGCGAGACGCCCGATCACAGTGTCAGCCTCCATCTCTCTCAGTGACTATCACCACGCAACTCTGGTTTAGTCTGCCGTTGAGGGGCTTCCCCTCGACGGCACCTCTGCCCCTCGACGGTGTCGCTGCTCCCCGGACGGTATCTCTGCCCCTTGACGGAAGGCGCGATAGCACATCATCGCCCGTGCTCCCTTAAAACACGGCCCGGTGAGTACACTTCACTCTCCAATGGCACCTCCTTCTGAAGCTTTGTCGGATCGCTCGAAGCTCTCTAAAGCGTCATCCACGCTCACTTTGCTCTAGAAGCTCACCACAGAGAAGGCCAAACGGGCCGGGAAGGCTTTGGTCAAGAAAGTCAGGAACAGTATGCCATATTTCTTTTTTCTCGCACCGTCTTTGATAGTCTCTTCCCAGTTATATTGTCAAAGGGCTCAAGTCGTCGGCTAGTGTTCAGATAATCGAATCCAAGCCCGGAGGTCCTGCTGGAGTGGGTGGTGACGATACATCTTTCAGTGGTGCGTGGCCGGTCTACTTTTGTTTGTCGCTTATGCTAACCTTCTCATAGACCCTGCGGCGCTGGACATCGGGCGCTTACCAATTCTTCCATCCCCCGGTGCTCAAGGCCGACAAGAAAGAGCCCCAGCACACTTATCAATGGTTTGCCTGCGGTGCGAAGAAATGCAAGCAGGATGGCGGCGTCAAGGGGTACCAGGTCCTCAGGACGGTGTCACCAAGGCAGGGGATCGTTCCTCCACTGGGGGTCTTCTCAAGCACGCACGGACATATTGGGGCGACGACGTTGTGAACACGCGGCTAAAGGGTGGGAGTGGGGGCAAGGAGGTGCAAACGTCGATTTTTTCTGTGGTTGCCCGTCCTGGCCAGCAGCCCGTCAATCTGAGCATTAGGATGCTCAGAGAAGACAAGCTTCGGTGTGTCTCCTTATCCTCCCTTTCTTTCGTGGCACTGATCCCATCTCATAGTGCTTATCTCTCGTGCGCTGGGTTGTCGAGAGCAATCGCCCACTTTCCATCGTCGAAGACCGCGAATTCAAGACTATCATCACTACCGGCCGTCCAGAGTACACCCTCCCATCGCGTCGTACCCTTGCACGCGATCTCAATGCCTGCTTTGAGAAGAGCCACGAATACATCAAGACACTCCTTCAGGTGCGCGGCCTTACACCAAACAACGGGAACATAGTCATTTACCATGCACTAGGAATACCCTGGGCGTCTCAGCTTTGCAACAGATGCGTAGACCTCGCCTAACCATCGATTCATGTTATTTATTTCGTTGCCTCTGACATGTTACAGTCGCATACAGGCGAAACGCTGGCCCACGAGTTTCAGGCGCTGCTTGATCGTTATGGCGTAGCACATAAGGTGTGTTCCATTGATTTGGTTATAATAGCTCAATTATGTTCAGATTCTTGGATGGGCTGGCGATAATGCCTCATCGAACGACAAACTCAATACCAAGCTCGACGAGAATCCAAACAACTCCTTCCACGCCAAACACCGCGTGCGCTGCTTCCCTCACATGATGAAGTTGACGGCGAAGACCTTCCTATCGCCATTCCAACTGGTTCTTCCGCAGACGCTGCAGTGGGCGAGTAGGAAGCTGCGCTGGACCTGGAGGACGAGGAGTTGCCGGACCTAGTGGAAGTGTTGGGCTCGGAGATCGACGAGAATGTTGAGGGCGAGACAAGCTGGGACGAGCTAACGCAGGAAGAGAAGGACGAATTGGTAGCAGAGATGGATGAGGTCAAAGGCCCCATCTTGAAGGCGCGTTCGCTCATCTTAAGTTGTTTCTTGTCTAATGGAGAATAGATTCATTCTCTTGCGTTTGCCATTATCAACTCATCAACGTTATCGCTTCCTGCGTGGCGCAAGCACTGCGCAGCACAGAAGATGTCTGTCCGTCTCATCCCGCGGGATGTCTCCATGCGCTTTGTCCTGCGCCAACGATATCTTTGAATTCGCAATCCTCCACGATAATGAGCAGACGGTTGTCCTCCGCGACCCAACGAACAACATGCTCTCTTTATACACATTTAGCGAACAAAGGGGAACAAGCAGATAGGCACACCCGAGCTCGTCCTCCATGAGCATCCGATTACTGCGACGAACAGGGTGCTGCCCTGTACCGGCAAATATCGAAAAAAATGAACCGTTCCCTGCCCTTGGCCTTGACGCCCTTCATCCGCTCCTCCACAATGTCCTCGCCCCAGCACCCGATAGCGTGCCGCTTCAAGTTGCCGGTTGACCCTGCATCCCCTGCCCGCAAGCGGTCCGCCTTCGTCAGATACCGGTTGACGCTGACGTCCTTCCCCTTCTTCGGCGTTCTTGCATCCGCCCGGCACCGCACATGCAAACCAGTGCAGTTCACAACCACTCATGTCGGTCTTCTTGACAGGCTCTTTGAAGAACTGGTAAACACCAGACTACCACTTGCGGCTGGGCTCTGCAACAAACAGTCAGCACAGGCTCAAGAAGAAAACAGTAATGGCGACGCACTATCATCATTCTTATCCTCCAGGATCTCAATCTCTGGTTTGCCTTTGTCGCACTTGGTCTTAGAGGTAATAGCCGCAAGCTACTTGAGAATGTGAACAGAAAAAGAGAAGCAAACACACACCTTTGCCGACCTTTGTTGCCACCTTCTTCAGCTTCTTGCTAGCGGACTTGAGGCTCTTTGCGGCACGGGATCCAAGCGACGGGACGCTATGCGTCAAGCTCAAGAGAGACGAGACATGGCTCTTGTAGGGGCCCTCCGACTGCAACGGCATGGTGTGGAAAGAGAGGAATGAGATAGTGGAGGAGGGACGAGTCGCGATTTTAAGCTGTGGCGTGTCTGTAAGGGCAACCCTACAGTGCCTGTGTGCCCAGGACGACACAGACAAGACCAGAGGAATCCAAAGTATATTAGCCCTAGCTAGCGTGTACAGAGGTGCTGGACACATACCTGGCAGAGGAATCCAAGAAGAACAAGTCTAAGGAGCCTTGCCAGAGGGTGTCACCGGTATAAGTGATGTGCATGACAAAGCCACTGATAAATAAGAGCAAGCAAGAATGAAAGGAGAGGAAGTAAAGAGAGATAAGAGTGTGAGCGAGTAGGAGAAAAGAGAGGAAATGGTATAGTAAGGAAAAAGGTAGAACAGTAAAGTAATGGAAAAGAACGAAAAAGAATAGGACGTCTCCTTACAGTGTCCGTCGGCTCAATGGCGCCATATGGTGTACTCCGTTGAGGGGCAGCCTCCTGTTGAGGGGGCCTATATGCCGTCGAGGGGTTTGCTGGTCTGGTCAGCGCAAACCTCGTCACTGCAAAGTTGTGGTGGTGGTCAAGACGTGGATGTTACCAGTCTAATTGGAGGTGATCAATCAACAGCAAATGAATGTCATTGCAGATCCGCTGCTAAGCCACACAAACCCGCCAACCCGGCAGGTCAGGTACCGGTTGGTGCGGGTTCATGTCAAAGAGGACCCATGACCTGCACCCGCTCAACCCGACCTGCAAACCCACGGGGTTGATCCACACCCGTGTCCATCCCTAGTCAGGCAATACCGATGTGCAGCACGTCTTCTCGGAGGATCGCAATATTGGATATGCGATGGCAGGGTTGGCACGGCTCAAGGCAAAAGAAGGGCCCGAGCACGAGCAGCTTGCATGGGTGTGTCGCTACTAACTCATCCAATCTAATCTAAGTGAGATTAACAGCGAAGTGCTACTGAGCTGCACTTTCACGGCAAGGAGCCACTCATCAATGGGAACACCACGCTGCTTGGACACATACAGTCTTGCAAGGTGCTCGCGGCCACCCAGAACAGCAAAAAAAAAAAAAAAATGCAAAAAGACATTATCCGCGTGCCGAATATCTAACCACCCACCAACAACTTAGTAGCTCATCTCTACTATGGAACACTAGCAAGCCGCAAACAATCTCGCCGCACACATCCTTACCGCGATCGCCGGCGTTGATGGAGCTCTCGACTGGGACGCGCTTGGCGAGGATATCCCGCATATCTATGCAAAGATGTACCGCGACGAGAAGTACTCGCACGATGAAGAGCTCAAGCATCTCAAGGGGGCAAAGCTTACCAAAAAGGTGGTCTAGAATCATAGCAAGGACTTCAATAACTTCAAAGCTGCTCACCGGTGCAACCACCTCACGCCGTGGAAGAAGTTGCACCGCTTGTACTTCAAGGTCACTTCCTCCTTGGTTGATTCTTTACATGACTGACGTGTACTTAGCTTGGTCCAATCGTATTTTTCTACCTCTACCTCAACAAGATCAACCTCACTGACAAGACCTCGTCTTTGTCCCTCCCTAAACTCCTCGATGCCCTCGAGGCCAATGGCGGGATTGTGACGGCAGGAGAGGAGGCAAATAAGACAACCGTTGGCCATTGCTACACATCTACCTTTTACGTAGTCCTCATAGATTTTGTTACTCGTCGTAAAAACCAGCTGCAAGAAAACTTAGATCACATTGATTAGATAATCAACATTTCTTGTCTTCCACTTTCATAGTTAGACGCGACAAAATTATCCCGATTCCCCTTCTTCCTGCACTTGTTCCCGCTCCTACATCAAAAAAGTCAGTGAAAAAAAAAGAAAAAGCCAGCAGCTTCTGGTAGCTCAATGGCCAAGCCACACCCGTCCTCTAAACCACGTCAGACACAGCTACACCTGGGCCATCTCAGGAGGAATCCATAGAGCATGGCGCATCTTTTTATCCCTGCTCTACCACGTTCAACCTTCAGGTAGAAGCACGCGGAAAGTTAAGCTTACCCAACATTCCAATACCAACTTGCGGCCAGCCTCGCGTAGCGGTTACGCAAGATGAATGTGTGCCGTTCACTGCTCTGCTTTTTCTGGCTCTCACTGGTGTGCGCTAGACAAGCCGGACATGGAAGAGGACATCGAAGCACTTTCCCAATTGTCCTTTGTTGAATATCAAGCTGTGCGCACACTGCAATGACCTTTTCTCTCTCATAGCTGTTAGATAGCAGTACGTATCATGACGGACTTTGACTGTAGATAGCTGTACATGCTGTGTATACCTCGTATTTATACCAGAAAATGTAGTCCTGCTCGTTGCGCGTTTGCAACGGGTTCACTGCTAACTTGGACGACGCACGAAATCCAACATCCTTCGCCGAGCTTCCGGCAAACCCCAACAAACACACGAGTCTCGCTGTATTCTCATCCTCGCCTGCCAAACCAGCACAGAAGAAAAACTATATCGGTCTGTTTCCGACGTCATCCCCACCTC
Organism: Mycena chlorophos; assembly: GCA_014461115.1. Lineage (NCBI taxonomy): Eukaryota > Fungi > Basidiomycota > Agaricomycetes > Agaricales > Mycenaceae > Mycena > Mycena chlorophos. Next base: position 877,162 of record JACAZE010000015.1, read on the forward strand.
ACAGTAGTCCGACGCGTCTCTAGGACACAGCAACAACATACAAGCGGGTCCTCGCGCTGCCCACCTCTACCAATAAACGCCACCGTGCATTCCAGTTCTCCAATCCTGTCATCTTTTCCTCTCTGGAGAAACCGCAGAAGAAGAAGGGGGTGTCTTGCAAGTCCAACTGTGTCCTAGCTGGAGCATGACCCTTCACAGCGGGCTCTTGTGGACGATGACAGCATGGATGTGGACGACCAGAGTACGTGTTAAAGCTACGATAGAACTGAAACACTCATTGCTGTAGACAATCAGGATGATGAGGATGACAATGAAGACGAGGATGATGAGGATAAGGAGTATATTGAGATCGACGCAGGTATGATCTAGTTGCAACAACGTCCCTTCCTAATCGTCTACTACCAGGCGCTGTTCAAGAACACCTGGCCATCATTATCGCGAAGGGCCACCTCCGCATACATTCCGACGTGTTTCTTGCATCCCTCGACCATACTCTCAAATTCCCAAACATGTCCGCGCACGAGAATAGTATGCTGTTCAATCCAAGTTGCGGATTCTCTTCCGAGAATGCTTCCCAGAACCTTTCTCCAAGCCAAATACAGACCGGCTGGGTACACAGTCTCTCTCTCATCTTTTATCCACTCACGCGTTGTAGCGCTCCAGCACCGAGCGTGGCTGAGATGTCCAGACATCATAGGGGATGCGGTTGATGAGCCACAGTATCCTTCTCGAGATGAAGAGCTCGATGTCATCCAGGCTTATGTTTTGTGGAATCGTGACGTTTACGAGGTGGAATGCATTTGACCAATGTTCTTTTACTGATGCAACCACCAGAACCTTGAACAATTCGACACAAATCCTGGAACTACCCTAGCAGTCTGCGCTCTCAAGAATATTCTCGACATCTCTTACGTGTATGCAATCTACGACTTGGATAAGATGCAGTTGGAGTCAAACAGCGCTTCAGCACTTGATGGCTGCTAAGCGGATTTATTGCCTCTACGAAAAGGTACTTTTTTTGAGCCCAATTAGGTCGGACTTATGTTCTGCAGTTCGGTCCACAGATCGTGGTTCAACCGCGAGTTTCACATTCCGCGCTCAGCAACGTCACCAGAGAATTTGACGCTGTGCTCGCCCAAGTTCCAGCCATGGCTTGCGACGGGTGGAAAGGCAGCAGATTCTACTCCGTCAACAAAGCCGCCGTGCTCGGTATTCTTGATGGTACATGTGAACGTCTAGCCTTATTTGCGAGCGAGACGTTTGCACGCATTCCGTGCCTGCTGGACGCGAGGTGCAACTTGGTGACGGGCAGCCACTCGAAGAATATGAGAATACGATGCAAGAGAGATAAACAAAAGTGGGGCGGGGGTCTATGAAATTTGGAGATGTTCTTTAGCGACAGGGTCACTTAGAATCTTAAAGATTTAAACTTGAAGTTACTTTTTGTCTACATTATCTGGATCCCATCGCTGTCCATCCACCCTCTCCTGCAGCCACTCGTCGCTCTGAACTATTGAGATCACTGCAAAAAGATGGGAAGGAGTATTTACCTGGAATTGTGTGGGACACTGAACTTCTAGTTCTAGAGACAGTCCATTGAACACTCTCATACACTCCTCCTCCGTAACTCCATCACACAGCGCCCGGTTGATGCGCAAACTCCGGAGGTAGCAAGATGACCTTGCAAGCAGCCTCGTAACAGAGAGTCTGCCGTCTCCGATGGCTGGATACCAGAAACTGGGAATGCCAAGGAACGCCAGTGCGGGCATGCAAAGCCATTCCAGGAAGTGATTTGTCTCTTCCGGAGGACCGAGAAACTCCGGACGTCGGTGGGGCTCAATCTCATTGTCGTGCCATTGGACGAAGACATCCAGATAAGCCAGCAATGCCAAGCAAGTTATTGCGGCTAAGTTACGGTAGACGGCGGGGCGAGAGTATCTTGAGCGTCGATGCAAGCGGAGCCCGATTGAAGTGCCGTAGCCTCCCAGAATGTCCAACAGCTTGCTGGATGAGCAGCATGCCTGGGAGGCTTTGGCGCCAGTTGCACCAAGAAGATCCAACGTCGTGAATTTCAAGAGGGTGCTGAAATTGAAGTCAAATGAGGTGAGGAAGCAGTTGGAACGAAGGAGTGCAACGAGGGAAGAGTAGGGAATGTGAAGAAGTTGGATTGTCGTTCGAGAATGAATTCCACTGGACCACCCGATCGCCGCCGAGCTCCGTTTTGATCAAGGCAGGCCAGGTATTGAGCACATTGAGTTCTTGCAGGGACGGAAGCTCATGTGTTTTATTTTCAGTCAACAGCAACATAGTCACCGAGCGACTCTGTGATCTTGCCAAACAAGCCCCACGGAACGCCCTCAAGCATGAGATGACGGATATGCATTGCATGCGGCTGGATGATACGGAGTAGCCATCCAAACGCACCTTCGAGCACAGGCGGCTTCTGTAGATCTGTCCAGTTATTGTAAAAGTGCATAACCTGAGTCATGCACTCTTCGATGATTTCCTCCTCCATGCCCAGACTCTCCATCTCCTCCTCAGCATCTATCGGCGGTTGTGTACTGACTGGACGAATCTGTACCGAGAGCAACAGCACAAGAGGCATTGCAGCCGATCTTTCGACAAAGGCTTGTAAACATTTGGCCTCTAGATAAATGTCGACAGGGCGTGGAAAATGGGATACGAAGATAGCCAGTGTTGTCCGATTTGCAGGGTTGCCAAGAGCGCAGCGCCGCCAGGACACACATACTTGAGATGCGCGAATCAAGGGCGTAGGTGAAGAAAAAGATTCCGGGACCAAGAAGGAGAAGATAAGATCCAATATTTCTACAGGTAGCTCAAAACCCGTTTGCCTCGTCCAGCACTCTGGTGGAAGCGGTGCAGCTGAAAAGTGTTCTTGAATACTGGCGGGCAGCGGCTCCAAATGGGACAGACAGGCGATATGGTATGCTTGATAAGGTGTAGTACAGCCACCATGGAGGAAGAAACTGCGAGATTGGACGCGAGCGTGGATTGCCATGATAGCTGACGTCAAAGTTGAGCTCGGAGAGCCAGCTATTAGTGTCACAGGTGGCCCTTGCTTGCAAACGACTTTGACCTTCAGCACATTCACTCAGAATTAATCCATTAATTCCTGGCAACTGCCCTGGGATGTTTCGCATTAATTGCAGGCAACTGCCACGAAAGAGAATGGCACTAGGAAAAAGAGCCAAGAGCAGGATTCGAACCGGCGACCACTCAACAAGCAGCTATCATGGATTTCGGCGCAAGCACATTAACCATTAAGCCACAGGACTGATACAAGCCAGGCTTTTGATCTCCATATACCAAGCATCCGGCAATTTTAATTCCATGCCTATTTGGCTGATATTGCATGCTGAATAGAGCTATATCTAGTGATCTCAGTATTACAGGCTTAGTCCTAGTCTTGAACATTTTTTTCTTCAACGTTCCTTATGACCCTAACCATTAACCTTCACCCAAACCTTAACAAATAACCCATAACCACTAACCCTAACCAAACCCTAACCAAACTAACCCTAACCGGATCATATTCATGATCCTCGTGGCGCTCGGGCCGCTTGGGAGTCTCCGGTCGATGAGGTGGTGTCGTAGACTGATGTCTAGCATGCCCGCCTTCGGGTTCAAGTCAATTCCCACCGCCAATGATTTACAAGTGAACGCACACCTTGAATAACATAGGCCAACTCCCATCTTGAATAATATAGGCCAACTCCCACCTTGGAGCATGTATCTGTACTGCAATCGTTTGTGCGGCGCAAGTCCCGTATTCCGCTATTTCATGTGTACGTTGGCTTCCTCACCATTTCCTACTTGGCTAAGGGTCAGATCGTTCGCATTCGTCAAACTCTTGCCCAGGCGGAGTATCCTCTGGTAGAGTCTGCCGAAGAGCAATTTATCCGCGAAATCAGTGTCTGGCAAGTGGGAGAGTTGTGCCACTCGGACAAAAATCTCTTCAGGATATGGACACGGAGCTGGCACCTGGTTACACCTGGTTAGCCCACTAAACACTGAGTATTGTCAGTGCAACCCTGTTAGGGTTGCACTGACAACTGCCCTATGCTCCAGTCATTCCATAGCAGTGGATAAACATTGCACAATGGTAGTGGATATTTATTGGTTTACAAGGTCCTGAGGTGCTTTTGAAGCCAAGTCCAGAGATGCTGAGGCTTATCACTATAACCATAGGAGTGGATAATTATCGTTAATGACCACTAACAATTATAAGCCCGTACAGGAGTATTGAGCCTTGTCAGTATAGTGCATAGCAATAGATAATTATGGATAGTTGCTACCAGGTCTACGTGTACTCCAACTCAAACCTGCCCAAATCTTATCACAGTCTCTTGATTAAGGCATAACTGGGCATAATATTCATGGATTGACCATCTTGAGCATGTTTTAGGTAGATTTCTATCTTGCCCTTTATTGTAGATTAAGATCAGCTGGAATATTGCAGTATGTATATGTGATATGCATCTAATACCATGTAAATTGAGCAGGTCCTATGCTCCCTCCAATATGAGCCCTTGATCATCTGGCTCCTCTCTGACCTGGGGTCGTAGTAGCTAGATCTTGTTCTGCATAGATAACACTGATTAGAGAATTACAGAGGATCCAGAATAGCTATGACATTGATTTCAGTGCTGAACAGGTTTCTTTAAAGGGCCCTACAACTCTCTCTCCAACCCTAAGAGCCTCCTCTGAAAAAGTTGCCGACCTAGTGCAAAGCTGGAGCCTGAACTTTTGAGCATAAGGGTACCTACCCTATCTTCAGGTTCACTCACTTACTGACAAGGCATGAAAGTGTATGCAATTCCTCTAGGGGATGATAGTGGCCATCCAAATATGCTTAGAGAATGTTTCAGAACCCTTCTAACAGGTCCATAGGCTGTAATCTCCAGATTTTTGTAATACTTACTTGAGAATTTCGGAGTTTTTGCTTGTTTTCTGATAGCTGGCCATATGGGAGGCGAGTAGATTATAGGTGGGAAGCTGAATATACATGTATCCAATATCTCTATGGTTACAGATGTCTTATCAGCCCTCACACATTCTATATCCGGCCTCAACAAACTGCAGGACTTGCACTATACCTTGCTTCGGTTTCTGCTCTCCACCTATAACATGGAGGCCTATGGTGATACAGGGCAATTATTATGTCCAATGAACTTCCTTTTCACGCCAAAGCTGGGACCATTGCCAATGGTCTCAATAACCTATATTATTTTTGCAGAATTACTGTATATCAAACATTGGAGATCTAATACTACTGATAAAAATAAAGTACTGAATGATTTTGTTACTGGACTACTTTGTACCCCTGGTGCAACTTCAATCTGGAGAATCGGTGCAGAAATGAGGGATATATCAGGAAATCAAGCTGGAAATCATGTACTTTTGTACAATAGCTCCAGTATTTGTGGAAAATCCTATGTAAAGCTGCCAATTTCCATATTGGCTGTCATCTATAATTAGCCAGGTAGATTGTTCCTACAATCCAAGCATCTGAACATCCTTATCTGGCCAAAATTGAGTCTACAGAAACTCCATCAATGAGCCTGATGGGAAAGTGCAACCTCTAGTAGTGTCTGATCCATGGTGAGAGTCCATAGCGTTGGTGATTTGGTTCTTAAAATGACTTAAACCAGCTCAATATACAGGGTCTGTGCCAAGCTACAGCTAGATCACTGTGAAAGAGTCACATCAAGTACAGTATTTGCCTTATAAAAACACCACAGGATGAGAATCAGATCAAGGTCAATTGATGAACCCTACTCAACTTTTTAATCTCTACAACTTTGATTTTGGTCACATGTGTGACATAGTACCCGCAAGTAGCTCTCACTCGGAAGATATTTCCTTTTGGGGAATATGTCACATATTGTGACAAGACTACGGCTTCAGAGAAACCTTTAGGGAAAGTGTGTGTCGGGGTATATCCTGGCCCACCCATAATTATCCATTCCTATGGCCGTGGTGGCTTGGGCTTACAATGACTAGTAGGTACAAACCATAATTATCCACTCCTATGATCATGGTGATAAGCTTCAGTTCCATTGGACTTGGCTGAAAATGCCTTGGAACTCAGAATTACCCACTACCATTACTAAAGGATTATCCATTACTATGGATTGGCTGAAATCCAGGAGGCTTGTCAGTGCTAACCTCATAGGTTATCACTGACAATACTCAGTGAGTAGTGGGCTAACCAGGTGTAACCAGGTGCCAGCTCCGTGTCCATATCCTGAAGAGATTTTTGTCTGAGTGGCACAACTCTCCCACTTGCCAGACACTGATTTCGCGGATAAGTTGCTCTTCGGCAGACTCTACCAGGAGGATACTCCGCTTGGGCAAGAGTTTGACGAATGCAAACGATCTGACCCTTAGCCAAGTAGGAAATGGCGAGAAAGCCAATGTACATATGAAATAGCGGAATACGGGACTTGCGCCGCACAAACGAATGCAGTACAGATACATGCTCCAAGGTGGGAGTTGGCCTATATTATTCAAGGTGGGAGTTGGCCTATGTTATTCAAGGTGTGCGTTCACTTGTGAATCGTTGGCAGTGGGAATTGACTTGAACCTGAAGGCGGGCATGCTGGACATCAGTCTACGACACCACCTCATTGACCTGAGACTCCCAGGCGGTCCGAGCGCCACAAGGATCATAGCCACGACCCTATGGACATATCACCTGGAGGGTGGCTCAACATTGCGGCAACCGGTTGTAACATCTCTCTACCCTCGCATCCTATACTTATTGTGGATGTTCAGAGACAACTACCACTGCTGCAGACATCCAAAAAAAATGTTGTATCTCATCGTCTGGGCCAGCATAATTGAAAGAAGACCTCCAGGAGTGCCGCGTACCCCAACATTACTGGCCAACTTTGTCTTCATCTACAAACACATTGCGTAGCTCTTGAATTGTAGAATTTGTTTTGCCTGACAACTTGGACCTATCACGGATTCTGGTGCATTTTCGCATTTTTGGCCACGGATTCAGGGATGGGCATAAGGACTCGAGTGCAGAACTCAACAAGTTTACAGACGCGCTCAGTGAGTATATTATCAGGTGTTAGACGCCTCCAACAAACCGGAAGAAGAGGACAGGTACAGTGTAGTTACGCTCGATGATCTTGTGATCTTTGTGGAGTAAATTATGAGGTGTCTGAAGAGTTATCCTTTCAGAGTTTTTGTAGGCTGCTAAAGCAGTATTGGTACTTCATTCAATCCAATTCTGGTAGCAGAACACTGACGGAGTGAGAGCATATAAATTTTTGAAAGTTTGTGGCTCAAATGTCACGCGGGACACTCGATGATCTTGCCCCATCAAACCTCTTCTTTTGCTCCTGGTCATGCTTCTGTGCTGGCAGGGCCTTCCTAGGCATTTCAACAATGTGTTAATTTATTTTCAGAGTGAAATTGAGAGAAATTGGCGGACTAGGATAGGCCACGGCACTGTGATTCTGTGACAAAATGTCACAATATCTAGACTGGGAGCAGTTTTCTGCCGACTAAGGGTGCGGATCACCTGGGAAAGTCATGTGTACTATGCTAGATATAGTGTACTTTGTCTTCAAACACTTTGGGCACGACAGATCAGGCCTAACAGTGCCAGATGTGGCAGAGAAAATTGGGGAAATCGCACTAGATTGAATGATCAATTTTGTAAGAGCCATATCTCAGCCATATTTTCACCCCTCAGGCTATAAAACCATAGGGAGGAAGCTCATATATGGCTCTTTCAATTCCACCACCTGAATTCTGCACAAGTGACTAAGGGACCTCAGAATATGTGAATTGATGGAAGAAGATCATCGGGTATCTGAGGATCATCGAGGATAACTACACTGTATCTCAGGCGGCTGATCACATAGTTAAAGGTCATTTTTTGATGATGCGTCTAGGTTGGGCGACTCTTGATCTGAATCGTGATCTGCCTTTCTTCGAGGTTAAAAGGCGGAATCCTCTTGCACACCAACTAAAGCTTCTCACGAGTTGTGCGAGTAATTAATTGCACTCGACTCACGAGTTTTTGGCCCACCAAAACCCATACTTGCACTTGCAGCACTTGCACTTGCGCAAGTGTATACTCATGAGTGAATTCCACGAGTCTACACGAGTACCCGCAGATGGGCCCTCACAAGCTATCAAGGCAGTGCAATAAGCACTCAAAATGATTCTTGGGTCCTTCTGGAGCATCCTATATGGTTTAGCTATAACTACAATGCTTCTAAGTGTGTTATCACATCATTCAGGCATTATAATGTAGCTTAGTCCCATCACAAGTACTTGTGGGCCGCTCCAGATCCCAAACTTGTACTTGTGGTACTCGTGGGAACACAAGTACCGCACTCGCGAGTCTAAACTCGCAAGTGGATTGATGCGAGTACTTGTGGTGTCACCGCAAGTTCAGCAACTCGTGCGGAGCTTTAACACCAACCACCACCATCGGCACTTGATCGTTTTCTCACCCCGACTTCTCTTTTCTTCGGTGAGTTTTTCCTTGACACCTTCGTCGCCGCAATCCTCCATCAACTGACTGTCCTCATCGCCATGCCTGGACAGCACGGAGCATGTCATGCACAACATCTGCATATTGAGCTAACACATATCCTTGCCTGGCTAGACAGGCTTGACGCGCATATGCTCCTTAACACGTCGCGACTCGTTGATGCAGTCTTGTTGTCGTTTTGAGCGCATATATGCACTTCGGACCGCTTGCTGACGAGGCTGCAGTCCTTCCCAAGAAATTCAACACACCATAACATCGAGTGCCGAAAAGACCATCAGCAGACTCATAACGCAAAGTCAAGGAAATTGCCGGTGGTGTCGATGATGAGCCTCCAGGCGCCCAAGAAGAAGAAGGAGGAGGAGGCTGAAGACAAGGAGAGTATTATGGAGAAAGAAGACGACGATGTGGACTCGACAGTGCGTGCCTCATCATTTTACTTTCCTTCTTTCGAGTTCGCTGTGGCTAACGTCGATTATCTGTGTAGGCGGAACAGGAGAAATGTGCTAAATGTGGGGAGGAATCCGACGAAGGCAGCGTTCTTTGCAAATGTTGCAATCAGGATCTGCACCCAGGTTTGCGTGCAAACTGCTGGGCATCCCCACAAGCCTGATGCGCGGAAATTCATGGGTTACCCACCAATTCAGGTCTGGGCTCCGGCTTGAGGCTAGGATCAACTTCCAGGCAATCCGGCAGGCATGACATTTGTGACATCTTTGCAAAAAGAAAGAAAAAAAAAAAAAAAAACAGATCTCTGCTTGGAACTTCTAAAAAGAACGTGAAATCAACTGATCCAGCTTAGAATGTGACATAGGTGACCTATTACCCGAAAAGAAAATTTTCTGTAGGATATCACTTTTGTGATCCCATTACTACCAACCAAAAAAGGCAATTTGTGCAGGTGACTAGATACAGTTAGTCACATCATCAACGAGTTGATGGAAATCAAAGTTGTAGAGATTTGTAATCCGAACAATGTTTCTCTTTGACTTTTGCTTGATCTAGGCTAGTTATAGCGCGATTCAGGAAACGATATGCTGATTTTGCTGATTTTCATCTGATTGCCATATATGTTGGCTTGCAATAAACTGTTCGAGCTGATTTTGGTACTCTTAGAAAGCAATCTTTTTTTCTACATAGTGGCATCACATATGTTATGATATTGATCAAGCATCAAAAGGAGAGATTAAGTGATACAATGTGCATATCTTGGGGAATTTCAATACTCAGTAGCTTAATACATACTAGGGGCCTGCTCCTTTGACCCTACCATTAATTTCTACCTCTAGCATATGAATATGCATCTCTAAAACTAGACCAACTGCAAAAAGATCAAAAAAGAGTTTGATCCCTTCTTGATCCTGCTTTATCGTTGTCAGTTCTGGTCCGATTACTTTGTTTCCTGCAGGTTTCATTAGTCCTACAACCTCTCCTTCAGAAATCCCATCAAGTTTATTTTTTAACCTTTCATCCATGCCATAAATCCTAAATTACCTGGGAGGAGAACTAAATTCACTGTGCATTTAATTCTTAATGAATTCTAATGGAGCCTAAATAAGACACAATACATAGTGTTATATTAACTCCTCTCAAACCCTGTGGTCATGATCTGCTCTGGGAAGCCTGGAAAAGCAGCTTGAAAATATTGAATAAAAAGAGCTGCAGTATTTTCTATGGATATGGAGCAAATGTCGATGGATAATGATTGTGAGGATGCTGAGTAGTTCAGAAGGGTCTTATATAGCTTCCCACCCTAGTTGTAGGAAGATCGGATTGCTTCAGAGCACAGAAATGCTCTTGCTCTTGAAATGGACGAAAATAAAAAATGTGGTATTTTATTCTATATCAAGAGTCAATACCTTAGATAAGGTTCTACATGCATTTGGCAATGTTTTGAACCATCCTACTTCAGATTCTGGCAGAATTATCTGAGCTGTTCAAGAGTTCATGTCAGGGGAACACCCCTTTGCTTAACGTCATGTGTGTGGAAACACCCCTCGCTTAGTAACGACAAGCCACTGTCCTCTGCTTAGTCACCATGACCGGTTGGTCAAGCTGACTAAGCGAGGTCCATCCTCAAGGAGGGCTCTGTTCCAGACGCGCTGTTGTAATGGTGTTAGGTGTTGTATGTTACAACACCTGTGCTGCGCCCCTGCACCACCTCTGGTGTTCTGCAGCCTCCCCCGCGTCGCCCTCATGCCTTGGTCGACTCCCTTCGGCACTGCACACTCCCCCCAGTCCTCTCATCACTATTCCCATCGCCATCATCGTGTTCTGATCATTGATCATGATCCTCCTGGCGCTCCGGACCTGGGCTGGACTGCCTGGCTTCCATCTGTCGAAGGCTGTTCACATGCTGCGCTCTTATCTGCATGGCAATAGCCTTCCCATCCTTCTCCCTCCCTTTCCTCCACTCCCCCTCGTCCGTTCCCCTTTGTCTGTGGTATCACTGTGTTCAGCAGACTCTCCTCTTTCCAGGTTGTGCCCCTTCCAGGACCATTCCCAGTACGCTACCACATCTTCGTTCTCAGGCTGCTGTGCGAGCATGCTGCGCACCACGTGCCCTGCCGCATGTGCATTGCCTTGCACTGCCGGACCTTGTGGTGCACAGGCTTCTCTTCTCGCGTCGTAGCTCAGTATATAGAGGCGAGGGGAGCACCAGAGACACTTGGGTTTAATCTCTCTGGTTCTCCGCTCGCTAGGTGTGTCTTAGAGCTACATGGTGTTGGGGCTTGCTAATTTACTCTGGTTCTCCGCTCGCTAGTCGGTTGCTTCGTGTTCTTCCGCTTGCTCGCGTCGTCAGTGCGGTCTCCCCACTCTCTTCTTCGCCCGGCCTAGGTCCGTCACCCCCTGGGTCGTTGTCTTCCTTATCGCGGATCGTCCTCCCCGCGTAGAGGTGGTGCACTGGGTTGCCTCGTTCTTGGTACGACCTACCGGATGTCCTAGTAGCCGCCGCGTCGGTGAAGCGCTCTGGTCGTCCACCAGTCGGACAGCTCTGTCCCAGCCGCTGTCGGCAGGCGCTCTGTTCTTCGTCACTCCAAGCCTCTCGCCTCTGGCTGTCTGTGTCGTGCGGGCCATGCTGAAGCTACTCGGGGTACTGGGGTCTTCGTCACCACTCGGCAAACCTTGCCCTTCTCCTCAACCCGCCACCCCCTTCGTCTGTGTGGTTGGTTGTTGTACAACTCCTCCGCCCCCTCGGCGACGCCCGTCATACGTCGCCTTTGCGATGCACTCTGTGTTGCCCCCGCACGGTGTTGGTCTGCACTGTGTCCTCCCCTTCTCTACCCGGGTGGTTTCGCCCTTGTACCGCCTTCCCCCTTCCAACGACATCCGTCATCCTGTCGTCCTCCTTCCTCGTATGTCGACCTGCGCCGACTCGGCTGCGGTCCGTACCTTGGGTGGTTCTGGCGTCTATTCTTCGCTGGTACCTCGCACTTCGACTTGGCTATTCCCTCCTTCTAAGGCTAGGTCTTCTTCGTGCGCCTTCGACCAAGCTATCGCCTCTACGACGCTCGGTCCGGCCCATCTCCGACTGCGCGTATGGTCTTCCCCCTTACCCATCGCGCGCACGCTGGTACTAGCCTTCACATCGCTCTGTTGCTTCGGCTATGGTGCCTACTCGCTGGCCTCCTTGCTTGTCGTGACATCGCCCATCGTGCCGTCCCGGCTGCGTAGCTGTCACTAGACTTGCTTCGGTGACTAGGCGCTTGGACCCTTTCCTGCCTGGGTGTTCGCTCTCCCCGGGTACCTGTCCACACCCAAGCCAGAACAGCCCGTTGTCACATGTGACACCCTCGGCTTCTCAGCCTCTGGTAGTCACGTCACCTGTCACTTCTTGGCTCCAGTATCTATTGGACCCATGGGACCTGGCACGTGATCGAGCTGGTGGTTATTGTACCTGGCGACACCTCCCTCCAGTCGCTCACTCTCGGCTCTTGCTCGACTTCGAGGTCGTCCCGCCCTTCCTGGTCCATCATTGCGATCTCCTCCCCATTGCTGTGGTGCGATCACTCTCGGCCATGGTCTCACCCCTGCCACTGGCTTCCCCCTCGGTCCCTCCAGGCACGGTCTCTACCATAGCCTCCACCGCCTTGGTGTGGTTGTGTGTGTGGCTGACGGGCACTGGTCACGCCGGTCACAGTTGTGACGGCTGGTGCCCTTACAGTTCAGGCAAGATGGGGTAAGTATGCATGGGCCCAAATGTTCAGGCTCTCGCAATACACTGGCCGAAACACTTTTTTGAGAGGGCTCTTAGTGTCTTCAGAAAAGCTGTAGATACTATCTAAAGACTCTGTAAGGCATTGAAAGTAACCTTATCAGTGCTCTGGATCTCCTACAATGTTTACAATCAGTGTTATCTAGACCAAAGAAGATTCATTTATAGCGTCACCAGTGCTCAACATTTCGGGATACTTGAGGTGTTGTTGGGAAGAAGTTCACTGAAGCTTCTCAAAATAGGTGCAAATTCTAAAATCTATAATGGTCTGCTAGCAAAATTGCAGGTACAATATTCAATAGTAAACTGGTCATTGTATGAGCAGTTCTGAAGCTATCAAGATACTATTATGCTTAAAGGGTAGCCCTAAATAACCCCTACATCCAGGCCCTGGGATTAACATTTCGGGATCAGAACCAAGGAAGCTAACACCCATTTCAATGTTTCTCAATGTAGCCATAGAAAACAAAGCATATCTCAAGTTCTATCATAGCTACATATAGGGCCAGTGAAGCAATGAAATCATGCTATCTATATGAACAGTATGAGCCCACAAGTAGGTAGATTCAAAGAATAGCGGATCCTGCTTTATAGACAAATCAGTGAGATCATGCAAAAGTTTGGAATTGATACTAGGTACAATGTGTTATTTACTACTATGGAAATTAGAAAGAAAATGGAAGGAAAATGCATTATTTTCTTAAGATTTTCTCATTATTTCCTGTTATGGAAAAAAATCATAAGAAAATATTTTATTTACTTATAATTTTCTTATCATTTTCCATAGTAGAAAATAATTTATTTTCTTGTCATTTTCTCATCATATTGATGTCATTTTCCATGATGGAAACTGTCATATTTTCTACAATGGAAAAGTTATTCAAAATCATGAAGAAGCTTGAGTTCCTTCTGGTAATTTTAAGAATCCTAAGATTCTTCTCCTTTTATAACTTGCCTTATTTAGTAAAATTAGACCTACCATATTGAGTAAATTGTTCTGCTCATCAGTAGTAAGTTACTGACTCCCTACCCCAGGATGGAAACAAAACACTACAGTATTCTTCAATAAGATTTTGGTCCATGTTTCTTACTCAAGGACCAGGAATTGGAAACCAGAACCATATGATGATTTTCAACGAGAAACAGGGTATTCTGGTTGTGAAGGAAACACACCCTTCTAGCTGACCAGATCAACTCCAGCCATCTTGGCAAAGGTCTACATATATATAGCTCCTCCTACCCTGAGAACCTCTCTGCTAAGGGTATTACTCTACTTTTAAATGAAGAGATCACCAACACTCAAGGACGTGTATCCAAGTCAGCAGTTGTACAAACACATCAAACAGTAGAAAGAAAATGAAGTACAGAATGGACGCGGCACGGTACAAAACGGCCAGCAATAGGTACTTGATCATCCGATCAGTTCTGGCCACTGATTCATAGCAAAGCCTTTATAAGGGCAACCCCTGTGATGTGGTGTGACCCAACAATCTGGCAGCGGGGAGGATCCAAAGGTTAATAACACTCTAACTAGTACGAGGAGCGCACCTGGCATGGAGGAGATCTAAGGAGAAGAAACTCGGGAGACCCCTGACAAGTAGCAAACTATTGAAGAGCGCTGCAGCGCTATGTCAAGCTTGATCACATGCACAATCCCATCTTGATGGTTGCGAGGCAAACACCAATCTGACAAATTGATAACCCAAACTCCGGGAGCTGTTGGACTCAGAGCAAAGAGAGTGTATCGGAGAACCAGAGGTGAAGCTGGAGGGTTCTGGAGGTGCAGAGATGGGATCGGAGGTTGGATCAGTGATGAAATTGATCCGATGATTCACAGTCTGATTTCAATCTTCCTGCAGATGTTCCCTCTAATGGAGAAGTTGAATCTCCTATGGGTAAAATTCTCTGTATTCTCTGCATTGATAAGCCGCTTTTAAAAACATAATGTATCTGAAGGTTTGCACACATCTCAAGACCGGCACGTCCTTGTGCAGCCGTAGACGTATCTGCAAAGATATACACATAGGTCCTAAACTGTCCACATATAGTAATTTGTCACAACTTTCGGCTAGCCCTTCCACAAGATTGAAGTGGTCAGGAGCTGGTAAGTGATGCTCCACATTTAGGAAAATATTGCATGCCTGCGCTACCAGTGATAAGCCGGTTAAGAAAATATGTGTGGAATGGCAACATTTTACGTGTTTTGACTAGCATTATACCCCAAACGGCTAGTAGGGAGATATCTGCAAAGGTATTACACATCTGAAAACTCTTTGTTGATCGTCCAATGCCCGGCCCTAAGCCAAGAGTAGATCCATGATGATAGGATCATGATGGAGAGTGATCCAGAGGTGTTTCATGACACAATCTAGTGTCGCCATCAACTATGGGCATTAGAGGTTTCTCTGCGGGTATTATACTCAGTCAGACTTTGGCTATAGTCGTCAGCAATCAATCTTTCTAGTATTATCTGGTCTTGGCAGCATTATTGTGGTCTCAGCAGTGTTATTCCTGGCAGCATTTAGTTTTGGCAGCTCAGAAGGGACTTGGCAACGAAGGAAAACATGGGAGCTCATTTTCCGAGGTAATCCAAACTCAGAGACACAACAGAAGGAGTTGGAGAAAGAACTACGGTGTGACAGCCAACTCAGGGGCATCAATCCTCAAAGGATCTGCATATAGGAACAATGGCCTAACCCTAATGTCTCGATGCACGCCAATATCATGAAACACCTGCGGATCACCCCATCATCATCACATCATCATCACGGATCTACTCTCGGCTTAGGGCCGAGCACCGGACGACCAACGAGGAGTTGCTCAGGCAATCTGCAACTACGACGCAAGACTTGGATCCATCATAGGGGCGGAGTTTCCTAATAAGGAACCCCACTGTCCATCGGGGTTCCCACGCCTGCCAAACCTGCACAAGGCCACACAGATGATCCTGATGCCAAGAGCGACTCAGGACAGGACCATACGAGGATCTACGGACAATCCGGTTACAACATGATAGATGGCTAATATATCTCTAGGCAATGATCATCCAAACACGGTTACAGGGCGACATATTGCTGATGATCGTTGCTATGTAGTTTCCTATATAAGTAGCTGTAGAATCTCCTGTACAGTAGTGTCTACATTATCGTCATGTAGCCCATCTCGGCTTGGCCTGATGGGATCGGTCATAATCATCAGATTGTGATCTTGATCAACACCTCCTCAAGTCCACGCTGGGCCTTACCCAGCTTAGGACCTTGAGGAGTCTTCAAGCTATCTGGACGACATATCTCCACTACCGGGATCTCAATGCTTCCCCACTCCTCTGTGATGCGGGGTGTGACACGGGATTGCACGTGACGTGACAGCGGGGTTCAACCCCGCTACCCTGGTGTGACGTCACATGTCACACCGTGTCACACCAGGGGTTCTTCCCCGCTTGCTTAGCGGGGTTCTACTAGGTCTTCCGGGATTAGCCCGGAGATCGTCTAGAACAACCCCCGTGGCTTTGACCTTAGCCCTGGACGTCTTGGGCCTATCTTGACGACGACGACCTTATCTTGTCTTTCTCTCGGTCCGCTACTCTTGGAGCCGACCTTCGACGACATTCTGCCAGTTCCTCTTGGAGTACAGGCTCGGCTGACGGCTCGGTGACGTTTGGGTCGGCCGGGATGCCCTGTCTTTGACAGCCAACCTCAACCTCTTCTCGCTTCCTGCTATGCTACGTATACCTACCCTGGACAGAGAGAAGCTCCCTAATGTCTTTCTCTGTACCAGGTATGACCACTTGTACTATCTCTTATGTAGCTCTCTCACGTCTCTCTCTCTCTCTCCCTCTCTCTCTCTATACCAGAATCAATCTAGTGTGCTCAGTTTAACAGTTCAATTGTTGAGGCATTGGGTAACCATAGCATATGTGTTTGACACTCGTGTATATAGATACGAGAGCCTGCTGTTCTGAATTGGAACTGCGTATGTTAAGTGGTTGTCAACAATCATCTCAATCTGTGAGATATAGCTAGAGCAATCCCCAAATCAAGTTCCTGGTCTAGAAGTCACCCGGCCGGCAAAGCTGATCATTGTCCTAGCCTGAGTCATCAAGCCTCTGTCAACAGAAGATCTTGCAGTCTGACTTCCGATTGCTGTCTACTTTCCTTAATAGCCGGAGATGGGGCCCTCACGACACGTGCCAACTCAAACCTGAGCAACCAGGGCTCTCCTTCAACATGATGTTGCTACCATCACCTCTCGATAACGCGGTCTTCGTCTCTTTTACGCGTCTTTTCTGGCTCGGGCTGTTCGCTTCAAGGTCAGCGTTCAGGTTCTCCTCCAGATGAATCCTGTGTCCCGCTGCACTGACCAAGTTTCAGCGCCGTCGAGTCGCTCTCGGAAATTTCGAAAGTTTAGAGATTCAATGAAGTGCAGGATACTACAGGTTGCATGCTGATTTATACATTCTATTAACCTTCTAGAAACTAGGACGGGATTGAAGACGACCGCGATTATACAGTAGAAAAAAACTACAGTCATGTACCGCCCACGGTAACACTGGAACAGTCAATTTGATGGCTCAACAAATGTGCTACAAAATTCTATTTTTTTTAGTGTGAGGGCGCATAAGGCTTTAATTAGAGCCCATATGTAGAAAATCATAATATTTGAAGTGTGTTGAAGCAACCTCTGGAGGTTGGGCTCGAATGCGCTTGAGAGTGTGACATTGCCAAATTTGGTAGATTCCAAAAACAATTGTCGCAACTGTTTTATACTCATAGGACACGAAATCTACTTGTCTGACCCCTCTGAGTTGCTCCAGTCCTCCTCAGAATCACTCTCCTCGTCGTTATCAGAGTCGGCGCACGCTCGACTGGCTGGTTGTTTGACAGCCAGCTTTTAGACTGCTGGGATCAGTCGGCCTTTCGTTGTTGGCTTCTTCCACCTGGGGTTCTTGCCCAACCTGATCTTCTTGGCTTGCCACTCTGCCACCTGCTGTTGCACCTCCGCACGGATCTCCTCGTTCCAAGCCTTCTGCACTGCTTCGATCTCCTTCCACTCGTCCATCGCCTTCTTCTTCGTGGTGGCTTCTGCTTTCCTTCGCTGTGCCTCCGTCACCTTGTCCTCTGCCGCCTGTTGCTACGAGCGCACGCGCGTGCAACAAAGTTGGCCCCTCGTCAAAACTCGTGGCAGACCATCGCCTGTCAAACGCATATTTCTCTGGGCCTTCTTCCGTTTCGCGACCTCCTGCGCCCCCAATTGCCCACGGACGCGATCGACGTAAACTCCGTTCATGACCGCGCTAGCCTGCAGCGAAATCAATCGTGATTTCTGAACCGTGATTTCTGAGCCGTGTTCTTTGCAACAAGCTCTCGGATCGCAGCCTGCATCTGGGCCTCCATCTCGGTCTTGGGCTCGATAGCAAGCAGTGCTGCGTACTTGTGTTTGGCAGGTGAAACCGTGGTGGTGGTGAATCCGGGAGGGTCCGATGAGGCTTGGATCGGGGAGGAAGAGAGGATGAAGGATGAGGAGCTGTTCTCCAGGACTCTGGTACATGTCGTCGTCACAACGCAGACGGCGTGTGCTCGTTGTTATTAGTGCGTCGGCGTTTTGCTTCTCGATGAGCGTTGCTGATGAACGTCGTAACAGCACGTATTGGCGTGCTCGGCGCAACGGGCAGGTTTCCGCGAACAGATGTTTCGAGACTGGACGCCATCATGTCGACAGAAACCACATCGCGATTAAACAGCCACACGCCCGTCTTTTGGAACGCAGCGAGAATGTTGGACTCGGTGACGGCGTGCCCGTGCGCACGGGCGTAAACCACCAGGAAATTGGATTTCTTGATGTTCTGCCCGGTCTCCTGACAAAAGGCAAGTTTCTCGTCAGTCCAGAACCGTTTCGATGAGCAGAACACGAACACGTCCTGCAGCAACATTCTTGGTTTGTTCGTGGAAGTCGTTGATGAAAGCGAGCGCAATTTCGGTATTGGTCCACCCCTTCTCTTGATATGCGAGCCTGATGATTTCTTAGATGCGAAGGAGATGCAGCAAGTCACCGTGACGCACGAGCATTCTAGCGGGTCATCCTGTTCCCAGTCTGTTTGGAATGATTTACCCTTGTAAATCACGAGTGGTACCGTCGATTGTCCCTTCGCCGACATGCTGAATAAAACAGTCGTGTTCTCCCGTCAACCGTCGCTGTCCTGGTGCTACAACTTTTGGCTGGCTGCTCCAATCACCTGGACGCGCACATTCCCGGCCGGCATAAAGCCACTCTCATCTGCGCCCCAGATGTTCTCGGGAAGTATCGGGACTGGGTCGGTGTTCCCACGCAATTCTGGCGCGTCTCGCGACGCAGCTTCATCGACATCATCGGCCTCTTCATCATCTTCCTCGGACTCATCTTCCTCGTCACTGTCTGACCCATCGCCCTCTTCCCCGTCCGTCAAGCCCGGTATTCTATCCACATCCCCATCGCCACCAGCTTGCCGGTCTCCCTTCGATCCCGCCCCAACCTTCTCCACCATCTCAAAGTCACCGCTCTCTTGTTCTTCCGAGTCGCCCTTCTCCCCCGACGGCTCCGTCTCATCTTCCATTTCCTCTTCGTTGTCTGAAAATGCATCCTCTTCAACATCTTCTCCGTCCCGCGCCTTGACAACCACGGGCAAATCGAACTCGAAGTCGTTCTTCCCCGCCAGTGTGTCCCCGAGGATATCATACCACATTTTGTGGGTCGTCGGATTGACTGCGTTGCCGCGCTTCTTCAGCATCTCCGAGTGCTTCTCAATGAATCGTCCCATCCACCGTTTGCCGACCCCAGTCGCAGGGGAATTGGTTGCCGCGGCAGGCACGACAAATCCTATCCACCACCTCCTTCAAGCGCAGATGGGTGGCGGGGAACCCTCGCCGTGAGCATGCAAGGAGGTACTTGATAACGATGTCCGTCTCCTCGAGTGTGAGCCAGCCGCGGCTTGCATTAGAGACGCCGGGGCTCGCGTTCTTTTTTGCATGGGCAATGAGGGTGTTGTGGGCAAGGTGGAGTGGGCTGAGGAGCTTTTTGGTGATTTTCTTCTCGAGCGCAAGTTGTATTCCGCCTCAATGTCGCGGCAGATTGGTCGGGCGCCTTTCGAGTCTCTTTTGGGCCAAGCTCCCGCTCTTGCTCGGCCAAATATCGTTGGACGGCGTGTTCCATCCAGTAGTCGGTCGACTGGCGTTTGATTTGCCGTCTTTTGAGGTGGATTTGGCACGTCCTGGCATTGGTAGTTGCGGAAACAAGAGTGGGCGCGCAGAGAACGAGATGTGCTGACTAATTTTCCAATTTGGGTTGTGACTGATGGCATTTTCAAGATATTCGCGCTCGCGCACACCCGACCATTGGTGGCAGCAAAGCTTCGTGAATGTTTGCTAGTGAGTAGTTCCTGTATTTGGAGGGCAAAATTGGGATTTCCGCAGCACAATCTGGCCAAAAGTGCAGTTCCGGCCGTGTTCATCCGAGGTCCTCAGAGAGATGATTTTCTGCCATCCTTTGCAGCCATGCTGGCGCCTTAAAAACTTGTACAGTTGTAGAGTAGATGTATCCAATCCAGATGAATTTTACCGCTAAGGAATATTTGCTCTACAAGCCTCATAATAGCCCCATCACCACGGCTGTTCCAGTGACTGTCGCTGTTCCAGTGGGCGGTACATGACTGTACTTGACGCGCCTCTTGTTGGTATACTTCTGGGCTTCGAGCTCTTCCGCCTCGCGCTTCGCATCGCTGTGTCGTTTCGCCCATCTCGCCGCCACCTTCCCGAATCTATGAACATTGACATCGCACTGCTTGTCCCACCAGAACTCCTCTTCGAGCCACTGATACGTTTCGGAGTGGCCAGTCACGGAGCGTCAGGCCGAACGCTTTAACAAGGATGCGGCCATTGGACTCCGGGTATTGTGCCTCGAGAATTCTTTGAGCCGGGGCAGCGAAGCGCCGGCCCACCAAAGATTGGTTGATGATGTCGATTTGCGAAAGCTGAGCGTTTGTGAGGCGCTAGGAACGAACAAGCTTGCCGCAACGCACCGGCATTTCAGAAGGAAGGTG
Organism: Mycena chlorophos; assembly: GCA_014461115.1. Lineage (NCBI taxonomy): Eukaryota > Fungi > Basidiomycota > Agaricomycetes > Agaricales > Mycenaceae > Mycena > Mycena chlorophos. Next base: position 897,988 of record JACAZE010000015.1, read on the forward strand.
TGCGGTCTTTGTGTTCACAGGGATCTCCGAAACTTCATAGACCCCAACGAAGTAGATGGCGTAAATGGTCCGCACGAAGATGTACGTGTGACCCCATTTCGAGAGGCTAGAAAACATGGTGTTGTCTGTGAATTGGACAGCGATAGAGTAAGGTTGCTCTTTGACGGTATACCTAACTCTGGGTAGCGATCCATTTTTGGGGAAGGGGATACAGTACTCACGGAAGCTTCAAGCTTCAGGATTAATGCGGCATCAGTGCCGCATAAGTTGGCGGGCCAAGAACGGGACGACACTCTTCCACATACCTTGATGTCCTCCAAAAAACCTCCCCAGACGCGCTCGTGGACCCTCAAGAACTCGCTCGAGGCTAAAAAGGTGGCTGATGAGAAGCTTGAGCGTGTTGGTGCGTGGTTGTTGTCGACCGTCCATCCCAGCTGACCAGTGGCACAGACAGTCAATCTGACGGCGCCAGCCCCACACCCACTCACAAGCGCACTCGCAAGGTCCCGGTTTCGTTGACCCTCAAGAGATCGCTCGAGGAGGAGTGCAGTGGTTGTTGTTGTAAGGGCAACCCTACAGTGCCTGTGTGCCCAGGACGACACAGACAAGACTAGCAGAGGAATCCAAAGTATATTAGCCCTAGCTAGCGTGCACAGAGGTGCTAGACACATACCTGGCAGAGGAATCCAAAGAGAACAAGTCTAAGGAGCCTTGCCAGGGGGGTGTCACAGGTATAAGTGACGCGCGTGACGAAGCCACTGATAAATAAGAGCAAACAAGAATGAGAGGAGAGGAGATAAAGAGAGATAAGAGTGAGAGAGAGTAGGAGGGAAGAGAGGAAAGGGTATAGTAAGGAAAAAGGTAGAACAGTCAAGTAACGAAAAAGGAAAAAGGATGAGACGTCCCCTTACAGTTGTCGACCGTTCGTCGGAACTGACGAGTGGCACAGACAGTCAAGTTGACGACGCCAGCCCCACACCCACTCGCAAGCGCGCTCGCAAGGTCTTGGTTGGGCCTGGAGCCGGTGGCTCAATGCCCAAGCCCGCAGCCAACTCAGGGTTGAAGCCCGCTGGCGGCCGCACCATCGTTATCCCCCGCGCTCCTACTGCGCTTGGAGTTCAGCCATCCGGCTCCTTCAAAATTCCTTCCTCCCCTCGCCCTCTCCACTCTTCTTCGAGCCGTAATGCTGAGGCGGCTGATGATGCTGTTCCCACTCCAAACACCAACAAGGACACTGGCAAACAGCACGTCAGTACGAGGCTCAAGGACTTGGGGGCCCGCCTTGACATGGTGGAGAAGGAGCTGGCCACGAGACGCATCCGCAAAAAGCAACACAGCAAAGAGGAGGACGAGGACTCAGAGACTGCCGTTGGTTTTGCTGCTCCCGCAGCTACCGGTTCGAGCATGCCCGCTGAAGCACGGCCGCTCGCGTCTCGCGACCGCTTCCCGCCATCTACATTTGCGCCTGCCCACTTCGGTCGCCGGGAGGCTGCCAGTGATAAGTACGTGCTCGTCAAAGCTGCAGATCTGAAGGAGATGCATCGTAAGGCGGGTAGCATCGCCGAAAGATCGGAACGGCTCGGGACACTGCCAGGGCCGCTCATGAAGGTCATCCGTGAGTTGGCGCAGAGTCTCAGCGAAGCTCAAGAGATCGGAAAGGGTGGGTCGGCGGCAGTGGATGAGGAAGAAGAGGGAGACTTGGATGCCAAACGAATGCAAAAGGGCAAAGGCAGGCAGCACAAGTAGGCCTCGGAGAGTCAGAGATTTAGACGTTCTCGAAAATAAAAGGCAGCGAGAGTGGTTGATTTCGATTAATGTTAATGGCATCCTTCGCCTTGACCTCCTTCTGCGATCCACCTTGCTCGTCGGCCACAAGTGTGTGAATGTGAGTGTGAGTGTGAGATTGTGAGTGGAGAACAACGACAGGATGAGTGTGAAAGGCAAAGAAGGCTGAAATACCACCAAAAATATTTGTTTTTTGTAGGCAATTTAGATCTGGACAAAATCAGTTGTTCTTGTTGCTCTGAAACAGTGCCTAAAAGGGCTGTTTTTAGCATACCTTTTCATGTGCACTGAAATGCCTTGTTTCAGCAGGCATCTAAAAGGTCTGCTGAAATAAGGTGTTTTGGCTTGGCCAGAATGCAAACCAAAAATAGCCCTGTCAGAGTTTTCAAAAGGCTGGGTGAAAGCTGGGATTTTTGCTGGCAGTTCCACAAATCAAAAATGAATGCTTTCAATTCCGCTGAAATTTCCCTTTGTTCAAAACAAAGGGAAATTTCAGCCAGGCAAAAACCTTTGCTTTCTCTGCAACTGAATTGCCATCAGATATCCATTATTTTGGTTGCTCTTTCAGGCATGCTGAAAGAGCTACTTTCAGCTTGCATTTCAGCAAGGCAAAAACCCAAGACCTTAGTGGCTCTTTTAGCTAGCCGCTGAAACTAGAGATTTCAGTAACCATGAAAATGCCCACCAAAAATAGCTGTTTTAAGAAGCAATTCAGCCTTGTAAAAAGTCCTGATTTTAGCTCCAGGTGAACATGTCTACAAAAAACATCTTTTTAGGCAAGCTTTCAGCTCGAGCTGAAAGTGGGTTATAATCGCAGTATAAATGTCACGCCTGCCGGGTTGCCGGAAGTTGATCCTAGCCTCAAGCCGGAGCCCAGAACTGAATTGGTAGGTAACCCATGAATTTCCGCACATCAGGCTTGTGGAGAAACCCAGGAGTTTGCACGCAAACCTAGGTGCAGATCCTGCAGCAACACGATGCGGCGCCAGATACTTTGGGCCGCGTCGAGGATAGTGGACGTGAGGGAGCGGGTGCAACGGATGTTGAAACAACAATAGTTGAGGCGGATTGCTTTGACGAATAGAAGCTCCGCTCGTTGGCCGTCCTTGCAGGCTGATGCCTGTTAGCAAAAAGGGTCAGGAACGTCGATGAGAGCATAGAATTGACATACTCTTAATGCCATGTGGTGGTAATCGGCGTTGCCTGCCAAGATCCCATACACAGCGCTGAGCTCGATCCCAGCCAGATGCTCTCGCATGTCCTGGATTGCAATCACCAGCAGTTTGCGGTGCTGGTCGCTGGCGAGTCTGAGCTTGGCCGCATCGACCTGGTCCAGAACGTGCTTCAATTGCTGGAAGAAACGACGAAGACGAAGAACGATGAGAGCAGGGCACTCATCCACAAGTCCAACGACGAGGAACTGCCGGATACGAGCTCGGAACAATGCTGGATCGAGTGGATTGACGAGCGCGGGATTGTCGGGGAAGAGGAGTGTGACAAAGTTGTAGAACTCGTCTAGAATTGCTTGGTTGCGAAGATGCTGGCAAGAAGTGAGTGTGCAGAGGAGATCTAGAGGCGTTGCTTGGAAGACAGACATGATTTATAACAAGCGATGCAGTTCTGCCGCGACGGTCCAGATGCACTATCTTCTGCCCCAGGATGTCCGTGACCGTGGAGGGAGAATCGAGGAGTTCAATGTTGCACAGAACGACCTCACTGAGAGCAATGGCGTATGCCGCGGCCTCGACGTGGTCTTGGTTCACAAGCCGCGCATGATCCTCTATGGGGCGCAGGACTTGAATCAACGTCTCGGTGATCGAATGTGCGCGAGCCTCCGACTGCACGTCGAACTCGACAGAGGACTCTCCTGGGTCACGACCGTCTCTGTTTTCGTTGACACTCTTCTTGCCGGTCCCAGCCCCACTCGATGGCGCGAAGAAGGAGGCAACCGCGTCCTTTAGCCGGGTGACCAACCCTGCCACTGGATTGGGAGAACCTTGGTCGTCAAAATCCGAAGACACCACGTCGAAGCTGTACGGGGAGCGGCCCTGCGTGAATGTGACGCGTGCTCGCTCCTTGAACGCACCGGTCGGCTCGTTGTTTTCTTCGGCAACGTGGTTGTTGTCGAGGTTGCGGAGAGTGCTGCCATGGACGAGGAGATCGCAGTGGAGCATAGGGCGCCCTTGGGACCGGAGGGTTGGGGCTGCGTTTTGACGCCGGGCGACGGACTCCGGCTCTGCCAAAATCTCTCCTGCGCACGGTTCCACGCCGCGCCAGAAATAATGTTGTCGATAGCAGCGTCGATTTTAATGAATTGGGCCTCATGGAGGTTGTGATGTGAAGGTGGCTCGAGACCAAGACGCTTGTGGCCAGCGTTGGCCACTGTCTGGGCCTGACGTGTAACGTGGGTTTCGTGATAGATCTGCATCATACAGAAAACGAGTTCGCGGGCGGCAGCAGATGTGTGCAGGGGACGTGGCGCCTGCGACCACATTAGGCCAAGTAAAAACTGAGAATGCGACGATACGTACTGCAAGGAGGGTCCTGTCATTCATGCGCTTGGCCAGGGCCAGTTGCAGGTCAAGTGCAGTTATCTCTGGCATCCTTGACGCAATATCCTTCACCTCCTCCCCACTTTTGCGCCAGATGAGCGCTGTGTGCAAGTGAGTTGAGGCTTAGCTGATCGTATTGAGCAGACCTTCATCCATGACACTTCCTCTATCGCGGGATACATGGGAGAGGATGAACGGTATGCCGTCTGTTGGTGTGCTGGAGGAGAAGTACACAGGTCCAACTTTAATCTGTGAATCGGACGGGGAGGCCATGGGCAAGGCTTGATCAGCGTGACGCTCTCAGTCTGGAACCACGACCACTACGCTCTTCACTCTCGCTCCTGCCGCCGGGAGCCATGGACAGGATCAAACAAATACTCTCTGCCAAAAAAAAAAAAAAAACCTCCACGGAGGCAGAGCCAACCGTAGGTGTGTATTTTGGGTACATTCTCCGACGGGACTTAGTACTGCCAGCAACAAATGAAAAAGATAAAGAGACTCGTCGCCTTTCAGGTCTACAGAAGATTGGGGTGGCCTCTTCCGCGGTGACCTCTTCCGCGGCGGCCTCTTCTGTGGCGGCCTCTTCCATGGCAGCCTCTTCCGCAACAGAGTCTTTTGCAATAGATAAAGGGAACCTGCAGCGCCGTCGTTCAACCCGTGGGCTCAAGAGCAGGCCTTTCTATGGGGTGCACCACATATTGCTGTATTCTAGCTATTCTGACTTTGCTCGTCAGGACCAGGATGGCGAGTGGGAACGCGGCGGAGTAAAAGACTACGATGAAGCAACAGACAAGGCCGACGTCCACGCAAGCCGGGGCCAATATCGCATGGGTCCGGATCCGAAAAGAATTCTCAAAGATATAATCTAGTGAGTCGCCGGCGTCCATAGATATCACAAAAACTTACTGCAGCTAGCGATGTCCAAATCCACAGCAAGACCAATCCTAATCAAACAGGTTGTGGCCTGTGCGGCTCTGTGTGTGAAGTGTCTTATCCGCTTTGCATCAATTGCCACCCAAATCAACTATGCGTACACTGCCGGTGCCATGACAGTCTTCAGCTGCTGGATAGGCGCAACTTTGGAGGAAACGTCAGACCTGGATGCAGGCGGTGTCTCCACCACTACCGGGCTATTGAGGAGGGCAAGAAGTGTTGCAAGTGCCTCAAGACCTTGATTTGGGAAAACATTTGGTGGATAGTGCGACTGGATAAAGTTTGGTGTATGTCGTGTGTTGACACACACAATTCTCAATTGTGAGGGCTCTTCCGTACTGCATTCAATCATCTTTTTTTTTTTTCTTCGAGAGATGGTTTGTGACATAAGCAACACGGTTCTGTCTGGAACATCATCACCGACGCCAAGGCATCGCATTGTTTCCCTTCTGCGCCTGCAAGCTCGGGCGCGGCCAGCAACATCGACTTTACACGCCTGTCGTTCCCACCACCACCACCATTTGCGCCCTGACATCGATCTGCGCCAATGCGCCGTCCTCACCTTCACCGTTGGGCTCCTGGACAGCAAAAACGACTCAAGGTGCTTTGTTTGCCTCGACTCTCTGCATATCTGCTCACTCACCTTCAGTAGATGAAGTCTTTCCAGTCGCCGTCGTGCGTGAATGCTAGTCGACAATCGACACAATAGATGTCAGTTAACAGATATGTCTCTGGTCTGCTTAGCGTATTGTACACCGCTGACTGGCTTCATATAGCCTGAATAAACCCAGCCCCGACTGAGCCATCCCTGTCATTGTACTCATTGAGGAGGGCGGCTCGTTGCTGGACTCGGCTGCATCCCATCCCCGAGGTGTTTCCGGCAAAGAACACCGCCGTCACCGCTGCTTGCTTCCAGCGCCCATCTCCGGCAACCCACTCTCACTCCACACTTCCCTCCGAAACTGCGCGAAGAACATCTGAGGAAATAGGACCTCTGTTTTCCAGCCTGCGTTTCAGGCCTCGACCATCTAAACCAGTATCTCCACAACGACAAAGTGAGTTTCGCATTTCTGAGGTCCTCTGGGAGCTCACTGACACTGTTGTTCAGCATCCAGTACGAAGAAAAGCACTTGTGCAGAGGGCTCTTGGATAGTGCTTCCCCACGACGTATGTTGCCCACTTGCTTGGGGCTATGTGTACGTCGCCTCTTTACATCTGTTTCACGGTATTAAAGACGCGTCCCTTGCAGTGCGCCTTCATCTTCATGCGTGTCATCGGCGCCATGTTTATGATCATTGACCACGTGCCGTCAACCACAAAACCTCATCCAGCCGTTTGGGCCACGCACCTCCTCTGCACGTTCCAAACACAAACCCATCTCAACCTGGTGCAAGTCCTCTGACCGGACGCATGAGCGAAGAGGATTTGGCGTGGTGGACACCCCAAATCATCAGTGTGATACAAGCGCTTTGCTCATTGATGTGTCATGCACGTTTTGCATTTACTGGCTCTCATCGCGTTTCAGGGACATCAAACCACACAACTTTGTGGTCACTTCTGAGGCTCGCATGCTGCTCATCAACTTTGGTTTTGTAAGGGGACATCCTATTCTTTTCTATTCTCTTCCTTTTACTTTTCTACCTTTTTCCTTACTATACCGTTTCCTCTCTTCCCTCCTACTCTCTCTCACTCTTATCTCTCTTTATCTCCTCTCCTCTCATTCTTGTTTGCTCTTATTTATCAGTGGCTTCATCATGCGCGTCACTTATACCTGTGACACCCCCCTGGCAAGGCTCCTTAGACTTGTTCTCTTTGGATTCCTCTGCCAGGTATGTGTCTAGCACCTCTGTATACGCTAGCTAGGGCTAATATACGCCGGATTCCTCTGCCAGTCTTGTCTGTGTCGTCCTCGGCACACAGGCACTGTAGGGTTGCCCTTACAGGTTTGGCCGCGCCGACGATCGAGAATGGATGACTTTCGAAGAAATATTGCATCGTTCCTTGAGGCACCTGCGAGGATATCTCTCCCGATATTACTAGGAAACTGCGAGCGCAGGGAGGCTCGCGCAGCCACGATCCACGTGCGACTCACGTGAATCTCACGTGGAGCTGGGCATTTTCACCCTCCCTGCTCATGGAAATTTGGGTATGGGTCGGAAGCCTATCGAGCGGAGCAACAGATTCTATTGGAACTAAGTCCGGAAACGGAGAATTCATTGTTTTTGAAGGCAATATTTCCGGGTTTCACCGCACCGAAGACAGGGGGAACTTGTCCCCCGAATCAGCCCCATCCTGTCTCGTGTCACGTGATTGGCAAAGAGTGCTCGCTGCACTCGCAATCAACACCCATGAACAAGCGCTGGTCACGTTGGAGATGGACGATTCGGACTCGAGGCAATAAAGTAGCGCATGGCGCGGGGTAGAGTGTAGAGAGGAGCTTGTGCGTTGTCTCGTCCGACGGGCAGCAGCTGTGTCCTAATTTGTTCGCACCTTGTAGGAGTGTGTACTTATAATTATCCGCTTGGAGCGGGGCACGCCGCACAGACAATTAGTGGGCGAGATTGCACGTGATGAACAGAGTTCTGTTCATCAGTCATTGCAATTTATTCGAACGGACCACCATTTAACTCCAGTACATAATTAATGCATAATTATCTCCGCCCAATTGGGCTAACCTGTGGAACCCGCTGCTCCAAAACTAGCCAAGCCAGGAGACCATATGTCCACGCCGAAGGAGTTGACGCACGCAGAGTAGTAGTCTCTAGGACAGACTAGCTTATACTGATCTAGAGGGAGTAATAATGATCAGTATAAAGTCTGTTGGCAATGTGTCGGTTGATGTCAGTGCCTGATTATGTAATTGTGCCGCCGCCCTTGACCCGCCATCATGCCAGCGTCGGCGACGTGACCATGTGACGTCACGGCACGTGACCACGTGCCGCAAATTTTTCTACACATTATTGGCTCCAGATAACCGGAAATGGTGGGGGAGATGCACCCCACAGCGCCTTGATTACATCATCAGTGGGCCGCTCGACATCAGAGTGCTGATGCCTATAAGACTAGCAGAGTGGAATAACCAGCGCGCAGTGATTATTTTTTTCTCCTTGATGTCAAAGAGGATGATACGACCGCTTGACTGTGAGGTTGGGTGGATGAGCGAGTGAAGAATGAGCGGAGCAGATTAGTACATCACCCGCTGCGAGCAGCGACCCATCTGGTAAGAACACAAGTGCAGACACGACACCCTTGTTGTTCTCGAGAACACTCATCTCCGTGAATGCTGTTCCGCTCTAGTTGTACAGCTGAACTTTCTGGTCCTGCAAATAACAAGTGGATCAGCAATTTGGCGAGGGAAAAAGAGGATCAAAGTAACACCTCACCGCCAACAGCAACGATACTCTTGTGCATGCTGACCGCAGCCGCAGTCGCAGCAAAAGTCGTCTTCAACGTCGCGACCTTCTGGTTATCTCTAACAGCCTCAAGGGTGCTTGCCTCGACAACAGACGCCGTCCCATCCTCACCCGCCGCAAGGTGTTTAGGCTGCGCACTGGTCCCTAATGACCCCGCGCAAAACTCCCTCCGGAGATCTCACGCACCTTGTCGTCATACCCGGTCAAAAGGACCTTGCCGCTGGACACCGCAGCGAGCCCGACACCGACGTTGGTGTCTCTGTCGCCTTGCACGGCGGTCGCTTTGCCCGAGGACGAATTGTACTCGACAACACGGCCATCGGAGGGAATCTCTGACGTCACCTAGAAGCTTCGCTTCTGTTGTGTAGGTGGGTTTTTACTGTGACGCCGAAGGCTGCCAGCCTTTTGGCGACGCCTGCCCCCATTGCGCCACCTGCGATAACAGCGATGGTGGGAGTGGGAAAATCACGTGAATAGATAAGATCTACCTAGACAGATAAGATAAGTACACACATGGGTTACAAGTTCTTTAGTCCGCTGTCTCAGCAGTCTTGGGAGGAGCCAATCCCATCTTCTCCTTGACATTATCAAACGTCTTAATGAGACGACGACGAGCTCCCAGAGCCGCAACTCCCTTGGCCTCGAGCGTCGCCTCATCCAACTCCACCATTTCCTGCCAAGTCATACCCTCGAAGCAGGCCGTGTATTTGTGCAAACGCAAGCTGCGCAACCAGCTCGGCACATCCTTGAGCAGTTCCGGGTCCACCTCGTCTTCCCGCGGAGTCGTGCCGTTCGATCCCGACGCCGGTTTCGCGGCTCCACTCTTGGTTTGTGTTCCGCCGCGTAGGGCACTTCCAGGGAAACGACCGCCGCCCGTTCCACTCCCTCCACGCCAGGCCTTGTTCTTCTGGTGCATATTCTGCGGGGGTGGCATCGGCATCCCACTCATCATCATCTGCATCGCTAGCAACTGGCTCAATTGTGCTTCGCTGGTAACCCCCATTTGACCCAGCATAAGCGGGTTCATCATCCCCGGGAACGCCCCCATCGGCATCGGCGGCAGCGGGCTTTCCACGGGCTTGGGCGGCTTGGGTTTCCCGAACATCGGCACACTCGGGGTAGGCACCGCCGTAGCCCAATCCCCAAGAGGCGAAGTCAGATCACGGAGTGCGGAAAGCGGCTGCGGTGTGCGCGGAGTCTTGGGGAGCGCCAAGTTCAAATTCGCAGGTCGTGGTTGCGACTGCGCCTGGGGTTTCGCTGCCTGTGCGACTTGGAACGAGCCACCATCAATGCTTGCAGTCGGTGGCGGGTTGGGTCCCAGCATCTGTTGGAGGACAGCAATGAGGAAGCGGATCTGTGAAGGATTGGCTGTCTGAAGCAAGGTGTAGAGCGCCGCCGTCTTCTCCGCTTCGTTGAGCACTCGGAACCTGCAGCTTGCTCGGGATAAAGTTTTGCTTGCAAGAACGCACGAACCAAGCTTCAATCGTGCCCAATTCCTCGCTGAATTTAGGATCCGTGCTGGCCTCAGCCATGGCCGCCTAATCTGCTCGTTAACCTCCTACCAATACTTGAGGAGACGGCCGCACCAAAGTAGCCTCATATTTAGAAAGATCCTCGAACCACTCATCCAGGCCTTCACCCTCCGGCTTTCCGTTCGGCCCACTCGCAAATCGAGGCGAAACAGGCGGCACAAATCCAGCGCCTGGTCGCGGAGACGGGAGCGGGCTCAAGCGAGAAGAGGGAGCCTGCAGCTCGACCGACGCAAGCTGGGGTGGTGTGCTGGTAGTCATTGAAGCCAATGTGCGCAGGGCAGCAGAGAGAAGGAAAGAAGAAAGAAACAAGAGGCAACAAGCGTGGCGCTGGGCATCTCGGAAACTGGCAGTTTGTCGTGCTTGGAGATGTGATCATCAGGTGAAACGCCGTTTCGTCCGATCGCAAGGCACTACCCCCGCTCGGCTATATCTAACCCTCGGTGCAGGCGCGCCAACACGTCCTCGATGTATTGGCTAAACGTGCTCCCTTCCGTCCCGACCACCACTTGCGCCCGCCCCACCACCAGTGCCTCCAGTATTGGCTGCAAGAATGCGCCCATGGTCAATCCATCATATGCATTCCGCAACTCCCCTACACGCTCAACGTCAAAATCCCGCAAAAAGAACGTGCACGGGAACGTTTCAAGCAGCGGGCCGAACGATGGATCGGTCGCTGCGTTGGAGACATCCGTCGCGACAAACAGCGGCCGATTCAAAGAATGGTGCTCGGGGGATGTATGTCGGCGGCCTCGGCACTGCAAGGGAAGGGGGGCGGGAATCGCCATGTTGGTTGCCTCTAGCACAAGTTGCTCGTGGATTCGGCGGAGCGTCTCTGTCCTCTGTGCGCGGAATGCTCCATCTCCCAGTCGGATGTGTGCCCCGAGGTAATCGCTGTTCAGCGACATCTCAATCTCGTCCACCGTCTCGACCAATACAGGATTCACAAAGGTCATGCGACTCCGAACTCTGGTGCGCAACCATTTGTTCTCCTGGAGGCGCAGTCTCAATCGGGACGAGCCAAACAAACTCCCCAACTCGATAAGCCGATGCGAAACGTTCAAAAGATCCGGGATGTAGACGACATCGTCGTACTTGTGTCTCAACGTGGCGAGGTCGCGGTTGGTGTCCAAGAAGCGGTACTGATACGGACTGGCATTGCCCAGGCTCAGGACATCTGCCGGGGATAGATGAAGACGCTCCAGAGCTGCTTTTGAGGACAATTCGTCGAGGAATACGAGTGGCGGCAAGCTGTTGTCCCAGTTGGTAAAGTTGAAGAGCCACGCCGGCGATACGTAGGTGAACGAGTCTTGGTCGAGACATTCGGGAGGGAGAAACTTGGAGCGAAGTCGCGAACAGTGCTCGAGGCCCTGTTTTCCGGAAAGATGGAGAATATGGCCGAGACGGTCGGAGCTGACGTATGGGAGAGCAGTACCGAGACGGATGGGTGGGACGAGAACAGTGCGATTGGTCAATTTCGCGAGGACCAGCGCGTTTTCGAGTTCCAAACGTTGATTGTGCATGCCACTGTGCGGCAAATACGAAATGAATTTGGTGTCCATGGCCGATGTAGATGACGGAACGGGGAACGAGCAACAATTGGCGTCAAATTCGACTTGCAGGACGGCATCAGGAGCGAGCGGGGTTGGAGAGCTGGAACTCCACCTCGTGGTGAACAGGTAGTATGCGAAGGCGAAGCTGGCGAAGGATGCCAATGCGAGAACGAAAACGAATCCAATCGCGACGGCGGACGGCCCGCCACGGGTGTTCCTCATGCGAGGTGTGGCTGCGAAGGGGGGCGGGCGGAGAGGAGGGCCACGGAGTCGGAATGTGCCCTTTTCGACGTGGACTGAGGGCGAGCCGTGCGCGTGCATCGTGGTTCGAGTTGAGTGAATGCCGTGACTAACCGTAGAATGCGACCATCTCTTCGTCGATGTATCCAGCAAATCCAACGCGCCCCTCCAGCCTTTGTATTTGACATCGTCCGCAGCTGTTTCCCGTTCTTCGCGTTCTCCGTTAATGCGGGCACAGGATGGAGTTTTAATTCGTGGCCCTACAGTCATTCCAGCGGCAAGACGCGCCCTGGCTATGTGTGAAGGCGACAATCCCTTCAATAGGTGCGCTACGATGAGATTGAACTCTCAAGAAGCTTAATGGACCCTTTCAGAAAGCTTCCGTACATTCTGGTGAGCAGTTACCGGCGCTAGGTCCTGGACCAACAAGTAAACCCAGCTCACGAACGGTGGCGGCGTCAGCGAGCAACAACGCAGCGCAAAGCTCACTCAGCAACTTGGGTTCAAGGTTCGATTACCCCAATATCAACAAGCTGCTGAATGCGCTCAGATTGAACCAGAGCAATACATCCAAGCTCATACCATCCTCAAGACGCGGGTACAACAATACCGTGACGCACCGGTCCTCGTTCTGGGAGGAAAGCTGGACGGACTACGCCAAGTAGCGCATGAGTATGGCTTCAAGAAGGTCTTCAACACCTTGGACGTTCTTGCCTGGAATCCCGCGTTCCTGAGTGGTCCTAATCTTCGCGTTGCATTTTGTAACCTCTCTGCAGCGTTTGGCCCTTTCACCAACTGAACTCAGCTGAGAAGGCTGCAACCTATGTTCGTCCGCATGGTCACTGCGCTATTATCCTCCTGAAACTCTCTCGCAAGCCGACGAACTTTGCTCAGACGCCGATTTCTGCCGTCTTCGTGTACCACGACCCGCGTAATTGGGCTTTGGATAGTACGCAAAACTTTCGTCTTCGGTTGACTCTCAACTTGCTATAGTTCAGGTTCTTTGCGATGTAATCTTGTCTGAAGGCCGCATCGGTGGACCCCATGTCCCCCTTGACCAACAAAAATCGCCCGTCGAACTCATATTCTGTAATCCCGATCTTTTATGGAAGTCCGATTTCCCAGTAAATCGGCTGGGGTACGCAGTTTACTTCACCGAGCCCTCTTCTGCTCACGCATGTGCACAGGCAAGGCGCATTCAAGGCAGCCTTCCAGGGCGTCTTCAAGGTATTCTCCATTCGCATGCTTCGTTAATCCAACATATTACAGGCTCTCACTGGTGCTGAATATCCGTGCGTCATTTGGGCCGCCCGCATTCATGTCTGAGGGATTTTAAGTCATGTCCAAGTCGGAAAGCCCTCCGAGGCCACCTACGAATTTGCTGCAAAAGCCTTGCACCAGCGAATAGAGCAGCTCGATGGACCTCACGCTCCATCTCGTCGCATGTAAGTCCATTCACGAATGGGTTTCCGCAAGCTCAAGTGGACCTAGATACATGGTCGGAGGTTGGTTAGGACTCACTCGATCAGTCTCGTCGCTCACATTGCGACCCAGATAATCCCGAATCCGGTATGGGCTTCTGAGAACTGACTTCTTGTTTATCTCATGGTTCTCTCCAGACATTGCTGGTGCAAATGCAGCCCGCTGGGAGTCGATTTTAGTACGAACGGGTGTGTTCGAAGCTGGGACAACCCCGAGGCATCGTCCTACGCACGAGGTGGAGGATGTGGAGGAGGCTGTACAATGGGCGATCCATCGCGAACTCGCCGTTAGATAAGCGTGACACGTGACCGTATCGCTTGACTCCTGCGTTGATGATATGGAGAGTGCAGAGCTGAATCGAGATGGGACTTTGAGCAGAATGCGTGCACACCGAGGCAACATGCCCTCGGTCCTGCCTCAGGACAAACAATGCCCTTACTGCGATGCAAAATTTACACGCAAAACACATCTCACGCGCCACCTCAAAAATCACAGCGCCTCTCGAGACTACAAGTGCACTGTTCGTCTCGCGTCCCTATACCTACTTTAGCTGAATTATTTCCAGACATGTCCGGCACAGTTCACAAGAAGCGATCTCCTCGCACGACATCGCAGAATCTGCCAGGATCCCACTCGTCCCGGCCGCTTGCGCTCCTGTGTTCTCTGCACAGAACAGAAAGTGCGCTGCGACCGGAAAACGCCTAGCTGCTCGCGATGCGAAGCTAGAGGCAAAACTTGCGTCTTCTTGACCGGGCCGCGGAAGAAGAACTCGCGCGTTGCCGAGATCGTAGACCTTGAAACCACTACGAGTTCCTCACCTTCGCCGCCGGAAGAGACCACGACAGCGGAGCCCCCTTCTGCGGAAAAACTCGTCGGGTCTGCGCTCACTCTCGACACACTCGCACAAGAACTAGAAGAGGCTGCATCGACCGTCTCTATACCAGTTCCCGAACTGCCTGCAGTCGACAGTCACCTCTCTTCACATTATCACAGCGACACCTTCCAACCACTCTTTACGGATGTTTTCCAACTCGATCTGAGCCCCGTCGTCGTCGTGCCCAATGCCGTCGACGACTGGTTTTCTATGCCATTCCCTCCGACGGACGCAATACCAGTACACAAGGCCAGGCATACCTACCCGTGGTTCAAGGAGATCATGGCGTTCCCTCCCATGGCTGGCGACGAGGGCAAATCGCATCAACAGCGGGTAGACGAGTTTGTGCTTCGACCGCTCAAGTTGGCCGAACCCAGACATTATTGTGGGACTTGCAGCTCCCTCCGTCTCGATTTTTCTAATGCGATTTCCAGTGTATTTCTTCTTCAGTGTATTTGCGTCTCACTTCCCAATCATCCACTCTCCGACATTCGTATTGGAAGGCAAGTGGCTTTTTGGCGACTGAAGAGTTCACTCATCATTGCGCAGATAAACCGCCATACTTGGTGAAAACCATGAAAGCGTGTGGTGCGCTTTTCGTTCGGACAGCCAAGGCGGCCCACTACGTCAAAGACTCGTTGAACCTTGCTCGTGAAGGGCTTGCGCAGGCTTTTGTACGACCCAGTCCTCTCTCGCGTCAAGTTTGAGCTCACCCGTCTCAGGCCAAGTCCTCGTTCGAGCCGCTTGAACAATTCCACCTCATTTTGGCTGTCGTGCTTCTTCACACGATCGGTCTTTTCCACCAAGACGTCGAGGAACGCGCCGCTTCCCAATCGTATCACTCAATGGTCATATTCATGATTCGACGAACGGGCCTGATCGTGAAAAGCCGCGACTGGAAACCCGACCCGAACTCCAAGAACCCTTGGGAAGAGTGGCTTCTTTATGAAACGATGAAGAGGCAAGCTCACCTGCTCCTTGATTCTAGCTGGCTAATTGCTCCATAGGGCTCTTCTACTCTCATATCTGCACGACTGCTGCCAAAGCATATACTTTGGTGTTACCTCAATCTACCTGCCTGGTGAGGTATCTTTGAGGCTGCCTTGCGACGACCGCTTGTGGCGAGCAGAGAGCGCGGAGGAGTGGAAGTTGGCCCTCGAGTCGCTGCAGACGGCACATGACCCACACACGCGACACAACATACTCGCGGGCCACCCACTCAACTCGACGCTGTCGGCCATGATGCAGCCAGGGCTCGACTTCCTACCCGTAGTCAACCTGAGCCCCTTTGCTCATTTCGTCCTCATCCATGGCATCCTCGCCGAGCTGTTTGCAGCGTGCGCAAGTGTGCGCCATCCTGCCGCTTTCAGCGACGACGACGACGAAGACAGAGACGGGACCAGCAGGACGATTTTGAACGTCCAATATGCCATCCACAACTGGCTGCAAAGCTATATCTCGAGCCCCGCGCCGCTCACTCCCGGTCCAACGGAGGAAACCTCCTTCGCCGAGCACCCGCTGTCATTCTACTGGCTAGCGCAGATCGCCATCCTCGCGCACCAGGAACGACTTCCGCCCTTTGACTCTGCACGCAACGCGACGGGCGAAGTGCGCTTCAGAATCGTCAAGCGGTGGCTCAAGCGCATCCACACGTTCCTCGCAGATGGCGACCAGCAGTCGACGGTCTATTGGGACGAGCTGATGAAGATAAAACTGCAAAATTGGCAGTACGAATTTGAGTCCGACGCGGGGAGCGACGATGATGGATTGCTGGGCTTCTTTCCTGGGCCGTAAACACACCACGCTCGGGGGTGTTTCTCAAGCCGCTTTGGCTCAGCTGTTTTATCATCAATTAACCGTAGATACTGCGTAACACTCGTCTGGGGCGTATAATTTTTAAACGAGCATACCGCTGATACACCGTTAGTACTGTATGTAACCAAGCAATCAGCACGTACGCGATTCCTGCCGTCTGGAGGGTACTAAAGAAACCGCAGAGCATCGCGGAAAAGGCGAGCCTGGCGATAGCCTTGGCGCGGGATGGAGCCAAGGCGCCGAGTACGCCAATCTGAATACCCACGGACCCAAGGTTGGCGAATCCGCAGAGGGCTGTGCGATTCAGTTCAAAAACCCCGTGTTGAGCACGGGAAGGGCTCACAGTAGCTAGCGATCGTGAAGGCCCGCGGCGAAAGTGCCGCGTCGCTGGCTTGCAGAGCTTTGAGGTTCGTATAAGCTATGTCCCGTTTCAATATCGAACGCGGTTTTTTAGTGGCCAACACACCTACGAACTCATTGGCCACCAGCTGTTCATTCTCGTTATTACGGCGCATGTCTGGACATGAGAAGCACCTACCTTGGTTCCAAGGAGCTGAGAGACCTTGAGGATTTCGTCACGAGGCACACCGAGGAAGAATGCGACGGGGTAGAAAACATAGCCGAGGACAAGTTGGAGAGTCAATGCGTGGGCATCATGCAGGCCAAAACCACGACCGATCCACGTTAGAAGACCTGAGGAAGGCTCGGAGTGCGAATGAGAGGAGCGAATCGAACTGACCGTTAATGGCCGCCACGAGGGACAGAACAGTAAGTACGTTGGTGAGGATTTGCCCGGCAACGATAATTCCAAACACAGCGCCCTGACTGAAAGCGTGTAACAAGTTTGCCTGAAGATGGTTTCACGAGATGACTTTGAGGACGGGTGAAATCATACTGGTTTGCCCTTCTTGTCGTCACCACGATCGACGACAACTTGACCACGGGTAACGGGCTCGTCGAGCTCGGGCAGCCGGAGCTTCGAGATGGAGATGGATGCCGGGATACTCATCACAGAGGAAGTGACGAGGTTCTGGGCGGGAACACCAAGACTGAGGGAATTTCAGTCCGGATCGCATTAATGGGCAGATCTACTGACGCGGTGTACGCAGCGAGAACACTACCCGAGATGGTCGAGAAACCCGAAGTCATCGTAAGGTGGATCTGAAATCCATTAAGCGTGCATCATTCAGAAGAAAGCGCAAGTGTTGTACCTCCGAGTCGGTCATCAAGTCAGCGTAAGGGCGGACCATGCAAGCGCTTTCGCCCTGGCCAATCCAAGGAGAACTGGCGGCCACAACGGCCTCCGCACCGGAGACATTTAGCAGCTTGAAGAAGAACCAAGCGAAGTGCTTGATCAGCCACTGCATAACACCTAACCAGACGGTCAGTCCAGTCGTCCGCCTCCACAGAGAGGACGTACCCAGATAGTACATCATCTGCACAAAGGCGACGAAGAAGATGATGGAAGCGAGAGTGTTAACGAAGAACCAGTGCTTGTTAACGGTGTCGGCATCGAAGAAGAATTCGGCGCCGACGAGAGCCTGGCTCAGGAAGTCGCTAGCGAGAGTAGCGATCCATTTGAAGATCGAAAAGCCCGCGCCAGACTTGAGAACGAACAGAGCGATTGCCTGCTGCAGGAAAAGGCCAACAATGACCGTTGGCCAAGGGATGGCAGAGCGGTTGTGCGAGGACAAGAAGAAGCCCGTCTGGAATATCAAGAGTCCAAGGACTGAGATAGCCCTGTCGCCGTAGGTCGTATTCTACGTGTCGCGTCAATATCTGCGGGAAAGGGCTGCAGCGTGATCGAGGCTTTCTCTTCGCGCCCTCGATCCCGGCCGAGCACCAACTTGCAAATAAATGAACGCACTCCTTCAAGTTTGAACCCGAACGCGGAGCCGAAGACGATAGCAAGCAGGCACATCCAGCCGACTGCGAGACGCGCACGATAAGGGAGCTTGTACCACGGCGTCTGTACGAGTGGGACCCAGACCGCGCCAACGGGCTTCGAGACCACCGACGCAGGCAAGAACCGGAAGGCAATAATCCTGCTCTGCTCAGTAGACGCTTGTAACCTTCGTCGAAGACGCACGCGATGAATGCCCATGCAAAGACCGTCTCCACAATCCACCGCTCGTGATGCAGCACAATGATACTCGAAATCCACCAGCCCAAGATCAAGAGCGCAAGTCCGCCGAGGATGAACGGGCGGAGCTTGGTTGCAAGTCAGCCGGAAGCAAAAAAAATCCGTACACGACATCAGTAAGTACCTTGCGGTAGAGATTATTGCGCCGCGCGCGAGCCGCCTCGGTTTCCTCAGAGTCTTTGGCAAGGACGAGAGCCTCCGGGTCGGTAGGAACGTCTGCCTGCTTTTCGTCGAGAGATTCCATGGAGCGCGAGGATTTGCGCTGGACAGGCTCGGTAGCAATGGCGGAGGTCGTGCCAGTGGTGACAGGCTCGACGGACGGGCTGGCCATTCTCAGAACAAGTGGGGGTTCGAGAGAGCGCACAAGAGGCGGCGCGCCGAGCCAATTGAGACTTTATAGCGTCTAGCGGGCACCACATGGATGGTTGATCTACGATAAGCCCCGCCAAGACCCACGGTGCCATCCGCGCATACAGTTTCGGAGGTCCATGAAAACGCTCAGCATCGAAATAACCCTGGCCTCAGTAGCTACAACCGGCTACCTAGACCTTCAATGCGCGGATAGACTTGCCGCAGGCAATTGCGATCCATTCTCCCGTCACCGTCGAATGGCCTCCGTTCATCGTCATTCCTTGTATCGGAGGCGACCAAGCCAGGTTCGTGATCTGACTTGGAGCGGTGTACGCCATGACCGGCTCCGTCACCACGCGTTTCTTCACGTCTGGTCGTGGAGAGTTGAGACGGGAGCCTGCACTACGCGGCGACGCCGCGCTCTGCGTGTAGTTGGCCAAATCCCAGAGGAGCAGCTGGCAATCATCGCCTAGGTAGAGCGTTCAAACCCGCAATAGCAGGACAGTCAAAACGCCACACACCTGCTGTCGCCAGTAGTGGATGGTCAGGCGAGCCCCAGCCCAGCGCATTTATTGCGGCGTGGTGGCCGCGGAGCTCCATGACCGGCGACCCCGGACTTCGCATGTCGAGGATCTGGATTTCCGCGCCATCCATATGGAAAGTAGACATATAGTTGGAGTCGGAAGGGTTGAACGCGATTCGCAGCAGCGGCGACGTCGGAGGTCGTGCCGACGCTGACGGCGATGCGCTGGGTGGAGGGACATTCTTGGGCGCAGGAGTTTCGTACAAGATGGTAGAGTGCTCCAAACTCCGCAAGTCGAACGCGCGTAGGCTGCCGTCTGCGCCCACTGACACGAATATATCGGTCGATCCCGGTAGCCATGCAACATCATACACCTCGCGGTCGTGGGCAATGAGCTGAGTTATCGCAGAAGACGTGTCGATGTTCCAGACGGTGCATGTGGTATCGATGGACGAGGTTACGATGAGGCTCGGAGCCTTCTCGTTCCAAGAAAAGCTAGTTAACGGCGCCCCGTTTGTCTGGTTTTGCACTTTCGATTGCTGAAGGGATGGATTAGATTGAACAAAGACAGTGAAGGGCAGGCCACGCACCCCCGACAATGCCGTCTTGAGCGAAAGTGTATGTGAAGCGGATGTCGGTTGGCGGCCGACATAGTTGGACGACTGCGGCGGTGCGTCACTCGTGTATTCCCATACGCGGAGAGCGTCGGCAGTGGTAGCAAGGAGTTCGGTGGAGGGTGATTTCTGGGACCATGGATGCGATGTTGCTGCCGCCGGCTGCCATTGGAGGCTTGTCGCCGGATAGCCGTGGTGGGCCTCGCACAGGGTCACGAAATCGGGATAGTCGCTGTAGTCGTCCTCCACAAGCACACGCTCATCCTGCAGCCCCGCAATCGCAATCCGATTCTGGTAGTTCTCGATGAACGATGCGAGTCCGAGTCGGAATCCTGATCGCGGCCGCAGCTGTTGACCTGGTGCAGGTGTCTTGCACCAATCCATGCTCTGCACGGGCCCTAGGACCCGTTGTCAGTTGGACGACTGCAGGTAGAGATTTTCCGTACATGGCGCTTCGTATTGCAGAAACGAGGTCGTCATGGTCGAAACGCACGAGTGTCACAAGTGTCGCCCACAGCGTGTAGAAGCGCGCAGCACTGCACAAGTAGGGACGCGGATTCTGGATCGCAGCCACTACGAGCCACGTTGACGCGTCGCGCTGCACACTGGACGATTTCTGGCTCACGCGACGTTCCCTGTGGACCAGCCCTCGGCGGCTGTTGCTGCTCAGAAGTGGGTCCCGCTATAAACACTCGAGAGCACGTATATTTACAGTAAAGTACAGAGGAAAGTCGCGCTGCGTACGAGACATGTTTTGAACAAACATCGTTTCGAAGAACACCCGCCTGACGAAAAAGATGCGATAAATACACGGTGCCTTGGGGATCCCAGAGAAATTTTCGTGGAGAGGCTTGGATCAGCGACAGGACGGGGATGAAACATACGGCGATAGTAGTGGTGGATAAACACGGAAAGCAGAGAGAAAGCGAGTTGAGACTGAGGAATGAGTGAGGGTCAAGAGGTGGCCGAGTCTACCATCGAAATAGCGCCGCACTGCTCACAGAAGCTCCATAGTCTGCGGAATCCTCCGGGTCCAGGAGCAGCACAGGCGACTCTGAGTTTCGGAATCTGGTCGCACGATGTGCTGCACTGTGATATCAACAAGGTGAAGGGTTGTCAAGAAAACACGAACCCGTGATGAGCAAACGCGCTCGACGGCTGGAGCAGGCCCACGACAGAGGAGGATTGAGCAGACAAATTGTGCGCGTCAGTAGGAAGCGCGTTGTGGTACACAGCAGCTGAGGAAATAGGAGGTAAGATGCGAACCAAGACGTAAACCCGAGCGACGTACGCGACGTGGCGGGCGACACCGACGACGCGTCGCTAACAGAGGATGGGAAGCGGTGTTGATGCGGCTCGGGGTACTGAATGTCGGTCATGCAGGCATCGTCGTCGGCAGTGTTAGGGAAGGGAAAGAGTTTGGTTTGTTTGGCCTATAGTCGTTCATGAGTTGGTCAGAGGCTAAATAAGGGCAAACAACACACCAACGAGCCGTCGGCGTCCACACCGTCGAGTTCGGAGATTTTTCTCTTCAACATATTGGATGGTGGTGGTCTGAGAAGAGAAGTAAAGCTAGACAGCCGGAGACAGCGGCGCTGCCTAAATAGATTCTGATGGCTTACGTGAGACAGACCTCGTGACCCTGCAGGACTCGTCCATGGACGCCAGAGACTTGCCTGCATTCCTGGACCCACTGCTCGAGTACTTGGCGGACCAGCTTCCCTCTCCGCTATATTCATTCCTAATCAACCTCCTTTCGCATCTGCTCGCACTCGCGTTTGCAGTCTACAGTCTTGTCGCCGCTCTGCTATCCACCCATCCACTCCAATGGGACGCCCAAACCGTCCTGCCACCGCTCATCGCCTTGCTGACGTCGTATCTGGCCGTGCTGAGCCTATATCGCACCACTGCCTGGATGTTCCGAACCAGCTTCTTCTTCGTGAAATGGGGAACGATCCTCGGTGGATTCATCGCGCTCGCAAGCTGGCTATTGGCTCAGCAGGACGCGAATGGGCTAGCGGGGAGGGGGATGGTGGGGGGCATCGGTGGGCTTGTGCTCAGCATCCTCAATGGGGACGGGCAGAACGGCGCTGGTGGCCGGCGAACCCGAAGCAAACCCAAGCGCACACAACAACGCAAACCCAAAGCCTGGGAGTCGTGGGACCGCCACCGCGAGTGGCAGTATCAAGAAGAGCAGGCGCCGGCCAACGAGGATGCGTTCGCAGACCTTATGAATGTAGCGGGAGACTGGATTCGCGAAGGCAGTTGGTGGAAGACGAAGGAGCCGACGGAGGAAGACAAAAAGGCCAAGACTAGATCGCGATGAGGCGAAGGACAATAGGTACATGTATTCTAAGCAACTTGCAGTGTATTTTACGGGGTCTGTTGGGCGATTTTTGGTGTGTTGTATCGGTAGCTGGTAGACGATTAGCTGCGTACGCGAGCACTATTCCCAGGACACACTTTGCTATCCGTCCGAGCTGTGTAATCCCAGAGAGACCGACGAAAAAGTTGACGGCAGCCAAGCTGTAATTGACTGGAATAATGACGAAGGAATAGCGGACCCAGATGAAGCCCGTCGCGGTCAGCGCTGCTGCCATGTCAAAAACGCCGCACACCGCTCGTGGAGGACTCTACGCACCGACATTCTGTGAAACAGAGAGTTTGTCGGCGGGCCGGGTCATGTCCTTGAGGCCAGCGCCAACCAAGCACCACTTCATCATCGGTGCCCAAAAGAATACAGTTTTTGGCCCTGAGGACAGCTGAGGGAGCGAAAAAAGAGGTTGAGTCGTGCTTGCCCGCGGGGTGGTTCAGAAACGCAGCAAATCGCGAGCTAGCTGCGCCAGACATGATGGAGAGTGCAAAGCAGATGCGTCGGCGAAAGCGGCCGAAGTGATGCACGAATCATTGCACCCTGAATTCCGACGACGATGAGCGACGACTCGCCCTCTGCGATTTTGTGAACGAATTCTTGGCACCTGGTGCTCTGCCGAGCATTCCTTCGGTCCAAGATACTCAAGCGCTCCCTATCTTGGCTCATCTGGCTCGGCGCCAACGCTGCACAATCGATTTCATGTCCTCGTCGCCAAGCTCCGAGCTCCATGACGCACTTCTTGGCCTATATAAGCCTTGCCAGTGGACCCCACCTCCGCAGCCCACCCATCGCCAGCAATGTACTGGGAACCAGGCACTTACTACAACCTCGGGGACGTCGTCGAGTTTGAAGGTAATTCCTGCTGTTGCTTATTCCGTGTCGAGCGAGTCGCTGAACGACGCTTGGAGGTCATCGCTACAAAATTATACAACCCCACACGGCGCAGGTCTGTTCGAGGCTTCTTCATTGTGTGTTTAGTTGAAGTTGTTTCCAGTCTGACTGGTCTCCTCCTGTGACCCCCGCCCTCTGGGGCCGTCTCAGCGACGAAGACCATACCGGAGAGCACCGTCACCACGGACACCACGAGGAGAAGCAACAGCCCGTCTACGAAATGCCTCGTCCCGAAGGGCAGACCGTCGAGATTCACCGTGAAGAGCGCGAGAAGCACTGGTTCGATCTCGACGACCACCGCAAGAAAGCATGTACATTCGCGGCGACAAGTTGACCAGTTATTGACCAGCGACAGGAACTTGAAGTTGGCGGCGGTTTGCTCGCTGGCGCCGCTCTTCTTGCTGGCGGTTATGCGGCCTTCAAGTCCCACCAGCACCACGAAGAAGCGCAGAAGGCGCATACGTGGGCACTCGGGAACTGGCTTCACGATGCAGAAGCCCGCACTGCCGAGTATCGCAACTATGGCCCACGTTCTCCGGCTACGTGGATCTTGAATCGCGGCAAAGAGATTCCGCCCGAGGCTATTCTTGTCGGCAAGGAACACTCGTGGTCCCTCTTCATATGCCGTGCTTTCTACGAGGTGCGAGCATACTACTCGAGCCCTCCTCCACCATGCGCTCACTCCCCTTCGAATGTTCTTCAGGGTGGCGTTCGTGCGTTTCTTGCTTCGTTTCCGCGCCAGATTTCTCTTACACGCGCCCACAGAAATCGGGAAAGCTTCTTCTGCTTTCCAAAAGGGCGCGGTCATTGGCTACAAGCACGAGGAAATCCAGGCACGTCTTAGCGCTCGAAACTGGCGCTCTTTTTAATCCAGAACACAGCTGGATACGTATGAGATACTCATCGGCGACATGAACGGACTGCGCTGGGTAGATGCGAGTGGCCGCTTGAACGTCGAGGCATTGGGGTATCGCCCCGTCGAGGGTGGTCGGGAGAGCGATGGAACGCCGCTCTACATTGCCGAGGCTCCCCATAAGGGTGCTGTTCACCCCGGAAAGGCAAGCGAGAAGCTCGACGGGGCCTACATCCCCTATGACCAAACTGAGCAGCGGGTTTCGAATTACCGTATTTTGTGCTACGCATAAATTGCCAGGTCTCCTTCAAAGCTTGCGCTGGACCGTCAAATTTAAGTAGCTTTGAGTAAAAAAAAAAGTCGCTTGAGTAGCTTTCGGCGTTAGTTCGCGGATAACATCCGTGTTACATACGCGAAGAGATAACGAGTGCATGTTGACTCTCGACCACCACCATCCTTCTTTGCATCCTTCGCTGCTTCTAACCTACCCTCTTCCACGTCGTATCCGCCTCCCGCCAGCGGAATGCTCGCGCTCGACCTGGTCAATGCGCATGTAGCTGATTCTTTCATTGGTACACCCTCTCAGCGAAACGTAGAGAAAATCTGACCCTTGCGCAGGCAAGTGTTCGGCATCGGGGTAACACCAGTCTGACCCTTTCTGCGTCAGGGAGATGGTTCAGGCTGGAGGGCTCGGGACATCCAAAGGAGAGAGTTGGGAGCCGGTGCGTCTCGAGCGTATCTCTGCCTTCGCGTTCGCGCGTCTCATTAGCTTCAGCTTCCTCACTGAAATCCGAGCCGGGGTAACGACATGGGTGCGTATCAACCCCGCCTCTGCCCGCCTCTTCTTACTGTTCTGCAGGGTGTGTTTCTCATGGGCATGAATTTCAATCCGTTTATTGGCCCCTCCCTTTAGCGGCAATGGCATACATCATCTCCGTCAACGCTTCCATTCTCTCTGACTCTGGAGGCACCTGTGTTTGTCCTACAAACGATGCCTGCCCGACCGGGAGCAACTCCGCGTATGATAGCTGCGTCAACGAGGTGCAGAAGGATCTCATTACGTCGACGGCCGCCATATCTGCACTGGCTTCATTTCTAATGGGTCTGCTCGCAAAGTAAGTACGCGCTCTCCAGCGCGTCTTTTGGTCTCATTCTTTGGTTCCTAGTCTTCCCGTAGGCATGGCCCCAGGGCTCGGTCTCAATGCCTATGTATGCGCGTGTGATATGCTGCGGTCTATTTTCTAATCATCTTACCTCCAGTTCACGTACTCACTCGTCGGGCAACACGGCTCGGGCATGCTAAGCTACCAAGAGGCATTGGCCGCAGTATTTCGTGCGTTTCTTCCGTAGTGCCCGTCTCTGATTCCTCTTACACGCGCTCACCCGCATAGTGGAAGGGTGCGTTCGCATCTTCTGCCCAGAAACAGAGCTGACCGCATTATAGATGGATCTTTCTGATACTCTCCCTCCTGGGACTGCGACAATGGCTCGTGCGACTCATCCCTCAGTCGCTCGTGTTGGCTGTCGGCGCTGGTATCGGCGTGTTTATCGCGTCAGTCCGTCCATCCAATATCAGGACTGTTACTCAAACAAGCTCAATTTAGATTCATTGGCTTGTGTACGACCCTTTGTTCGGTCAACGTGTCCACTAACTGGCATCAAGCGTCTAGCGGCCTCAGCGTAATTGGCGGGGACCCGGTCAACTTCGTAGGCCTCGGTGGCTGCGTACCCGACAAAGCCCTGCAAGGCTTGCCGTATTTTTGTTCGGGCGGCGTATTACGCAGTCCAACGATGTGGCTCGGTATCTTCTTGGGCGGGTCAGTGTGCTGTTGATCTCAGGGCTCGTTCGTGCTAACTCAAGACCAGGATCTTGACCGTGCTTCTGATGCTTTACCGGGTTCGCGGGGCTATCCTCATTGGCATCGTCTTAACCTCCGTCGTCTCCTGGCCGCGGTCCACGCCGGTAACCTATTTCCCGCATACCACGGACGGAGACGCGTTGTTCGACTACTTCAAGCAAGTAGTAAGCTTTCGACGGCTAGAAAAGGTCGGGAACGTTATTTCGGTGCGTGAACCAATTTAGCACCCCGGGAACTCGTCTCACTCGCCGTTGCAGTACAACTACCGGTAGAATTTCACGGTCAAACCATGATTTATCGCTGACCGTTTTAGCGAGCCGCGAGTTTGGTATGCGCTCGTTACGCTGATCTACGTCGACATTCTCGGTGCGTCTCGCCCCCCATTCGTCCGTGCAGTTCGTCTCAACATGACCATCCAGACACAACTGGCACGCTGTACAGGTGTGCTAACAGAACGTAGCTTTCCTACCCATTCTGATCATCCGCAGCATGGCCAAGTTCGCCGGACTCCGAGTGAGTTTCGTCGGATTGATAATCGACGGGCATTGACGAAACGCCGTTTCAAGGATCCCGTGACGATGGACTTTGAAAACTCGACCATTGCGTGTGAGTGCGAAAAACGCTTGGAAAGCCCACGCTGAAATATTAATAACACCAGATTGCGTCGATGCGTTTTCCATCTCCATCGGGGCCCTCTTGGGAACGAGTCCCGTCACCGCTTTCATCGAGAGCGCTACGGGTATTTCTGGTATATATTCCTGAACCTTGTCGCGCTCCGCCGCTCACTCATCTTTCAGAGGGTGGCAAGACCGGGATCACGGCGGTTGTTACCGGGCTTTGCTTCTTTATCTCAGTGTAGGTCGTTTCCCTCGCAGGGAGAGTGAGATACTCACGCAAGAATAGCTTCTTTGCTCCCATCTTTGCCTCCATTCCAGGCTGGGCGACCGGTGGCGCGCTTATCATCGTCGGCTCTTTGATGATTCGCAAGTGAGTAGCCAAACTAGGTTCCTGGAGACTGATAATGAACCGGAGCCGCCCCGTAGCGTGCGTGAAATCAATTGGGACTATGTCGGTGAGTGTTATCGCCGCAAGTGCCGTCTCCACAGCTCATGCATTTTCCAGGAGATGCCGTTCCCGCCTTCATTGTGCTTCTGATGGTTCCACTCTCATACAAGTCATTCTTTTTCGTTCATCTACCCGGCTTTTGTTGATCGTTCACCAGCATTGCTTATGGTTTAATCGCGGGGATTTTGACGTATCTATGCTTGAACGGTGTGTTCTTCGTCTTATCGCGACGTGATTGTTCTAATTCCTGTCTAGGGACAACACGAATCATCACAATTATCACGCGAGGACGCATTGTACCACCAAGTATCGAGTATTCGGAGGAATGGAGCGTTCCACCTGGTGGTTTGATCCCTGTTTGGCTGTAAGTGCGATTGCCTATTGCATGCGCGTTGACCTCATCCCCACCGAAGGCGCAAACTCACAAGATCTGCCTCCACGGAGGAAGAACCAGCTGAAGAAAATGGGGTCCCGCTCGAAGTGCGCGAACACGATCCATCAACGGAAGTCGACCAGCGCTCCGAGAAGACGGAGGAAGAGGAGGAGGGCAGCACGCTAGAAACGCCCAAATCCGCTGTGCCGTGACCTCTTTCTTTCTTGTTTATCGCGCTATCTCTCCCTCTCAAAACCTAATCCCGTCGGGTGGCGGTTTGTGCTAGACATTGCTATCTCGTTTTGTGCTGTTTTGACCGACTGATTTCTTGTAAAAGCTTATGTACGCGTGTGTATTTTTATGTGCTATGTGTAAAATATACCCGACGCCGCGAATGTAAATTTGTGCTCTCGATTGGTGGTTGCACTGTGGCTACTTCATCGCGTCATGCACGATCCCGTGACCGCGTTGATCCACGTGATACACAAAATTACAGTGAATAGATAAGTACAAGAAAGTACATTACAGAAACAAACATTGAGAATACAGTATATTTTATCCGGATCTCAGTATCTGCTGTGTCGCGGGTAGTCGATGCTCCGCGAGCGCTTGCTCTTCTTGCTGTGGTGGTGGTGGTGATGCTTGCGGTGGCCCGATCCAACGATGATCGTCTGAGGCTGCCGCGCATGCACATACTGAACGGGTACGGCCCCGGCGTACTGCACCTGAGGTTGCGCCACACCATATCCTGGAACCGACATGGACACGCTGCGCTGCCGCGTCCCCGCCGGAACGAGAGCCGGGACCGAGTAGGATTGGGCAACGGGCATGGCGTAGTTGTTCGAAAGAGAACCGTAAGCTTGGTTCGGAACGGAGCCATACTGTCCCAAATAGGGCGAGCTCTGGTTGTAAGGCGGCAGCTGCGACTGGCTTGGGTACGGCGTGCCCGTGGGGTACGTTGGCCCCGTTGAAAATACGCTGCTGGCACCCATAGGCGCTGTGGAGCCAGGGAGCTGGCTTGACGGATACATCATTGGGGACAGCGACCGCTGTCGTGAGCGAGAACGATGACCGGACGGTAGCGTCAAAAAATTATCTGACGCATATTGCTCGTCATATGAACCGATGGAGCCCCGTCGAGTCCGAGAGCGCGAACGGTGATATTCGCCCTCTTCGCGCTCGCGGTATTTCTGTTCGACAGATGAGCTCGGTTGCAATCGAGAAAGTAAAACGTACGCGTTGAAAGAGGATTGAAGCGGTTGCTGCAGCTGCATCGGAGGCGGAAGTCCGGGCGTAGGGGTCCATTGAACGGTTGGTGAATTGCAGCAAACGAGAAGCTTCCGCTACCGCCAAACCAATCAAGCCTTCTCTTTGGCGCTCCATGTCGCCGCTGAGTGGCTCATACATCGACGAGTTGTGGATCCATGTCCGGTACGCTTCGTAGGCAGCCGCATGCCCCAGATTCTCCGGGAACCGCGAAAGTTCGTTGAGATCGCCCTGGAATGCATCAATAAACCCCCACCAACGAAGGTGAATGACAGACGAGGCCGCCGTATGCACGCTTGTGGTGAACTTTTGCCTCATGGACACCAACTCCGAGCTCGGATGAGCTCCCAGAATACTGCCGGACATTGTTCCATGCATGGTCATAGAGCGAACTAGGCAGATTGAACTCGGCAACACATGGGGAAGGAGAAATGCGCACGGGTCAGGATTAACAGCGTGAGCGTTGTAGAAATCCGAGCCGCTCCCTGTGCATTGCGGTGAGTTTCGATGTTGCGACGCGTGGAGCGCGTGAAGTTACACTGCGGCTGAGGCTGAAAGGTTGGGGCCAGAGGTTGCGTGAATTGTGGCTGCACGCGCATTTAAACACTGGGACTTGGACGGCTAGAGCCTCACATTCGTTCCCCAGCCCGGTGTGTTCTGTCGGTAATGGCTGTAGGACATGGTGGAGCAGAGGCAAAGTGGGAACTGAAGGACGGTGATGATGTCACCTCGGCCCGGCCACGGCTTGTACGCTGCTGCCACCACGCACACAAATGGCCGGTTCGCGCGTCTGTTTCCGCTTCGTCCATGCACACCTGATCCTTGCGCAGACTACTCCGTCTTTGCGAGTGCCGACTTCGACCCCAATGAATACGCGAACGCCGTGCTTGCTGGCGAATCCTACCCCGTCTCTGACGTTCCGCCAAAATTCGAGCCCTCTCCGAAAGAGGACATATCCGTGGCTATCTCCAAACTCGGTGCCGGGGTCGACGACGTCAACAGGCAGATTAAAAGCATGGTTCGAGGACTTGTAGCCTCCACTTCGCGCGCTCAACTGTACGCTTTTCAGGTCAACGCGCATCACGAGGCGCTCTTGCAACAAGCCGCGAACGCGAATGCCCTCGCTGGTTCTCTCACTTCTGTGAGGTCTGGCCTTTCGGAACTCGACGCATCCATCGAAAAGTGCGAAGCTTGCTGCCTCGCATGACTTAAGTTAACTGTTCACGCAGACTGCGCCTCAAAGTTCGCGTCCCGTACCAGTCCCTGCAAACGAACGTTGCGCGCCTCCAAAAGCTTCACCAGGCGTCAGATATTCTTCGCAGAATGTCGCGCTTCGTGGTTCTGGCTCGGCGTCTGCAGAGCCAGATGGCCGAGATGGAACTTCCAGCTACCACTTCCCCTCCGTCGTCGAAAGAGACTCCAATAAATGTCATTGGACAGGACATCGAAGACGAAAAGGAAAGAGCAATCGCAAAGGCTGCTCTTAGCATCGCCGAGCTCAGTTTGTGCTGTTCCATTCTTCCTCTTCGCGTTTCTCAACAGTCCCTAGTGGCGTTGTTGGACGGGCCTTCCTCACAAACGAGCGATCCAGCTCAAGATGCCGTCCAGTCGGAGAACGACACCGTCGATACCGCGGCTTCGGTATCCTTGCGGTCCGTCAATGCAGTAGCCGCCCACATCACTTTTATCACCGACGCGCGGACGAAGGTGACAACAGAGATGGAGAGCATGGTGCTTGCAGGGCTGAAGGACCTGGTGGGTTCCATGGCGTTTTATGCGGAACCCTATCTCAGTCAATTAGAACCAATCTCTCCTCGCCTCGTCGCTTCAAACGGCATTCAACCTCCGCGTCCTTCCGGAGCTTGTACAAAATCTTATCTTCGACCTCTCCAAAGCCGTGGAGGAGCGCATCCAGAGCGCTTTTGATCTCTCCCAGATATCACGAGACGCGTCTTCAAGTAAAGGTCTGTGCGTCGACTTATGCGATGCTCTTTCTAATCGCTCTAATAGATCCAGCGTCGAATGGATCTCAATCTCCGACGTCTTACAAATCCAGGGTCCGCACAGAGCCCACGAATTACACCGCTCCCCAATGGGCGGCGGCGCTCTGGGCCCGATTGGAGAGCATGATTGACGATATGGCTGACTGCTGCGTGAAAGTAAGTGCCTGGGGGAGGCTGAGCTGCTGACTGAGTGCTATCCAGGTGTATACTCTTGAAAAGGTCTTGAAGCTCAAGCGCGACACGGTGTCGCAGGTGGTGTTTCTCGACGAGGCGATGAAGGTTGTTATCGACACCACCAAATACCCAACGCTCATAGGCTTTCGTAGGTGTTGGAGAATAAACCCAGCGCAACATTCTGGACATCCCTTGCAAAATCTTTAGAAAAGACCGCTCGCGACGCAGCTCGAGGTTAGCTCCGCAAATCTATGTGCTCTCTTCTAAATGCCTCCTTTGCAGTGTCAACGTTCCTCCAACAAAACCTCAGCACCGGCTATCCTCGCTTGCTTCGTCTGTTCCACCGCTTCTTTTCCAAAATCGCCGTACACACGGACACGATTTACACTCAATCGCGTCAAAGGTGACTATTTTTCATTGTCCTCCGTTACTCGACCTCACGTAGCACCACCCAGCCCGGAAACGATCCTCGTCTTGCGAGCACTGGCCAACTTCGAGTCGTTGTATATTGCTCGATCATCCAACAAGCTGAACGAGGCTGTCGCGCAAGCAGTCTCCGGAGGCACTCGCAACCCTCCAGGAGTGAGTGAAGGCGTGAATGTCGCGAGGACGATTGCAAATGAGCTGGACTCGGCGCGGTTCGACCCGCTGCTGATCAAAGCCGTGGCCAAGAACGTCGTGGCAAGCTTGGAGATGTTGTATTCTCGTATGGATTCCCTGGTGAGTACTCGAGCTCTAAAATCTTATCTTATCTCATTTGCGCAGAGAAGTAGAGATCGCACAGCGACGTCTCTCGTCGGTCCAACGGCCACAGCCCAGCACGTGATCAATACGTCATTGGCTTCGTGCTTGTACCACTGCTGGTCGAGGCTTGCGAAGCTCAGAGAGGAACATGGAGAGAGCGTTTTTTCCGTCATCCAGCCTGGAATCACAGTAAGTGTCTCTTTTGTGCTGGTTATGCAACTGACCACAGCAGAAAATCTTCGCCGCGTATGAAGAAATCGTGAAACCCGTTCGGCAGGCGATTCACCGAGAGCTCGGGGCGATCATTGCGCGGGTTCACCGGTTAAATCTGGCAAAGGCTGCCGGTACGGGTGGCGCAAGCCTGTACATGAAAGATCTCGTCGAGAAGCTTGGCTTCATCAAGACGGAGATTTTGAGCAAGTATAACCTCGGCGACGCGATGCGAGAATGGTTCGCCCTATTCGATGTGCATAACTTGCGCTGAAGGCGTTCCAGGGTTCAGTCCATCGTCAAGTTCGTCATCACGACCTTCGTGCTGCATGTTTCTATCGCGAAGCCGTTGGGAGAGAGCGGGAAACTGCAGCTCACCAGTGACATGACGGAGCTGGAATTCGCACTGAACACATTCCTGGGAGAGGGAACGCAGCAGCGGCTGGGCAGCGTCGAGAGTGTGGGGGAGGAATATCGGATGCTTCGGGCGATGCGGCCACTACTGTTCTTGGATAACGCGCAATTGGCGTCGCCCAAGTCGACGGTAGGCTTGACGCCGTTGATTGTGCTGCACCATATCCTCGTGCGGTCGCCAGTGGCCCTCCCGCATGCTATTCATGGTTGGCAGGAGGCGGAATATGTGCGATGGTTGGAGGAGCATCCGGACGAGGAGGCGCTAACGCTGATCGAGAGCGGATTGACCCATTGGGAGAAGATTCAAGAGAGCGAGAGTGAGCGGGAGGCTGGTGCCGAATATGTAGCCCTGGCACGGACCGTGTTAGCCGACAGCCTGAACCAAAGGAAGTTGTGACTCGGTCCTCTTCTTGAGCTTGCATTTTACCATGCTCGCCCTGCGCGCCCGTGCCCTCACTCGGCCGTCCTGGACGCGTCTCATCTCATCGACAACGCGCGTCCGCAATGAAGACGCGCCTCAAAAGCCTCCTCAGCCACCGAAACCTATCGACGACTCTACCTCGGCACTCGCGTACAAGCAGGCTCAGCGTCAACGGCCGCCTCCGTTGCCGGCCATGGACCTGCCACGTTCGCGCTCAGCAGAAGAGGCTGTCACCAACATCCTCTACAATACCCCGCCTCCGAGCTTGCAGCCGTTCAAAAAGTGCGTCTAGACATTGAACCCTGGAGCTTGGTGTAATTTTGCCACAGACACGTATTGAACTGCCTTGTTCAAAACGAGCCCGGTGTTCTCTCTCGGGTTTCTGGTATCCTTGCTGGACGGGGCTTCAACATCGACTCTCTTGTCGTGTGCAAGACGGAGATCCGTGACCTCAGTCGGATGTGCATCGTCCTCAGCGGTCAGGACGGGGTCGTTGAGCAGGCCAGGAGGCAACTGGAAGACCTGGTGCCCGTCTGGGTTGTGCTCGACTACACCAACACACGCACAATCTCGCGCGAACTTTTGCTGGTCAAGGTCTCCATTCTGGGGCCCGAGTATCTCGATGAGCAGCTCCAGGGCGGGCCATCCCACGAACCTCGTCGCTCCAAACTCGAGCGCGAGGCCGCGCTCGTCCACAACATCGAGCGCAGTGCCCACGAGGATGTCGACGATGCCCCTGAGCCCGCGACCCTCACGCGCTCAGAGGCCCTGCGCATCAAGCACTCGCACC
This sequence comes from Mycena chlorophos, assembly GCA_014461115.1. Lineage (NCBI taxonomy): Eukaryota > Fungi > Basidiomycota > Agaricomycetes > Agaricales > Mycenaceae > Mycena > Mycena chlorophos. The sequence goes on from JACAZE010000015.1 coordinate 931,232, forward strand.
TCCAATCTATTAGCGTGCTGGCCAACCAGTTTGGCGCCAAGATCGTCGACGTTAGCGAAAACAGTGTCATTGTCGAGCTCACCGCGAAGACGGCCCGCGTAGAGGCTTTCTTGAACCTCATCAAACCATTTGGAATCCTCGAAGCCGCTCGCACAGGTACGCGCCTTCCATTTCGCATTGTTTACTCTCTTGACACCACGCAGGACTTATGGCCATGCCCCGCACGCCGATTGCGACCCCAAGCGAAGACGTTGAGCCCACCAGCGAAACCGTAGCCGTCGAGGCCCACCTCCTTCCTCCCGGTTGAAAACCCCAACCAATGCCATGCGTTGCCAAAAAGTAGTACAAACAGCGATTATGTGTAATGCACCAAAACCCGAACCCAAGAGATTATCACAGCCAAAACACACAAACCGAAGGACTATTATAACGCGTTTATCGTTTTCTCATGTCCGAGTTGATTCAGCCACGACCGTGTTGATTTTCTCTATCCAACCGGGGGCGGACACGGGGTATGCCGTAGCATAGGTATACGATTTCGAGGGGATCTACGATGCCGGGTTGGTCAACCGATACACAACAAGTGAACTTGGGCTTACAGTGATCAGCATGAACTCGCGCTCCCCTCGTAGTTGCGCGCCAGTAAGGACCGCGCGGGTATCTTTCGTCTTGTCGTTGTCTTTGTTCGCGGACTGGATGACAAGCTCGGTCTTTATCGACATATCTCGCTTTAGGCAAAACAGTCGACGGTTGGTGAGGACCAGATGCCGCCGTTTGGACCTGACGGACGGACTGGCGATAGGAAGCATGCGCTGTCGCGCGAGGACCGGCGAGTCGAATAGAACTTCCTCGTCTTGCTGCAACTTGAGCTTGGCCGCACTGACGGAATCAGCACGTGATTGCTGACAAACTTGAATGCGACGTACAAATTGGGCTCGTGCTCGCTGTTTCGCAACGGCGTCGGTACCCTATCGCGTCCCCGCTCGTGGCCGTCCGAAGACTCGCGGTCCGCTGTGCGCAAGCGCATGCGTTCCATCGAGTCTTGCACCTTGTCGATGTTGCTCTCCTGCGAAGACGATGATATCTCCTCGTCGTTGGGGGAGGGTTCCGTGACATGGACCAAAGGGAATATCGCCAGTTTCTTGGCCTCGTTCCTGGGGCCAACCTCGTGTCCGTAAGCCCTCAGCCGATGAGGGCCCTCTGCATCAGATGACCACTCGATGCCGTCGCTGTCGTTGCCAACCATCTCGTCCCAAACGGCGCCGACGTCTTCCCAGTTGCGATCCTCTCCTTGGCCAAGAGGATGCACCTTTTTAACGAGTCCGGCCTCAATTTCTGGCGCAGCATCAGTCCAGAGTGACGACCACACAATCGTCGCGAAGAAGGGATGTGCTTTGAGCGCATTGGGGTCGTTCGGGCTTCCAGTGGGTCCCGCGCCGAGGCGAAGTGTAGGATCGTGGACCTAATAAGGTTTGAGTAGTGAGTAAACTGAATAATAGCAGCATCAATAGAATCCTCACAAGGAGTTTGTTCACGAGATCCTTGGCTTGCTCGTCGAATCCATCGGGGACCTCGTACTCGACGCGCTTAACTTTTTGCCAGGTCAAGTAGTCCGAGAGCTCGTTGAACGCGAAGCGACCTGCGGTCATCTGGTAGATAACGCAGCCAAAGGCCCAGTAATCTGAGCTTTAACGCGGGTATGAGCTCGCGCAGCAGCGGTATGTGGTAAACGATGAAACACACCTCTTCGTAGTCTCTTTGCGCTCCAACAGTTCCGGTGCTTGATATTGAGCTGTTCCCACAAAGGTCGTTGCGCGCTCCTCTGCAGTTTAATCTTATCAATGAACTGGGTTGCAGAGATGTGGCAACGGGACGTACCGCCCTGCTCCAAAACTTTACCTGTCCCAAAGTCCGCGATCTTTATCCTGAATGCATCGTCGAGGAGGATATTTTCGGGTTTAAGGTCTCTGCCGCGGCGATTAGGACCCAAAATCGTTATCGCAAGGTGTCGCTCACCGATGGAGCACACCCTTCGAGTGCATGAACTCGAGTGCATCCGCAATCTGCGCAGAATAATAACGGACACAAGGGATAGAGAGTGACCCAAGACGCGAAATCAAGGCCTGCATCTCTCCGTTGGCGGCATAGTCGATGACAAAGTCTGGAGACGGGGGAGGAGCGTCTCAGGGAACGCATGTGTGCTCCATTGGCTGGGACGCACAGAGACTCCATTCATCCTGGAAGGCATGGTACAGCGACACGATGCCCGGATGGCCATTGAGACGGATGAGTGCCTTGCGCTCGGCCGCGGCAGTCTCGACTTTGTTTGCGCGAATGAGATGGCTTTTTGTGATGACCTTGACTGCATATTCTTTCCCGTCGACACGCGACTTGGCGAGCTTGACCTGCGCGATGTTTCACTTGTGCAGAGGATGGCAAGGAAGAACGAGGTGTACGGTAGAGTACGAGCCTTCGCCGAGGGTAACGCCGAATTGAAAGTCGTGGAGGGTTGGTTTGCCTGAAGATCGAGCAGGCAGCGATTGGGCGCTGTTGTTGGTAGAGTAGCCGAGTTCACGAGAGAGATATGGCGGAGGACGAGACCCGCCGCGGGTGGTTGGAGAGCCCGGACTGCGGGACCGGGGCGCGGAAAAGGTGCGGACTGGGCGTGGGCGGGGCGGGACGAGCTGCTCTGGCTCTGAGTCGTCTGTGCTGCTCGAGATCACCGACGAAGACCGACTCAGGTCCGAGATGGACTCGTTCGCCGCTGGTGGTCGCAGCATCCCAGCCCAGCCCGGCCCGTCACATCAACCCCACCATGTCTGTCTCTGCCACCATCCACCGTCTCTCGGTCCACGCGAAACTCGTCCACGGACGCGTTCTTGCAGTCCAAACCAGCCCCACAGACCAAATAAAGTATTTCGACGACCTGGCCGTGGCTGCATCCCGTGCAGGCGATTCGCTACTTTGCACCAGCATTCTTGCAGGTCATTCCTCCGAGTCGGACGAGTTCTGCGATGTAGGCGTGTGGCTTGGCGAAGGCAATTTTGGCAAGGGGAATGAGACGCTGGTTTTGGACACGCTGGGACTGAAGCATGGCACGGTGCGTGAATCTGTATAGCCGCGTCGGATTCAGCCTATTTCTCGCAGATTACCTCTGTCTCACTGGCTCACCCAACCAACATCCCAACCACCGTCCGCGTAACCTCAACAACGACGGAACTCGACGCTTTTGCGCAGAAATTGGCCGCGCTGAAGGAGCTGCACTGTTTCTCATCGCGTTCTCCAAGCAGCAGCGACGTCATCTACTCCCTCATTGGCAAGTCTGCGGCAGGTGGATGGGGTGGCCTCGTTGGTATCGGTACAGAATCGGACTATTGAACACACACATAATAAAAATACAACATTTGCTTTCACCTTCGCTCCGTCTGCAACCCCACCATGCGCTCCACGACCGCCTGTGCCTCGTCCCAGTTCAGAGGTTCCTCGTCATCCTCTAATTTGGACGATTCCGCATTCCCCAGACCCCACCCGCCCTTAACCGTCGCAGGATTGGGCTCTAAATCAGGGCTTCTGAAACAAACATGAGCGTGGGATGAGCGACGCGAAGAACATACCTCAAAGCTTCAAGGAACTCGCGTTCTCGTTCGCGATCCGCAAGTCCCTGCCCCATCCGCGGCGTCTCGTCTCCAAAAACATCCTCATCTCCGTCTTCCGCGATCTTCAAACCCGCAAGCTGCTTCTTTGCCACTCTTCCTCGTCGATCTCGCGGCAGTCCACCAGATAGGAAGCTCGGTGCGCGAGCAGGTGTTATGGGCGTCGTGTTGACCGCATCGAATTGCGGTCGCGGAGATCGTACCAGACGTAGAAGCTCTGTGATAGCTGCTTCTGCAGATGAGGGTTGTGGTGGCGCGGAGGTTAGTGATACGGCTGGTGGTCGCCGGCATTGTGAGGAGAGGATAAGCAGTCTAAAATTCGGTCAAGCGACGAGGATCAAACGAAAGGGGATCGGTACAATTGTTGCAATCGCGGTTGCGAGATAGATATCGGAGCCGCCTCTTTCTCTTGTCGATTGAGGATGCTAGCTCGGAGCTGCGGCGCAAATGGAATCACGACCTTGTCGCGGAAGGACCTCAACGCGATTGTGCGCACGTCAATGGACGGCGCCTGCAGTGACCCGTTCATCGAGATATTTCCTTTGCTGCCCTGTCGCGGAGACGATGGCCGCTGGGGTTTCCCGCGATGGAGCGTCGACAGAAGCGGGTCTGTGCGTAATGGGAGCAAAACCTGCGTTGAACGTGAGCGGCGGTCTCCGGAAACATTACTACGTACGCACCCCTTCGATATACGTGAGCACTTGGAGGAAGAACTCCCACACTGAAACGATCTGTGTGAGGATGGATTGCTCATCCGTGTCCAGCTGAGAGCTCAAGTTGACCATCCCAGAGGCAATTAACTCGGCCGCGTCGTTTTCGAGGGCTGCAATGGCCTTTGAAGGAGACGAAGACACAACAGAGGAAATGTGGCGCTTGACAAGGGTATTTAAGTCTTCGCTGGACTGGGTATGAGGAACGGGAAAGGGCTCGGAAACGGAGGACGCACATCGGAACCTTCAAATGCTCTCCGTTGAATAAAGGCAAGATGTGTATGTTCACGGATATCCACCTGGAGTTTCTGGTGAAAAGATTTGGCTTCCATTGGTGCTGTTCAAACGTACGGGTCGGTGGTGGACGTGAGGGAGACCTGTGCCATGCTCCCCGGCGCAGGCAGGTTCAAAGAGGACACCGACGGGGTCTGGGAGAGGCTTGGGGCCAGACCCGCAAGCCGATGCATCTCCCGGGAGACTGTGAGGGCGTTAAGCGTCGGGAGAACGAGCATTCGGAGGATCGCGCACCGAGTTTGGAGTCATAAGTGCGACCATAAGACGCCTGGGAGGGAAATGAACGGGTCAGCACGACGGGAGTGAGCCAAACACACCTTTGAAGGGGATGTATGCACCTTTGCCGCAGCCATGGACTGGGTTGCGAGGGCCAAGTCGACGCGATGGGCAAGCTTGTCGGTAATAAAGACACGGCGACGATGCTCCGGAGTCGGTGCTCGTTCTGGGTCCACAATGCGCCTCGGCGGCGCCGCAGAGTCGCTGCTGGTCCGGGGCCGTGGAAGACTATTAGAAGACGCGAACGAGGCTCCATGCATCTTGTTGTGGCAGATGGTGAGTGATGGATGATTCTTCACTCTGCCCGCCAACTCACCCGCCATTACACCGTCCTCGCCCTCGAGTCGAGTGCGGACGATACTTGTGCCGCTGTACTCAGAGGTCGCCAGATTCTGTCAAACGTAATAGCGCGCCAAAACGCGTTGCACGAAGAAAATGACGGAATCCATCCTTTGCTTGCTCTCCGCGCCCACCAGCGCAATATGGCATGCTGCTCCACCTCATAGTATGTGCAACTCATAGAGATTCAGCCAGGAGTCGTCCGGAAGGCCTTGGCCGACGCGAAACTAACCATGAACGACATCGACGGCGTCGCATTCACCAGAGGTCCAGGTACTGCGTGTTTTTTGCCCGTCCGACGCGTATTTTCAACTGCCAGGCATAACTGGATGTCTAACTGTCGCTGCAAATGCCGCTAAGACACTCGCAGCAGCGAATAACAAGCCGTTGGTTGGTGTACACCATATGGTGCGTCCTGACTTCCTTCATAATCGTGGCTCAACTTGAACTCACTGCAGCAAGCTCATGCGCTCACAGCTCAACTAAGCTCGAAAAACCCGCCTGAATTCCCATTCCTCTGCCTTCTTGTCTCGGGGGGTCATACGATGATCGTACTTGCAACATCTTTACGGGACTTCCGAATATTGGCGACGACCGCAGACCGCGCAGTGGGCTCCGCCATCGACCGCTGCGTTACATTGCTTCAAATAAAATGGACAGACTTAGGCCCAGGCCCCGGGCTGGAGAGGTACTGCGCCGAGGACGTCCCGGACGAAAGCCCGGTCTCTACCCCGCCTCCGTTGATTATGCCTGGCAAACTCGCGTTTTCGTTCACCGGACTGCACTCATGGGTCGAACGTACAATCCACAAGGCCGAAGGAGTCGAAAATATTCCCAAGAGAGCGGTCGCTCGCGCCTTTCAGAAAGCAGCGTTCATGCAGCTAGAGGATAAAGTGGAGTTGGCTTTAAAATGGTGCGAGAAGAATGACCATCCCGTCAAACACGTCGTCGTCAGCGGGGGCGTGGCGAGCAATCTGCTCTTGCGACAGCGGTGCGTTCTAGAGACTGCGCGTCTATTGTTTTGATTGCTTGCAGCATGAAAACTCGGCTAGAACCCTGGTCGGTGGAAGTAGACTTTCCTGAACCTTCGTTATGTACGGGTAGGTGTCGAAAACAGCGTATTTCCTTGAGCTCAAGAACCGTACAGACAACGCGGCGATGATTGCCTGGGCCGCAATGCATCGATTCTTGGGTGGTGATTTCGATGACTATAGTATTGAAACGCTACCTGAGTGGAGTCTGGAAGACTTGAGAAGTCCGCCCACTCCGCCGCCTGTGCGATAGTTGCTGTGTGCCCGCTCGAAGAGCAGCAAACAAGTAGTAGTCGGTGATAGCATCACGTCACATGTGACATCCACCTTAGGCTTTCCTTCCACCACAACCAAACGCACGCTTTTGGACTAGAACGGAGTACATCCTCAAGTTTCCGGGCGGGACCTTAAGATTGCCCTTCGATCCTTCCATTCCGGCCATCGCCGCACTGGCAGTCTGAGTCTCTTTACTGTGCGACGACGAAGATAGCCAAAGCCGGCCTTCCGCATAGCCGGGCTTTAATCTACACACGCTCTCTGGCGTCTCGACTTGCGGAGCCGCGTCGGAAGCGGAATGTTTGCCACGGTTTGCACCTTTAATAGTGTGTTTCTCTTCAACTGACGGGACTCAGTGTTAGATAGACCAAGATAGACCGGCTTCAGCGCGCCGTCGCTCCCCAGCTCCAAGACATGGATATAGGACCTGAAACGGAAGCAATCAATCCAACGACGCGCACACGGTAGCCCGAGACACAAGCGCAATGCGAAACGATGGGAGTGCTATCACTGCGCAAGTTTCTGGCCGACAAACGCCATAGATAACGGACGGAACCCGCTCCCAGATACATTAGCCGTCCAATCGTCCCCTGCTCATTTCAGCTGCGGCCGACGTGCACGCGTGTGTGCGGTGGGGCAACACAGAAAACTAGGGTGAGGGAAGCGATGCATGCGAACTGGAGCGACAGCCTTGTACGGCTCTACTCTCCATGCCATGCGGCCCGCAAGTTCCAATGGAACGGTGTTCTCGCTCAGGTCCGCGCCTGATACAATGCATGGAATACCCGTCTCACGTTTTTCTTCGCTACTTCGTCTCCCATGGCCACAAGAGGACAAGATACAACAGCCGCTGCCAGTGGTGGCGGCATGAAATGGTGAGCTGTTTCTTCTAGTCATTCGCGCCATTTTTCTGTCGCGGTTGCTCTTGTCAACGTTGCTCAACGTCGTTTACAGTCAGCTCGTGCATCCGAAATATTGACACCGTCGTTGTGGGCGCCTCGCCTAAGGTCGGCTCCGAAGTGCTTAACCTTGATCCGCCCTGTGAACGAGTCGCGGCTCCGCGAAGTCGGAAGCACAATTAAGGACACGGCAAGCAGTCGTCAGCTTTTTTTTTGGTTCATGCCGACCCCGTGTGTGAGGGCTCAAAGAAGTTCTTCATGGTGCCAGTGCGACCTTGGGGATATTCGCTATCGATATCCACGCCGTCCGCGGGCAAGTTCTGGCGGAAGAAATGTTGCTGACCATGTCGCCGACGCAGACGGCGATGAACACTCAATGCTCAGGGCAGGGATTAGAGAATCCACCAGCTTGACAATCGGAAACGGCATAGCCTCTTCTCGAACGAGGTAACGATTGAATTCAGTGGCGCGAAGTTTTGACGAACTTAGCAACTTGAATGTCTTAGACCGGTATATTTTTCGTTCCCGGACTCGACAGATACCGAAGCAGTTGGTCCCAAGCTCTCGCAGCGTGCTGTGAGTATGTTCCACGCGATTCACAGGACGCTAACGAGTATTCCGATGCCATAAAAGGGGAACACGATGCGTCTCACCTCGCTTCAAGATGCGCGTCGCATTTGCGATTTTCTCTGCTTTGGTCACTGTTTCCAGCTCCCTCGCGAGCCCCCACTCGCGTCAGCGCCGAAGCTATCCTCTTGGACGTCGTTCCGAGTCCATCTTCATCAACCCCGCCGCGCTTCCCTCCCTCCCGACGGTGCAGGCAGTCAATGAACTCCATGGCGCGCTTAACACGGACAACATCCAGGTCAGGGTTATCTTCAATGACATCGCACTTATTTCTGACCCAGCCTGCTTATCAGTCAGATATTCTTGTCGGGATGAAGAAGAACCAAGAGCTCTTCTATTTTTTCCACATCAACAACGGCGCGACCTTCAGGTCGAAGATGTCCTCCGACATCATCGCCCTCATTACAACGACGACAGAAATTCTTTCCGTCGACACGCAGCCCGTCACCGCCCTCAATCTTGCCTTTTCGCAACACGGTCTGAACGCGCTTGGGGTCACCGAGTGAGCTCCTTTGTTTCTCGTGCACGAAAATTGATTGTTTTTCTTGGTATCAGTGACCTCGGCGACCCGAACTTCACGAACGGGCAGTTGTCTGACCTTACCGGGGATCTTCCTGGGCCCATCGGCGACAATAACTCAACATGGGTCTCCGAGTTCACTGCTGGCACTATCGACGGTGTTTTCCTGCTCGCTTCTGACAGCGTCGACAACATCAACACCGAGCTAGCCAGACTGCAGGCGACGCTAGGATCTTCCATCACCACTCTGTTCGTCCGATGCTCCTCGTACACGTGAAGCAGCACCTTGCTGATCACCGACAGATACCAGATCCAGGGCTCTGCACGTCCAGGTGCCGAGGCCGGCCACGAACACTTTGGCTTTATGGACGGTATTTCGCAGCCGGCTGTCAATGGATTTACGAACCCCGTGCTTCCTGGCCAAACTGCGGTCGATGCCGGTGCGCAGATCAAAGATATCTTATCTTATCTTATCTTATCTCTCGCAGGGCTATTTCTTGTTGGCGCAGCAAGCGATCCGAACCTGGCAGCGCGTCCAGCATCGGGCTGGGCAACCGATGGCTCGTGAGCAATCTTTATCAAGCATCCATCCTCTGCTGAGTTGTCGATTCAGCTTCTTGGTCTTCCGACAGCTCCAGCAGTGCGTACTAAGCAACCTGCCAGGCTCACACTGCACATGAATAGATTGGTACCCGAATTCAACAAGTTTTTGACGCAACATCCACTGGACCAGAATACGCTGACGCGCGAAGAAGGCTCAGAACTTCTCGGCGCACGGATGATGGGTCGTTGGAAGAGTGTAACGCGCCTGCAAATTGTTGCTTATGTGGGGGCTGATTTTGTTTAGGGTGCCCCGATCTACCTAACACCGACGCGCGACGATCCAGTTCTCGCTGCCGATCCTAAAAGGAACAACAATTTCGATTACCTGGATAATAGCAACCAGTCTAACGTGGACAATCACTTCAATCAGGTATTTCTACTTGAATTCTCGCGACAGCTACTCACGCTCGACGAGTCGCGATGTCCCTTTGGGGCTCACATTCGTAAAGTTCATCCGCGAGGCGATCTCGACGCTTCAGTCGAGAACCCGCATTTTATTATCCGCTCTTCGATTCCGTACGGACCGGAGCTTACTGCGTCGGAGAATGCCACCGGCGTCACTGCTCACGATCGTGGCCTAGCTTTTGGTGAGAGACGCCTGTGAATCAACACATTCATGGTTTGTGCTTAAGGGTACTAGTTGCGTATCAATCCGACATATCCAATGGATTTACGTTCCTCCAAGTGAGCCATTTCGTTCAGGCAGCAGTAGAAACAGCTATTGATCTCATCCAGAATGTCTGGATCAATAGCATTGGGTTCCCATTCGGCAAGGTTAGCACGACTCACTCTGATCGCCTCTGCCAGTCTTGATGAACGCTCGAAAAAAATCCAGTACGACCCCACTATTGGTGTAGATCCTATCATCGGGACCCTCAACGGCCTCGGCGCCCCCAAAAACATCTCAGGTCTGAACATCTCATGTCTGGACCCCTTGGTACCTGACCATATTCTCAGGTCTCGATCCACTGGTACCTGACCTTGACCAAACGGATGTGTGGCACGACGTGGTCCTTCCTACCGACTATGTGATATCCAAAGGCGGAGAGTATTTCTTCTCGCCATCCTTGGCTGGGTTGGAGTTCATCGCCGGGGAGAAGAGGCACTCCATTTGATCTGAGCGGAAAACACCGAGTCAGCGTTTTGGAGCATCTCGAGGCTGGGATGAGACTTTTGGAAGATACATAGACTTTATTTGGCATGCGCTTGAACACAGCAACTCGGTTGACAGTTCACGTGATCATGATGGCTTTCTCGCCGTGACGACGACGACCTCGAAGCTGGGCAAGATGGCGACCTGGGAGCGAACCCGGTCAAAAGGACCGGCGGAGGCTCGGACATGAATGTGACTGGCACAGTTGCGTCTGGTTTTCGGGCAGCGCAGGCCACGGTGACTCGGACGGTGCGTAATTATGCTCTCGGTGCCTCATGTAAGGTTTCTGAAGCCGCAGCGCAGTTTGATGCCGCAGAAATAGACAACGAGACCAGTAATGTGTCAAACAGAATGCGTCAAGTTCCTTTGCATGCCAATGTCCACCTTGTTTTGACTTCCGCGACGAGCCGACTGCGCCAACCACCGGAAGATTCAGACATGCGGCCTCCGTAACACCTGGCGTCGCGTCCATCGACATCCCGAAATGTCGTTGTCCGCTCACTCGGCGGCGATGCGCTGTGTCAACCTCGCAAAATAATGGCGACTTGAACTCGGCGCTGGCCTCGGCGACCTTTTTGTGTAGCCCAGTGATGTTGACACCTTCGTCAGATGATTCTTTGGCCTTTTGCGCACTCGAACATCGACCAAACCGAGATATCGAGGGTACCTCACTGTGTTACGTCCGAAGCTGATAATCAAGTCGGCGCCCAGCAAAGCCGACTTGCCCGTCCAAGCTGCGATCCGACCTGCAGACGCGCTTTCCATCGGCGGAAGGTGAATCAGAAACGGAATGGTTACAACAAATTGTATGCTTCCAATTCTTGATTTTGCTCTTGTTCCTGGATTGACATGGCTCAATGTCTTGCTATAGACCAAACGACGACTTTGCCGCGTGCCGCAGCTCTTTCGCTGTCTTGCCATTCATCGGAGTCTTGCCATTCATCGGAGAAAGCTCCGCGTTCTTGCAACCCATGCATCGGCGCATAACCCGAGCGGACAGTCTGGGAAGCGAGTTCGACGATGAGATAACGCACGGGGACCTCACCGACACTGAAGTCTGACCGGCGGCCAAGTCGACGTGTTGTTAATTCAAGCAATGCAATTCGTTGCAGGCATCGGAGCGCAACGATGGTCAACTGCCAGAGCCGGTATCCGCCATGCAACCCTCAACTGCCCAGACGCCCACTCAGCGCAGGTGCCGTGCAGCAGCGGAAATTCGTCGATTCGGAGACGAGCAGAGGGCGAAGTAACAACTGCCGATCCACGCGAAGAGAGGCCGCGAGAATGGAGGGCGCTTATGGTCTTGCGGTCCGCCGCTACCGAATGGAGCAGTCGCGCCTAATCCCACGCGTAGAACACCGCCCACCCCAAACCCACGCAAGGCGAAGCCACCCCTCGCCGCCTTCGCCGTCTCCCGTTCATCTTTAGATTCCCTCATCTCCCATTCGGTGGCGGGCCGTCATCAACGAGCCAAGATGTCCGCTGATGGCGGCACGAAACGGTAAGCCATTTCTGCGTTTGTTTACGATTATTAGGTGAATTCACGCCCGTTTCTCTTATGTCGCAGCTGATAATGAGCGCATAGAATCAGGCCGTGGACGCAAAATATCGACAACCGCGTTGTGGGCGCTTACGTTGATAGCCGATCAACGCCGACTCGAGCTTGGTTCCTGACCTTGACCCCATTGAGCCCTCCGAATATGTACGTTGCGGCTCCGAAGATTTTCCGTCGGACGCCAAGCGCCTGTCGGTATTCCGTTTGGATCATGCCGGTCGCGTGTGTGTAGGTTCAAAGAAGCTCGTACGTGATGGCCGCTTTCGAACGTTTTACTGGATTTTTTACTCTTCCCCAGGAGGTGGACGCTGGAAAGTGTGCAGAATGACCTCTGGCGGCAGCACAACTTCGCCGTCCACTTATCACCGACCAAGACGCGGACGGCCATGAGCAGGGTCTTGGGAACGCTGAGCCAGCAGGTTCGCCGACAGCCATAACATAGCCTCTTCTCGGCCGGTCTAGGATCGGGTAAGGACTGAATCTAGCGCTGCAGCTCTTTCGGCCTTGGCAATGAATCCGTCAGCGGCAGCTCTTGGGCCGGCTGGTTTCTCATCCCCGGAAACAGATACGAGCCGTTGGTGAGCCCGTTTCTTCGTAATTTGCACTATGCTATTCACCGTCAATTGAATATCCTGCCGAGTATATAAGGTAGAACTCGACGCAGGAACAGCAACACGGCGACGCGACTTGGTTCAGTTCAAGATGCGGGCCACATTTGCCATTCTCTCGGCCTTGACCATCGTCTCAAGCTCTCTCGCGAGCCCTCACTCGCGTCAGCGTCGAAGCTATCCTCTTGGACGTCGTTCCAAGTCCATCTTCATCAGCCCCGCCGCGCTTCCCTCCCTCCCGACGGTGCAGGCAGTCGACGAGCTCGATGACGCGCTCAACACGGATAACATCCAAGTCAGTCTTATCTTTTGCGACATTGAGCCTATTTCTGACCCTGCCCTATCAGTCCGATATCCTCGTCGGGATGAAGAAGAGCCAGGAACTCTTTTATTTCTTCAAGATCAACGACGCGGCGACCTTCAAGTCTAAGATGTCCTCCGACATCATCGCCCTCATTACAACGACGACGGAAATCCTTTCTGTCGACACGCAGCCCGTCACCGCCGTCAATCTTGCCTTTTCGCAACACGGTCTCGACACGCTCGGCGTCACCGAGTACGCTTCCTTTATTTCTCGCGCATGGTGACTGAATGTTGTCAGTGACCTCGGCGACCCGAACTTCACGAACGGGCAGCTGTCTGACCTGACCGGAGATCTTCCTGGGCCCATCGGCGACGATGAGTCTACCTGGCTTCCCGAGTTTACCGCCGGTACCATCGATGGGGTCTTCCTCCTCGCGTCCGACACCGTGGACAACATCGACACCCAGCTGGCCAGTATCCAGTCCACGCTTGGGTCCTCCATCACGACTCTGTTCGTCCAGCGCTGCTTTATGGCGGCATCATCCTGATCCCACACAGGTACCAGATCCAAGGCGCCGCTCGCCCGGGTTCCGAGGCCGGCCATGAGCACTTCGGCTTCATGGACGGAATCTCACAGCCGGCCGTGAACGGGTTCACGAACCCTATTTACCCTGGGCAGACTCCGGTCGATGCGGGTGATTAGATCGATCTTATCTCGATCTCTTGATCTCATCTGTTGACAGGCTTATTCCTCGTTGGCGAAGCGAGCGATCCGAACCTGGCAGCGCGTCCGGCATCGGGCTGGGCAACCGATGGCTCGTAAGTTTGCCTCTGTCTGGTCTTTGATTATTGCTGATGTTCAAATCTCAGCTTCTTGGTATTCCGACAACTTCAGCAGTACGTGATCGTTGTCCTTTTCCGGTGTCGAGCTCATCTCGGAACGTAGACTAGTGCCCGAGTTCAACGAGTTCTTGACCACCCATCCGCTCGATCAGGATACGTTGACGCCTGAGGAGGGCTCTGAGCTTCTCGGCGCGCGCATGGTCGGCCGTTGGAAGAGTGTAAGCCCTACGCATCCCAGTGCCGGCACTCGTTAACGATTTACAGGGAGCCCCCATCTTCTTGACTCCGACCCAGGACGATCCAGTTCTCGCAGCCGACCCCACGAGGAACAACAATTTCGATTATCTAGACAATAGCACACAGTCTAATGTGGACAACCACTTCAATCAGGTACTTGTACCTTGGTCATCTGCACAGCAGCTATTCACACTCTCTCAGTCGCAGTGTCCCTTCGGAGCCCACATTCGCAAGGTTCATCCGCGAGGCGATCTCGACCCGTCGGTGGAGAACCCCCACTTCATCATACGTTCTTCGATTCCTTATGGACCGGAGCTTACTGCGTCGGAGAACGCAACGGGAATCTCTGCGAACGACCGTGGTCTGGCCTTTGGTGAGCAGAAACTTACGTTTCGGCTAAGCAACGGCTGATGATTCTGTGCTTAGTTGCGTACCAATCCGACATTTCCAACGGTTTTACGTTCCTTCAGGTGAGTCCTTTAGTTCTGTTCTTTGGAGCGTAGACTCAATTTCCGCGCAGAATGTCTGGATCAACAGTGTTGGGTTCCCGTTCGGTAAAGTGAGAACTAATACCCTTTTGCAAGCGTGATGGAGGCTTAAATTTCCTAGTACGACCCTACCGTCGGTGTAGACCCTATCATCGGGACCCTAAACGGCCTCGGCGCTCCCAAAAACATCTCAGGCCTCGATCCGGCTGTCCCTGACCTTGACCAAACGGATGTGTGGCACGACGTGGTCCTTCCTACGGACTATGTGATCTCCAAAGGCGGAGAGTATTTCTTCTCGCCGTCTTTGAACGGGTTAGCCTTCATTGCTGGGGCATAAAGAACTAGATGGGATAGGTGGTGGGACGCTGTGTTTGGAAGGAAAGACTGCTCTGATTTGATTGGGTTTTCGGGAGGTTTATATAGATGTAACTTAACAGAGAGTATTAAGACTGAGTACTGCCTTTTTCTCAGTAGTGCGGGAGCTCGACAAATCCAGCTGCGTTTTAAATCCCGGATCGGCCGGAACCCTCTGGGACTCTGGGAGGAATGCGAAGTCTGATACACGTGACCGTTTTGCATTTTTCACGACGCCTTGACGAAAATGCCGGATGCGTTTTTCGCGAGCTCCAAAGCGCGGAAACGAAAGCGGGCTCCGGGAGCGCAGCTGTCTCGCAAGCTGCAGCGCAAGGACACGGGCAAGGGCGCACCTCGTCCTCGCAGCAAACGCTCTGCAGACGAAGAACTCGACTCGGACCACACCAACGACGCAGGCGACATCGATGACTTGGACCTCCAGGAGCAGGTTGACGACGTCGGGAGCGGGGATGAGGACGATGAGACGCCGGCGGAGAAGCGTCTGCGGTTGGCACAACTATATCTGGACAGCGTCAAGGAGGGCCTCGGTGCGCAATGCTCTTCATGGGCTCTGTTCTCTCTGTCTTATACGGTCCTATGCAGCTGAAGGCGAGTTCGACGCCGCAGAAATCGACAAGGAGATCATCTCCGCTCGACTACAACAGGATGTAATGGAGCATTCGGGCAAAATGCATCTCTTCGTTGCAGATACTGCGCGTTTCTTTCGACACAACTCCAACTATGTTTCTGACCTCCGAGAGCAGATCGACTTTACTCGAACACCAGAAGTTGTGCGAACACGCGGCCATCGCTTCTCCGTAACATCTGCCGTCGCGTCCGAGTCTGGAAAACATCTCTTCACCTCGGGCAAGGAGGGCCACATCATCAAATGGGACCTTTCGTCGGGCAAAAAGATTGCGACCTTCTACAAGGTCCAGCCCCCGGCCACCTCGAACGGCAAGGGGAAACAAAAAAGCACGCTGCATACTTCAGTCGAAGGTCACACCGATTCGGTTTTGGACCTTGCACTTAGCTCGGATGGGAAATACCTTGCCAGTGCTGGCAAGGATCGTCGGATAGGCGTCTGGGACGCGGAAAAGGGCGCGTGGATGACAGGGTTCATTGGGCAGAACGGGCACAAGGACGTGGTCTCTGTGCGTGTCTATCCCTCGTGCTCCCCTTCCGCTGGCTGACGTTGCGCAGTCTCTTGCATTCCGAAAAGGAACGCACCAGCTGTATACGGGCTCCTACGATCGCACACTAAAGGTGTACGATCTCTCTCCAGGCGTCATGGGATACGTCGAGACGCTCTTCGGGCACCAGGACCACGTCCTCTCTGTAGACGCGCTTCGCGGCGAGACGTGCGTCAGCGTCGGTGGACGAGACAAGACTGTGAGGTACTGGAAAATTGCGGACGAGACGCAATTGGTGTTCCGCGGCGGTGGCCGCAGCAAAATACGAGAGGTCCTAGATGGTGGGCTACGAGGAGAGGAGGAAGAGGAAGACGACAAGATGGAGGGCACGTCCAAGGGGCAAAGAACGCGAAAAGTCGCGAAAGTTCATCGAAGGCAGCATGGAGTGTGTTGCCATGATCGACGAGACAAACTTTGTGAGCGGCGGAGACAGCGGGTAGGTCTTGTTTTCATGCGAATGCGAGTCGAAATCCTCATACTTTTAGGTCACTATGCCTTTGGTCGACGCAGAAGAAAAAGCCCATCTTCACGCAGCCGCTTGCACACGGGCGGCATCAAACACAGTCGGCGACAGAAGGCGTCGTCGAGACTCCGCGATGGATAACGGCGGTAGCGAGCCTACGGTATTCCGACCTCATGGCATCCGGTTGGGGTTTCTTGTTCCTCAGCACGTTCTGCGGCTAACGAGCGTAGGTTCTTGGGACGGAGATGTTCGAATATGGAAGCTTGACCCGAAACTCAAGTCTTTCACTCTCGTTGGGACCGTATCCGCACCGGGAGTCGTCAACTCGCTGCAATTCATAACCCCCAGCAAGGACAGTGCAGCCACTGCGGCACAACTTCCGATCCTCGTCATCGGGCTGGGGAAAGAGCATCGGTTAGGACGCTGGTGGAATATCCAAGAGGGATTTAACGGGTCCTTTGTGGTATCGTTCCGACGGACATGATGTCGATAGAAGGGTCTACAATTACACATTGGATTCTAGAGGTATGCAGACAGATACGCCTTGCCAGACTCGACAGCAGCGTCGACCTTGTCAATATTGGATCCAACACCTTGAACGCTGTCTTCCTTTCCGCCGGCCTGCCACGTGATCAGAGAGGGATAAAAAAGAATAATAAATTGCTAGTACCTTGCCGCCGAGAACCTCAGTGACCTTGGCAGCCCAGGTGCGCGCATCGGCACCCTTGGCCTTGATGGACGGAGGAATGTAGTTCGCATGCGCGACTTTGCTGCCGTCGCTGCTGAACACATACACTGCTTTGTCAAGTTTCCTCCCATGGGTAACCAGTGTTTGCAGCATCTGAAGCACATCGTCGTCAGCATGGAGCTGAGAGGAGCGAGACGACGCGCTGGCCTTTGCGTTCCCATCCACGCTGACGGCCGCGATGTACGCCTGCGCGCCTTCGTTTTCCTGGAAGTACCGCTGCAGCGCATCAACAGATTCCTTGAGCGCCGCGGCCTCTCGCTCCTTTGTCTGCTTGTCGAACGCCTTGCGGATCGACGCGAGGCGCTCTTTCAGCTCTGTTTTGCGGATGACGGACATGTCCGATTGGCCGAGCTCCTACGAACGGTTGTAAGCGCAAATGGAGCCAGACAGGTCAGAATGCTACTGACGACATTCAAGGTCTTGAGCGCGGCGTCCTTCTCCGCACCCTGAAGGAGATCCGCCTGGTCCAATCTTATCTTGAACGTCTCGGCGACACGGGCGACCTCCTGCGCTTCGTGACCAGTCACCGCGATTATCCTCCGGATGCCCTTGGCGATACCAGACTCTTCGGTGATCACAAAGTCCTTGATGTCGCCAGTCTTTGCCACGTGACTTTGATGGATTTAGTCTGGAAACGCAAGAGAAGAGTGCAAATATACGAACGTGCCGCCACAAAACTCAACACTTGTGCTCCGCCATTTCGGGTTGGTGATGTCCTGAGCGATTTCATCGACGTCGTACTCGAGCGTGACGACGCGAACGGGGTCGGGATATGACTCGCCAAACACGGCACGCAGACCAGGGATCTTGTGCGCCGTCTGCAGGTCGAGCTCCTTGCTGTAGACCTTGACGTTCCGCTTGATCCAGTCTTTGCTCATGTCCTCGATCTTCTGGAGCTCCGGCACGCCGATCTGCGCCTTGTGCGAAAAGTCGAACCGCAACTTTGTTGGAGCGACGAGCGAGCCGCGTTGGTCGATGTGATCACCGAGTACTTCTCGCAGCGAGAAGTTGAGAATGTGGGTTGCGGTATGGTTGTTTCGTAGTGGCCATCGACGAAGCTGGGATTGGTGAGTACGGTAGACGCAAAAACAACTCGGGCACACCTCATCGTAAGATGCAACGACTTGGGAGCCGACATCGAGCTGACCGTACTTGAGGTGCCCAACGTGAAGAACGTAGCCATTGAACACTTGGACGTCCGTGACCTCAAAGTCGGCGGCACCATCGATGACGATGTTGCCCGTATCGTGTTCTTGTCCACCCGATTCTGCGTAGAAGCTCGTCTTGTCGAGCAGCACACCAAAGGATGTGTTTTCGGGTATATCTGCCGTCGATGCGACGAAGGATTTGTTGTAGAAGATGCACTTGACGGTGGCGGTGGTGTTGCCAAGAGCTGGACGAGGTTAGCGCGACGAAGCACAGAACAATCGATTTTGACCCACCGAACTTTGCGGAGTCGTCGGTTTTCGGGACTTCGCTGTTCTTCTCGAGAGCCGCAATGTCGTGTACGTCGAGCTTGACCGCATCCGTGGTGTTCTTCTTCAGAGACGCCTTGCTTGCCTCCTTGGATACCGCCTGTGCAGCCTCGAACTCTTCGCCGTTGATTCCCAGTCCAAGCTCCTCCGCCATTAATTGCGTTAGATCGACTGGGAACCCGAACGTGTCGTAGAGACGCCAAACGTCCTTGCCGTTGAGTTCCTTTACGCCCTGAGCCAATGCACGTGATGCGAACTGGTCAAACAGTCGCTCGCCGCGATCCAGCGTTCTTGAGAATGATTCTTCCTCCTCGTCCAGGATCTCCTTTATCTCGTCGAGCTTCTTCGTAATTTCCGGGAATGTGTCGCCCTTGGAATCGTAAGCACAAATTCAAAGAATTGACAGAGGTCTTACCATGGTCTCGACGAGCACAGGCATGAGCGAGGAGAAGAACGACCCAATGGTGACACCCAGCTTCTTGCGAGCATATCGTGCACCACGACGCAGAATTCGTCGCAGAACGTAGCCGCGACCGACATTGTTGGGGACCCCGCCGTCGCTCAATGCGAATGTGAGCGTTCGGACGTGGTCAGCGACGACCCGGTATGCGGTATCGATCCCATCCGCATCTTCGGCGCCGAAACGGCCCTCGTATGGACGAACGCCGGTGAGTTCCTGGATCTTGGCGAATATCGGAGAGAAGACGTCCGTGTCGTAGTTGGAGCGCTTGTCCTGTACTACAGAGACCAGTCGCTCGAAACCCATTCCTGTATCGACGTGTTTCGAGGGCAGTTGTTTGAGGGAACCATCGTCTTCTCGGTTGAACTGGATGAAGACGTTGTTCCAGATCTCCAGGACGTCGGGGTCGTCTTGGTTGACGAGATGTGCAGCATTGCGGCCACCGATACGGTCGTAGTGGATTTCACTGCCACGGTGTGAGTCATGGGGGGTAAGTTTGGAACGGTGTTTTTTTTCACCTGCAAGGCCCGCATGGTCCGGTTGCACCCATCTCTGGCGGAAGGGGTCAGCGATAGGTCGAATCGCGGGACAGACACATACCCCAGAAGTTGTCCTTTGCGTTTCCAGGAAGGATATGGTCTTCTGGTACCCCCTGCGCGAGCCAAAACTCCTTTGCCTCCAGATCTGGCTCGAGCTTGTTTTTGGCGTCGCCCTCGAAATACGTGACATAGAGCCGGTCTTTGGGCAGCTTGTATACTTCCGTCAAGAGCTCCCAAGAGTATGCGATCGCGTCTTTCTATGAAGGAATGATGAGTACGAGAGGACGATAAAAAAGATTGGGCACGAACCTTGAAGTAGTCGCCAAAGGACCAGTTGCCCAGCATCTCGAAGAAGGTGTGGTGGTACGAGTCCTTGCCCACATCGTCGAGGTCTTTGAATCGCGATGAATAAGAGTAATCGGAGCAGTGCACGACGCGATTCACCGTTGTGCTTGCCGCCGGCGCGTATGCACTTTTGTGAGTTGTAGGCGCGTTTGAGCTTGGACAGATCCGAATTGGGGTCGACTGTGCCGAGGAAGATGGACTTGTACTAGAGGAAAGATGAGGGAATGGGGGGGAGAGACGGTGGAGGGGCGTGCCTGGTTCATTCCTGCGTTTGCGAAGAGCAGAGTTGGGTCCTCATAGGGAATGGTGGACGAGGAGGGGACATAAGTGTGGCCCTTTGCCTGGAAGAAGTCGAAGAATGCCTGGCGGACACGCGGTGCAGTCCACTGCGACATGGTAACTCTGCTCAAGGGCCTCAGCATTGACTCGCGCTTTCACGTGATCCGCCATTCTCATGCGCCTACCGCCAACACTCCTCGCCCTCCTCGCGCAGGCACCCCGCCTCCCCGCATTCACTGCCTCGCGTCCCCTCCTCGCGCGCAGTGTCCTTCAAACCACCCCTCTGCGCTTGGCCCGCCCCGAATTCTCCCCCGCATTCCTTCCAAGCGTATGGTCACAGTCGCCCATCCTCCAGCAACTGCGATTCGCAAAAATGGGCCACGAATACCAGCCTTCCCAGCGCGTCAGGAAGCGGAGACACGGGTTCCTTGCCCGTAAAAGAGGCGCAGGAGGCAGAAAAATCCTTGCTCGGCGCCGCGCAAAAGGTCGTAAATACTTGAGCCATTAATTCAGTGCGTATGCCCGCGTATCTCCATTACAAATGTACTGACCCTCTACAAAAAGCATTCACTACTACATATTGGTCTCTACGTTCCCGAGTGCTTTCCTCGGCTCCAACTGGCGAATAACCTCGAACGGCTTGAGACTCGGTGTGTGCTCCTGGGGTGGATGTGGTGGCCACATCGGGAACGCAATGGGTGCACCAGTGGCCGCCATCGAGAGGTACGAGTCGGGAGGCGATAGCGGCGCGGATGGTGATAGTAGAAATCCTCGTTCAATGGACCGCAACAGTTCGGATATTCGCGGCTTGATTCTTTGAGGCGTCGCCAAATCCAACGAGTCCACGGTTACTTTGGGGACCTGCACGGGAGTCGGCGCTCGTTTTTCCTCCGAATCTGCAGACGGCACGTCTTCTGCCGTCGCATCCTCCTCTGCCTTGTGCTCGTCTCCTCCGTTTTCAACCACGTCTCTCTTGCCCGATTCCTCAGCGGGTGCATCTTCAGGTTCCTCGACGATAGTTTCGGTGGGCGATTTGCTCTCCGAAGGCTTCATCGGCTTTCTTGGCGGCAGAGGCGCCTTCCGAGGAGCCCGCTTCTCAACGCGGGATTGCGCCCCAGACGCGGCTGCAGCAACTTTGCGCTCGATTTCCTTCGTTCGAGCAATCTGCGCCAGCGTCGGTTTCATTAAGCTGCTCTTCGCCGACTCTTTGTGTTTTGACGCGGTTTTCTGCACCGGGGGTTTGGCCTGCGCAACCGGGGCTCGCTTGCTAGGGCCAGCAGTGGGTACGGGAGGCGCTGGTGGGCGAGCCACCACTGGCTTGACGACATTCGGCTTCGAAGGGGGGGCGGCGGGTTTGGTTGGAGCGACTGTGGGTTTCGACGGAGCGAAAGGTACGGGACGAATGGCTGGTGTCGATACCGAGTTAGGAACGCGACCACGACCCGGCGCCGCCTTCTCTGCTGCTTTCTCCGCGGCCGGCTGGATCTCCGTGACCAGCACTCTTCGTGCAACAACGACCGGCGCGGGAGCAGGTTTTTCCTTCTCTGGAAGGAGCCGACGAACCGGTTGTGTGGTAATCGGAGTGGGTTGTTTGACCTCGACTTCAGTCCGAGTTCGCGAGGCGGGACGAATCGCGGCGGACATGGAAACGACGCGTGGACGTTCCACAGGAGGGGCCGTCGGGACTTGTCGTACGGGGAAAATGGCGTTGGTGGGCTTGAGAGGAAGCGTAACTTCGACTGGCTTCGGCCGCTCTGGCTTTGCCGCTCTTGTGCCCGCTGCATCGGCTGACGCAGAAGCAGAACGGACGTGCGCTTTCGGGCGTTCTGGCGCTGCGGGCCGCAAGGCAGACGTCGATGCAGAGAGCTGCGCCGCTTTCGGCGGTGGAGGTGCAACTGGTTTGTGTTGGATGTCGAGGTATTTGCGCGTAGTGGGTGATAATGGAGCAACAAATCTAAGTAAGATAGTTTGAGCTTGTGTACGTGAGCTGAACTGAGGCACACACCTGTCGATTCTGCTCGGAAGGAGGACTTTGTACGCCTCAAACATCTTGCGGGCGACTTTCCGCACATCCCCGCTCGCGTCCCTCGATGCGACCCGGATTATGGCCTCGATCTCCTTGGCCTTGGCGTCTTTTTCCAAGTCCGGTGGGTTGAAGCAGTTGAGACAAGCCAGTGCCGATTCGACGACGGTCAACCGCAGCGAAATGGACTTGTCGGCGGACGATTGGAGGAGATATGAGAGAATGGAGGGTAGCTGGGTCGCGTTGATGATGCTGAGGATGCACGCTCGGGCGCGGTTGAGCGTGACTTTGCTCGTCCGCGAGGACAATGTGAGCAGAACGGGAAAAAGATGGTGCAGGAGTGGGTCGAATGCCACACCCAGCGACGAAGCGAGTATCGCGACCAGGTCCATTGCTGCCCCAGACAGTCGGCCTCGTTCAGAGTTCATCGCGCTGATAATGGGGCGATGGAGGGGCCGGATGGCCGCGACGAGCTCCGCGGGCGTGAATGCGTCCACATCGCCGCAGACCAACGAGAGGGTGTTTATGGCGCGTAGGATGGTGTCCCAAGACTCCTCGGTTTCGGGGAGACAGAGGTTGGAGCGTACAGAGTCGACCTGCTCCTGGATATCCATGGGTCGAGGACAATGGTTGTGGTGGTTGGAGGAAGAGAGCGTCGCGACAGCGTCTCAACACGTGTGGAACGTGACCGCCTAGCTCTTGTTGTGCTACACCGACAATGTCCGACTCAGAAGGCGAATACGCTGCTCAGCAGCAGCGTCACGCCAAGGAATACGAGGACGAGCGCGAGGAAGAAGAGGACGAGGAGGACGAGGAGGATGAAGAGGACGAGCGGCCCAAGAAGAAGAAGGTGCGTACACCCACATATCTCGCTCTCATTTATTCAACACCGCGCACAGAGGCGTCGTAGAGGCGCCGCAGACAGGTTCCTCGACTTGGCCGCCATCAGTGACGACGACGAGGACCAGGACGAGGATTTGGATGAGGAGGCTCCCGGTATACATACCGCGCCATTGCAATCCAGTCGCTGACTCGCAATGGCCAGACTTCATCGAAGAGCCAGACGATGTCGAAGACTCCTTGAAGCGCCCATACCGCCAGCTGCCGCCGCACCCTCTGGAGGAGCAGGATGAGCAGAGCTTGGAGCAAATAGCCAGCGACATCCACCGCCGGTACCAGGGCCAAAGCTCTGTACGATACACGGGCGACATGAACGAAATTCCCCAGCGTCTACTCATGCCGTCCGTCCACGATGCGAGCTTATGGCAAGTTCGCGTCAAGGTGCGTTGTGTTGCCCACTTCATGTGCCCCCGGTCTTATATTTGCTGCAGGTTGGTCGCGAACGAGACATCGTATTCAGTCTCATGCGCAAGGCCATCGACGTGGAATATAGCGCGCATCCTCTCCGAATCCTCTCCGCGTTCCAGCGAGACTCGCTTCCAGGCATGATCTATGTCGAGGCTCGCAGCTCGCAACAAGTCAGCCAGGCCTGCAATGGTTTGGTTGGTGTCTATCTTTCCCGTGGTGTGCATCTGGTGCCCATAGAGGAAATGGCTAGCTTGCTGCAGATCAAGACGCAAGAGCAGACGGTCACGCCGGGAAGCTGGGTCCGTATCAAGCGCGGCACATACCAGGGCGACCTTGCCCAGGTTGTGGACATCACCGAGACGGGAGAATACGTCGGAGTCAAGTTCATTCCTCGAATCGACCTCAACCCGCGCGACGACAGCTCTCTCGAGGGTCCTCAGGGCAAGAAGCGCAAAAAGACCAACTTTGGCACGACATCCTCTGCGACGCGTCCACCACAGAGACTGTTCAACTACGAAGAAGTCGTTGCGGCATGGGGCCGCAAGAACGTCGTCAAGAGGAACCAAGTCTACGTTTTCCAAAACGAGACATACAAGGACGGGTTCTTGGAGAAGGATCTCAAGCTCACCCAACTTGTCCTTGAGAACGTCAATCCGACTCTGGAGGAGATCACGCAGTTTGCTCGACGTCAAGACCAGGACACGGGCGAGAATGTCGTTGACCTCTCCATCATTGCCGACGCTTCGCGAAAAGCCGCCATTTCCGTGCTACAGCCCGGCGACCACATCGAAGTGTTCGAGGGCGAGCAGACTGGCGTGCATGGTGTTGTCGAGGAGATCAACCAGGACGTGGTTACGATTACAGCCGTCGGCGTCGACTTTGAGGGCCAGAAGGTTGACCTCCCTGCTCGCAGCGTTCGGAAGCGCTTCAAGGCTGGCGATCACGTGAAGGTCATGACTGGACAAAACGCCGACGAGACGGGCTTGGTCGTCTCCGTTGCCGATAATGTCGTCACTTTCTTGTCCGACATGACCCTGCAAGAGGTCTCTGTCTTCTCCAAGGACCTGCGGGAGGCTGCGGAGGTCGGTTCCGGCACCAACATCGTCGGCAACTATGAGCTTCACGATTTGGTTCAACTCGAGTGCGCTAGTCTCCTATTGTCCCGAATCTAACTAAATTGCGTTCTCTTAGCGCACAAACGTACGGTGTAATCTTCAAGACTGAACGCGACTCGTTCCGAGTCCTCGACCAACACGGCCAAGTTCGGCTCGTTCAGCCTCACCAGATCTCGATGCGGCGCGACTCGAACCGCGCTATTGCCACTGATTCAGAAGGCCACGAGCTGCGAATCAACGACAATATGAAGGAGATCGACGGCGAAGTGCGCTATGATTTTCAGGAATACCTCTTGTACTAACTGCACCACAGGGCCGCAAAGGGCGTGTCTTGCATATACACCAAGCGTTCCATGTCTTCCTTCACAACCGCGATATCGCGGAAAACGGCGGTGTCTTTGTCGCTCGCGCTCGTTCTCTAGCCTCGGTCGCGCCAAAGGGAAGCATCCCAAAGTCGGGCATGGACCTATCCAAAATGAATCCTGCGCTCGTTCCACAAACGGGCGGTATGGTCGGTTCGGGTAACATGGGTCGTGGTCCGAGGGACAGACTAGTTGGTGTATCGGTGACCGTCGTCAAAGGACCATATAAGGGCTATGTCGGTCTCATCAAGGATACCAATGGTCCTATCGCCCGCGTGGAGCTCCAGTCCGGCAACAAGGTCGTGGCCGTCGACAAGGAGAAGCTGAAGCGACGACTGTGGGTTTTCTTGTTCACGTACTAGTAGATTCACTGAACCGGGTTCCAGGGACGACGGAAAGCTTGTTGATCTGGAGGGTTATTTCCCTGGTGGTACTGGCGGATTTGGAGGCCAGCGCAACTCCAATCCATATGCTGGCGGCGGTGGCGGTGGTGGACCAGGCGCGTTTTCGGGCGGTCGAACACCAGGATGGGGCGCAGGTGGGCGTACACCTGCCTGGGGCGCAGAATCGGGACGAACACCAGCCTGGAACACGTCGCGAACACCAAACCCATATGCGCAAGGTGGCGACGGGAAGACGCCGGCATGGAGTGCAGCATCAAAAACGCCGAATCCGTATGCGGCCAATGGCGGGCGGACTCCGGCTTGGAACGCGAATGCGACGCCGAATCCTTACACCAGCGGGGATTCGTCTGGTTGGGGAGGGGCGACACCAGGTCGACCGACTTGGGGTGGGGCAACGCCGGGGCGGGCAGCGGCGTCGTCGTCAAGAGCGGAGGGTGGTTGGACGTCTCCTCGTTGGGGCGACACCAACAACAGCTGGGTATGTCTTGTCTTGCTCTTTTTTGTGGTTGCATACTGAATTCACGTGATCAGAACGCTCCAACACCAGCTGCTGCTGCGCCTACTCCCGGTTTCATTGGAGCACCAACACCAGCCAGTGCGCCGACTCCTGGCGCATTCCATCCAGCAGCAACGCCGGCCGGCGCCTTCTCGTTGCACGGAGCTGGCGGTGGAATGTCTGCTCCAACACCGGGAGGCATGTCGGCCCCAACACCGGCCGCGTATTCATCATACAGCCACTTCCAGATGCCCATTGAATACGGTTCGTTATTCTTGCGCCTCGCAAAATGTCTGCTAAGTATTGATTGACCATGCAGAACCACCCGAAAATTGGCTATACGACCCAGCCTACCAGCCTAATCTTAATCGCATGGTTGTGCGAATACACGGCACTCGGGCGACGCATCCACAATACCTCGACGGGCAGTACGAGGGCAAGCAAGCTCAGATCATCGCTGGGAGCAAGTCGGCGAGCAACTTTGAGCAGACGGCCATGTTGGTGTTCCCCGACTCGACGACGCGGTCTGCGTTCCTGATCAAGTACCTTCTCCCGGTGGAGCCCGATGGGGCCAACCAGGAAGCGCTTGTGCTGGACGACGCGCGACACAAGGGAGTTGTTGTAAAATTGCGGGAGGCGCCTGATGGGGACAGTCGTCGGCCTGTGCTTGTGTCGCCGCTGAAGAGCACGGAGGTGTTTGAGATAATGAGAGATCGGCTAGTCAAGCTGGGCGAGATAGCAAGACGCCCATAGTTAGTCATCATCATGTGACAAATCCAATCCACGTCTACAACCGCCAACATGGTCAGAAACAGGCTCCCGTTCTTTTTGCGTTGTGCTCATTTGTCGTAGCCGTCGGCGGTGGTGTCCGACTCGGTGCCCATCGAAACGGCCCATGAAGATATGATTGTGCGTCGCACAGGCCAGTTTACTACCCCAATAACGCAATGTGCAGCATGACGCGCAACTGGACTACTACGGAAAACGACTCGCGACCTGCTCGTCGGACCGCACAGTCAAGGTCTTCGATGTCATCGAGGGGGACACGCAGAAAGTGGGCAAAACGTTGACGGGGTGCGTTTGTGCAGCACTCTTGTTTCGCTGCTGGCCTAACCATCTTGTTTCTGTAGCCACTCGGGCCCCGTCTGGCAAGTCGCCTGGGCCCACCCCAAGTTTGGCAGCATTCTGGCGTCGTGTTCGTACGATGGAAAGGTGCTCATCTGGAAAGAGCAGCAGCCCGGGAGCTGGACCAAGATACGCGAGCACACTCTCCACTCGGCCTCTGTCAACTCCGTCTCGTGGGCCCCCCATGAGCTCGGGGCGATTCTTGCCTGCGCGTCGTCCGACGGCAAGATCTCTGTCCTCACTTTTAAAAGTGCGTGGCAGTATTTTCCCCGCTTTTACGTTGGATCCTAATCTTTTCTCGTGGATAGACGACGACCAGTGGCTCGCAGACATATTCCCCGGCCATGCCATAGGGTGCAACGCCGTGTCGTGGGCCCCTGCGACGATGCCAGGTAGCCTGATCACACCTGCCGCCCACCATCTGCAGTCCATCCCGTCTGCCCTTCCTCCAGCGCCAACGCCGCCCAGCAAACGCTTCGCCAGCGCAGGCTGCGACAACCTCGTCCGGATTTGGGGTTACCACGATGACCAGCAGGCGTGGGTCGAGGAGGAGGTGCTCGAGGGCCATACAGACTGGGTCCGCGATGTCGCCTGGGCCCCCAGCATCGGTCTTGCCCGCAGCTACATCGCAACTGCCTCTCAGGACCGTACCGTCGCTGTTTGGGTCAAGGATGTCGGTGGTCAGTGGACGCGGAGCGTACTGGACCCGTCGTTGGCAGGCGATGCGCCTGGCGGCAAGTTCCCCGACGTCGTTTGGCGCGTCTCTTGGAGCCTCGCAGGCAATTTACTGGCAGTCAGCTGCGGCGACGGCAAGGTGACCCTCTGGAAGGAAAACTTGAAGGGCGTTTGGGAGTGCGTTTCGGACATGAATTCCTAGCTCAAGCCCCCCGTATAGATAGCACAATAATAACTATACATTGCCCTTGTCTATCTCTGAAGCAAATCGCGCCAGCACCGCGCGGACCTCGGCCGGACGGAAGATTCCAGCGGTGTAGACGACCTTGCTGACCTGGAAGCCATTGAACTGGCTCGCAGCACAGACCGTGTAGGCTCCCATGTTGGCGAACCCGAGCCAGTCGCCAACACGCAGGGAAACAGGGAGCTGAACGTTGGGACAGACGCAGTCAATCGAGTCGCAAGTCGGGCCCCAGACGCTACTCGACTCGATCGGCTCGCTGGCTGCGACGTGGAAGCTGCCATCCATTGAGAGCACGTAAGGGTGCACAACTTGGTGGTCGAAGAGGATGCAGTTGAAAGCGCCATACACGCCATCGTTGATGTAGTACATCACCCGCGGCTGGTCAGAGGCAGCAGAGGGAGCCACCTCGTTCCCCAGAGGTGCGCGGCGCGCAATGATGTTGGTCGCAATCGAAAACGCCTTGGACACGTAGAAGCGACCGGGCTCCGCGATTATCTGAAGTCCAGCACGGTCCGGGAAATAGGTTTCGATTGCGTCCGTAAGGTATGACGCAGCTTGCTCAAAGAGAGCATCTTCGAACCCGCCACCAACGTCCAACAGCGAAAAGTGGTAGCCAGCCTCCGTGCCCATGTCAAAGGCGGTATGAGCGCGGCGAATCGCGTCGGTGTAAACGGTGGGGTCGTAGTTGCCGCTGCCGACATGGAAGCTGACCCCGACGACATCGAGGTCGAGTTCCTTGGCCTTGGCAAGAAGGGCAGGGACGGCAGAGAGGGGAGCACCGAATTTTATGCCAAGCTGGCAGAGGGCCTTTGAGTCGTCGGTGAGGATGCGAACGACGAGCTTGGCGCCCGGGTGAGCGCGTGCGATTTTGTAGAGTTCGTCGGCATTGTCAAAGGTCATCATGTCGACGTGCATCTTGGCCGCGTTGCGGATAAACGACACGGCTTTGCAAGGATTCGCAAAGATGATGCGTGTTGGATCGATGCCCCCGATAGCGAGCACCTGCGAGATCTCGCCATTGGAAGCACAATCGAAGCCCGTTCCGAGTGCCGCAAGAAGCCGGAGGACATACGGGTCCGGGTTGCACTTTACGGCTATGCACAGATGAGTCGGGAAATGAAAGCAAGAGGCACGGCACGGACCATAGAATGGCTTGATGTTGGGAAGACATTTGCGCCAGCGGAGGTGCTGTTTGTAGACCTGGCTGAGGTCTGCTACAAAGAATGCGCGTTCTGCGTCGGGCTGCGCATTGTTGTCTGCGTCAATGACGCCGTTGCGAAGGTGGATGTCAGGGTGGCCCTGGAGCAGAGGCGGGAGATCGGGGAATACATGGTCTGGCCAGAGGATGTCTGGGGAAGCCGAGTCGTCTAGAGTGGGCCGTGGTGGGGCAAAGTGCTTCAAATCGAGCGGGGCGAGCACGTCGAGTTTCGACATTCGCTTGTTGTCAGAGGGCTCGTCGGGGTGCGAGTCCAGCGGTCGTACCCTGACACCGTCTACCGCCACGGACGAGGCCGGGCGGAGAGGTCGGCAGGGATGAGGACGGTCAGTCGACGGGGGGTCTTCCTCGCAGACAGCGAGGGTTGAGAGCAAGTTGCGATGTTCACATGTGATGATCCCGTCCACTCCAGAATGCGCGATATTTTCCCGTCTTTTACGCGCAGCCACACCTTCCGTCCCACTCGGTGCACCCAGGAAAAAAATCTAATATTGTGGTTTGCAGCGCGGGTCAGTTCCGTTGGCCCGCACGCGGAAATTTGATGCCATCAAATCCGTAAGTTTCTCGACCCCGCCATCCGCCTCGCTGGTCGTTGGTGAGTACACTCCGCTGCTGCTGGCCGCTCCAAAGTCGTCGAGGGGCATGCTGTCCCTTGCCCGGCCCCGTTTCCGAGGCGTTTCTGGACGAATGCGGCTGGATGCAGCGATTTTCGTCGGATGATACTGACGCGGTCGCCAGACACCATGTCTCTCGTCGTCCCCGAGGCTCATCAGCAATTCCAACACATTCTCCGTCTGCTCAACACCAATGTGGACGGCAAGCGCAAAATCATGTACGCCCTGACGGAGATCAAGGGTGTGGGTCGTCGGTACTCGAACCTGGTCTGCAAAAAGGCCGATGTCGACCTGAACAAGCGGTGCGTCGCTTGTTCTCTTGCGTGGAATCGCTGCTCATTCCGCCGCACAGGGCTGGTGACCTCAACTCGGACGAGCTGGAGCGGATCGTTACGATCATCCAAAACCCGACGCAGTTCAAGATCCCGACATGGTTCCTGAACAGACAAAAGGATATCGTCGACGGAAAGGACTCGCAGATCCTGTCCAACGGTGTCGACTCGAAGCTCCGTGATGACCTCGAGCGTCTGAAGAAAATCCGTGCCCACCGTGGTCTGCGTCACTTCTGGGGCCTGCGTGTCCGTGGCCAGCACACCAAGACAACCGGTGTGTTCTGTTTTACCCTTTTTTTTTCTGGATGCTCAATTTTTTGTACAGGTCGGCGCGGCAAGACTGTTGGTGTGTCGAAGAAGCGTGGTTAGATGTATTCTGTATGCTTTTCTACGCAATATGAACCTATGCGAGAGGACTGGGCTAGAAACATCGGGAACCGTCACGTGGATCAGCCTGTGTTGGATAAAACTGCGATGCAGCATCTCGCATTCCAGACCATGCCTCTGCGCCATCCCTGGTTCCATCCCACCATGAAGCGCAGACGCGACACACCACAGTCTGCTCAAACTGACGAGCGTCCCCCGAAACGTCGCATGCGCGACGTCGAACGCGACTTGGCAAACCTCACACTCGACTCACCCATGACACCAGTCGACCACTCCGCGGACGCGCCCGTGGTCGAGGAACCCGTGTCCTCCCCGGAGATAACAATGAAACAGTCCTCGTGGTACGAAGCAGAAGCAGACCGTGAGTCTCGTTCGCACCCATTTCGTTCACAACTGACGAAAACTACAGGCATTGTGATTACGGATTTAGCGGCTTACACGGAGGAGGAGCTGGATGACAAGGTCGACGAGCCCGTCGTCAACGCGTCGCTCCTCGAGCATCTCAAGAAAATACCGTTGGAACCACCAATACCCAACCAGCCAGGCGCGTCACAGGCGCTTGTGCTGTTTCGACCGCTGCAGCTCCCATCCCCACCCACACCAGCTCCAAATCCCCCAGACGAAGACGATGCGATGGACGTGGAACCGTGAAATTCTCCTGTTATACATATACATACATTGCTGAACCTACGGAGCGTCAAACTGCAGCATCTCGGGATGAACGTTGTTCGAATACATATCCTGCGCAAACGCCATTCTCTGACGAGCGTGGACATGCGGATGGGGAACATGGTGCAACCGGTAAGAAGAGTTGAGCGCCAGCGGGGGCGAGCTGAGCGTGAGCGGGGGAGAGTGGGTTTGTGGGAACATGTGCGAAGGTGGGATCGAAGGGGGAGGCTGTTGCTGCAGCAGTTGTGGGTACATGATATTGGCCATCGGGTCCGGCTGCATGGCCAACGGATCGGGCTGCGGCGGCGGCATGTAGTTGGTGTTCATCGTCTGGATGGGCTCTGCGTGGTCCTCCTCCATTTCGTCCTCGTTGTCTTGTCCTGCGTTCGATGGGCCCGCCTCATCGCCTGTGGGAGATCTCTGCGCGGCTATTTCCTCGGCTACGAATACCATGAGATCCATGTTACATGAGCAAGATTTGGGTCTTACCAGTGAGGAATCGGCCGCCAGGGCCTCTAGGTCGCCGCATGGCATGCTTGTGTCGCGACTCGTGCAGGTACGGCTGGTGGAAACGGTGAGAAACAGTTGGCAACACACAATCGGCGCTGACCTTGCGCTGTCGGGACAGTCTATGCAGCTCTTCGAGGCGCGCACGAGCAATTCTCCTATGGCAGCGATGAAGACTGGCCAAACACCAAGATAGAGGGATAGATACCTCTTTACGATGCGGAGGTACTGCTTCGCGTTGACGTAGAGCGGCTCGTCGTCGACGTGGGGGACAGACTCGTTGCCGTAGCTCGGATAGAAGAAGGGCTCTTCGTAGTTTTCGCCGTTCATCGCGAGTCTGTGGAGACCCGGCAGGATCACGTGCACCCATCAGACTCACTCCCAATGGACGCAAAACTCAAGGCCCTAAAGGTCCCCGAGCTGAAAGACCTGCTCAAGGGTCATTCCATTCCTGCAAAGGCCAAGAAGGAAGACCTCATTGGCTTGATTATCGCGAGCAAGGACGCTACCGACGCATACAACGCAAAGTATGCCCCGAAAGACGACCTACTCGCGCCGCCGGAGGAGTACGTCCTCTCTTCATGCTCCGCGCCATTCTCACTGTGTATAGTCTCGACTGGGACGCGGAACAGCCGGTCGCTGAACCTGCAGCTGCACCAAATGTGCGTTGTTTCGCCCGTCCTTTGCGCCAAGCATAACCACTCGCAGAAACCCATATCATCCGTGGCCGAGCCTGTACCGGAAGCCACGACGGGGGAGTCTGCAGCGGACGTAGTTGCACCACCAGTCGACGCTACGGAGGACGCTGAGCTGGAGAAACGGAAGAAGCGCGCAGAAAGGTTCGGGATACCGCTGGTTGAGGCACCAAAACCGGTGGTCAAGGGTCAACCCAAGAACGGGGCTGCTCCGAAAGCCGCAGCCAAAGTAGCAGAGGTGCGCGACCGTCCACCAAGCCTAGGACATGATGTTGACCGCGTTACAGACCGACGAGAAGCTTGCTTCACGCGCCGCTCGGTTTGGAACGGGCA
The DNA here is from genome assembly GCA_014461115.1 of Mycena chlorophos. NCBI lineage: Eukaryota > Fungi > Basidiomycota > Agaricomycetes > Agaricales > Mycenaceae > Mycena > Mycena chlorophos. The sequence continues at coordinate 964,007 of JACAZE010000015.1, forward strand.
ACAAGAAGCGCCCTGCGGCTGCTGTCGAGGAGGTGGACGCAGAAGAACAGGAACGGAGGCGGAAGAGGGCAGAACGATTTGGCACCAAACCGGCATAAACTTGTTTAATGTGTACATGTACGGTGTAGTACCTCTGTGGTTCTGGTGCAGTAATTCGACGCGTCTCTTGGGCTATCGCGTTCTACCTTCCCGCGCGATACCATTTGAATGCAGCTTTGTTCCTAACTCACTTGATTTCCACCATCATCCACCGCCATTCAACCTTCCCCTCAACCCGCCGTATGTACTCTTAGCTTGCCCTGGGTCCCTCGTTGTATCCCGCCCCGGGTCCCCGCTCTGCGTTCCGCCCTAGCCCTGATCTCTCTCTGGTATAAATAACGCGTCCTGCTTTGCCTTGTCCAGTACCCGCACGATGACCGAACAACCGCGCAACGCCTATGGCCAGCTGTACACGATCCTGGAGGAACCCAAAGTAACTTCCGAACTGGAGCGTCTCTCCTTCGCAGCGTCTCCCCTTCCCGGCACCGAACTAGTTGACATCCAGCCGTGCCCGACGCCGGACGAACGAACCCAAGATCGCCACTTTATTGCGGACTGGCAACTCCCGAACGGTCTCTGGCGCTTCCGCGCAGTCTTCGACGGTGAGTACATCTAATTACCGCAGACATCGAAATAACATGAGCAAGGCCATGGCGGTCATGAGACGGTCGACCTCACTGTTCGCGACGTACCTACTGCTATTCACGACGCGCTCGTCGCCATCGTCACAGAACAGGCGCAACCCGAGCCAAGCGTCATCTCTGACCTTTTGCGCGACACCGTTGCGGCCGTCGACGCCAAGATCGGAGAGGAATTCCTTGCCCTCTTCCCTGGCGGTGCCGATGTAGTCGAGAAGATGACCGAAGAGGAGATTGTCGCCATTATCAACGATGACGGCGAGAACAATCTCAAGACTCTGCGCTGCATGAGAGGTTGGTCTGTTGGGCCTGTGCAGGACAAGACTCTAACAGATCTCCAGGTTCCACTGTGCTCGTATCTCTCGTCAGTCCCGACTTGGACGTTTGGGTCGCCAGTCTTGGTGACTGCCCGGCCCGTACGTGGTAGAAACCTCAAATCACTTGTTTTGCTCAATTTCTTCCTAGTACTGGGCATCAAGGACGCGTCTGGGGACTGGACGGCCAAGATCATGGGCGCAAATCACAATGGAGTCGACGCTGCGGAAGCAGCCCGCGTTCGCAGCGAGCATCCTGGCGAAGACGAGACTTGCATTCTGCGTGACCGCGTTCTCGGCGCACTGGCAGTGACGCGCGGTATGTTCCCTCTCGCAGTAAGCAAACCGCCGCTTATGCTACCCTAGCCATGGGAGATTTCGAGTTTAAGCTGCCTGGCGTCTATACGGCCAAAGTCTTCCTCAAATCCAACCCCGGATTCCGCATTACGTCCAAGGTCGAAGAGTTCCTGCCTCGCAACCTCACGCCGCCCTACGTCTCTGCGATTTGCGACGTGCAGCATATCAACGTCAAGTCGCTCGGCGCGACTGGCGCGTATCTTCTGGTGGCCTCAGACGGCCTGGTGGATTTGTCGGGAGACGAGTACGGGATGGATCATCGCGAGCCTGAAAACTTCTCGAAGAAGTGGGTGGAGATATTGGCTCGACCTGAGGCAACAGGGAATCGCGCTCTTTATTTGCTCCGGGATGCGATGGGTCAGACGGCAGCAAAGGTTTCATCTCTGTTGACCGTGGAAAGCGAGGCTCGGTGGATGGACGATACTACAGTTATTTACACCTCGCTCATCGAGTAATCTCTCGAATAATCTCGCTTCCGAAAGTAGTCACACACCAAACTTTTACTCAGCGACCACCATGTCCTCGAACGCTCCGTTGTTCACCTGCCTCTCGTGTTCGATTGCCTTTCATGCAGCGGAAGACCAAAGTTCGTTCCCGGCGCTCTACGCTCTTGCGATGGTCGCTCATTTCGACCACAGGAGCGCATTACCGCTCCGACCACCATAGATACAACATGAAGCGTCGGGTGGCATCGCTGCCGCCTGTCTCGCTCGAGGTCTTCAACCAAAAGGTCCTCGACCGCAGATTAGAGACTTCAATCATGTCGTCGCCGAAAGGGTCGCACTGCGATGTCTGCAAGTGCGTCCACCCCACTTTTTTTTCTTCTGGATCTTAATTGGTTGTTTAGCAAGACCTATACGACGGAGAATGCGTATCGCTCCCATATCCAGTCCAAGAAGCATAAGGAGATGGAGCTCAAGCCCAGGCCAGCCCCAACGCCGCGTCCCGATGCTGCAACGCCGACGGCGGAGGACCCTGCACCAGCACCGGCATCTCCTGCGCTCGAAACCATCGAGGAACCCAAATCCGTGTCACTCGTCGTGTCTGACGACGCGTCCGACTCGGAGATCAACCAAACCATCGACGAGAAAATCGCAGCAGCGCGTGCGCGTCTCTCCCCAAACTCATGTCTCTTCTGCCCACAAGAAGCACCAACGTTGGATGAGAACCTGGAGCACATGTCCTCCGTGCACTCATTCTTCGTCCCCGATGCAGAGTACCTTGTGGATCTCACCGGGCTCATCGCATATCTAGGGGAGAAGATCGCGGTCGGCAATGTGTGCATCTTTTGCAACGGCAAGGGCAAGGAGTTCCGTACGCTCGAGGCCACGCGCAAGCATATGCTCGACAAGAGCCACTGCAAGATAGCATACGACAGCGAAGACGACCGGCTCGAGGTTTCCGATTACTACGACTTTTCCAGCTCTTACCCAGCTGAGGATGATGGCAAGTCGTCAACGGAGCAAGGAGAGTGGGAGGATGTCGAAGATGGGAGCGACGACGACGAGTCCGTGGACGAAGAAGTTGCGGAGGACTCCGAGTCTGAAGACGACCTGCCCGACAGCGGTATCACTTATGGCGAAAACGAGATGCAGCTCGTCCTTCCTTCTGGCATCCGCATCGGTCATAGGAAGCTGCGCTATCAGCCACAAACATACCACGGGTCAAGACGCGGCAAGACGGAGGACCCCGAGTCTGGCGCGGCCCTTGTTCGCCGTCTTTTGGCAGACAAGAACTCTGCGTTGGTACCGCGGAAAGGCGGCTTTGGTGCATTTGGATCGGGCACGGAGGTGGTGAAGGCGCGCAATCGGGGCGAGGCAAGGGAAGCAGGTCGGCATGTACGCGAGTTCCGCGACCAGAAACGACGCGAAAACTTCAAGACCAGGATCGCCTTTATCAACAACAATCAGAAGCATTTCCGCGATCCATGTACGTCTCATTTTCGCCCATGGTCGCCTTGTTGGCTCAATCTTCGCAGTGTTACAATAGATGCGACAGTCACGTGTACCCTAGTAGACGCCTGCACGAGAGTTGGAAGTCATTAATTTCATGGGGGCATGGCGCAGAAACTACATATTAGGGTATGATGGATGCAATGCGAGAAGGAGAGCAACAAACCAAGCTCATTGCGGCCACAAATAGGCAGCAGGAGCGACACCTTCCGCGCCGGTTTTGACGTCGCGGACGTACCACCACGCAGGGTCCCTATCGTCCAAAATCTCGAGCTGGGCTCCTGCCGACATGGGCAGTTCTCCCTCCCCTGCACCATCAAACGAGTATCGCGCCTGAGCAGGGCGCGTCTTTTCCTCCTCTGCCAGCACACCCCCGAACGCATCCGACGGTGTTTCGGCGCGCATGTAGTTGCTTGCGTCGGGACCGAATGGATCTTGCTCGGGTGACTGCGACCGCGAATCGATCTGCTTGTCCTCCTTCGCCGAGAACCCAAACGGAGCGCCGATGATAGTTGTTCTTGTCGCGGCGTTGATGTGCTCGAGCAGAGACGACGGTCGATGGTGGGTCGAGTCGTCATCGTCCTCCTCCGCAGCGTCAAACTTGGTCGCCTTGTCGTCACGTCGCGAGAACAACGTCCACAAAATCCCGATGAGAGCCAGAAGGAAGACCACGCCCGCTGCAATAGCGATGGAGATGAGGATAACGATCCCGGTGGCCAAGAATTCTGAAACATAGGTCAGGCCGAAATGCAATAAATAAGAACCCCACACGTACTGTGTTGTGTGAAGCTGAACGTCGAGAAAGAGAAAAAGAGAGAGTTGATGGCGCCGGCTGCTCCAGACGCGGTCGACGAAACAATGTATGGGAAGAATGATTGCCCATCGTAGAGGACAGACGATGCGTTGCCAAAAGACGAGTCGGCTAGCGAGCCCGAAATCATGAGCATTCTATCGGATTGTATGATGCTGTTTGCGGAATGGGTATCTTGAAGAGGGACCATCGCAAGCTGGGCGACGGTGGTATTGCTTTCTAAGGTCGAGCTGAGTGTGGTCCACGTTTCGCCGTTCCAGAAGGATAGGAAAGAGGATGAGGAATCGCTGGATCTGTACAAGAGCGTGAGTGTCTGAACCGGACCTCGGCGATACCACGTACATCCCGGCAGCGAAGATGCTGCTAACGTTGCCTGCATTGACCTCCACGGCGGTCACGGGACCAGGTATGCTGGAACCTGAACCGACCGAGATCCAAGACGCGTTGGCGAAGGTATATTGGGCGACGTTTGCAGCGGTGTTGTCCGAGAGCGCAAGCGAGCCAGACGCGATGAGATAGTCATCATTGCTCTATAGGCACAATTAATAACGGTCTCTTGCAAGTATTGCAAGCTTACCCCAGCATACGAGACGGCCGAGACTTCGCCTTGAACGCCACTCCCAAGCGCGTTCCACTGGTTGTCGTTGGTGTTGAGAAGACAAATGGCTTGGCACGGCAGCGACCCAGCCTGAGCGAACGATCCCGCAACAACGACAGTGTTGGCTTCAGCAGCCGAGGTCGTGATGGAGCGCACGACGACAACAGAGCCCGAGCTGCCCTGCAAAGCCTGAACGCTCGAAGTATTCCACTGCTGCTTCTGGAGATCGTACACCGCGAAGCCGTTCGCATTGAGGCCGGGGATAGTGAATTCGCCACCGACGTAGAGCGTGTCGTCCACGACCAAGAGAGCGCGGACAGTTCCATTGACCTGCGCACCAGGAAGGCCGGAGCTAACGCCACGCTTGGTATCGTAGAGTGCGATGCCCTCATAGGATGCGAATGAGAAGTTGCCGCCGATGATGGCTACCTCGTCTGACGAAGAGCTGTTGGTCCAGAATGCGCCAGCAAGAACAGCAGGTGCAGGGGCCGGAAGTGCAGCAGGAAGCGGTGCGGGAGACGTGGACTGGCGTGCAAATAGCGTCGGGAGCTTGAGCGCCGAGAGCCAAGTCGAGCCAATGCGTGTCGCGTGGTGCCGTACAGCTCGTTTCCGCGAAGCCGCGCTCGTGTTCGAGGACGCAGCAGACACGTCGGCCTCAAGCGCGACGCCAAGCGGAGTGATATCGGGCAGGTCGTTTCCGCTGTTCTTGACCATGACCATTCCAGAAGCACCGAAAGTTTGCGACGCGACAATGTTGCCAGCCACAATTTGAGCACCCGACGATGTTCCGTTCGTCACCAACGTCATGCTCCCGACGATGAAGCCCCCGCTGTTGGCCCACTGACTGCTAGCAATGTCCCATGTAGCCAGACCAGCAGCTGCCGCGCCAACGGAACCGGATGAGGTCAGAGTGGTGGTGAACTTGCCAGCAACTTGAACCTGCCCGTTGTCGACGCTAAGGCTAGCAACGGAACCATCCACACCGCCGTCCAAAGTGGCCCATTGATTGCTCTGAACGTTGTATGATGCGACACCATGTAGCTGCCCGTTCATCGACGCGGCCTTGGTGTCGGTGAAAGAACCGCCAACGTAGAGAACATCGCCGTCAAGAACGAGGGACGTTACGGGCCCGTTGAGTCCGTTCGCAGAGAGGGTTACGAGACCACCGCTCTTGAACGAAACAATATTTCCAGAGGCGGCTGCGGCCCCGGACGACAACGAGAAGTTGCCGCCGAGGAATATAACGCCAGAAGGATGGTGGGCGACAGCAACGATGGCAGATGTTGACGACGATGAAGTGAGAGACGAGCTCCCGCCAGCAGCATTAAAGATGTCAAGACCGATGGCATCCAGAGCGGTCTCGGACGAGTTCGCTAGAGTGGTTGTGGCATCGCTGGTGGCGGTCTGCGCAAGTGGCCATTCGAAAAACCCGAAGCCAGTGTGAGTGCTGGTCGAGCTGGTCGAACCGGTGGCGTTGGCACCAAAAGAACCGTTAACGCCGGCCGAGTTGAGAACGAGCTGGATTTTATTCGCGATAAGGTCGAATTTGCCGTTGTCCCCTGCGCCCGAAGGGGCGGCGGCCAGGCTCATGTGGACGGTAGTGATGAAGTCAGGGGCGGTCGGAAGGATTGGGCCTTGGTAAATGACAGTAGACGAGTCGGCGGTGTTCTGCTGGGAGATGGTGGTGACCCAGGGCTGCAGGTTGTTTCCAGGGAAGACCGTAACATTCACCGACGTGCGGGCCGAGCAATCTTGGAGCTCGGTGCAACCAGGAACAAGCATGTTCATGGTGTATTCGCCAGCCGCGGAGACGTAGGGATTCCATGTAAATGTTGGCCCAGTCGACGGCGAAGTCCCGGGGCTGACTTTCGCGACTAAGATATTCTGGACGGTGCCAGAAATACCAGTGCCCGCCTGCTCCGGCTGCCATGTACCCGTGAACGTCGTGTTCGATGCCTCCGGCGCAAAGCAAGACGGTCCATTCTCCGAGTTGACGGCAGACGCGAACGCTCCAGAGGACAGAAGCTGGAGAATGTGCAGTCCGGGGCCGTCGCCAGTAAACCCGGTGAGCTGGATCTCGACACCGGTTATCGACAGCGGGGCATCCGCGAAAAGAAAGTCTTGGTAAAGAATGGACGAGTCGGTGAGAAGGGGGCAAGGGTTCGAGCAGGTCTTGTTGGTATTCGTGGTCGGGTCAAGATACGACAACGTCCGGACGGTGGCATCGGGGAGGGTGGTGACGCTAAATGCCGCCGCTGAGATAACGCACACAGCGAGAAAGAAAACTCACGAGAAACCCGTCGTGCCATGGTTCGGTTGAAAGGTGTTCCCGAGACGCAAACCGTTGGCAGAGAGGAACGTGTGCGTATCTATGGTGATCACTGAGGTCGTCCCATCCGCGCCGAACCACGAATTCCCCGCGCCATCAGCCCCTGCAGGACAGAGGATGACAGTAATGTTGCCAAAACCCGCGTCGCTCGAGCTCGATGATGGCTGGAGAACGGCTGATGCGGGGATCGGGATGGGAACCAGCGAAGAAGAGAACGGCGTTGCACCGGCGGAAAAGGGGACGTTGGGGTTGTTGGTGCCATTGAGGGTAGCCGAGCCGTTTCCAACAAACGAGGTGACGAAGGAGCCTGCGAAAAACAAGCTACTGTCGGACGCGTTGGTCGTGATGGAGAAAACGCGACCGCCACCACCCGACAGGCCCTTGAACGGCGGGGCAGACCACGACGAGGCCTTGGTATCCCAGACGGCAACCGACGTCCCGGGAGAGGTGAAGCTGCCGCCTGCCCAGACCTTCGAGTTTGTGGAATCGCAAAAGAGCGCATCGACGGCACCGTTTGGACCACCGGAGCCAAGGGCAGCGAATGTGTCGGACGAGGGAGTGTAGGAAGCGATATTAGAGGCGGTTGTTGAGCCGATGGACGAGAAGGATCCGGCAAAATAGACGACATCGTTGAGGGCACACGCTGCAACGATGGAGCCACCCGTGTCGGATGACGCGAGGCGCTCGAGGGACCCGTTTGTGGCTCGGGAAAACAGCGTCGAGACGGAGTCGTCAAAGGGGAGCGAGTTGTTGGAGAACAAGTCTAGCCCAGCAAACGCGCCTGCAAGGCCCACCTTGCCCATGCGGTCAAAGTCCACGAGTGGGAGCGACGCATGGGCAGAGGCGGCGGCGAGTAGGAGCAAGGGCAACATGCCCAGATGAGCGTTCTGGTCAAAGTTGACTTCGTTGTTCTCATCAATCCGTAAACACACACACGGCGACGGGCTTTCTTCCACAAGTAAAAGTTATCTAACTGCTCGTCTATATCCATTTCACGTTCATTCCAACAGTCCTATTGTATGCCGAGCTGTGGTTGAACTCCCTGCAATCGGGTGAGATGGGTGGAAAGTGGACAAAAACGACGCACTCGGGATTGCGAGTGCGGTATACGGGCTGCTTGGTGGCCGAGCGAACGAGTTGTCTTTCCTCGATAAGTCCTGCCTCGCGGGCGGCGCGTGTTGCCCCAATGTTGGTCACATTCTCGTTAGCCACTGCTGGCGCCCATGGCAAGTCTGCCGTCTCTGGAGAGCCCAAGTACTCGTAGAAAAGACCGCCGCCAACGACAAGAACGAGTGTGCGACGCCAAATGGGAGCTCCGAACCCTGCAGTGGTTGGATATCGCCGCAAGCGATTCGCCGACAACCATACCTTCTTTCGGGTAGACAACATCGTCTTGAGGTGCGTGGTGGTGGTGGTCATCGTGAGCAGAAGAGGAGCTCAGCCTCGAGAGGGCGGAAGGGGCGCGGCGGACGGCGGCCAAGCGCGTCGTCGCCGTTCGAAGCATCGTCGAGAGTGATGGCCATCAATTCCTTTCCGTGACCTCATTGATTCATTCCCCGCGCTTTAGCAACTGCAACCACTCCGATGTGTGCGTCCTCCACCATCTGTGCTCGATCTCCACTCAGACGAACAAGCTACCACCGAATCCACCTCTCGCCCAACCCACCCCGGCCGCCAGGGCTCGATCGACGAGGCTGCTGCCGCCCAACTCGAAAAGAAACTGCAAGCACGCCCAGAGAAGGCAACCCTGGTTGAGAGGAACATATTGAAGGGTAAGGGCATACTCGCTTCCAGCTATACCTCTAAACGTGTCTTGTATAGACGACAAAGGCGTTGCCCCTTCCCTCGTCGCCGCTAAAGCGAAACTCGAGAAGTCGCAACTGGAAGACAAGGTTGGATATAACTTGCCGAGGATCCCCGCACAACACCCACTAACTTGTTCTCAGCTTGAGAAGAAGCTGCAAGAGCGCCCAACGAAAGAAAAGTTGCAGGCAGATGGGATTCTTCGTGCGTATTTCCCTCTATTTGATGTGTTCTCCGCAACCAATGCCTCCCAGACGCCGAGCAGGACGAGGCTGCAACGTCCGCATGAGACCGCAATTACCGACCAGAAACTGTAAATGTATATTATCAGTCCTCACGAGTTGCCCGATTCTTCCCGCTCCTCAGCCGTTCGCGCATGTGTGATGCCGCCCTCAGAGTCCCTGCCCCTCCTGCCCAACCTCGCTGCCTTAGCCAACGAACCAATGATGGCGTCAAGTACGCGGTCAAGCCGACCCGGAACGGCAGAAATAAGGTCTTGTGTACGCCGTACGCCAGCAGCAGCATCGCATATAAGCCCTCGCGGCGGCCCGGTGGCACGGTCTCGGTTTCGTCGAGCCCGGGTTCTGGAGGTTTCGTCCGAATGTAGCCGAGGACAAAGTCTTTGGCTGCTTGGACCATCTGCTCGACGTATTCGGCGCCAATAAGGGTTATGAGCCCGAAAGAGAGTCCGAAGTCAAAAACACTGAGGACAGCGTAGACTCCAATCGCGTAGAACCCTGGAATCCCACCAAATTGAGGGATGAAGAAGGCGAAGATGGACAAGGCGCACCGTATGACTTGAACAAATGTTTCAAGCGTTGCATTAGTGTCGCGTCTGGAGGCAGCGACCCAGTTGTGGAGTGTTGGGATTCTGCGGCACTCAAGCGAGCAGGGAAATGTTGGAAGAGTCGGGATTGGGACTGTGGAGGTCGTGGTGCATGGGTGAGAGGAAGAGGGCGGGGAGCGCGGAATATAGGAAGCAGAGCCGGGGCGCGTAGCGGTATTCGGGCAAGACCAAACAAGCCCAGTCGTCGAGGAAGCATCGCAAGAATTTTCGGCAAAACACGTGCATCGGCATGGGTTCGTCTGCTCCGTTCGAAGGCCCCGAAAAGTTACTCGAGATTTGGTTCGCGCCCGGGCCTCATGGCCTGCCAGGCGCCGGCCTCCGCAGTGTCCCCCAAGCCATCTGGGAGGACATGCTCGACATCGTCAAGTGCAAGGTCCTCAGCGTCATCCGCGGTGATGAAATCGACGCGTATTTACTGAGGTACCCCCCTTGAACGCGTCCCTCCACGTCGCTTACTCCTTTGTCGAAGCGAATCCTCCTTGTTTGTCTCTCCGCACCGTCTCATCCTCAAAACCTGCGGCACAACCCTCAATCTCTTGGGTCTGCCGCGAATTCTCGAAATCGCTGCAACTCACGCCGATCTCCCCACCGTCTATCGATGCTTCTATTCGCGAAAGGCGTTCATGTTTCCTGAGCGCCAGCTGGGGCCCCATCGCGACTGGAAGCAAGAGATCGAGTTTCTCGACAACATCTTCCAAAACGGGGCAGCATACACTGTTGGCAAGGTCAACGGCGACCATTGGCTTCTGTATATGGCAGGACCCACTGGGGCCCGAGCGATTCCCTCATCGCCCACTCCCGGCACCCACAACGCCGTTCCCGACTACACGATCGAGATCCTCATGAGCGATCTTGCGCCGTCCGCCCGCCAGGCATTTTATCCCGATACAAGCCCTGCGTCCAGCCCGGAGGCGCTCTCTGCTTCTCTCGGAATCTCCGATATCTTCCCTTCTCACCTGACAACGCTGGACGCCTACTCCTTCTCCCCATGTGGCTACTCGGCGAATGCCTTGATCAAATGGGCGATCGAGGACAACGGTGGCGAAGGCTACTATACGATCCACGTTACCCCCGAAGACGGCTGGTCGTATGCGAGCTTCGAGTGCAACGTTCCGCTTCCTCAGTCCTCCCCCGACCCTACGGCCATTCCAGATCTCCTCTGTCTTATCCGCCGCGTGGTCACGATCTTCCAGCCGGGCCGACTTAGCCTGACGCTGTTCATCTCCAGCAACGATAACGAGAACGACAACGGTGACAGTGCCATCGAAGTCGCCCAGCGCGCATTCAAGGCCGCCCTCATACCGCCCGCATACGACCAGTGGCCGCACAAGTACTCGCGCACGGACAAGATCAACTACGAGTTTGGTGGATACGACTTGGCCTTTGCTAGTTTCGAAATGAAACGGTGACAACGTGCATTCCTTGTGCTGTGTGATGAGTTGTTTGCGCTTGGCCGTCGGACTGCGGCGCCACTAAATACGACGAATTCTCTGCTGATTCTAATAGGTCTCCATGTGATGCTCAGAGTCCCTCCGTGAGTTCTCTGTCATCCGTCTTGCCTACCGCTCTGATTACATCACCTTCAGATTTTCCGACTGGCTGTCTTTGGCTAGCCCTTTTAACGTCGGGCGGCATGTCGAAGACATGGAACGAACCTGATGCATCCCAACATCGTGTTTTTGCCAGCAGCCAGCTCCTCCGAGCACCTACTCGCGCTCTCCGAGGTCAGCGAATTCACGACAACGGACATGGGGCACCCGTATCGCGTGCTGGAGGAACACCAGCTTACGGCCGAGATGGAACGCGTGTCGAATGCGCGATCCACCGGTAGCATCGACAGTCTGTCCTTCCAGCCTTGCTCCCCAGACATCCACGAAAATCAGGATCGGGTGGTCGTCGAAGAGTGGGATCTCCTAGGCGGGACGTGGCAATTCATGGGCGTCTTTGACGGTAGGCGCACTCTCTCCAATCCTTTGGCGGCTGACGTGTTCTAGGCCATGTAAATGACTATACAGTCGACCATGTCGCCGCTGAGCTGCCCCGGCAACTCAAGGCGAACTTGGAGCGCGCTCTACAGCATTCCAGCCGCGTTTCGCCTCAGCGCGTCAGCCAATTGATGCGCGATGCTGTCGCGCAACTTGAGAACAGTATCTCTTCGAAATTCTTCGACATATTCCCCCGAGATGCCTCCCACCTCGACCGATTATCCCCTCAACACGTAGAAGAGATCCTGGAAGAGGACGCGCCGTTTGCGGCAGTCGCGTGCTGTCTTGGTGGCGCAACCCTCGTGTTCAGGTATTACGTTCAAAGACGGCCTCCCGGATATCGCCGCTCACCCGGCGATCAAGTCTAGTCGATCCCCCGCAAAAGAATGTGTGGCTAGCCAATCTCGGAGGTGCGTACTTTGCCTTGGCCGGTACCGCCAGTTGTAATTGATCGCGTCTAGGTACTCCACGCTCTTTGTTCTCATTCTCTAGCTGACATCGACTTGAAGATTGTCGTGCGGGTACCGTTCTTTCCCACCCACGCCGCCGGTCGCTTATCGGGGCTTTGATCTACAGTCCTTGGGCTTCGCGGCAACACCAGCACTTGGAATGGAACTCTTCTCAACAGCATCCATAATACACAAACAGAGGCGCAGCGAATCATGGCGGAACACCCTGGCGAGCCGCATTGCATCAAACACGACCGTGTTCTCGGGTTTCTGGAACCATCAAGAGGTGAGTACGATACCTCCTTCTCGCGTTCGATCGCGGAGATTTTGAAACGTTCGTGCGATTTATAGCAGTCGGGGACTTCTGGCTGAAAATGCCTTCGCCGTATACGACACGCGTGTTCGCCGCCCTTGATCAGGACTGGATCTCGCAAGACACACTTCGCCGATGCGCGTCGCGAATATTGACAGTTGGTCGTCCTTCGCATCTTGACCCCGTGGCCGCGTTGATGTGTTTTCTTTGCCTAGCCGCCGTACGTCTCCGACATCCCGGACGTGTACCATCATGAGCTCCCGAGTAGCCCGTGGTTCTTGCTGTTATGTTCGGACGGACTGGCGACCGCCGAGGGATTCGAGGGCTTGTCCAACGGCAGCTTGGCACATCAATGGGCACAGATTATCGGTGCCGCTCTGGACACGGGTCCCGGTGTCCAAAACGCCGCGCTCAGCCTCTTGCGCGCTGCGTTGGGTTCAGAAATCGTTGCCCAAAGCCGGAACTTGACCGTGGAGATGGATGAACGCTACATGGACGACCTGAGCATCATAATTCGACGCTGCCCGTAGCACATGGCTCTTCCCCGCCCGGGCTTCCATGGTCAACGTTTGCGACACAATGTGACCTATTCTCGTTATTTTTATGCGGGCGTGCTTGGGCGCAGCGGTTGCACGTGGGACTGGCGAATGCGCGTATAAAAACGCGGCTTGTTTTGGTGAAGACGCGTCGACCGTTGGTGACTCTGTTCTCCCGATGCATTTCCTGGCCCTCATCGCGCTTGTTCCATTGGTCTTTGCGCTTCCGCCTACCAAGCGGGCGGTCGCGTACTACGACCCCACGGCCAACGGAGGCGCCATGCTGACCGATGGTTGGTTATCTCCTCACTCAAGAACGCGTGAATCTCACGAGATTTGAAGCGAGTGGTGGTTCCAGCGCCAGCGATCTTGGGGAACCTCTGAACGTCATCATCTCCGGCTTGAGCTCTTCTGCGGTACTTGGAGATTCGGGTTTCCTCAATTTTGCGCAGTCCATCGGGTTGTCAGTCCTTCACGATCACGTGATCAATCACTTAATTTTCTTTTTTAGCTCGACTGAATGCCTCGGAATCCACATCGGGACTCCCCAGACGGCCAATCTCGGAGACGGTAACGGCTATGTCCCACAATCGGTTTGCCATTTGACCACCGGTCAACCCGTACATCCTGATGCGTCGACTTACTAGGCGGAGCTGAGGGAAGACTACGGGGACCCAGACCTCGGCACTTGCTTGGAATCACTCATTGGTGGTAACCACCTACGCATGTACCGTCAGAACGGCACTCAGGCGAACAGCGGTGCTCTTTTCCTGGCGTAAGAGCTTTTACTCGCGGATGAGTTGCACAACTCACGCGACGCCGCAGCGTGTCGCAAGAAGAGGACGCGTCCGACAACCACAATATCATTGCTAATGGCTACAATGTCGGAAAGTCTCCGGAATTCTCCCAGCCTTCCAAAAATGCTAATTTAACCAGGTCGCGACGCGCTCGTTGCGGCTGCTGTCGGGACTACCTCCATGAACGGTGTCACATACTCGACCACGTCGAAAAATATCACTGGCCTCCTTGCACCTGGCGACACCGACATCAACCACGGTTAGTTGCAAGCAATCAAAGATTTTGGATTTCTCAATCTCATGAATCAGGCATCTCACAAGACGGTACTACAAAATCTAACATTACCCTCATCTCCCTGACCAAACTAACCCTATTATAGGTGTTACCATGCTCCTCACGGTCACAATCGTCTAGCTTGCACTGTACTGCCTATGGATGGACACAATATATATTGCTTGCTGTGGTTGTACAATCAATGCGATGTAGGTGTTCTGGTGCGCGTGTGTCCTAGTCCGAATCCAAGTCGACCATACCGCCATCGGAGTTTTCATAATCGGACGAGTCTCCGGCGCGGAGAAGAAGTTGGTCGTCTTCGTCGTCCTCGTCGTCATTCGCGCTATAACGTTCCGCACACTTCCGTTTCCACTCCTCGTTCGCATAGCGAGTTTCTTCTTGGGTGCAACGCTTGACGCGTGCAAGAGCCATATCAAGTTCAAGGAAGTTGCCGTCGTCAGCGGCAAAATTGCGATGCCTCTTGCCTTGCACGTGCTGAAAAGATGCGTGAGTTCCTAAGAAATTGTGCGCACAAAACCAGTACCTTGTTGAAATCATCAAACTTGGTGCGGCAGGACTCGCAATACCCAGGCTTGCTGCCCTCCTCGCGCTTCGGCAGTCGAATCGTGTTAGTGCTCCGGCTCTTCTTGAGACGACCGGGAACGACAGCGGGCGGACCCATCTCCCCGGCAGCAGCAGCAGCAGCGACGGGTTTGAGGATGGCTGACTTGCGCGAAGTGATGACTTCCGGTCGACCACGCAAAGCAGGCGGCAGAGAGTTGAGCAGGGCTAGCCCCGTTGTCGAGGTCGTTCCCGTGGTCGACGTAATACCGACGCTGTTGCCTGACGCGGCGACGTTTCCGCCAGGATGGGCCGAGTCGTAGACCTCACCGTCCAGATCGACCATCTGCTGCTCCTCGAGGGCTCTGCGATGCATGTTGTTCATGGAAGCAGACCGACGCAGGTCGCCCGCCTGATTGCAGGCTTTCCAATGAGCCTCGGCACTGCGTTTCATCATGCGCTGCATTCTCTCCTTCTCGTGCGCCTCGCGTTCGTCAGCCTCCTCCATTTCCATCCGCTGCGTCTTCTCCCAGCGTTTTCGCTCGCGTTCGTCGAACTGCAGGAAAGGGCCTCTCGATTGCGGGTGGCAATAGAGCACCGGCCAGGGAACCTTGGCGTTCTGCGCTTCACGTCCCTTGGGAATCACGTATTCCTGGATGGCGATTGGCGCGAGCTCTTCTTTGAGATCCTCGACGAGCAGGAAATACGTGTTTCGGTTGAAGTACTTGTGATCGTGGCGCCGCTGAGTCGGATCGCGTTCGGTAGTGCCATGAAGGCGTTCCGACTGCAGCAGGCGCGATAGGGAACGTTGTGGCGCGAGAGCAGACGGTGCAGTTTGTGCAGCGGCGCCAGAAGCGGTTGGACCGGGATCGAGGCAGCGGTCAAGGACGCTGTTAAGCTTCGAGATTGGCCAGATTTTGGTGTTCTCGAAGCTTTTGGCCTTGGAGAGTAAGTCAAGGTCGTCACCGTTTCTTTGAACGCGTGTTAACCGCCGTTCTACGCGTCAAAACATGGACCACGCACTGTCCTCGCAGTTTGATGGGGCTCCGTAGCCTGCTCCGCGGCATGTCGTTCTCTTTATTGTTGTCCTGGGTGGTGGTGGTGGTGGTAGTCTGCTGCAGGTCGGTGAAGGTAATGAAGTGGGTGATGTCGTTGGAGAAAAAGCTTTCGATACTCTGGGCGAGAGATGAGGGAGGTTCACGAGGAAGCAAAGGAAGCAACGCACGCCACCGAGCTGGCGTATCTTTGCCTGGGTCTGTTTGACGACGGAGGCGGACTCGATGGGCATGTTGTCGACGTCGATGTAGAATTTCCAGCCGGGGAAGGCCCTGCTGTACTTGTCCTTGAACTCGAGTCTCTGCTGCTCGCGTTCTGTGTGGCGACGGGCCTTGTCCTTGTCGGGCTCCTTGTCGCGTTGAGCGGCAGACCCCTTGAGACGCTTCGGGGCCGAGTCGACGGCGGCATGGTCGGGGGAGCGGGGACGCTTCTGGGGCTGCCTGAGCGGAGGCTGGGTCCGCCGCAAGGTGGCCATGAGAGAGCAAGAAAGAGAGTAGCGTGTTGTTGACGCGTTTGATGGGGTCACGGGCAGCCCAGCACTCTCGTCCCGACCTCATGTCGCAATACGGGACAACAAGGGGCCCGCCGCCTGGTAAAAACAACATCGACTACCACACCACCCTCTTTCGACGTCTCTCCTGGGAAGGCACCGTCCCGCTCGAAATTCGCGTCGATCCCAATGAGCTGCCCGCCAACTCGGATCGCGGCCTTGCTTGCTACTTCATCCAGGCCCCAAGAGTCAGCTATATGCCTCTCCTCGTCCCAGAAATACGTCGTTTCCTCATGGATGTCGTTTTCGACGAGAACGCCGCAAAAACTCTCAAGGAAGAGGACTGGTGGTTCGAGGTTGATGATGGCACACTGCTCAAATGGTCCGTTTCTTCACTCTTCGCCCCGCGTATTATCGAATTCGTCGCAGGCACTGGCCAATTGGTCTTATCTACGACAACCACACGATCCTCACGACGGTCCGACCTGGGCCATCTTTGGCTGCAACGTCCGCAAACCCTCTGCGGCTCATTCTGCACCTTGCATCCCCTCCAAACGACAAGCTTCTTCTTTCTCCAACCGCGGACGCATGCAAGCTCGCGTTCATGGGTCAGCTGAAGGAAGCCGACTTTATCCGCTGGGGAAACACGAAGCGAATGACTGGCCTCCGCAAAGCGGACCAGGACGGGCTTTGGGAGGGCATCAAAGAGCGTGCGTATCGCGTTTTTGTTGTCGAGGACTTGCCCTTATCGTCTATAGACAACTTCGACGACTACTGGCGCGTAGCGTCCAAAGTAACGCCGACGATGACTTCGAATCGGCCACAGTCGCCTGGCCCACCGCCGTCTTCGGTATCGATGCATGGCAGGCCGCCTTCCGCGGATACGGTTGGTCCGCCGGAACGCGACGGCGCTTACAACGTGCGAAGCGTGCCAGTGCGCCTCTATCTGCCGGATGGACCCGTCATTCAGGATTTGGTCCCGCCGCTTCTCGACGACGGGACTCCCCATACCCTTTCACACTTCCTCACCACTCATACCCCATTACTTTTCCCGGCACAACCGCCCGCGCCGCCTCCGTCGCGATCTAATCCCAACCCACGGCCGCCTGCGCAGCCCGAACTCGCATACCCCCTTGTGCAAGGAATTTTGACGCCGCTAGAGTCGGAGATGGCGTGGTTAGGTGCTTGTTTAGCTGGCGCGGACGGCTGGGTCAATGTTTGCGTAGGGATTGCGCGAAAGTAACATGATATTGGATATTCGAGATTGGCACAAGTACACGCGTTCCAAGAGAGAGGGAAGGGATCACCAAACGCTAGCTGGTTGTGGACTGCTCGGGGGCGGACTGGACATGGGTTGTGAGGTATTTCTTGCGGGCACCGGCGCATCGTCCTCTTTCCTCCACTCAATCTTCTCGACTCGCACCTCACCCTCGATGAGCTGGTACACATACGTGACCACAACGGGCCCTTGGATGTCCATGAGTGCAAACGAGGGCGTTGGGTCCCTGTATGCGCGTTAGGTCGCGGGTGGCGACGAGAAAAGCAAAAGGCTGACCCGGAAAATGCACCTGTCCATGCACCCGTTGCAGAGCCAGGATTCACGAAGAATCGGTTATCGTGCTCGCGTGCTTGGAAGCTGTAGACTCCTTGAGGTCGAAATTTGTTCAAAACGAGACGGCATACGTATGTGTATGTCCAGAAATGAGAACATCAACGTCCATTTGGCGCGCAATGGCTCCTAGCGAGTCGAGGTCGCCCACGGGGACGCTCTGGTGGCCGTGGATGACGCCAATCTTGATTGGGTTGTGCACGACGGTTATGGAGAGCGGGAAGTTGGATGTCTAGGACGTTTGAGCGTCGAAAAGTGAGTTGTTTCTGGTAAACGCACCTCGTCGTAGTCGCCCTTGACGACATTTACATCGGGCGAGATGCTGCGGAGGTACTCGTACGTCTCCTTGTCGCATACATTGCCAGTGCAGAGAATCTGCTGAATCTTGCCGGGCACAAGCAGTTTCTTGAACTTGGCGGGCAGGTCGTGTGTCCGGTGTGGGATATGCAAGTCCCCAATGATGAGAACGAGGACCATGCTAGACGGTAGGTGGGCCGAGTTGGTGGTCACAGTTCAAGCGTGCCTCATCAAACCGCCATGAGCGCAAAGTACTCGTCCCTCCCAGACATCGTCCGTCACCTCTCTGGCTATTATTTGTATACTCATTCCTCCGCAGGACACGGCGCAAGATGTCTACGAGACCGAGGATCCGTTGCCGAGCGTCAATGCGAGTCCTGCTTGCTCGGCGCGCCTGTCACTGACATTCTTGGTTGCAGAAAGCAGAACCGGGCAGCGACGATGAGGCCGTTCCAACGCGTTCAGCACTGAAAGGCTCGCGTGCAGCCGAGTCCGGCGCGTCCAAGGAGGAACTCGACTCGTCCAGTCTCATGCAGCACGATGAAGCAGCCAAACGGTTCCGGAAAGCAGAGAAACGGCGAGGTTCGTCTGGTTGCTCTTTATCAACGCGTTCTTATCGTTGCAGAGCGCACACAGTACATATACCCCCCGTCTCCGACCGATCCCTTGTCCCCCGACGAACCATCTCCGTCGCGCCCAGTTCCGCTATCGCAACGCTTGCGCGCTTTGCAGTCCGAAATCTTGTCCCTAGAGAAGGAGCTTGCCGACCCTGCGAACCCGCTGTTGTTCAAGGAGAAAGAAGACGATGTTGTGGACCCCGGCGAACTCATTCGCGGCTTAGTCGACGTTCGGAGTCGGCTCGACAAGATTCGCAAAGGGAAAGAGGGTCGAGGGCGACTGGTCGGGGTTATTCTGGGACAGGATGGCTCGAAGGAGGTGGAGAAGAAGGATGCGGTGGCAACAGCTCCAACGGGCGAACCTGAAAAGCCCACAGTGCGGACTGTGGTCGAGATGGACCGAAGGGTGGGTGAGCTGGAGAAACTAGTGGGCTCTTCCACGGCTACTATCGACGAGGTGAGTTACTTTTGTGAAAAATTGCCCCTCTCCAACGCGTTATAGTCTTCGACTCTTCCACCGCCCCTGCTACCGCTGGTTACGCGACTCAACGCGCAACTGACGCTGTTGACGCAACCCAGACACATCGACTCGGTATCTCGTCGACTGAAGCTCCTTCTGTCGGACCTGGATCGTGCCTCTGCAGCGCAACATTCGCATCGTCGGCATCCGTCGCAATCGAATAACGGGCCGTCTCAAATACAAGAGCAGATTCTGCCATTGCTATCGAGATTGAGCCCGTCGCTGCCGCATATACCACATATTCTTGCGCGGCTGCGAACGCTGTCTGCATTGCACACGTCGGCTAGCGAGTTTGAGAGCACGCTGGAGGGATTAGAAGAGGAACATCGGAAGATGCGAGAGGCGGTGGGGGGAATTAGAGAGTGCGGTCGAGAGCATCGAGAAGAGCATGGGGGAGAACCGGGAGGTGGTGAAGGGCAATGTGGGCGGACTGGAGACGCGGGTCGATAGTTTGATCAGACGCGTAGACGAGCTGTGACAGACAAATGGATGTTGACCTGAGCGAAATCGAGACGCGTCTGAGGGCACTCCGCAATGCTCCCGCTGCCATCCTCAAGCCGTCGCTGGCCTTCTCAAACTCATCCGCCCGCGACCACTTCAGGAAACTCAACGACCTCGCAGTCCTCCTCTCCTCAGACTCCATTCAGCATGCCCTGGCCACCGCAGCCAAGAGCGAACAGGACGACAACTCTGACCTCACCCATGACCCACGACGCAGTATAAACCAACGAAAGTAAGTCTACTCTCTCCACCTTGTAGAGGGCCAACCATGCTAGACGACCCCCACCCGCTGCTGGGTCGCCGCAGCCCTACGTTGGGCTGGACAAGCAGCCATTATCTCCATTTCATCCCGACACTGACGGCCTGAGGGCCCTGCGCGCCGACGAGCTGGTCGACTACATCCGCGACTTCAACAGGACCCACTCGTGCAGGGCCCACATCTGGACGCGAACAAAAGGTATTTCTACTCGATCTGCCGCGGACCTTCCCATTTATCGCCGTCAGAGCCGTCTCCGCAACTCGCAAACCCCGTCATTGTCCGCTTCACAATCCCTGACGTTCTGGTGTGCTACCTCACCCTCGGCTACTCAATAAACCAGCCGGCCCTCGTCGCTGAATGCATAACCGCCTTCGGACCTCGAGAAAAAGTGCGCTAATGAACGCCGATCTGCCTGCCAAATGTCAGCTGAAATTTGCAAAGAAATCTCCATACTCGCAGTCCGACTTTCTGGTGTATCAAAGCCTGTCGCAGCATCTTGCCAGTCTGCTCCAGGAACACCCCCGCGCGTCGCTCCAGAATCTGGTGGTCGGTCGCCCTCTTTTTCTTCCGCGGGTTCCTGGCTGATGCTCGACAAAGACGCTCCTTGCCGCATATGATGGTCTGTTCCTTAAGCGGTGCCGGAAATGCGAGCGGGTGCTTTCTACAGAGGCTCACGAGCCCCCAGTAGTGCGGAAATACGGGGTCAGCGGGTGGGAAGTGCTACATTCAGAATGCAAATAGATAAGATAGTCTTTGTCTTGTCGATCCCGATGTAGATTAGGAGTTTGTTGAATGCGGATCGCAGACAAAGCATTCTTCGAGCGGCTTGCTCTGTACCGTCATGTCGATGCTCCAAGTCCTCGCACTCAATCCGCAGGAGGGCGAGGAGGGTGCACCCATTACCGTCCGCATTCATTTTCATGCCCACACCGAAGACCCAATCCACGTTCGCCTCGTAGTCGGCAACAAGGCCGTCAACACTGCCGTCCGCGAGCTCGAGGGCTTCGACTATGGCCGCTGGCAGCTCGATGCAGCTGCACCCGCCCTCGCCCAGCTGGACACCGACTCCAATAGCGTACTGGTCACCGTCCAGGCCGTCGATGCCGAAAACCGCGTGCTGGACTCGGTCCCGGCAGGTCAGTTCGTGTACTGGGACGTGAAGCGCGAGTCGGACCTTTGCTCGCCCTCCCTCGGACGCCCCCGTGCCGCGACCCACATTCCTAGCGCCACCCCACACTATGCCTCGATGCCATCTCCGTCGCTCTCCGACCGCCTTATTCCTCGTTCCAAAACACGTTCCCGCAAAGGCATCAAACACGACAAGGTGGCCCTCGTCCGCACTGGCCACCATCCCGCGGACGATAGCCTCTATGCGCATGCTCCCTTGCTCGATATTGCGACCCCGCTCGAGTCGTTATGCGTTGACTGGACAAGCGCAGAAATGGCCGCAGGGCGTCGTCTTGTTCGCTTCCACAAGGTTCAGGACGGTCGCCGCGTCACCCTGACATGCGAGCCTATCCACCCCGACGACTACAACGACAAGGACGTGGTCATTTCGTGCATACATCGCCAGGAGGTCAATGCATGCTATGTCACCTCGGTCGACATCATCTTCCTCCTCGAGCGCCTCACCAACGACCAGTTCCCCGTCGAGGAGAAGAACCGCATCCGTCGTAACCTCGAAGGCCTCAGACCAGTCACCGTCTCCAAGCACAAGAGAGCATCCGAGGCGTTCTTCCAGCTGATCATGGACTTTCCCGAGCCCAAGCCGCGCAACATCGAGAAGGATCTCAAGGTGTTTGAGTGGTGCTTGCTTGGCCAAGCTCTTGAGAAGATCATGGCGAAATACGTGTGTCGTCTTTGGCTGTTTATTGGCGAGAGACTAAATTCGCTTGCAGTCCATCTATACAACATCTCCGACTGACTCGACGAGCTCTTTGCCGGATGATACTGCCCCAGATTTTGCGCAGGACGACCCGTTGGCGACAAACACCGAAGACACAAAGTTGCCAGTGAACGGCCTTCTGCTGCATTTTGATAGCGACCAGTATGCGTATCCGGTGAAGCAGGAGAGCGACTCGAGCGAGGGAAGCAGTTTTTCCGATTCATTCCCGTTGTTGCACGAGGCAGAGTCACCGTTCAACGTTCCAGAGTTTGGCGAGGCGCCCTATGAGGGTTACGACGACGGCGTGATGAGCATGCCATTCTGAGGGTCACAACAGACATAGACGATTTGGATACGAGCGTTTCGACTTTCTCCACCTTCCTTCCTCTCTCTCTTGGATCAGGGTATCAATTGTACAGAATTATACAATAGAGCTCAGCGTAACTGGTAGTGTACATCATGTCTATCCTACATAACTGTTCGAAAGCGAATAAATCCCAAGGAATACACGTCCGCTCAAGATGAAGTGGCTCCGCGACGTCCGAAATTCAAAGACCCAAACCTCGAAAACCGGCCCTTGAGAGACCCAAAGGATGTAAAGCTTTTGGACGTCGCGACTGACGCGCCAGATACTTTGGCCCCGCTCACCGCGTGCACGCCGTTGCCAACGTTCACAAACGAGTTGTGGGGCGACTCGGCCGACAACGAGTCGCTCCCTCCTGTGTCCCCTGGGGCAGACGACACCCCGTTGATCCCATGTCGTGCCAGATGCGCAAGATGCCGTTGGAGTGGGGTCTGCCTTGGAGGCGGCGCGACGTCTTGCGGGCTGATGGGTGACCTTGGCGACAACGGACCCGCGCTGTTGACCGGCGACCCGAGCTGTAGCGGTGGGATGAAGAACGGTGCGCGCGGCTTCGTTGTGGACACGGTCGACGTCAAACTGCGCTTCATCGACTGCTCGTAAGTCGATGGGGGATATTGAGACACGTGACGGGGCGCGTAAGATGGCGACGAGGGATCGGGCACATCGAGCCCTAATCGTCGAATCTCGTCGCGGAAATTCTTGCGGAAGAACTTCTCTAGTGTCTCGTGGAAAGGGACGAACTCGGGAGGACATAATTGTCCGTGAAGCTTCATGCAGTGGTCGATGACAACAACCTGCACCAACTGTTATTTGACGGCAACAAACGTCAACAAGAGTTATACCTGTTCGTCAATGGCCGCCTTGAGCTTTTCGACGAGCTCCGCGCGTTCGGGATGGAGAGCGATGTACTCGGGGTCGAAGAATGTTTGTCGATATGCAGAGAGGCCCGTGTTGATGGGTGCATCTACGGCGCCGTTCAAAGACATGGCCAGCGCATTCGTGGACACAGGTTGCGCGGTCTTGGCGAGGGCCTGGTACTTGAGGTTGAGAGCAGCAAGCTCCTTGGTCTTGAGTTCGACCTCGCTGAGAGCATTCTCGACCGGAGAGATCTCGACAATCTCCAAACCGATGACCTCGGAGCGACGCAAAACGGTCGGGAACGACTCCTCGGTTGTGAAATACGTCTTTTCCACCCAAATTTCCTCGATGCCGGAGCGCGCAATCTTCTTGATCTGGCGCGACGAGCTGAAGAGATTGATGGCTCTGCGCGCATTCAGCTTCGGTCGTACATCGAGGCAGAGAAACGCACGAGTGCTCGTAGTAAGTTCGGACAGGGACAGGGGCGTCAGGATTAGTGAAGACGGCAAGCGCACGATTGGGCTCGGGCGTGACCGCGGTGCATTGGATGTATTGGTCGTGGCCGAATCGAATGTCGACGGGAGGGTCACCTGGCGTTTTGAGAAGTTGTGCGCCGGGGTGTTTGCTTAGCATGCGTTCGCAGAATGCCCCGAATTTCTCCCATTCGTATCCCCGGTACTGGTAAATTGTCAGTATCGGTGTCACAACACGAATTGAGCACGAACGATGAAACGTTTGTCCCGCAGAGCAGCAGGGAAGCTACCGTAGAACGTGACCCGGTAGTAGTCGGGGTAGTATCGCTGATCCGTGACGATGTGCTCCAGCAGCGCAGCTTGATGTCGTAGGATCTCGGCTAGTCGGCCACTGCATGGTGTTAGACCAGGCGGACACCCGAGCGTCGAGTTCTCACTAGTTGAACGTGACTTCGGCATGCTGGAACGCAAGCTCCTTGCAAATGTCGATCGCGCTCTCCCATGCTTTCCCTTTGCCTTGAATGGACGAATAAGGAAAAGCTGGTCACGTGAAATGACAGCTCACCCAAGTAATCGAGGATAAGCAGACAGAGCGTCTCCTTCCGGTGGAAATGGGATTGCTGAGGTAGACCAAGATCTTCCATTGGGCCGGCGAAGGTGTTAAGATCCCATTCGTGCAGGTCCGAATGCAGCTTCAGAGTCAGCGCCGCCTCGACGTAGTTCTGCGACTGTAGATGCATCTGGGAGATTGCTTAGATCGAGCACGACAATGAAATGAATGAACTCACGTTGACGAGTTGGTGAACGTATTTGATATATATTTCGTCGCGACCAATTCGCCGAATGAAGTTCATCAACCGAAGCTATACCAAGCATGAAAAACTTATGCGGAGAAATAAAACTGGTACATACCGTTGCAATAACGCGATCATCAGCATACTCGTCTCCTTCCGGCAGCGCGCGCAGGCTGAGCAAGAGCTCGAGGAAGAGATCGACCGAATCGAGGAAAACGGAGACGCGTTCCCGCAGACCCTCGTCGACCTCGGTAGAGTAGAACAAGTGACGAAGATTGCCGATGAAGAAAGCGCGAGAGATGTCGTCTCCTTTGCTATCCGACATGAACAAGGAATCGAGGCGGGTGACCAACTCGTTCTCGATGTCGTCAAAGTTCTGCGACTGGTGATATTCGGAGACGATCATGCTGTACAGCATCTGAACTGCGTTGCTGCGTAGCTGGTCGTGGTGGCTCAAACAAAGGTTCACAACTTGGCCGACGAGCGGATGGAGGTACACCTGATATCCCTGTGGCGAGTCTCATCCATCACGTGACATCCAAATACGGCAAACTCACCCCGTATCTTATAGCCGGCTCGCCCGTCGTGGATGGATGCTCCGCCCAGCCAAGAGCTTGCCACAGTGTAAGCAGGTAGGACGCGCCATCTCCACGCACGTCCCCCGCTAGCCTCCAAACAGCTCGACCCTTCTAAAGCAAACGTGAGTGAACCTGACATCCACAGATCAGTCAACGCACCTGAGGGCTGAATTCCTCGATGACAAGCTGGTCAGAGGACAACAGCTTGAGAAACATATAGAAGCAGTCGCGCCACAGCTGCGATTTAAACTGCGCCTGCTCCTCCTGCGGCGGAATGAACTCCTTCTCCATAATTGCAGCAATGGGCTCCATCATCTTGACGAAAACGCGATGCGCGAGCACGTTGATGTTAAGCCACGTCTTCGGGAATGCATCGTTTTCTAGTATGGAGGTCGCGACCTTGAAGAACTGCGACAGCAACGCGACGAAACGGTCACGGCCCTCGATATCGAGGCTGAGCTCGAAGAAATTGAGGATGTGCTTGGTGGGCGACGAGAGCATGAGGACAAGGAGGACAGTTGCAATTTCACCCAAGCCAGGGTTGAAAGAGTTGTCCGTCTCCGGCGTGCCAGGGGTTACGGGACCTCGAGGATTCTCGGGAAGCTGCGCCAGCAACGAGAACGGATACGACTCGGGGAATGTGACAGGGACGTTGGTCTTGAGCGGCAGAGACGACCTGGTTCGCTCCATAGCCCGGCGCGAGGCAGGGTTCTGGAACTCTCGATACGCTTCAAGTAACCTGTGAAGGAGATATTCAGGCACGTGACGGCTCAAGCAGAAACCACCAACGAACCTGGGCATCAAGGGTAAGAGATTCTCGACGTTATCCTGCTCCTTGGTGAGCCGGCCCCGGTCATTGGCGACGGCGGGAGAGACGAGATATCCCTGCAGCTTGTCGAGCATCACAGCAACAATCGTCACGCAGAGCCGAATACTCTCCAGCCAGCTCACGCGCGCCGCATCCTTGACGCTCTCCGACTCGTTGGTGTTGTAGTCGTCGTACCGGCCAAAATGGGGCTTTATCCAGATGACGACGGCCTCGACGAGCAGCGGCCTCGATTCGGGGTTGTCGAACAGGAAGCCCTTGACGATTTGGAGGTACATGATCAGCTTCCAAATGACAATCTTCCCCTTGCCCACGGTAACCGCGTTGGCGAAGCTTGTGGCGATAGACACAAGTTCGATCGTAGAGAAAATCTTGGACAACTCCGGGAGGATGGAGGTGAAGTGTTGAAGCGCAATCGTCTGGGTCCCGATAATGGACGGTGGCGATGTCGCAGCCATCATACGCGTGACTTCGGCGAGGTGCGAGCGAATCTCGCGTTTGAATGTCGACTCGAAGTGGTCCGCCGTCGCCCCGCCGCCCATCCCCATCTCCTTCGCCTTCTGCAGCTCCCGCGCACGGGTGATGAACTTGAAGATGTAGTGCCAGACTTTGAGCGCTGCACGCAGCGGGGATGCGCTCTCGGTCGCCGTCGGGTTGGAGAGGAGGCGGGTCATCGAGTGGATCATGTGGGACGACGCAGCGGCACAGTTAAAGTGTTGCTCGATGTATACGTCCAACACCGGTTGGAAGTTGCTGAACCGTCGGTCCTGCACGATCCCGAGCACCGTCACCAACGCGTTGAAGACCAATTCGTCCATCTCGCCTGACTGGTTGTTGTTGGACACGAGTATGCCAAAGAGGGAGTCGAAGATATCCCGGAGGAACTTGACAATCTCGCCTTCGCCGACAAAGGTGAACTTGGTGAGCACGGTCGAAAGCAGCTCGCGGTCCGCGAGCTTGTCCCAGCTAAGCAGACTGAGCAGCACAGGATTCTGCGTGAACTTGGTCGAGCACAGGGATGATCGCAGCGTGAGCGAGTCGCGCAACGGCGGCGCCAGGCGCTGCATCTCTGGAGGAATTGCGAGTTGGTCGTGTCGTTGGTTGGAGGCCAGCCAAGGCGGGGATGTGAGGTAGAGCTCAGGAGGCACCTGGGCCATCTTGTCCGCACGATAGAGGACAAGGGTATGGCTGCCGTCTTCCACAAATGCACGACGGTCGGGGAACAGTGGCTGGAACGCAAACGCGAAAGGTCGTTCAGAGTCACGTGCGCCTCTCTCTCTTGCAGAGCGATTGCGGAAGGTGAAGAAGAGATGCCACTGAGGAATGCCCTGCAGCGGTAGTTGCACCTTGACCAGCTCGCCGTAGGTCGGCTCATTGCATCGCTGGAAGACCATCGAGTGAAACTGCGTCATCATCGGTTCCCCGCTGCCTTGAGAAAGTGCGTTCTCGACAGGTCGACCGTCCTCGTCCCGAACCTCGACGGTGACTTGGACGTTATTTGATGCGGAGCCCACTTGTCCGCGAGCAAACTGGGCGACGCTGAGGCGACCCGACGCCACGTTCGCTGACGAGAACTCCCCGGACCACAACTTGAAGTAGAACTCGTTCCTCACGTCGCCGGGGAAGACGACGTCAGCGAAACCGAGTCTGAGGGTGTGAGGAATGTCCTGCAGCAACGACGTGTTTTCGCGCACAATGGTCGGAGAATCGCCTCGAAAGATTTTGAGCTGCACGGCGATGGATTCGGCTCTGCAGGAGGATCAGTGATAGGGATAATGGAGAGAAAACCAAGAACGCGTGCCTGGGGGTCTTCTCGTATTCTTTGGTGTTCTTGCTGATGATGTTTTGGTGCATCATGGAGAACGTAGCTTCGTTCGTAGGCGCAAAGATCGGAAGTTGATATTCTCGAGCAGGAGTAACGTCGGCTTCTTCCAGACTCATGCGCGCTAGCGTCGTCAGCTCGAGCACGGCGCAACCAAACGGTCGACGGAACGGAGACGATATATCGGCCATGCCATTCCCGCGCGGAGAGGTGGGACCCGACATGTCGATACTATCCTGCCGGCCTGCATCGTTCGTCTTGAGCGCGCCACTTCGAACGATGCGGCACACAAGGTAGATCGGGTCCTGCACATCGGAAGCGGCAAGGTCCGTGAACAAAGTGCGGATTTTTTTCGACGGGTCGCGCGCAAGGACGCCGTTGTGGTTAAGGATCGCGCAAAAGTCTTCGGTGATGAACTGGCCCGACCGCTTGTATAGGGAGAAAAACAGTTCGGCCGTTTCTCCAGGAGCACAAGGTGAGGCCACGAATGCGCGTAAATCGAGGTAGATGTGGAAGAATTTGGCCGTGGGACGAGCATCAGTTGCATTTCCGAGAGAGAGGGACCGCGGTTTGTGGTACACAGACTCGGGGAAGGCGGAGTGAGCAGGTGTTTGAGCAGGGAGGGTTGGAACATGGTCGACATTGGCGCCTAGAGCGAGCGGCAACGAGTCGGGGTAAGACACGTTAAGGTACGCCAGCGAAACCTGCATTGAATACATGCGAACGGTGCTGACCCAGCTGCGTTGGTCTATTGGGCCTTCGACATCGACGGAAACGAGTGCACCCCAGGTCGGATGGCGAACAATGACGTCCAAACCCTGGAGAATGTTTCCGCTAACGAGTCGCGTTACACAGTCGCGTCGCATGCTAATTGCTTCTTCGGCGTTGAGCGTGTGAGCCAGCAGCTGTCGACGCCCGAGATGGAGGACCTCGATGTGGTCGCGGACGACATGGAACAGCTTGTAGTCGCGGCGGGCGAGGTATTGGAACATGAATGTGTGCCATTCCCGTAGAGCCGAGGCAATTTCGTCCACGATAGGCTGGGTAGTGCCTGCCGCGGTATCACCGCCGGATTTGTGCGAGGGACGGGGCGGGAGGGGTTTCATGGACTGGGACTCCGCAGGAGACGAGGAGCGAACAGAGGACGAGTGGAGACTGGGCGGGTAGACGGGCCCGGAGCGCAGAGAGCGGGACAGATCTGGGGGTGGTCCGATGCGAAAAGACTTTCTGGACGCGGAAAGGTCGTGCTCCTCGTCCTCTTCGCGCAGGCTGCCCATGACAGAGCCGGCCTTGTTGTTGCCTGTCCATTGCACAAACGAGCTGCCTGGACTAGCTGTGCCATGAGATGCATTGCTGGAGGCCCACCCGTTTCTGGACTCGGAAGACATGTACGCCTGCGACCCGCCGTTGAGTGTCGCTGCCAGCTCGGGAAGTCTGCCCTCTGCGTCGGCAAATTCGTCGCGGATGTGGACATGCGAGGCAGGAAATATGCCGATGAAGACCTGGTGTGGTTCGCCCATCTTCTGCGGTGGCTTCACGGCCGAAGACGACGGATCCGACCCCAGCGCCCAGGTCACTGCCGGCCGTCGGTTGGTACAGAGCACATAGCTGTGGTCCAGTTAGTCTTGTGCTAGGCTTGGTCGGCGGCCACGCACCCTCTATACCACACGCCCTCGACTTCCTTTCCGCGCGGCGTGTATTTTTCGAACGCGTAAATCTCGTCGCCGACCTCGAGAGCGACGACATCGCGGTGCAGGAAGTGGTCGTCGCCAGCCGAGGACTCGGTGACGGTGGAGAGGCGGTTGCGGGTGGAAAAACGGGCCTGCTCACGAGCCCCGACCTGCAACGCATGCGTCGCGTATCCATACACAATCAACGGCAATGGGCTCCACTGGCCAGCCATCCTCTCCGCGGCAAACGCAGTCGACGAGAGCAGAATTGGAGTCACGAGGTGACCATGTCTGCTCTTGACCGCTTGTACAACAATGTGCATGCCATCTCCACCGCTACCGCGTCTACATCCCACCCAAGGCCCTTTACAAACGCAATCCTCAGTGCACCCCTCGCAGATCTCATCCGCGACACAGATCCCTCCGAGGATGGTTTGTTTACATCCAACCTCAAGCGCGTTGAGTTCCATGGCCCTGCACCCCGTCGCAAGCAGGACCCAGAGATCTACGCAGAGGCTGCATTGTCCTATATTCAACAATACAATCACATAAGGCCGATGCCCCGTGCCTATGCACGCGTCTCGGCCATCCTCGACCAACTTGACGCGACCCGGGAAAGCATCCGCTCGCTCACAGAGACGCTGGAGCAGGTCCAGCCATCAGAGCTGAAGCCACTTGCCGACAAGGAGGAGCAGAGGGTTGCAGAGCTGCAGGCAACGCTGGCCGATCTCAAGAAACGCGTGCGTCTTTCAGGTCCTCGAACGCGTCTTCTTCAACTAAACTTTCACAGAAGGAGCGCCAATCTGTACGCGCCAAACCTGCTACTGCCCTTACTGCCCCGCGCCCGCCTACAACCCCCGTAAAGTCCGTTTCGAATCTCGACGAAGAATTCCACACCCCCGCGGCCGCAGCCCGCACGATGCGCTTCACAGACAATCTGCTCATGGACGAGCACGAGGATTTGGCCGATATCTCCGTGTCGTCGCCGGTCATGCCCATGCGAACGCAACGGCCAGTCACGCCACCGGACGAGAGCGTTATGGAACCCGAGGTCGAGTCGGAAGCCGACCAAACGACCTCAACCGTGCAAGAAGACGACACAATAACTCTTCCCCGACCACCCACATCTGTTGCTCCATCGCCACCACCTGAATCCCCCGTCAAACCCGTCGCAAGCGAAACGCCGAAGAAAGGCAAAGTACGCGTCAATTCGGAGGTGGAACGTCTAGCGGTACGTGTTTTGCGTTCTCTCCAAAATGAGATTAATCGCCCTGCAGGCGAAGATATGGTCTACTGTAGGCGACCTCATAATGCCCGGTCATCAGTACGATACGTCCGGTAGCGGTACAGGCAAGAAGCCCCCGCACGCGAAAGAGACCATGTTAGTTGCCTTGCTCTCTTCCGACAATTCACTTTCTGATGCCCAAACTCTTAGCGCGCATCTTAAATCGGTAGCGGCCCTAATCCCGGCCCCGCCATCACCCTCGACCACCATTTCGTCCATTACCGCCCCGGGATCCACCGCGCCTACGCCTCAACAGATAATGACCGCGCATATGCTGCTGGCACTCCTCGAGAGCGGACCGCCAGCGTATTCTCTGCCGCTCAACAAAGTCCGCGAGCTGCTGTCAGCCAAGGCCAGCACCGCCGGAGGTGCAGGAATCTTTGTAGGAGGGCAGAACACGACCCGAGTGCTATATGCGTGCGTGGCAAAGAGGCTAGTCAAGATAGAGCGAGGTGGAGGAGAGGAGCTTGTGAAATTCGATTTGTAGTGCTGCCGCATAGTTTTCGAGTTGCAATGCTCAGAGACCATGACCAGGATGGAGGATGTCAAAGAGGACAAAAAAAAATATGAAAACAACTGCCCCGGAGAGGCTCGAACTCTCGATCTCACGATACCGCTTGAATAACAGTCGTGCGCCTTAACCAACTGGGCCACGGGGCAGATAGAGAGTTGATCCATGTAGGCATCATAACTGTAATCAATATGACAAGCTGGCCGCGGCCAAAGACTGGGAAACGCGATAAGCTCTTGAATGATCACGGCAAAGCTCTTCTCCTTCCACCATGACCCTGCTCGTGGTCCACGGCGGCGCAGGCACCATGAGCCGCCCCGGCTCGACACCAGAGCAGCGCGCAAACTACAGGGCCGCCATTCGCAAAGCCCTCTTGGCTGGCAACGCCGTGCTATCTGCAGGCGGCGAAGCCATGGACGCGGCTGCCGCCGCAGTGAGAGTGTTCGAAGATAACCCGCTCTTCAACGCCGGCAAGGGCGCGGTGTTTAACGTCGCAGGCAAAGTGAGTTTTTTTTATTCTGGTCAACGCGTGGCTGAATTGCGCAGAACGAGCTCGAAGCCTCCCTCATGCTCTCTAAGCCCCCCGCCTCGCACCCTCACATCCCGACGTCGCGCCGTGGCGTCGGCATGACCCTCCTCACTCATGTCCGTAACCCCAGCAGCCTCGCACGAGCTTTGTACCTCGCGCCCGATGTCCTCCCCACACGTTCATTTCCGGCGCGACGGCCGAGTCGCTCGCCTCATCCCTCGGCGAAGAGCTCGTCCCCGAATCGTATTTCTTCACGCGCGCGCGCTGGATCGAACACAGACGTGGATTGGGGCTCCCGGAAGGAGACGAGAAAGACCCCGAGAAAGCCGACGACGACGAAATCGAAGACTTTCCTCTGCTCGATCTACTACCCACAGGTACAGTGGGTGCCGTCGCGCTAGACTCACATGGCTGCATCGCGTCAATGACCTCAACCGGCGGCCGCACGAACAAACTCGTCGGCCGCATCGGCGACACGCCCCACATGGGCTCTGGTTTCTGGGCAGAACAGTGGAACACAACAAGCTGGGTACACAAAGTTCTTGGTAAGATGTGGGGCACACCGTCTCAACACGCAGTCGGTGTTTCTGGCACTGGGGATGGAGATGCGAGTCCCTCTTTCAAAACCTTGCTCGTCCTGTCTGATGCTAGGTCCCAGTATTTCATCCGCTTCAACACGGCCGCGACAATCGCGCATCGTGTCCGCTATCTCGGTGAAAGCCTGCAAGCAGCTGCAGACTTTGCGGTCAAAGAACTGGCCGAGAACGGTGGCATCGGCGGCGTTATTGCACTCGATAACCACCACAACGCCGTCTTTGCTCTCAACTGTCCAGGCATGTATCGAGGCGTCATTCATGAAGACGGTATCCCCAAGACGGCTATTTTCGACGACGATGTTCTCGAGTAGACAAAATATTACAAGCGACACTACAACAGAGGCATTATATCGTGGACTTGTGCATGGCATTTCGGAGTCGTTGGCGGAGCGGGTTCTCGTCGCGCGGTGGTTTTTCTGATGTTGGGCTACTGGGAGGCGATATGGGCATCGACACTGGACTCTCGGAAACAACGGGGTTCTGCTCAATTTCACCATCGAGGACGGGCTCGATGGTTTCGGTGACCACTGCGATGCGAGTCCATCTCCTGAAGCGCGTGTACTGCATCGACATAAGAATAAGAAAGAGAGACCAAGGCAAACGCAGCGCACCTTGCCCATTCCACCCTTGGCACTGGGCTTCTCCCACTTGTTGTCCGCGTATATCCAGCCGTCGTCGTCGGTGACCAATAACTCCTCCTCCTCTTCCTCTGCATTCACCGAAGGCTTTTCGCCCTCTGGCTCTTCGGGCAGCGAAGACTGGCTGTTTGATTCGCGCATCTTGACGGCAGCCTTCATAAGAAGCCCCGGATTCTCTTCCTTCTCGCTGGGTAGCGGCTTTTCGACGCGAGTGAGCGCATTGGCGCCTTCCTTGCGTACAATCACGCGCCATTCCGCCTCTTCCCACGCCCATCTTGCGCAGCGCTTGACGCGTGTTTTTCCGTCCTCGCTGGGCAGGAAAATGGTCGTGTCTTCGGGGAGCGCGAACGCGTTTGGCGGCGCAACTGCTTGCTGCGATTTGGAGGACCACGAGGGCCGTTCGGCGGGGAGCAAAGCGGCCGTCCAATCGAGACCCATCCACCATCTTTGGTTTTCGTAGACGGTAAACAGGAAACGCAGCGACTTTGTGGGCGACGCCGTCGTTGCGCTAGATACGGATAGAGCTGCAGACTGGGCCGCGAGGGGTAGTGGCTGGCCGGTGATGAGGGCGGAGGCGTGGTAGATTGTCCAGCGGAACCAGGCATTTCGCCAGAGCGCATGGCGCAAAGCACCAGCCCACGGCGCTCTCCATGCAAGCAGAATCGACCCAACGATGCCGACGAGGACGCGGAGGCGGACAAGAAAGAGGGTGATGAGGAGGTAGGGGATGTACAGAACGGCGCATGCTCGAACAAGCACAGTGGGCTCGGCAAGGGTCGCCGGGAGTGTCGGAATCGTCGGGAGCAACGATTCAATGACGGTGAGGTCCGAAACGGCCTGCTGGAGAATCGTCTCGGAGGCAAGCGGCGTCTGCGTGCCCCGGCGTGCGGCAAAGACGAGTGATACGGCGCACACGAGCGGAAACCAGTAGCGCAGAACGGGCTCTGCGAGCAGCACGAGTGCCCACCATGCTGCTAGCAGCAGAAACACCTGGCTCGACGAGGAAGTGAGCTGAAGCACCCGACGGATAGCTTGGAGGTGCGGGGCAAGCAGGACGAGGATGGTGTTGAGTGGAAGTGAAAGCATCAGATGTGTGAAATGCTTTCACAGCGACGCGTTCTTCAGACGCGCGCTTTCGTGGCAGCACTCTTCCTCCTCGTCCTCGGTCTCTTTCCGCAATTCGACACGGCAACACCAGGGCTTAGCTGGGATGCGGTCCACTTCTTCCAAGTCGCTCGCAACGGCTTCGTATACGAACACGAATGGGCTTGGTTCCCCGCACTCCCCGCTCTTGTCTCTCTGTCGCCCTTTGCGCCAACAATCCTGGCCCTTGCTCTCGCATGGGACTCGACCAAGACACTCTATGCGCTTTCGCTGCACCATCTGCAATCGCCAGCCCTTGCACGGCTAGCTACGCTGCTCTCCCTGCTCCCAAGTAGCCCCGCGACTCTATTCGTCGCGCCATACACAGAGCCCTTCTTCACCTACTTCTCGTACAAAGGCATGCTCTTCTGCGCACGGTCGCAATACCCTCTTGCCGCGCTCGCATTCACGGCGGCTGGGATGTTTCGTTCAAATGGCTTCGTCCTAAGCGGATTCATCATCTGGGACTTGCTCGTTGCGCCTCTAGTACACCGCAAGAAGGTCCGTCTGCCCACTCTTCCCGCATCCGTTCTCATAGTCGTAGATCCTGCTCTCCGCAATACCAACATGCCTCGTCTTGGCCTCATTGCCGTTCATCCCGTTCGTGGCGCACAACTACGCCGCTTATACCGTCTTCTGCGACGACTCACTATCACACTCGTGGTGTAGAGCACGCCTCCCAGTCGTGTACTCGCACGTACAAAGCAAATACTGGAACGTCGGCCTGTTCCGCTACTGGACACCACAACAACTCCCCAACTTTCTCATTGCAGCCCCGCCGTTGGCCGCCATCGTCGCGTTCAGTGTGCAATATCTGCGCCGGTGCATGCAATCCAGTGCGTTAGATAACAGCGGGCTTTCGATTCTCCCGCACGCGATTCACGCTCTCGTGATGTGCGCGTTGTATCTCTTCGCATCCCACACGCAAATCGTGCTCCGCCAAGCCGCTGCACTCCCAATCACATACTGGGCAGCGGCATGGCTACTCGTCGACCATCCAAAGTGGGGTCGTGTGTGGGTAGCTTGGAGCTTACTCTGGGGCGTCCTCTCGATAGTTCTCTTCGCCGCATTCCTCCCTCCCGCGTAGATTTTTTTTACTACTAGTCATCAACTTTGCTTGTATTATAGCGTTATTCGTACAACAGGAAATTGTATCTTAATGCGAAAGACGTGATTGGTATCGAGGAGCGAGATGCAAAGGTCCACAAGTACATGACAAAACGGGTGTGTGCGTTTGAACTACAATGTCGATGATGAGGACGCTGCAGACTTCTCTGGTGCGTTGGCAGTTGACGGGCTAGTCTCTGCGCTCGTCTTTGCGGTCGTCGCTGCGGTCGTTGTCTCCTTGGCGGAATCCGACGAGGTCGTCGTCGCGTGTGCGGTGTCAGAGCTGGTCAGCGAAGCAGCGACGCTGGTTGCGGTGGTCTTGGCAGTCGCGGCTACTGACGACGACGAGATGCTCGCGACTGCGGCCGACATGGCCTCGTCCGTGAGCGATATCGAGTAGGACGTCGGGACATGATACTCGGCAATCTGCAGCCAGGGCACCGTGTACCCGCCAGATCCAATCTGCACAGTGGACGCTGCGAAAACGTCCAGGTACCCGATCGCAACGAGGCCGAGCGAGGCGACAGCGCCTTGGGTCAACAGCACATTGTTGATGGTGCCCGAGTTGGCTGTGCCGTGTGCGGGAATGACGAAATCGAGGGGCGTCTGGAAGTAGGCGTAGGTCTCATTATTCACGCCAGAGTCGGATTGGATGTAGAGGATCGTGATCTCCGTGTCAAGAGGATTTTGGAACTGGGAAATTTGTCAGCAAAGACAAAGGAAGGTGGACATGACCCACGTCGAAGTCGATTGAGACGAGGTTGGTTACCAGCGATTCAAGACTAGAAAAGACAGGTTTAGTTTACCACATAGCGGTCACGTGAGATGACGCACGTGATATAGACGTTGATGTGGGTGATGAGTGTGGGCTGGTCCATGGCTTGGACACTCGTTTCCAGAGTCAGACTCTCCAGCGCTGGTCCCAGCGACGAGAAGGGGCTACTGTCCGCACTTCCTTTGATCGTCAACGGGATCGCGGAATCGCCTTGGATGAAGCTCGTCAGGAAGCTTTGGGCAGTCGTATCGTTGGCGTTTGCCGGCGCATAGTGGAACTCAGATGCAACGGAGACCTCCCCCGGAACTAGAGGGAATTGCTATATCGAAAAATGAGCAAGTCGCGAGTGCACACGAGGGAATCCATACGTCAATGACAGCCGCGCCGATCTGGACGTTTTCGTAGAACACGGGAAGTGAAATGTCGATTGTGTCCAACGAAATGTTCGACGGGTTGTTCAGGGTCGCGGTCAAGGGCGAGACGATGTATTCCGAGCCATCTGTGCCTCCGCTACCTGTAACGGTGACGTTGGAAAGCGTCGCCGTGTTACCGAACGAGTTCATGCCTAAGTGAATGATGAGCACAGGGAGAAATAAGGCAAGCCTACACGGACCAACGATGGAGGAGGAAACATCGAAGGGGATACCCGTAATAGGGACGTCTCCGATAGTCGTCCGTGCAGTGATGTTGGCGTCGCCAGAAAGCTCGAACGAGGTCCCGGAGGTAAGCAGAACGACGGCAAGGAGAAGCTCGAATCCAGTGTCGCCTCCGGACACTAGGGGCTGGTTCTGGAACGTAATAGAGAGGTCCGCGACGTTGCCCGTAGACACGCCTGCATCGACTGGGGCCACCGGAAGCGTTAACTGAAGCACCATGAGCAGAAGGAACCATCTTTGTAGGCGTTCACAACTTACCGTAGCGACATCGAGGCCAAGATCTGTGATCATGAGGTTTTCACCCGAGTCGATGACCTGCAGGGAGAAGCCGAAGGGATTCTTGTACGTGGCCAGCGTGTCCGACGACGACGTCAACGGCGCGAACGCCTCATCCTGGTTGACCATCACCAAGGCAAGCTCATTGAGGCTGATACTGTCGATGAGCGTGAACGTTTGACCAGGAAGGATAACGTTGAGCGTAAGCGATTGGAATGCCGTGCTCAGCCACGTGACGGAGCCGGAAGTCCCATCCTGTTCCAGATCTCGTCAGTGCGAACCAACGAAAACTGGAGTAGACGCACCGGTTGGACCGTGTCACCCTTGACAGTCAGCGTCTGGTTTTTGCCGGCCAAATAGTTGCTAAACAAGACACCCATCGTGTCCAGATCGGAGCCACTCTTGGGCGTAATGCGACCGGTGAGATGGGTGTCGGTGGTCGCAGTCGGGGCAAGGAATAAGTCGGTCGCAGACAGAGCTGTGTCGAGTTAGCTGCTATATGCGCGGAGAGGCTGCGCTCGACTCACGTCCAATCTCAACTCCTTGGAAGAAGCTTGTGAAAGTTACGGTTCCGAGATCGAGACCAAGTTCTTGGGAATCGTTAGCGAATGAAAACATGAGTCTGGTAGGACTCACGAGCGGGAGACGGGATGGCAGCACCGGTGTCAATGGTAATCCCTCCGGCGGGGTCATCCGAAGGCAACTGGAAGTTGTTGATGGTAACGCCAGGAAGACCATTGAATGCCTTGAATGTCAGGTTCTTGGACAATGCGACGTTGTTGAAGACAGTGCCGAGGGCCGTGAGTTGAAGATTGGGAGTCGAGACGACCCAGGTGAATTCTTCGTTGTGAAGAATGCTCGTTGCGAAGCTCGTGAATGCGTCCAAGTCGGTGATCGTCAAGTGGGCGTTGGTGTTGTAGTTCGGCACGCCGGTGTTGGCGGCAGCACAAATAGCGGGCAGAGTAATCTGCGCGATGTTGGTGCCTTGCCAAGCGACGCTGGACAAAGTTAATGGAGGAGCCGGGACAAGGACAAGTGACTTACTTCAACGGGTCGACGAAAGTGATCTCTGCGTCGAGCGGTCCAATGTTGGTGAGCGATCCCTTCAAGGACAAGTCGAACCCTTGGTCGGAAATGTTTCTAGCAGCAAATGAGTTCTGATTGAAGACGCTTTGTCAGCACTCACGTGATATTAGCTTCGGTAAACGCCAGGTCCGCTTGATTGACGAGGAATTGAGCAACCGGCGCCGCAACCGCACCAATGAGATACAGTGCAGTGTCGTCCGTCTACGAGTATATTCCAGCATTGCCACATTCGCCACACGAAGCACGTACCTTAACCGGAACCGAGTTCTGTCCGAAAGTAAGCGAAAGTGCGTAGTCATCAAGGGCGAGGCTCGAAGTGACGGCCAAGTTCGCCTCCAGATGGCTCAGATCGTCCAGAATAGCACCTGTATCGTGTTAGAAACACCAGGTTTACCATAAGCCAGACGGACCGTTAATATTGAACTGAGTTCCGCTGACGCAGGTCGGCGAGTTCGTGTCCACGCTGGTCGTCACCGTCGTCTTGGCCGTGGGGTCTGCGAGGACAATCTCGAACAGTTGCGTGAGCGGGCCAAGATCCACGTTGAACTTCTCCGAAAGGTCCGTGAGCAAGTTGATGATGGTGACCGGGTCCAAGTTAAAGTCGAGGGGCAGCGACTGGGACGTCACGCTCGAATGGCCATCCGCGTGAATGGGATTCGACGACACATCAGCCTTGATCGTCCCCAGCGTCAAGTTGTTGTAGGTCGCGGTTGTGGCGATCTGATCCACGTTGATGCTGGCGGTGAACGGATTGGCTAACACGAAAGAGGCCTGGGCAATCCCAGTCTGGACGATATCCGTGGGGAACTCGATGGACGCGGACTGGATCAAGTTCTGGTGCAGCGCAGGGATCGTCACGGGGGAGAGGCTGATGTCGGACATTGCCTCCTGCAATGACTGGATTGGAGTCGAGCCCGTGGTACCAACAATCGAGGTGGACGAGTCAATGCCCTGCAAGAAGTTCTCGAGCATTGTCTCTCCTGCGGACGTGGCGCTGGAGCCTTGGGGTGCATAGTGGACGTCGATAGAATAGCTCTGGTTGCCTGGCGTGATCACGAGATTGCTCTGAAAAAAAAAAAAAAAAAAAAACTTGTCAGCTCGAGCGACGTTGCAAAGAAAACACCAACCAGATCAGCGGTGCCGACAGTTTGGCTCTGGAAGTTGAGATTGAATGAAACGTCGCCAGTGCCAATGGTCAAGTTGCTAATAAAGCGGTTAGATGATGCCTCTGGAGCCGGGTGCATACGAACCTGGGGTTGAACAAAGCAGAGTCGACCGTAATCAGCAAGTAGTCCGTGTATCCGTGGTTGACATCGAGATTCGCGACAGACACAGGCTTAGACGCGAGCCCCTGCAAACCGTTGATAGACGACGAGACAGAGAAGTCAATGTTGGTGAGGCTGAGCACTCCGACAGCAGTCGACGCATCCGCATTCGCGGCACCTGAAAGCGCAAGCGTAACGGACGTGCCGATAGTCGTATCGGCCACGAAGTCGTTGAACTCCGAGTCTGCTCCATCCACCGCCGCGAACGGCACACTATAAACTAGTCAAAACCCGGACATTTCCGCAACGGACAAGAACCCACTTGTCGAACGTGATGTGGATGATTCGCGTGTCCACATCGGTCGTTGCTGGACCCTTGGGAATGACCAACTGCGCAACATTGTTACCCTTGTATCCGACGTTGATGGTTTGCTCGAGGGAGGTAATGTCGATCGGGAAAGCGAAAGGAAGAGTAAAGGCGGCCACAGTGTCGTCAGTAGACGCGAGCGGTGCGTACGCGGTGCTCTCGGTGAACACGAGTTTGAGCTGGTCGAGGCCAATGGACTTGATTACGTTGAGCTTGCCTTGGTTAGGCAGCACTGTTGCGACTTGAAGGGCTTGGATTCCCGTGTTCAGCCACGTGACGCTGCTGGAGCCAGCACCAGTGCCATCGACGACAACATCGCTGTCCTCGCCCGCCACGAATCGGTTGAAAATTCCAGAAACGACAGCCAAGCCTTCGCTGGACGATTGCGGCAGAAGACGGCCGGCAAGCGCCATGTCCGTTGTGCCTCCCGGGGAAAGAGTAACAGCGCCAGAGGCCACCGAGGCGATCTTGGTGTTATTGGCATAGGTGTCGAAGCTGATGGAGGACAGCTCGATCCCAACTTGAGACGGGTTGGCCGCGGTTGCGTTGATGGTGAGATGGATTCCACCAGCCGGGTCGTTCTCGGGCAAGTCGAAGCTCTGGATGGTGACACCGCCCTTGAGACCGTTGAAGCCCTTGAGCGACACATTGTAGGCCGCGGTGATGGACGAGACTTGGATGCCGAGCGCCGAGACTAGTTCAGGTCAGGATCAGTTAAAATCCGGCACGGATAAAACCAAAGGACTGACCAGTGAGATTGTCGCCAGAGATGGCCCAGTCGAAGCTCTCATCGGTGATCAGGGTCTTGGTGAAGCTCGTCAACTGGTCGACACTGGAAACCTTGAACGTCGAAGACGTGTCCAGAGTCGCGCCCGAGTCCGCAACGACGCTAATTGGGTCCATAGTCATGGTCCCGAGAGCAGCACCGTTCCAGGCGACCGTCAGCCCAGAGCCACCGAAGGCGATAGATGCGTTGACTGCCGAGTTATTAGTCGCGCGTTTCACGCTACGCAAGCACAACACGTACAGGGACCAGCGTTCGTGATCGCACCACTGAGTTGAGCGGCTGCAAATGGCGTCAGTAAGCAGCGCACGTCCGTTAGAGACACCTACTAAACGACTCTTGCTCAGGATTCTTGATCAAAACGCTGTTGAGGCTGGAAAAATGTGAGATCATGGTCCCGAGGCTGGGTAGTAGCAGGCGTACCCGAGGGCCGAACCACCGACGATCTGCTGCACAATGGGCCTGGCGAGGATCGGAAGGATAAGGTCGAGGGAACTGTCGGTGTTGGTCGTGAGGTTGTTTTGCGTATAGCTCAGCGTCGTCTTGTATTCGCCAATTGTGACGCCTGCGGTCAGCGCGACATCGGACTGCAGCTTCTTGAACGCGGCTTGGACGAATGTTGGTAGATCCCAGCCGCTGCGAGTTGGAATTAGAAACATGGTCAACGATTAAAGAGAAACGCACGAAAAGACATTGGAGTCACGTGCGGAGATATCACGTGAAGAAATGGGCTGAGAGCTGGTCGCAGCTTCTGGGAGATACGTGATACCGCCGAGCGAGACAATGGCATCGAGAGGGGCGACGCTTAATCCAGCCTCGATAGCAAGACGGCGCGTCAGCGAGAACAGCGTCGCGGGATCGAAGTTCATGTCGAGATCCAGCTCAGGCGACGTCGTGGTCTGCTTGCCCGGGTTCGAGAAGCTCGTGGTCGAGTTAATCGTCCCGAGATTGATCCCAAACGCGGACACGGTGGATGAGACGCTGGTAATCTCGAGGCCCGTCGTGAACGGGTTCTTGAGCGAGACGGTTACATGACTGATGTTGTTTGAAACTCCGGTCGTGGAGAGGATCTTGAGCGCGGCGCTCTCCAGCAATTGGGTTGAAAGCGCCGGGAGGGTCGCAGTCACGTTGAGAGACTGCATCGCTGCAGCGAGGGACGCGACGTCAGTCGATCCGCTGTACCCAGCAATGTTGAGAGAGACATTGGTGCCGCCGACGAAATCGTCCAGAGTCTGGAGACCCTGCGGACTGTCGTTGGCCTAGGCAGAATCAGCACGCGTTGTGGAAGATTGAGGCAAGCTTTACCTTGAAAACGGACGTCGAGGTAACCTTGTTAACTCCCATGTCGAGGACCAAATCCGGAATCAAAGCCGTGCCGAGGTTGGCGCCACCTCGGACGAGCTGTAGCGCTGGAAAATAATATGAGGGTCATTCAGTGAATACAATCCCCGACACGTACTCAGATTGCCGATATCGAGCTTCAGGTTCGAAGGGTTGTTGATCGCAACTAAACCGACAGTCAGTAGGAAGGGGACCCGGGTTTGCGCGAGACGAACCGTCGATCGAGAGCGTAATACCCTCCGTCGTCCCGCCCTGCACATCCACATTGCCTATGGTCACCATTCCCTGGAGACCCTGCAGGCCCTTGAGTGACGTCGTAACATTCACTTTGATCGGATTGAGTGTGATATTCCCGATAGCCATTTTGGCCGTGGCCACCGAGTTGCCGACGAGACGGAACGGCGCGAGGGACTCCTGCGTGAGATCCGTGTTGAAAGTCGAAAACGCGGCGTGCTGCGGGTCGGGACAGCTGAGGGCGGTGTTGTTGATCGAGATATCCACTTGTCCTGTGATGTTCTGCGGTCCGTATACTCCAATCTGCGACGTCGAGGCTCCAACAGGCGTCGAAAGACCAGCAACCACAGTATTATCCATCATCGTGATGTTGAACGAGTTTTGGATCTCGCCGATGGAAAGGCTGAATCCGAACGGCAAGGCTAAGGTTTTTTGAGTGCGCGTATACGGCTTCTGGACGAAGACACGCACATAGACCAGCCGTAACGCTGTTGCTCGTGGCCGTTGGGGCCCACGGGTTCTCGTCCGAGAAGTCGAGGTCGAAACTGCCTATGGTGATCGTGTTGATTGGGTTGATGGGCGTTGGTGGAACGAGCGGGACCGTCAACTCCAATGCCTGCAGCCCAGAGCTGAGCCAAGAGATTTCGGAACCATCGGACTGTATCGTCGACTGGCCAGTGGCGATGACGGGCGACACTTCGCTGTTCAGATAGTTGGTGAACAGCTCTGAGACGATCGCCAAATCGTTCGTGTTGTTCTGCTCGACCAATACACCCTTGAGCGTCACGGTGTTGTTCCCGGGCGCCTACACCGGACAGTTCAGCTTTGAATACGAAACAAGGCAATGACGCACGATGATGGTATCGGTGCTAGTCCCAAGACCCAAGGATACATTTTTGTAGCTGAGCGCGAACACGACGGTGCCGAGATTGAGGTTGAAAGCACTAGCGACACCATTCAGAACCACAAAAGCATGCTTATATGCGCGTACCTCGGGTTGTTCAACGAGGTAATGGCGACGTAGTTGATGCCGCCTGATGGGTTGTCACTCGGAAGCTGGAAGTCCTCGATAGCGACATTTCCCGAGAAGCTGTTGAGCCCACTCATGACGATATCCTTGTTGAACTTGATCCCTATTGCGCAAAAAGAAAAGAAAAATCAGACGCCAAAACACAGTGAACACGATAGAGACGAACCTTTGGAGACGGGGAACTTGGCGGCTTGGACTTTGAGATTCTCGCTCGAAAGCCTCCATGTGAAGTTCTGGTCAGTGATCAGGTGCGTCGAGAAGGACGCGAAGTTTGTTTCGTTGACAATCGTAAAGGGCGTCGCCGTTTGGTTGATCACTGCGCGCTTGCCATGTGCCTTCAACTCCGACATGGAGACGTAGCCCATGGGAAGCTCGGATCCGTCGCTCGTAATCCATGAGATGTTGAGGGGCTGCTGGAACTGGATGGTTGCGGGAATGAAGCCAGTGTGCGCAACGTTGCCTTCCAGTGCCAACATAAACCTAGAGGGGTCGATGAGACAAAAAAAGTCGTGCAAAATATTAATGCGGGGACGGACGAGTTGTTCGTTGGTGATGTAATGGTAGCCGTTTGGATATCGAGCGTACTCCGATTAACCACGAGTTGTGCAATAGCCTACAGACCGGTTGGGAGAGGATCGTGTGCAGCTGGAGACATGCTGACCTTTACGACGGGGAACAAAAGCACGAAAAGAATGACGATTCCTGTGGTCGAATTAGACGACGCGAGACGAGGAAAAGGAACAGTGGACGCGCCGAGAGGGATAAGTATCAGTTGGCAAATAATGAACTTCCGCTGCTTGTAAAACGGAGTCGTCTTCCCTGCCGCCGGCCCAGAGGTACCACGCTGAGCGCCGGGCGCGAGCTGAGACGTGTTTTCCGCGTTCTCAGAGAACCTGGAACCGGCGGGAGCTTGTGCATGTGCTACACGGCGAGTGAGACGGGTAACGAGGGAGACGACGAGGACAAAGTGGGCGCACCATGTAGCCCTGCGTCGGACGCGACGCTGGCGGCAGAAGCACCGTACTGCCGCTGGTACCCACTCATTGGGTCGGGAAGTGGTGGAGGTCGGAGGCAAAGGGCAACGAGCTCCGACGTAGGTCGTATTTTTCTTGCCTGATGCGGGGAATCAGTACCGCATGGTTCTCCACAACAGCCGTCATGTGGACGCCGATTCTGTCAACTTGGGGGATCCACTTCCCACATTAGCCCTTCCGTCCTTGGCCTGTGATTCCTCGTACCTACCACTCCCCGACTGCTCTCCAGAGAACTGCGGGGAAAGGAACCCCGCACTGGAGACACAGGCCTAGTTTTCCGGAAACACGGCCCGCCTGTTGACTTGGTTTCAAGTTTCCGATGACGACGACCACACTTGGTTCACCTGCTCTTGGGAGATCTCAATTGATGCCCAGATGGCTAACCTTAAAGCGTCCCAGCCTAGCCTATCCCGCATTTCGCAGTGTACTGTACCGGCCGGCTGCACGGTGGAGCGGAATGGGTGAGAGGTCTGGTGTGTGTGACTCGAGACCAGA
Source organism: Mycena chlorophos (assembly GCA_014461115.1). Taxonomy (NCBI): domain Eukaryota; kingdom Fungi; phylum Basidiomycota; class Agaricomycetes; order Agaricales; family Mycenaceae; genus Mycena; species Mycena chlorophos. The sequence continues at coordinate 1,008,381 of JACAZE010000015.1, forward strand.
TTAATTTCTAAACTAATGGCCGTGCCGCAGACGGAACTGTCATCCACAGGCACATCATGATTGCAAGGCACTCAAGCTCCCCCGTTCCGAGGACTCCGACACTACTCCGACCTTCACAGCTGCGACAGCTTGGCCGCCAAGGTCTGGAAATACCTCTCGCTGATCGCCGAAAAGTAGAATTCATGCCTAGTCGGACCAATTAGCTGAGCCAAAACGACAACACCGCACGCACTCCGAGTTGTGCGGTTGAACCAGGTTGTGGGCAATTTCGTGGGCGAGCGTAAAGTACCACGAGATGTATGCCGCTTGTGGGCGACCTGCCGTGACGTCGACTTCGTCTGGCGAAAATGATCATTCGCTTGTTGAGCAACAAGCAGAAAGGGCCTACGCCAGGACTGGAAGAATCGCAGATTCAGGAACAGGCTACCTCCACGGTTGAACGCGATGAGTCCCCCGACTTCATCGTAGAATATATGGAGGCTCGAAAGAGGCAAACTGTTCCGGTTTCAGTTTGGCTCCGCCGCCGTCAACTGCGCGTACTTGTATACTTGAGCCAGCCCTCGAATGATGGGCGCGAATTGCATGAGCGGCTCGTCCTTCGACCGCATGAATGTACGAGGGTTTGCCACTTCTGCAAGCCGCATGAGCGCACTCAGGGAGAACCGGTCTTTGTTCACCTTGCGAAACGAAGACCTTGATGCCGCTAATTTCGCCGACAGCCTTCAAGTCGCCCGCTCTTCCCGAGATGTCGCAGTACCCTTCGTTGAGAGATTCGTTCACTTGCTGCATCTGCTCGCGGTTGTGGATAAGATTGTTAGCCTCTGGCCTGCATGCTTGTACAGCCATGTCGATATTAGAAGCTGCGTAAGCACTGTCAGCCGAGCGAATATAGTCTGCAGGAATTCTCGCACAAATGTTACTCAAGGGTGTCGCAGTTTTGGTCGACGATGATGGTCGAGGTCGCGTTGCGGCCGGGATCGGGGGAGCCACCGGAGCCGACTCGGGGGTCGGGCTATATGCACTCGATCTGTCTCCGGGATTTATTGTCGCATTGAGGCGCCGCTTCAAAGAGTTCATCATCCCGCCCGATGAGGCTGGCTTGTCGGCAATGGGGATATTATTCGATGCTGGTGCTGGAAGTGGCGTCGTTGTCGTTGATGGTATCGAGGGAAGTGCCGGCGCCGACTGCTGCTGCTGCTGCGCCATCAATTTCGCATTCTGCGCGTTCAGCTTGGCCTGTTCCTCGAGAGCTGCTTGACGGAGATCGTGTTGTTTCTTCAGAATGCGATCGACTTCACTTTATCAGATTACGCGAATCGCCGTTGGAAAGCTTTTACCGTTATATCCCCGCCTTTTGAGCGCTTTCAGATCCGTGGACAGAATGGTCATGAACAGCAGAGCGTCGTTGGTTTTTGGCGAGTCGAACAGCAGGCGATTGAGGGAGGTTGCGACCCTTGGGAGCGTCAAATGACGGACAGACGCAAGCGCGTCGCACACTCACTCATACATGTCGACCTGCGAGTTACCGGCGATCCTGGTCGCAGACTCCAGCAACTGATAGGTACAGGCACAGGTCCACTCACCATAAATGAATCGGCCCCGATCTATCTCGCTTCGCAACCGCGGAAGCTTCTTGCGTTTTCGACTTGTGAATATCGCCGAACGTGAGTGTCTTTGTCACGGAAAGCTTGCCGAAGCTGGTGACGACGAAATTCTGCTCGTTCGTTAACCAGTTGTAGGTCACACGAGTCCGAGCATGTGTATGCTCGTGAAGGAACAAGGGTAGGCGCTCCAGGATCAACGTCCGGATTTCGAGGGGCGGCCGCGGGTCCTTGAGCTCAGCGCTAGTTCTGTATTCTTCTTTAACGAGAGAGCTCAGCTTTCTGGATCCCAGAAGCATATAGAATTCTATTCGCGGTCAACGCTCGTCGCTTACGTTGCAAAACGCGAACCTTCTAGCGTATCCTCTGGCGGGGCGGTATGCAGCGCGTCACCGAATTGTTGTAACGCATTGTTGTCGTCGGCGATGACAATTTGGTCAGCCCTCTTCAGATCGTACTGCTCGACGGGATTCTCGTCGTAATCGATATCCGCAGCAGCACTTTTGCGAAGGGAGCCAAGAAGAACCGGTTGTTTCTTCATCTTGGCCAGGGTCGCGGACGAGATTTGCCGATGGTTCACTGCATTCGTCAGCGTCGACGCGCAAAAACAGCCGTCGAACTTACCTGCAATGTTACGCAGTTCCGACAAGAAGCTACTCGACATCAGAAAGAGCTTGTCCGCTCCTTTTCTATAACGCACCTGGCTGGTCCGCCGGCTAGATTGTAAAAGTGTCGAGGATCTGCCAAGAGCATTTGGCAGACTTGTTCGATGCTGGGAGAATCCTTGGCCCCACACGCGGCCAAGAATCGGTTACCAGCTGACCCGAAATCCACGAAGACAAAAAGATTCGAGTGAACCCCTGCTTTGTCGCTCGATCCGAAGAAACATTGGCTGGGAGGAAGCCATCGTAATGAGGTATCCTTCGCGTCCTTGGCCGAAACCGGGACGATCGCGCTCTGCGAGAGTCGCTTCAACTCGGAGGAAGAAAAATCTTGTACAACTCAGAACAACGTCTTCGAAGATCACTCCACAAACCTGATATTCGACCCGCGAGGATGGTGAACCATTTCCTAGCCTCTGAGATATTCGTGGAGCGGGTCGACTCCAAAAAGGCCGCCAGGCGATTGGTCGGCGGATGCTGCGCGACTTTGAGCTTGAGCGCCGCATCTGGGCCCAGAGAAAACACGAGGAATGGTCCAAATGCTGAATAATCGGCGTTGATAAAGACCTGATCAGTCACGTGAATGCAAGCAAACATCGCAATTAGGTGCATACATCTCTCGGGCAGCCTAGGCTAGGCCTGCTATCGCGGAGCGCGGGCAGATAAGCTACTTCGTAGAAGTTGCTGGGGTCATAGGCAGGGTAGCGGGTCGTGATATTGTCGAGCAAAAATTGCAAGGCAGCGTTGCGGACCTGAACAGATGACCGGGCTATCATTTGTTGTACCCGAGACTCACCTTCTCGTCCGCACCAGAGCACAGGTTGATCAAGACGTCAAGAGGAGGGAATCTGCGTTGGTGAGCTATGTGTTGGCGAAGATATTCAGAGCGAACCGAAGGAGTCCCAGATCGAACAACAGTTTGGCTTTACTCGAGTGAGCTTCAGTCCTTGAGTGAGCCGAGCACCCAACCTTGGTCCGACGATGCCCGCCATTTATGCTGCCCCCAGTCGATGATCGGCAATCCCAGTTGACGAAGGCTGTCGAGGGGCTCGTAAAGATCCTTCGCGCAATATTTCTTCGGGCTCGGGTCGCTGGCAGCGTGTTCCCTGGAGAAAGCTGCAGTCATTTTAAGCCGTGTCCACTCGGTTTGGCTCAGAGACTATTTTGCAAGCATCAGTACCCAAAATGGTCCATACTCAGAGCACGAACCGATTTGACGTCGACCAGGTAGCGCGTCAGTTCGAAGATAGACCATTCGTTTGTCTTGATCATTCTGTATCCATGAGAATGACATCCGGGCCATTGAAGGAACGCACTGACCTATTGAAGACGACCTGCAGATCAACGTGCTTTCGCACTCCCAGGTCCTGCAAGAGGCGTTCTGTGGCTGGTTTGAGGGCTCCCGACGTCAAGGTAACGACGGGAAGATCGTTGAAAAGTCGTTGAACAATGGGGAAATAGGCATCACCAGGAGCGACGAGCCCCGCAGATGTTGGGATGCACGTAACGCCTTTGAGGATGGTTTGGACGTCCGCTTTCGCCGCGTCGGAGAGCGACGCCCAAGTTCCGCTGAGAACAAAAAGAACTCGTTCTGCCCATGGCGCAGAGAGTGAGAGATTGTGCTCGGAAGGGCAGGATGAGCCGCAAACTCGTGCGCTGCATATATGCCGCAACCATTCGACGACCGAGAGCTCGGTCCAAGGAAGTGCCGAGGTTAATGAGCCAAATGGCAGTTGCTTGCTAATGGTGAAAGGGAGCAGGTGCTCGGGGAGCGGGCCATCCAGCGGGATCGCACTGGCGGGTCAGTCACGTGAGCTCAAATTTCCACAGACATACCTTCTGGGATTCAAAACATGCTTTACCGCGCCAAGCTGGACAATCTGATCGTCCTTGGTTACAAGCACCGCGGCGTTGAGCAGCTCCGACCGAATCGTGAGCATAGACTGGGGATCTGACGCCCCGTTGAACGACTTGATCCACCACGACAGACACGCAATCATGTCTGTTTCCCCCAGAGGACGCGCACGGAGCTCGTTCAGTACGTCATGGAATGTGATCGCTTTCACAACTCCGCGAAGTTGCAGCGATTTGACGAGGCCTGAAGCCTCAGAGACGACTTCGTCCGGCAGAACGGCAAGCTCTTTCAGGAAGCCAAACGTAGGATCGGGGTAACGGACAGTGCCGGCCGGTCGGACGCCGACAGTTGAGATGAGCGGAAATTCCTGCATGGAGCCGCAGGAGAAGAATGCGGCTTCGATGAGGCTGCTGACATCTCCCGAAGGCGTGGATGAGCGAAAGCTGAAGAAGCGCATCGTATGGAGCGCGCGGGCCTGGAGCCATTTCGTGAGGTCGGCATCTTTCTCCAGAGCGGCACCCGGTTTGAGTGCCCCGGTCCAAAGCTCGCGAACATCGCCAAGTTCGCGCTCGTAAGCTGTCCGAGCAAGATACCCTCCGACCCAGAGGAGTTCCTTGTTCCATGCTACAGGTGAGGGTCAACGAGAATGAAACGCGAGGGACAGAGAACGTACCCGCGACTTGTCGATCCCTGCAGGCTATATTAGGAAGGTTTAACGAGGCAAGCGGAACTCACATCAAATCAATGCTCTCTCGCTCAACGGTCGGGATAAAGCGAGACGACATGTGCCCACCAAGACCAGTTGTCTGCGCAGTAGCATGCCCGACTATATATGGTGAATTGAGAAAGATTCTGTAAATCAGTACAAAACGCACTGAATATCCGCGTAGACCCGGTTCTGGCCGCTTTGTCAGGATGATGCGTAAGTCATGGGAATACACACACACCCTTCCAAGTCGGCACGCAGACCCTGGAACACGCTACCAGTTGCTGCCGCAAAAGGATGTTGTTCGTCTTCCTTCGTGCTGGCGTCATATTGTTCTTTTCCCGTCTTATGTTTGTTAGCAGCAACTAACGCAAAATTCAAGTCGCGCACGTAGATTAGGTCATATCGCAACTTTGCGGGCGGGTTCTTCTTGGTCGCCCGATGCAGCTCTGCTATTGCATTCTTGTCTAAATGCACGGCGATTTCTGCCGAAAACACAGAAAGAGACACGCTGGTCTCGGACACAGCGAGGAGGTCGATCTTCTCCTCGGGAACGACGGGTAACGGAGTAGCGACGCGCTGCGGCGTGGAGCTGAACCAGCTGAAGAAACTAGACTTCTCCTGCGCTTTCGGCGCTGGCTTGGGCTTGGGCTTCTCGGAGCCTGACGTGTAAACCTAGGTGCCGGCTCAGTTGTGAGGGAAGATACAAGCTCTTGGAGCGAACCCATCGCATGATCTCGGCCTCGATCCTGAGAGCTGCACTTGTGAGATTAGCGCATGTTTCTTGAATTGAAGGACCCACAAGTCGAGTTGATTCCGGTTACGTTCATAGTCCCCATACGACTCCGATTCTGCAGTCCTTTGGGCAGACCAAACGCTTTGGGAACACCAGAGGACTTGCGGAGTTTCAACAGGCACTTGTCGTCCAGGTAAACTTCAACTTCGCAGAGGCTCGCCATGAATGTTATGGACGATGACAAGAAACGCGCGAAGTCGAAGGCCACTGGCATCGGGATGGGTTGTCTGAGGGGCATCTCAAATGAGGTCCAGGATTTCTCATTGGAATCTGCAGGTAATGTGCCGCGCCGCGCAAAGAGCTATACGAAAAATAAGCCAATAGTCGAGCTTTCGATGGGGAAACGAGCCTGGTCTCCGCCACCCTTCCAATAAAAGCCCATCCACTCGCTAGACGACGATTATTTCTCGAACATAAACAGTGGGACGGCGGCCCACCTCCCCGATTTCACGAGCGGCTCGTCAGTCACCGAGAAGAGAGAGTAGAAGCCTAGACGCGTTGAGACGGCGCAAGTGGGGGTTTCAACACGCACCAACGCCGAATGCGCCTATCTTGTCCTGTGCAAGGCATGTCAGCGATAGGCGCACCACGAAGCAACATTATAACTCACCTCGTCGGGGTTGCCCTCCGCAATCTTCTTCAACCGCTGCCAATCCTCGGCGCGAAATTCGACTCCATCATTGCGGAATACCCATTGCGCGCACTATATAACAGTTAGTATGGCAAGCAGTATAAGCAGCTAACATTATACCAGCACGGATTTGAGGTCCGGCAACTGCGAGTTGTCTGAACTCCCAGTGGTTGACTGGAATTGGATGTGGACAGTGCGAGATCTTGCGTCGTCTGAGTTTTGCAGCAGTTCACGAAACACCTGGTCTTTTCAGACTCGCGTCCGCACCTCCTCGAAGACTCACCGTAAATTCACCACTATCGACGTTACTGAGCCGACTCGACTGGACCAGCGCAGGACGCACTCACGAGTAGCGCGCGAGGACCTTGTCGATTAAAGCCCGTTGATTAACTTCGACTGCATCGTCATATCCTGCGCTCCAGAGTGCGTCGCGCGTCGTCGACATGAGTGCAGCAACCAAGTTACGCGGCGCAGTCGGCCTCCGTGCCGCCTGCGACAGGCGAATTGCCTTTTTAGGACGACTATTGGGCAGCCGCTGTACATTGCGCGTTTCGCCGTGTTGCAAGTAACTAATGGTACACTTCAAGTTGTTCTGCGACTCAGTATCTCTTTACGCGGCCGTTTGTCTCCTAGAAGCATTATTGCGCCCACCACGTTCGCTCTTGTGGGTTTCACGGCCGGTTGATGCCTTGCCGTTTGCGCCCATCTTTTTCGTTGTCGAAGACCCACCCCGCGTCGAATTGGACGACCCGCGCTCACGCTGCTGCTGTTTTCCTCTGCCACCGCTGGTAGAGGCACTTGGTGTCCGTTGCCTGTTCTGCTGCTTGGGCCGGGGCTCGGAGACTGAACGCGTTCTGGAGATAATAGGTTCTTCGCTCGAACCTCGTTCGGACATCGGGGGCGTCAGTGGCGTCTGCTGTTGAACCGGAGACGTCTCTGGAGAAACACCAGTCGCAGAGGTCGAAACGGAAGACAGTCTGGTGCGTTTTGTCGGATCCCGAGGTTTGGTTCGCTCGACGGGCGAAGTCGCCTCCTCCTTCTCCTTCTCGGCAGCAAGGCGCTGGATCGCGTACGCTTCCGCTGTTGCGCCAGTCCAAGTGGAGCCAGATCGTTCCGTCTCTGTGAACCCGCCCCATCCTCGCTTCATCGCGTCTTGAATCGACTGTTCTCGTTTGACAGCTTCCCAAACCTCGTCCTCGATTCTGGGTGGTTGATACTCGACGGCGGCGCTCGTGCTTTTGGAAACTGCGTTTGACGCTCGAGTCATAACCCACGATCCTCGTCCGTTCTTTCCGCACCATGCTGCAAAAATGTTGGGCCACGGTCAACAAGACGATAGACGCAACACACCCAGAAGTTCTAATCGAGGGCATTTCCGCATGAACCGTTTAACATCTCTCAACAGTGGCATCGACGTGTCCTGCGTCTGCAGCTGGTCCAGGTCCGGCAATTGCGGCAGCGCAGCTTTCGATTTGAGTACGGGCGACTCTGAGGGTGTTGGTAAGGACGTCTGGGGGTTGGTTGCAGGGACCAGCGGCGTCGGAGGCTTTCCAGGTGCATGCTCGGGCAAGATAGAGACGCAAAGTTCGCGTAGATTGGACAGGTTTGAGGTTAAGGTGACCAGCTTCGCGAACGGACCGTCGATGCAGAGTAACAAATGCTATACGGGGATGAGTGCAGCACGGGCAGTTCAGACGAAACGGAACGAACCTCCAATTTCGGGAAGCACTCAAGGATCTGCTTGAGTTCTGCGGGGGTAAAAGACCAGAAATCGCAGCGCAAAGTCGTCAGCTCGCTCTTTTCCTTGACCCGGTCCATGAAAGCAGCGGACACGGGTTTCAAGGCCACGGTATCGTCGATTGGGCCATCGTATATGGGGACATCGCAGTGTATAGTGGGAAGAGGCTCTCGTCGAGTAACGTCAAGCGTAGAGAGCGACGGCAAGGACAAGACTGCATGGATGGATTCCAAATGGTCGCGCGCCCAAGAATGATGCGGGCCAGACTCGGAAATGACAACGCGGATGGTTTTTAGCGCAGGCGGGAAGGACACGGGCTTTGTCCAAAGGCTCTTGGAGAGTCGGCCTTTGAGTGCAAAGTCAGAGTTGGCAATGGACTGGAGACGCTCCAGTTACCTTGGACCTCATCAAGCACAAACTCTTCAAGAAGCTCACAACCTTCCAATATTGCACAGACGCCTCGCTCGGATAATTTCGTCCCGTTGGTTGAGAGCGTCAACTCGCGCAACTTCCTGCCAGCAACAACAATCTTCTCGCACAACGAGTCATCCAACCACACGAAATCGATGGCGAGAGACTGCAGCTGAGATGCAGCCCCGAATGAGTCCAAGAGCTGGCAGAAACCGCGAGCACCGTGCTGCGAGAGACGAGAGACGCGCATCGAGGTAAGGGGGACCGTGGCAAGAAGCGGAAGGGAGAGTGCGTCCCACTTGAGATTGCTTCGCGGAGATAAGGGTGGGTGCGACAGTGAGATACGAGTGAGCCGTGGATTATAGGCCGAAATACTCTGCGCCATTTGTTAGACAAACCACTGCAGGACGGTTGCGTCAGACGAACCTCGCAAATACCATCCGGCGGGAAGACGACGGACTCCCAGAGCAACTCCTCCAATCCAGAACAGACCTCAAGCAAGAAGACGAGAGCCTCAGCTACGATCGGCTCCAAGGCGCCGTCGTCGGGAACGATGGGGTCAGTCACAACGATGCGCCTCACGTTTGGCGCGTATCGGGCCGGATTGGCGAGCAGACTGCTGAGGTTGGTTCGTGTTTGTTGAGCGAAGATGCGGCTGTCGTCGGGGAGAGATAGAGTTTTGAACAGGACTCGCGTCGCTGACGCGTGTAGCTGCGAGCCGAGGGAAGCGAGGAACACGGTGCGCAAAGATGGATCGAGCTCCAGGGCCCTCGACACAATATCTGGAGTCGTCAGGATAGGCAGAAAAGAGCAGGAGCAAAGGCATTACTGTCGAGCACCGACTCGTCCAGCAAAGGAGGCGGACAAGCCATGATGCTTTCACGTGCTAGCTAGAATACAACCTTATTATTGTCTACGTATTTTCCGTCCGCAAGAGAGAGCAAGATTCGACGAACAAATGCAGGGTATGGTAGATTATCATCGAGAGATCGAATGCGGTATACGGGCAAACTACACAGACGGGTCTAACGGGCCTAGTGGGCCGTACTTGCCAGTTCCCTGACGCGGTGGTCCCCGCCCCGGCCCCGAAGGAGCATTCGGTGTTGTTGGTGAGAAGACAACGTTCGGTAGCGGGGCCTGCCCAGGGTTTAACGGCGCGTAGCCGTTTCCACGAACGTTCCCGTTGCCACCGAGTTGCAGTGATGACGAGGACCCGTCCTGCAGTTGATATCGCGAAAGTGAAGGGGGGTTCGTTGGACCATCGTCAAAGCCCATCTCTAGCATGGCCTCCAGCTCCTTGCTGTCGACTGTCTCGGCAGACTCGAGCGTCTCGTCGTGTGGAAGTAGGAAGGTCGTTGGAGGTGGCGGATACTTGACGTTATGTTCGTTGTAGGCTCCGATCTGGAGGCCCCAGTGGTCGTCGTCGGAAGAGTGAACGGAGAACGAGTCAGAGCCATCGTACTGGCTCCGAGAGTCAGCGACGGACAATAAATCGCCTTCGCCAAAGTATCCCGAGGGATACGCGCGGTCGAAATCTCGTCGCCTCCGCTCCTCGCGTCGTAATTTTCGTAGTCGCGAGCGTTCCCAGTCCTCCCAACGCCGCATCGGAACTTCCACAGTCGCAAAACCCCCTTCGTCACCATGTCCTTTGTCCTTCCCTTCACCCTCGACTTTTCTGTGGACGCAGGTCAGCGAATATCCAAGCAGGGAACAAAACAACACACCTCGTTTCTCCCCACGAGAAGTCGTCGAAATGCCAAAACGCGTAGACTGGGAGGAGGAAATTCCACACCGGCAACGCCATAAGATATATGGACATCCAAAAGACGTAAACGACCTTGCCGGTCGTGAAAAGAATGAGAATGGCGGGAAGCCCAAGAACCGCCACGAGGAGGATGATAGGAATGGCCTCTTCGAAAGTTTTCGGTGGCGTTAGCGCAGCGCTGACGATGAGGATATACGTGAGAGAGATGGCGATGGGCAGCACGACAGTGCCGAGCAGGTCCATGAACACGACGAACTGCATACTGAAGCAGAATGTACCGCAGAGATCGCGGACCAGAACGAGCTCCATGAGGTTGTGGATCGTCGAGTTGATCCATCGCCGTCGCTGAGAGAGTAGCACCGAGAAGGTATCTGGTACTACCGTTCGACAACGCGCCTGCGGGAGGAACATCATCTTGCGATTTGGGAATGTGCGGATGAGGATGGTCGTCAGGAATCGATCTTCTCCGAGGAGAAGAAGGTTTTTCTGGTGGAGAGTTGTGACCACGCTTTGGCTGTATTCCTTGACGATCTCGGGTTTGATGATGAGCGGAACCCAATCGTCGCCGGTGGACTTGCGAGCCTTGAGTCGGAACATGGAGAAACATCCTGGCAAGCAGGACACGCCACCAAAGACGGATTCAAACGCCTTGGCTAGATGGTGGGAGATGAAGTACTCGAAGACCTGGATCGCCGTGACCCAAGACGTGCGCTTGTTAGCGATTCGTGTCTCGCCGCAGACGCCCATAATCATCTGGTCGTGGTGCATACAGTTGACCAAGTGGCGAAGAGACTCTGGGAAAACCATCGTGTCGGCATCCACCTACAAAAAATGAGCAAGCGTCGACATGGAACGAACCGGACAAGCGCACCATCAAGCAGACTTCAAAAAAGTCGGGTGTTACTCCCATGAGGATATGGATTTTGCGGAAGAGGTCGAATTCGAGGGGCGTCATGCGGTCGTTGTAAGTAACGCGGGAGAAGAAGTTCATGAGGATAAGCTGGCCATCGCGTTTGCCGCGATTTCCGGGCTTTTTGTCGGTCCTGGCTTCCTCTTCCGTGCCGCACTTGACGATGATGACCATCGGTGTACGGCGTCCGGCAACCGCTATAGATATTCAACATAGAGAACGAGGGGTTGACGCGGGCACGCACTGTAATGACCGGCGTAAACCATGGCCCTGTTCACCGCCTTCGCACCCGATCCGACCGACCCGTACAACATCGGAATGGGCTCGCCAAACCGAGGATCCGCCTCTAGCAGGCTAACGCAAATGTCAGGAGTGCTGCGCTTTTCGCCAGCACCCGTGATCATTCCGTCAGCGACGACGAAGAGCAACTTGCGCGTATCGGAGTAGTCCGTTTTCGAGATCGAATCCAACGTATTCCGAATTGAATCCTCGCCCTCCGAGTAGCAGGTAACGAGACAGACAGCGAAAAGCTCTGCTCCAATCTGGGCAAGGCTCATGACTGGGGCCGTTCCGGGGTTGGCCGGAGTGCGCGCCGAGATCGGGCCAAGCGGTGATGGACGGTTGCCTGCTTTCGCGAGCTTCTTCGAGTTCGCCCAGGGAGCTGTGCCGTTCTTGTTGTCGACCGAGAGGTTTGCGCCCTCCGGCATCACGGCGGGACTGATCGCAGAGCGATTCAAGGTCCTGCTATCGGGGTTGCCCGCGAGTCGACCGGACAGGTACCAGCGGAACACGATGGCCATGAAGAAACGAACGAGGACCAGGCCAAGGATGACGCCGAGGCCAACGTAAAGGACGAGATTTGTGATGAAGCAGCCGGGAGTAATTTTGTCGATATTTCCCGCGTAGTAGCGCTCCTGCAGACACGCAATGGCGGGCTTGAGGTCTGCGCGGGACGAGAACAAACGGGTTCCGTCCTTGCCGCTCGCGGTATTCGACGCTGACAGCAACGTACGAATGGCCTTGTCGACGTCGTCTGACGGAATGGCAGTTGGATGGTTCTGAATGTACGTTGTCATGTTGAGGACAGCGCCGTCGAGGACGATGTAGTTTGTGAGGTTGCCAACTTGGTCCCAGTCGTAGCCAGCCGTGAAGCCGGTGCTGACGAACCCAAGATTGTTGAACGTCGAAACCAGGGACGCATTGGCCAGCTGGCACGGGGTGGTGGTAGTGCAGGGAGCATCGACAGCTGCGCGAGCCGTGAGGCCGGCGCACTTGTGAAAGTCGGATGCGCCGCGGAGAAAGTACTGGGTGACGTCCATGCCGGGGGATTTGGCGGAAATGGCGGCGAATGAGATGTTCGAGTTCTTGGAGTTCGAGACGTTATACACTCTGCCCTCGACGGTGAGAGTGCCGGGGACGGAGCCGACCCGCATGAATATACTGCTTGTCGCCTCGGCGTCTGTGCAAAGCACCTTCTGGAAGCCGACGGTGATGAAGCCGACTGCAGCACAGCAGGTTGCAATGATCATGCAGAGCGACAACTTCTCGCGCCATGCCTGGCGAACATTGGGGTCGCGCATTCCCCCGACGCTGGAAAGCAGGACGTCCGGGACCCAGAACGTCATGGCTTGGGTAGCGAAGCGCCAGCCGTCAAAGCCATTGGAGTCGGCGATTGCAGCAGCAGCAGCTGGACCGGAGGGTTTAATAAGAGGGACGGGGGCAACACCACGTTCGGGCCGTACAAGGGTCTTCGCCCGACGAACGGTGGGGCCGGAGTTGGGGATGGGTGGTCGGTTTGTGGGAATTGGGACGTCCGAAGGGGCAAACTGAGCCTGACGAGGCTGAAAGCGGGCGGCCATTGTCGGGGACGCTAAAAGAACGACGAGGCCGCGCTCTGCGACGACACGAAGAGACAGAGAGGGAAGCAACGGCTAGTGATGGATTTGATCCCACCAACTTGGACACGACCCCCATGGTCGATCCAGTCCTTGCTACCCTTGCGTCCCACCACCACACCAGCGACTACAGCAAAAGAAAGGGCGCGTCATTTATATATCGCCCACTGGATCCCGAGCAGCTCCTCCTCCTCGAGAGCAAGCGAGTTGTGGTCCGCGACTGGTGGCCATGCGAGCCCGTCCAAACGTCCGGTCCACCCACGGCGGACGCACGCACACCCCCACACGATAACCTTGAGAACCAGCTTGCCGCCGCCCTCACCGAAACAATCCCCCGCGTCGACCCCGGTTTCAAAACTTCTTTGACCCACCCTCTCGCCATATCTTCCTTGCTCCCTCCCGACGGGTTTAGTGCATTCCTATCGCAACAACTCAAACCCTCGTCGACGGCCACGGTGTTTGACTTAGACCCCACTGTTACCCTCGACCGACTGCTTTTGCAGCCACACGACCACTCGAACCGTCCTCTTCCGCCCCCACCTCCTCCTCCATTATTGATCACCCAATGTGGAGACCAGACTTCGCTTCGCGATGCTCTGCAGGCTGCACTCACCGACGCTGTAACGGATGGTGCTTTGAGCATCGCGTTGACATGTACGGTGGCCCTCGAAACGCGACCCCCAATACCGCAGATCGGAAATTTCTTGCTCTGTTCTTGTCCCGGCAAGAAGGTTCGACTGCATGGCCCGGTGAAGGGTCGCAGCGGCGTCTGCCGCGACCTGGACGTCGACCTGCAGCGCATCAAACGACTCGGCGTCGGCTGCATTATTTGCTGTCTCGACGATGACGAGCTCTCTGTAGGTTTTTTCCGTCATAAAGGCGATATATTGTCTAAAGATCAGTCAAGCTGCTTGGCGTACCGTGGTATCGATATGAGGCCGCGTGCCAAAAATTAGGCCTTTGCATCCTGCGTATTCCACTGCCTGAAGGGTTAGCTCCGGAATCGCCTGCGGCGCTCGATGACCAGTTGGCGCGGGTAATCGACCAGTACACTCTGCGCGGGGTGCCGATTGCCTGCCACTGTCGCGCGGGACTGGGGAGAGCGGGTGTTATCGCCTGTTGTTGGACCTTGAAACTTGGTTTAATGGGTTGGTTGGAGCCGGAGGGTTTTAACCTGGAGGACGCGTCGTCCCACCGTCCTGATGTCGTTTCTCTTGTGGAACGTACCATCAGTGTCGTTCGGAGACGACGGGGATGCAAGGCTGTTGAAACTTTCGAGCAAGTTGCCTTCATTGCGGATTACATTGAGTATTTGCGGACACGATAGCATACCTGGAAACTGATCTTTGTTGGCTGTCGGAGCGGGGTCCGTGCTCCGACGACGTAACACGTGTTTTGCACTTAGCATCCTACGTCCATGAGCACCAAAGACGCAAAACCCTTGCCGCTATCGCTGACGTTGCGCGACCTGGCGCTACTCCGCGTCGCAGACACCAATCTTGGAGCTCTCGTTCCGTCTTCGGCGCAGCAACCCACAGCTGACGCGACATCCGGGCCGGACGCGACGGTGGAACGGTCGTACGAATTCGTGAGGGAAACCAAGGCGGCGATGAGGCTGCACAACGGCGGCGACATCGAAGCAGCTGGAGTCAGGGTCGACGCTGTACGAGAGGCTGCCGATAATTTAAACGAGGCCTTGCCGTAGTGTTATCTCGCATAAAAAGACGATGGATGAACGCAAACAACACGTGGATCAGCCAGGCTCTCTTCCGTCCACCATGACTGAGCTCGAGGTTCTTCGGGTCCTCGAGCCGCTCCCTCTCGTGGTCGTTGGACTCTCTCTCCTCTCAGCACGTCCCCTGGCCCCCCCCCCCGACTGTCCCGAGCGACATTACGAGTGTTGTGGTCGCAACCAAACAGCCGCGACGCGCACTAATTTTGACCCTCTTATCCTTGCTGGGCCTTTCGTTTCTACTGGACGGATTACTCTTTGTCGTCTTCGCCGTCATCGACAGGTCATGGCCTCACAACTCGGGCATCGAGTATAACGCAATCCTTGGCGTAGTTGCATTTGCCGGCTTCGCCGCCCTCGGTGCCTGGAAGGATGTCCGGGGCGTCGACGTCTGGTCCTATAGACGTCTCAGGCTCGCAGTTGTTGTGACCACTGCCTTGGCTATTGCCCTGGCTCTGCTCTCGGCCAAATCCTTCTGTGCGTCTTATTCCTCACTCGGGCCGTCAAGGACTCAACGCGCCATTTAGCCCAGTTTCCTCGGACGCATGAATCTATCACGATAATTTTCCCTGCCTTCCGTGTCCTTGCGTCATTGGTTCTTGTCGCTGCGCTTGCTTCACCGCGCACCGTGTACAAAGCCGTTTCGCAAGACACAGTCGAGGAGCTGCCCACAGACTCTTCGTCGTTGTTGCCGCCTCCGTCGACTGGCCTTTCGGCTTCACCGAATGAGGCCACCAAATACGGCACGTTCAGACCCGCGCGCAACGGCCTGGCCGTCTCCAATACCGCATCTAGGGTGCCCAGCCCCCTTCCCTCTGAAGGTGCCGATCAGGTAACAACCCTAAACTCTCACCATATGCGCGCTCAAACTGCATACAGGCAGCTCAGAAGCCCGAGATCTCGCTCGACCCGTCCTGGGGCGAAATATGGCGACGTATCCGGCGCATTACACCGTATCTTTGGCCATCGAAGAGCCGATCCCTCCAGCTGCTGATGGTGCGTGGCCTTCATATCCAACGTATGCCTCGTGCCAACGTCGTCATCTACAGGGCCTTTGCATTGTGATCATTCTCCTTGGACGCCTGGTGAACGCTAGTGTCCCGTTTACCTACGGTTTAATCGTCAAGATCCTCGAAGGCTCTTCAGAGCGCTCCGTTTGGCCCATTCTCTTCTTCTATGTTTTCCTTCGCCTCCTCCAAGGCAGTGGCGGCCTGCCTGCGCTTCGCGATGTATGCTGGTCCTGATCCCCGTTGTATATCGTTAACCCGCCCTGCACTAGGTTCTGTGGACCCCAGTCATGCAATATTCTGACCGCCGTACGCCGGGCTATTTTCTCGAAGCGCTGAACTGATCGCCCTGCAGAAATGTCCCAGCTCGCGTTTGATCATCTGCTACAGCTTTCGTTCAACTTCCACATTCATCGTAATACTGGACAGGCATGTTTCGCCCATTCTTCTGCGCGCGTTTTAATATTGTTTATTCTAGGTCCTTCGAGTGCTTGACCGAGGCGCTGCGATCAACCACACACTCGAGGTAGGCGTGGCACTTGTCCGCTCTGTGTCTTTTCTGAATTCCGCGTGCTCTAGCACTTGATCTTTGTGATAGGTGGGGCGCATATTCGCCGCGTAGACCAATCTGATCACCTTCAGGCCCGACGTTCATCGATATTGCGATAGCATTGGTTGTCTTTTCCTTCAAGTTCGGCCCGTTGCTTGCGGCTGTTGTTTTCGCTGTCCTGTTCTTCTACGTCTCGGCATCGGTCATCCTCACGCGCTGGAGGACGAGAATACGTCGTCAGATGAACGAGTCTGATATTGTAGGTGTCTTGAACCCTGCTCAAGCTGAAATTCAAGTAGTGCCGTTAGGTGACCCGAGGGATTGCGTCGGACACACTACTGAACTACGAGACTGTGAAGGTGATTCGGATTCTGCATCAAGATGGAGCATAAGTCATGATTTTGCAGTACTTCTCTGGCGAAGAACAAGAGTCGCAGCGGTACCAAGAGGCGATTGGACGTTACCAGGCTCTCGAGTCGAGAGTGATCTGTTTGTGTTCTCCTTGCTATCCGGAATACTTCTCAGTCCCCGGTCAGTCTCCCTCAACCTGCTCAACCTCGTCCAAAACTTTATCATCGTAAGCCGTTGTTGAGTTTGCATGTGTGCTGAGCAAGTGCAGAGCACCGGACTGCTTGTCGGTTCCCTGATTGTCGCCCACCGGGTCACCCAGGGCGAAGCGGATGCGAGCGACTTTGTCATATTCATCACTTACCTGGCTCAGGTTAGCCACAGATTTTCCTGATCACGTGGTGGCTTACCATTTATAGCTCTATGGCCCGCTCAACCAGATTGGCTTCATGTACCGCACCATTAATCAAACGCTGATCGACACAGAGAAGCTCCTTGAGCTGCTCAACGAGCCTACTGAGGTCGAGGATAGAGAGAATGCGACGACCCTTGTCGTCGATGGCGGAGAGATCGAATTTGGTTCGTGCTGCGATTAGGCTTCTAGCTTCTTCGTTAACTCTACGCAGAAAACGTTTCTTTCTCTTACGACAACCGGACTACGGCCCTGAACGGTATATCCTTCAAGGTTCCGAAAGGCTCGTCAGTCGCGCTCGTTGGCGAATCGGGAGCAGGTGAGTTTACGGAATGTGGTTACCGTGCTTCTGAACGCGACACTGCAGGGAAATCCACCATCACCCGGCTTTTGTATCGATTCTACGACCTCCCTGAGGGATCTGGGCGCATCTTAATCGACGGCCAGGACATTAGGTACGTCGTTGCTGTTTGCAGCAATTACGCGTGCTCACGTATCATCAGGGAAGTGACCCAGAAGTCTCTTCGCGCTGCCATCGGTGTCGTTCCGCAAGACTGTGTTTTGTTCAACCGCAGTATGGCCTACAACATTGAGTGCGTTTGACTTGATGTTTCGCCCTGTTTGGTCATCTCCTTCGGGCTTCAGATACGGCAAGTTCGGCGCGAGTGAAGAAGAGATAGAGGAGGCCGCCAAGTCTGCGCAGATTCACGAGCGAATTGTAACCTTCCCTGACGGTATGCGTCGCTATGCGATGTCTAGCTTTGGCTCATCTCATAACAGGCTACCAGACGAAGGTCGGGGAACGCGGTGTACGGCTAAGTGGAGGTGAACGACAGAGGGTGGCTATTGCGCGGTAAGTGTGTTGCACACGACGATGCGGGGATGCTCACGCAGTACAGAACTCTGCTCAAGAACCCGCCGATCCTGTTACTCGACGAGGCCACCAGGTTCATATCTTTTTGCGGCGACCACAATCAAGCTAATCGATAACAAGCGCGCTGGACTCTTCAACTGAGAAAGATATTCAAAAGGCTCTGCAGAACCTCATGCAAGGGCGTTCGTCCCTTTCGATCGCCCACCGGCTCTCGGTACGATTCGCCCGCATTTGTCAGATGGGTTGCTCAGACTTTCCCTCCAGACTATCGCATCTGCAGACTTGTGTGTCCTTATCGCTTCTACTGCCCAGTCATTCGCTGATGTTCTCCGACAGGATTCTCGTTCTCAAAGATGGCCAAATCGTTGAGCGTGGAACCCATGCCGAGCTGTTGGCCGCCGAAGGTGTCTTCGCCGCCATGTGGGCGGATCAGGTTACATCTGGGGATTCGACACCGCCGCCTGCTATCGGGCAGTTGTTGCCCGAGCCCACGACTGAGCCTGCTCCGGATGTCATCGCTGAGGAAGCTGAGGTGACTGGCTACTCTGCTGAACCGGAAGACGTTGTGGTCCTCGCTGAGAACCCAGAGACGGCAGTCCTTTTCGAGGAGCCTGCTATTCTCGAGCCAGCCGCCTTCAATCACGAGGCTATCACACCGGTCGCATTCCCGACTTCTGATGCTGCTGAGCCTGTCGCCTTCCCAACTTCGGAGGCAGACCTAGACTCCGCGACGCCCAACCTTCCCGCTGCCGCTGAACCGGTGACCTTCCCTGTATCGGACGACGCCTCCGTCGCCGAGAATGTGCCGGCGACACCCGCAGCCGCCGGAGTGACCTTCCCAGCCAACCTGACCTCACCGACATCTTCGTCAACTCCCGATCCCGAGTCCGAGCCCAAGCGCAAGCGTATCTCCAGTCAAAACTTCCAACGTTTAGCTCGGAAGCTGAGTATTTCGACACGGCGTCAAGGATCTACATCGTCGATTGCGTCGATCATCCCTGGATTGAAGCGCGACAAGACGGAGGATGATGGAACGGGCAGCCAACGCGGCGATAGTGGACGCAACAGCCCTACGACCAGTGTTACGACCGGGGACAAGCTGAAAAAGAAGGACAAGAGAAAGTCCCAGAGCTAGTTACGACTACGACGATTTCACGATTCACGACGCACTACTACATACATGCATACGGATTCTTTTCTTCTGATGGAGTGTATTGGCTGAGTCAGCGCCCAAAACGGGTATATCAAGTCAAACGCCGGAAACATGTGACTTCCCTGGCTTGTTCTCGACTCCCACAGGCAATCTCTGGTCCCATTTCTTGAATTTCCTCCTTCAAAATGGGTAGCAAGGTCTACGTGGGGTTCGTTTCTGCGTACAGGCCTTCGCCGCTCTTGGCCGTGCTCGTTGACCCGTGGCTAGCAACCTGAGCTGGAACACCACAGACGATACTCTCCGCAATGTTGGCTCGTCGTTCTTTCTGCTTGGCTGTCTTATCCGTTCTCGTTAGGCGTTCTCCGACTTTGGTCAAGTCTTGGACAGCATCGTTATGAGAGACCGTGAAAGTGCGATTGTCTTGCGTGGTCCCTTGTTTCGTTTCCCGACCGTTTTTCCCTGCAGCTGGACGCTCTCGTGGCTTTGGTTTCGTGACCTATAGCTCTGCTCAAGAGGCTGATGCCGCGATCGCGCAACTTAACGAGCAAGAGCTCGATGGCAGACGTATCAAGGTCAACCTGGCTAACGCTCGTGGCTCTGGAGGCGGTGGCGGTGGAGGTTACGGAGGAGGTGGAGGTGGGTTTCTCTTCTGCTAAACTTGGCTCATCTAAATGCTTCAAGGCTATGGTGGTGGTGGCGGGGGCTACCAACAAGGCGGTGGAGGCTATGGCGGTGGCGGTACGTCCTGAGTGTTGTCTGCGCTCGTCTCAACGACTTGCAGGTTACGGCCAGCAGGGAGGAGGAGGAGGATACGGCGGTACGAATACAATGAGCGACATTTCTTGAAAACCTGACACGAGTGCCCAGGCTACTCCGGGCAAAGTGGAGGAGGGGGCTACGGTGGATATCAAGGTTGATTTGCTCGCCTAAATCACGTCGTTTACTGACTGGCCGCAGGCGGAGGGGGCTACGGTGGAGGCCAAGGTGAGTATTCTGCGTCGGTTATGAACGACTGATGATGATATTTCAGGTGGCGGCTATAACGGCTCGGGAGGAGGCGGTTACTCGGGTTACTGAAGTGCTGCTGCTCGATGCTCCACTGTATTTCGAGTCTCTGGTCGTCGATACTGTTGCTGTACTTTCTATCCATGTAACAATAACTGGTTTGTTGACTCGCGATAATCTGGTGGCCATCATCAATTCACGTGCTTGTACGGCCTCGCTCCCAACTCTCATCTTCGCGCACCTTGTTGCGTCCGCCGATGGCTGGCCCGACGCGCACGTCGCCAATGACCAAGGCAGTCCAGCCTCCGCGCCCTCCCAACGCGTGGATCCTGTATCGAGCAGACAAGGCCAAGGAAATTGGGCGAAAGGCCCAGGCGGACGTGTCGCGGGAGATCTCGTTGCTGTGGAGGAACGAGAGACCAGAGATCCGCGCGGAATACGAGCGTCGGGCAGACATCAAAAAGGCGGAGCACCAGCTCATGTACCCCCAGTACCGCTTCCAACCCGTCAAACGCGAGGAAAAAGAGCGCATTCGGCAGCAGAAGCGGTTGGACAAGGAGCGGCGCAAGCAGGAGCAGCGGCAGGCACGCTCCAGGCAGAAGGAGGAGCAGGTCGTCGCGGTGCCACAACCAAACCCGCACCTCTATTCCACCTACGACCAGCGTTATGGTCCACATGGACCTTCCCCACCGCTTTCGGCCGCGGCTTCCCCGCAAAGCACAGTCTCAGAGCTGCCCCCTGCCCTTTCGTTGCCACCGGCGGCATATCCTTCCATTCCCACTCCCGAGCCCGATCCCAAGGACGTTATTGCATGGCCTGCACAGCAACAGCAGTTTGTCGAGTTCGACCTTCCGCCGCCCAACACTCCCTTCGACCCGATGCAGCCATGGACCGGCACACTCTCGTCCTCGGAGTTTGAGCATGCCATGATGTCGTCCACCGCGAACCAGGGCGTGTTTGAGCTGTCGGGCTTCAATCCAGAAAGTCTTTTGTCGAATCCCACGGGCGAGCTCGAGATCAGCATGAGCTCGTTCGACATGACCCCATACTCGGGCGACGTCCACAACCTCTCCGACATTGGGCTTTTCGCGTCGCCCCAACAAGACGACTTCACCAGCTTTTTGGCGTCCTTTGGACAAGCACCCGCCGAAAACTATGAGGCTACCGCCGACCAGTTCCTCAATCTGGAGCCTGAAGATGCTCAACAACCCATTCACACTCCTTACGTGCCCCCTTCCGGCGCGTCCCAGTCCAACACCCGACGCGTCGGTGGCACATGGCCCCGACCATCATCCCCACTCACGTCCCCAATCGACACGCGCCCCACTAGCTGGAGCCTTCACGCGTAACGAATTTTTGGTGCTCCTTGTTATTATTCTGCATCTCGACCCTGCATCCTCCCCCCACGCATCGCTCTTCACGTAGTAGATCCTAGTGCTATCTTGCTTGCTCTCTCCATCGCTATCTCCCGCTGTTACACTCTACCTGTCCTAACTGCTTTGGAAAATGTACGAATAAAAAAATTACCTCCGAAGTTTCTCACCGAGCTGATGCTTGCTTTACGCGCCAATGTTCTCGTCGTTCGGCGTGCTGCGCCGGCGTCCCACGTCCTCTACCGCCGTCTCCAAACTGAGTCTCCGCGATCCCGACCCCAGCCGGCGAGCCACCCGACGCCGGTCGTGAAAACCGAGCCGTCAATGTCGCTGGGGTCTCTCAAGGAAACCACCGCACGCGACATTGCGGACGCAGAATCTCATGGCGTCCTTGCGCCGCCTCCACCCGGCGCAGGGTGGGCAAAAAGCACACTCCACAAGGTCGGACAACTTTTGAAGTTCTACTATGTCGGTACGACGCGTCATTTTTTTCTACTGGGCATGACTGACGCTGGGAATGTAGGAACGAGACTCGTCGTGCGGAGGGTTAAGGTCGCGAAGGAAATTCGAGCACGGGTACAGGCCGGAGGAGACCCACTAGATCGTTGGGAGCACAGAATGCTGCACACGCAGGCCGCGGATATCCGAAAAGTGTGCGTGTTTCTGTGTCCAAACAAACGTTATGGTCCTGACACGATTTTAGGCCCTTTTTCGTGCTCACGGCACTCATTTTAGAAGAAGTCATCCCGCTCATAATTATCTGGGCACCAGGCTTGCTCCCCTCTACGTGCATTTTGCCGTCCCAGCTTGAACGCATCCATGAACGCGCCGCCGACAAGGCTCTCGCGTTGGCGTCAACACACGGGCAGGGGTTGAAGCAGCTCACGAAGGCTGCTGATCAAGGCGAAATTCCTCTGAAGGTGCTCGACGACGCGGATTGGTCTCGCGTCGTCTGTGGGTGAGCAACCTCTTTCTCTCGTTCTCAAATCGTTTTCTGATCAAGTCGTGCAGGCTACTCGGTCTCTCGACCTCAGGTCTCCATTTCATGCGCCGCCAGCGCATACAACGTCATTTGCGCTTCGTGGAACAGGACGACGTTTTTTTGGCTCGGGATGATGTCCGCTCCAAGTTATCTGCTCAAGATCTGGAACAGGCGTTGCGGGAGCGCGGAATGCACGTTCTTTTCTCGTCTTTCTTTACTCCGTTAATTTGTCGCCAGCTTCCCCCGAGGGCTCGACAGCACTCAACAACGCTCAAAATTGACTTGGTGGCTCACTTCCGTGCACAAGCAATCCGACGCGATTGCTCGACGCATCTACCTTGTCGCTCTCATGGGATCACGATAGCTACTACTACTACAGGATTAATATTTAATGTACATTACGCCTAATCATCACCTAGCAACTCTCACAAAACGCCAACGCTCTCCAATTATCAGTCCGCCATGGGGTCAAAAAGACTGCCTTTTGCGCAAGCTTGCGGGCTTTCGCCCCCTCTTTCCCGCCGCTAATGGACTGCGCGACTGCTCTCAAAGCGAGTGATGAACGCGCGGAATCCAAACTGCCTGCAGGAGACCCTAGCAGGATGGCACTTGCAGTCGGAGCGTCGCTCCGTTGCAAATTGAGCCTCGCGAGATCTTCTCGAGCATCCGCACGTCCAGGTTCATGGAAAGTCGCTGCCTGAGATAATGCAATCGCCTTCGTAACGTCGCCCTACCAGGAAAAGTCAGCGCTGCGCCGTGTGCTGTCGCGGAGGACCTACCTCAGCCAGTTGGTGCTTGGTGGTCAAGTATTGGACGTGGTGATCAGGGTCGAGTTCCAGACGCTTGTCGACTGGTAGAGAGAGAATATCTGCCAACGCGGCATCGACCAAACCGTCGTCGCTGGTTAGAATACCCATTGCAGCTAAGACGTTGATCGCGACCAAGTTTTCAGGGTCAACGGCGATGCTGTGAGAGAATTAGACGTCATTTACAGCTGGAGAAATATAACTTGCCAGTCTAGCAGCTTTCCCTTGGCCACGTCTTTGTCTCCGACGGCCCAAAGAATTTGAGCAAACAGGACACTCGCGTGACCTTTCGTAACAGCATCGGACGCTGAACCCAATGCCCTCTCGGCGTGCACGAGCGCCTCATCCAGATAACCAAGATGGAACTTCGCAAGACTAATTCCAAATTGAGCCTGAACATGCATCGTTGGATTCGGCTCATCCTCCCCGATAAGTCCAAGCACGCTTTCGAACGCCTCGATAGCGCCGTCGTAGTCTCGCAGCGCTAACCGCAGGCGAGCGATGTTGGAGTTCGCTGTCGTGAAGTTGGCTTCCACGGTGGTTGATTCCGTCTCCTCATATTCGGCTTCAAGAAGTGTGATCGCCTTGCCAATCATCTCGAGAGCGCGTTCAAGGTGGTCGAGGCTCTCGCACACGAGGCCGAGGAGATGGAGGCCGCACGGATCGCTCGGGTTATTGCGGCAATATCGGTCGAGTACGAAGAATATCGGAAGGAGAGTATCTGTAGATGGGCCCGTCGCCGCGAGGGCCCGCGTGAACGTGCGCGACGCGTATTCAAGGTCGACCTGAGGCTGTCGCGAGACGTTAATCTTAGAAAGGGAGCAAAGCAGGCTAAAGACGTGCCACATGAGACGAGAGCGTAACCGCATGCTCGAAGAGTGTTGTCGAGTCTGAGTAGTGGCCATTCGCCGCCGCAACCAACGCCTGGCCTGCCCACGCAGCGACGCACTCTGGATCGAGGGTCTGCGCACGGAGAAGAGCCTGATTTGCGAGCTCAAAATCTGCTTGGTCAAAGTACAGTAAACCAAGCTTCGCCCACGTCGACGCATTCTGGGTCACGTGAGTCCAGTAGACATAATTCCCCAAGGATCCACACCTTGGAATCAAGTTCAAGCGCCTTGATGTACGCATGCTGCGCGGTTTTGGCCTGCGAAGCAAAATGAGAGTCACCCAACGCAGTCCAAAACGCGTCGTTCCCAGGAGATTCGCGAACAGCAGCCAGCAAGGATTGAGTACCGCGAAGCTGCAAATCTTGCTTGGCGTCGCCAGAAGGCTCATGGCATGCGAGAGCAAGCAACACAACTCCGAAATCATGCAAGGCACTGGCGCGAGCAGTACTTTCGGACGAACCCAAAGCAACGCGATGATCGTAAGCCACGGCAGCAACCCGCAAAATGTGTTTCGGGGCGATTGGAGCGGCCGGGTCGGGTTGCGATCTTGTGATGATTTCACGAAGGTTCGTACTCGTGTCAGTGTGTGGTGTAAAGACAGCAAGCACTTCTTGCAGCGCTTGTCGAACCTCGACTTCGTCTGACCATGCGGAGCGTTCAGACAAGCAGAAGAGCGCATCTGCGATGGTCTTCCACGAAAGGCTGCGGAAGCCGGCGCTCTGATTCAGCGTCTGCATGGCCGTGCGGATGGCCGCGATGAATGAACGCTCCGCACGGTTGGCAAAGCTTTCGGCCGCCTGAGAGCGACCCAGCTCCAAATATGCTTGGCCCAACGAGATCAAAACGCCAATCTCGGCGGGACGAGCGAACAGGATGCTATGAAGCGCGTCCACAGCTTCTTGGAGTTGACCAGTCTGGCGCTGAACGTCCGCAAGGAAGAAAGCACACATCCAGTCGTTTGGATCGAGCTCTTGAGCACGGGCGAGGGCTTTGATAGCAGCTGCGTGCCGGCCGGCCTTGCTGTACGCTTCTCCGAGTCGAAGCCAAGACACCTGATCGTCCGACTCTGCTCGTAGAGCGATCTGGAGCGCTGAGATTGCAGCAGCGAAATTTGAACGAGCCTTGATGTCGGGTTAATGTCTGTTGGTTGAATTATCGAGAGACTTACAAGCTCAACAACGCCTACAGCCTTCCAGGCCCATGCATTTGTTGGCAAGAAGCGGCGGGATGCTGCGGTTTTACCCAGCCCAGCGTCTAAGCCACCTTCTCCGTCGATCACTCGTCGAGCAACCACCTCGACGAGATCCCATTCGCGCTCATTCGCAAATCCATCAGCGAGTCTGCGAGCTGCGTCGGTCTCTCTCGCATCGAGTTCGAATGCTTTCTGGAAGCACTTGGATGCTCGGGCTGGGTCACGTGGGTTCGCCACCTCGAGATAATATCTCCCAAGCGCCGAAAACGCCGGAGCATACGCCGAGTTGTACTTGAGAGAGGCGATGAAGAATCGATAAGAATCCTCTTCTTGTATTGGTCAGCGAAGAAATACAGACGCGATGCGGCGACCTACGACCCATATCCCAGTGCGCGAGACCGATTCGACATAGACACCGCGCACAGTCCGCGTCGGCGCCATCAATCCCCTTCAAGGTCTGGAGCACATCTTGGAGATCTTGGATCCCAGCGTCCCAGTTCCCGATGCGGGTCTTGCACCACGCTTCCTCCTCCCTTGAGCGGACGACGAGGTTGTGGTCTTCTGGAAGCAATGTGCAGACGCGGCCAAAGAGACTCTGAGCGTCCTCCCACCGTTTCTCGTGCTGCAGGATGTAGGCGCGACCCATCAGACAAGCCGTGTTGTCAGGATCTTCGGCCAACACGCTGTCAATCACTGACAAAGCGCGCACGTGATGCTTCGGGGGAAAGAGGTGAACAAGGCAAGTCGCGAGCACCGTCTTGAATCCGCGTCGTGTTCTGTCAAGGTGGTCAGTCACACTCAAGGAATTGCATAACATCGAAACTTACTTCAGAAATTGTTTTGCGAGATCTGTCTCTGCTCGCGTTAGCAGGCCGAGACCATTTTCCGCAGCGACCATAGCGTTTTGGAAATCCTCCTCTTGTAGGTGAGCCTCCGCGCAGATACGCGTGGCTACGAGCGAGTCGCCGAGAGAAGTATACGCGTCTTGAATCACGTCGTATGTATCCAAATCGCTGGTCTTCGCTGCCTCGTCCAAAACGGTGAAATAAGCCTTGAGGAGGTTGGTGAGCGGTGCCGAAGGAAACAATGCCGTAAATTGCTGTAAAAGTTCGATGGGATATCCCGCTGAAAGAGCTCAGTCTAGCGAAGAAAAGAACATAAAGCATCTCGTACTTGGATCGGCGACGTCCTGCACATCCAAGGCAAGAGACCAAGCTAGTTCATCCGCAACACTGAGAGCGATCGTGCCTTGGACCAGCTCGTCGACTCTGCGAGATACGGCCCTTTTGCGGGAATCTCCTGGAGGTAAAGCACACAGGAGTCGGTGCATGTAACGCAGAAGCTTTGCGTCCGTCGCGCGACGAAGTTGGTCGGTGGTGTTGGGGTGATTGAGGAGGTCGTTATAGAATCGGGGCAACCGCGAAACGCTCCAAATCTCAACCCCGACCTCTTTTCGCAATACTTCGGGGTTCGCTGCTCCAAGTCGGGTCCGTCGTTTAGCGATTTCCTTGTCATACGAAGCCACTTCCTCGCGTTCGAGAATGGAGATGATCTCCTCCAGAACCGGAAGGCCGTTGTGGACCATGGCTGGTACACTATAAGATGCTGTTGCTTCGGGACTCATGTGGTCAGGGATGGGGAGCATCGAAAGAACCGCGTAGAACGGGGATTCGGGCAGGAGTAGAGCTAGCGCGTCGACCAGCTACTGAAAACGTTCAGAAAAGCAGATGACGCAGACGCAATGCACCGACCTCCGAGCTTGTGCCGTGCTCTCGCTGACACGCGATGATTCTCTCGATGGTATCCCCGCATTTTGCGGCATCGTCGCTGGAGCAGTTGACGCGTGCGATCCACAACGGATGGCGAAATACCTCTCAGCATGGAGGTCCAGTAAATGTCGCAACGTTTCAATGTATTTCGGCCATTGTTGAGAACGCTCATGGTATTTTGAGAGGCCCTGCCAAGCTAGCAGTTGCTCTGGACTGGCGTCGATTGCGCGTCGATATGCCTTGGATGGATCGAGAGCCATACAAACTCGGGCCACGAAAGCCGTACCTGTTCACAACCCACAAGGTCCCCAAGCTCGAGAAGAGCGAGGCCCAGAAACACGTTCCTAATCTTGCTCAGTGGCCAAGAAAACATTCCGCGGATGCGACGCACGCGTTGTAGTTTGTTGGATCAAACGCAAGGGCCTGTTCGACTGCGTCTTTCGCAGGTCCATACTGCTTCTTTGCCAGATATTCGCGCGCGGTCTTGAGCTTGGACTTCACGAGCGACATGCCCCCAGTCCTCGCGGTTGAAAGCAAGGAGCGGGCATCAGCCTTTCCTTAGTCAGTAGTCACACGCTGTCGTCCCCAAAATGCTGTCTTTCGGCCTCCACCACCAACGGCCAAGCTTTGGTCCTCGTACCGGGGCATTGCTGCTCAAGCGTCCATCGGGCTCCATTGAACTCGCGACGCCAGCAAGTATCGCGGCAACGTCGCGCGGAGTCGTGCCGCATCTAACGCCGGCGCATGCAGCAAATCTACGTTGCATTCAATTACCTTTCGAGTCCTTGTCCGTGCAACCTTTTCCGTCTCAAATGCAAGCATAGAACGTGTTCTTAGTCTCGAGCATATCCCGCCCGTGCCTACTCTTCAATCTGGGCCCCATCCCCTCCATACGTTCTTCGGCTTCAATTTCGCAGAACAACTACTCATTCTG
Source organism: Mycena chlorophos (assembly GCA_014461115.1). NCBI lineage: Eukaryota > Fungi > Basidiomycota > Agaricomycetes > Agaricales > Mycenaceae > Mycena > Mycena chlorophos. Next base: position 1,036,378 of record JACAZE010000015.1, read on the forward strand.
ACACTACGCGATCCTCACGATGGCCGCGAAACGCCCGCGAACACCGACCAGTATGTTTCTGCGGTAACTGGAAGGGGCATTCGTCGCGTGACGCCCAAGGCATGGGTCGAATATGCGCGTGTCTGCCTTCCCGATATCGTCGTCGCACTCCCGGACATACCACACACAAGCCCACCCTTCTCCCAGAAGCGCGTAGAGCGCTCTCTGACGCGTTCCTCCAGCTGGCTGTCCCATCTTCTGGCTCCAAGCCCGGCACCGTTAAATGTTTTCGTCCATATGGCGGGCGGAATCAACACATCTGCGCGCGGTGCATTTGTTGCCAACTTAAAAGAGACGCTTTACGGCCAAGAGGCAGACGCAATACGCCCCCACTCGTGTCTCGACGACGGCGTCGCCGGCTATGTTGTCGATCTGGCCCCGCTGCGCATCGAGCTGGCCGCAGAGCCGCTGGATGAGCCTATTCCCACCGTCGCAGATCTGCTCAAGGCTTCCCTAACCTCACTACCAACTCTTAAACCTCGGCTTGTCAACTCCGTTTCTTCGCCACACGAAATCCTCTTCCTGGTTCGAGACGTCGGCGTGGACCTCTTCGATTCCAAGTGGGCCCAGGATGCTGCCTCCGCCGGCGTTGCTCTGGACTTTGTTTTTCCTGCTCCGAACTTCGAAAAACGACAGAACATCGGTCACAACCTATATGACACGGCCTACGCGCAGGACTTCTCTTCGCTCTCCACCTTCCCCTGCTCCTGTGCAGCATGTCGACCAGTACGGCCTACTGAAATCGTTGCCCACAGTACATTCGATAAACCAATCGACGCATCGAGAAGCGACGCGCCGTCCACGGCTCGTGCGTACATCCACCACCTCTGCCTCACACACGAGATGTCCGCCCACACTCTTCTGGTGCTGCATAATACCGCAGTCCTGGAGGCTTTCTTTGCTTCCATACGCGACATAATCACTCGTGGAGACGATTTTCCTCGTCTTGTTGACGAGTTCGTGACAGCATACGATGAGGGAGCGACTCTGATGGAAGAAGCCCGGACAATGTGGCGCCAGGTCGACTTAGCCCGCGGTAAGGGCAGGTTAGCGAGAGAGAAAGAAAAGGACGCTAGCTAGTACAGTATTTGATACTATCCAGTCTATCCTTTCTTCTCGTCTCGTATCATGAGCTTGTCTGTCACAGCAAGATCCTAAAAAATGGACGCTTAAATAGCGAAATAAAAGTCGTGCAACGCATACCTCTGGCGCAAATGGCCACTCGTCGAAAGCCTTCACAAGGATGCTCCATTGTGCAACGGTCAAGTTGCGCACATGCGTCTGAGGATCGATCCGCACATCCGCAGGAAGGTCCGGTTCCGAAATGCCCTTGAGCAAACTCAACGCGTTCGGTGCCAGATATCTTCACCAGCGTCAGCAGAACAGAGCGAAGAACAGTGCTTGGCTCACGGAAGCGCGACCTTTATTGGCTTCGCGCGATGAACGTAGAGATGTCGCAAACAGAAATCCCACTTGTCGAGCATTCCCGGCTTGATGGCCTACAGGACCTAGAAGAAGCAATGATGGAGAAAGAAACCCAACCCACGTACCTGCTGCTGCAAAGGTTCAAAAGTGGCTGCGACAAACGGATTTCCCTTTCTACCAGTAGTCATCTTGGTTTCTTTTTGCTTCCGCGCATGTGCCGATGGTATTGGGTGGAAGTGTTTTGCATACGGTTGAAGTTTCGCTATCGGTACTGCAGGCCGAAAGGACGAGACGGCGGCAGCAATGATGCTGAGTTTGCAGCGTACAGTCAGGGAATCGCCCGTAACGCGCTAAAACACACTTCAGTTCACAAAATTACGGTCAGCTCACACGTACATTCCAGAGATTCTCGCTCATGAGTAGGCTCATCGGTATGCGCCCGTACTTGAATAGCCACTGCTGCTCTGGCACGCTGCGTAACAACTGAGAAAGAAGTTGTTCGCCTGCGACGTTGATTGTTAAGTGGGAAACAAATTGAAGTTGAGGGTGAACTGGAAGGCGCTTTAGACAGACCGGGACCGTCCAGAGAGACTTTGTCGAAACACACCTTCATCCCAAGACGTCGTCTTAATGTCTCTCAACAGTCCCATACTGTCCAATGCGTGGTATGTGGACCATGCCTCCCCACCGAGGTTTACGACGGATATTCGGTCGTCCATAGCTTCGAGAGGCTGAGATACGCGTCAGCAATATCGTAGGTGCAGCGGAATAGACGCGCCTTGAGATACTGCAAATAGTCCGGTACGTTCTCAAGCACGATCAGTTTTTTGAGCCGGCTCCGAGGCAGCGCAAGCAAAGCACGCGTCAATTGCCCGGGTCCTGCATACCAATCATGCCTCAAACGCGCAACAGGAGAATTGACTTGCCTGGAAACGCCTCTATGACGACCTTGTCCAGAGACCCAGATGGAACGAATGCGTCTGCGACATGAGCCGCGCTTTCTGGATTTGCCAGAGAAACGCGGTGCTGGACGAGTCTGTTGTTCGTGGGGAGGTGCTTGTTCCAGTCATTTTGTGGAGGGAGCGTGGCCGACGCGGTCGAGTACCGCCGAGAGGCCTCAAGTAGTCGTCTAACGTTCATTTCTCGGCACAGCCACAAAGGGTCACTACAAACGGCGTTGCTCTAACGTTGGCAAGACTAATTTCTGTATCCAGGCATTACCCCACAGGACAATCTAGAGTCTACAACGCGTCTAGACTCTACAACGCGTCGGGCGACAAGTCGCCCATTGTGCTCATGTCGAATACGCTCATTCCGCTCACGCTGAACGCAGACTTGACGTCGTCGCCGAATTCGGACCGAGAGTCAATGGTTTCCTACCAGGCCATTACACAAGAACAAGAGGCAGACGCGAAAGAAACGCACATCAAAGTAGTGCTGCACGATGGCTCTGGGTGCTGTTGGCCGAGTCAGCAGGAAAACGCTCAAATGGAGGCAAAACATACTGCGCGGTGTCTAGAAAATCCGTGAGACGAGAACACGCATTAAATAAAACAAACTCACGCGAGGAAGTCGGCAACTGCTCCCAGAGTGCACTATCAAATAAGCCACCAAGCCCGTCCAACCCGTCTGGTGGGAGGCACCAAGTCCGCGACCATCGTCGGCGTGGAAATACTGTCAACATAAGCTGAGGTCACGACCCAGACAATGCAGCCGCACCTCGTAGAACAACGCGTAGTTCGCAAAGTGGGGGTCCATGTCGAGCTTGTCGTTGCCTCCATTCACGGCGCGTCTCCCGTCCTGGTCGCGACCGAAGATATGAATGATACGATGTTGGATCTCCTCCGCCACGGCCACCAGGTTCATATAGTCGCCGCTCCCAGTCGGGCACTCGACTTGCAGGTCGTCGCCGTAGTATTGATAAAAGCGTTGAAGGCTCTCTATCAGCAGGAAGTTGGTTGCCAGCCCTGCAAAACCAAGTCGGTCAACTTTGTTATCGCATTGAAGATCGACTCACAAATGGGTCCTCTCCAGTTCGAGTTTCCGCCAAACATTCCCGACTTGGAGTCGCCAGGCCAGTAGTTGACCTCATAACGCTGGCCGTTGACATCCATACCCCACGGGTGTTCGTTGTGGTGCTTGGACAGCCTTCGAATACTCAGCAGAAGCAACACGAGGCAAAGAGAGTGGCGACAACATACGACCGAATCCCATACTCGCTGAAGAACTCGGTCTCGTCGAGCATCTTCTCCAAAATCTTGACCAGTCGCTCCTTGCTTGCCAACGCCATCAACAGACGCTGCTCCTTGCCACGCGCTGGCAGAGCCTCAGCAAGTCTGTCGCTTCAAGAGAAAAGAATCGACCTTTCATGTTCGCCATGTTTCGAGCCGAGACGTCTGGACGATGGTCGAGGAACCACTCGAGGCGTTTCTTGAAGCCGGGGAAGCGGTTAAGTGTCGAAGGCTCGAGTACCAAGGTCGCATAGAGGGGAATAAGCCCGACCAGGCTGCGAACGGGAAGCTGCATCGAGTTGCCCGGCCCAAAGTGGATGGCGTCGTAGTAGAATCCGTCCTAGGATGTGTAAGCATACGTGCTTCTTTGCAGTGGGGGAGATTTACGTCTTCATTCCAAAGCGACACTTCTTCGTCGCCCACTTTGTATGTCATTGCATCGGCGATGAAGATGAAGTGCTACAGCCAATATCAGAACACGATCATGTGATCCTTAGTCAGCTCACCTCGAAGAACTTGGACGCGATGTCCTCGTAGACCGCGTTGTGTTTCGCCAACTCGAGCGCTATGTTGAGCCTACATATGCAGATTAAGTGACATAACAGAGGAATGGAACGAAAACACACATGTTGAGGCTGTAAAACGCCATCCAAGCCGTGCCATCAGCTTGACGAAGGTCGCCCCCCGTGGGCAGAGGCTCGCTGCGGTTGAATACGCCAATGTTGTCTAGGCCTAGAAAGCCGCCTTCAAACACACCGCTCCCTTCCTGAACCCCGAGATCAGCGACTCTCCGACAGCCAAAGAAGACAGGAACCAACCTTGTCTTTGCGATTAACCCACCATGTAAAGTTGAGAAGCAGCTTTTGGAAGACGCGCTCGAGGAACGCCAGGTCCTCCTTGCCGGTCATCTTGCGCTCAATCTTAAAGACGCGGAAGGTCGACCTCGAGGCAGATAAGCTGCAAAGGCGATTGATAGAGAAAGAAACGAACCAAGCGTGAACCGGCGGGTTCACGTCGCCGAAATTCCACTCATACGCCGGGATCTGCCCATCGGGCTTCATGTACCACTCGCGCGTTAGCAGATCGAGCTGGTGCTTGGCGAAGGCAGGGTCGACGAGTGCGAGAGGGATGCAGTGGAACGCGGTGTCCCATGCAGCAAAGAAGGGATATTCCCATTTGTCGGGCATGCTCAGGATGTCTGCGGCATGCATGTGGCGCCAGTCCTGCTCGACCGTTCAATCGACTTCCACAAAGTCCAGAAGTACGAACCCGGTTTCGAATATACTTTCGCTGCGAAGGAGGGGGCGGTTGTGCTGGGTCGCCACTGATCCATTCCTGAGCCACGATATGAGTATTAGCATACCGAATCGCAACGCGCAGACCTGTTGGATGAATTGATAGAACTACAAGCCAATTATAAGCTTGGGATGGGGAACAGGAAAGAATCACCGACCTGTTTACACCACAGCATCCCCGCAAGACTCTGGCGCATCACCTGCTTGAGATCGTCGCTGATTGGACCAATCGCCAAAGCGCCATAAAACTCGTCAGCCTCTTGGCGACGCGATTCTACAGCCTCGTCAAAGAGCATCTCATCCACCAGCGTCACGTCCTTCTTGGGGTTCGACGGCGTCATCTTGACGCGTACGACGGCACATCCACCACGACCAGGGATATCTTGGAAGTAGAAATGAGCAGCTGCCTTGGTGCCCGTCTGTTCAGGGTTAACAAAGTCGCCCGTCGGCGGGAATGGCGTGCAAGGCCCTTCTTCCTCCTCACTAGCAACGGACTCGCGGTCGAAGGTAGACAGCGTCCGCGAACGAATTTTTGGGGCGAACAACTTTTCGGGCTCTTCACCCGCAGGGGGACGGTGGTTGGGGATGATGTGGTCGTGGAACGCGTCCTTGACGTACGGCGTCTCGTTGGTCCCGCCGTAGAGACGACTGAAGTTGGTGTTGTTCTCGGTGAACAAAAGCTCTGGTTCGACCGTATCGTTCTCTGTGCCAGCCGCGAACTGACCGTCCTGACCAACGGGTGGCGGAGAAGACAGGCAGAAAAGGTGAGTCTTGCCGAGTGTGTGGTGCTTGGCAGTGATGCAGGGAACATCGCTTCGAAGCGAGCCCGTCAGCGAAGGCATCGGCGGCTTTTCGGTGGGCCACGACCAGGTGTTAGGGAACCAGATTTGCGGGATTATATGCAAAGAGGCGGGATCTGGGCCGCGATTGTACGCAGTAATGCGCATGTAGACGTTATCGGGGTCGTCTTCGTCTTTGGCGTACTGAATGAGAAGCGATTAGATAACGACGCGATCTCAACAGAAAAACTTGCCTCGCAAAACACGTCGAAATAACGATCCTCAGCGAACGCGTCCGTGTCGAGGATCTCAAACTCGGTGACATCGCGGCCGCGGTTCTGGTTCTCAGTAATGAGTTCCTCGTAGGGGAAAGCCCGCTGCGGGTACTTGTAGAGGAATCTGGGACGCCTTCAACACGATCAGGAAGAAAGAAGAGCGCACGTACTTCATGTACGAGTGTGTTGGAGTCGAGTCGAGGTAGTAATACAGCTCCTTGACGTCCTGCGTTTCATTAGCGAACCATGCTCTCCGAATAGAAAGGCAAGCAAAACGTACCTCGCCATGGTTTCCCTGGTGCCCCGTCACACCAAAGAGACGTTCCTTCAGAATGGGGTCCTGGTTATTCCATAGCGAGAGGCCGAGGCACAGGCGTTGGCGGTTGTCGGAGACACCCGCGAGGCCGTCTTCGCCCCAGCGGTATGCGCGAGAACGCGCATGCTCGTGAGGAAAATGACTCCAGGCATCTCCGTTGTCCGAATAGTCTTCACGAACTGTCGCCTACACGAAAACCAATGAAAAGAGGCCAGAAGATAGAACGAAGCTGCTCACCCACTGGCGGTCGCTGACATACGGTCCCCAGCGTTTCCAGTGCCGCTCCTTGCGTTCGTCCTGGGTGAGGCGGTAGCGCTCGGCGCCTTTGTAGTCGGACCCAAGCTTTTCCGCGAGGCGTTCACGCCATGGCTTCTGCTCGGGGTAGTTACTCTGGGTAGATCCTTTGGTGATGTTCGGCGGGAGGGTGGGCTGGCTCGCAGACGACGGCTTGGGGATGTCGATAGTGAGCATGCCATCGCGATCGTTGGGTGTCGCGTCTGCAGAGGCAGCGTCGGGCGTGTCGGCGTTGCCGCGACCGAAGAGTTTATCCTGAACGCGTTTGACCTTGTCGTCGGTCGCCATCGTCGTCGCAGGAAAAGACGCGTCGAGCGATGAAGTTATGACATCACCTCTCAACTCGAGTCCTGATCCGCGTTCTCGCAATAAAAAGACACTACAAGTGTTGGGATAAATAGAGTATACGTTGCATCATCTTCACCCGCTGGTGACCCCGCTGGGGACCGCCTGGTGACCCCGGTACCAGTCACCACGCGAAATACCCAGAATAAAGCCACGCGTGAGCCCGGTTTGCCCCGCCGTCCGAGTTTAGTCCGAGCCGGATACCAAGCTCGCATCAATCGGACTTCGCCCGTTTCGGACGCCAGCTCACTCTCTTGCCTCTCACCAACTCCTGGGCTCCTCGCTCGCCACATCTTCACTCTGACGCGCCGACCGCATCCCTCGACACTTCCTTGAAGCTGCGAGAAGACCTCCCACCTGCTCTACGAGCCCGTTGCTTGCAAGCTTCCGTGTTTCGCGCGATTCTGGAACCCCACCCGTTCGTCCACCGCTCATTTGTGCTGGTGCTGCCTCAGTATCTGACGTCTTTGCCTAGCAAAATCGACCTCAGAGCTAAACTGTGGATTTGCCCATTCTGTCTGTTGCGCAACACGTTCCCCCCGCACTACAAGGACATCTCCGGCACCAACCTCCCCGCAGAGTTGCTGCCCAAATACACGACTATCGATTTCTCGGCCAGCCAGCATCCCGCCCTTCGAGATCGTCACCCCTGGCGGCCAACCGTCGCAGCTTGGCTCCCGCGGACTCATTCAATCCCTCCGGCTTCCAAGCTTGCGGGTAGCAACGAATTGCTCGCAATTTCATCGAGGCGGGCTTTCCCAGCATCGCAGCGTCCTTCGACCAAGAGGCGGCGGCTGTTCTGATGGCCTGCATTGCCGTGTTCAAGTCCAAGATCGACAACTCGCCGTACGTTTTGCGCTGCGCTGGCTTAACCAAGTGTTGATTTGATTGTGCCAGAGGTTCGCCGACTACCGCAAGGAGGACCACACGAGCTTCCGGTTGTTGGACAACTTCAGAGTCTATCCTCAGTTTATGTTCCATTCTTGCAGGTGTTCAACAACAGTCCCGACGAGTCCGCCTTCTACCGGTACGCTACCTTTCTTTGGCTCATTCGCCTCTAACTCATTCCTTCTAGGCACATCTTGAACGAGGAGGACGTAACCTCGGCGCATCACGTGGTCGCGTCCGCTCGGCGTCGCTCGACGTCTCTCGTCCCGTCCAGAGGCGGCGCTCGCCGTCGCTTGAGTGGGCAGATGGTTGGGTGCCCGGTGGTACACTCTCGGTTGAGGTTCTCGAGAACCACCACACTCCGCATAAGCCTGTGCGGCGCTCAGATCAATTTGAGGGAGATACTCTGGATGAGGAAAAAAATGACAAATGAGCATATGTAATTTGTACAAGCAGTATACTGAATCAAAGTGGTGAAACTAAACAGTTGTGCAAAAGAAACCTGGATGAGCCTTTGCCCAGTCGGTAAGAAATCCAACCAGCGCTTCGCCCTCGCCAACCTTCTCATTTTCCACCTCCTGCATCACCTCCGGTACCGTGCGCGCCGTGAAATACGCGACGTCGAGAATCTGAGCCATTTTGATGGCTTGATTGAGCGCCGTCGGGCCTAGCTTGAGCGCACTCTCAATGGCGTTCTTGCGGATTCTCGAGTCGGTCTGAATACACACATCAAAGATCTGCTGCAAAAATAAAAATAAAGAACACTTACTGAAGAGCAAAGATCAGAGGGCCAGCGCTCCTTCTGCCACTTACGCGAGAAGTCCGACGCGAATTTCCAGTACTGAGCTCGATGCAGGTTGCTAAGGCGCTTGTTATGTTGGGCCTCGAACTCGGCCCAACCTTGCGGTTACCGCCAGCTGAGCTCGCAGCCATGCGAGCTGCTTCTCCGAAGGTGGGTTCGACACGCGGGGGCGCGACGACGACGACTTTGGCAGATGGTGGTTGTTGAGGCTCGAGGTGCTGCTCGGCGCGGAATTCTGGTGTCGGAAATCAGGAGTGAAGAGAAAGGTCAGATGGAACGTACACTGAGTTGTCCAATAACGAGATGCAGCTTTCCGTCACGGCCGGCGTAAAAGAAACTCGGGATGCGGCACAGAGAAGCCGCTGGCGTTGAGCGTCGCAAAGTACGACGTATACGAGGGTTCGTCCTCGTTCGGGATGCCAACCTTTGCAGGGCCTGAGTGAGGACGGCGTGGGGTCAGAACTAGTGCTCGAGGCGGAAAGGGATTGTGCATGACCTGCGATAGCCGCAATAGAATCTTGCAGGGCAACGAGCAGCTCGTGCGCACGAATTCGATAGGCTCGACAAGGATTACCACCCAGGTCGGCATCACATGGAACAGAGATGTCCACGCAGACATTTTCGGTGTGGGATCCGCGCATGTCGCGAAGGAAGAGCGTTAGATTGCGAAGAGAAGACGGCGCGGGTTCGCTCGCAAGAGAAGGCTCTGTTCAGCGCGTCAGTGGTGGAAATAAAACAGGAATAAAAACAGCACGAAGACGCACGCGGATTGGCCCCAGAGCCAGTCGTCGGCAAGTCCGGACGCGGGAGCTCAGCCATGGTCGTGAACGGGTAGCCCAGCAAAACAGCCCGCATCTCTTCCATGTTCGTTTTCGAGCGCGAGAAACGACGATGCGGGCGTGCTGGCCATTTCTCGGGCTGTCTGAGCACGAGCCCGACCAGCTCGGCGCGCTTCAGTTTCGCACTGAAAAAGGTACCAGCCCTGTTAGTTAGCAGCGTTCCGAGAGACCAGGTGCAACAGACACGCACAGGTCTTGTGGGATGTAGCGCCGCTCTGCCATCGCTAAACGACGCGAGCCTTGGCGAGCCAGACTGTTGCCGCACTTGGATGACGGCGACGACGATGGAGGCGAGAGAAACGACTGGCGACGGCGCGCGGTCTCAGCGTTGCGTCACCCGCAACCCATCCGGGGCAGCGGACAAGAGGGAGCGGCGGGAGAGACCGGGGCAGAGCGGTTGGATGTTCGGTCTGTTCAGGCGGGCGAGGTGGGCGGAAAGAACAGACGCTCGGACGGGCCACCGATCCGCGCGAAACGCCCGTTCGAGGCCTAAATCGATGCGTTCAAAAGGCGCGAATTTCCTTTTACGGACGACATTCGAGCGATCAACGGGCGGGGTCACCAGCGGCAGCCAAAGGCTGTCAACGCCAGTGATCACCAGCACCCAGTGGACCGGTCACCAGAGTCCAGATAAATCTACGTATACGCCACGCTTGCGACGTTGGGGTCTCTTATCTCTTGTGTGTCGCACAGGTCAGAAGAAAGGCTTGCGCGCGAGACTAGGTCGGGGGGCGTCGTAGAAGGAATTGTGAGTGGTCGAGCGAGACGAGCATTGCGGTAAATTCGCGCGAAGTAGTCTGATCCGCGAGACCAAACGATACTAGCTTGGTGCAGTGCACACACACGACATGTACATATTCCTACGGTCCGTGCATCCTCCAATCGACGTCGGCGGCCAGGAGGACCGTCTTGGTCCAATCCTCGCCATCGCCGTCTCCCTCCAAGATTCCCAGTCGATTAGACGTGGTCGATGAGATCGAAGCCTTTGATATTTTCCGCGTAGGGTGTGGGCGTAGATGGTTGACTGCCGACGAAGACGACGCCGGCGTCTGGTAAAAGTCCGCGATAGGTGTTTGTCCCAAGACTGGCAGCGGGGCCGAGTCTTCGTCATCCTCGGGAGACTCCTCGGCAGCATCGTCAGCCTCGGGGCTATGTGGCGCAAGACCAAGCCCATCACGAAGCGACGGAGACTCGATGGGTGTGTCGAGGACGGGAGGAAGGTTCAGCGGACTACCCTGCGGCGCCGTCACAGCTGTAACCGGAGTGGAAAGAGAAGAGTCGGATGCCGCTTTCGCGGGTTGTAAGTAGGGTCCCGAGATGTTGGGGTGGCCGGTAGAAGATGACGAAATCAATGGAGAGGCAGAGCGTTTCGAAAACAAGAGATGCAAAGATGGCTTTTTCAGCCGGCGGAAGGGCGAAGGCGGCGCCGAGCCTGGCGAGTTAGAATCGCTTTTCGGCGACGATGTTAGGCTAGGAAGGGATAATGTAGGAATAGGCCGTGTCGATGAAATGGGCGTGTCTGGCGAATTATTGGCAAGGCTAGGAAATTGTATCGGTGAATGAATAGACGGCTCGTCAGAAACGACGACCTCGGGATCCAGCTGCTTCTCCAGGGGAGCGTGGTCCAGCGATAGGCTGCTCGGTGGCGTTGCAAGAGACTCGGCCGATGACGACAGCAATGGCGACGCAGTATCCTGCCTCGATGCAAACGAGGTGTCCTCGGACGACACGTCCGACGGAGAGTTGGCCTGGACTCGATCCGTCAATATTTGCGCGAGCGACGCTTCATCCACGTGATCGTGCTCGAGATAGACCGCGGCAGGATTCGCGCGCCTGCTCCTTGCTCCGGGAGAGCGAGGTCGTGTTGATGGCGAGTCGTCTTTCTCGCTGGCCCGGATATCCAAGACCCCATAACTCTGCCGCTTGATGTCAACGATGGGTGGCTCTTCCCAAACGCTCTCCGCCTCACATAAAACTCGCAACAGGGGCGGGTTCATGTTGAGGCTGGGACAGAAAACCAACAACAGATTGCTGAGTGGCATCTTCGTCTCCTTGCTCTGTTTCGCGGTCGCACGTATCAGATCGGTTACCGTGCGGAGCAGGTCACGGTTTTCGCGAGGAAGTTGGTTGATGAGGTTCCGCAAAGCGTTGATAAGGGAAGCCGAAGGAGCGCGCAGGGAAGTGAAATTGGGTTGCGCGAGGGTAGACAGCGAAGGCGGTTTTCGCATCATCTGCCCGTTGCGGGGACCGGAAGGTAGCGAAGGCCCCGCAGGAACTTTCGGCCGCGGGTTTAGCTCTTGCTCAAGGGTGGTCTCCTGGACAAGCGCAGCCTCAAAGTACGGCGCGAGACCTTGAGTCAAAATAGGTTCTGGCACTAGATCAAACATGAGATGGCGCCCAACGAAAAGAGAGGAGCACAGACGTTCACGAAGGAAAGCCTTGAACACAGAAGCGACCGAATGCGGGTCAAGGTCTCCCGGAGCGCATTCAGTCATGTCGTAGTCGGCGCCTGCAAGGTCGTCAACGTTGCCCGTCTCAAGTGCCGGTAGACATACCCGAATCAAACTCGTTCCGTAGTTTCGATGTGTGAGATGGGCGCCCAGAGACTCTAAAACAGATAGATCAACACACGGACCGGCGACGCAATGAACAAGTACCGGAAAAGACCCTCTTCTTGGACACCCCAGATGAGCAGGTGTTGAGCGCAGCGTACCACGAGGGCGGGAAGTAGTCGCTGCTCCAACCGCACGGACATCGGTTGAGAAGCATCTTCGACGTCCGGCCGCCGACCGCCAGTGATAGCAGTTTCGCTCACCACAATGCGAAGCTTGACGCCGAAAACGACGCCACCGAGACCAGCACCCGTCGGTGAAACACGCAACGGCCCGCGCAGGCATGTTCCAAGATGCGGTTCGGGCGGCGGTGCGAACGCGTCGAGGTCAGATACTGACGATGAATGGGCGCTCCATGCAGCTGAAACCGAGTTTGGAGTCCTCCGGTGTTTCTGTGGCTTTCCACCGCCGCCGGACTGGTTGGACTCGGTCCGCGCTAGCGAATAGTCCGGGCCAGTGTATGACGAGGGAGCAGTACTCGATGAAGACGACGAGTTGTTGCTCGAGCCACCACCAAAGCCCCAGCGACCCATCTTTTCTACTGCCCGTTTGGCCAGTCCGGCGGCCGGTGCAAGACTAGCAGTGAGACTGACGGCTGGCTGCCGCGATGGGGCCGTAGAATCCGGGGATGGATGCGGACGTGATCCAGGACTGGGAGTTGAGTTGGTGGTCGCACTCCAGGCTGCAAGTCGGCCCCGAATGTTGTTGCCTGTCGACTGCAACCCAGAGCTGGACGGCGCAATTATCCCGTTTGCAGCAGCTCGTGTCAGGGTCGGCGTTTCGCGAGTGGATGGGGTCAACGGCGGCGCGGTCTCGGACGACAGCTTGGGAGATGCCATCGATGGGGCCTGGGGAGCACCCGTGTTGAGCGACATGGACCGCGGTTTGGTGCGCATGGCTGATGGGGTCTCTTTACGGTCCTCGTCCTCCTCTGGCAGCTCTGCGTCGTTGACGAGTGCACTGAGGCGCTTCGCGACGGCAGTTATGGTGTGAGTCGAGTCGGCCATAGACACGGGTCGGGACGTGCGCGTTCCGGTGCGGGTAATGGTCGCGTCGGACTTCCTCCAAGCCTCCTTTGGATTCGAGTTGTCTGACTCTGCTTCCGCGGGCTCCGCAGCCGGCTGGGCCTTGGCCTTTTCCTGCGATATCATCCAATTGACCGCGGGCGACACTCCTGGGGTCACCGGCATCACAGACGCTCGACTGGCAGGCACGATAACCTGTTGTGGAGGGACTGGCGGCAGAGGGGGCAGTGGGACCTTCTTGGGGACCTGGAGGGCAACGGGCTTCGCGGGGGGTGGCGGGGCATCCTTGGAAGCCTTCCTGGTGAAGGGTAGATGGCGGGGTCGTTGTTGAGAGTCCACTGGGTCCTCGGATTTCTTCCTGCGGGCAAAGGCACGCTTCAGCTTGGAGCCAGTCGAGGCCGCAATGTAGAAGCTCTTCTGGGAGCTGGCCGACGTAGGGAGCGCGCTTTCTGCCTGGCCCATGTCATGGGTGGGAGCAGTACGAAGCGGCTGCAAGGTGGTAGGCGCGTGGGCCGTGGTGGATTCCCTGTCAGAGGAAGACCACGACGAAATGGACGAGGTCGGAGTCCCTCCCGGCGCAGCCATACTTATTGCTGGCGACAGCAACAAGCAAGGCCAGTTTCCTTTTCCATCATCATTTTTGATTTCTATCTAGTAGCTAGTGTGTTGTGTGCGCTCCAATTAATTGTCCTTCACCGATTACGACTATTGTCCAAGTAGATACTCCTTTACCTGGCCGTATTGTCGGTGCTCGGAGGCGATACGGAATAGCGGACCGACGTACCAGTTCGTATGTAAAAAACGACGTTGCGACGCTGCCCAATCTCATCAGCTCTTGCACGAAATATTCGCAGCCCCAACGTACCTAGGTGCCACCTTGAGCACGTTCACCCACAAACCTTGACCCATAAGCGCACTAGCCCACACATAATGTTGGCGGCCTACCACGATACAATCCAATAAAACCTTGAACGCAAGAATCAGTACTGTTGGCAGCAACCACTAGCCGCCTGCCTACCCTCGGTCTTCAAGATCCCCCGCATCGCGTCGATGGCACCAGTGTATTGGATGTTCAACCCACTACTGCGCATCCCGCTGACTTGCAGTTTACGGCTAAAAACACAGTGAATGGCAGCAACGCGACTCATGGGGGATACTGACCGCAACACATCGAACGGATAAGTTAAGCACTATAGGGGATCGTTCAGCCGCGACTCTTGGTAACAGCGGTAATGTACCTGTGAGATGCCCCCTGAAACGAGCTCAGAGAGAAAACGGATATGGCAGACAACGCACCTGCTAGTGCTCCGCATGCGAGCTTTCTTGGAACAGACGTCTTTCCCGGCGGTGTAATGACGCCTCGCAGGAATTCGTACGCCGCGAAGTTGATCCCTGGGGACTGACGTTCAGAGTCGACATTTTGGAAAAGTTAGGACTGGACGTGCCAACATAAGGTGCGACACCCATCGCGGTTGCAACCAGTCCGCGATACAACGCTCGTGCTCCGCCCTCTTCTCGAACGATCTTGCGCGTCATCCCAACGATCGTGAGCTCCGATGCAGCATAGGATGAGGAAGTGTGATAGGCGGCCGAGAGAGCTGCCTTTGTAAGGTTGCCTGGTGGGTTTTTGGATTGTTGGACCGAGATGGGTATTGACGCGGTCGCAATCGAGAGCCGAGCTCTCACCAAATCGAGTGGATATGTGGTAGCTACGCACGCGCAGGAGAGTCAGCAGCGGACGACGATCATCGCGGGGCACGCACAAACTGAGCATATTCCCGCCAGAGCACCGGCAGTCAAACGTTTGGGTGTGTCGAGCTCCTTGGAGCCAAAAGAAGCGAACCACTGAAACGCAAGTCAATGGCGGTCGTTTATATGGGCGCGCCGGGTACTTTCCCGCTTGAAAGTTTCGTAGGCTGTGAATTGAACTAGGGAGCGCCTTTAACACGCGGCATGGGGAGTGCACTAGACACACCTGCGCTATATGGCACGATGCGGACACAGTTTATGGCGTTGCCGCGCATGAATCTGGAAAGATGAGGAAATGAGTGCCCGGCGAGGAAGAAAAACGCACCCTCGAAACCCTTCCTCTCGCCACATGCGGACCAAGCTGCGCCATACGCCTACATCGTGTCAAGTCCACGTCGATTTCATCGAGACCACGCTCAACCTTTATATTGGGTGGAAGAGGATTGCGGCTGCACTTGCCTGGAATATGCGAGTCGGAAAACAGGAACCCTGAGAGCGGAAGACTTACTGGATAATCTTGAGGCGTTCCAAGGGAGAGACGACTGTTCTGCTGGCAGCCCCAGCTTGGATGGAAATGTCGGTAACGGGCAGACGGCGAGCAGTGGTGCGCACCGAAACCGCCCGCAATGAAGTAGCTTGCCAACTGAGGAGAAAAGCCGAGAAAACGGTGATTCTGGGTAGGCTGTGATGAGCCCATGGCTTCAACGAGTCGAGCTGGCTTGAGGGCTTGAGGATTCGTTAATTCTCAATCGACGTCATGGAGCAGGCAAAAGTCGGTTGACATCAGGTGTTTGGCAGGACTACATTCATTCATCTATTTACACCATTCCCGGGTATGCAGGCGGGGCGAACTGGCTAGCTCGGTCCGTGGGCAGCGGCGGGGGTTGCGTCTTCGCTGGCATTGCAGGCGCCTGCTCGACCGTCAGAAATCCCTTTGCACACAAGTATAAAATCATACATATCGCGAGGTTGGCGACTCAGAGTCATACGCGCTGCTTCCAGCTTGAGACTGCGTGTCCACAGTAAGAATCCGCGCTTCGTTCGCGTAGTAATTGACAATGGTGGAGGGATAACGCGTCGAAGGAACGGCCCGAGACTGGGGTTGGGCCTGGGGTTGCGGCTGGGACGCGTACACCACCGGAGCCACAAATTCAGGGCTCCTCATCGGCGGCTGAGACATTGGCGTTGGCATGGTCTGCTGCCGGCGGCGCCGTCGTCGCCGCAAGATAAACACCATCGCGGCAATGATGAAGAGGATGAACAAGATTGAGATGATGACTGCAGCAATCGCTCCTCCCGAAAGACCAGACTTGGCACTGCTGCTGCCGTTGACCGTCGTTAGGGTTCTGAGAAAACGTGAGTTGCTTGCTATTCACATGGATTCGCTCACGATGTTCCGCCCAACGACTTGGTCGTATAAACATTGGCATAATCAATGGCGAAAATCTGGCCTGGCTGAGCGGCTAGATGTCGTGTTAAAGAGTTCGGGAATTGGTGAGAAGCACGCACGCGTATACGAAATGTTCACAGAGTGGGTTCCGGCTCCCAGGTTGACCGCGGAGAAGAGCAAGGTCTGCGGGTGAAAAAACTGCTTCGTCGCAGAGTACGATACAGCTTGACCGCCATCGATAGAAACACTGAAGGGGGAGTACGATGGCCCGACAGGACCGTACAAAAAAACGCTGTCGCCTGCGCTAGTTCTGAAATTATCATAGACATACGAAGAGCAGCAACTAGCCCTAACTTCTGTCAGTAGGATTCCATTGGTTATAGAAGACGCGCGCGCACTGAAAACGTATAGGACATGGATGCTCCGGGAGTTGCAGTACCGCTGAGTTTGTATGAATGTTTAGTTTCAAGGGTAAACTGGAGCTACGCACTGTCCTGAGCTGCCTGAATACGTTCCAACTTGCGGAACATTTGTTCCCCATTGGCTCTAGGAAGACGAGGTCAGATAAATTTGGAGAAAGACTGGTGCGCTACTTGTGGCTCGAAAGAAAAACCCGCAGATGATACATCTGGAGAAAACAGTCAGTGCAAATCCGAAAGACTCCAAGGCCTGAGAGCAAGATTAAAGGCGTACCTGTGTCCTGTACAGTCGAAACCAAGAGGTCCTCTTCCGCATCCCCAACAGAACTCATGATCTCAATGAAGTCGATGTCCACGAACGTAGATCCCTGCAGAAAGTCAGAGTCGGTCGAACCAGGGGCAAACATGAATACCTGGTTGGTGAAAGTCACGGTATGGAGTCCCTGCGTCAGAAGGGGAGAGCTGAAAGTGGGCGTTTGGAAGATGCCGGGGTCAGCCGCTTCTCCATCGTCCGCCGGGAAAGTGGTTCCGTCGACGGTGACCTGGTAGAGCCCTGAAATATCATGCGTGTTCTGTGAGCTAGACCGGAGATTTGGGAAAGCCGCACCATGGTTAGATCCTGGAGAACGCGTGAGTTTTAGCAAACGCGTATAAAATGTGTACGCACTTTTACTGCCGAAGATAGTGAACGCCGTCCCATTAAAAGTGAAGGACGCGGTTCCTCCATTGGTCTGGGTCAACATGAAGCTAGGCTGCATGAATTCCAAGGGCCGTCGGGATGAAACCAGTACCTAGAGTCCGAATAGAGATCTGCGGAGCTCTGGTATTGAAGGTTTGTTGGTGTGGGGATGCTTGGAGAAGGTATAAACTTGCATCTGAGTCACTCGTCCCTGCCGGAGAGCGTTGAGTACGATGCGATAATCATAATGCGCCAGTGCCGCGTACCGGCCCGCCAGTCCGAGGAATAAGTGATGACCGGGGAATAATCTTCGAACGTAGTGTTGAAGGAGGGCATATTGCCCCAAGACCCGCAGGGTCAGCGAGCACTGAAGGCCCGAAGGAAAGGAATGAGAGACGAAGGAAGGAACGCGGGTCATCACATCCCATCATGTCATGGCTCATTGATGGGGTTGCCAGAGCAAGAAACACAGCCGATGACAAAGTGGTCGCTGGATGGTCGCGCAGGCGGGTTGCTGGTTGAGACGAGATGACTGGTTCGGCGCGCGCACGTGATCGCCCATTCAACGCTCCTGGACTGGAAAGGAAATTACTCGCTCAAACTGATTACCCAAAACCATTACATCCCGAATATTCAATACAAATTCATCGAGTGACCCTCCTTGATTTCCTGTAACGACTGAGAACGCCGCATGAAGCGGCTACAAATGCGCAAGAGAGGGATATGAAGCCAGCAAGTGTCATCCAACATGCATTTCCATACTGAGATCCGATATTTTGTTTCTTGAATGCGTCATGAGCGACACCAAACAGGACCATGTCGAACAAAAATGCGAGAAGAGACAGTACGGCTCCCAGAGCGCTGAAAAATCTTGGAATTTTGTGAGAGAAATGCAGTAAGAGATCAAGAGCATTACACTGCGGCAGCGGAGGCCGTACGGTTGTATACGAGCAAACTAGAAAGCAAAGCCAAGGCTGAAAAACCCGCCGCTAAATAAAGTTGCAGTGTCGACCTACGAGTCAAAGGGCACGAACCAATCGGATGGAGAACGAGTGCTCGCGTCAGGTTGTGGAATAGCGGGGTATTTAACGTCCTATCGCTTGGAAAGCACTAAGGCGTTAAAACGGCGTTATCTGGGATCGTACCACTCACTCGAAGTCGTGGACCGCGTCAAAACGATAGCCAACGGATACGTGGCTGCCGGAGGATCCCCATACACCAAACGCAACAGAGTCGGAACGCAGAAAGAATATTTTGCTCCAAACGGGGGTGGAAACAGAGACGAAGGTCTGGAAGTTGGTTGAGACTTTGAAGATCGGAGATGGCGACGGTTACAAGCAGAGTTAATGCAGAGAAGGAGAAGCAGATGCTGGCTAGCGAGTGTGCGGAGGGCATGCGAGGGTATAGATGACGGGAGAGAACAAGGGCCTGAGAAGACGGTCACGGATCACTAGCTCAGCGGAACTACACTCCGACTCTGATTATTCTATCCTCAGCTCATGCGTTCCACTCTCCCTGCGCCTTCATCTTCGCGATGGCCGCCTCCGCCACGCGGAAGCTCGTCATGCCTGAGCCGTCAACAATCGCCGGCGAAAATATTAATGAGAAACTCGCCAGTGGGGATCCCACAATATACCGCGGTCTGAAGCAGGACTTCCCGCACCTCCCTGTGAATAATTGCGCTTCTTTCCATGTGGACGGTTGCATGAGCGACTTACACTTCCGTAGCTCCATTCATAATCGCTCCTCGAACGTGGCCAGCAAGCTGCAATTCCTTCAACAAACGCCAGCGCTGGCAACAACCCATTCACCTCCTCTGTCTTTCCCTGCGATGCCGTGAGAGCGACCACAACCAAGCTCCTCTGCTTGAGCTCAAGGCCCGCTGGTGAAATGGTCAGCAGCGCTACAAGGAAACGACTACGGACTCGCGTCTAGCCCAGATCGTTCCCCAAGCGACCTCGATGCAGTCTCGATGAATTGTTTCCCGGGAAATGGTTTCTCATACCTCCGTAGTGAGCTATTCTGTTTAATCAGCCACTTTGTGCACCACATTGAAATTTCTAACCTGCTGCATTGGTTTCATAAAGTCGGAAACACCGTTCTTGAGTTGGTTATCGACGTATTCGTCGCCCTGGACTCGTCAATATTGTGCATACGTCCTTAAAAAGGCAACGACCATAACCTTACGCCGGAACTCCATCCCGGTGTCATATATTTCCTGGTGGGCGTCTTCATTGCGGCGCTGGATGCTCTCCGACATGGTGGGTCTGCGGAAGTGTGTGGTTCCCGCTTATCCCACTCACAGTCCCCCTGCTCCTCACGGCCCGGGTCATGAGGCCACTGGCCTGGGAGGCGTCCGGATTAGATTTCTCGCGGCGCTCATGTTACCACCACGGCGACTAGGATGGATTGGCCTCGGTGCTATGGGATGGCCCATGGCTCAGCAACTTTTGTTCAAGAATCCTGCTGCAACGTTCTACATTTACGACGTGGACCGAACTCTCCTCGTTGAGTTTGCTCAAAGCGCACCAGACCGGGTGAAGATAGCAGCGAATGCGACTGAGGTTGCGACCAAGGCGGTTAGATGTGTGCCCCAATCTGCTGACGGAGGACTCATATGCCTAGGACTGGGTCTTCACAATCGTTCCAGAGGGTCGACATGTCCGACAAGTGTATCTGGCTGAAGGAACTGGCATTCTTGCGGCTGAAAACCTTGCCGGGAAGATGTTCATCGACTGGTAAGTGTGCCTTCACTTGGTACTAACATTGCTGAGCTCGGCGTCAGCTCGACTATCGACATCGAAACGTCCCTGGACGTTGGTGCGGCCGTAATCACGGCCGGCGCCGACTTCATCGACGCGCCCGTCTCCGGCGGAACAGCCGGAGCCGCAAAGGGCGCCATTACCTTCATGGTCGGAATCGCGGCCGACGACGCGCGCCTGCCAATCCTCGCCACGGTGCTCTCTATGGTGGGCTCATCAATGAACGCCATGGGAGGGAAAGGTCTCGGTTTAGCAGCAAAGCTTTCTAACAACTATCTTTCTGGCTGCATCGCGATCGCGACTGCCGAAGCCATGAGCATGGGCATGAAGCTTGGAATCGACCCCAAGATCCTCAGTGCGACCTTTGACAAAGGTACCGGTGCAAACTGGGTTAATCGTTCCATGAATCCGGTGCCGGGAGTTTGTCCCGAGGCGGCCACGAGCAACGGCTACGTGGGTGGTTTTAAGGTAATAGTAGTCTCCGTTCGACAAACTTTCGAGAGACTGATGCTGATTTCGAGGTGGAACTTATGGAAAAGGATATGCGTTTAGCGACCCAAGCCGCACGACAGGTTGGTGCAAAGCTCGTGCTAGGCGAAGCAGCAGTCTCGGCATATGCGCAGACCGCGTCCGATCCAGATTTTAGAGGCAAAGACAGTCGGGTCGTCTACCAATGGTGGGGACCTGGCTCGAGCTCTATTTGGTTCTCATCTCATCTTTTAGGCTCAATAAAGCCTAGCTCTAAATCCTGCGACGTTTCCGCGTACCCATCCATGTTGAGGGTCAATAGCTACCATATCCTCTTCGTCATCGTAAATCTCGTTAAATCCTCCAGCTTTACCCTTCCCTTCCTGCCTTTTCCGATATCTGGTCGTCGTTCTCCCATGTCAGGCAATTTCGGCGCATCGTCGCGTTTGTTATTAAGAAGGGTTTTGAGTTCACGGTTATATCGCTGCAAGCAAAATCAGCGCAGCACAGACCAGAGCAGCCGGCAGATGCAACACACCTGTTCATCCCGTCCCTCGCCGATGGGGTCGCGGCCAAAGTCGTTCACAGCGTCCTCCGCCTCACGTGCTTCCATTCCCGTTTTCCGTCGGGTTGCATAGCTAACGAGGTTGACGCCAAGGATGACTTTCACGACGACGAAACTTCCCACCAACTCAGATGGCGCCAACGACACGACGATGAACTCACCAGAGCCAAAACAGAACCAACATTGTCGCCCACTTGAGGTAGTGCAAGGCCTCAGCAGTCGATAAAGAGGACCATCCCGCCCATTCATCAGCTTGGAAGTTAAACATCAGGCTGACCGACTGAGACCCTATAAGGATGGCCAGCACGGCAAGAGGAAGCGAGGCAAATCCCAAGCGCCGAGCGACTAGTGGCGACTGATCGACGTAAGTGTGCTGCAAAGGGCTCAGAAGAACCCTCGAAAGATCGCAAAGAAAGAACCTTGCGCGCTCCTCGCCGACCAACAGCACTTCCGCTCGCCAAATCTCGACACAGGACGTCAGTGTATCGCTCATACACTGAAGGTCGAATATGATTGAATTTGGTAATGAATGCATGCTTGAGCCAATCGACGAGCATCTCCGAGACCAAAACGGTCAGAACGGGCTGCAAATCCAGAGTGTTAATCTCCACAATGGCATGGCAGGGGCGGAACCGCACGAACATATGAAATGGTCCATAGGATGTTGTTGCCCCAAACCCAGCCGAAGCTTTTGGGAAGCACGAAGCCTTCCGTAAAGCTAAACTCGGAACCGCTCAGCTCGATGAGGTTCCGAAACGCAACGACGAAAAGCATCAGCGCGAGTGTAAATCGCTCGACGATATCTGGTTCATTCGGTCAATTCAACCACCGGACAAGCAAGCCTGAATTCACCTGCGCAAGTTATCTGGAAAAGATTGTCCTTCTCGAATTTCTTGAACACACTGCCTTTGATTTCGACAAATTGGTTCGAAACCAAAAGCGTTAGTAGTGCATGGTCGTAAGAATTGACGGCGACATTCAGCGCAATAAGCTGGTAGACCATGACCAAGGAGTGCGCAACTGGACGGAATTGAGCGGAAGTCTATGAGGAATCTCACAGACGCACCGTTGTACAGCGTCGCTAGGACGAAAAACAGCACCGGACGAAACGTGTGAGAGGACACGGGAATCCGCCGCGAAAGTGGCTCAAGAGTAGATCGCGAAAATAAGCAGTCCAGAATCTGGGCAACGTCGGTCGACTATAACGTGCAGTATAAAGAACGTACATCTTGACCAATGGAAGCGCACAGTCTGTCGCCGATCTAAGTTTTCCTTCAACGACCGCCGACGCGTACATGAAGGAGACACCAACCTCCAGCGCGTTAAATATCACGTATAGCTTAATAGTCTCCTGCCCGCGGATAAAATGGTAGATTTTGCTCGCGTCGGTGAGCGGCGTGAGTATCAGAATCGACACCACAAGGAGCAGCATCCGCAGAATATCGGCCTTCTGCGAGGGCGGAAGAGGTGGCGCCGATTTAGAGACGGTATTGAGCATTAGCCGCGGCCATGCCAGTGCGAAACGGATGGGAAGGATAGTGAAGGTGTAGAGGAACGAGTCGAAGCATAAAACGAATCCAAAGCCAATAATCTAGCACATTCAGTGTCTCCCGGTAAACCGCAACAAAGCCGCGCACCTTCTCTATCGCGAGCGGAATGCTGAGAAAATTACTGACGCGGTCCCACTTGAGCTCTTGGTGCGAGTCAAAGTCGGTGGCAAGGAGCTCTTCGCGGAGATAGTCCCATATTGAGAAGGGTGTCGTAGAAGAGAGTGGTTCTGCCAACGACATTGGGGAGACGGGTGAGAGCGGGGTCATCGGCGGCGTGGGCGGTGACCGCGAAATTGGTGACGGGGGCAACGATGCATAGATGTGAGGTCTATCCAGAGCTGGACTGGGAGACCGCTGCTGTGGTCGGCCGGTTGCGTACCCGTCGTTGACCGACGCAGAGCTGAAGCGACGTTTTAGTTTACGTCTACTGCCCATGACGGTCAAGACGTGGGCGCGTTTCGAGTGACATCAGATTGCATGAACAGTGGACATGAATAGCATCCTCTACACGTTACAGAAAGAGCGGGCTCCTCGAGCGTAAGGTAGATACGCGAGGCTAAAAGAAATCCACGAAACCAAATAACAGTTAGATGGCGAGCAGGAGCGCGCATAGAATAGATAGAGGTCAGAAAAGCGTAAGGGAGTGTGGTGGTGTTGGTACAACGAGGGCAAGGAGCGTAGGAGATCCCAAGATTAAGAGTGTTTCCGGTAATGCAAACAAGAGGTAGAGTCGTGAGTCGATCATGTAACATAGAGCGTAACTTGGCCACCCGGTCGGTACTGCTCGAAGGCCATTTGGACGTCCTCGGTCGACCCCAGCGAAACCATGTCGCCGTCTTCGTCGCGGTACTTGACTCGCAACGGCCCATCGTCGCGACGAGGCCCGCACAGCCGGATTTTGCGTCCGACTTTCTCCACGAGTTCCTCGTACTCCGTCATACGTGGTACTTGGATGACGAAGATGTCCTCGTTGAAGTGAACCTTGATTTTCACCGGGGGATAGGGCGAATGCGATGAGCCATTCATGGGCGCACGCATGGACGAGCCAGTGAGTGACGACTCGCTAGAATCGAACGGTGTTATAGGCGACGAGCTGTTGGGAGAATGGGAGTAGTCGGAGCTGTTGTCGCCAGTCGACTGGCTCGAACCACTCTCGCGTTTGCTTGATCGCTGTGGGTTCCATTGGCCGTTGTTGACAGGAAGGGGAGGGGGGACTTGGCGTGGCACGTAAGCTTGCGGCTGGCTCGCACTGCGAGACCTGCTTATCGGAGCGGGGGCAGGTGGCAAAGCGTTGACTGGTGCGGGCGCAGGGGGGAGACCTGTGTTTCGGTAGTCCGAGCCTAGTCGCGTCGAGCTAAACTGGCTACGCAACGGCGGTCGTGACGCGGGCCCAGGTCCGACGCTGTTGGGCGTCGCGTACGCGCTCGCATTGGAGTTGATTCGGTTTTGTCGTGGTCGCATCGTGGCTGCTGCCGCCGACGGCGGGAGGTTATTGCGCCACTGAGCCATGACGGGGCCGTTGGTGTCCTCAGTAACGGCGCGCGGTCGGTCATAGCCCGGGACTGCATCGTGCTCGGGAGGCAAGCTCTGCGCGTTCACGCGGCGGTTGATCGGCGTCCCTCGGCCAGACGCGGGATACGTCGACGGCGGGTAATCCTCGAGGTCATCGTCGTCCGGATCGAATCCATAGTTCTCCGGCGGCGGATAGCCCTGTGGTCCGCCATAGAAGCCACTGCTCGTGGGACCGGTCTGGTAGACACTGTCCCCGCGGCTCCTTGTCGAGAAACTGCTCTGCGACATGTAACTGCTCGATTGGGAAGCAGGAGCGAATGACGAGGGCTGCCGTGGATTGGTGCTGTTGGCAATCCTGGACATGCCACGCTCGGAAGCACGGCGCTGCGCAGACTCGCGGATAAGCCGGTTAATTTGCGTCTCCCATTTGGTGCGCTGGTCCTCCGTGCGGCAACGCAGAGTGAAAAACTCGAGGTCGTCATCGCCTTTCCACCATACAGCGAGCGGATATTGCATCGGTATGCCGGAGGCTGCGAAAAGAAGCCGTCAGCGCACGAAACAAACGCAGACAAGGTTCACGGACCGGTGGAGGTTCTGGGCGATACCGGGACAGCCTGGGTGACGTTGCCAAGGAAGATACGGCCCTTGAGAAGCAGCGGAGTGTTCCTTCGCTGGGGTTGGCCACCTCCACCGGGGAGCGAGAGAGTCGGAGGCGCGGACTGTTTCTTGAGGATCGAATTGCTCTTGCTGACCTTCTTACCCGGAGGAGGTGGGATCGCCTCCTTGCAGCAAAGGATAATCTTCTCGAAGAGGAAAACGTGATATTCCCGATCGATGTCGGACTTTGTGACCATGAAAAGATCGTCAAGCAGAAGCTCGCCGAAGTTTTCGAGATGGTGGCCCTTCCAGTCGTCGACGCGAGATTGAAGAGACTTGACGGTCTGCTCATTCTCGGCACGGCGCTGGGCTTCGTTAATCTTGTCGGTGATTCGCTTCGCCGCCTCGGAGCCCGCTTTAAGTTCGTCAAAGTAGGGATAGTCGGCAGGGGATGAAGCCTTGATGAGAGACTGTCGGTGTAGATTATGAGCGGACAGATGGAGGGGACAGAGCGGATGCATACGTCAAGGAGGAGCGGATACTTGCAGACACGCTGGACAGGCTTGATGAGGAAGGCAGCAACCTCGCCTTTGACGTTGATAAGATGGTTGAGGGCCTGTCACGGTGTCACACATGTTTCCAAGTCAACCAACTGCAACTCACCGCCAGTGTCTGTTCGTTGGCGAGAACTAGATCGGCCGCATTCGTGTAGTTGGCGCAGTATGGCTCGTAGCACATAAAATCCTCCTCCTGTGGACCCCGTTAGACAAACACCTCTCCATATACAGAACAATGCC
The DNA here is from genome assembly GCA_014461115.1 of Mycena chlorophos. NCBI lineage: Eukaryota > Fungi > Basidiomycota > Agaricomycetes > Agaricales > Mycenaceae > Mycena > Mycena chlorophos. Next base: position 1,062,031 of record JACAZE010000015.1, read on the forward strand.
CGCACAGCCTGCAAGAATGCTTGTCCCCACCGTTGGTCCGGCCATGGCAGCTCCGCAATGCCCTCGAATTTGATCAGGAACTTGCGTTGGAAGTTGAGTAGTTTGTTGAGATTGGGGAAGAGGAGATGGATTGTATCCTGGTCAATGAGGTTGCTCTGTGATAGCGCAGCAGCATATTTCTGGCAAAATGAGCCTTGTGGCAGGAGAATACCGAGTGGGAACGCACCTGCATGACCTCGAGATCCTGCACATACTTGCGCTCCGTCTCCACCATCTCCCGCACGACATTGTTGCGGGCGGCCTCCTTCGAGTTGGCTGGAGGCGCAGAGACCGGCTCTCCATCATACGAGTCCTGAGCAGCCATCAGAGCTGGGGACGGTGGAGACATCTCAAACGCCTCGGGCGGGAGATGCTTCACGATGGCGGTCACGGTCTCAACGACCTGGTCGGGGTAAGGAACGAGACACGCCAGAGACAACGACGACGCACCTTGACCAGCCCGTCGGTGGAGTCACGGTTCCAGAGGTCGGTGACGGTAAATAGCTCGCAACCAGGAATGTTCATGGTGACCTTGTCCGAGCGGATCTGCATTGCAAACAGGGCAATGGCATGTTTCTGAGCGCGGTCGGGGTTGGCTTCGTACTGGTCCTGGTTGAAGTCGGAATGGTTTATTTTGTTGAAACCACCGTCCTCGGGAAGTTGGTCGAAGATGTAGCAGAGGGGAATGCCGAGCGAGAAGAGGTCCCAGAGCTGGGTGACGGGGTCTGTGGACTGGCGGTTGTCGGGGGAGGCGAGGGAGAAGTAGTAGCCGAAGCCGCGTATCTGCATGAGTCGGGCGCGCAAAGCCGAGCATCGCTGGTAGAGCGAGACTGACTGCGACGCCGACTTGTTGAGCAGCGTGTTGTGGGCAATGGGGGCGTCGGACGAGGGCATGCCCGCCGACGAGATAATCGACTTTTTGCGACCAGCTGAAGCGGCCATTGGACGTCGTCGAGACGGTCGGTCGCGGCGGAGAGATGGGGAACGAGAACAGCCTGTATGATCATCACTAATCCATGCGGCACTACGTGACACCATCCCCTTCTTGGCCTCGTCCGCCAGTGTTCGGGGTCCCCCACCAGAATGCCCGTCGACCCCAACGACCTTGCTGACCTTTTCACCGACGGGTCAGTCTCAGGTCTTTGTTGCCACTCTCTGACCAGAATCCAGTTCTTTCGGCCACTCTCTCGACATCTATGTCGCAGAAGATGTACCCGACAGGGAGCAGCTGGTCCAGCTCATCAAGGTACCGAAACAGACCACCGCGACACCGAATTCTACTCATTCCCAGAAATACGGCGGAACAGTGGTGCCGGGCTATAGCTCCTCCCCATACCTCCTCGGTCCATCAGCTCTGCATGTGCTGCTTTCGGATCTGATGCTCATCCAGTTGACGCGCGCAAACGCTCTGGCCGAAATTTGTACCACCAATTCGCGCGCAAGAAAGGCAAGATCGTCCTTGATTATCGATGGCCCCAGAAGTGCATCGAGACCGGCAAACTGCAGACTTTCGCGCAGAACTGGGCCGGCTGCAAAGTCAACGGCACCGAAACGTGCGCTTCGAGCTACAGCGTCGTCTTTACGCGCGTCTGACGCGTCGAAATAGCGAAACCCCAGAACCACCTCGGCAACAACCGACTATTCATGCGCCCCTGCCTCAACAACATTCGCAGCAACATTTCACCTTCCAATCTTTCGTTCCCGCTGCTGCCCAGCAATGGCAACCGCCCTCTGAACCGCCGCCGCCGCTTATCTCTCCCAACAACAATTATAGCGACGAACGGACCTGGAACCAATACGCGCCACAAAATGCCACAGCGTCGTCTTCGTCATTCGATTACTCTCGGTACCGACAAGATGAGGGCAGCGGCTGGCAGCCGGACAATTCCTACTACGAACCTAGTGTATGCTATCTTAACCTTCGCTTCACGCACTTTAACTCGGACCCCTAGTTCGCTCAATCTTACCAACCAACTTACGAGGAGGAGGAGGAGGAAGAGTCGCCGCCTGTAGCAGGACCTTCATCACGGCCCGTCGAGCCTCCCGCTCGTGGTCGGGCTCGCGTTCGCCCGGTTAGTTGTTTGTGGTGTTTCAACTTGATTGTGCCCTGAAAGCTTTCAGAGTACGCCGGCGCCGCCTGCTTCTTCTCTTGTAGCCAACCGCAGGGCGCCAGCGCGGTCACCTTCACCTCCCACACGCGTGGTGAAGAGCACTTACGGTGAGGCTTGTTTACGAAGTCAGGCGGTCTCTAATCTAGCAAGGCGGGAATTTGTTTACCGCTGACGATGTTCTTTATCTCAAGAACTACATCAAATACTGCCACGAGCAAGGCTTGGTATTGAGGTTCGGATTTTCGACTTGCGCGAGATCGTCGGCTCACAAGGTCCAGTCTGCGGGAAATTTGCGAACGAATAGCAATCAAGGTATTCCTCTTGTTTTTCGCCACAAGCTAGTGTAACTTGCTTTCAGGCTCCCCACCATACGTATGCAACCGCCTTCAGGATAATATCCTCGTTTTATGCTTCACAACAGTTTCTTCTCATGGAGGCGCTACTGCAACAAGCACCAGATCCGCCTAGGCGGCTACCAGATGAGCATCGATCCGTCGACGAACGCATCCGAGGACAGCGTCGTCGTAGATCCACCGCCACCGCCTGCGTCGAGGTCCGTTGGTTCCAATCGCGCTCTCGGCGATGGCGCTGCATCTGCACCCCCACGAAATCGATCTCCATCGCCACCTCGCTCTTTGTTCCGCAGCACCACGGGGAAGGGTGTTGCGTTTACGGACGAGGACGTTACTTTCCTCATTCGCTTCTTGGCATACCGAAAGTAGGCCAAGCTCACGCAGCGTGCGACTGGCACCTCACGGTTTTTGCAGGTCTCAAGGAAAACTGGACATGGTGGCTTTCTGGAAGGACGTCGCAGCCAAGGTACATTTGGCGACCAACATTGCTACACGGCCTGACGGTCGTGTTAGGCACCTCATCATTCCAGAGCATCTTGGATGAAATACTGGCGGCGGCACAAGCATGAATTCGAGGCTGGTGCGACGGGGGTCCCGGTTGCGCAACCTCCGGCCAAGAAGCTGCGCTACGGTCGCGCTGATGATATTGTGCTTGCGAGATATTTTATGACAAAGCGGCACGGTACGCTCGACGTGATCTTCCAGCAGTTTGCGCAGACAGTAAGTGTGCTCTTGAGAAACTGCCTGTACTAAACGAATCGCAGCATCCAAGCCACCCGTGGAAAGGCTGGCAAGAGCATTATCGGATCCACAAGGGTCGGATTGAGCTTCTTCAAGAGAGACTGCTGAGGGGCGAGATATTGAGTGAGACGGAGGACGAGGGCTTATGATAATCGTAATTCACGTGATCGGCCTGATGTTGTCTCTTGACGAGAAGGCTAAAGTGAACCGCGGCCTTCGTCCTCGAGTCCTCGGCTGATTTCCTAGTTTTATCGCGACGGCTATGTTGTCCTAAGGAGCTTTATCCCTCCCGACCAAGTCGCGGCCCTGCTATCGCGATCCAAGCAACTCCTCCACGAGTTCAACATTGACGACCACCCTCTCGTACGTCGGATACAATGTGTTCGCCCAGCGCTACATGCTTGTTTCAGACCCGCTTCACAACCGGGGACCATGATCATGTTGGTGACGACTACTTTTTATCGTCTGGCGACAAAATGTGAGCCGAGCCGACACTTCCACCGGATGCTGATTCTCGGCCAACAGCCGCTATTTCTTCGAAGAAGACGCGGTTGTCGACGGTAAATTGACCCGACCGAAGGAGTTGGCGGTCAACAAGATCGGGCATGGTGGGCGCTCCTTCTCGTGCCACCGAATTCGGGGATCTCATTCGCCTGCAGGCCTTCACGAGCTGGAGCCCGCTTTCCGCAAGGCATCGCGAGGCTTCAACCATCTTGTATGCTAAGCGCTCACTCCTGGATTAAGGTGACACTGGAAAATGAGCGGATGCGCGACCTAGTGCGCGAGCTTGGGTTCCATCGCAACCCCGTGGGTCAGTCTGATGCGTCGAATATTTACTCGGTTCTGAAATTGCGCGCGCCAGCCCTCCAGTCCATGGTCATCACTAAGCAACCTCAAATTGGTCGGTGTCGCTCTATCTCTCTCTTTCTCGGGTTCTTATCGGTTTACCAACAGGCGGAGAAGGTAAGAGCGTCCAAAATTTAGTGAAAACATCATCTTTGACCCATTTTAGTGGGAGAACATAACGACTCGTGCGTGCCTTTGCCTGGCGCATTGCCGTCTGCTAATTGCCATCCTTAGAACGTTTCTGGTAGAGTGCAAGATACCTACCATATGCCGCCATTGATAAGGCCACCAGTACACGGACCCTCCGAGCGCGTTAGGCTTCTGGATCGCGTTGGAACGTTGCACGGCTACTAACGGCGCTCTTTCGTTCCTCCCCGGCTCGCAGTCTACGCCGATCACAAAGCGATTCGTCCGGCTCCCGGGTGGTGGGACGGGCTTCGTCCCACTCGTATCTCCTGAGGTTGCCGATCGCGTCGCGGCGGAATCCAAAGCTTCGCAAGACTCGTACATCCTAGAGACTTGCGAACCAGGTTTATTTTACTGTGCTAAACTGGCCTGGACTCAACCCATTTCGTAGGAGACATGGTCGTCATCCATGGGAGTGTGCTGCACAAATCCGAGCGAAATTTGTCGGACAAGGTTAGCTACTTCGCGCGTTGTCGACAAACACTGACTTTATAGACGCGCTACGCGTACACTTTCCACATGATTGAAAGCGAGGCCAAATACGACCAGAAAAATTGGCTGCAGCCAACACCAGCCATGCCATTTTCTCGCATTCTAGTCTAACAACTATTCGAGGCGTGTAACCTTTGCAAACTGGCGAATAACTTCCGGACGCAGATTGCTGACTTCGTCGATGAGTGCTGGCAAGAACGTTCCCATTCCGTGTACGTCGTCTCTTTTTGCAGCGAGTTCGGACGCGACGGTCAGCGTCAAAATACTAGAAAGGCGTCTGATATGCAGTCAAACGAACGGCAAGACGCACCCTCCAACCGCAGCTGCTAAGAAGTCTCCCCCTCGGGTCAGCTGAGAGGGATTTTGCTCATCAATGGCGCTAGCATTCGCTGCGGCACAGAAAGCGGCAATGCAGGACCCCAGCATACAGCCGCTGCCCGTGATTGCCCCCAACAAAGGATGACCATTGTCGATAGCAACCACGCGATGGCCATCGGAAACGTAGTCCGTCTTCCCGCTCAAGACGATGACGCAGCGTTCTTTGTTTGCCATTGCTCGCACCACTTCAGCCGGATTCATAAACCCGCCGACACTATCGACACCTCTTCCCGTAGCTTCTTGCGAGTTGACTAACGCCGCAAGCTCTCCGGCGTTCCCTTTGATGACCGTGGGCTGCCAAGTATCAAGAAGCTCTAAACGCGTTGCGGCGCGTAAGATCGAGGTCCAAAAGCAACACTAAATTGCGTACTGTGCAAGCTGCCCTTGCGGAAGGATGACGCGCCAAGGCCAACGGGATCCAAGACGACGGGCTTCTTGAATGAGTTGGCGAAAAACCCGCCTTTAAGCATGCCGTCTAACGTCGAGTTGACGAGAGTACCAATATTGACGAGTAGGGCCCCGCTGATTTTGGAGAGATCGGACATCTCTTCAGGCGCCGTGGCCATAATCGGAGATGCGCCAAGCGCCAGCGTCATGTTTGCGCTTTGGTTCGCGACTACGACATTGGTGATCTGGCGCTCCATAAAACACTGCGAAGTGAAAGGTAGCATTCATACCTGGTGGACGATTGGCCGCGATTTGCGGATCGCATCTGAGAGAGCAAGCGCTCCGTCGAGGATCTCCTCTTGCGAAGAAGCAAACGATGTGGGGATATCGATTTTCTTGGATGCGTCAAAGATTGTACGGAGTCGACGGGCCGCAGATCCCGGGTCGAGGGAGGCAACGATATCAGAGACGACTGCAACGCCATCAAGGCGGTGGTTGGTTTCTGAGACTGCGCCGCGGAGCAGTCTGGCCAAATTTGACGATTTGATGCCGCCTGGACGAGATATTAGGTCCATTAGATGCAAGAATCCGAGAGCAGACCAATTGCGACCGCTCGGACATTCGTGCCGTCCAGTTCATGCAGCATAGCACCGAGACCACGAACTCCAACAGGCGGATTCGTCAGGGTTTTGGTCTGCGTGTCCCAGACGGCACCCAGGCCTACGTAGTCGGCTCCCGCATCGCGGGCACGCCGTACTTCTTCAACAGAGTTGCACGAGATACCGATTATGGTCCCTGCGGGTAGCAGAGTGCGAGCAACTGCGATAGGGAGATCACTTTGGCCAAGATGGACGCCCCGAGCTTTCACTGCACAGGCGATATCAACGCGGTCGTTGATGATGAGCGGGACATTGTATTTGTCGGTTAGCGCTTTCGTTTCTTGGGCGATACGCAAGAACTGAAAACGTCATTGGCTTGGGTTCCAATGTGTGTAAAATACTCACTTCCGCCGTATCGGCGTGCTTTTCCCGCAGTTGAACGACGGTGACACTCGGAAGCGCCTGTGCAATGGCAGTGAATGGGGCGTCTAGATGCCACAAAGACTGCCGTATCTTCCAACGACTCCAGATACGGTTTCCCGGGAAGTAGACTCCGGTCCGTCACCAGATAGAGGGAGTAGTCGACATCCATAGGCGTCACACGTGACCACTACCAAGAAAGGCAATTTCATTCGATGTTCAAGAACTCAGGCTTCATGCGGGTGTAGCATGACCTCCTCGATCGCCGCGCCCACGTCCACGCCCGCCACGACGCTCACCGTCGCCTCTCCATTCTCCCCCGCCGCGACCGCGATAACCTGAAATGACATGAGCACAGAACAACAGCAGACATCATGTTTGCTTACCACCCCGACCGCGATCTCCTCCACGGAAGCCACGATCTCCTCCTCTGAATCCTCCTCTGAAGTTTCCACGGTCACCCCCGCGGAAGCCGCCTCGCGCACGACCGCGGCCACGAGCAGTCGTGAAACCATCGTCTTCTTCCACAGCGGCAATGGGTGCAGACACCGCGGCAACGGGGTTACCGATATGCCCGTTCGTTTGAAGCTCATCCTCGACGACTGGTGTGGCAGACCCCGAACCGAACTTGGCCAAACTGGCTATAGGAGGCAGCCCACCTTCGTCTTCGTCTGCCCAGTCGATTGCCGCATTGCTCTGGAACTGGATTCAGGGTCGCAAACTTGCGCAACTACAAGCTGCCGAGGAACGAACCGTTTCATCCGCAACAACGTCGTTGACTGGTTCTTCGGCCTGCGGCACCTCGACATCAGCGCGCTCAACCCACTCAGCGTTTTCTTCGAAGGGCTGTTCCAGCTCGCTCGCTTGCATAAAGTCAAAGCTTCCTGTTGTTGAAAGTCCAAGAGGCGGATTGACAGTCGAACTAACGACCTCCTCGACGGGCTCGGAGTCTGTTTCTTGGGAAGGCGCAGGCGGATTCAGAACAAGGGCCGTAATGTCCCAGAAGCGTGTGTCTGTGCAGCAAATGAGCGCGTTGAAGATCACAACGCGCAAACACCTACAGGGAACTCCTTCGTGGCTGCCGTCTCCGAGCAAAAATCCAGACACCAGGGCCTCTTGGGCCTCGCTTTGCTCTCCAAAAAGAATGTTACCGGCAGAGAAGACGGCGTTGACCTCGTTGTGGTCGAGGCCGGACATGTCATTGTTGGCAAGAATGGGGCGGAGACGCAGGAAGTTGACGAGGTTGGAGCCTTGACTAACGACGGCCCTCTAGAGTTTCTCTTAGTTGATGGACGCGAGGAATAACAGCGGCTGAAGCACCTTGGCTTCGGCAACAGCGGCCGCAACGCGTTCGTTTTCCTTTTGCTCCGCGTCTCGACGCGTCTGAGCGAGTTCCGCTGCAACTTGGGCCTCATACACCTGGTCCTGTTGAGCAAGGTGGAATCGAAGGGCGGCAAATAACGAACGCACCTCCACGGCCTTTTTCACCTCAATCAGCTCTTTCTGTACGGCTTCCAGGGCAGGGAGCGTCTTGAGAGTTGCTTTTTGGTCCTCGTTGAGTTTCTCTGGATCGGTGGTAGCATAGGCGGATATTCGGCCCTATAACAATGAAAAGGCGCGTCATTGACTAGGAAAGGCGACTCAACAATCTTCTTGGAGGTTGCCTTGAGTCTTTTCGTGATGAGATCGACGAGGGGACTCGGTTTGAGCGCAGAGTCATCAGCGGCCTCGGGCTCGACAATGAGGTCGGCAGCAACAGCGCCATTTTGGATGTCGGCAGCTGTGGGTGCGGTCTCAACCAGGGCGGCAGTGGAGGATTCGAGGATGTCGGTAGCAGCGTCGTCGCCCTTGGACGCGATGAATGAAGCAGTTAAAGGCAGGAAAAAAGATGAAAGTACCTTTGCTTTTGGCTTGCGTTTTTTGCGGGCGGCCTTTGAGACGTCTTTTGGTGGAGGCGCGCCGGGAACAAGACGGGCAACGCTCGGGGCTGGCGCAAGCTCGGCTGCGGGAGTGGGGGCAGCCATTTTGTCGTTGGCGTTCGTGCGAGTTGACAATAATGTCACGCGATCTGGCTCTTTGTCATGGACGACGATCTCGCGAGCAACAGATACAACTCGCCAGCGCCACTCAGCCCGCCCGCGCTCACTCCTCATCCAGACCTCTGCCTGCCGGACGGCAACATCGCCATCTTGACCGACAAAACCTACTTCATCGTCCACGAAGGTCTCCTTAGCCGTCATTCACCCGTTCTCCAACAACTTGCCAACTCGCTTGATCCCGATGCACAACGAATTGAAAGCCGTCCCGTTCTCGCCCTTGAAGACACTCCTCAAGACATGGCCTTCTTCCTTTCTGCGCTCTACGACGGTGTTCTGTGAGCAGGTCTCCTGGTGGTATTCGCCCTCCATTCATGTGCCCGACAGACTGAACCTCGATATCGCCAACTTTGCTGCTCTCAGCGCTCTGCTGCGTCTGACTACGAAATACCAAGTTAAACTGCGATCGAGCCTTCTTCGTGAATTACAACGCACACACTGGCCAATCGAGCTTCACCAGTGGGACACCCGCGAGGAGCAAGCAGCCGATAACCCCCATCCAATGTGCGTGTGCTCTGCTGCAGCCGTGACCGCGTTTCTAAAGCGACCACAGTCTTGTGATAAATCTCGCACGTGCATGCGACGCGCCTCGGCTACTTCCCTCTTCATTCTACGACCTGTCGCGACATTCGCTCAGCGAAATCGCATTCGGACATGTGGACCCGCAAACTGGCGTCGTGCACAAACTAGCGCCACAGGACCTGATGCATCTTCTCAAAGGAAGAGAACACGCCTCGCGCTTTCTGTCGACATTTATCGTCAACGAGCTCGAGGGTCGTGAACCGTCCGCAAACTGTCTCAGCAAGCGCCTCGAGGATCCAGGGCAACGTCGGACTTGCCAGGCCGCGTTTGAAAGCGTGACGTTCGAGATTTTGCGCGATGTGAATGGGGTCACCCACCGGAGCTCGGACCCGTTGTTGGCGATGTTAGATGCGGAGGTGATGCAGACACGCGACAATCAGTTGCGAGCATGCGAGTACTGTCGCGCCGAGTTTGGAGCAGTGGTCGACAACGCGAGACAGGAATTCTGGTCGAAGCTGCCCGTTTGGTTTGGCTTGCAGTAACTTGAACGCAGATTTTGTAGCGAAACAGACTAATGGTATCACTGGTATTCGGACGGGACCGGGAGACTCGGAAGAACAGGATTGAATTGCATGTGAGAGACGCTGGCAACCTAGGCAACGGACTGAAACTACACAGCATCAGCACGTTGCGACGCGCATCACTAGGAGACCCTCGCTAGGGCGCGCGCGTGCGTACTGATGATGGTTGTGATTGTCAGAGGCGCGTAGGCGAATGCGGTGCTGCGCCTCGCAACGCCCAACCGTATAAAACACGTCGCCCAACGACGGTATGTCTCCATCCCCCCCCCTCCTCCCTCTCTCCGAACCTCCCTCATCCACCTACCATGTACCAGCCTGCCAGCGACCGTCCCACGCTTCCTTCCATCGGTCGCATCTTCGGTTCGTTGTTTCGTCTTTCCGCGATCTGCAATTCAAACTGAACTCGGTCTTGCAGATCACTCTCATACCCAGGCAGCTGCCCCCACCCCGGTCTACCGCAGACCCACGACTCTCACTTTACCCCCACTTGACGATGGATTCGTCTGGGAGATGCAGCCCTACCAGCCGCAACCCACCGACTATTACCGGATGCCGCAGTCCTACACGCAATCCATGTATGCGCAGGACCGGCTTTCTCCAGAGTCGGACCCCGGCCGCGACGCTATGTCGTCTGCCAGCAGCTACTCAAGCGCATCTTCCAACTTTTACGATCCGTATCGACCAAGCAGCGCTCCGCAACTTGGTCCTTACCGCTCCACGCCCTCATATCATCACCACGCACACCCTGCTGCCAGCCCTTACTACGCATCTCGTTCCGCCGCTGCCGCTGCCGCCGACTACGGAGCGCGTTCAGCAGCGTCCGCAAAGCATTGCTGTGGCTACTGTGGAAAAAAGTTCAACCGCCCGAGTGGACTCAAAATTCACTTGACTGTGCATAACGGAGAACGTCCGTATGTGTGCAGCTTCGAAGGATGCGGGAGAGCATTTTCCGTCAGGTCCAATATGCGCCGACACACGCGCATAGTCCACGGCGACGGCGGTGACCAGCCAGCACCAGAACCATCCACGACATGACCCATCGACGCGGAATCTCCGCGCTTAGACGTGGCTTCGCCCATCGCAAAACATTGTATCGATATCTTATTCTCCTCTGTCTCTCTGCCTCTGCTGTATTTTTTAGCCTCATACCACCACCAGCTGTATTCTTGACTCTTCGTTTTCCGTGTAGCTACTAGACCTGCATAATCCAATGCTTTACAACCCAAATTCGTTCCTGGATGATGGACCCGATACGAAGAAGACATCTCCACTGCTCTTCCGAAGTCTCAGCTGGTCAGCCACGAATTCCTTGGTTGGTGAGTACGTCTCCGTGTTTTGAGGTAATTCGCTGCTTACTCGTTGACAGTGGCTTGCGTCCACGAAGAGCGCGTCGTTGGCACCTTCAAGTTTCCTGCACGCTGGTTGGGTCCAGTATTATCTAGCGCCACTGCCAATTTAAACGACTACAGCAGAGGCATCGATAGGTGCGATGTGGCCACCTGGGCTTCCCGAAACAACATGTGGATATCTCGCGGTTTTGAGATTTGAGTATCCGAGCTCTAGGTATGTTTTCTCCGTGCTTTCCATTCGCCCTTTGTTCTCCGTTGATCAGATGGTATAGACTTTGTCCATAGGCACGCATCGTGTCCCTGGATCGCAAGCCTAATCGGCACGAAGCAATCAGGTCCGCGGAAGCTTCTCGTCGGCTTGCTTTTTATTTCAGCCCGTCGACCTTGTCCGCTCCCGCCACCATGCCCCCCCTACCCATTGCCCGCGCTGCCCTCTCCCAACAGCGCCTCCAAGCCAGCCGCGAATCTCCCCACCGCAGCCATCTCCATCGTCCAAACGAGTTCGCTCTCCTCGTCGCAGCCTAATTCACAACTCATCCAACGTTTGTGCAGCCGTTTTCGTCCCGGAGACTGCCCCGACGCTTGCGCCCACAACAACGACGGGTGCGCGTCGGTTCCTTGTTCGTCGGGTGTCGTTTCTGAATTCTCTTTAGTGGTCGTAACTAGCGTGGCGCCACCGCCAGCCCCAACGACCGCCTCGCCGACAGGTGCGTTTTACTCTTCAGCCTGGCTGCAAGCACGAACTGAACGCGTTCCCAGCGGCCTATACCACGATCACGCAGGTCTTAACTACCGTTCCCGTCGCTGCATCGTCGCAGACCATGGCCCAATCGCCGGCCCATGAAACACCAACCGATCCAGATACGACGAGCACGACCTTGACGAGCTATTTCCACACAACCTCCACCAGCGCCAAAGCCTCGAGCTTTTCCGCGCGGTCCTCTAGCGCGCACATTGGCCCCAGTGCAGTGCCGTCGCCAACTGTGCAGCACAAACCCAAATCCAGTCTGACCGGAAAAATTGTCGGGTATTCAGTGGGCGGATGTAAGTCGCGCCTTGATTCGTCTCTCTTTTGGTGTTGCTCATGTTTGGTCCAGTCTTTTTGCTCCTTCTGCTGTCGTCATTCTTCTCGGCTTGGCGGAAACGGCGCCAGTATGTCCGCAAACGACCACGAGCGTCGACATTCACCGGCATTGGGAGCAAGCTTTCGGATGGGGAGAGCACGCCTCCGAAACGATCTATGGCTCAAACTCTAATGCGGAGCGTCTCGCAAAGCTCGTTCGACGCGTACGCGCTCTGCGGTTCGCCTCCTACGACGCCGTTGCCCGTTTACCCCCACCCGGACAGTCTGCTGGTGACACGAGGGCCCGGGATTCGCCCTTTGCCACCGACACCGACGCCACCAAAAGACGATGAGCGGCGCTCTCCATTCGGAGTTTCGTCATCAGGAAGCAGTGGGCTGGAGCGAAGCATGCTCGAGTAGTTTAATATTGCATGGTACCACGATGGACGGTTTCGAAGACCTTATCTCCGCTGCAAGGACTGCCGCGTTTTTCCCCTTTGTTCCTTGATGTGAATGTCGCGTCGAGCGTCGAGCGACGCGTTCATCAAGCTCGGCGTCAAGGGACTGGTTCTTCTTGGCCGCATGTGTACCAGCGCAGCCCACTCATCATGCGCCGAGCCTCGCGGGGACCCACTCCGTAGACCGTAATTGATGCTCGTCCACGTAACGAAATATCTCTCGTCCTCGCGTGTGCATTGTCTTTAGAAGGATAACGCGATCTGCGTTTGCGTACAGAGGCGCACATACGCACTGGGAATTCCGGCCGTCACGGGCAATCCAGCGAATACATTGTGGCCGATGACGATGGCGTCGTGTGCATCTCCAAGCAGGTCGAAGGACAGGCGGCGCAATAGATTTGAAGTGAATTAATCCAGTACCACAAATGAAGACAAAAAGAGAAGTGTTCACGAGAAAACTACTTCTTGGTCTTCTTCTTGGGTGCTAGATTCGCCCATCTTTCCAACAGATTACCAGAGCCTTGTTGCGGAGATGCCGGCGCCGTCGACGTAGCACTCTGCGCTTGGCGAATTGCGTCCCGACTAAGACACGAGTCCAAGTGCGCATTGAACGCATCGTTCTTGATCGGCACCTGCTTCTCGCATACCGGGCAGGGGTGCGTGCTGGCCGACCCGGATGTGCTTGACGCCGGCTTCGAACGAGGCTTGGTAATGATATTACCTTCGTCGCTGTCGTCGTCCGAAACCGAATGGTCAACCTTGCGTTTCTTGCTCGGCGAGAGCGGCTCGCTGGCGGATTCGAAAAACTATTTTGGCAGGGGTTGGTCAAAGCACGGTTACAGAAAAAAAAAAGCCAGCCGCTCACCCGCTTTATCCCAGTGGAAGATTCGCGCAGGTCTTTGAGCTTCGTAAGCCTGATTCCGATCAACCGGCATGTCATCGGCAGCTCGGCGAGCAGTAGCTCATAACCAATCTACACCATGATCTCTTCCATAACCAATAAACTGGCATCGGAGTCGCACGTACGGCAAACAGATCCTCCTGCTTCGAGAGATATCGGTCGCAGGTCTTTGCGCGGGTATGCACTGGAGGCAAATGAGCCAATGACCAGCAAGCCAGAAAAAAAGAACAGCCGCACCCTCGAAAGTATCAAGCTTGTACTTGAGAGTTACAGTGCGGCCCGCCCATTGGGTTTCCGCCATGTCGGCTTCAAGCTCCGCGCAGACCTCGTGCAATTTCTCGACGATCTTCTCCTTGTCACTCAGCGGCGCGAAGGTACTGCGTAGGTTCGTCGGCACGAGCCTAACTTTCTCTTTCATTGATTATTTACTCACCGCTCTGCACCGATGCTCTTCCGCTCCTCGCGTTGAGGCGGCTCAACACAATTTGATCCAATGCCGAGATATTTGTGAAGCAGGTACACCAGTCCGAATTGCTTGTCCATGAGCGAAAGCGTTGCACGATGGGCGTAGATATCGCCGCATGTCTACCGGATATTAGTGTAAGGAAGACAAATAGAGCTCTACGAGCGGATGGACGGATTGAACAACAAACCTTGATTCCAATGGACTCTAGCAGTCTTTCGCTAACACGACCTATGCCCGGAATCTTCCGAATGGGAAGGTCGCACATGAACTCCATGATCGCGTCTGCGTCGAACGGAAGATGGTATTGGCCATTAGGTTTGTTCTTGCGGCCAAGAGTTAGATGTTGTAGGCCATGAATGAACAAGTCAAAACGTACCTTGTCCGAGCAGATCTTGGCGAGCATCTAAACGAATTAATGAGGTATGAGCGCACCAGTGACGAACGCAATTTCGTACGAGGTTCGGGGCAATACCGGCGCTAACCGTAAGTTGGGTTTCTTCGTATACAGCAGTACGCAAATGTTGAACAGCATCGTCGGCCGAAATATTGCGCTCAGCACAGTATGCGGTGATACTAGGATGCGATAAGTTTCGTCGTCTGTGGCTTATCCAGCAGACTAACTTGAGGTATCCTTCGTCGCAGCCGGCTGGGCACATCTGCGGGTCATAGCGTTTGCATATCTCCATTACTTTGCGCGACATCTCCGAGTACGATGTGACTCCGTGGTCGACCATGAGCAAATGCGGACACAGTTTCTTCGCGATGAAGGCTGCGATTGGCAGGTAAGAGGAGCGTAGAACCGCTGGTGTCACTCACTAGCCATGCCCGAGCGAACACCAAATTTACGGGCTTCATAGGAACTTGGGGGCGATTCAGCAGGAGAAACCGCGCGACGGAACGAACACACGTACGCAGTCGATATGACGCTGTGGCCGACGGCGAATGCCTTGCCTGCGAGAGAAGGGTCGTTGAGCACCTCGACCGACGCGAAGAAACTGTCGAGGTCGAAATGGACGATAGTTTGGCTGAGGTCTCGCTCAGCCTTCAGCTTGAGCAGCTAGGGTGGCATAGATTGGTCGCGAGCTCGGTTTGAGAGGATGTAGCATACGATCTGGTCTGCCTTGGCTTGGATCCTGGACAGGTCTGGTGTGCGTGCAAGAAGCGCGTCGCGTTGGGCAAGAAGGGTTTTGATCTTGGCCGTAAGCTCCTTGTCCTGACCAGTGTGAGCGAGAGAGCTCATGGGAAGCTACTCGATGCACCTTCTGCTTTTCGCGGTCGTAAAACTTGGAGCCTTTACTAGCCTCCGCGATTATGCGGTTGATTTCTGACTGATCCTGCGCGAGCCTGCGTGTGGTGAGGGTCGCGAACGGACGCGAGTGTTGTCTGCGCAGCGCACCCAGCTTTGCCGGTAGATGGACCTGCTAGACGCTTGACGAGGCTGGCTGACTGGGACATTTCATGGTGGAGGTTTGTCTCGGGGTGGAGGTCGCGTGACTCACGCGTCAACAACGATGAGCATTGCGTGCCAGCAGTGCAAGGAAATTATCGAGGTGTGCTCTGCCACGGACACTCGCGACGTCCAGCTCACTCCCTAGCTTGATGGCTCCCTCGCGGATTTGGCCCCGTCCTCCTACGACATGATTGTGGCTTCCCTGCCCCCCACTCCCATCCAGCTTGAGACAGACTCTGTTTCCCAGATAAAGGCCTCCCAGACTGCCCGCAATGTGTGGAAGAAGGCGAAGGGCGCTCCATTGCCCAACGAGTCGTTCGTGCTACTCCAGGAAAGCATCGTCCGCAGCATTCCCCCGTCGCCGAGCACCAAGAAGACCTCAATACGTCCGGCCAAAGCCGTAGAGGAGCCTGGACCATCCCAGCCACAACCACAACATCCCGCACCCATGTCCCACCATCTTCGCTCAGCAACCAAACTGCTAAATCTCCTTTCCGCGCGCACGGATATCGACCATCCTCTGTGTGCTGAATGCACCCAGATCTTGCTCTCACAACTGCAAAGGCAGCTAGACGAGACCAAACGGGAACGCGACGGATATATTGCGTTTGAGAAGGAAGTCAGAAAGGAACGTGAACGGGATGCGCAGGGCATGTCGCGGGAAGAGGCAGAGAAGAAAATCGACAAGTTAAAGCTGGACGAGCGGCTTGCCGTGGATCAACTCAAGGTCGCTGAGCAGGACAGGCTGCAGCTGGAGAACGAGCTGCGTGCTCTCGAGGAAGAAGAGAAGGCTCTGGAGGAGGAAGAAGCCCGGTATGCTCCCTGATCTTCCTCGCTCGCCCGCTTATCTATGCTCAGGTTCTGGCATTCGCACAACGAGCAACTACTGTCTTCAGAACAACTTTCGTCCCAACTGGCGACTATCCGTGCGGCCTATGCTGCAGACTCGGCTACGCTTGAGAAGCTGGAACGGACGAATGTCTACAACGATGCATTTTGCATCGGCCATGACGGTGTGTTCGGCACAATCAATGGACTCAGGCTCGGTCGAGTGCCCGGCGTCTCCGTGAGTGTTTCGGTGTTGCTGGGACCGCGTTTACTAAGCTCTTCAGGTCGAATGGGCGGAAATCAACGCGGCATGGGGGCAATCGCTTCTTCTTCTCTATACGATAGCTCGGAAGCTCGACTGCACGTTCGAAAAGTAGGCGCTCATTCGTTGTCGGACTGCCGCTCATGTGTGAAGCAGTTATCGTCTTGTTCCGATGGGGTCCTTCTCCCGAATCGAGAAGACAACGGGGGACAAGGCAAGCTACGAGCTCTACTCCAGCGGCAACTTGAATATGCTGCAACTGCTTCACAATCGACGATTCGATCTTGCGATGGTCGCGTTCCTCGAGTGCCTGAAGCAGGTTATGGACTACATCAAGTCGCAGGATGCTTCATTTGACTTTCCGCACCAGTAGGACGCGTTTGCCGCCTCTTTGGGAGACTGAAAACTTGCAGAATTGTACGAGATAAGATCGGGGACGTCTCAATTAAGGTCAAATTCTCGCAGGACGAGGTATGGACGAGGGCATTGCGACATATGCTGCTGGCCTTGAAGCTATGCTTGAAATGGACAACTTTCGGCAGGTAATTTCGAATAAAAACTGTATGTCGCTTTATAGTACTCAGTGGACGCATGAAGGCGGACGCACGGATAATCTATGATGAGCCCGAGGTCGCTTTGTAATGCTATAGATCGATAGATTATTTCAAATCAGGGCAACTGGTGGTACTTTTCTTGCTTCCCGCCATGGGACTACTCTACCTCGGGACGCCAATGGACTGGCACGACGCGAAGCAGCACGCAGACCATGTGCGCTTCCATGGTATTACACAGTTCCTGCATATCTGGGACAAACTCAAAGACCGACACGGCGACGAGCTGCTCTGGGGCGACGAGGTACTGCTGCCATCCGCATACTATCCGCGTCGCTTCACGGCGCCCAGGTCGAATATATGGTCGTCGCTATCGACGATAAAAACAAATCTGCAGTCCTGTCTCTCCGCCAAACAGAGATTCTTGCGAAGCTCAGCTCCATTGTCAGTGGTATCTCAGCGGAGTGCCCGGAAACGTATGTCGTCGCGCCCCAGCGCCCCTTTAGTCTAACCAAACAAGCGTCGCGGTGCCTACTTTCCATCCCGAGTACGGCCGGTACATGCTAGAAGCAACTCCGGGCTCTCCATACACCGGATCCATCCCAGACCTGCTCTCCGTTGAAGCGAACATGCGATATCGGTTAGCTTCCATCCCTTTACGCGCCAAACATCTTCACCTTGCTCTTTCAGACGCGTCCTTGCCCGGCAACACCTCAAACCCAACGAAATCCCCCTCACCGTCACCTCGTTCCCACTGCTCGGCGTGCCGGGCCCGTTTACGGAACCATACTTCGACCCCGTGGATGCTAAATCGAGCCACAGTCTGTTCCTTCCCGAGGAGATAACGAACCCACACGTGCGCTTTCCGTCAGTTCCAGTCTTGAATTCTGGTCTGCCGCGCTCACCCGAGAGTAGAACTCTGACCGCGAACATCCGCCAAAGACGCGGCTCCAAGGTCGCAATCAACCTCCCCATCTTCTTCGATTCCAACACTCCGCGGCCATTCGTCGACCCTACCATTCCATGGGATCGCAACAAATATTCAGAGGATCATGGTCCGCATGCCTTTTGCATTCGCGGTGAATAATTAACTAACACGTACGCCAGAGGCCAAGGATGGCGCTGCCCTCCCCAATCACATTTATATGGACGCAATGGGCTTCGGGATGGGCTGTTGCTGTTTGCAGCTCACGTTCCAAGCGTGCCATGTTGGCGATGCAAGGCGTATGTACGACTGCCTCATCCCCATCGGCCCGATACTTGTGCGCAACCATTGCTCTGTGCCATTCAAGACTGACGGTTGTTTAGCTCGCTCTTACCGCCGCCAGTCCCATCTGGCGCGGGTACCTAGCCGATGTAGACTGCCGCTGGAATGTCATCGCAGGTAGTGTAGACGATAGAACCGAGGAGGAACGCGGGCTGAAGGTGTGTTCGAGCATCGCCAGTTGACCACCCTCTCACCGTTTTCCCCGCAGCCTCTCAAAGAGTCTCGGTTCCTGATTCCGAAGTCCCGATACGACAGCGTTGACCTTTACATCTCCACGGACTCTCGGAACCGGCCAGAATATAACGACAATCCACTTCCTTATGACGAGAACATCTACGGGAGGTTACGAGGACATGGTCAGTAGGATGCCGTCTCAGTCAGGTTTGGACTGGTCTTATACGCGGCGCCTAGGAATCGACGATCTCCTCGCGAAGCACGTTTCGCACCTCTTTATTCGCGACCCTCTCGTCGTGTTTACGGAGACGCTGGATCAGGACGATGAGCACAGTAGCGACCATTTCGAGGTAACCATCGCCAGAGCTCGTCAATTTCCGCATTCATCGCGCACAGAACATTCAATCTACCAACTGGCAAACGCTGCGCTTTAAACCGCCACCACCGAAATCGTCAATTGGCTGGCGGGTCGAGTTCCGAAGTATGGAAGTCCAAATGACGGATTTCGAGAACGCGGCCTTTGCTGTGTTTGTCGTGCTGCTGTCTCGTGCGATCCTCACCTTCAACATCAACTTTTACATACCGATTTCCAAGGCTCGTTCCCATCCGTAGAACAGCCCTCGAGAACTCACTCAGCCGGTATAGGTCGACGAGAACATGGCGCGCGCACAGAGACGCGACGCGGCTCAATCTGGCAAATTCTTCTTCAGAAAGGACGTTAACTCGCCTCCGCCTAGCGCAGCGTCAAGCGCGTCGTCGTCTTCGTGCAACTCTGGCTGCAATTCGCCCGTGTTGGGTCCCAAGGCCAAGAAGATGCGAAACTGTTTTCCCGAACCGCCGCTGCCTGAAGATGCATTGTTGCACGTCCCTATTGAGGAAGAGTACGAAGAGATGACGATGGACGAGATCATGAACGGCAAGGTGAGCGTTTAGCATGGTGGTTGCGGGCCAGTCTGAACACGTGATCAGGCTGGCAGTTATCCTGGTCTGCTTCCACTCGTCACCACGTACATCGAGACGCTTGATATGGAACCCGACGAGCTTTCGCGAATAAACAGCTATCTTGATCTCGTTCGACGACGCGCGAACGGATCGCTGCTCACACCGGCGACATGGATTCGGAATTTCGTACGCGCTCATCCCGCGTACAAGCACGACTCGGTCGTCAGCAGGGAGATCAACTACGATCTCATCGTCGCCATTGATGAAATGTAAGTGTTTTGCGCCTACTACGACCGTCTCTGAGCTAAAGCGGGCTACAGAGAACGTGGTGTGCGCAAGGCGAGCGACTTGCTGCCGGAAGATTACACAGGAAGCAAAGAGGATTCGGGTTCCATCGGGTTGTAGAAGTAATCTTAAGCGTAATGTATGCTACTGGGGATAGTGGCCAGCATATCTCGAATCTGGCATCCCTCGAGGCCCAGGCGGTCCAGGGACCATACGTTGTTGCTGATGATGGTATATCTGTCCTGGCGCGCACTGAAAGTTTCGTCAATGAGACGTCAGTCTTCTACTCAACGCTCACGCTGGTGGGTGCTGCTGCTACAGGTCGCTGTTTCGAGTAGTATGCGACCAAGTCGGCCCTCACTTCGCGATTGAGTGTCTTCTTGAGTTCCTCGACGTGCACTACCGGGACTCGTGAGTGAATTTCACTTCGTCATCCAGAGCGGCTGACTTTGCACGTTGATCGCTGTTGCTTCCTTCATGGCGTCCACGAACCGCAGACGTTCGCCTCGAATCTCGTTGGATAACTCTGGGCTCAGTTAGATCAACACGTACAAACACGCTCGACGACTCGCCGGCTGCAAGAGCACGAAGCAATCCCTCCTGGTCGTGACGCTGCTTCTCGATGAGGTTGGCTACGGTCTGGGGCGCTGCGTGCAGGATATGAGTTGGCGGCGCCGAACTTTTGAATCACACGCACTGAACCCTCCTCGAGAATCTGAGGCCACCATTGCCGCGAGATTGTTGACGGAGTGTTGCAGAGCCTCGAGGTGATCTCGCATCTGGCCCGCGGCGAGGAGATTACGCAGCTCTGCAAGAATGTTGGGCTGCGTGTTGTTATCGGCGTTGCTCGTGCACCCGAGTTCATGGCATAGCTTCTCGACATTGGCGGCAACGAGTTGGATCTGTGCAGTCCCGCCGTTCACAAATGTTTCCAACCACTAAACGAATCTTCAGATGGACAACGGGCACATTGAGAGGTTGCCTACCGAGTTGAGCTCGTTCAAATAGCGCACGCTATCCATCTGCTGCTGGGATTGAATACCTCGGTGCGTTTCTTCTTCCTTGAGCATGGCCAAGATTTGATCCAACTACCACATTATCAACGCCAGCGAGACAACCACGAGCGGCGCAAACCTTTTCCATGCAAATGCCCAACGGGGCCTCCACCAATTGACGCATATGGTCTTTGATCTCTGGTCCTTCCTGGGCTGCCTGGATGTCCGCCAATGCCTTGAGGATGTACGGAATATCTGAACGCAGTTTGTGTTCAACATCGCCCAAGGTACGGCTGATGGAACGGAGCTCGGGTGCCGGTGCTGGGGGCGCGCTCATTTGCGTCTGCATGCAAGTTACTCCGCGGTGCGTCTCGACGGCTTGTTCAGCCACGTCTGATAGCATCTGTTGAATCTCGCGTAGAATGACTTCCTGCTCGGGAGGTACTGTGCCGGCCGGCAGCGGCGAAGGGACGAATTCGTGCTGGATTTCCGAAGGGAGCGCCGATGCGAAACCATAAGAATCGAGGATGGAGGTTGGGGACGCGATAGCCGATGTAACAGGTCGTTCCGGTATCTCGATATGCAGGGGCCGATTTCGAGTGTTGGGTGACGGATTCTTGTTGAACGGCGACGGAGAACTTGGCACAGATTGCGACTCCTGCTTGCTTTCAATCTGAGCTAGGCGGTTTTTGACCACGGAGAGATGGCTCAGATTTGCGATTGAAGGGCTCTTGGACCGTGAAGACGATGGAGAGTCCAGACCAGACGGCGGATATGTACTGGTGGATATGGCCAAACGGGAGGAACGCGCCGGGGATAACGGAGACTCGGGGAGTGGTGGAAGAGCGCGAGTCGTGTTCCGACGAACGAGGGGGATCTCGTATGTGGTTGATTGGGAGGACTCGGTCCGGACAGACGATCCAGTGGTGGAACCGCTGGGTAAGATAACATCCCTGACCAGCATGAACAGTGCGATGGACGGGGAACATTAGGCTTACCAGATCGCACTGACCCAGCGAGCACGTTCGCGAATCGAGACAGTGCCGAACTTTTCCACCGATTCTCCCTCGAGGCCGACTTGGAAGATCTTGAGGTCGTCGATGTCGGCTGGGATCAGCGCGCGCTCGTCTTTGTCCAGCTCGTCTAGCATCATCGAGCGAACATCGGCACAGCGTCTGAGAAAGATTGAGTGCGAGGACGTGTCAGGCCATACGAGGTGAACACTGTCGTCTCGCAGAGTCGCAGAGCACAGGATCCAGCTGGCGGACGAGTTCGGTGGGCGGTATAGGTAATAGAGAGAGCCGGTGAGGCTGGCGGTCGTAGTTGGGAATGATGCCGGTGTGGATAGGACGGGTAGAACAGGCAGGGTCATCGTCGAAGGCGTCGGCTGTTTCTCGGTGTGTGCGTCGGCGACCACGGCAGGGCAAGTTGTGCTTTCTTGCAGCTTAGATTTGCCGTTGCGCATTCCGCTGCCCTTTTTGAGCACAGCGAGCAGATTGCGTAGCGATTGACGGAGCGGCGACTTGTCCTTTTTGAGCTGTTGTTTCGGCGGAGTGAGCGGCGGTTTAATGGGCGAGCTGAGCTCTTCATAGCGGGTTATGAGGTGCTTCGCAGAGTGCAGATCTAGAGAGGGTCGAGGAGGGGCCATGCTGGCCAGCAGCAAGATGAAGGAGGTCCATGTGATCTGCCATGCAAGCTACTCTCGACGCGTCGGCACTCAAACGTGAAACGCGCCAGTCCTCCATCGACGATAGACTGACAACGTCCACCTAGCATTCACTCGCGCCCTGGCGTGTTTGTCGCGCTACGGCGATGATCTCGCCATTTATGCCACCCGCGACGGCCTCTCCCTCTCCACAACAAACTCCTCCAAATCCGCCTTCTCCCGCTTCAAATACGCCCGCCAGTTCTTCTCCAAGTACTCCATAGGCGACTCGCTTGCTTGGGCGCGCGATGACGACGAAGAGGCCGCGGTAACGGGCCAGCTGTTGACTAAGGTACTACTGCGGCTTGGTTCAATAGGGCAGTTCTTGACGCGAAGCTAGTCTCTGCTTTCGATTCTGCGACACCGAACCATCGAGAAGTCTGTGGAGAGATGCGAGCTGTCGATTGTAGAGGGTACCGCAGGCTCGGAAGCACGGTTAGACGAGTCTCAGGATGGTCTTGAGAGCCGGCTCATTGTGCGGCTGCATTGCAAGCATGGTGTGTGCCACTGTCCTTCCCCGTCAAGTTTGCTGAGGTACCTAGGCGTCGTGAAAACACACAAACTGCTCCTTCTGACGCTGACGTCCTTTCTGGCTCCCGGCGTCCCCGACGCATACAACGAGTCGCATCTTACCGTCGGCCCACGCGCACTCAAGGACATGATCGAGCATTTCCCTGTCCCCAAAGGTCCTCGGTCGGACCCACAGCTCATCTGGAACTTCGGCGACGCGGAGGTTGAAGTTAAGAGCTACGAATCGTCGCTCGAAAGTAAAGGCCGCTTCGAACTTTCGACAGAACTCAAGATCAGTGCGGAGGAATTCGACTTGTACAACATCTATGCTGCCCC
This sequence comes from Mycena chlorophos, assembly GCA_014461115.1. Lineage (NCBI taxonomy): Eukaryota > Fungi > Basidiomycota > Agaricomycetes > Agaricales > Mycenaceae > Mycena > Mycena chlorophos. The sequence continues at coordinate 1,085,324 of JACAZE010000015.1, forward strand.
CATCGTCATCGCCTTCCACCTGCGGGAATTCAATGTTTGCTCGTCTTCCGTTTCCGAATGCACGCTGAATTGTCCACAGGCTACCATTGCGTTTGCAGAATCCATGTCCCTGCCTTTGGGCCTCCGCTTTACCGACCCTGCAGCGCCGCTTTTCATCGACGTTGAAGGCGACAACTCAGAGACCCTTTTCGTCATTTCCACAAGCCAGGTCCCCGGCGCACCCATGCCAAGCCAAACCTCAACAAACTCCAAGAAACGCGACCGCGAAGAGTCGCGGAGCGACTCGACGCGTATCCGCAAGTCGATGAAGGCCGCGCAGAGGACGGATGCTGCATCGGTTGCACATTCCGAGGCAGACCGCGCGTCAAGGTCGCAGTCGACGGCTCGGACCGGCTATTCAGGGTCGATGCCGCCTCCACCTATTGCTGGACGTGTATCTGCCTCAGGTTCAGTCTCTCGCAGTCAGGCTGCTAGCGCCAGTGTTGATATGGGGGAGCCACTAGAGAGGGAACAGCTCTTCCTCCCCGAATCGTCGCAGATGGCTCAAGCGCGGGAGCCGTTGTTCCTACCCATATCCTCGCAGATGTCGCAAGCTCAAGTCGAGGCTCTGAAGGAGACGGGTTTGGGCATCGAAGATATGAGCGTCGAAGAACTTAACATGATGCTCGACGTAGACGATGAGGATCTCTATGGGCCGCCTGAACCGCCAGAGAAAGCGGACGCGATGGAGTTTGCGGCGACGCAGTCTTCCGACGACCACTCACGCGTATGTGCCATCTTAGCTTTGTTTCTCCGTCCATTGCTGAAGCGTTTCTGCAGTTCCACCCTTTGTTCGAGGATTGATGATGCAGCTTTCGTTGTACTTCGTGTTGTATTATTCTCTGTGTGCAGTTGCATTGGGGTCGGACCAGAGCATAGGTGCGAGACGAAAGCGGGAAACCGATACAGATCGAATCTCGTCAGAGGGCTGAAAGGTGTAACAGGTCAGGTTTTGAGTAGTGCCAGCCGCGGAAGCAAGTCTGGAAGTGTATGGTATGAGAGGAGAGGATACAAATACAAGCTCTATGATAGTCCGGGAATGGAGGATGCTGCTGGAGCGGCCGCAGCCGGGGGTGGTACTGGGTGGACGTGAGTAAAGGCTGCGAGAATAACGGTGACCACGTACGAGGTGCTTGAGGTCGCTGGCCCTCACTAAAGACTCGTCCGAGGAGGACACCGACGCCCTCGAACACTCCGAGAAGGATGCCGCAAGCAACGGCTGAGCTGAATGCAGCTTTTGGACCGCCTTAATTTTGGTCAGCATCGGGACACGCAGCAGACTAGCAAAAAACTCACTTCGCAGTGCGAGACAGCCACCGGTCATGAATCCGGACATGATAGCGTTCCATGCGTCCTCTTTTTGTCGCCAGCCCTTGACAGCACAGTCAAAGGTCGAGAACATGCCTCCCCAGACGCCGAAATTTCCGCCGACAACTGGTGCCCGCGCCTTCATTGACGAAATGGCACCAACGAACCTCTCTCCCTGGCAGAAATGGGTTTTCAGTCTCGGGCAAGCTACAAGAGACGCACCCGGGGAGAGTTTCTGGAGCCCTTGATGCCATACCAAAGACCGCCGCCTATAGCTCCCATGGAAAAAGCGCCGCCAAAGTCGTTGAGGATAACCCACGGGCTGATAAAAAATGAGCTAGATGGACGGGTCAAGAGGGAGGGGCGCACCATGGGTCTCTTGTGTGGTCGGCGTTCATGGCGGAAAAATGAGAGCAGAGCCAGTGACGGGTTGACGGCCGAGATTGCCGGGCTGGTGTTTGTTGAAGAAGAGCCGTCACCGTCGCTGTCCTTCCCCAGCCATGCAGACCACAGCCCGTGAGTCCAGTCCACGCTCTTCACGCCCTGGATCTCATGCTATCCAGCTATGCAAGCCGCATATGTTCTCGTTCCCCATCCCCAGTATCTCAAAACAAACAACGTTCCGATGGCGCAACATCCTCCCCCCACCTCCCCCGCTAGCATCCTCTTCCGCCGCCGGTCAGCCCGCGCTGAAACGAAAGCTGGAGTATCCGGCGGTCGTGCCCCACTACTACTATCCCGCCTACCCACTTCCCTACCAGTACTTGCCGCTCCCGGCCACCACCTGGAAGCGGCCCAAGCTCGGTGAAAACACGACCCCCATCGTGCCGGAGGAACCCATCCAGCCCACATACGTGTATTGCCATCAGTGTCGCCAGCGCCGAGAGAAAGATGGTGAGTGCCCTCCTGCGCTTTCGGGGACAGTTCTCATCCATCGCAGAGACGGCGCATTGCTCAAATGTCGACGTGGAGGTCGTCAAGAGCAATCGGCCTCCGATAACGCGTCGCTGCCATGCCAAATTCTGTCGCTCATGCCTCAAAGAGAAATACGACGAGGACCTTGACACAATCAAGACCAATGTCCCGACCCACACGAAAGCTCGCATCGGCGAACCATACGACTTCAAGTGCGCTTCCTTTCAACTGCCTCGACTTTTTGTGAACCAGTCGCAGATGCCCGAAATGCAGCGATACATGCACTTGTTGGCGTTGCCGCAAATCCAAAGGGCCGAACGACACCGCTAAGTGCGTGATCGCGTGTTCATTGTTTCTTTTCCTTCTGACCATGACCAGGAACAACACCAACGGGTCCAAAGACAGGAAGGGCAAGGGGAAAGCACCGGATGGCCCCAGCGATGCCAGGCCAAAACGCGTTGCGCGAGCTAAACCCGTTGCCACACGCGTTCTCCCGGCGCTCCAATGGACGAAGCTGCACACCAGTCTCTCCGTTGAGGATGCAGAGGCTCGCTTACACATCCGCGAATTTGTCGTGCGCTTCTTTGGCGGGTCTATACCCAAGGCGCATCTCGAGGAGCTGGAGCAGATCGGTGGAAACGGGAATAGCCGCTTCGAGGACGACGAGGTGGTACCATGGATCAGCGAGCCGTGCTTGAAATCGGTGCTCTTGGCGTTCCTCGGAGTTCTCATTGAGGAAGAGAGCAACGGCACGATCAGAAAGGTGCGTCGAACCATACACTGGCTATATGCGCTTGTTTTCAACATTACACAACGTAGGCCTTGCAGAATGGCGTGAAAGACCTTCGCGCCACGGGACTGAGCTTGTCGAAAGTTTGGGGGATCCTTTCGTCGCTCCGCGACTCGTTGGACGCGTCAGAGGCTGGTTCCTCTGACGGGACCCAGTCTGACGATTCGGAGACTGTTCCTACATTCCCCGACCCTGCTCCCCTGCCCGACTCCGCCAAGGCATCTTCTCGGCGTACGCGCAGTACCACCTTTGTTATCGACACCGTCCAGATGATCCCTGTCGTGCTCGGCCTCATCGACGCGGTGGTTGAATCGGCGTCTATCCGCGCTGAACTCGAGAATGGGTCGAAAGAGGCGAAGGACGTGACTCGTGACGCGAAGGAGGCTATTCGCAACGTGAACGACCGTTGGGAGAAGGTCAAGAAAGAGATGGATACCACCAAAGAACACGAGGTACGTGCAAGTTCTGTTGCTTGTCGTCAGCTCACTTTCATGGACAGTTCAAAGCCAAACGCGACTCGCATAAACAACTGCTTAAAGACGTCGAGGGTGCATCCAAAGTAGCCAACCACCGCTTCAATCAGCGTTTCGCACCTCTGGGCTCGGACAGAGATGGGCGTATCTATTACGCCATGTCTCCGAGCGCGTCTGAGACTGAAGCCGCCGTCGAATTCCTTTCTGTTGTTGCCTCCGAGACGGACGAGTCGAAGCCGAGCTACAAGGCGAAGCGGAAGCGTCGAGCCAAACGCGAAGACGATCAGAAATCCTGGTCATGGTTCGTCGCTGTGCATGGAACCAAGCCTCCACCACCACTCGGCACGCTTCCGTTCAAGCCGGTCAAGGCTGAGACGGACGACGAGTCCGAGGATGACGAAACTGTCGACAAGTGGTGGGCGATCGACAAGCCAGCGGAGATGCGCAAACTCATGACATGGCTCACGACGAAATACCAACTCAACGTGAGCGTCGACGCGGGCGTGGATCCAGACGTGGATCATGATTCGACTGTTGGGTCGGATACGTCCAGCGAGAGCGAACTTTTGCAGGACCGCGATGTGGAAATGTCGCCACACGCATCGCGGTTGGAGCTTTTGGCGCTGGTTGGGAACTTGGAGGATTTCGTGTCTGGGCTGGAGTATCGCATTCGGGATAACGACGTCGGCGTTTTGGGGCTGGGCGACATTACTACCTCGACGACTACAACGAAGAGCAAGAAGGCATAATGGATTTCGCGTAGAATTCAGCACTGTACAATCCCGCCGCGCGCTCCCTGTATCATAGACACGTTTTTGTTACTCAGGAATATTCCTGGAGCAGGATCGGGGCCAGCTCTTCGTTTGTAAGTGGTCGATCGACAATGCGTCCGATTTGGCGGCCGAGCAGAACTGCGAGGACGTGTTTGCACTAGAATATGGTTGAGAAGCGCGAGCATAGAGTGGATTCGCATCACCATATGGGGAGAATCGGGAATTAGGTATGCGAACGCAGGACAGGTGCAGTAGGCGGACTGGGGACTGGGGAGATCAAGGAAGACCTGGTAGCTTGACGTAGAACCAAAGACGTGGTAGTAGTGGCGCGCAGGCGCGTTGTACTTGAGAACTACCGACACGGCGTTGGAGAAGTGCGAGGGAGACGCGATAATTACGCGTACCATTGGATCGGTCGAGGAGATCGAGTGCTCCAAGTATCAGAGTGTGGCCAAAGATCTGCTCGAGGGAAGACAGAGTGCCTTCGGTGACTGTTGTGTTGTTATTGTGGTGGTAGAGACGAAGGCCCGACGGCGCATACGCGATTGTGTGCTCAGGATGGACGCGGCAGTGGCATACTGCGAGAGCAAGTTCATCGGGTCACGTGTCGACATGCCTGCCTATCTCCTGATTTTCGCCCAAGCACACCCAGGTAATCTCCTTGTCTATGCCATGGGCTGTGCAACTATAACAAACTTAGAGTTTCGTTTGCCTGAGCTACTGTCCCTCGCTGAACTCCATGGGTTTTCAATCTCCTTCGATCCGAATTGCGACACTCGGTGTCCGTTCCTCGTGTGCGAGCTTGCGTTGGAGGAGCACGCGCGGATTTTAGTGCAAAGATGCATCTTGCTCAAGTCCGCTCTTTTCTCAGCTGAAAGGCCTCCAATTGACGAGTGTCTCAAGGCATGTATATGAATTCTACGCGCAGGGGGCGACGTATGAAGAAATGCACGCCGCCAACGACGCAAACAGTCGCCATCTCTGGACGAGGTACATTCAAGACACCTCGTTTAAGTTTGTCGTCTCGGCGCACAACCACACCATTCCCTCGTGGCGGCATCGCACAATCATGGAGGGCTTCGGTTATATGGGCTTTCTGGGCGAAATCAACCTCAAGAGCGCGGAAATAACGCTGGGGTGTTTTGAGGATTGTAAGGAACTTGATTTCCCTCGCGAACCTAACGACTGACGAGGAACAGACGAGACCACGGAAGGAAAAGCCGCGTCGCCCGCGACTCGAGATGGCCAGTTTCGCCAAGTATATTTTGGTCGACATGTCCGTCTCCAAGCTGGTTTTCGCGACTGTCGTTGAAATAACCTAGATTGCAGATGGTCAGGCGCGATCTCTCATCAAACTGTTCGACGTGAAAAAGCGCTTATATTGTGCGTTTTCGGTCCCTTCCTTCAAATCGCTCTCACTGCGCAGATGGAAACACAAGCATGGAAGCGGAGGTATCTCTGCTCATGGCGAACCAAGCACTAGTCAGTGCTTGCCCTTGGACTCATTGAAGACGTTCTCATTCCTCGTATTACAGGCAGCACCGTCAAAACTGGTCTACGATCCTTTTTGCGGCACGGGGAGCATGCTTTATGTGTGTGTGTCCCGAATGCCCGCCATGCCGTGTTAAGCCTCAATCCAGCCGGTCACCTATTTCGGAGCCCAATCCTATGGCTCTGACATCGATGGGAGGCAGATGCGAGGCAAAGGCGGCTCTGATGCGCCTCCAGGAGTTTTCAAGGCAGCAAAGCAATACGGCGTGGTAAATCGGTTTGTGGACCTTTGCACCTTCGACGTAACACAGAATCCCTGGCGCTGTGGGGTCAGTCGCTATCGCTGGGGTGTCTGTGGTCTAACTGGATTGGCAGAATCTCTTCGACGCCATTGTCACAGACCCTCCATGTACGACCTTTCTGAGCTGTTTGTTGTTGTTTCTTACCTCCCAAGATGGTGTACGTGCCGGCGCAAAACGGCTAGGCCGCAAGAAAGAGCTCTCGGAAGAGAAGAAATTAGCCAACATTGAACACCAGCGATCGGCTCGGAAGTAAGATGTTGTTGGGTCCGTGCAAGATTCCGCTTCGGCTAACGTTTGTGGCAGTCGTCTCGAGCCATATATTCCACCCACAAAGCCATACGAACTATCCGCCCTGGCGATAGATTTAGTGCTGCTAGCAAGATATCTCCTCAAACCGCAAGGACGGCTTGTGTTCTTCCTACCTACTGTCAACGAAAACTACGAGGAAGTCGACGTTCATTCGATGCTGTGCGAAGGCATGACATTAGTGGCCAACTCGTTGCAGGATTTTGGGTCGTGGGGTCGACGAGTGGGCCTTCCTTACCGCCTCTCCACTATCTAACCGTATTGCGCAGCTAATTACCATTCGCAAAGACACAGATGTGCTCTACCCGCCTCCAAATCTTAACAAGGAGCACGCACCTTCAGAACGCGTCCCCGCTCACAAAGACTTCAGAGAACAGTACTTTGCTGGGTTCAAAACGTAGCCGTCGAACCGTCCATAATATACAGGTATCAAATATAGTTGGCATTATGTGCTAGGAGCAGTCGCGAGCGGCACCTCGTTCGCTCGCACTTGCGCCCTCTCCAACCTCTGTCGGTCGAGAACCTTGCGCATTTGCTTTCCGCGCAAGAAGAAAACGGAGGACGCGACGATCATGATGAATGCGCCGTTGAAAATGAGGGCCTTGCGCATGTTGAGCGGCGGATTTGCGCTCGGGGTGGCTCGGAGTGCCCCTTCGACTAGAATGAAGATGATCGCGAGCCCGTTGCAGGCAAACCACAGCAGGGCGGAGCTTCCCTCTGCGTTTCGCGTAACCTCGACCGCTAGCTCGAGAGCAACGGGGAGCATGGTCACAGATGTTATCCCAATAATTGCACAAAGGGCGTACAGCGCTCCAGTGTTGTTGGGCTTGACTGCATGGGAAGTGAGCAAGAAATCCAAGCAGCGGGAGAATTTCCTTACCGGCCCAAATGAGGGACAGCCATACAACAGCGAGAATAGGGACGAGAACTTTGGCAGTAATCGCCAAATGGGATGTAAACACTCGATCGAACAGCGGCGCGGTCGCTATCGCAGCGACGACACCGCTGAGAAGCAGGGTGGCGCCCATGAAGCCAGCGGTGTCCGAAGAGTAGCCAACAGGTTGCTGCGGCTATTGAGTGAGGGAACAAAGGATTGACGCGCATGCTCACCAGGATCTCGGCGGTCAAGACGCCGAATACATTAATTCTGGAGAAGAATTAGTAGCGGCGCGGGCAGACGCGGAGGAAGAACGAACGCGGCGGCAAGAGCCCCGAATATACAAAATATTATGACCTAAACATGCGTCAGTAGGAGATGTTGGGGCGGAGGAGACGGAAACCGACAAAGTCGAGGCGTTCCCTTCCGCTCATCGGCGGATCGGAAGGTCTGCTTTTGCCGCTCATTACTCGAAGTAGCGAGACCATGCCTGGGGGATCTTTGGACGCTGCGTATGCTGGGAGAGCTATCAAAAAATCATCACACTAGGCCTTGTTGGGACATACTGGGGGGTGTCGGCGGCGCACTGCTGATCAGGAACACGAATGGAGCCGCGACCGTTGAGATTATGGCCAGCACAAGAATGGATTGCCTGGTGGTTCCGACGATGGGGCTGAGGAGTTGGCCTAGAGCTCCGCCAACGGGATTGGCTGCGGGTGGTGTTATACAGATTGCAGCTGAGTGAAACAACTCACCAATCGCAAGTACCATCGTCGCGGTCACTCGCCCTTCGAGACTGAACCATGTTTCGGAGTACTTTGGCCCGACGACCTGGTAAATAGGTTGTGCTATTGCCGAGAAAATTTGGGCGACGATGAGCAGCGCGTATGCACCACCAGGAGAGAGGCTGCGTGGGGTCCCGGCATAGCGAATCCATGCGCTAACGACCATGCACACTGCCCCGATATCGCACTGCAGGTCAAGTGAGTAGGGTGTTGGCCCGCTCCAGAGGCATACTTACGCAGCGACGGAACCCATACCGGCGAATGATTTCGGGGATCTGCAGCAACTTCAGAGGCCAGTTGTGAACCGGGTCGCGAGACTTGCCAGCAGCGCACAGGGCAGATATATGCACGCGACGATATTTCCGAGCCAGTTGACTTCGTCTAGAGTAATACCAAAGTCGGACACCACTGCGCGAAACATTCATAATAGGAGGAGACGCGGTGGTTCGGACGCACTGTTGTTCGCGATAGGGCCGAACCACGGCCAAGGCATGCCGCCAGCAATGTTTAGAATAACCTGAATAGGCCTTAGTGAGCTTCAGGCAGAGGTAAAGCCAAACCGGAGCGCACGAGGGCAACGATTCCGACGAATCTTCTGCGGTATAGTTTGTACTCTGTGTTTGAGTGGACGCTGAGGATATCGGCGAGGGCGGTGTCGCCGGCGGGGCCGCCGGGAGTGAGGTCCTTCTTGGCTTCGAGCTCCAGACTCTGGCCTTGAGAGGCCTTGTCGTCTTGGGAGTCGGCCATAGACCCGTCACACCGGCTTCTTCGTCTGTACCATGTCCGAGTTTTGGGTCTCCAAGAAGAAAGTACGTACTTTTACTCTCCACAGGTTTCCTGCTGACGAAGACGCGTCCAGTATCTGTGCAAGTACTGCAATATCTACATTGCCGATGATCAACCTTCCAGGTGCGATTCAGTCCCACCCTGCTCCAACGCCCACTTATTTTGCTCTCTAGGCAGCTGCATGAAAATGGTCTCAAGCACAAGGGCAACCTCGAGCGATACATCCGGGGAATCTACAAGACCAGCGAAAAGAAAAAGAAAGATGACGAGGAGGAGCGCCGCGAGATGGCACGAGTCGAGCAGGTGCGCTGCATTTTGTTTCAATACTAACCGGGCTCTGACCGTTTGTGTTTAGGCGGCTCAGATAGCGTACTCGCAGGATCTGGGTGCTGGCCGAGCCAAGGGAAGCGGCTCGTCGTCTGCTTCAGCGCCTGTGGCATCTTCGTCCAAGAAACCTGCTCCCAAATCGTCCAACCCATGGGCAAACTACTCGACGGCCAAGTCGCTGGGCTACGAGGACCCCGATGTGGCACGCGACATCGCTCTGGCTCAAGGACAGCGGTTGGATGGAATCGTGGGCGAGTGGCAAGTGGTTGTCCCCGAGAGTCAGCCTTCGTCAACCTCAGCAACGGAGGCCGGCGTGAAGCGGCCCGCAGAGCCGCTGGACGAGGAGGAAAATAGGGAATTTAAACTCAGGAAGAAGACGATGGTGACTGGGCTTGGCCAGATATACGACCCCGGTGCGCTTTCCCTCAAGCTCAAGAAGAAAGAAGAGGACGTAGACGTGGATGCCGTGCCTGAGCCTGCCCCGACTGTCGATGGACCCAAGTGGAGTAAAACGCAGTGGACGGACGCAGGCCATGCCGACGACATCGACACAGTCAAGCTGGAACCCACGGAGGAAGAGAAACCGACACCAGAAGTCAAGTCGGAACCAGATCTGGAACCCCCGCCGCCGCTCGTCGAAACAGTGGTCTTTAAAAAACGATCGCGTCCCAAAAAATAATGTACAGATACAAAGCGTACAGGTCATGAAGGTATCGTTAGAATGAGAATTCCAGAATTGTTATTTTGCATCTGGCACGTTATTCCCTGTCTAGAGCGCATCGTCAGCTTCGCCTCGCGCTGGGTTGCAGACATACTTCTCAAACTCCTCCACAATAGCAGGTCGCAGCTTTGCGCGACCGCTTTTGGAGTGCTTGCCCTTGCCCACAATGACCTTGAGCTCGTTCCTGCCAGCCAAAAGCGCGTCATGCAACGCTTTCTCGACCGTCTTGATGGCTTCAGGGACGAAGAGACCATGGACGTCGACCGGGGCGTCCGAAGTGGTGTCCGCAGAGAGGTTACCAGCTTTAGTACGATTAGCGCCGCGCAAGAACAAAAAAAAAGCGTGCTTACACCGGAAATACCTTCGCGCGGCGCCGGCGTGAAGTTTCTGGATCTTGTCCTCCACACTCTCGATCTCGCGTCGCAACAAAAACGCATCCCGCGTGCGTTTTTCCGAGATGGCCTTCTCGAGCTGCAGCTCAAGCCTCAGCTTCTCCTCCTCTGCAGCACGCGCCTCCTGCCTCATGGTCTCGGCCTTTGCGAAGATAGCCTTGGCTTCCACGCCAGTCAGGACGCTGAACTCCGTCGTGGGAGAGAGAACGTCGGGCTCCGGCAGGGCAGTAGGGACGGAGGGCTCGTCTGAGGGTTCGCGGACGAGCGGAATGGGAGCGTTGGTCGCTGGAGGGAGGCCAACAAGGTGAATGTCTAATGGCGTTTGAAGAGAGTCGTTATCCGAATCGTCGGCAAGATCGCGGTGGGCGACATAAGAAAGCGGGGATCGTTGTTGAGGGAGCGCGGCAGAGGTCGCAAGTGAGCTCGGCGTGAGCAGGTCATCTGCATTGGAAGGGGCAGCAGCAATTGCTGGAGCAGGTTTCCGAATGCGGGTGGGCGCTGGACGACGGGAGGGAGCCGGGGAGGATGGGGGTGATGGCTCAGAGTCTTCCGCGGGTTCTTTTTCCTCCCTCGGTGAAGGAAATCGCTCCTGCCAATATTTTGACTGGACGATGGTGCGTCGGAGTTGGCGGAGAGAGCGGGATGAGCGTTTCCTAGCCCAGCGGATGTGCTCAGGCCGGGTCCTCGTGGCCGCGTCGGAGAGCACAAATGAGACGGCAAGCGAAGCCAATAATGTGGTGAAATGAAGCCGTGAAAACAATAGGTCAAAGGCTAGGCGAAGGGCGCAGAGGGCCAGAGTGTCGACTAGCGGCTCGGACACGAGGAGACATCTATTGAACTCGGTTATTGAGGAAATTGGAGAGGATGAGATGGACCTGTGGAGGGCGATACCCTCGAAGACGCCGATGAAAGTGGGAGCGCCGAGGTGGAATGAGGAGAGAAAGAAAATGCGGAGAGCAAAGCCAGCAGCCAGAGAGAGCAGCGTAACAGATGGGCCAGATGAGGAGGCCATCCCGTTCACATGACTTTTCCTAACGCGTTTATGGCCTACCAACCCGGCGCACAGTTCCTCGAACCAATCACCGAATCTGGCGAATCCCTCGTCAGCGAAGACATTGCGTCCAACGTCGTCTACGATGACGACGACGACGACTACGATTACGACTACGACGAGCAGCCCCCGTACGCGGGCAGCTACCAGGGCTACGGCTCTTCCAGCTACTCCACCGCGTACAGCCGACACAGCTCGGTCCCACCCGTCCGCTCACGGTCCCCGACACCGGCGTATGACGACGAGTACCGAATCGTGGGCGATGGAAGTGTCGAGTACGACGCAGACGCGGAGAAAAATGGCTCCTTTTCCGCCGATGGCTACTATCCCAACAGCCAGTACGCGCGCTATTCCGCGTACGAGTTCTCCACCTTCGCAAACAACGAGCCCGAGACGCCACACGAGACGCGTCATTTTGGGCCAGCGCCGGTCGGGCCCGCCATCCGCAGGAACAAGAAACGACGCGTCCGCCTCACCAAAGGAAACCTTATTGTTGATTTAGACGTGCCAACTAGGCTGGTGCTCCCGAGGAGAGACCCAGAATTTCTCAAAACGCGCTACACGGGTGCGTGGCTTCAATTCAAAGCGGTACTGCGGTTGTTGATTCTGTTCAGCGGTCACCTGCGATCCCGATGACTTTGAAGCGAAGGGTTTCGAGCTGAGGCAGACCCTGATGGGCCGCCAGACTGAACTCTTCATTGTAATAACAATGTTCAACGTGCGCCTTTGGTCGTCTTTATACTTCCTAGTGGCTTATACTCTGGTAGGAAGACGAAATATTACTCTGTCGAACGTTACACGGCGTCATGAAGAACATTGCACATCTATGCAGTCGGAAGAGTTCGCAAACAGTCAGTGTGATAACTTGTGCGTGCCTGTTGCTCAATCGCTCGACAGTGGGGTCCAGACGCATGGAAGAAGGTCAGCTTCGTGTGCTCTAGCTCGAACACCGTTAATCCTAGAGCCAGGTTGTTGTCTGTATCGTTGCTGACGGGCGAAAGAAGGTGCCAGTTTTCAATCCCAAGTTCGCGACAGGAATCAACCAACCTAGGTCAATCCACGTGTGCTGGACTGCCTCACGTTGCTCGGCGTCTACCAACCAGGCGGTCCGATGGTCAACTCGATGAACAAGAAAGAAGTCACGGCGCACCTGTGAGTGCTTCTGTCAGTCGGTTCACGGAACTGACGCTTTCCAGGTTCGAGTACACCACCTCGTTCGTTATTGACGAGAACCTCAAGTTCAAGTATCCCGATGTACGTTCTCAGTCCCCTTGTTCCCTACTATTTTATTGAGCCACCGAAGAAAGGGATCGTGCCTACGCAGATTATCTTCTGCATGAAAGAGAAAAATCAGCGAAAAATTAACAGCCACCGTTGGTTTTTCAACGCTTTCGCTCCCTTACTGCAACCCAATGTTTGCGTCCTTTTGGATGTCGGCACCCGACCGGGGCCCACTGCGATTTATCGACTTTGGAAGGTGAGCTCGGCGCGATTGGACTCGCCTTTCGCTGAAATACTAATGCAGGCCTTTGACGTCAACTCGAGAGTTGCCGGTGCATGTGGGGAGATTTCGGTGGACAAGGGCAAGAACTGGATCAATCTTCTGAACCCGCTTGGTGCGTAGGGGCCTACACCGCGTCCAGGTTACTGAGTACTCCCCAGTTGCGGCGCAGAACTTCGAATACAAGGTCTGTCCTACGCCAATCTCTGGATACGCATCCTCTCAAATGCTCCGTAGGTCAGCTGTATTCTCGACAAACCCACCGAGTCCATGTTTGGCTACATCAGCGTCTTGCCTGGTGCCTTTTCGGCGTATCGGTACATAGCCCTGCAGAACAATCGACAAGGACTCGGTCCGTTGGCGTCATATTTCAAGGGCGAAGAGCTCCATGGGCACGACGCGGATATGTTTACTTCAAACATGTGTACGCGTTTGTCATCAATCACGTGCTCACCTGACGAAGACTAGATCTTGCGGAAGACGTGCGCTCTACTGCTTCTGCTTGGGCTTTCCTTGACCCTGTTAAAAGCGCATTCTATGCTTCGAACTGGTCGCGAAGGCGGACAGTGCATGGTACACGTTGTGCTACCCTTTCAAAGATTGTTATTTCTCATCACTTTTCAGGACTTTGAAATATGTTCAAGGCGCCGTCGCGGAGACAGATGTCCCAGAAGCGTTGCCCGAGTTCATCGGGCAGCGTCGAAGATGGCTGAATGGGTCATTCTTTGCCGCCGTTTATGCCGTCTTCCATGCTGGGCAAATTTTACGCAGCGGGCATAGCACCGCACGCAAGCTGTTCCTCATGATAGAGACGGCTTACACCGTTATAAATCTTATTTTCTCGTGGTTCAGCATCGTGAGTTTGTTTTTTCCTCGTTCCGTCGCTTCGCTTACTGTGTGCAGGGAAATCTGTACATCTCATTTGTATGCTTTGCGGGTTTTTCACTGCTGCTCGCTCATCAATGCTATGCAGGTTGTATTAACAACCTCACTGGAATCGCCTTACTTCCACATGCCTGCAATCAAAATCGCAAACGACTTGATCCAGGTAGGTTCCTATTTTTTTGTCCGTCACGCATAGCTGATGGTGTTAGTATTCCATGGCGGCGGTCATCGTTGCATGTTTCTTCTTCTCCATGGGCAACAAACCCCGATCGTACGTCTGCTTTCTTTCCATTCGTCCGTTTTTAATCTGGCGGCATAGCGCACATTGGAAGTACAAGTCAACTGCGATCGCATTGGGTGTCATCATGGCATACATGGTCTTCGCGGCGGTTATGTGCGCCATAGCTGCTGCTCAACAAGGCGGTAATGCGAACCACGCGATGCTCTTCTCGCTGGTCATCACCTATGGAGGTCGGACAACCGCATGTGCATTATGCAGGGCTGATTTTCTCGTAGTATATGCGGCGTCTGCGATCCTCGCTTTCGACCCATGGCACATGTTGACCTCCTTCATTCCCTACATTTTACTTTCGCCGACCTACATCAATATTCTCAACGTGTACGCATTCTCTAACCTCGACGACGTCAGTAATGCACTCCTGGTCGAGCCCATCTAATTCGTTCACAGATTTCATGGGGCACTAAACAAGACTCGATACCAGAAGAGGACCTTGGCGCGGTCGTTCAGGACATTCACGCTGAGGTGCAGGTCGAGATGTCGACCGACCAGGCGGACATGAACAACATTTACGAAGAGGCGTTGTCCAACATCCGCAACCGAATGCCGGCGTATACGCAAAATACGCCGATGAGCAATAGCGACAAGGACCAGGCTGCGAAGGACTATTACGCCAACGTGCGCACGAATGTGAGTGGCGCGAAGTGGAAGGAGATGAGTGCTGATTCTTCGAACTCCAGGTACTGTTGGCGTGGGTTCTCTCGAATGGTGTACTCCTTGCCGCGGTGCTCGGTGGAGGAGCGGACCCGGCCAGCACGTTCGACGGGTCGGTCGGACGGACCAAGGGCTACCTGATTTTCATCCTTGTGTTCACGGCGTTCCAAAATCTCATTGTGCGTGGAGTCAAGGTCGAATACATTGGGCTAATACAAGTACAGCGATTCGGCGCGTCGAGTTTGTATATGCTCGTCACCTTCATAACAGGGTGAATGGGATAACTTATGTATGCTATGTAAACAGAAAGTCGTAGAAGGACGGTGGTGAATATTTCACAGGTGTTGACCGACGCCCGAAACGCCGTTGTGGCCGAGCTGGTGAACGCGACGGCGAAGAAGTCGAGCGTGTATGAGGTAATCCGGCACGTGACCGTAAGCTGATGGCAGCAAAGCGCCGTTCGACAACCAGAGTCGCATCCGGATCGAGGCTTTGTGCGAGCTCTTTCTCGTCGTCGCCGACGACAGACCACTCATCGTCTGTTGGGGGAGCACTGTCTTCGCGGATGGTGGACATATGCTCGACGCCGTCCCCGCCAATGTCCGATCGTGCATCGCGGTCGCTGGCCAGGTCCGACTCAGAGTCGAGTTGAGAGGACAGGTCCAAGTCTGTCGCTGGCGGGGTCTCGAGGCCCGCAGTAGCGTTGTAGGAGGGCAAAGTAACGTTTGGACGAAGCAGATAAGTGATTCGTTCGCCGTTGATTTCTTTGCCTGAGGATGACGAATGAGACGCGGCAGCAAAAAATGTAGCGCAACACGCACTGTAGCTCACGACCTTGTGGTATCGAGCTGTGCAATGCACCACGTAGCGCATGAAAGGATCGTCGGACGCTTTCCAGACGAGCTGCAATGGTGTCCGCGAAAGCTCAACAATCGAAGTGTCTCCGACTTGTTTGCCTCCAGACTGGAGCGGGTCTGCGTCGCCCGTAAAGAGTATGGTCCCGCCGGTTGAGAGCCATCCGAGGATCTCGGCTTCGATTTCGCGCACCAGATGCTACCATTCGCCTCAGTGGCAGCAAGGAAGGGCAGAAGAACGAACGGACCCTGGAGCGAAAGCCCATTCCACGGAGACTACGGCGCATGCCCTTGAGGCTGAGTGAATACCGCCCAGAGTCCGCGGAAGCGTCGCGCTCAGGCAGAACCGCGTTGGGTACTCTGTTGTCGCGGGCCAGATAGGGCGGTAATGGGGCGGGGAACGTTGGTTTAACTTGCGGCGTGGGGACGAGCAGGTCGAGTCGAGTTGGCTGGATGATATGGACATTGCCAGTGAACTTTGCGTTATCTTGGCGCCTTTCCTTGCGGCTAGATCGTGGTTTCGGATGCTGCGGGTTAGGGATCGCCCCGTCCACGAGATGCGCGAAGCGACTGTGCAGCCCGCCAGCTTGGTTGCGCAGAATTGCAGGAAACGAGAGCGGAATGGATCCGTCCATGGAGGGAGGAGTCAAGATGGTGTGACTTCAAGCGCGAAATAGCAGGAGCGACACGCTCGGAGCCGCCGGGATGACTGCGTTGTCCCCCAACACTGCCCGGAGCTGCTCAAACGTCGAACTGACTACATCTGGCTTGCCCTCATTCTCCGGTGCCGCCCGCCATCGCACAACCGCGCTCGCAGACCCGAACCCCTTCTCCAGCTGATCTAGCGTCGTTTCCGACTCCGAGATGAACTTGATCCCGTTGGACGGAATCCCGTCTCGGTCCCAGTCCTTGCGTACGAAGGCGTCTTCCTTGAAACCGACACCCAGATCCCACGGCATCTCCAGCGTCTCGTATGCGTTGCGCGAAATCATGTTGCCTGGTAGCATGTACGGTCCGAGCTTGTTATCTTCCAAGTCCGATAAGATCTCCTGTACTGCGATAGCATTTGGCGTGGCCGGGTTGCAGTAGAACGAGCTGCAGGTCCAGATGGCCAGGGTGCCCCCGGGCTGTAGCGCTTTGAGTGCAGAGGCATAAAATTGGCGCATATCCAGCCAATGCGCGGCCATCGCCACCGTCAACAGAGATACCGAGCCCGGCTCAACCTCATCGCCGCAGTTTTCGCCCTTGCACACCGCAAATCGCGCGTTGGATGCTTTGGAGTCGTTTGTGGCCTGCTGAATCATCCCCGCACTCGAATCCGTTCCGACCGCTTGCTCAAAGAATGGCAAGAGATCGAAGACGACCTTGCCGGGGCCGCAACCAACGTCGAGCAACAGTTTGCGCTCTCCTTGGTGGTAGGCGAGAATGGCATCGTAGACTTCAGCTGGGTACGAGCTGCCGCGACCTGAAGCATACGCCGCGGCCTGCTCTCGAGTGAAATTGGTGAAAGTCGTTTCAGAGGGCATTACAGACTTTTACAAACCACCTGTCTCTATAAGTCTTTGGGCCACGGGATCGAGCCCAATTTTGGGAAGTGACTCGACGCCTGTCCCCGTTGGCTGGTAGAATTCGAGGCATGTATCGAAGAAGCTGGGATCCACCTGATATCTTGCTCGCATCAGCGCGTCAATCGCTACTAGATAGCGGGCATCCTGCAAAGTCGCGGCGCGGATTGCGAGCGCCTCGTAGACGTCTCGATCCGCGACCAGTTCACGACTGTCCAGCTGCTCCAGATATCTAAACGCCTCGTCCAACATGTCGTCGGCCAGATGGAGTAATACCATGCGGCCAAACAACTGCCCGTTGCTGGTGAAACCAGCCCCCTTGGCCTGCGAAAAGGCCAGCTCCCCGTAGACCCGGCTCTTCGCTTGAATACAACCATCAAGGAGGACGATGAAGGTATCAACGGTGGGTTGGACCCCGAGCTCGGAGAGACTAGCGTGGTCCGCGAAGACGCGGGACAAAGGTTGGGTGGCAAGTGCGGCTTGCAGCAAAGCAGCATGTCCAATAGAATCGATACTGGTCATCTTGTTTTTGAGAGCGACCCAAATATCGTCGAGGATTTGGGGTTGCGAGGTTGCGAGTGTGGCGACGGGGTACACCGTCTGTAGAGTTGGGATGATATCGTGTTCGCGCATGAGGGCCAAAGTCTCAAAGGCATCGAGGTAACGCTGGTTGGCCAAGAATGCTTCGAACAGCGGCGCAAAATGGTGTTCCTCCAGTGGCACCTCGAGCAACGTCAGGACTCGGATGACGTGCGCTGCGAGGTCAGAAAGTCCGTGGCGAGCGGCGGTCTGCAACACAAGGAGGCAGAGTCCTTCGTCGGGCAAGATGCCCTGGTCTTTGATGACGATGGGCCATGACTTGCTGACGCCTTCAGCCTACAACGACATTAGTGGCTAGATACGGCTGCGTGACCTTCGACGCACGTAGAGTTGAGCTGCGGAAGACTGTAAACAAACCAGCCAGACGGATTGCTGGATCGGTCGCGTCGACTGTTCGTACGCGACTGCGAGGTCTATGGCAAGCTTAGGGAGGTTGTGTCGCGCTGCCAGGACGATGATGGCCTCAATGGCAGCCAGTTGCGACACGATTCCTGTCTTTTTCATCTCGGAGTAGTATCGCAAGCACTCTTCGAGATTTCCCTCGGCTGCGAAGCGCTGTATGAGGTGTGTGTAAGTCGTCGCGTTCGGTACGACGTCGAGTTCCTTCATTCGGCGTAGCACGACATGCAGAAGCGGAGATAGTTGAGTTCTATGAGCCTACAGGAGGTCAAACATGGTCACCACCACAGAAACACAGATGTGGTCTACCTCGACAATGAAGTTGAGTGAGTTGACGTCGGGGTCGATTTTCATCGCAAGCATGTCGTCCAATACAGCCAGTGTCGCAGAAGCATGGCCGCCATGCGCCAGGCTCCGGAGGAGGGTGTTGTATGTCGCCTTGCTCGGCGTAACACCGTCTTTCTTCATTTCTGCAGCAATGGCGAAACATTTTGGAAACTGGGCTCTGTCGGCAGCCTCGAGCATGCGGAGATTGAAGCGAGCAGCGGCCGTGCGACGGGCAGCTAGCGGGCCATCGCCTGTGAGGGGAAAGGCGAAAGGCTGAGCGCGCAGAGTGGTGGACGCATAACGCTTGAGCATGCAGCCGCGGTCTGCAGCCGCGTGACGCCCTTGTTCCTGACCGCCATGGTTCGTCGCCTCGTCGCGTCCACATTTCGCTAATGCCACCCGCAGTTCTACTCGGAGGAAATGCTGTCGCGTCGCGGCCCACTCGGAAGAGTGTGGCTGGCAGCTCACATGGAACGCAAGCTCTCCAAAACCCAGGCTCTTCAGACCGACATTGAGCAGTCCGTTGGTACGCGTTTTCGTACCGTTCGAGGACGTTGCTCATCTCTATCAAAGGCGAGATCCTTGGCCAGGAGGTCGAGCTCATGGCTCTGCGACTCAGTGGCCAACTCCTGCTCGGTGTTGTTCGAATCTATAGCAGGAAGGCCCGCTATCTTCTTGACGACTGCAATGAGGCTTTGCTCAAAATCAAGCTGGTGCGCTCTCACCGTCGCCCGCTCTACGCCGACTCAAATGCTGTCCTTAGGCATTCCGACCTGGTGTGGTTGACATGACTGAAGACCAACTCGCGGTCAACAAGAACACGATCACGCTGCAAGGAAATTCACTCGATATCGACCTTTTGCTTCCCGATATCAACTGGTGCGTGGCACTGTCGCCTTGTGCTCTGTTTGCTCAACGCAATGCTTAGGGACCGAGAATTCAACTTTGAGGAGCGACCCCTTGCCGCGCAAGGTCACCACCAGGCTCACATCGACGACATTACCCTTCGAACCGCCGCGGATACGTTCCAGAGCTTCGACCTCAATGACCCGTTCGACATTGGTCCGTCGGACGGTATTGGGTCGCAGGACTTCTTGGACCTTGGGCTGGACTGGGGTGACAAGCCAGAGAATGAGGACAATATGAGCATCGACGGCAGTGTTGGGGTTGGACGGGACCTTCCGACGGTCGACGAGTCGCTGGATGCTCAGTTCATGGACAACAATAACAACATGGACATCGACCTGTTCTCCAACCATTCCAAGAGCAGGCAGGGCTCAGAGCATCCATTCGACGGCGATATGATGAACATCGACCTCCCGGACATAGGCCTCGATATTAACTTTGGCGACGGCGACAAGACTCCTGGCCAGGCGCGATCGTCTCGGGCCTCTTCTCCGTTGACCGAGCCACCGGCGACGCCTCCGCCGGAAGACCCGGTGACTGCCGACAAGACGCCCAAGGCTAAACGCAAGCCCAAGGACAAGATGATGATCGTGGACGAACGAATCGAACTCGAGTCGAAAAAACGACTACACGAGCCTGTCGTCAGTCCAGAGGATCTCGAAGACATTCTAGTCGACCAGCACTTCCTTCCTCGCGACCCGCTCGTGATGCGTCTGCTAGAGATTCGCGAAGATCCTATCGCGCACTTTTTGCCAACCAAAGTGACTCCCGAGGGCACATTCTTCCTCGCTGGGCCGCCGGGACTGGCGCCTGAACTAGCCGAACTGTTCATGCGCCCAGTTACAAGCCCCTCCAAGCGCAAGACGGGTGCGGCCGACAAAGGCGCCAACAAGCGACCGCGTCTGGACGACGAAGTTGAACAGCCGCGTCGGGATGGAAGCGTCGCACCAAGTATCGGTGGTCGCAGCGAGCTTCGCGGTGGTAGCATGGCTCCCGACAACACTTTCGACTTCGGAGAGCAGAACGGGATGCCCCTCGATGACTTCCAGCTCGAGATCCCCGAGTTGGATGCGAATGTTCGAAACAAATCCGTGCCGCCATCGGAATTGAGTCGTTTGTCGACGCCCGCACCAGACATCTTTGACGAGGGTGTCGAAACCTACGCGGACGCGACCTGCCCCATCTACATGTTCGACATGAAGACACAAAGTCAGCCGGTCGACGAGGCGGCTGAGGCGGATGGCAAGGGCTACAGCAAGAACACAATTAAGGCGCTGGGAATCATTCGCAAAGAGCTTCAACCAGTTGATGATAACGCTGAGGAAAAGGTGCTCAGTTTCCGCCAGATGGCAGACAAAGTCAGTTGCGTCTTGTTATCTCTGCTGCAATTATGCTGAATGACTTTTAGGCTTCGCGTCGTGCTGCCGCGTCCTTCTTCTTCGAACTGCTTGTGCTGAGCACTCGCGACTGTATCAAAATCGACCAGGCTGCGCCGTTCGAGAACATTGAGGTTACGGCCAAGGACAAACTATGGGAGCGACAAGGGCATGCCTCGGCGTCGCGTGCGCCATCGGTTGCGCGGTCCGTTGGAACTGCTTTGGGATTGTAGGAAACGATTTATCATGATTTACGACCGAATCTATCGTAGCTAGTAGTTCTTGCTTTGTGTCTGTACTCGTAGTGTAGCTTGCAAGACAATTGTCTGTTCGTGACTCTGGGTGTGTACGGTCCCGCACTTTGATCAATAACCACCATGGTGTGCAGCTCGTCTGGTCCAATGCTCGTGTTTGAACCCGTCTAGACTCTTGCCGTCGATCTGCTCAACCCCTCTGCTGAGCTCGAAAAGCGCCAGCACAAGCTCAAGCGTCTGGTGCAGTCTCCCAACTCGTACTTCATGGACGTTAAGTGCCCTGGTGTGTGCTATCCCTCTATCTTACTCTGCCATCTCAATATTCTCCAGGCTGCTTCGCGATTACCACTGTCTTCTCTCACGCACACACTGTTGTCTTGTGCGGGTCGTGCGCGAGCGTTCTTTGCCAACCCACCGGAGGCAAGGCTCGTCTGACTGAGGGTCCGTCGACTTTTTTTCGATGCGGTGTTTGCTCGTCCGCTAATGTACTTTTCAGGTTGCTCTTTCCGAAGGAAGAACTAGTTAACCATTGCTTGCTTCAAAAGGCCGTGTAGATGTAGCTTCCTTGTACGCTAGCCGGGCCCTCAAAATAAGCGTGACCAGCTTCATGTTTCCTCGCGACTCCCTCTTGAGCCTCTAATTTGTGTGCTCCAGTCGTCCACGGCAACCCATGACGACGTTCAAAAGTCTTGGTCTAATCGACCCTCTCCTCGAAGCCCTTGAGCAGCTCAAATTCACCACTCCCACCGACATCCAGCTCCAGTCGCTGCCGCATGCGCTACAGGGTCGAGACCTTATAGGGATTGCCGAGACGGGGTCCGGTAAGACCGCCGCCTTCGCCCTTCCCATCCTGCAAAAAATTTGGGAAGATCCAAAGGGCTTGTTTGCCTGCGTGATGGCGCCGACGCGTGAACTGGCTTTCCAGATCTCTCAGCAGTTCGAGTCGCTGGGCTCTGCCATGGGAGTGCGATGTGCGGTCATTGTGGGCGGGGTCGAGACGATAGCGCAGTCGGTTGCGCTTGCGAAACGGCCGCATGTCGTTGTTGCGACTCCGGGCAGGTTATTGTGGCATCTAGAGAACACCAAGGGATTTAGTTTGAAAGGAATCAAGTTTCTGGTGCGTGGATATCTTCGTCTTCACTAAAAGCTTTTCTGAGAGACTGCAGGTTATGGATGAGGCAGACCGATTGCTCGACATGGATTTCGGTCCCGTAATCGACAAGATTCTCAAACTCGTCCCTACCCAACGCACGACGTATCTCTTTTCCGCGACAATGACCTCCAAGGTGGCGAAACTGCAACGTGCCAGTTTGTCTAACCCCGTGAAGGTCGAGGTATCTTCAAAGTGAGTTCGTGCTATCCCCGCAGCTAGAACGAGCGAACTCAGCGTCTATTAGATACCAGACCGTCTCCACACTCCTCCAATACTATCTGTTCATGCCGCTACAAGACAAGGATGTGCATCTCGTCTCGTTGGTCAACAACCTAGCCCAAAACTCGATGATAATATTTACGAGAACGGTGCATGATGCAGGCCGGTGCGCTACTATACTTCCTGGACTTTTGTTGTCCTCACGAGGCCCAGAATATGCATTATGCTCCGCACACTCGGCGTCTCCGCAGTACCGTTACACGGACAACTCAGCCAAAGTCAGCGTCTCGGTGCGCTGGGCAAGTTCAAAAGCGGATCGCGCAAGGTCCTCGTCGCGACAGACGTCGCGAGTCGCGGTCTGGACATCCCTTCCGTCGACGTCGTTATCAACTTTGACATCCCGACGCACTCGAAAGACTACATTCATCGTGTCGGTCGCACCGCACGTGCGGGACGCGCTGGAAAGTCGATCACGCTTGTTACGCAGTACGACGTCGAACTCGTGCAGCGGATTGAGAAGACGACGGGCAAGCAGATGGAATTGTGGGCGACGGACGCGGAGGAAATCGCGACTCTCAAGGAGCGTGTAAACGAGGCAGGGCGCCTCGCCACCATCGAACTCAAAGATCAAGCCGCAACAAAAGGTGGTGGCCGCAAACACAAGCGCGAGAGAGGCGGCGGTGCTGACGACCAAGATCGCGACGACGATGAGGTCGAGGCAGGATTGCCGTCGAACCGCAAGAAGGCCAGGAGGAGATGATAGAAAATCCTATGGATGTGGTATATTTTACTGCAGACCGGGCGCGCCCGGCGTGTAGACGGTCAAGGAAGTGATATTCCAGTACGCTTCCTTAAATGCGGCGGGGTTGTTGTCCACGACTGTTTTGAATCTGATCAGTTCGTGCAGGAACGAGAGTCAACGCGAGACCATACAGGCGTCGCATGTGCAGTTTGTCGCACAGGTGGATTGTGTATACGCAGGCTCCGCCCAGTCTCCCTATGCAGTTTCAGTCAATGATTCGTTATGAAGAACCGACCTTACGCAGAACGTAAGGTCGAACACGATGTTATGAGCGTCGAAATGGCCCTCGTAGTCGCAACCTCCAAACGGAAACGACGCTTCGGCGAGTCCCCATCCAGCCGGGTCGACGGTGCGGTCGTAAATGTCATGCGGCAACTTGGGATCGTTATGCGGCCAGAACCACATCCTAATTCCGGAAGGACTGCGCTGCATCGCATATATGCCACCCTTATTGGCGTTGAACTCCTTGCCGTACGAGTTGGGTTTGCTGAAAGCCACGCCGCAGCCTTGGTTGTAGTTGAATGTCGCATCGCAGTTGGTGGAGACGGTCGTGCTGGTTGCGTTAAGCTGACGCGACATGGTGGAAGAAATCGCACCCGTTTTGGTAGCGCTCTTGAGGCACAGTGCAATTGGGGAGTGTGTGCAGCGAGCCGAGATTTTGTGTGTTGAGGTTGACGCCTTGTATTAGAGGCTCAGTCGAGCAGCGACACGCGTCGTGTCGGGCTTACCTTCGATGATGTCGATCTGGCGATATTCAAAAAGGCAAATTTTGTGAATGAGAAATGTACCTCGCCTCCGTGCGGCCATGGGCCAGCTTGGGAAACCGTCCACCTAAGAAGCAGAGTTCAACGCGCACGCGAGGAATACTTATGCTGGATACACCGACCATGCTGGCCACGTTGCACATCCCGTGGGCATATGCCGCAGATCCAAGACTAGAACACTGTCGCTGAACGCCTCGCGCGACCAGATCCGAACACTATCTCGCCCACGTTGCCCCGGCGGTACCACCCTTTGAGAGTCGGCACCCATGGAGAACCACGAGTCCGATGCTATTTCCTTGAGCGGCAAGGAAGCAGAGAAGGAAATGAACGCACAAGATGCGATTCCCTGGGATTTCGCGACCGAGCTGTTCACGTAGTTGACGCGTCCGTGCGTGGGGTCCGCATCTGTTTCCCAGTTCCAGTGCCAGAAATCGCCTCCAGTGTAGGTCTTGTTGACGGAGTAGGATGTATATGCGGAGGACTGAACGAGCCAACCGGCGAGCAGGAGGACCCAAAGCATCGTCGCAGAAGAACAAACGACAGGGGTTGACATTTTCCGCAAACGGATTAGTTGCATCATCGCTCTCGTATCGCGGCCTCCCGGCTAAGTATAAATGCAGGGCCTCCCCACGCGACCAATCTTGCTCCCAGCGACGACGACGATGCGTGCCGCCCTTGTCCTGTTCTCCGTACTGGCCGTTGTCCGTGCTCAGAGCGGCGCGGTCAGTGTAGATGGCTTGACCAGCATTCCCATTCCAGATACCGCGTCCAGTGCGGTTCATGTGGACGGGCTATCGAGCGTTCCCGCTCCCGAGACGGAGGTTACTGTTGGCGTCACCGGCGACGCCGTCTCTACCCATCCAGTCTCTTCGGTCCCACTGCCAAGCGCGACCGCCACCGAAGAACCCATCTCCCCACTCTCGTTGAGCTGGATTACCCTACCAACCAGCACCCTGGACACCCCCTCCAAGTCGTCATCTAACAAGGGCAAGATCGCAGGAGGTGTCGTCGGTGGTCTGGCTGCACTTATCGCTGCACTCGGCGCCTGCATGTTCGTGCGTCTGCGCAACAGACGATCGACGCGCCACTGGCGCAATCGTACCAACGGCCTCTGGCAAGACCAGGAGGGCAAGGCAGACGGCCCTGTCTACGTAGGGTCCTCCACATTCGGCCAGGACGTCAAGGCACCAATCGCATCGCCAACCACCGCTGCGCCGCTCTTCATTCGCGAGCCGCGCCTCCAACGGGGGGGTCACAACCGCGACGAGAGCATGGAGATGCAAGTGTCTCCCACGCTCGATTCGAACCGTTTCTTCTGAATACAACCCGCGAACTCTTTATCGAACTGTAACGATCCACAACGAACTGTAGTCTGTATTTTGAATAGCAATTCAAGCATTAGGTAGGAGATCCAGGGTATAGTTACAACACGAGCCCATTGTACAGCCCAAACAACCCGAACGCTCACTGAGTTTTGGTTTTCTTGGGGGCGCCATATATACGACGGCGCTGTGCGATCATATAAGTGTAGAGTTGATAGAGGGCTGGGGAACTTTAGATGATAGCGAACCGACACGATGGAATGCGTACCAGGCCACCAAGTGATGAAAAGACCGAGACGGAAGTACTCTCCGGCTGACCAGCCGAGAAACGACTTCACACTAGGGATACCAGCGGGGAGCGGGAGCGTCGCGTAGCTCAGGAATGCCTCCGAGCCGGCACCGACGGGGTACAAGACGTAGAAGAGCGTGTAGCGCAGATAAAGCAGCAGCGGCGGCTCGTAGCCAACAAGGTTGCCGGCGTAGAAAGAGTAGCGTACGACCTCCGTGATCGACCAGGCCAGAACGCAGGAGGTGTACAGGGGATTGGCGCGGGCCTGATTGAACAATGAATGGTAGTGAGCAATGGGAGACAACAGCAACGACGGTTACGCACGACGCCGAATTGCTGGACAATACCCCACACAATCCAAAGCCGACTAAATACCTGCATCACGGTAGTTTGGAGCGGGCTGCGAACCCAGCCCAGCAAGGCGTGGACAATCTCCAAGAGGGCAGCGGTCTGCACGACGGCGACGGTGTTACCCACGCGAGTGTAGGTCGTTTCCGAGCGGGTGTACAAGGGCTGCAGGAACGCTGGGAGGCGCGACTTTATGGTGGTGACTGCGGCCGAGGGCGGAGACTTGAAGAAAGGGATCGACGACATGAATCGCGAGAAGGCAGTCGGCGCCGTGGCGACGGGCTTGGCCACTATGGACGAGCGTCCGTCGAGGTTGGTGAGATGGACCAGCGTCAGAACGAGCACGTATCCCCATCCCAGCGTCGATAGGACGTTGTACGCAAGCAGATAGTACTTGACGAAGGCGGGGTTGGCTGCACTCTGTGAGTCTCGGGATGCAGACAAACACGAAACAAGAAGACCTTTCTTTGCAGCTTTTGGAGGAACCGGAGGGGCTGTGGTGGTGGTGGTAGGCGTCGACGCCGGGGCAGCGGCGGGGTTTGCGCTCTTTTTGGCCATGACAGTTGCGAAAAAGAGACTTGGATTCAGGTGATCAAACATCTGATTCCGAGAGTCGATTGCAGGTACGTATGCGAATACACAGACACGATGACTTTGCGAGTGTATAGCGTGCAGAGAGCGAGAGAAAGACAGCCCGAATAAAAATGGTAGTGGACAAATGAGGAATAAAGTAATGAGAGTGAGGTCGCATGCTCCCGACGAACGGGAGGACGAGTTCCAGATGCAACGAGCGGCGTATGTGTGGTATAGAAGACATTATTGCACAGGGTATACCACCGAAGGGGCGAAGAGTCGTCGTAAATGCGCCGGAGGCGACTTGGGCATCATAATGCCAAATTTGTCGTCGTGAATGCCGGAGGCGACTAGGGCATTATAATGCCAGGTTCAAGATACCGCGGACATCCCCCACTGCGGTGAGGTCCGATAGGAAAGGTATCAGGTCGGTCAGCTCCACGTCGTGCGGGTCGTTGAACCACGAGGAGACCGGCACGGCATTGTTGACATGGAAGATGTACGACGCCGGCGAGTTGTCGAGGATGATGGTGTCCCCGATAGGACGGCCGAGCTGCGACAAGTCCTAGAAAGCGCCGATTAATTTGGTTTAGGCGCTTAGAGACCTGACGTGCCTTGATGTAGTTGCCTTTGTGCGAAAAACAACTCTCTCGATACAGTCTTGACGATAATTCAGTGCTAACCCCACCAGCTCTGGGAGGAACCACGCACCTGTGGGTGACCGCGCGCGTCGTGTCTAGTCGATCGAGGACTGGATCGGCATACTGATCCTCGTTGAGCCGCTGATCGACAGATGAAACTACATGAACCGACCTTGGCCAAACTGGCGGTGAATACGACTATCTCGTATATTTCGCCCATTTTCTTTAGGAAATCCTCGACACCGGGTCGTTTCAACACTAATAGAGCGCACTGAATACCGCGAAACGGGACCAAAGCGACGATCGTACCATGGAAATGATGCCAGTGGAACTCGATCTCGACGGGGACTATGAAGTCAGGCTGCGGGATGGGCTGCGAGTGCTTGCTCAGTATGCGAGGTAGCGGGAGGCACGATGCGCATTACCTTGATACTGCTATGTACCAGCGTCTCGTCCAGGTCGAGTACGAGGCATTTCCTGCCTGCGTGTTCGGGGGCGAGTGGGGGCAGCAGCGGCCTCGGTTTCCCGTCCTGAGGCGAGTAAGCTGTTGTTTACCGGAATACGCAGTTTGGGAACGCACTGGGCCAGTCGGTATGCCTGCCCCGCCATTTCGTATTAATCTGTCCTCATGAGCTTGCTCATCAAAGACGGCGGCTTCGTCGTCGGTGAAGCTTGTCCCGTCGGACTCTTCCGAAGAGTCCCGCGTGTGTGTTCGGGCGATAGCATCGCCGGTTGAGCCGGGTGGCTGAACCGCACCAGACGTCAGCCCGTCAGTCTCGTCTGCTGGAAGCAGATGGACACTTGGTGGGGGCTGGACGATGATTTCCGAGTCGGTCGACGGGGGCCGCTCGATATTAATTGTGGGTGGGCCCAACGAGCCGTCGGTGGTGGCAGTGTGAGGACCGGCCTCCGACTTGTGGGGGCCCATTTCGACCATCTGGGGGACGAGGATGTCGTCCATGGCCTTTGCGTCGAAGGTGACGCACGGCACAAGTTTAAACATGCGCTCTAGCAGCGACGTCTTGGGCCGCGGCGCAGGTGCCTTGACGATTGTGTGCGAGGTCGACGACGAGACGGCAGCCTGGGAGGTGGACGATTTGTTGCCCTTGCGATGGTAAAACATCCCAGGTTTGGGGACAGCATTGTCGGTAGCAGAGGTCGGGGCCGGCCCCTGCTCTGTCGTTGCGGCCAGGGTATCTGCGAGAGTTGGGGTGAGCAGGGCAACCCAAGCGAAGGCTATCACTGACCGCTTGTGCTGGCGGAGTTTTCGGCAGCATGTCGCGGAGCCTCATCCTTCTTTTTGCGAGTCAGAGAAAGAAGGCGCTGGCGGACGGGGATGCTGCTGGACGCCGGGGCAGGGGGGCTGGGGTCGCCCGCTGCTGGGCCCATAGATGCTGCTAAAAGGAAACAGGCCCAGTCACACCAACGCCGTTCCTCTCTCTCCCCCAGTCGATGACCGCAAGTAAGTTCGCAGCAAATGAACACCAGACCTGCCTTGAGCATCGCTAGAATCGAGTCGCAAGAACACAATCCCTCTCAAGACCAGTATGCAACACAAAACAACAAAAAATACGCGCGGGTCTGATGGTTGTTGTCTCCAGAGCTCAAGAAGGATCCTGGCATCCCGAGACTCCCAAATCTCAAGGTTCGCAATGCCGCGAAGCAAAACGCCCGCGCAGTGCGTTGTCTTTCGGGCCATCGCGCCGGATTTTTGAAAATCTTGCAGCCCCCACCGCCACCCCGTGTCGATCTCGACTCTATCATGGCCTCGGAACCTACTCTCGAGACGCTAGCCAATGAGCCCGACGATGAGCCCCAGGAAAAGACCAAGGAACAGCTTCGCAAATATTATTTCCGAGCACTTCACAAAGTCATCGACCAGAGCGACATTGTTATTCTCGTCCTTGACGCGCGCGATCCGGAGGGCTGCCGGAGCCGATTAGTCGAGGAAGAGGTCCGGCGACGCGAGTCAGAGGGCAAGAAACTCATTTTCGTGCTCAACAAAGTCGGTGCGTGTCTCGACGTTGCGCATGTTGCCCTGTCGTTGACAGTTTCCAGACCTTATTCCTAATGCGAACGCGCAGCAATGGCTCAAATACCTCCGCCATTCAACGCCGACGCTGCCCTTCCGTGCCCCGTCATCGGCGCAACACCAGCGCACCAACATATCTTCGTCGACCGCCCCTGCGTTGGTTAAACTGCTCAAGGCGTACAAACCCTCTGCAGGAAGCATAACAGTGGGCGTCGTGGGTTATCCGAATGTCGGAAAAAGCAGCCTCATAAACTGCTTGAAGCGCAGCAAAGTACCATCTCACTTAATCTGCGTGTTTAGGGTCCTAACGTCGTCCAGGTTTGCAGCGTCGCAGCGCAACCAGGACATACGAAAGAATTGCAATCGGTTCAACTAGAGCGCGGTATGCGTATTATAGACTCTCCTGGCGTCGTCTTCGACGATGAAGAGCAAAAGGCAGGCAATATCCTGCTTCGTAACGTGGTCAAGGTCGAGGATATCGACGATCCGATCGCTGTCGGTAAGCTTTTGCGTTCTTCTCAAGATCGCGAGCTTACTTTGGCAGTGGAAGAGATCCTGTTGAGAACGCCCGCAGAGACACTGCAAAAGCTTTACAACCTCCCGCAGTTTACGTCGACAATCGAGTTTTTGACGATGGCGGCACTGACTAGTGGGAGGTTGCTCAAAGGAGGCACTCCCGATATTACATCGGCCGCGAAGCAAATTATCAACGACTGGAACCACCAGAAGATCCCGTACTTTTCAGAGCCGCCAATCGTCCACCCCTCGTCAATACCGTCGACCGGTGAGATTTGTTTTGCTGGGTGGAGTATGCTGATAACCATGTTTCTTAGTTGGTGGAACGGCCACAATCGCGCCTGGGGCCGAGCAGGTTGGACAGGCGAAAATATTGAACGAGTTTTCGGCCCCGTTTTCGCTTCCGGGATTGTTTGAGAACGCTGACGCGGGGGCGTTCGGAGGCGGAGATCCGGATGTGGACATGGATGACAAGGACGAAGAGATGTCTGCGGACGCGATGGACGAAGACCAGTAAGCAGCTTTGGTCAGCCTTTCTTTCATTAATTGATCTTCGTGCATAGAGAGACCGTCGCAGCTCGGAAGCGGGGGCGGTCGCGTTCGCCGTCACCGATGGGGGATGAAAAGACGTATAGATATAGAGTGCCGAAGAGGATGAGGAAGCAGCGGACTGTGGAGAGAGAACGGGGGCGTAAATCGAGATAAAGCGTGACCAGTCACATGATCCCGGCTTTGGCCTCTTGACTCAGCATCTTATGTGAGCCCAAAGCGTTTGCTTTAAGCGCTGCTCGATGTCCGACATAAACCACTCCAGATGCAGTCCCCGCCGTCCCCACCACCAACTCGCTCCCTGCGCAAGCGTAAATCTCCTCCGCCAGACGACCCCGACGACCAGCAGCAGCAGCTGCCCCACATAGTCCATCCCATGCAGCCCGCCCTCCCTCCCGGCTACCAGTACAACGCAGACTTCTCCCCGGCTGGCCAGCCAGATCCAGTACCCGCACAGCCCGCGGCCCCCGGGGGTCGCGTCCTCAGCACGAGCAAGCGCGCAGAGCAGAATCGCAAGGCACAGAGAGCGTTCCGCGAACGCCGTGACCAGTGCGTTCCACTTTCGCAGCATTTCAGCACCTTCCTGACCCTCCGAAAAAGACATGTGAAGCAGCTCGAATCCCGTTCTGCGCTGCTCGACGCGGCACTGGCGTCGGCGGACGAGGCGAACCGCCGGTGGGAGGAGTGTCGTGTGCTTGTGGATCAGCTGCGCGTCGAGAATGCCGCTCTGCGTGCTGCGTTGACCCAGCAGGCGCAGCTGTTGCCCCAGGAGAAGAAATCCGCTGAATCCGACAACCCGAAGTAGCCTTGTGATGTGTACTACCTGTTCTTGTCCTCTGCCTCTCATGTATTCGAGTCACCGCCGCGTGTTATTGACCGGTTTCGGCGTCCGTCGTGTCCTTATCTCGCTACGATCTAACCTGCGACCAGCCTTTTGGAACGTTCAAAGAGAATCCGTCCTGGCTGGCTGTCAAGACGCTTCACGACACCGTGCTCAAGAAACACATTCACATCACCACTCTCCAAGTTCCAGTCGTCTACAAATCCGTCCTAGAGATAGTCCCCGGCTTTCATCAGGCACCGCCCAAGCTCCCTGAGGACGCAGGAGAGCTAGATGTGCCCGAGGACGGATACGATTTGATTGTCCATGTTGGCGTTGCTGGACCTGGAGGCCTCTTGGCCGAGAGACAAGCTCACAAGACCGGGTACACGCTTCCCGACTACAAGAGAGAGTCTCCGCCGCTGGTGAATCCCAAGGGCACTGTGCGCGGATTCGGTCCTCCGCAGTATGGAGCCGAGTTTGCCGACGAGTTGTTGACCTCTGTCGACATCGACAAGCTGGTTTCTGAGCTCACTGCGGGCTCAAATCCTGTGGTACGAGTGTTTCCGCGTTGCATGTTGCGGATATGCTCATATTTGGGCTTAGAACATTCGGCCGTCGTCGGATCCTGGCAGATATCTATGCGATTTCATCTTCTACGCGTCCTTGGCTGAGTCTCAGCGCGCTGGACGAGGAACGCCGGTGTTATTTATCCACTGTCCCCCAGTCGGTGACAAATTGAGCACAGCACAAGTTGCCGATGGTTTGAAGCGTATTATTTCTGCTGTGTTGTAGTTGCGAGAATCTGACTAAGTGTGACTCCGTGCTACCAAGCGCGTCCATGTCGTGGATTCACGACCTCTTGACTGAGACGCGAGCAGAACACGCTGCAGATCTTGGCTCTGCGCGTCCGTGCGAGGCACGCAAGAAGGGGCGTATAACTCAGGTTCGCACATTGGTTTGCGACGCGACGCGTCTTGTTGACTGCCACATGCTAGTTTTTCGACTGCGGCCCCAAGGACAAGTGGGCAATCGTCAGCGACGGAGTCCACTACATCACAGTCGCCATTCCAAAGTCGATTAACGCGTCGACACCTGCCCTCGTCGCGCTCAAGGGCTTGACCGTGATATGCAGCCGTATTCCGGGGGCGGACGTCGAGGGACTGTCTTCCGAGAGCTTCATCGCTCTGAAATGCGCACAAGTCGACATTCTGGGCCGTTGCAACGAAACTGGGATGGGCAAGAACATCAACGACGAGGCGGATATTGGGAAGTGGATTGCGGACTTGCGTCGTGCCCCTGACATTTTGAGGCCCTACTATGCTTCTTGGAGCGTACGTCCGCGTGTTTTAATCGTTTATTCCCGCTGAACCTCCGCAGAAACACTTCACGGCTGCAGCTGATGAGTTTCTGAAACCAACGACGCTCAATCCTCTGCCTGCAACTCCGGGTAAGTAATAACTTGGTGGGCGAGACCATTCACTAACAGGCGCTGCAGTTGATGCACGCGATTTTGGCTCGTCGCCATCACAGCAAATGAGCTCTCCGTTGTCCGGATGGAGTCCCTCTCCGCGTCAGTCCGATTCGGAGCACGAGCGCTGTCCAACGCCATCTCCGGCGCCCATGCTATCCAAGAAGACTGTCCCTTCGTCGCAGGCACTGGACTCGTCTTACTTGTCGGCGCCGACGCCTGCACAGAGACAGAAACGTGCTGCTGTGGACGAGGAAGAAACATCCAGACGCATACATCGTCGCGTGTCGCGGCCCAAGAGCTCGGGACCGACGGTGATCCTCGCGCAGGCGTCGCTAGCGTCACAGCCCGAAGAGGAAAGAGATGAGGATGATATGCAGACGGACAGACTGTTGTTCGGGGTGAAACGACGATTCCATGGGTTTGCAGTGCCGAGAGATGGATTGGCCAGCAATGGAGGCGTAGTAGGCTGGCCACTACTTGCAGATATCCTGAATCGAGTGTGACCAGTGTGACCTGACTGCTTTTTCGAGTTGACTACACTGGACGTTCCGTTGAGTGGGTCCGGATTTGCTGCGGTCCGGAGGTCGCTTTTGCTGGTGTCTGCCGTCGCACTCGGCCTCATGTCCCTTCGAAAACCACTGGCCGAGTGGGCGGGTTTTGTCTACGCAAAGGGCGACATCCGCTCTCTCTTTGGCCTCGTCGTCTGCTCGATAGTCGTCCTACTCCTTGGTGCGTCCTCCTCTTTTCAGCCTGGCACTGGTCGCCATCTCACCAGTCATGGTCTTTGTGCCAAGCCCACGCTCATTTTCCCCCACAGCATACCTCACGAACCCATCCGAAAACTCATTTCGGGCCTATCTCACTGAACAATCTTTCCGCCACCATCTCAGTCGTCTCGACGCTACCACCTCCGACGATCCATCCGCCTCATCTCAAAGGCGTCCACCAGCCTCCACAGTTCCTTTCGACCACGGCTCCCCCTTCCACTTTGCCAACCGCGCAACCGTTTCCTTGCGCACCCCAAAGCACGTCTTCCATAGCTTTGGTGTTTTCACCGTCGCTGCCATCATCCCTGCTCCCACCGACCGCAGACCCAAAGATGCCAATACGATCGTCACAGATTCGTGGTTCATTGGGGCATTCGGAAAGTGGTATCGCGGCGGTGTCCTTGATGCTTGGTATCAAGACGTCGTTGCGCGCTCTTCCGACGAGGAAACCTGGACCTCTGGCATTATGGGAATGAAAGCTCTCGACAAAATGAGCGAATACGACGGTGAGCACCGTCCCCCAACTTTTGTGCGGCGCGCTCATCAATTTTATTTCTAGGTCTTCCCTTCTCGACTAAGAATCTGCCTGCCGCGCGTTCCCCACCCAAATTGCGGAACCGCGACAAGTCTTCGCAACGGCTTCCGGTCCGCAGTTCCACGCCCCCACCGCTCCCGAAATCGGCCTCCTTGCCCCTACACACGCCCCGACCGTCGATTTCGCTCCAACCGGCGGTGAGCGAACCCAATCGATTGGGATCCCTTTCACGATCTCCTTCGACGCTGTTCGACCAATCGCCAAGGATTGCCGAGGTTCTCCAACAGATAACCGCGTCACGCAACTCGGTTCTCGAGCTTCGCAATCAACTCGCAGATTTCCAGATCACTGCCTCGTCGTCTCATGCCTCTCTGCAGGCAGAAGTCGATTCATTTCGCGAACGGAAACGCCAGGAGGATGCCGCTCGCTCAGAGCTCAAATCACGGACCAAAACACTCGAGGATTCCAAACGTGCAGCGGAGAGTGTCAAGCGCGACGCTGACAAACGCCTCAAGGCTGCTCAGACATCCCGGGACGACGCGCGTCAACGGATGGAGTTCTTGGACAGGGAAATCGATGTGTTGACACAGCGCCGGGCACAAGACGAGGCGTCGTTGTTGCAGACGCAGCAGGGCTTCCAAACCGAACAGGATATCACCGACGCTCTCGATAACAAAAGACTCGAGATCAAGGCTTCGGAGGACATTATTGCGGCGCTTAACCAACGGGCCCGGGAGCTGGAGGACAAGCTCTCCAGCGAACGGGATAGGCTGAAGCTTACGCGGGAACGGGCGGAGCTGTGGAAGCAGGACCGGTCCTTCCAGCCATACAACACGACCTCACTTTGGCCAGCTCCGCGGAATACCTACGACATGGACGTGTCGCGTGGTCGGCGGTCGTCGGACCCTCATGTGCTTCCAACGTCGCCGCGCCCCGCGAAGCTTGCCCTCGGAGCCATCTCCAACTTCAACAAGGCGCCACCACCGCTCATCACATCCACACCCGGCTATTCACCGTTCGACGACGTGACCCAGCACGCGTTCACCAACTTCTCGCCCTTTGGTGACCCTTCGCCAGTTCCGCTCTTGTCGCCGACGAGCCAGTCCTTGATCCCTTCTGGACTGATCTCCTCGCTCGATAGCGTCGATGGGACGTCGCGGTCGTTCCAGTCGGACAGCGACGCGTTCGTCGACAAGGACTGGAGCCTACGGTCTCATGATTCGCAGATGAGCCCGACCACCAGCCTTGGACCACTGACCACTTCCCCGACATCCCTGCACGCCACGGAGCGCAATCCGTTCGAGGTCCAGATCCTCACGAGTCCGTCGGTGCGAGAACGGGAGTTCCGCATGTCCGGCGGGGACCCGATGGATCTGCATCGTGTTTACCGCACCTATTCGGACCCAACCTCTGACCCCGACACCAAGGCCGTTGCTCCTACCCGTCGATGGTTCTCGTCGAACAAGGACAAGGCCAAGAAGGGGTTGAATCCTGATGCGAAGGAGTTCAGCTTGTCGCATCGGATCGCACCGAGCACGACGACGACGACGAGCGGCTTCGATAACCTCAACCCCAACGGCCTTGGCTCGGGGCTAATGGCTCCCCCGGCATCTGCAAATCAGTCGCTCCTTCGTGCGTTTGCGCCTTCGCCTGCAGAGCGAGAGGCGTTGCATCGTGCGTTGGGTGGGTCGACGAACACGAGTCTTGAACGCCTGCCAAGTTTGAGCGATGTTGGGAGCATCCCGCCGTCGCCCGCGCTTGTTCAGGCTGCCGTGGTCCCCCAGAAGGGACTTCCATCGTGGCTGTCGTCCCTGCCGCGCATTCGCAAACCCAATTTCAGTCCTTGGGAGGACGAGGAGCCAGTGGCGGTGGGTGGTAGTGACGAGCGGCGTTTTGCGTAGAGTTGGTCTCCTTGGAGGCTTGTACAAAGTTGTTTAGGGTGAATACTGACCGAAGTAGTTTTTATATGAAACAAATGTGAACACGGTTCTTGCGTTAAAACAGGGCGGAAGCAAAATTAGTCCTGCGTTGGCATTCAAGTCGTGGCTTTTCGTACAGTCTTTCGTATGTAAAAAACGAGCGTGGGGGCGTGAGGGACATTGCACACGAGTCCATGCGACCGACGACCTCGACAGTGTGTTGTTGTCTGCGCGCGGCAGGTGCGGTAAATGTGATTGAGTGAGATGATTGCAGGGTATAAAACCAATTTGCGATGAGGGTGGTGGGGAAAGCAAAGCCAGGAAAGCAAACAAACATCATCGCGCGCCGTCCAGAACGCCGCGGACGTCCTCTACTGCTGCAAGGTCGGCCAGGAACGGAACAAGGTCCGTCAGCTCCGTGTCGTGGGGGTCGGTGAACCACGACGACACCGGGACGGAGTTGTTCGGGTGGAAGATGTACGACGCGGGCGAATTGTCGATGATTATTGTGTCGCCAATTGGCCGACCGAGTTGGGATAGGTCCTGCAAAGAGTTGAATGCGTGAACAAGCGCTTGCGCCCCGCGGCCCTACCTTGACGTAGTTGCCCCTGTGGTTATAGCAGGACTCTCGGAACAGTCTATGAGTGACGACTTGGAGGTCCTCGTCAATGTCGAGCTCGAACTGCACAGAACGCGCGTACCTTGATGCACATCCAGTTTGTCCAAGACGGGATCTGCATACTTGGATGGCGTCAATGTACAGCTCTGACAAGCGAGCGAAACGCGCGTACCTTGCTGAGACTGGCTGTGAAGACGACGATTTCGTATATTTCGCCCATCTTCTTGAGGAAGTTGTCCACGCCTGGCCGCTTGATCACGTAAACGTTGTGCCAGTTGAACTCGATCTCCACCGGCACAACGTAGTCGGCTTGTTGTATGGACTGGGGCGACGACGTGGTTGAGTTTGGATATGACCATGAGTGAACAGCGAGCGTACTTTGAAACTGCTATGCACGAGGGTCTCATCGAGGTCGAGCACCAGACACTTGCGACCAGCATGCTGAGGCGCGACTGGGGGCAGCAGTGGGGCGGGGTTTCCGTCCTTGAAACACGCGTCAGAGACGTGAAATGAAGGGCGGAAGGGCACGCACTGGGCCAGTGGGGATGCCTGCGCCACCATTGAGAATGAGGCGGTCCTCATCGTCGTCAATGTTGTCAGCGATGTCGTCGTCGTCGGTGAAGCTGGTCTCTGTGTCTTCTGCAACCGACTCTCGCTTGGTGACAGGCTCTCCCGTTGAGCCCGGGGCCTGCACCGCACCCGACGTGACGCCTTCGCTCTCGTCCGGCGGAATCAACGAGACCGGCGTCGGCGGGGTCATGATTTCGTCGACGGGGAGTTTGGGTGTTTCTGGGACCGGGGGAGCCGGTGGAGGAGCGGGAGGAGAATCATCGGGAGCCACTAGAGCGGCTTTTTCTTGTTGGGCGGGTGGTTCGGGATGGTCGACAGTGTCTGACGACGAGGGTATGCAGGGCACCAGCGCGTGCAACAGTTTGGACAGCAGCGACGGCTTTGGGGCCGCCGCCGCCTTGCCATTCGTCGTGGGTTTGGGCTTTTCCGCGTCCGCGGGCATTGGTGTGGTTCTAACAGGTCCTTGGCCTGTCACATTACAACGTGTTTGCACAGAACAAAGCCCAACACTACGTTTCCTTCTTCACCACATCTTCGCGTCCCCGACTCCCTGGACGCTCTCGTTCTCCCCGCACAACCCGTCCTCCGCTCATCAAGTCCATCCAGTTGCTCGACGTTGATGGCGACGAGCTGTCTGTGCTTGCGCTTGCTGTTTGCACTTAGTTTCGATATCCAGCTGGAAAAAAAATATACCCACGTCGCTGGGTGACCGGCCACTCCAGTCCCCCGTACGACGACGCTCCCGACTGCATCTGGCGCGAGTCATCAGCCTCCAACAAACTGAACGGGTCGCCGCCACGTCCAGGCGGAGGCCTGTTGAAGGGAACATCGCCGTAAAGCCGTGTTGAACGTGGTCCAAAATTGTCGTATGTTGTGCCGGTGAACGAGGTTGACGTTGGATAATAAGACGAATTGCTTGCATAGGACGGATTCGAATTGCGTATCGCAGACGGCGGCGGCGCATAATTGTAGCCGCCTCCCGACGGCGGCCCCACCATTGGTGCAATGCGCGCCTTTTTGCTGGACGGCGAATCGCGGTCCCGCGACATCGGCAGCGACGACGAAGAGGCCGCCTGTCTCTGGCGATAATCCACCTGCGCTTGCGGTCAGCATGCGATCAGCGAACGTTATTTGGAGCTGGTCACGTCAATCTTGAGCTGGCCCTCGACCTTGTCCCTCGGCCGCTTTCCCAACGAAGTCAGGACCTCTTCCTCTTCCTCCTGCTCTTCTTCATCGACATCGGCATTGTCCTCCACCTTGACCGCCTGGTTTCCCGAAAAGTCGGCGGGCCCCCGTGTATCGCGCTCACCCTCAAAGTTGATATGGCGCCGAACCATATCCTGCACATCGCCAGAGCAGTACTGGTACAGCTTGACGTTGTGGCCCGGACGTTGCTCTGTCCCAGAATAAATTACCATGCGCCCATTACCTCACAAAGGGCGAAAACTCACCAAAAATGATGACGGCGACGTCGACTGAACACAACACTCCGCTGTGCCTGGCTGAGCTCAACAAGGCGGGTCTGTGCAAGCTACATACAGCTCATACGCCTTCTTGAAGAGACCGTTTTTTCTCTGGCGGGGGGTAAGTTTTCTTTCATAAACAACACAATCCCGTCAACTGAATAACACGGCCTTTCCGCCAGCGTCTACGTCCGCGTCTGGGACCGCCGCCGCCCGCAACCAGCAAAATCCGAGCCCATATACCGAATCCAGACGTCTATTCCTCGTCTGCTCCAAATTTGACGACAAACGGAGGCGGGCGAAGCTTGAAAGCGTATAAAAAACACTCGCCTTTAAAAACGTCACGCTGCGATTGCGCTCGTGCTGTGGGAGCGGGTCGATAAGCCGACGCACGGGCTAGACAAGCGGCGCACGATAATGGGCTGAATCTCAATCTTTCTGCGACCCATGGCTGGGAGATGGCGGT
Source organism: Mycena chlorophos (assembly GCA_014461115.1). NCBI lineage: Eukaryota > Fungi > Basidiomycota > Agaricomycetes > Agaricales > Mycenaceae > Mycena > Mycena chlorophos. The sequence continues at coordinate 1,124,120 of JACAZE010000015.1, forward strand.
AGAGGTCAAACGGGCGTTCGCAGACATCATCCCGGGGGGTTTGCCGTTGTTGACAACTATGGAAACGATGACCACACCTAGTCCTGAACTTGATTGAGCCCTCCAACGCCGCTGAGTTTCTCACCTTGCGGATTCGATTTCTCATGTCAGGCGCTACTCGCGGTGCGGAGGCCCATGTTCCCATGGTGGTGCTGATTAGACGGCCCGGCATCTACGCCGCCCGCAAGAGTGCTAACTCCTGCCGTGGCTTGGCCTTTTCGCACACCCCGCATGTTGCGATGTTCACTTGTCGAACACCGCGAATTTGGGGTCCATTGAACAACTTACCGCTTCCAGCCAACTAACAAATTGTTCCGTGCACCACGATATACTGCTTGCCATGGTGTTACGCAGGTTTAGTGTACGCGGTCAAAACGGGCGCGCAAGTCTGAATCCGCGGCGGAAAGTTACAACAAGTTATCTGTCTTGTCTACGCGAGATGTTCCCCGACATCGTTACAACGGGTTGATCTTCGCAAATCACTTTTTCATTCCGCGACTACTCCGCGTCAGCCCCGGGCTTGCTGGGAGAGCAGCGCACTCTGATTCTGATCCTCTTTGCTTGCACAAACTGCACCCGCCGGAGTGCGTTAATCAATCTAATACAGCGTACTTCTGTAAGTGTTCCGGGATTGCGCCTTCGAGTCCTTTTGATTGAAGCCATTTCTTCGAGAATAGACGGCTCTGGTATCGGTACGCTCCGTCGCATAAAATAGTAACGATTGTTGATCCTGCGAGGCATATAAGGACGAGGGCGATTCAAATGTTTCTTTCGTACCTTTCCCGAGCTTGAGCCCCAGTTCTGTCGCGGCAACAACATTGAGCGCCGAGCTAGCTCCAATGTACAATCCCTCGGTCTCAAGGAGCTCATAGACCATCTCGATCGACTTTTCGTCTGGCACCGTGAAGGCACCGTCCAGGTCTTTGACGAAGGTACCCAGATTGTCTGTTATGCGACCTTGGCCGATTCCTGTTCGGAGGAAGGTGAGAGGACCACCGATTAACGCCGTTGTTCTAACGAAGAGAAGGAAACGCGGGCACCCTCTGTGATTGAGCTGCCTGCCCGTTCTATCAGCTTTCCGCCGCTGTTGATGTAGCTGGTCAAGACGCTCCCCGGCGGGTCAGCGAGCCAGATCTGCGCCTTGCCGGCGCTCTTTTCCTTGAGGTATTTGCCTACACCTGCAAGGGTCCCGCCTGTTCCCGTCGCGCAAATGAAGCCGTCGACACTTCCCTGCGTCTGTTCCCATATTTCGGGGCCTGTCGACAGATAGTGGGCGTGTGCATTGGCCGTGTTGTCGAATTGGTTAGTCCATATCGTGTTGGACTGGCCCTGGGCATAATCGCGCGCTTGGTGGTTGTAGTTTGCCGGGTTCTCATACGCGACCGCGGGTACCGCATGGACCTCCGCGCCTAGCATTCGAAGCAAGTCGATTTTTTCTTGACTCTGTGGCGCAATGAATGAGTTCCCATAGGGCCACCCGACGCGTCGGTAAGAGAAAGTAAACTTCGGACCGTACCTGCGTATTCGGCATGAAGATAACGCACTTGTATCCCCGCGCTCTGCAGACGTGTGCGAGCCCAATACCGGTGTTGCCCGCGGTCCCTTCGACGACGGTCCCTCCCGGCTTCAATCTGGGAAGCCCGGGTTAGTTCTGTTGTGCATGTACCGTGTCTCGGTTCTGGGGTTCAAAAAGAGACGGCGTACGAACAGGCCTTTCTCTTCTGCGTCGCGGACCACGCCCAAGGCCGCACGGTCCTTGACACTCCCACCGGGGTTCTGGAATTCCGCTTTACCGAAGATGCGCGCCCCAGTCTTCTCAGATAGGTGCTTCAGGTAGATCTACGCAGGGCGTATAAGACGAAGCAAGAAGCTCCCGAGTACAAGTCGCACAAGAGGTGTGTTTCCGACAGCACCAGTAAAGCCGTCGACAGTCGTCGTTGTAAAGAAGCGGCGGCGGGCAAAAGCCCGTGTCGCAGCATACATGGCGGTCCAAAGTCAAGCGCAGACGAACACAACATCGATGGCGTGCTCGTTGGTGGATGAATACTTGCGTCGGCCGAAATTTACCTTTCCCGGAACATCAGACCTCAAACCCAGTTAAATTACAAGTTCGTGAACGTGGCGGGGAATATACGAAAAGGACGGGTATATCTGCAGCGGGCAGCGCTCTATGTATGCGAACGCCTGAAAAGATGGCACTCCTTCTCCTGCGGTCCAGCCAGGTTAAGCCCGCTTCTTGACATTCTGAGATAGCCACTGCAGACCCTCGAACAGACCTATTCCGACGGTGAGTTGGGGGCTCTTGCCGCAAAACACATGCATCGCACCTTCTCCGGTGGTCGCGCAGCTCGGATGTACATACCACGACCTGTCCTTCATCTTGTGCAACCCAAGCTTTTCTGTTACCTCGGCAGGAGACATGGCTAGTGAGAAGTTCAGCACCGAAGACCTTGCGAGCGAAAAACACAACAACCACGCACCGCCGGGTAAATCCTGTTTGTTCGCAAAGACGAGCAGCAAGCACTCTTTCATCTCCCTGTCGCTCAATATCCTGTGCAGCTCCTGCTTGGCCTCGTCCAACCGCTCTCGGTCTTGACTGTCGACGACGAAGACAAGGCCCTGGGTGCCGGTGTAGTAGTGCCGCCAGAGGGGACGAATCTTGTCCTGGCCGCCGACATCCCACACGTTGAATTTGACGTTCTTGTACGTCACAGTCTCCACGTTGAAGCCGACTGCAGAGGACGTGTCAGTTGGTGCGACGCACGACGACGACAACTAACGGACCAGTGGGGATGGTGGTGACGGACTGGTTCAGCTTGAGTTTGTATAGAATTGCTGCAGGGGGAGTGGGCGGAGGTCGACCGAGGGCGCGGCGTGGACTTACTTGTCTTTCCGGCGGCGTCAAGACCCAGCATGAGGAGACGCATCTCCTTGTTGCCGAAAATCTTGCCTGCAACGAGGACGCTGAGCGGGGCAGCGACGAGCGAGCCAAGCAGACGCACCCAGCGCCTTGGATAAATTTGCTCCCATGGTTGAACGAGTGACGCGAATACGAAGAACACAATGAAGGGAGTCGAGGAGAACGCCAAGTCGTTGAAGTCACGTGCAACATCACGTGAAAATACCATAACTACTCTGACCGCATCCCCCCCGCAAGAACCTGCAGCCACCCGTCGCCCATTTCCTGCTTCAGTCGCTCAATACGTCGTCTATATGCTTCCACTCCATCTTCCACCTCCTCGCCATCCGAGTTGGATCGGGCTGGCTCGTACACCGACGCAGAAACGCGTGACCTCCGCTTGCTTCCCTTTGCAGAGAATGTCGCCGAGTTGCGCATTTGTCGATAAGACCCTGCCGAAGGACTGTTCGGAGATTCGGTCGCCGGTGTTGGTGTCTCGACATGAAGGACCTCGGATTGCAACCTAGAGTGTCTGGACCGCCGAGGGGGCGAGCCTACGTCCGTGTTGTTGGTGCTCACGCGGAGCGGAGCAGGCTCTTCATCAGCCTCTTCCGCCAAAGCACCGAACTGAGCCCAGTCCTGGTCCTTCCGACTCGACCCGCCGTCGGATCGTGCGCGAGTATGCTGCGACCCAGTGCGGACATCCGCACTGGCACCATCGCTGTCGCCGAGATCCACGATACGCTTGTTCTTCCGACGACCCTTGACCACGGGAGCAAGGTTCGGAGAGACATGAGTGGATTCGTCCTTTGGTGGCGCACCAACCGCGACGACCGGAGGAGAATATGCAGCAGAGACGGGCCGCGACGAGGTCATTTGTGGTGGCGGCGGTGTGAGGAGGTTCCTACGCTCGTAGAAGCCCGGTTGGGTACCGTCGAGCGTCACGGATTTGCCCTCTTGGGCAAAATAGTTGAAGCATGCGACACGGTAGTCCTCCTCAAATTCGACAAACGGATTGCCCTCGACCCAAATCTGCGAGATGTTGGGAAGTGTGGCCAGTCGCCCAACCTCGGCGGACTCGTCAACAAGGTTACTCCGAAGGTCGATCTTCTCCAGAGCCGGCAATCGCTCGAGACCACACAACGACTCGAGACGATTGTGGGATAGGTTGATGTACAAGACCTGCCCCAGCTGCTGGTAGATTCCCAGCACCGAGTCGATCATGTTGTCGGACAGATTAAGGAAAACAAGACTATAGAGGGCGGCAAGGTTTGGCGGGACCGAGACGAGCAGATTAGAGGAAAGATCGAGATGAGTGAGTGAGGTAAGATAAGGGACCGCCGGGAAGAAGGTCAGGCTGTTGTCCGCTAGCGAAAGGTTCCGCAGAAATGCCCATTTGAACGAGGACAGTTCCGTGGGCGGTGGGGGAGAGCTGCTGCCGGATTCCTCTTCAGGGACGGAGTCGGGGAGGCGAGTAGCATATGACGAGGGTGACGCATTGAGGCCGCGAGGTATTCGTCTGCGGCGTTTGCGGCTCGTGCTGCCCGCTCTCCTCGCCTGGTCATCGAGAACGGCGCCAACAAAGATGTCAGAAATATCCTCGATGCCGCTTCTGCGGATCTTGAGGCTCCGGAGACCCTCGGCCAAACGGTCCCAGCCCAGCAACGCGCGCGGGTCGGTGTCGACGCATTCCAGACTTTGGAGATTGCGAAACACATCGAGGGGCACAGCATTGTCGTCGGTGGACGTCGAGTCGACGATGGCGGGACGCGAGGGAGCGACGATGGCAAGAGCGGGCAGCTTCGTGAAGCTGCTGAATAGATACTTGAGCTCTGTGTCGATGCTCGGTGGCTGTGGTCTGCCCCACCAACCCGCGCCAAGGGAGAGGCCCGAGACGGCGGAGAGTGTGGACCGAAAAGAGGCCAACGAGAGTGTGTCCGATTTGTCCGTGTCGGGCACACTGATATAGCTCATTGGCCGCGACGGCGAGTCGATGCGGACGTCAAGAGTGCCGACGTCGAGACCGAGGCCCTCGAAGCGCATGAGGGTATAGAAAAGACGGTGGGTATCGATGTTGAGGACCTCGGGAGTGGGCTGACCGGGGTCGAACCATGAGAGGGGATTGTAGAGCGAGGAGCCGGCCGGCTGCTGCGACACGCGTTTGCGGCGCTGGGGCGCGGTGGCGGCAAGGTTCTTCTCGTGGCCACGGACAAAAGTCGCTAGCCGGCGGATGTAGGTGTCGCCATTCTCGGAGTCGGACATGAAGCAAGATTGGACCCGTGACGCGGCTTGGCTTTTGCTTCCACTATGGGTGTAAAAATTACAGTAAAGACCACGCAGCAGAAGGTCTTTCAGGCAAGCACCAGCTCTTATCGTCTGCCATACACGCCCTCATTCCCGTAGATCGAGGCTGAACCCACAGACACCGTCGGCGACCTCAAGGCCAAGATCGAGGCAGAACACGGCCATGCCGCAAGCGCGCAGAAGATCATCTACTCCGGAAAGGTGAGCAGCCCAGTGTCTCGGCCTCACACTCTCATGCCCCGAAGGTCCTGCCCGACGATAAAACCGTCGAGTCGTGTGGCATCAAGGAGAAGGATTTCCTCGTCCTAATGGTCTCAAAGGTGCCCATCGCCCGACTGCTGACTCGCAGATATTGATGGTCTCAGCCCAAACCAACGCCCACACCGATGCCACCCGTCGCCGCCCCAGCGACGGACGAGGCCCCTGCTGCACCCACGCCAGCGACGGATGCGGCACCTGCCGCTGCGCCTGCTGCTGACGCGTCATCTGCTGCCCCGCCGCCCGCATTCGGCGACACCAGCTCGTTCCTCTCTGGAGCAGCGCTTCAGACGACGATAACCAACATGATGGAGCTGGGCTTTACTCGCGAGCAGGTTACGCGTGCGATGCGTGCCAGCTTCAACAACCCCGATCGTGCTGTCGAATATCTCATGACTGGAATCCCCGACCATCTCGCTGCCGAAGCTGCTGGTCCCGCTCAGCCAGCCGCTGCCGCCCCTGCCGCCCAGCCAGCCGCTGCCCAGCAACCTGCTGCTGCCCAACCCGCTGCTCCGGCTGCCGGTCAGAATCTATTCCAGCTTGCTCAACAGCAGCAGCAACAGCAGGCCGGAGGTGGGGCTGCAGCTGCAGGTGCCGGTGGCGCCGCACCCCAGCTAGATTTCACCGCGCTGCAAAACAACCCCCAGATTCAGCAGTTGCGCGAACTCATGGCGCAGAATCCCGCCCTCATCCAGCCTTTGATCCAGCAGCTGGGCGCCCAGAACCCTGCTTTGCTCCAGATGATGGAGCAAAACCCGGCTGCGGTGGCCCGACTGTTTGGTGTCGAGGGCGCAGAGTTTGAGGATGGCGAGGACGGGCCGGTTCCGCCAGGCGCACATGTCGTCAGCGTCACCGAGGAGGAGAGGGCGGCCATCCAGCGTCTCGAGGCGCTTGGGTTTCCCCGGCAGGCAGTATTGGAGGCATATTTTGCGTGCGACAAGAACGAGGAGATGGCCGCCAACTACCTTTTTGACTCGTCCAACTTTGAAGATTAAGATTAGCAGCTGTATACATGTATCCGAGAGAGGCAGAAACGAAAGGACTTGTATTGTGCACACAAACCTCTCCGAGAACGCCGTCACAATAATGGACGAGTCGCCGATCAGTCCACAACAAACATGTCGGATTCACTGCCTCGTCGCCTCACCTCTTGCTCATGCCTCCCACCCTCCTGTGGCTGCTATTAGCCTTCAACGCAGTCTTTGCGCAGGAGACCCTTCCCTCCCAGGACAATGTAACCGATTATGCACCAGCGACAAATGTGGAATGTCCAGGTGCGATTGCTCCGAACAATGCGCGCAGAGTTAACGCGAATATCCAGATTTGAGCACATCCTCGTTATTACGCGAATGGAGTCCACAGAACCAGACTCTTCATCCAGCAGAGACGGCGTACGTCGACTCGAGATTCAACACAACAATTCAAAGTGCTTGGAACGAGTGGTTGAATTCGAGCGCATTGGGGTACAATGTTTCTGCGTTCCAAGGAATGTTTCCCAAAGTTGGGATTGCAGCGCCCGGGGGCGGTCTTCGGGCAGCGCAGTATGCTCTCGCCTGCATGAGCGGTGTGTGTCCAGGCTTCCGCCGTGAACTGCCTTCTGATGTGCTCAGGAATTGACGCGCGGAACGCGTCCTCCAAAGCCGCCGGGACCGGGGGTCTGTTGCAGACCGCTTCGTATATGACGGGTCTCTCGGGGGGCTCGTGGGTGCTAGGTTCCTTAGTATTCAACAACTGGCCGACCGCCCCCGATCTCGTATATGGCAATGGAGGGAATTTAAGTGGCTGGAAATTGGATCTGCCCTTCGTTTCGCCCGACGGTGACGATGTATTCTCGGAGAACAACCAGTACTTCTACGGAAGTATCCTTTGGAGTGTTATTTCTAAGGCCAACCAGGGAATGTACGCGTCTTTCTCTTTGATTCGTTTTTTTTTTTTTCGCGCTCACTCTTTTCAGAGATACGAGTATCACCGATCCATGGGCGCGCATGATTGTGCGTTCCTCGTTTTGCGTGTTTCTGGACCTAATGCGGAGGGCCAGTCCTATCACTTTTTGAACCAAACTAGTCGCGACAATTTCTTCACCAACTCGACGGCCCACGGCGCTGGCCAATTGTGGTCCGAGATCCCGAATATTCCCGCCTGGCAGGAAAAGACAATGCCATTCCCAATTGTAGTGGCCGACGTACGTCCCGCCAACGACAATTCGACTGGACAGCTTGGCTTGAGCCCGACGGTCTACGAGGTTTGTGTCGCGTGTCCTATGCTTCCTCGTTACTGAGGAAGAAATAGATTACGCCGTTCGAGTTTGGATCCTTCGATCCGCAGCTCTCGACGGGGATGAACTTGACTTACGTCGGGACGCATTTGAACAACGGCAAATCTGAGAATGGATCTTCATGCGTTACTGGGTTCGACCAAGCTGGTTTTGTCATGGGAAGCAGCGCCAGTCTTTTCAATGTGGGTCTGTTTCGCCGCCTGGAGAAACAACTGAGTGTTCGCAGCAAATCTTCGACTTTGCCAACAACGAGCTGCAAAGCTTTGGTGGCTATGACTCTCAAGACAGTAACTCACTCGTCTATGTGCTTCAGCGCCAGCTGCGCTCAGTCAGGACACGCGACGATGATGTTGCGAACTGGCCCAATCCTTTCCAAGGGATTAAAAGCTCGACGTACGAGGATACCAACAGCACGTGGTTATCGCTCATTGACGGCTCATCGAATCTCGAGAACGTGCCCTATGGGCCGTTGTTCGTCAAGGCGCGTAACGTCGAAGTCATCGTTACCCTGGAGAACAGCGCCGATGACCCTAATAACTGGCCAAAGTGAGCTTTCCTGATCTGTCCGCCTCCCGAACTCAATATTCATTAGCGGGACGGGACCACTCAACACAGCGTTGCGGCTCTCTACACTTTTGCGGGCAACACATCAACAATTCCCGCCGATACCGCAAACACCAGATGATTGGGTGTCTACCGGGGTCCGACAACGTGCAACGTTCTTTGGATGTGATCCTACGCAGTCCCCTCCCGAATACCCAATGGTCATCTTGTTACCCAATGCACCGCCAATCAACGGCGACAACCCCGTTACCAAGTACGTGTCATTGCTGGTAATGTTATGGGTGCATTGGTTGACTGGATACAGTTCGGCAACATTCACCTTGACCTATCCGCTGTTGTTTACACAGTTGTTGATGGACCAAGTGCACTCCAACACCATCTCCGGGTTTACGTATGTCTTCCATACCGCGCTTACCGTTGCAAACTGAAGAATTCGATTGAAGACCCAACGCCAACACGCCCGATCCTAATTTCGGGTTGTGTTTACAATGCGCTGCGGTGGATCGCGCACGCTTAAAGACGAACCCGGTGACTCCACGGTCTTCGATGTGCACGCAATGCTTCAAGCAATATTGCTACGACCCGAACAACCCGCCGAGCGAATCCGAACTGCCAAACAGGAAGCTCATATTCGTCGACCCCACGCCGCTGGGTTTGTCGAAGCTAACGGGCTTCTTAAGCACCAACAAGTTCAAACTCGTCGGTGGCTTAATCGGGCTAGTTGCGTTCATTGCCATATTCTGTGGGGGCCTGTGCGTTTCCAAGATTTTTGGAAATTGCTTTTCCTGATTTCTCGCATAGAATATGGTGGAAAAGACGACAAGATCGTCGACTAGAATACGAGGAGGTAAACGAGTATCACGACGATGCCGACACGATGGGATTGTGGAGAGGGCAGAAGCAGTACTCGGACTTGCATGCAGAGCAATACGAACTACAACCTGGACGATGAGCGGTGCAAGTAGCTATATTTTACCTGTGTGTTCTTTCTTTGTCACGGTTGGGTCATGTGATAATTTACATCTTGAACCTGAACGTTCATGTCGTTTACTACGCCGTCTCGTGGCGCCAAGCGCAGTGCGCCCACCAACTCTGGACGCACGCCCTCTTCTGTCGCGTCCTACTGGCCTAGACAACAACATCGCGGTATTTTATTCCTACTGAAAGTGGTAGGTTTGTTGACTTGCAGAATCCGACGTCGGGACATCCCGGAAAAGCAACAATCCTGCATCTTCGGGTATATCGCGTCGCATTGTGGCTATCCCGTCGAAACGCTCGTCGTCTGCGGTCCATGAGAGTCTGGCGGCCCCCAGGAGGGTCATGACGACCGCGTCTCACCGCGACACTGAACCCGATATGTCGCAGTATCGCTCTATTACCGACAAGGAGTATAGATTTCCAAACCAGCAGTCCAGACAGTGAGGCTTTTGCTCGTATTTGAGTGGACATGGACGATTGATGTTTCCGATTTTAGCCCGTTCCCGAGGCGAATGGCGGCACGCAAGATGGAGTTTTCGGATGACGACGACGACGACGAAGAAGAAGAAGAAGATCAGAATGAAGACGAGGAAACTGAGACAGAGGAGGAAGAAACCGAACCAGAAGTGCCCCAGTCGGAGGACGAGGACGACGAAATTATCGAGGTACCACAGCCAGCGCGACCGCCCGTCATCGAGATCTTGGACGATACGCCCCCTTCATCTCCCGTACTTGCTCCCCAAGTACTTACGCCGCTGCCCAAAATTCTTGACGCCATCGAGGATCTAGTGCTTCCGCTCGTACATCTCGAAGAAAGCAAACGGCTCCCGTTTCTGAAGCGCAATGTGCGGAAGGGATTCTTGCTTTTTTGCAAGATCAAAAAGGTTCCCATGGAGTCTCAAGGCCGACCTTCGCGACTCTGCGTGGTCTTTCGGACTGTAGACGAGGAGCCTGTGGAGCATGAAGCGACCGTTTCGAGTCTGGAGTGTCCTCTCTGCCGTATTCATCTGCCTTTCGCGACGCAAGAAATGCTTCAAGTGCATCTTCATCGGGATCATTCGCAAGTGCGAGCGGAATGGGAACATCTGGGAGAACAGGTGTGGCCTCCATGGCGACTGACCGCTGATGCTCATGCATTGTTAGAGTTGGAAGCTCAAGCTCAAGCTCCCATACGAGGAACAGGAACCTAAATTGTGAGCATGGGTCTGCCAGATGTCCAATCTCTTACCTCGTATTGCAGCCTCTCCGATTGGATACCAGAATCGACTGCGAACGATCCATGGGCTCCTTCTGCGCAGTATCCGTACCTCCCAGCGAGATCGGAATGGGATGGACCCGACATCATGTACTCGGCGCGTCCCGGTGGGCCAAAGATCTACGACCTTCTTGGATTGTTGCCTATGGAGCCGTACGGCGCCCTGGCGTGGACTGTGATCGAGCGAGAAGAAGAGATCTTTGAGAGCGACGAGATCTCAGATACCGACAAGGTCATGAACGCGCTTTGGGCACGGTGGATCCATCTCAATCGGTGAGCGGTTTTTTCACTACCCCGGGAAACCTCGCTTATCGTCCTCAGTTTGACATTTATCATGAATTATTGCAAGGGGGTAGGAACGTTCTTTGGTCGGAACTGCTCTCCAGCTGATATTTTCAAGGTGGAGAACTTCATTGATGAATATTGGAGAATGATCCAGCTGGCAGCTGGGGCTGACTCTCTGCGTCTCTGGCTGTTGGTTCGTCATATTCTTCTCCCAGCAATGGGCATCACTCAACAACGGGGTCCAGCTGCTCATGTCCGCCCATTTTCTCTCCGGAAGGGATGTAGCATATTTGCTCCGGTACTACATGGCGAAGCTATTATAAACGCGAGTGTTTGTTGTTGTTTACTCCAACACGTGTTTTCGCGACGCTTAGTCATCACCCAACGACGCGCTTGTCCCATGCCACCAAGACGCTCCAGTCGAGCTCGTGCATCAGTCGAGCCACAGCCAGAGCCTGCCACGGCCAAGCGCAAGCGGGAGTATCCCGACGAAAAGGAGAACGTCCGCTCCAAGTCGCGGACGAAGGTTCCAGAAGTCGTCAACGAGGAGCCCGACGAGGAGGCGCCCCCAGTCAAGAAATCGCGGCCATCGCTGGAGCCAGACAGTGACGACGACGAAAGACCCGCACCGAGGTCCCGCAAGGCTCGCAAGGCGGTCGAGCCATCCAGCGACGAGGATGAGGAGGAGGAGGAGCCCCCGAAGAAGGGAAAGAAGCGGGTTTCGCGTCGCAAGGCCGTGTCTGATGACGACGGCGACGAGGACGAGGACACGGCCCCGCTTTTTGACGGTGATTCGGACGAGGAAGAGGCAGTCAAGCCCAAGAAGGGCAAGGCCAAACGCGCGCCTGCCAAACCCAAGGCAAAGCCCAAGGCTGCTGCCAAACCTCGGCCAACGGCGTCGGCTCCGCGCGGCCCACCGACTCCGGCCAAGCCACTCCCGCGGATGGACGAGGACGAGAGCGGTGAAGAGGACACGGACAAGATCACTTTCGACGCGCCACCCGTCCCCACCCCGGCACAACTTGCACAACCTGCCGTTGAGGAGCCCACTGGCCCTAAATCGCGTCTTGTCATCCACAAGATGGCGCTGGTCAACTTCAAGAGTTACGCTGGTCGTCAGGAAATAGGTCCCTTCCACAAGGTGCGTCGTCCGAGATGTCTTTCCTCTCATCGACTTATACATATGTTCAGAGCTTCTCAGCGATCGTTGGTCCCAACGGATCGGGCAAGTCAAACACTATCGACGCCTTGCTGTTCGTGTTTGGTTATCGGGCGTCGAAGATGCGGCAGGGGAAGCTGAGCGAATTGATTCACAACTCGTCCCTGCACCAAGAAATCGATGAATGCAGCGTCGAAGTTCACTTCCGAGAGATCATTGACTTGGTATTGTGCTCTGCTGTCCAAGTCGATTGCACAATTAACTCCCATACTTTCAGCCTGGTCCCGACGAATTCGAGGTCGTTCCCGATACCCAACTTATCGTTACACGGACTGCGTTCAAGAACAACAGCAGCAAATACACTATCAACGGGCGCACCAGCACGTTCACGGAGGTGCAGACTCTCCTCAAAGGTCGCGGTATCGATCTCGACCATAAGCGCTTTTTGATTCTCCAAGTGGGTTCAATTAGGAAGTTTCTCTTCTGCATTTCTAACTCGCAACCTAGGGAGAGGTCGAGTCCATCGCGCAGATGAAGCCAAAAGGGTCTACCGAGCACGAAGACGGGTTGTTGGAATATCTAGAGGATATCATAGGCACGTCGGGCTACGTGACCCCCATCGCAGAGTCCATGGCGCAAATCGAGGTGCTTCAAGAGGAGCGCGCATCGAAAATGCAACGCGTGCGTATCGTCGAGAAGGAGAAGAATTCGCTGGAGGCCAAGAAGCGCGAGGCCGAGAACTACCTCAAACTCAAGAACGAGAAGACTCGCGCCGAGAACCGTTGGTGGCAGTGGCACTTGTGGAGAGCCTTTGAGGCCGAGAAAGTGTGCGACCACCAAATCGTACGTCTTGCGCAGAAATATCCTTATTCCCCTACTCATTCGCGAAAAGAAAGAATTGACGGAGGAGCTTGCCGAGGAGCAGACGAAGAACAAGGACGACATCGAGCATTACGAATCGCTCAAAGCCGACTTCGAGGAGCGTGAAGCGGCGTACGAGGCGTGTTTTTGTGGCTTAATCTTGAAACCTCAACTAACAAGTTCGCCAGGACGTCAAAGCCCATGCTGCGGGTGCTTTGAAGGACTTGGCCAAGAACCAGAAGGATCAAGTCCAGCTGGAGGAGCGACTGAAGCACGCCAATGCACAGGCGAAAAAGTGCAAGAAGTCTTTGACCGAGGTCCGTCGTAATTTTTTGTTTTTCCCTCCAACTTATGAGTTCGGTTTAGGACAAGACTGCACTGACGAAGGCTCGTCGCACTATCGAAGAAAGCTCGGACAAGATAGAGCGGGAACGTAGCAAAGTCGAACAGTTCGAGTCGGAGCTGGAGGAGGCAGAGAAACTATTGGAGAAGATTCGAGACAGTCTGAAAGGTGAAAAGATGCAAGGCTCTTGTTGGAAACGCGACTGACTCGATCTCCGTGTAGACAAGACCCAAGTCTTCCACGACCAGATCGAGGCGAAACAGAAGGAGTTGCAGCCTTGGACGGGGAAGATCGATGCTAAACGCGCCGAAGTCGACGTCGCAACTAGTGAACGCGACGCGTTGGCCACCAAAGCACAAGCTTTCCAGGAATCGATGGACAAGGCTGCGAGTAGCCTGGCTGAGCTCGAGACGGAGCAAAAGGACAAGGTGACTGGACCACGTAACTTTGTGGGTCGGGATGGTGCTCATCGAGTCCATAGCATGCTCGACTGGAAAAGTATAAGACGGACAAGAAGAGTCACCAGACAGCCATCGCCAACGCGGAGAAGAACCAGCACGATGCGCAACAGACGGTCCAGGAGTGGCGTGGCCGCGTCTCGACTGCTCGTCAGAAGGTCGCCGAGGCCAAGCAAGCCATCAACGAGACTGCGACGCAGAGCAAGGTCGTCGATGGTCTCACGCGTCTCAAGAACACCGGGCGCATTTCCGGTTTCCACGTGAGTGTGTTTATCCCAGTCCAACTCTTGTCACTGAACGACTGTAGGGACGCCTTGGTAGCTTGGGCACGATTCCCGACAAGTACGATGTCGCCATCTCCACCGCCTGCCCCGCCCTCCACAACATGGTCGTCGACAAGGTTGATCAAGCTCAGAGCTGCATCCAGCATTTGCGCGAGCAGAACCTGGGTCGTGCGACGTTCACTGTGCTCGAAAAGCTTCGCAACGACGGCATGGAGAAAATCGCAACACCAGAGGATGCTCCTCGCCTCTTCGACCTCGTCAACATCAAGGAACCGCGCTTCGCCAAAGCATTCTACAAGGCGCTAGGCAACACGCTTGTTGCCGAGAACATGGAGCAAGCGAATCGCATTGCGTTCGGTGCCCGTCGTTGGCGCGTTGTGACTCTCGCTGGGCAGTTGATTGAGACGACGGGTGCCATGTCCGGAGGCGGAAATCAGCAGGCCCGCGGTGCTATGAGCTCCAAGTTTGCTCCGCAAGCGGTTGGGCCGGAGGTGATGCGCGGTTTAGAGGCCGACTTGGCGGAGGCAGACAAACACCTCAACACGGCGACCGCCAAGGTTCAGTCTCTCGAAACTGAGCTCGACGGCCTACGTCGTGCTGTTCCCGAGATGGAGACGGCGTTCCAGAAGCTCGGCCTCGACATCGAGATTGGGAAGAATCGTATCTCGGAGGCGACGAAACGAGTATCTGACCTCAAGTGCGTCGCGCTTTCGCTATCCCTCAGTTCGCTAACCATTGATCCTAGAGCACAAAACAAGAACAAGGGCGACGACGGCGCGCGTATTGCGAAGCTCGATGACAGTATCCGCAAAGCTCAGTCGGAGCTCGACAACCTGCTTGAGAAGGCCGACAAAATCAAGGACGCCATCAAGAGCCTCGAGGACAAGATTCTCCAGGTCGGCGGATCCAAGCTGCTGACGCAGAAATCCGCCGTCGAGGGGCTTAAGTTGCACATCAGCATCGCCAACGACGAGATCACCAAGGCCGAGGTTGCGAAGAGCAAGGCGGAGAAGGACTTGGGCAAGTTCGAGGCCGCCGTCAAACTCGACGGCGATAACCTCGAGCAGGCGGAGGCGGAGGTCGACGAGCTGAACAGCAAAGTCCAGGAACTTGTCGCCGCTGGTCACGACCTTCAGAATCTCGTCGACGAAGCGAAGGCCGCAGTCGACGAGTCCAAGGATACCCTCGACACGCTCAAGAAAACCTTGGATGAACAAGAGGAACTTATTCAGACGTTTAGACTGCGAGAGGTGTGCTTTTTCTCTGCTTCGCAGGTGAACATTGTTGACGCGCGTGCGTAGGTGGAAATCCAAAAGAAGCTTGCTGAGGCAGAGAAGACCAAGGCGACGCTGTCTGAGGAGCTCCAAAATTACTCGGACCAGTTGGAAGATCTCAAACTCGAGGAAGTAGAGTGCGTGAAATTTATATTGTCTGTCTTGTCCTCACTCAACACGATTCTAGCGAGGATGACGACGAGGAGGAGGGCCAAGAGGGCGGCGATGAGGCCAAGCCTGACGCTCAGGCTGCTCCCGCTGGCGAACCTGCGGATCCTGACGTCAAGATGGAGGTTGACGACAACGGAGACAAGGCGAAGGGCGAGGGTTCCGCTGCGTCGCCGAATGAGCTGCCTACGTTCTCCGCTGAGGAACTCAAACCGCTCAAGAGGCGTGACCTGTTGGCTGACCTCGAGTTGCTTGACGGTACGTTCCTGGTCTGTGTACAATCAGCTCTGCTAAACTCTATCAACCAGAGAAACTCAAGCGGATGCAGCCTAACCTGGACGTGCTCAAGGAGTACAAGAAGCAGGAGAAGGTGTACTTCGAGCGAGTCGCCGAGCTCGACGCCACGACCAAGGCTCGCGATGCCGAGAAGGCCAAGTACGACGGCCTGCGGAAACGACGCCTCGATGAGTTCATGACCGGGTTCAACCTCATCTCGTTGAAACTCAAGGAGATGTACCAGGTATGGTTGAAAGTCGAGTTGAAGCTGGGGTATTGACCGTCACACAGATGATCACGCTCGGCGGTAACGCAGAGCTCGAGCTGGTGGACAGCATGGACCCGTTCTCCGAGGGCATCATTTTCAGCGTTATGCCTCCCAAGAAGAGCTGGAAGAACATCTCCAATTTGTCAGGCGGCGAGAAGGCAAGAGGATCTGTTATCACACGTGATACGCGATGACTAATCCGGGTCAACAGACGCTGAGCTCTCTCGCTCTCGTATTCGCTCTCCATGTGTTCAAGCCGACTCCATTGTACTTTATGGACGAGATTGATGCTGCTCTCGACTTCCGCAACGTTTCCATCGTCGCCAACTACATCAAGGATAGGACCAAGAACGCGCAGTTTATCATCATATCTCTTCGGTGCGTTCGTTATTCTTGGAAGCGCTCCAGCTGAAGGCGATCTCAGGAACGACATGTTTGAACTTAGCCACCGTCTCATTGGCATCTACAAGACGTCCAATGCCACACGCAGTAAGTTGTTAGTGCGCACTTTTGTCGGGGTCTCTGACGACTCTACCAGGTATTTCCATTGACAATCACGCACTCCATTCCACGATTCCGACGTAGATATATCATTATTTGCACTGTGTATCGATCTTTGTAAATGCATCATATTGTATACGAAAAGTCTTCGCTGTGCTCAGGAAGTTGCCAGCCTTTGGCGACTGGAGGAGAGACCTCGCAGGTGACTGGCGTCGCTGTGTGGCTGGGCGATGGCGTTGCTCGGTTCAAAGTCGCAAGCGGTGCCCGTGCAACACGAGTTACGACTGTCCGCGGCTTCTCCGAGTCAACCGCAGTGTATAATTCGAGTTCTTGTGCCAGGGCTGCGTTTTCTGATTTTGCATTTTGGAGGTCCACAGCGGTGAGAGCGAGTTTCTACTCTTGGTCAATATGTAGGCAGTCCACAAAGCAAAAATCGCGCACATGTTTCGCCTCGGCGAGTTCCCTTCGTACTCGGTCGACGTACATGATTTTCTGTGCGGGGTTGTGATGACCTGGAGAATAGGATCAGGCGCTGGGATAGTTGGGCAAGGAACCGGACAGACCGAGGATTTCGGCATTGAATTTGCTCAGTTTGTCGGCTTCGCCCTCTGCGAGCTCTTTGCGGGCAATGAGGGATTGGACCTCGTCCGAGAGACTGTAGTACGCTTGTTGGAACTGTTCAGATTCGGCGATGGCAGCAGTCATCCTGTAAAGACGGTTGGTTGGTGTCGAGAATAAAGAGACCAGGCTCACGAGGTGATTTCGTTCCGCAGACTCTCCTCTGTGAGTCGCGCCGTACGAACGGATTCAGTGAGTTGCTTGATGGTTCGTTTGTCGCCAAGGGAGAAGATTTCTGCGCGCTCGACGAGCAGACGCGCGTCCTCTTGCAGCTCGGCGACGCGGGACGTGAGGTGGGATTCGGTCTGGCTGCGCGCGTCTTGCTCGGTGTAGAGCGATTCGCGTGTTTCTCTGAGTTGTTGACGCAGGTCAACGGAAACACGCTGTTCGTGCTTGAGCTCTGCGACGCCCAATGCGCATGTGAGGATGGACTCTTGGCTGAGAAGACGGTATGCGTCCACCAGGGAGTTGGCGACGGATTGTTGGAGGATGGCAGCGGAGACGTCGGACCGGAGGTCTACCACGGTCACGGACTCTCCGTTGGATGGGGGATAGTGTGTCGCGGAGAGACGATGGAAGTTGCATTCGTCGTCGAGGTCCGCTATCCTGCTTTGGAGCAGTGCGTTCTCGACCTGCTTTTGTCGAATGAGCTCTGCGAGCTGAGTAATTTGGTCCTGAGAGTTTGCGAGACGACGGGAGAGACGCCAGTTGCGCTGCTGGAGCAGGTTGTTTTCGTGCTTGAGTGCATCGTGTGTTGTGCGTGGCACGGATTGCTCTGCGAGTTGGGCGTATTGCTCCGTTACTCGAGCGAGGAGATGTCGGAGCTGGTCGTCGTTCATGGTTGGAAGTGGCATTAACACGTGACCGTGATGAGTCATTCATGGACCTTGAACTGGACCTAGTGCCTGCTGAATTTGTTGCAGTTGTCCTCTGTGGCTTCGGAAACGAGTATGTCCTTCTCCATCACTTTTCTGTTGTCCCTCATCTGCCAGACTTGCTCCCTTGACAAGCGATTATGGCGACGAACCTTGCCTCAAAGCTCTCCTCCCTCTTGCAAACGTACCCATCGTAGATTACACTATATCCTGGATTGAGCACTCGGGAATAACAGGTCTGTTTGTCCCCCGTCTCTCCGATCTCCTCTCAATCCTCTCGATCCACAGATATCCTCCTCATATGCCCCGCCATCCACCGTCCCGCACTCTCACACCACATCCACTCTCACTCCTACGCATCCGTCCATGTAGACATCCAGTCATACGAGGAAACTGCAGAGACCGGTGTTGGCACTTGCACTCTGCTCCGTCACTTTTCTTCCCGCATCCAACGAGACTTTGTGCTCTTGCCCTGCGACTTCATTCCCCCGCCTTCGTTGCCTCTCACCGCGCTCCTCAACAAATTCCGCACAGAGACCGTCTCGGATGGCCTCATCGCAACCACTTGCTGGTTCACAGCGCCCAAATCCGACAAGAACTCAACGCCCGACGAGTGGGGTCACAGTGCCCCCACCGTTTCTATCGTCTGGGACAAGCCCTCGGGGACGTTACTCTATGTCGACACGGCAGACGCACAGGACCAAAACTCGGATGAAGTCGAGCTACAAATGTCTATGTTGTCGCGGTATCCCAGGACATCCCTCACCTCCAATCTGCAAGACTCGCATGTATACGTGTGCAAGCGAGCGGTGTTGGATGTCCTGAACGACAAGCGCCATTTCGACTCTTTTCGTGAAGAGTTCTTGCCTTGGTTATGCAAGGTGCAATACCAACGCGCAAAACGACAGAAATACGAAGCTGGTTCGTCGTATTTCGTCTGCGTGTCTCTTCTGATTCGCACAACAGCACTCAATTCGAGCACCACCACCTCCCAGGATCTCGCATTGAAACATTCGACTCTTCTCTCAACAACGCCAGGCGGACCCAACGGCGCGCCCACCCGAGGCAAAAGCGCTACAGCTTCCCTACCGCAATCCCCGATCACCTCCGAGTCGACGCAGCGCTTAATACCGAGTCTGCGCGTCGGCATTCACCTGGTGACGGACGGTGCTGCAAGGATAAACAACGTCCACACTTTCATGGAGATGAATCGCCGGGTTCGAGTGTTCGGATTCCCGCCGTCAACCCATAGGCTCATTCTCCCAACAGTCATTGGAGAAAGCCAACTGGACGCTCCCAACCGACCAGAAAGACCGCCAACTGATCGACCAAAAGGCGCAGATATCCTCAGACTCGATTGTGGGCGACTCGACAAAGGTCGACGAGCGCGCGAATATCAAAAAGTCTATTATTGGACGGCACTGCTCGATTGGAAAGATGGCCAAGGTCGCGAATTGCGTGTTGTTGGACCATTGTGTCGTCGAGGATGGGTGGGTTGCTGCTTTTTTGTTCACCCTCGGCTTGAGCTCAGTGCGCTGATCCAGAGCCAAATTGGACGGGTGTATACTGGGCAAGAACACGAAAGTGGGCGCCAAGGCCGAGTTGGTTCGGTGTATCACGCAAGCAGGTTACGAGGTCGACCCGGGAGGTCAGTGCCAAATTCACGTGGCACTCACACTGACGCTCATTTGGTTGCAGAGTCGGTCAAGAACGAGAAATTGGAGATATCAGACTGGACTGGAGGAGGCGGTTTTGAAGCAGAAGACTAATATTGCATCGTCCTACAAGTACACTTCTATCAGCCTGTCCTTGACCCCATCTCGTTTCCAAGGCCCTGCGCGAACCGCGTCCCTCTTCCACGCGCACCACCGCGAGTTCCGCGTGTCCGTTCACCACGACCACGCCGCTCCTGCGTCTGCTCGCGTTTTTCACCCTTGGCGCCGTCTGGCCGGTCGCTCCAACCGCCGACGCCGCCCATCTTGGCGTCGAGGGTCTTTTCGTTCTGCTCCGCCATGGCGCCGACCTTATCCGCGATGGTCTGGGCAAGCTGCTGCGTTCGCGAGAGGTCGATGCGGTGGAAGACGACGACGCCGGTCGACTGGTCCAGCGATGCGGAGAGCTCCTCGTTCCAGATCATCTTGGACACGATCGAGGTGACGGTGCGGAGCGGGAGTGAGAAGGTGCGCGAGAGCAGTGAGAGAGAAAGCGTGCTGTAATGCGGTGCGTAGGTGAAGAGATACGTCCGCAAGCCTTGTTCCTGAATACGTCTGTGGAAACCGATCAGTACGAAGCAAAACATATGATAAGAGGATCACTTTGCGAGCATTTCTTTTACGACGGCAGCCTCTGGCATCAAGCTCCAGATCTTGATGCTCTGGATGAGGTCGCGGCAATGCTCCCAGTCGCCGTCCTGGAGCGCTTTGCTGGCCTGCATGATATGGTCCCTCGTGCTCTCGGGCGGACCAGTGAAGACCTGCCGGTCCGCAAAGTCGAGCAACCGACGGAAGGGCTTGGAGATGGCTTTCCGCTTGAGCTCCTCCGAGTCGATGCTCGCGAGGAGCGGGATCTCGACGAGCATGCTGGACACCAGGAACGCAGCCTCGAGGAGCTCTGTGTTGATGTGCATGTGGAAGGGCAGCTGGCGCTGTTTCTCGGCCTTTTCTTGCTCGGGCGTAAGCACTTGATAGCGGGTCACGTGCACGCCCTGAGCGAGCAGCTCCTTGACGCGCTGTGTTGTGAAAATATCGAGTAGTGTCGCCTGTGCCTCCTTGATGAGGCCGCAGCGGAACGCGCAGAGGCCGAGCTGGACCACGGTCCTGTTGTAGAGAATCTGCGTGGCGACGTCGGCAGAGTGGATCGATTCTTGCAGATGCGACATCAGCAGCATGTCGCGCGCCGTGTGGAAGTCGTTGTGCAGGGCGTGGTGGTAGATGTGGCTCAGCATCGCCCGCGTGCGCAGAAGCGAGTTGCCCGACTTGTACAGGTACACGCACAGTGCGTGGATCAGGCTCGACGTCGTCCCTAGCGCGGCAAGGCTCATGGCAGGTTTGAGCTCCGATGCATCTGCCGTGGTTTCGAGTGCTTGCACTACAGCATCCGGCTGCGAACGCGTCAGTAAATTTGTGGGAGGTCCGCGCGATGGGAAGCCACCTTTGAGTAGATGTGCTCGAGTCGCCGCATCACGACCCGACTGAGAGGATCGTCTTGTTTTGTCCGCTCGTAGTACGCCTGAGCGCGGGCAATGGTGCAATACAACACCTGCTCGTCCTTGAGCCGGTCAATGTACTCGGTCCCGTGCGGGTCGATGTTCTGCAGGCTCTTGGTGAACTCGTCGTCCAACCGGTCAACGAAGCTTATGATGCTGCCTCGTATCCGCACGATTCCGCCGGCCTCCTCAGGATCATCGGGCGACCGCTCCTTGAGCTCGTCGTAGTCACCGGTAATCTCCTGCACCGAGTACGCCGTGTTGCCCGTCACAATCGTAATGAGCTGGTCGACTTCGCGCTGTGCCGAGAGCCAGAGCTCGATCGACATGTGCGACGCGACGGACGAGTTATAGTCGAAGCGGGACGACACGAGCGCCAGGAGAACTCGGAGACGCTGGTACGGTGTTGCTGCGACCTCAAGCAGTTTCTCAAGAATACGAATCTGTTCGGCCCGATCTGTGTTCTACAAAAAAAAATCAGAGCTACCTCTAATGCGAGTCAGAATGACGAACCTTCTTTCCTCGCGCTTCTTGGACCGCTTGCAACGTTTTGAGAATAACATCGGCCGTGAACGTCATCGTCCTTCCGCCCCTGCCAACGGGCTGGAAGTCTGGGCCACCCTCGGCATCTTCGCCCGCAGCGGCAGCTGGCCGCGGTGCTCCAGACGGTGCAGGCGCGGCCGGCGCGTGCTGCGCGATGACGGCGTTGTATTCTGCTTGGAACGCTTCGGGATCCTAGAAAGCGGACCCTTGAATTGCTGCCTTTTCAGATCGAGATGTAAACGAACCGCGGTGAACCTATTCACATCGGTCTCATACTCTCTGAGCGCCTTTTTAATCTTTTGCTTCATGGCCGTGAGGGCCTTGGCGTTGGTTGCATTTGTCTTCTTCTTTGCTTCCTTCTCCTTGACCAACGCGTTGTTTACAGAGTCCTCGAGGCTGTTGAGGGTGCGGAGGAAGAAGGGCGGAATGGGCTCTGCGACATTGTGTTGGCGTTGGATCATGCGAACGAGCTTGTCGAATTCTGGCGATTACAGAAACGAAATCAACGGTGGCTGGGGCTACCAAAGCATCGAGACGCACCATTGGATATTGCTACCCAGTCGTTGATTTTCAGGGCATTGTCCATAACTTTTCCGGTGGCCTCCATCTCGGCCATGCGTTTTTCGTGAGCACTGAGGATGCGGACGGGCTGCTGGTCATCACCCGTGTCTTCGTCGTCGTCGTCGTTGTCGTCGCTCGAGTCGTCGTCGGATGAGTCGCTGTCTGATGAACCGCCGGCACCGCGCAAAAAGCGATCCATTGCGTTGCGTTGGACGGGAGCACGCGGGGCAGCGGGCGCCTCGTCATCGGTGGAGGACATTTCCTCTTCGTCATCGGACGAGTTGGACGACGAGTCCGAGTCGTTTGCGGTCCTGAAAAAGCGGGACATGGTGGGCAAGAGGTTTGTGGGTCACAGTCACTATAAGTACATGGAGGACACATATGCATTTCATGGCCTAGCATAAGAGTACACGACGTTGCATTTATTTCTGCGGTGGTTAGCATGCGAACAAGAAACAGTAAAGGACACATACCAGGATGATACCGTCGAAGCGTTGCTTGAACCAGGCCATGGTGTCGTCCTTCTTCACGCGGTGCTGGAACCCAATGCGGGCCTTTTGTTGTCTCCGCTTCGCCACACGATTGCCCGGGCGACCCATGACGACGTAAAAGTCCATGCCAAAGATACCAATGCTGGGGTCGTAACGAGCACCGAGGTCGATGTGCTCCTGGATGCCGAAGCCAAAGTTGCCGGTGTCCGAGAAGTTGACGCGGCGGAGCTCGTACTCCTTGACCTTGAGTCCACGCTCCAAGATCTCCTCAGCCTTGGGTCCCCGGATGGTGACATGCACCGCGATTTTCTCGTTACGACGGATGCTGAACGTGCGCACGGTGTAGCGCGCCTTGGACGTCACTGGTGTCTGCCCAGTGAGCTGCTCCAGCACCTTGGACGCCCGCGTCAGTCTGTCTCCAGACTCGCCAACGGAAATGTCTGTGGACGATTGTAAGCCAGAAAAAATCGGCGGGAAAGCCAAAGACACACTGATGACGAGCTTCTCAATCTTGAGATCCTTCATCGGGTTGGTCGGCGTCGTCTTTTGGTCAGCCTACGGTGGGTCAGCATCGGAGAAGGCGGCGACGAGGAGGAGACGTTCCATGGCTTTTGTGTTGGTGGTCTTGAAGCTTGCCAGAATGGCGTGACCGGCAAGGCGGCCATCATCACTCGCTTGTCTCCGTCCATGTCGCTCCCGGCCAACGTCAAGCTGAGTCTGCACCGTCCTCCTGGCGAGCCCAATGGCGGCCAGAAGAAGGCCATGATTGTCCGCATGTCCGCAGAGACACTCGATGCTCTCCAGTCCAATCCCCGTCTCCAGTTTGCGTTCACCCCCAATCCCGTACGTGCCATTGTCCCTCCTTGTGAGTCCTGCTCACTCGCCCCAGGAAATAATCATCGGCGATAAACACTTTCCTATGCGTCCGCTCAAGGAGAACTCGCAGCACGATCTGTATCTGCGTGCACCTTCTGCGTCTAAGCCACTCGCGCCACTCAAACTATACGCGAGCATTACCGGCAAATTCACAGTCGAGCGCGATCTAGGGACAATACAGAACGAGATTCGCTCTTCGACCCAGAATGCGGAAAAGTCGCGGCAGGGGCGGACAACAGTTATGCTGGATGCCCCGCCTCCAGACCTGTCGTCGTCGCAGAATGGCCGCAAACGCAAAGTCGGCACTGCGACCGCGGCCTCACGCAAACCAGCAGCCAGGCCTTCACACGTCCCCACACCCATTCCCGTCGTCCCATCCTCATCAACTCCAACGACAATGCCAGCCACCTCTGCGCAACGCACAGCTGTGGTCAAAGCTTTAGCGCTTCGCGAGCGTTTAACCTTTGACGAGCTGCTGCGGCTCATGCCTAGTGAGGATGCGACGAGTCGGCACCGAACACTCCAGACTCTGCTTGACCAGGTGCGCAGTCCATCCACAATGCCTTCCATTCGTAGTCTGATTCATCACCTAGATCGGAGAGAAGGTCGCTGGAAAGGCGCCCAACGTCTGGCGTCTCAAACCCAATTCTTGGGTCGAGGTGCGACCCTGGGACTGGCCTGACCTAGGCGACAACGAGCGGGTGGTTCTTGCACGTACTGCTCGGCTCGTCTTCGGAAACCTCAACATTCCTTCTTCGGACCCTGTTTGGCAACATGTCGAATATCGCAAGACCGGCGAGAGCGCGGGTCTCTCGGCTAGTGCTGGTCCATCTCGTTCAGAGGCTGCTCCGAAGCGCGGGGTATCATCGAAGGAGGTGAAAGAGAAGAAGTTGAAGCCCAAGGCCGATCCCAAGGCGGAAATAATGGTCAGAGACCAGACCCAACCTGTTGCGGGTTCGTCGAACGTCAAACCGGAGGACCGAGTTCGGAGGGGACCTGGTTCGGGCTTCCGTATCTCCAAGACCACCGACGCCGATGCACCTCGCGGCATGACGCCTCTGAAGCTCAAACCCGTTCGAGAGCCGCCTCCTGCAGCTCCTAGACAGGTGGAAGAGAAGAAGATTGTACAGCCGAGGGCCAAGGACGATTTGGATGCCAGGGATTCGCTGAAGCGGAAAAAGCTGGATGTTGACGAGGCTTCAGTGGCGGCCAAACGTCGCAAAACCGAATCGGGACGAGATCTTTCGCTGCCCAAGAAACCCGAGCCTCTTGCGCCAGCCCCGAGACCGAGCAAAGTCGAAGCGCCACCGACGCGTGATCCTCGTACATCGCTCAAGTCCAAGAGCGATCCCGCAACGGCTCCTTCGCGTTCCTCGTTGCCGTCCAGGGCAGCCCCAGCGACTTCAACCGCAGGCAGAAGCCATTCCGAGTCGACTACGACGGTCCGCTCGAATCACGGTCAAACTAAACGGCGCGACCGACCATCTCCAGTTTACACTTCCTCTGAGGATGAAGCCGACGTGCCGCCCCCGCGCAAGGAGGCTCCGCTGCCGACGCCACCGTCGACTCGTCGGCCTTTGTTGCACACGGATCGTGATGGTTTGCGTGCAAGCTACAAGGCGACCTATCGAAAGTATCTGTCGAGTTACCAACAGCTCTATGCCCAGCAGAGCAAGCTTGAGAGCCTGCTGAGCGACAGAGATGGTCGATCGGACTCGGAGGCGGACATCGAGGTTCTCACTCCTGAGGAAACGATGAAGCTCAAGGCAGACTACAAGCGCTGGGAGCGGGAATTGGTCAACATTCGTAGCATGTTTGAGCGCGACTCCAAGTCGGATTGATGATGTATACTGTACAATCAAGGCGAGATGTTTCTTGGTTCTTCCCGCCACCGTCGCGTCGCGTCCGCCATGTCGTTGATCAAGGACACCATCGAAGCCCCCACATACGCGTCTATCTCCGCGCCGATTCTGCGAGCGAGTCAAGTCGCGGACCTGCAGCCTACCCAACCGTCGTTTTCACAAACAACTACTAGCCCCGCGACAAGACCGCCATTCTCGCGCAGAGACATTGCATTCCTGATCACCACCGCACTGTTTGCGCTCGGCGTGCTTCTGCTCATTGCGGGTTCCAGCTACTATGTATGGCGAAGACGAAGACGGAACCGTAAGCGACGGACAAGGGATCTGGACGAAATGTCGTGGACTGTAGGGGTCAAGTGTGTGGATGAACGCACCTCGAGCTCGCCGCCCCCGCCTTGTCAAATATCTCTCCCGCCCGCACGACCCAGCAACGAGTTTTCGAAGATTATGGAGCAATTCGAGCAGCGGCTGCAGCAGGAAGAGATGGACATTGCTTGCGCACTCGACATTGCGTTCAACGATCACCAGTTTTGCGCACCGTTCTTTGCTCCGCGGCCTCAGGGTGACGAAGATGATGCGACGACAACGATGCTGGCGCTGCAAGCTGCGATGCACAGCGTCGGGAAGCGGCCCACGGTGCGCAATCGGGCTCGACAGGGCTCGGACGCGTCGACATCCACACAAGACACGACTGTTACGCTCGAGCGCTTCCAAGGGTCAGATACATCGTCTGCGACGTCGATGAGCAGCGGTCTGAGTGAGATTGACGAGGAGGAGGAGGAGATTGTGGTGTATGAGGTCAAGCGGGCGCGGACAGAGAGCATGGAGATGGAAAAGGGTAGACTGCTGTCGTGGGCACCAGTGACGCTACTGGTAACCGAGCCAAGCGCGGGGACGCTGGACACGACACCGAGTATCGTTGATGATTTGCTCGACGCGTTTCCCCAAGTACCCGTAATGTGATCGTCGATCGACCGAACAACAATAACCTCGAAAACTCTGTCTTGTATTATAACACCCAGCCGATGCATAGGAACTTGGTCCAATGCTCCTCCTGCTCTTTCTCTCCCTGCCGCTTGTGCTGGGGCTGTTTGTGGTCCAGCGTCTGGTTGTAGCGCGCTTTTTCAATGTGCTCAGCCGACTACCGGGACCACCTGTGAGCAAGTGGTTCGCAAACCATCTCGAACACGTTCTCAAGTGGGCCTATCTGGTGTTTCTTAGGTGTGGCTGACTGTATTCCAGCCCTTCGGTGACGCCACGGGTCAACGAGCTGTTTGTTCAACGCTACGGGCGCGTCGTTCGCATTCGCGGGTTCTTTCCGGTGCGTTGCAGATATCGGTACTCATTCCGAGCTGAATCGACGAACAGTGGGACGAACGCCTTCTCGTCCTGGATCCCGTCTCCGTTATGCACATAATGCGCGACACGTCGACCTACGAGAAGCCCTGGGAGGCGCGGACGCTGATCACCAGCGTCCTTGGTTGCGGTCTCTTCTCAGCTGAAGGGCAGATGCACCGACGTATGCGACGCGTCGCGATGCCTGCATTCTCCTCTGAGAACATGTCGTCGCTCGTAGAGATCACCTTTCGCAAGGGTTTGGAGCTGCGCGACACATGGGCAACTCTTGTCGCTGAAAATGCACATTCCAGTACCAAGATCGACGTCTGCCATTTCTTGAGCCGCGCCGCGTTCGACGTTATCGGTCTGGCTGGGTTCGACTACAGCTTCAACTCGATCAACGATGAGACGAATGAGCTCTTCCTGGCGTATCGCAAGACGTTTGAGGTTTTCATTTCGCAAACTGGGCCTATCCGCACCTTGCTCTCAATATATCTGCCCTGGGTCAACAAGCTTTTTGTGCGCATCTTCTTGCTTCACTTCGCCAACTCTGATCTTTTCACAGGCGGATGAGACCGTGCGCGTCGTGGAGCAATCGCATAAAGTCGTCCGTCGCGTTGCCGGGCGTCTTATCCAGGAGAAGAAACAGAAGATCGCGGATGGCGAGAAATACGGCGACCCGTACGACGGGAAGGATCTGCTCACGCTACTCTGTCTGTCCTTTATTCCGCAGCGTTTCGCTTGCTGAGTGGTTCCCAGTGAAATCCAATGCAGCCAAAGACCTCCCTCTCGAGCAACGAATATCAGATGAGGACATCCTGAACAACATCAATACCTTCATCTTCGCTGGGTCCGATACGTCCAGTATGTCGATGACCTGGACCCTGCTGTTGCTTGCACGACATCCACGCATCCAAGATCGTCTTCGTGCAGAGCTTCTCGGCGTCTCCAGCCAGTTCCCTGTATCCCTCTCGGAGCTCTCTCCAGAGCAAATGCAGTCTCTCTATGTTGCGATTTCCGCGCTTCCGTTCCTGCACAACGTAACTCGCGAATCGCTGCGACTCATTCCTCCATTACACTCAACCCTTCGCGTCCCTACACGGACAGACGAGGTACCCACGTCGCACCCCATTCCGACGCGGAGCGGCGGCGACGGGGACAAGTACTCGTTCACAATACCCAAGGGCACGGTGGTCCACGTCTCATTTGAGGCATTCAACGTCGACAAAAGCATTTGGGGCGACGATGCATGGGATTTCAAACCAGACAGGTGGGATACACTCCCGAACGCGGTTTACCAGCATCCATGGCATTTTTCGAATATGTTCAGCTTTTCTGCGGGCCCTCGTGTAAGTTGGCGCGTGCACCGACGCTACAACCGTGCTGATACGACGCCAGGCATGTCCAGGCCTGCGTTTTTCGCTCATTGAGATCAAGATTTTCTATTACATCCTCCTCACAAACTTTGTCTTTCAAGAAGCAGACAAGATTACGCCCTATAATGTGTAGGTGCCTCCGATCTTACGGTCTGTTTTGTACTAACTTGGTCACCGCAGAGTTTTGACACGACCATACATCAGCGGACGATTCCGCGATGGAGCCCAGTGTCCTTTGCTTGTTTCGCCCTTCGTTCGACCATCATGAAATGCCCATTACATGTGAGGCCCCGCCTCGACTACCGCTACAAGGAAAAGACCGAGATACAAACAAACCGAGATACAGCAAAAAATGTAGTACAGAAATTCGAGCATTGCGGCGCGTCTACTAGACGCCCTTTTTACCAGCTAATCCCTTGCTCCATTCGATGAGGGTGCTCTTGGCACGAACAAGAAGGCGCTTGACCTTGGCGCGTTCACGAGGCATGGCCTGCGTGGAGTGGCGGCCGTTGCGGTCGGGGCTGAGATCGATGAAGGACCGCGGGTCAGGGTCAGAGACCGACGGTAGTTTGTTGATAGGTTGGCTGTGCATAGTGCGGTGGGTGAATGACGGGCCCAGTGCGAGGTGTTGAGGGTCCCGCGGCGTGACTGGCATCGAGAGATTGGCGCGATGGCGCTGCGGGAGCTTGCGACCAGCACTCGCCAGTGACGGCTGCGGGATGTTTTGGAAACGTAGAGTGCGCGACTGGGGCAAAGGCGGCGCTGTTGGTGGTGCTTCAAGGATGGGAGACAGTGGGGCCATGCTGGTTGCCCGACGCAGAACACGAAGCGGGCCTGGATGTGGCTTGGGTGCGGCTTCCTCCAACAAGGCTTCGCCGACTTGAGCCAGCTGCT
This sequence comes from Mycena chlorophos, assembly GCA_014461115.1. Classification (NCBI taxonomy): domain Eukaryota; kingdom Fungi; phylum Basidiomycota; class Agaricomycetes; order Agaricales; family Mycenaceae; genus Mycena; species Mycena chlorophos. The sequence continues at coordinate 1,153,208 of JACAZE010000015.1, forward strand.
CCATCTCTGCCGACTCGGAGTTGCAATCGGGCGTTTCCGCGTACCACGAAAAGTCGGCGTACTGCTGTGGCTGGTGGAGCGGCGGGGTGACGGGCAACGTGGACTTCGCCCCCCAGCGACGACGAAGGAAGTCACGGACGGCGTCAGTTTCCTCAGGCGTGAAGAGGGGCGAGCTTTGCATACGACGAATGGCGGGAGTTATCGCCACTGGCGGGGTGGGAAAGTCATTGTAGTCGTAGAGCGAAGACACCTCCGAGTCGGTTTCTGCGAATGTCGCCTGCGGGGTCGACCCAGGACTGCTTGTATTATCGTGGTGGTACATGGGGGGGACGGGAAGAGGTCCAGTCGGCCGAGGGACTACAGGAGCAGGAGGCGAGTTGATCGAGGGTGAAGAGTTCGGGCTATGGTAGTACGGCAGAAGCGTCGATTTGCGGACGGGCGCGGCAACAACAGGGCGAGATGGAAATATGCAGACAGCATGGCGACGCGAACGCGCGGCTGAGCCATTGGCGAGCATGGTCGAGGTTGAGAGCACAAAGGGAGGGTCACATGAGTTTTCCTATTCGAGCTAAGTACACCTAGTACGCCGCCTTCTTTGCCGCCAACTGCAGGTGTGCACTGTACTCGTCGTAGGGCAGCTTCGAAACAGGAATCTCCCGCCACAGATCGGGCGTCAGGAACGCGTATGTTTTTGTGATCTAAAAAGACATCAGCCGGAGGACGAAAAAAATTGAGAAAAGTACGCACGGCAGCGAATGTTGCTTTTAAGAAGTTGCCCATCGTGGCGGTTGAGCCCTTGGACTGGGTGTAGCAGTCCTCGACACCCGCAAGCTGCAGCAGACGCTTCGAGGCCGGGGCCGCGACGATACCGGTACCACGGGGCGCAGGGATAAGACGGCACATAACGGAGCCGACCTTGCCCGACACCTTGGAAGGGACGGTGTGGGGTTCTCCGAGGGCAGCACCCCAGTAGCCGCGGCGGACGGGAATGACGGAGAGTTTGGCGAGGATGATGGCGCCACGGATGGCGGTTGCGACCTCTTTTGCGCACTTGACACCGAGGCCGACGTGGCCCTCAAAGTCGCCGATTGCAACGAAAGCCTTGAAGCGGGTACGCTGACCAGCCTGGGTCTGCTTCTGGACGGGCATGATCTTCATGACCTCGTCCTTGAGCTTGGGCAGGAAGAAGTCGATAATCTGGTACTCCTTGACCGGCAGCGAGAAGAGGTAGATTTCCTCGATCGACTTGATTTTGCCGTCCTTGACGAGTCGGCCGAGCTTGGTGACGGGCTGCCACTCCTTCTCCTCGTCCTTGCGCCCACCGCGACGCGGTCCACGTCGCCCACGGCCCCGGTCACCCCCACGCCCGCGCCCAAATCCACCACGACCACCGCGTCCAGAGTCGGCCATTTTCTGTCATCGCGGAAAAAATCAGCGAATCCGCGCAAAACGAGCAGAAATGGGCGTGAAAAGAGCACGGAGAGAAAGCAGAGCATCTCTGCTACGCGCTGGATGCGTTTTGGGGCTGCACAACGCACCTGCTAGTGTTTGAAGACGCCTTGAAGCTGGATGGTCGCTGGAAAGCGGAATACTGATGGCATCAACTACCGCTGACCAATGATTCCGTCCCACCAAGGCGTCGACGCCTCGTACGCTCCCTTATTGACACGAAAAATTAGCCTTGTCGCTAGCCGACCACTGAGAGTGCTGGATCGGCGCCAGATCAGGTACTCAGATATGTGTTTCCAATGTTTTCCTCATCCCGAAAAGCGTATTTGTGATGAGATTGGGTCACTGCTGACCAAGACTTTCGACGCCTTTCTCACTCGCACCACCACCAAAGAACCACTGGCAGCTCATCCAAGCGCACAACTCCATGGCCATGTCGAATTTATTGAAACGTAGTATACGCCCCACGTACGCCGCCGTTGTTTTTGTCGCAACTTTGGTGCTTATCGCCTGCAGCAACGGCCGTCAAGCCGTTGGGGATGGGGCTGCCTTCACTGACAACGAGCCGAGTGTGCTGGCCGTGTGCCAGCTTCAGGGCACGGCGGACAACATGTACTACTACTCGACCACCTTCTCTGGCGGACCCGGGTGGCGCTTTTGACACCCCCAAGCAGAAATGCCCTCCCGACCGAGGGTCGTCAGACTGTGTGACAGGCAGTCCGGCGTCGATCCCCATCCCCCGCAGCCATCTCCCGTCTCCCTCATCCGACATCTCGACTCCACCACTTACTCCCGACAACGCGAGCCCACCAGCCTTCACAAGCAAGCGCCACAACGATGCGCTTGATTTCCTCATGACCGTGTTCCCTCACAATGGTCTCTCGGTTCTGCCGCACAGCCAGAGCGTCGCCATCTCTGCGCCCAACCTCGGCACCGCGTTCGAGGGCGTCGTGCTCAGTCTCCCTGGCACGTCAAAAACACTCTACGTCGACGGCAAAAGCGCCCAGTCGGTCAGTATCAGAGAAAGGTCCGTCCGTAGCCACAGCCCAGGATCCCTCAAACTGACCCCAGAATAGCATTGTGGCTCTTCTCGATCTGGCTGACGAGAGTCTTGGGTGTTCGGCACTAGTCATTGTGCTCGAGCGCTCGTCGCCGGCCCTCGGCAACATCCTCCACTCGCTCATGTATGTTGGAGGTAGCGTTGTCACCAAACCGCCGTTCCAGGTGGACCCCGCGTTCGTTCTTGTCGGGCTTGAGATTTAGTAGTCTAGTTCGCATGTGCCGATAATTAATGCGTGGTGGATAATGATCGGCGTGCTTGGCTTGAACGTTAACCAACTTCACCATGGGCCTGTTAAGCGCCCTTGCGAAGCTGCTCTGCGGTGTACGGTGCTTTTGCTGAGCTTGTATCGTTGTTCATGTCGGCAGTCTTCTAGCAGCCAGCCTGAGGACAGCGTCTGTTGCATCTTGTGTTTCGGAATTTTTGACAAACGACGAGAACAAGACTTTCCAAGCGAGACCACCACAACAAGAGCCACCAAAGCCGCAGGAGCCTCTTACACCCCCAAAGCCGCACCCCAAGCACAAACCTCGCCACGAACAAAAGCCTGTCGAACTTGAACCCTCGAAAGAGCAGCATTTAGAAGCGCCCAAGCCTCCACCGACGCGTCCGCATGGGAACTTCCACACGAACCAGGCGAACCAGCATGACTCGCGCTACATGGCCATGCGCGCAGAGGCAAACAAGGAGGGCGACGCGATGGCGCAGTGCTTTTCGCAAAGCCACGAGGCGTATGACCGCGGCGACGGTGCCCTTGCCAAGGAATTGTCTATGAAGGGCAAGGAGCACCAGGCAAACATGAATCGTATCAACGAGCAAGCCGCGAACTGGATCTTTATTGGTGCGTTCTTTGTTCCGGTGTATATCGGAGACTGAACGAGCGACAGAGAATAACAAGGTGAGCGTGAAAACACTCGAGTAGACTTGGAGAACTGAACCAGATCTAGGACAGCCAACCCGGCGAAGTGGACTTGCATGGACTATACGTACGGGAGGCTATCGACCGCACCGACCGGGCAATCGAGGACGCAAAGCGCAAGGGAGATAGAGAGTTAAGGCTAATCGTCGGTGCGCTATTTCATTCGGGTAGTTCCAGTTCCGTTGTGATTTGCTTCCAGGCAAGGGCCTGCATTCGCAGGGACACGTCGCGAAACTGAAGCCGGCAATCGAAGAGCTGTGCGTGCTTGCTGCGGACCTGGTTTTGTTACTGACCCAAAGCCCAGGATGCAAAAGTGGGATCGAGGCCGAGATATTTTGGGCGCACAGGCTAACACTGTTATTTTAGACATCGGCTGGCGGCGGAGCTGGATGAGCACAACGCGGGTGTGCTGGTTGTTCAGATTGGAGGGGCAGGAGGGGTTGGTGCAGAGGAAATTACACGTAGATTGCAGAGAGAGGACGAGGGCTGCATCGTCATGTAGTCAGAGGCAGTGTCACGCAGACCCATCTCTGTTTCCAGCGGCCATGATCCCGCTCACACTCGTTTTCCTGTGCTATTCGGTGCTCGTCAACGCCGGGAGTGCCAACAAGGGCGACAACTGCTCCCAGTCAGACAACAGACTCCAGGCGGGCACATACCAGTTCTTCAGCGACTGCAACTCGGTTACATACTGCGCCGCGAACGGCACCTGCCTCCTCCGAGGCTGCCGCAAAGACGAGTTTCCTTTCGGCTACCAGACTGGCGCCAGCGTTCCTCCAAAATGCGACCTTGGTCAATTCTGCCCCGACGAGATGGACGCATGCCAGCCGCTGCTCGCTGTCGGCAGTCCGTGCCAGCTAAATCGTGACGGTGCGTGGGCCTCTTTGTGGATGCAAGATTGCGCTGATCTGGGCCAGACGAATGCGAGGCGCCACCCAACTTTTCAGACCTCAGGGATACGACCAACCGCGGGCGCAACTTCAACGGGTCGGTGTGTCTCAACAACGTGTGCATGTATGTGCTCTTTCCTTCTGTTTGTTCTCGTCTTCTAACGAGGACGCAGGTGGGCAAACAAGACCGCTGGGCAGAGCTGCACCGTCGAGAATACGCCGTACATCGCCTACGGGCTGACGGGCGAATTCATCGATATTGTCTCACGGTCAGTATGGTGACGGACTTGACTGGCCGCGGACCTGATCTGTTTTGCCCAGCGGCGACTGTGTGCTCGGATACTATTGCGACTCGGTTTCGAAGCAGTGCCTGCAAGAGAAGGCTTTTGGAGTTTCGTGTACGGCCGACAAGGAGTACGTATCAGTTAGTCCTGCCGCTTGGCGAGCTGATTAAACGGGTACTCCAGGTGTAGCTCATGGAATTGCCTGAGCAGCGGGAGTTGCGGCATCGATACCACGCTTCCAAACCACGTCGGCACTTGGGTTTATGCGGTCGTTGCCGTCGGAATCGTGGGTGGGATTTTCGGAACGCTATTTGGCCTGTTTGTCCTCCACCGACGACAGCGAGACACTGAGCGGGAGAAACGTTTGCAGTACTGGCGCGAGCAGGTGAGCATTTTGTGCGAGTTGTGTTGGATCAAAGCTCATTAGGCGCAAGAACGCGTTCCATCAAAACCTGCTGCAGATGCGACAGGTTTCTCTGCCTGGCAATGGAGCGAACAGCGTCCGCAGTACGATGTACAGTAGGGATGGGTTGCCGTCCGACGAGGCACCGATTCTGCAGCACGCGGCTCCGAAGGGCTCCGGGCTGCGCAACTACCTCGCAGACGATAGCTCCGAGTACGACGATGGCATGATGATGCAGCCCACGCCCACCCGGCGCGCGGATCCGGGACGATTCTAGAGTAGTACTACGCATTTTATACCAATGGACTTCTGTAGCAGGCAAACCTCTAATTTTTCGCATGATGTCATCATCCTCTCCTTCCAGCCACCACTCATGTCGACGGTCAACGACGACCCGTCACCGTCCCGCACGCCCGACGAGGAGGTCGAAGAAGACGTGTCTGGGGCGAGACGATGGTCAGAGGAGGAGGCTGCGGAGGCTGCGCATCTGCAGCCCTCCAGCAAGGGCAAGGGACGGGCAACTTACCCCGATGTCGAATCGTATCCACCGACTACGGATGAGGAGGCCGAGACGCGCCGTATCGAAGAGGTGCGTTTGTTTTGCCAATTAATCAAGCAAAGCACTCAGCAGAGCAGAATCTGCGACGTTGGGAACTAGCGGAGCGGGCGAAGCGGAAAGCAGCGCGCGTCTCGGTCGTGGCTAGCACTGGCGCAGACCAGTCGATGCTTTCGAGTATGGTCGGCTCGATCCTCAGGCGGACGCCACGACCAAACGACCAGCCGAGTCGCGGCACACATACCGTCTTGAGCTCGCAGGACGAAACCCACGACGACGACGACAGCAACGTCGTCCCTCTCGATGATATTGCAGCTACACCGACACCATCCCCGACACATTCGGAGCCGGGCAATCCGTTCAGCGACGAGCATGCCGAGCTTGCTAACGAGTCTACACCCCAGCGGCCGGCTATGCTCAAGGCATCTTCCTCAATACGACGACCCCCCACTCCAAAACCTCTCGATTTGCCTCCGCCCAAAGCCGCACCCCCCACAGTCGCACCACCCCCAGAGCCTGTCGTCGAGGAATCAGAGCACAAAGAGACGCGTTGGTGGCATGAATGGCTCTGCGGATTTGGAGAGGGCGAGGATCGCGGCGGTGAGAATCAGGTACGTGTTGACGTCCTTTTCTTGCACAAGCTCAAGATGGTTTCAGTCTGGGCGCACCAATCCTTTCGAGTAATGGTATTACGAGTTTCTAATGGACATGCGGACTCTTCCTCTAGTGTAGTTTAGACAGCGTGATGTGGCTATTCAACACCAACCATCCACGAGTGCAATTCTTCAGCTTACTGCGTCTTTTTCTCTTCCTCCGCTTTGCTTGGGGGCTTTGGTCGAGGAGACGCGAGGACGCGTAGCCCAAATAACACGATCATGAGGGCGGCTGCGAGAGATCGAGCTGTGGGCACGGAGACAGGTTCGATGCTGAGAATGCCAGCGCAGGCTGGATGTGCTGTAAGCGCGTCGTAGACAAGGGTCACGACGCCTCCTGCCCAAATATCTAGAGTGCCCCAGATACCCCACTGCCCGGCGCGGAGCGGTGGTGGGGTCGAGAAATGCCAGTTGGGCGTCCAGAGCGAGAAAGTACCGCCAACAAGCCCGCCTCCCGACGATACTGCGGCGCCGAGGATGAAGTGAAAGAGCGGCGACGCGACTAGGACGGGGTTGACCGTTGGTACATCGAGGAGCGAAAGCGTGTGGAGAACAGCATTCGCGCGCAGTAATCCGTCAAGTGGGAAGAGGTACGCGTTGGTACGAGCTAGATCTGGCTGACAAAAAACTAAGCATCCCGCACGCAGAGGCAAGCCGAAAAGGCACGTACGATGGACACGGAGCTCAATAAAAAAGAGGCGACGAGATGAACCGCAGAATAGTTTATCCAAGGCCCCAGCAGATAGAGCTGAGGCGGATAGAGCCCGAGAAGCAGATGGGACGCCAGAGAGCCTCCCCAGCACTGGGAACGCGAGTTACTGTAAGACGACGCCGAAGATGTGCGGGCGGGCCGAGAGTACCGTTAAAAGGAAACCAGATAAATTGGCGCCGATGGTGAGGTGCGACGAGCGGGACAGAGTGTTGAAGAGGAGAGATATGCGGGCAGCATGCAGGGTAGTGCCCCAGACATACGGGAAGAGGACAGTGTGGACCGGAGTGCTGAGGATCGTGAGGGCCGTCTGCAACATTGCCACTTCCACGTGCACGTGGTGGCCTACCTTTCTTAGCCGCGGCCTCCATGTCCTCAGATAGTGCCTGGCTTCCGCTTCCAAAAGAATATTTGCAAGCCCGTCTGCCTCGAGTCTGGTCCGGCGTTCGTCGCAAGATGCCACGTTCGTTCTAGCTCGTGCGTGCCGCTTCCTCGGGGTCGTCCAATAAATGGGACAATATTCTTGCTGTCGTGGCTGCGTCCCCCCATGTCGCTCCCCACATCATCCCTTGCTCTGCTTGCGGGCGCATTCCTAGCTGCGCTCTGGGTCGCGCGTTCGGGAGTCCTCCGCCCGTACCTGACGTTCGCGTACCACTGTTTTATCCGGCCCATCGGCTCAGGAGAGCACAAGGACCGTCTGGACAAGGTCATCTACTTTCTTGGGTGTGTCCAGCGCGTGCTCACTCTGTCCAACAGTTCTACGCTGGTCAAGCGAGCGTCTACGATTCAACTCGGAGCAAGTTGCTCCGTGGTCGCAAGACTATGTTGAGTCTGTCTGCAGCGCACCTCAAGTCAATGCGTGCTAGCAACCCAAACCAACGTCTCGTTTGGGTCGATATTGGAGGCGGCACCGGTCCGTTTCCTGTGTATATTTTGGTTTTGAAGCATTCTCAATGCCATATAGGCTACAACATTGAGGTCATGGATGCTTTCTTTCCGATTGCCGACTTCGATGCCGTGTATCTCGTACCAGCTTCCATCCATCCATATAAATTAAGCCTCTCAACTCTCGTAGATCGATCTCTGCGACAGTCTGCTTGATATTGCTCGCAAGAGGTTCGCGGCGAAGGGATGGAAGAACGTAACCGTGTTGTGTCAGGATGCGGCAGAGTTCAATCTCTCAGAATGGGCGAACATGGACCCCAAGGTACGTTGTTGCTGTGCTGTTGCGAGCGCTGCTCAAAAGTCTGCAGGGCTCCGTGGGCTTCGTCACGCTCAGCTACTCTCTCTCGATGATCCCAAGCTTTTACACCGTCTTGGATCGGATTGACTATGTTCTGGACCCCAACGTCGGCTTGCTCTCCGTTGTCGATTTTTATGCGGCCGGGAAGCACGCGTCGCTGCATGAAAAAGCCATCGGTGGCGATAGCAAGGAGTGCGGATGGCTGACGCGGTTCGTGGTCTGTCTCTTCATAACTTTACGCTTCCTTTGTTCTTCGTTTTTCCTGGCTAATCTGATCCCCAGCTGGTTTTGGATGATTTGGTACTGTCTTTGCCTCGCGCGACTGTGGCTCGCGGTAAGCTCATGCGGCCTAGGTTCGACTTCGACAATGTTTCCCTGAGCCCATCGCGTCGGGCCTACCTTGAATACAAATTTGGAACGGTGAATATCTCCTCCTGCGTCCCGGCCGCGCCGCTCAACTGTCATGCAGATCAAAAGCTACAACGGCAGGAACAAGACCCTCGTCCCTCTGATCGTTCGAATGTTCTTGGCTCCTTGGGTCCTTATTCTCTTGCTCACGATATTCAGCCCCTACTACATATGGCTTGGACGCTCTCGTTCTTGCCCGGACTCGGCTCGTGCTTGCCATACCTTTGAAAGCGAGGCCGGCAACACCATCGGCAACCTGTCACCCGTCGCGCTCAAGGCAATCAAGAGCGGCGAAGACAGCGTTCCGTCTCTGGAGCTCGGAGTGGCGTCTTTGGAGCTTGCACCTCAGCCCATGGTCATCAACATTACGCCTCCACACTCGTCATTCCACTACCACACCAGCAGCGTATGTATTGCGACTTTAAAATCTATCGCAACCTCATTCATTGACAGTACTGGCGCCTCCCATTCTATGCCCAGCCTGTCCACAAGGAGTTTCGGACGTTCATCTATTCGTTCACTTGGGTTCGTGTCGCGGCAACGGTATTTGTCTCAATCTCCGGCACTGACCCGCGCGCGTAGGAAGATCCGTTCGAAGATATGAAGCACCTCCAGCTGTCGTCGAGCGACTCGATGCTTGTGATCACGAGCGCCGGCGACAATGCCCTTCATTATGCAGCAACTGCTCGTCCAAAGCGCATTCATTGTGTTGGTACGCCGATTGCCCTGCATCTCCATGCCTGTACTTATGAGTATCGATGAGATATGAATCCTTGGTACGCAAGCTCGGTGCTTTCAGTCGGTTCGCTGACGATCAAGGGTCTAGCCAAGGGCATTTGCTCGAACTCAAACTGGCGGCGATCAAATCTTTGGAACATGATGCTTTCTTTGCGCTCTTCGGGGACGGACGCCATCCGAATTTCCGCATCCTTCTCGACAACGCTATTTCGCCTTACCTCAGTTCGAGTGCCTACCAGTTCTGGAGGATAAATGTCAAGAGTTTCTCGACCTCGTTCTACCTTCGTGGATACAGCGGATGGGCTCTGCGCTTGGCGGCGTTTATTTTTGGTATTTCTGGCGTCAAGAAGGACATCGAGGCCGTGTGCACTGCCGAGACACTGGAGGAGCAAGAAGACATCTGGAAACGCAAACTTCGTGGTGTAATCTTGAATCCTCTCGTTACAGCTGTTCTCCGAAACCCCGCGTTCTGTTGGAATGCGCTGGGTGTCCCCCTGAACCAGAGGAAAATGTTACTAGACGAAGGTACGTGCACTCACTTTTTCACGTGATCCAGCCTTGAACCTGCGATGAGGCTCCGTGTATGAGTTTGTGCGCGACACCCTGGATCCGCTGGCGTCCTCTTTCCTCTTCAAGAACGACAACTACTTCTACCTCCTCGTGCGTGTCTAGCGCTTCCATCTCAAGTTTTGCGCACATAGTCGCGGTTTGCAGACTTTGCTGGGTCACTACACGCGTGAATCTTGCCCTACATACTTGACGCCCAAAGGATTCGACGCATTGAAATCCGAAGATGCCTCGGCGCTCGATGCCTTCCGCTTACACACGGACAGCATCGTCAAGTACGTCGCGCTCTTGGTATAGTTTTGGCTTTGCTGAGCTGGCTTTCAGTGTCCTACGTGGGCTACCGAAGGCGTCTCTTACACGGTCTTTAGTGATGGATAGTATGGACTGGTTCGCGCCCGGAGCGAACGAACTAGACGACGAAGTAAGTGAAATGTTTGAAGCTTGCCAAGACTCCGCGATGAATTGAATCTCGTCTGCAGATAAACCAACTCCATCGAGTTATTGCGCCAGGCGGAATGGTGTTCTGGCGGTCCGCGGCTAGGCTCCCGTGGTACAATGCACGTTTTATTGCCGCCGGGTTCGAAGTAACTTGCTTGGGCGTCCGCACAGGACCGGTGACGGCCCTTGACCGAGTGAACATGTGCGTTTTCGTCTCATTCTTCCTGACTGGAATGACGGATGCATAGGTACGCGTCATTCTGGCGCGGCGTGAGGTTGTAAAACGACGCTAGGGTTTTAGATGTTCTCCGAGATATGTTACAAATTTCTGGGCTACACTTTCTTCTGTCCAGTCGACTGCGCCGCGTTCGGTGGTGCCCAGGGTCACAGCTTTCTTGTGTACGGTAACGAATTGACGTTTGAGTCGCTGAAGCTCAGAGAGAGTGAGATGTCGGGCTGGGAGGGAGATCTGGATCTGCACGTCGGTCGCGATCGGTAGAGTTACAACGCCGCCGCCGCCTTCAGTCTGAGCAGCTGCGTTGATGATTGCAGCTACAGTGGCGGTGGTAATTCTCTCCAGAACATGCAACGCGTCCGAGGGCGCCTTTGCAACCTGATCGGCAGTTCAGGGATGGGCGCTGGACCTGCCTTAGTGCGCTCGTACCGAAATGGTCCCCGAATTGGGAGGTTTGATGGAGCCGCTCAAAATAGCGTCCACGATAGCGGTTGTTGGGAGATCTTCATTCCACGGAACCGTAAATAGTGGGGAGTCCCAACGAACCATGGAGGATGGCTCTTCAAAGCGGACGAGAAGGTTTTCGAGGCTACGGTCCAGAATATTATCAGTAACAAACGAACTGTATGCGCAATTGAGGACTAAGACGGACGTTGCGGTTTCGTAGGCGCGGTTGTCGGTCCGCAACGCATTCCATTTGCGGCACGAATCTGGCGTAGCAACCGTGTACACCTAACCTAGATAAGCGAATCTTCGCCCTGGTGAACATTTCGCAACCGACCGTGCAGACGCGTAGTTTCATTTCGCGTGCGGCACAGTAGAGCTGGTACCGGAAGCCCTTTATGTAGTTCGGGGCATCGACGATGAGAACGGTAGTGGGCGACATGAGCCTCTGGACGGCAGTAAACAGTGCTGCTCGGGCAGGTTTCTCAGTGCGCGAGTCTGAGGGCAGTTGGCCGCGATAGTGCGGAGGGATGTAGAGGAAAGCGGACCATCGTAGACCGAGGGTGAAATCTTGAGCGATTCATCGGACACGACACAGACAGAAAGGTGATCAGGCAGAAGACCGGGAAGGCCTGCTTCCAGTTGGGCCGCTCTTGTGGTCTTTCCAGAGGCCGGGTAGCCGGCGAGGGTTACGAGGGCCATGGGATGTCGAGATGAAGTTTGGTCGCTGTTGTGTTATGTAACACCGAAGCATCCTTGCCTCCTCCCCCCATTTCGACTTTATTTTGGCACTCAGGGAGTTGCCCACACTCTTTACATGCTGGCCACAATGAACCCCACCCCCACTCCAACTCAGGCCGATCTCGAGTCGAGGATATGTCCTGGTTGCAAGCGGTCCGCAGTTTCCGAGGAAGGTGGTCTGGTTGTTGCATTCGGGTACGTCTCTTTATCTCTCACTTCCAACGTGGCGCAGCCCGTAGCATCGTTCCGGGATGTTTCGCGCGCATGGCTGGTCATTCGGAGGCCAGGAGACGCGGAAACCATGGTCGCCTCGGATGCCGCACCGGCCCCAGGTTGTTGGTTTCGATGGGCCACATCGAATGCCGAGTGCAGAAGCTGCATACCTGTGAACTGTGCAATGTTCTTATAGCTAACTCGCGCTACAGACAGTCTTTCTTCCATGTGGACTGCTTCAAGTGCGCCAAGTGCTCGAACCAGGTTACGGCCGACACCAATCTCCTTTTGCTCTCGGATGGGTCCCCAATCTGCGCCAACTGCTCGTATAGCTGCAATGTAGGTGTGATTTTGTAGAAAACGTCGTGCCGCTCACCATCACGCAGGTCTGCAAAGCTCCGATCCTCGACGAAGCGATAATGACTGGTGCGCGACACAAAACGCATCTTCCTCAGGACGGACATACTTACTGACTTTGCCTGAACTCCCAAAATTTCCCAGGAGACGACGCGTACCACGCGCACTGTTTCAAGTGTAAAATCTGCAGCAACCGTATAGAGGAACTTGTGGGCGATTTCCATGTTATCAACGACCTCGCGCTAACGGTGCATTAGGTATTTGCCAAAACCTCTCAAGGGATCTATTGCATGAATTGCCACTCGGTACGCGCAACTCGAGGTCTGGGAGCTATTTTCATTGCTGACTACTTGGAACTAGGCAAGGATGGCTAAAATACGCAAGCACCAAGAACGCAAACAACGGGAAAAGGCCGCGCAAGCTGCTCGGACCCAGGTATGAAGTCTCCTCGTTCTATTTATCCCGGACTAACTGTTGAAGCAGTCTTCCACAGGTCTTGCACCCGAGCCACCATCCACACCACACACACCGCATACACCCAGATCCAGACCTCGGGATGGCCCTTATGTTAGCGATGCTTTCGTTGCCACTCCTACAGAGGAGCGCCCGAATCCATTGAGCACCCCGACTCTCCCTGTGCCTCCTACCGACTCTACTGTGGACCCGCGTCGACGCAGTTACGATGCTAGACGCGAGAACTCGTTGCCCGCGCCCGCTGGATTGTCTGTGTCCACCTCTCGGCAGGATAGGCGTCGGTCCATTAACCCTGGCCTCACGCTCAACAACATCGTGCCTCGTACAGCCACTCCACCGCCGTTGTCTCCTGGACTGTCTCCCCCCGCTGGTTCTTCCTCTCCACGGGCTTCTGGTTCACGGCCAAGCTCATCCAGCGCGTCGCCCAAAACTCCACTGGACACCGAACATCCCCAGGACCAGACGGTGCTCATGGACCCCAGTTCGCGACCAGATATTATCTTGGACTCTGTTCCTCCTCGGAAACGCGTCGAAGACCGTGTATCGCTCACCGCTGATGGTCGGCGACCCTCAATTGAACGCCCACCGTCCCAAAATGGACGAACAAGCACCGATAGCCGCAGATCACGCTCTGAGCGGCCGTCCTCAGGCTCGCGGCAGGCGGACGTTCCCCACAGCATCGAAAGCGGCACAGACACTGACGACGGCGATGGCAATGTATCCACGGACAGTCCTCCTCCACCACCGCCAAAGGAGAGCAAGCCCTCTGGCCTCACAGCGTCCCCGAAACTCGCGGTGTCTTCTCTGGAAGACTCGGACATATCGATCGCATACCAACTGGATAGCTCAGACGAGATGTCCGAGTCTTCGCCCGTCGAACGTACCTCACATTCGACGTATATCGCACCTGCTTTGCCGCCCATCCGTATCTCGATGACCACCAGCGACTTTGCGGAGCTCTTCAAGGCCTCGGACGGCCCTAAGCCCCGGCCGCTGGTCGAAATCTCAGAGGACCCTTCGGATCACGTACCAACAACACCGCCACCGACGGCGACCTCGATCTATTCTGCGACCGACACCTTGACACCCACCAGCGACGCGACCTTCACTGTAGATTCACATTCAACGCGAGCTACATCAGAGGAGTCCACTCCGGCCCCTCGCTTCGTCTCGCCAGCCCCCAGGTTGCAAAGCTTGGGCAGGGCGAAAGCCTTGGCCGACGAAGAGTCTGCGGAAGCAGGGCGGCTACGTTCGTCGTCCGAATCTCAAACCAGGGAACCGACGACGCGTGTCACCCTCACCCGCTCCGGATCCGCGACGGCCAGTTTGGGCTCAGACGACCAGTCGAATGTGGTCCTGCTTCGTTTACGAGAGGCGTTAGCAGACGCTCGGGACCGAGGCGCTCAGCAACTTAAGCTCGATCGAGTCTTCGTCGAAGCCATCCTGGGTGCTATGGAGGCCAAGGATGCAGAATTCTCTGGTCTAAAGAGTAAACTCGATGGCTTCAAGGTTTGTCTGCCGTCATTACATTCATCGTTTCACTCACTTGCTTTCAGCGCCAGAGTAAGCAGTACATAGATGGTCTGACGGTCGCCCAGACAGAATACGACAGCGAACTGAAAGCCCGACGCGAAGCGGAAGCGGAAGTGACGCGGCTTAGGGTTCTCGTCTCCGGTCAAGCGGCCCGGCTCACAGCTCTATCCGGGGACTCGCGACGACAGGAACTGCGCCAGCAACTGACGAAGGAGCTCAGCGACAATCTATCTGATCTCGAGCACGATGTGTCGAAGCTTCGAGTCGAGCGGGACATGGCTTTGGCAGAGGTGGAGGAACTCTCGGTCACCAAACAGTAAATTCGACTGTTTTCGTTGAGCACGACTGATCTGTGTTCAGGACACCGGAAGCGCCACCAGCCAACCTCGGTCGCTCCTTGACGATGCGTCTGGATACCATCAAGAAACAGTACCAGCGCGATCTCATTCCTTTGAAGGAAGAGCGGGAGAACCTTGCGCGGGAGATCATGGAGCTCAAGGGCGTGCGGGACGTGTTCCTGGAGGAGACGACGGTGTTGAATGCTCGGAACGAGGAGCTCGCGCAACTCAGTGCGCAGTATGCGCGCCGTATGGTTCCCGTTCCCGAGACGCCGGTTAAGACCCCACAAGCGACGCCGATGCGCCCCCAACATTCGGCGCAGCAGTCGACGCAGTTCCTCAACACGATGACCCCGTCTGGTTCTGGATCTTCGTCTGCGAGCGACGATACTCACGACTCGCGGTTGAAGATTCAGCGTGTCGATATCGACGCGCCGACGCCATCCAAAGGCCGTCCCGTGTTCAAATGGCCTGGCTCGAAAGCCAGCAGGGAACCTGTGGCTCAGCCCGTTGCCGACCCGCCGAAACCCAGATCCCAATCGGTGCATAACTTCCAGCAACTCAGTGTACTTCGTTTCACCCGCTGCGACCACTGTGGGGACAAGATGTGGGGCTCGCAGTTGCGGTGTACAGGTATGCAATCACGCGGTACCTTCTACTTACGGCTTACGCGAATCCAGCTTGCAACATATCGGTCCATGTTCGCTGCGTCAACCATGTGCAGGTGGCATGCTCTCAGTACACCAACGGAGCGCCGCCAGGCGATCTGCGTAAGCTCTCAGTTCCGTTTCTGACCCCAAGCACTTACTCTTGTATGTCCAGCGCCATCCATGTTTGGACGAGACCTCATCGAGCAAGTACATGCGGATGCGGTCAAGGGCGGCGACCGTCAAACGCCTGTGATTGTCGAAAAGTGCATTGAAGCTGTTGAAACTCTTGGTTCGTGTTTACCTCGAACTACTCTGTCGTCGCTTACCCTGTTCTTCAGCGATGGAGTACGAAGGTATTTATCGCAAGAGCGGAGGCTCGGGTCAATCAAAAGCCATCACCCAACTATTCGAACGAGGCGACTACGATGCGTTCGATTTGTGCGACTCGGACCGATTCAACGACATCTGCAGCGTCACATCCGTCCTCAAAACATACTTCCGCTCCCTCCCAATCCCGCTGCTTACATTTGAGCTTCATGAAGAGTTCATATCCGCCGTTCAAATAAAGGAAACGACGACGAAGCAGAGGGCACTCCTTGAGCTTGTCAGCCAGCTTCCTGTCGAGCACTTCTACACATTGCGGCGACTGATGATTCACTTGCATCGGTGAGCAGCTTCTCCTCGTGTTTGCGTTTTCTGGCTGACCGTGCTTCAGTATCCACCAACGTTCCGATAAGAATCTCATGACCGCTCGCAATCTTGGTGTCGTGTTCGGACGTACGTGGTGGTTTGGTTCAGCTCTGCACCCAACTGATTGTGTTCTTGTAGCGACACTAATGCGATCTCCCGACCCTGGCGCAGAGTTCAGCGACATGGCTGGCAAAGCCCTCTCCGTGGAGTGGTTCATCGAGAACGCCCCACAAATATTTTCTTCAGCATAACGGACCCTCATTCTCTCCTTTGCACGCATCCTCCCATGCTGTACTTTTCACATTCCAAGGGTTGTATCGATGTCTAATTATTCTCATTTCTTATTGCGTAATACCCTGGTGGCGGATTCATGGATGTACGAGGCATTTACTTAGAATCGAGAATATTTGAAGATTCTGCGGTTGGCGGCTCAGGTGTAAGACTTCTTCAAAAGTTAGTTCAGAACAGTTGAAACGAGCACCCATCCGAGAGCAAAAGGAGATTGGTATTGGCCGTAACCTGGTTCGAGCAAGGGCACCATGGAGAACACAAATAAAGCGAATTAGAATTCTGTTCAGCACCTGCTCACGTTTCGATGGCAAACTTTCGCATTCTGTAGGAAGAACTCCGGCTGGCGATCATACACTTGTCGAGGCCATAATCTCCCGCGAACGCTTCGCTTGAGGCTGCGGCTCCGGTTTGAGGGAGCAGTACAAGAAGTGTCGCCTTGGACCGGCTTCCGTGCCACTTCCTCGCACCCCGAGAGAGAACATCCTGTCGAAAACTGCAAACATCAGCCCTAGCAAACCGTATACTCCGGGATACTTGCGGGTTGCAACAAAAGCTTTCGCGCTCATCTGGCAGCTCAGGTGTGTCATGCTCAACGGCTTTTCGACTTCGAGTTGGCGCAGATATCGGAATACCATGGAAGGCCGGGGAGGTCCGATCCGGAAGACGGCGTGGTATGCCTGTGGACAATTTGGATATGATGCTTGGCGGTCGTGGCGGGCGTACCTGACGCCACTTATCTTCTAGAACGCGTGCGCAATTGGCAGAGTCGGGGCATGTTGCACACTGTGTTGAGTTATTGGACGTGGACGCAGGATCTGGTTGCGTACACATTGGTATTCTTTGTCAATTCGTGTTAGCCCGAGCTTGAGTACGCGTTCAAGGAACCAATTTCGCCTGAAAGATGCTGAATAACGCCTGACAAATGTGTCGACGCGTACCGTTTTTCGAGCTTCAGAAGCGTGTCCCGACTCAGCGTATTGAGCTCTTGTTCGGTCCACCCGCCGGGATTGTCGAGCACAAAGCGGCTCGCTTGCTGGTAAAGCTCTTCCTCTTCGAATATCTCGGCTATTCGGAGGGCCTTGATAGGGCGACCAGCAGCGTGCGCAAGCAAGAACTTGAGGCATTCTTGCTGCAACGCGGGAACACAAAGTTTGTGAGAGATGTTCATGAGGCTTTCCGCGTTATTCCAGGTTATGGTGCATTCGAGACTGCCGGCTTGAGACGAGCGCTCGAAGGAAAACGAAGCAGA
Organism: Mycena chlorophos; assembly: GCA_014461115.1. Lineage (NCBI taxonomy): Eukaryota > Fungi > Basidiomycota > Agaricomycetes > Agaricales > Mycenaceae > Mycena > Mycena chlorophos. The sequence continues at coordinate 1,170,740 of JACAZE010000015.1, forward strand.
CATACTGTGGGTATATAAATTTGAGAAAATCGTGGAATGTGCTCGCCTGAAATCGAGTGAGGAACACGCAAGAATAGCGAATACTTTCTGACCCGCTCTTCCTTGAGCACGATGACTGCGATCGCGTCGTGAACGCTCGTGGTCCGCCGCTTTGGTTGTGGCCGCACTGGGTTGCTCTCCAATTTGGCAAGGCTTTCGTCAATTGCCTGAGCCTTTGCCTGTTCTGTGGGCTCTGGCGGAAGATCTGTGGGTTTTGAATGATCGTCGCTGTCCGCGGAGGATTCCTGTGATGACGACTCTGAGTCCTCTGCGATGTCGGGGTCCATGGGGGTGAAGGTCATCTCTGTGGGTGCGGACTTGTTGCCGGGATCGGAGGGTGTTTGGGAGATGGTGATAACAGAGGACATGGACTGCGGGCGACCAGTCTCTGCCCAGTTTCCGCCGAGTGCGCTCTGGAAGAAGGGGGACGCGAACCAGAGTATCGCTTTGTGTGCCCAGAAGGTGGTGTTTTGGACGATTATTTTTACATTTCCGGGTAAGGAAGCGTGTTTAGAGAAAGTTTCGTCGATTTCGAGGTCGTCCTCAATGCTGAGTTCTGAGATGAAGTCGGAGGATTCAGCATCGTCGAGAAGGGGGGAGCCCGAAGGGCGGAGGGGAGCAGCGTCTGTGGGACTGGAGAGAGACGCGGACTGGTGGTGGCCGCGTCCTGGATTCATGGGACATGATTACGTTACATCCAGCGCCCCGTCCAACGACAGCATCGAATTCGCCACAGTCAGCCCAACCACCCTGAACTCCAGATACCCGTCCTCTCCTCCCAATCTCTTCCCCGATGTCCCCTCCACCCATTCCCCCCTCTCGTCGTCTGCGGGCTCGAAGGTCCACTCTGGTGGTATGTGCTGCCGCGGGATCGAGACGTTGAACGTCCGGTGGACCAACAATGAGATGTGGTCTGGAGAGCACAGACTGATCTTGCCCACTGCATACACCGCGTGAGCACAGTCCATCGTGTCCAACACACAACGCACCCAGTTTCATCCCGACATGCGGACTCCATACCGTTGCATCGAACTGGACATGGCAGACGAGAAACGGGCAGTCGGCTGTTATGGACGCGGTCGGTTTGAGGAATGTGAGGTTGGAGTGGGCAAGGACGACGCCTCTAAGGGCCGGGATGTATCTGTGGAGCACGTTGAGGGCGCGCAGAACGGATGGATGGTGGTGGACCTCATCAGCATCGAGTCGAGCATTTCGTGGGCGCCGTCGCGTGGATTGGAGGCAAAGACCGGTGGGACCGAGAGGACCATGGACGCTGTTGTGAGCTGGAACTGCGGCTGCGGCTCCACTTTTCGCCGTTTGGCTGGACGCGCATCTGGCATATCGCAAAAAAAGTTGGGCGCGTCAGTCACGCCCGCTCTCTGTTTCCGACCATGGTGTGTCTCGTCTTCCATCCCCTTCGCCGCTCACTCTCTCCAGTCGCTCCCCATGCGCGTCATCCAAATATGCATCGCAACAACTCGTATCGTAGGCAAGGCTTTTGCGGAGGCCGGAAAGCAGGCGGCGAAGAGTCTGTCGCTTGTTGCCCTTCTCCGCGCACAACTGACTCTGCGGGCCCACAGACGCCAAGTACTCCCCGCAAGCCTTGTCCAGCGATGTCGGGGGCATCTCCAACGCGACGTCGGCCTCGCGCACAGACCAACTGACGCGGCAACACCGAATGACCCTCGACGAAGCGCAGCTCATCCTCAATGTCAAGAACGGCGACACCCCCGATAAAATATTACAGGTCAGTGGCTTCTGTCTCCAGCTACGTCCATCGTTGAATAATTGGTCGCAGCAATACGAACATCTTTTCAAGGCAAATTCACCTCAGCCAGCCGCCAAGCGGCAAGCACATTCGCATTACATCCAGTCCAAGGTGGTCCGTGCCCGCGAACGATTGGATGCCGAGCTCGATATCGTCCTTGAACCTCCAAGAGCTGCATCCGAGGTCAAGGACCCTTCATAGCATTTTGTATCGCGTTACATTGTATTTTTAATAGAAGTACCTCCGCTCCTCCGTAGTTGGACTCATAATGGAGTGGAATGTGCTGCGGCCCACCTACGTTGAGCGAAGAAGGTGGACGGATCAATGCATGTCATTGCCCATGGCTCAACCACAACCATCGGTGCACCAACTCTACCGCCGACTCGAGACTGTGGGCAAGGGCGCGTATGGCAGCGTGCACAAAGGCATCAACCGGCAGGGCAAAATCGTCGCGCTCAAAATCATCAACCTGGACATTGAGAGCGACGATGTTGGCGACATTCAGCGCGAGGTTGCCTTGCTTACCGCCCTCCGCGATGCACCAAACATTACCCAATACTACGACTGCCACTTGGATGGACCGCGCGTCTGGATCGCCATGGAGTTTGCGGAGGGTGGCAGCGCCCTCTCCCTCATGAAGGCATCCAAGGATGGCTGTCTCGAGGAGCGCTACACCGCCATCATCATTCGTGAAGTTCTCGTCGGCCTCGCATACCTGCACAAGGTGCCGGTCATCCACCGCGACATCAAGGCCGCCAATGTCCTCGTCACCGTCAATGGCAAGGTCCTCATCTGCGACTTCGGCGTCTCAGCGCTGCTCACCACGGTAGGCAGCAAGAGAAACACGATGACTGGTGCGCAATCCGCCTTTTACATTTTTTGTCCGGCTGACGGCCTTCTAGGAACTCCCTACTGGATGGCGCCCGAGGTTGTTCAGAGCGTTCCGGCGTACGACACCAAAGCAGACATCTGGAGTCTTGGGATAATGGTCTACGAGATGATCAAGGGTAGCCCGCCGCACTCGAACCTTGAACCATTCAAGGTCATGGACCTCATACCCCGCGTCAAACCCCCGCGCCTACTGGACACCGAGGGATCCAAGGACATGCGCGACTTCATGGCCCATTGTTTAAAAGAGTCTCCTCTCGAGGTGATATACGTTCTAACGCTGTCCAAATCGTGTTCTGACGGGATTTTCTACAGCGCTTGCCGGCGGAAGAACTTTCGAAGACCAAATGGATCAAGACCTTTGCCAAGACGCCGACTAATGTCCTTCAAGATGTTGTTCGTCGCCTCGAGCAAGTTGAACGGCGCGCAAGTTTGGCGGAACCCCTCGACTGGGAAGCCGACGAGGAACGAGAGTGAGTGTGGCCTGTGTCACTGCTCCTGCTTTGCTCATGAGCATTAGTCTTCGCCAAGTCGGGATGAGCATGGAGGACGAGAACCCATGGGAGTTCGATCCCGTCCGCGGAAGTAGAGGTAGCGGCTTCTTCCCTCCCGATTCCGATCCCTCTCGCGCCACGGAGGAGTTTTCACAGCCGCAAGCCACAATTCGGCCTCCCCCTGCCCAGTTGCCGTTCTCTCTTCGAGTCTTGTTTGAAGACGAATCCGCTCCGCCGCCTCAGGATGCGTTCAGGATACCGGCGTTCCAGATTGGACACCAACGCAACACTCCAAGCCCACCAAACTCTGCAGCCTCTCCCTCGGCAGGACGGTTCGCTGCCAAACGGTCCGAGAACGCAGGCGACGATTTGACTGCCAAGCAGAGTGCTTTCGCGATCTCTCCACGACCACCAGCTGCTCGGTCTCGATCCAACCTCGCAGTCTTATCACCTGAAGACGATTCGTCTGCTGGGAATGGTGGTACCGTTCGGAGTGGCTATCGTCATAGAGGACCTCCGAACATTGAGATTCCTCCCGCCGAAACTCACCCCGTCGAGATGGATGCGCCGATCTCTTCGACGTCCAAGCCTGCATTGAGTCGCAAGCCATCGCAGAGCAGTGTCGAAGTCAGTCGGGAGCTCAATCTCAACGCGCCTGGCGCGTTTCAATTCCCGTCTGGCCAAGCTCCGTCGCCATCTGCGCCGCCAGTGCTGCCGCTACAACTTCAGGACAAGTCACACAACCGTGACTCCCCGACGCACTCCAGCGCGTCGACCCTTCCGGTCTCACCAGGAGCACATCAGCCGACGTATTCGTTGGATACCACCGTCTCTCCTCGCCGGTTTGCGACGCCGACGCAGCGACCGCCGCCGTCCATGACCCGCACGCGTTCAGCGACTGCTCTTCCGGAAACCGCGACCGTCTCTAAGCCGCTGCCTCATTCGCGCCCCGTCAATAACGAAACTCCGTTGCCACCGCTGGTTAAGCCCTTTGCTCATCGGCAGCGAAGCGGAAGCGACGCGAGCAACACAGCGTACACGCCTGGTTTGGGAACTCCTGGGTTGAAGGATGTTTTGAAGGTTTGCCTTTTTTCACGACGCCAATTACCTTGCTAAATACTTTTTAGATTCCGTCCTTGACCTCCGAACACCATTTAGGCATATCCGACTTGTTGCCTCCCTCCCCGTCAGCAGTGGGCTACAGCCCACGCACTTTCGTTGCGTCCGCAAGCCAGCTGGGGAACAGTACCCTACCGGACAACAGTCAGCTATCTGCGTTTCGTGATGCCGTCTCGACGACATCCAATATGCCGTTTTCTCTTGGGCTGCCTCGGACCAGCTCTCCACCATCATTCGAGTCGCGTGTTGCTGACTTAGCACGCACGCACCGACCATCCCTCTCGACGACGTCCATCTCGTCGCTTTCGGCGCTTGGTCCGCCCATTCAACCTCTCGACTATGCGTCCCTCATCACCGGAGAGAACACGCACACCGAGTTGGCCCGGACAATTGACAATCTTTCTCAGTGGCTGTCTATTCTCGAAACGGGTCTAGGCAACATGCTCGATACATCGATATACGCGACCCCCATTGCGGAAGAACAGGAAGGCTCGTCGACCGATCCGGAAGATGGCCACAATCTCGACGCATCCCGTAGTGCAGCTGGCGCCGATCAGCCTTTGGTCGCAATGTAGCCATTGGACGTGAGGTACTCCGTAATAATTCGGACGCTACCCTCGACGTCGGTTTCGTCCGTCTTGATGTGGATCTCCGCTGATTCCGGTGCTTCGTACGGAGCGGAGATTCCCGTGAACTCTATGCGCGACGCGGTTCAGGGTGCAAGAAAGGGCAGTTGTTGTGGGTGTACCTTTAATCTCCCCGGCCCGCGCTTTCTTATACAGGCCTTTGGGATCGCGCTCCTCGACTACGGCCAGCGGCGCATCCACGAACACTTCTACGAACGGCAGCGATGCTGCCTTGTGGAGGTCGCGAGCAAGTTGGCGGTCGGCGCGATAGGGAGAGATGAAGGCCGTGATTGTTATGCATGCAGCATCAGTAAAGAGTTTCGAGACCTAGATAGTCGAGTTTTCAGGTAGTTAACACGAAGAAATGGGGTTCCGGCGCACCTCTCCGATTCTACGGATGTTTTCGTTGCGCGATTTCTCGTCAAAGCCCAGATCTTTGTTGAGCCCGAAGCGTATGTTGTCTCCGTCCAGTCGATAAACGAAGTTATGCAGATGTAAAAGGTGCTGTTCCAAGGCGCAGGCGATGGTCGACTGTATTCCTCTCCTAGTTCAGTCGCTGCAATGAATTGGTTGGTTCGCCGACCTTGCCACTGGCGCTGAGGCCGGTGAGCCAGACCGTAACACCCTTCTGGCCAATGAGCTCTACGCGCTCTTGGCTATCCACCGAGCCTGGGTGGAAGGTGATATTGGTCGACATTTCGCAAAGAAGGCGCGATCGCGTCACGGGCAGATAGCTTGCGATCGTGGGACAGCACAAACGATTCAACCAGGTGTCAGCCTGGCGGGAGCCAGGCTACCTCAGACCTAGCTTTGCGGTGAAATACAACTCGGCAAGTTTAATTGAGTCAAGATCCTCTTGGATCTCAACTTGAACTGAGTTGTACGAGCTGGGAGGTCAAGGTCAATTAGCTCGTATACAAGATTATTGTGCTCAAGCATCTACATGAGAAACGGGATAATGACCTATTGCACCTGCGCGAGGACTTCTGGGAGCCGTCACGACCTGCACTCGCGGTGCATTCAGCATTTCGTGGTCTCAAAAATGAGCCGACAGACATACTCACCGTCGCGATCGTCTTTACGACGCCCATCCCCGCGTACGTCTTGTTTTCATCGCCGGCACTGACCGCGTCGACGGTCGCATCACCGAGCTCCGCAGTTTGTTCTGCAGCAAGGCTCTCCTTTATCAGGTGCATGTACGAACCACACTGCACTGCTCGTCAGACTCGGTCATGACGGAAGCGCAAGAAAGACGAACGAGTCGTGCAGTAAGCTGCGCCGCGACGGGGCAGCAACTCGGTCTGGAACGCGTTGCCGATGACCACCATCCTGTGATTCAGTATGTCGAGGATCCTTTTGTCGGCAAGCTTCAGCAGGTCTGTTGGTAATATCTTCAGCAAGACCCAAGCAAGAATCAACGGCGCAGACGTACCCTGAGTGACCTTGCCAACCTGCGGCTTGAATGCCTTCTTGACTGTGAGCGAGCACATTCTTATGAGCATCCGCCGCAGCGAAGGGAGACTAACAGGAAACGCACCGGATTCATGCAGCGCCAACGCCGCCTGTACGCGGACAACAAAATCGGGGCCGTCGAGCACCGCAGCAACCGCGCGGACGTTCGTGTTGAGGTTCTACAGGAGCCAGAGTAGAACCACGTCAGAATCGTCGAGGAGATCACCAAAGGTCAGATCGCATACCTCCCCCGATGACCACGTGAGCCCTTCCTTGCTGACTGTCCCGACGACCTCACAGGCCCTGTAGAGCACAAAGTGTTATCGAGCTATCCAGCCCAACTCAAGGGCGACGAGAACTCGCAATAGCACGCCAATACACCTCGGGCCTTCCAAACTCGGGGGTCACAAACTGGAGAGTGAACTGCTCCATGTTCGGCGCAACGTCGGGATAGCGCATAATCCATGGGCCGAGCGCAGCGATGTTCGAAGCGCCAAAACGTTGCGGGGCAGAGACGTTCCTAGGAAGAAAGGATAGTCACGTGAGCATCTGGAGAAAAGCGCGAAGAATGGAGGCAGGGCCGAGAAACGCAGAGAGAGGCCCAGGGCGATGTCGGGCACGAAGAACGGGATGGGAGAAGTAAGAGAAGAACAACTCACAAGCGCAAGCGCAAGATACCACTCACAAAGCCCAAAATCGGCATGAAGCTTGTCTTGGTGGATGCTCGCGAGGGAGAAGAGGAACGTCGTCGTGGCAGACACCGGCGTCGTGAAGTATTTTTACTCGTCTATTGCAAAAGAGCATTAGTTTGTATAACCAGCGGAAGCAAACAATCGAATCGCTCACCAACACGCATCCTGACGTACTCAATGGGTCGCTCTCCCGGAGCTGCTGCCACGCCAGGTTGAACGAGAGCTGCGGGAACACAAAGCTCTCGACGAGCGTCTGCGCGTGCGGCTTGGTACAGTCGTCGGCCACGCAAGCGCAAGCGGCGGGAAGCGCACCCAGCATTCAGTGAACAACGTAAAGACGTAGAGCCACGCGCAGTGCCTGATACATAGAGCTTGATCTGGCGGAGGTAGATGGCGAGGACCTCGGGCGCGAAGACGGTGACAAAGTGCTGCGCAAAGGCCATGTACTCGGCTTGCATGGCACTGGGGAGCGCGACGGGTTTCCGAAGCTGGAGAGAACGTTAGTTTCCGTATACCAGAGAAGGACATGCAATGACAAACGCACCGATGGAACCCGCCCAATTCTTTGCACGGCATCACTGACTGCGTTCCGTCTCCCCCTCGTCCTCAGGCCTCAGGCACGGCCTCCTAGGGATTTGCAGGTTGATGACAGCGAATAAGAGCTGGCCCCAAGAGACAATGCTCTCGGCGCTAAAGTGTACCGTGTTGTACGTTCCGAGAATGAGGTGCAGCATCGCGGGGATTGTGTCCTGGCCGGTGGTATGCGGTGGCTGCATCATCTGCATCGCGATTCCGACTAGGGTGGGGAAGAGGTTGGCGATGACCTTAGGCATGGTGTCTGCCTTTTGCCGGAACCTGCGCAGAGAATGGGTGATTGGAGGAGGAAGACTGCAAGGGTGTAGGTCGAGTGGACGCGATTGTTGAGCGAGACCGAGCAGGCTTGGCGCGTAGCACTGGCGAGAGTGAGGATTGGCGAGAGGAAAACGCGTCGAGGGGAGGTACAGGTCGATGTTCTCGGCGCGTCGATGATCTGCGGCAACGCAGTCACCATCCCTGGCTCGTTCCCGACCTACATTCGTCCCGACCGTCAAACAACGCGCAAAGGAGAGCCACCGACACGCACTTGCATGATTTGGAGCTCAGCGGCACGACGGGCATTGGGGTTGAGATTGAGCGTCGAGGGGGAAAGAATGTTGGAGATCCATAGCTGGCCGTCGTCATCAGTACGCGTACGATGCGGACGGTGATGAACACACGTAGCAAGGTAGTTACCTGTGGCAGGGCGGTGCTGAGAGAAGAGGTCGTGAGGGTCGGAGGCCAGTCTTCGAAGTCACAACACTCTTTCCGCAGCTCGAGTTATGGAGTTTGTGTTCGGCGGCGGTTCCCTCCCAAGTCAATCCCAAGTGAGCTCGATTTAAAGCGTTAAACTCAACGCTCCTGCACTCGGTGGAAGGTCGGAACAAGTCGGAGGTGGCTAGACCTAGGTGACGAACGAAGTGTACATAGAATCCCTTCAACGACCCTCCCAAGGTACCCCGTTGCGGGCCTCCCACTCCTTCAGTGCATCTTCATCCCAAGTTTTGTCACGCTTATCTCCAGGCTGCCGCAAAAATTCCGCATTCTCGAGAGCTGACGGGAGGTAGACGTTGGTCACCGGGTGTCTACAGCAGTGAGTGCTTGACAATAACACGAAAGAACGACTCACGCATATTCTGGATTGTAACGGTATGTTTTCCCGTAGCCCAGTTCCTTCATCAGCGAAGTTGGCGCGTTTCGCATGCTTAGAGGGACTGGAATGGTGGGATCGACGGCTACTGCTTGTTCTGCTCGGCTGTACGCCTCGTACGCGCGCGTACTCTTCGGAGCCTCACTGGTACAAAGGGATCGAGAGTGGAATTCACAGAACAGGACATGGTAGTTGTGCATACCTCAAGTAGGCGACGAGATGCGCGAGGTTGATCTTGCATTCGGGCATACCAATGTGTTGACAGGCCTGCAGGGTGGCGATGGCCTTTTGAAGTTTGCAAGCTGCGAACATGAGATCTGAGGACGCACCAGCGGCAAAGCCTGGTTGTCAGCCAGCCCAACATCTTCGCTCGACACGACTATCAAACGACGGGCCAAATAGAGGGGATCTTCGCCGCCTGCGAGCATACGTGCCAGCCAGTACAGTGCGGCATTTGGTTGCGAACCACGGATGGACTTGTGCAAGGCGGATATCATGTCGTAGTGGTCCTCGGAGCGGTCGTAGTTGGTGACCACTGAGTTACGCATGAGTGCTTGAAGCGCGGAATCGTCCATGTCTTGCGGCGCATTTACTGAGAGCTCAAGAAGCGAGAGCGCGGTTCGGGCGTCTCCTGCGGAGAGAGCAACGATCGACGACATGCATTTGTCCGACAAGGAGGACCTCAGGGAAGTATGTTGTCCCGAGTCGTCGCTGGATAACTGAGCGAGCGCGCTCGTAATGATGGTTTCGATGTCCGCTTCTACGAGGCGCTGAAGGGCGAATACGCTTTAATTCCTTGAGCTTTGCTCCCCAGCAATACGAAGACAACATTACCGACAGCGACTCAATAACGCCCCGTTCAATTTGAAGCTGGGGTTTTCGGTGGTGGCGCCAATCAACTACGCCCTTTAGCATTCGCTAGTCGTAGAGCATGCTGCTTGCCTGTATCGCTCCTTGTTCGAGGTAGGGAAGGAAGATGTCCTAGAGCTTCGTGACGAACAAGCCAGCAAGGACTTCGCAACGTACCTGTTGCCCTTTGTTGAATCGATGTACTGCGCCGTCGAGGGTCAGATTCAGAAAACCAGGGACTCGGAAGAGACATACTTTCATCCAGAAACAAGATAGTACGCCTATAAGAAATGAGCTTGGATCCGAGAGAATCGCATGCCTGACCTTCCAGTCAAGGCAAGCGTCGATTTGGCGCCGTCGACGATGGTTTTTATGTCGTTCACACCAGCAACGGTCGCACTAAGCTCTTTGAACACTGCGTTTGAGGTCGTCGCGACAAGTCTCGCGATGGTAGTTTTGCCGCATCTATCCACGAATAAGTGGCGGAGAGGCTGAACATCATGAAACTCGCCCGCTCGGTCCCCAAAAGATGGCTGAACCAGAGAAACCGCGAGCGAAGAGCTCGACAATAGCGCGTTGGCCGACGACCTCCGCAAAGGAGCTTGGTCGCAGTTTCTCTGCCCAAGGCGCATGGGCGGCTTTGTTACGCGCGCGTTTTGGCGGTGGCTCGGTATTGGAAAGGACGACTGGCGAGGACGAGGGCGTATGAACGCGCGTGGAAGAATCGACTGGCGGACTCGAAGATGGCTCGTCTGCCCATTTTCGTTTCATGTTGAAGATGGGAGCGACATTTTGAGGTTGCGGCCGCTTCTGGGCAGTAGGTGCCGACAAACAACGATCAATGTGGCTGTTTATTTCGTCGACCACAGATTTGCCGCAAATGGGACTGCGGCCGTGAATTCCGACTTTGAAGCCGCAAACGAGCTTACCACTCAACAGCCATCGGAGAAACACGCGTGTGGTCACATGGTCACTATTTCTACTACACTCCTCCTCGTCCTCAACAACCTCTAAACGGCCTCTGTTGAACCATAAGAGAATGCATGAGACGCAATGGAGAAGCATACGTTGCAGAGCAGAGTTGAATTTCGTTACGCGCGATTGCACACTGAGGTCAATCGTCTTGTCTCCAAAGTCGACCACGATGCCGCCGAGGATGGAAGGGTTGACCTGCAAAAAATAATTAATACAGCGTGGCTCCAAGAGACACGACGAACCTTGTTGGTGACTTTGAGCAGCTTGGCCGTCTGGCCGGCCTGAGATTGCTTGAGAGCAGTCTCGAGACGTGAAAGAACATCTCTGGGAAGCGTTGCGGCGGACGTGACGACGACAGTGAGCTCTCCGCGGTACTTTTCGACGAGCTCGTTAAAGCCTTCGATGACACCGGGCGTCTCTGCCAAGCGGCCGTTCTCGGACAGAACACCCAACAGATTTTTGGTTATGTCCGAGACGGGTTCCTTCTTGGGGAGGGCCGCGTCGAGGCGTGAGTAGAGAACGCCGAGTCCGGCCTTGCGCTCGTTGGCCGAGAGAGTTGGGTTGGTGATAAACGAGTTGAGCGAGGCGTCCTGGGCGATGGTGGATGACACCGTGGCCAGCTCAGCGTGCACCTTGCTCAGCGTCTGCGGCGACTTGTTGAGTGCGGCCTGGTACAGCGCATTGGAGTACTTGAGCGCAATCGTCGACGCTGCGCGCTGGCCCAATCCAGGAGCTGCTGCAATTCTGCGCGCCAACATCGTGCCGGAGCGGGTGAAAGCGGGAAATGATGCTGGTCTGTGACGACTTTGCCGCCGACCCTCATCTCGGGCAGCAGTCCAGTCGTCCTCAACAATCCATCCTCATTGTGAGCACGCGTTTCCATACCTTTTTCTGGGACAATAATGGTCCACACAATGCGCAGTTGACGGCACGCATTGACCTTGTTCCGCTCCACAACCAACGCCTGCCCTTTTAACCATCCACTCCTCGGTTGCTCTCCTCATCATCCCCTCCTTATAGACTACCCAGTAGCACGCTTGCGCGTCTACCCGCCATGCTTTTTCTCCTGCTCCTCGCTATTGTCCCTCTCACTCTCGCATCGGACTTGCTATTCACCTCATCCGTCACCTTCTGCCAACCTCCCGAGTTCCTCCTCATCGAAGACTTCAACCTCATCTATTTCAACAACAACCAGTCCATCTTTTTCAATATCTCCGCCGCCAGTGTGCAGACCAACGTCAGCGTTTCTGCGAATATTGTGTTGGATGCCTATGGAATGGTACGCTGTGCTCCTTCCCCCAATTTCAAGAGCTCATCCCCGAAAGACACTCGTAAATGTCTCCGTTGCCTTGTGCGATATTCTCGGCGGTATGCCCGTTTGCTCTCGGCGCTGCTGTCGCATTTTTTGAACTGTTTCAAGGTGCTCTGTGTCCCCTTCCAACCTATCAATTTGTTGGGTCGCAAACTATATCATTGCCGAGCTCGCTGGGTGTTGCGCAACACGTCCCGGGAATAGCCTTCGCAGTCCCCGACCTAGAGGTGATTCGGAAACTTTCGGTACAGAACCATCGGCTTTAACAAAATAACAGGCATACGCTCAGTTGACCCTCGTCGATGTCAACACGAACGAGGTCAAAGCTTGCGTGCAAGCTACGCTTTCTAATGGCAAGTCGACGCATCAGCGACCGGTCCAGTGGGCACTCGGGGCCTCTTCAATAGCGGTGCTGCTCGGGGCACTGTGGCAAACCACGCGCTCAGTGTCTCATCCGCTCATCGCTCATCGGCTCGTCGACCTGTTCCACCTTCTCCAATTCATTGCGTCTACCGGCTTGCTCGGTCTAAACTATTCACTCCTTTATCGCGCGTTTACGCTGAATTTCGCATTTGCGCTGGGTCTCGTATCGAGCACAACACTCCAGACCGCCATCAACAATATGCGTAAGCGGTTTTCTCAACATATGTCCATTCGTTGACGCTCAATAGGAGCTCACACTGGAGGGACCTTGGCCAATTCCACGTCCACGGATGCCGTCGGGTTTGTCGACAGGAAATTGAGCCCTTTCAGCACAGTGGTTCTACAAGGCCTCATGCGGACCTCCTTAAACAACCCGACGGAAAACTCCCTCTTCGATGGGACCACGCTGCTCGATAGCACTGGACTCGTGCCGGTGGTCACCAACACGTCCTCCGATGTCCTCCAAGCGGGCATTCCCATCTACACCAATTATATCTCAATCGCAACAGCCAACGCGTTTGCGACGGTATTCTTGGTTGGGGTTATCATATTTGCCATCGCTCTCACCGTTGCGGTCCTTCTGACCGGCATGCGTCTGCTGGTCGAGCGGTCGCAATGGGGTAATACGACCGTTCGCGGCTGGTTCACGAAGCACTCGCCGGCATTCATCCAGGCCTGGTCGCTGCGACTCGTATGTGACTATCTCTTTCACCTTTGACGTTTGGATCTAAAGGCACACCAGGGTCTCATTGCTCTACCACCGACTCTCATCTTCGCCTTTTACCAGTGGACGCTGAGAGATTCGTGGCTCACTACGCTTCTTTCGGTGATCATGCTACTCGGCGTATCTTCCCTCGTCATCCATGCCAGCTATCGCGTTCTCCGGCTGGTCCATGACCACACGGTAGACATGCTTGATACTCCCTCCTCGACCGTGACGCCATACGACCCGTTATATGGCCGGTTCCGCGCCCCCCGCTACTATTTCTTCGAGATATTCTTGGCGGCCTTAATTCTTCGCGCCATTGTCATTGCATTCGGACAGGGAAACGGCCTCGCTCAAGTGGTTGTGTGCATGCTCATCGAGATTGGTGTGCTTGCTGCGCACGTGGTTTTTAAGCCGTTTGGGACGCGGAGCGGCGACATCTTCTCGATTTACTTCTGCGTCGTCCGCCTGGTTTCGACCGGGTTGATGCTGGCGTTCGTCGAGAACTTGGATGTCGCCCCAATACCGCGGGTGGCCATCGGAGCGGTCATTGCGGTTATACTCGCGGTGGCCGTGATCTTGCTCCTCGCGAGTATTGTGCTATCCTTGGGCCAAGGAATCTGGCGGCATCGAACAGCCCACGGGCCCCAAATAGACATCGAGAAGAGCACGCTCGATAGCGCTCTTCCCGGTGACAAGTCCTCTACTAGACATCATCCATCTTCATCACCGAACACGAGTGAACGCCACTCGTCGTCGACGACGTTGGCAGAGACGCCCGCTACGACATAGACATGAGTAGAGAAAATTCAAATAATAGCTGTATTAGTTTGCACTGTATTTCTTACATCACGCTGTTCACGTGAATTGACCGGTTCTCCTCAAGACGCGATGTTTATTCCGCTTAAACGCAAATCGGATGCAGACACCAGCGCGCCTAACAAACGTGTTGCCACCGAGGAGCAGTATTGGTCGGTGCAGTGGGCGCGCCCCGCAAACCCGCAAGCACAAGACTTGGGATGGCGACGTGAGTCTTATTTCGACGCGTCGTTTTCGTCCAATCCGTGTTTCTAGGGGGTTCTCGTCGTCTCTGACTCCAAGACTACTCTCTACGACTCGGATGGCAAAGTTATTGGCACCGGAAAACGCGACTCGTTCCCCTGCGAGGAGGGTCGGAACCTGTCGTGCGGCGGCAAAGACCTCGAGCTGGACCGTCGCATGACGCGGGAAGAGTGGATGTCCGGAGAGTGCTTCACCATGCCTGGAGTCGCGTCGTCTGCAACCGTCAAGTCGACCGCGTCCACGTCGTCGAAACCCTACGTGCCTATCAAACCTACGAAAGGAATCCCGTTGAAACCCGTCAATCTGCACTCTTCCTCTTCCAATAAGCCGCGTCAGAAAACACCACCGAGACTGGGCACCGGCGATGCGTCGTATTGGACGGCGAACTGGTGTGTGGCCCCCCTTTGGCCCTTGTCGGTGTTCAAGATTTGGTACAGGAGAGCGCCACAGCAGAAGACCTGGGCCGGGGATTGCTTCGTTTCCAATACGAGCGGCAAGTTAACGATGATGAGCGAGCAGGGGAAAATGTCCGTGATCTACCTCTTTTCAAAGCTCTTCTAACGACAGCTCTCAGTCTTGGAACGACACCATGGAAAGGCGACTCGTTATATAGCGGTTACAAAGTCTACATCGGCGGTAAAGAAGTTCAACTCGACGTTCAAGTCACGAAAGAGGACCTCCCAACTCGCGACGAACCAGATCCCGTCGTGAAAGAGGAAGCCACGAGGCCAGATCTTTCATCCGAGCCGTCCCCTGCGCAGAAAGCCAAACCTTTCGCGGCACCGACATCCTTTTACGGCGCACCTGCTCCCAAACCCAAACCTGCGAAACCACTGTTGGTCCACGACGCGCGTCTCATACCTTCGCTAACCATTTTATCCTAGACACGACCCGACGGCCGAGGGCGCAGTGGTACTCAAGCCCCCTTCCAAAGAACATATCAAGCGATTCAACAAGAAGTCTGTCCATGCGAAGTGTCATTTTCTTGTGTTCATTTCGGCCAGGAACTTGCCCGTTGTGGACGTGGTCCTGGATCCAATCCTTTCGTTCCGTCTGCGACCACATCAAGTTGAAGGTGCAGGACCTGCACCCCCGATCGCCATCTTTGAGCTCACAAAAAATTGCCCAGGAGTGAAATTCATGTACGACTGCGTTATGGGGCTACGAAAACATGAGGGCCAGGGTTGTATTCTTGCGGATGAGATGTAGGTGTTAACGTGCACGATGATCTGGCTAACTGTTCGTAGGGGATTGGGGAAAACCTTGCAAACGATCAGCTTAGTGTGGACCTTGCTCAGTGAGAACCCGTTCTTCGCTGCTTCGCTCGCTAAACGGTCTCCAGAGCAAAACCCATACTTTGGCGCGGGACCTGCAGTAGGCAAAGTGCTCATCGTTTGTCCCGTCACGCTCATCAACGTTCGAGAGTTTGTGCATGTTATATTATCGCTGACCTTCCTCCCAGAACTGGAAAGCTGAGTTTATCAAATGGCTAGGACGAGATCGCCTGGGTACACTCGTCCCTACGATTCGTGGTCTGTCGCTCATCGCATTTAGGTGTCGTTACTGTCGGCGACAAGGACAAGAACGCAGTCCGCACTTTTCTCAACGCGTGAGGCTGCCTACAAACTCTGCATTCCCTCTTAAACGCGAACAGAAAGAACCAACATGTGTTGATTGTGGGATACGAGCGCTTGCGTACCGTTATGTGAGTGGACGCGAGTTGCAGAAGTCGTCGCTTATTCCTTCTCAGCGACCAGTTGGCCTATTGCATGTATGTCGTCCGGCGGCTTAGTGACCAGTTCTTGTCCCGACGATTTCAGGCCTCCAATTGGATTGATCGTGTGTGACGAGGGTTCGTGTATCCTTCACTCCCGTTCCGTACTCAAGGAAACTGCCAGGCCATCGCCTCAAAACCGCCAACTCCAAAACCACCACCATGTTCGATGCGCTCAAGACGACGCGCCGCATTCTTCTCAGCGGGACTCCCATTCAAAATGACCTAGGCGAATTTCATGCCATGGCGGACTTTTGTAA
Organism: Mycena chlorophos; assembly: GCA_014461115.1. Classification (NCBI taxonomy): domain Eukaryota; kingdom Fungi; phylum Basidiomycota; class Agaricomycetes; order Agaricales; family Mycenaceae; genus Mycena; species Mycena chlorophos. Next base: position 1,186,905 of record JACAZE010000015.1, read on the forward strand.
CCCCGGCTTACTCGGTATGTTCGTCAACAACTGCGAGGTCAATATCTTTGACGCGTTTCAGACGACTACGCGACGTTCAAACGCGTGTACGAGACGCCCATCCTCAAAGGTCGTGCTCCAGACAGCTCCGAGAAGGAGCGAGAACTGGGCGAAGCGCGCTTAGCCAAGGTATTTCGACCTATGCGCATTGTGAGCCTTCTATTAAACGCGAAGTAGCTGAATGGTGTCACGAAATCCTTCGTGCTTCGTCGTGAAGCCGCGTTGCTCCTGCAGTATCTCCCTCCTAAACACGAATACGTCGTTTTCATCAAACCGACGTCACTGCAAGTCTCGATAATGGCGAAAATCCTCAATCCCAGCAAGCTCGACGATCTGGTGACGAGCTCGACCGCGGAGTCGCTCGCCCTCATCGGTCTTTTGACCAAAGTTAGCAACAGCCCGATTCTTTTGAAGGCCACAGCCGACAAGCATAAAGGCTCCGACAATGCTATCAAGTATTCTGGTGTGCTTGACGCGGTCAAATTGCTCCCCGAGAATGCTACAATTGAGGACATGGGCTTGAGTGGTGAGCAAAAACTCCTCTTGATTCCGAACTTGCGCTGAACCCTTCGCAAGGGAAACTCACGGCGCTTAACAAGCTACTTAAGCTTATCTATCAGGTCTATTCGCGTTGTGGTATTCTTTCTTCATTACTGACCACCGTATCCCGTCAGACAACGGAGGAGAAATGTGTCCTCGTATCCCATTACACCTCGACGCTCAATATTTTGGAGGCGTTCTGTAAAACGAAAGGCTACTCTTACTATCGTGTTGATGGGTGAGTCTGCGAAACGCTTCACTCGAGTCTCCACTAAGCAAATCAAGGCAAACACAGACTTCGAAGAGACAAGAATATGTGAATTCTTTCAACAAGTCCAATCAACGGAGCGGTTGTACGTGGCGCGCAGAGTCCGTTCTGATCTACCCCTCACGTTCTACAGTCATCTTCCTACTCAGCTCCAAGGCTGGCGGTGTCGGAATCAATCTGATCGGTACGCAACATGGACTGGTCCTGCGCTTGTCTTAATCTGCGGAGGCTAGGAGGGTCAAGATTGTGTCTCATCGATTCGGACTGGAATCCTAGCCATGACGAGCAGTCCATGGCGCGGTGCCATCGGGATGGGCAAAAGCGTCCGGTGCACATCTATCGCTTTCTCACGGCCGGCGCCATCGACGAGAAGATCTTCCAGCGCCAAGTAACGAAGCAGGGCCTACGGACAGCGCTCATCGGAGATTCGGTCTGCATCTGTTGGTGTGATGTCTTCCTACTGAGTTTTTTCGAAGGCTTCCAATGCAACATCCAAAAGTGACTCGTTCACCCGCAAAGAGGTGAGTCGCACCACTGAGATTGGCTCTCACTGACCGACCACGTTCAGCTTCGCGATATTTTCCGCATTCATCTGGATACGCCTTGCAACACGCACGACCTGCTCGCATGTTCTTGTGATGGTGGTGTCGATTGGGACATGGACCTGGACAACGCAGACGGTGATTCAGAAAATACTGACGACGAACGTCAGCCCAGAGGATTCGTAAACGCCTCACAAGTTCAACCCTCTGATCTGGCCAAGATGGATAAAGCGGTATGCGATCGTCGTTACCCTCGTCCTCCTGCAGGCCTCATGTTCCAAAAGTATCTGCGCAAGAAGCGGCAAGAGCTCGCGTCCCTTAGCCAGTGGAAGCATATCAACTGTCTCCTGCCCAGCGCAAGGCGCGATATCAAGGACGACATTCTCCGCAGCCTCGTTTTCGTGCCAGACCCCAAGTCCGAGATCAGCCATCCTCAGTCACAGCTGTTGGCAGCCCTCGATGCAGCTATGGCGTCCACCGTTTCGATCGATGATCTCACCGGCGGTTCGGTATCGTTTGTGTTCCAAAAGAGCTCGCTTGAGGAGACGTCGAGTCCCGATGAGGAGTAGATCGGGGTTGCTGTACTCACGAGTAGTGCATTGTTTTGTACCAATAGCCACTAGCAAGATCACGCTGGATTGGCTAGTGTCTCAAACGGCATGGCTTCAGTGACGAGCGCAAAGGGCAATCCTGCTGGCTTCCAAGAAGTATTATGAGTTACAAACCGCCATGAACGACTGCGCGAGGACCTGTGTCGACAGAATATTTTCGATGCGGATTTTCAACAAAAAGCGGATATTCGCGGACGAACAGGTATTGCACTTGAGAGTTGTTCTCGTCAACTGTGTGTACGGATTGAAAACCATCGGGGTTACAAAGCGCATACGCGCTGCGCTTGGAAGAAGGGCAGCGCGGTGTGAACGACTCAACGACCCACAAAGGTGGCTTGGTGATCATGATGGTATCAACAGACACGTTGTCTTCCGTCAGCCATGGCGTCGCTGGTGCGGCGACTGCGAGAAAGCACTCAGGCGGTCGTCGGCTCGGTCACCACTCACCGCATCCTGCTATACTCGCTCTTCTCCTTCATCGCCGTCTCCGCTGCAATCACGAATGCCGTTCGCAACTACAGCAACTTCTACTCTGTTGCCATTTATCTTTCCAAAAGCAGTCGTAGCGTCCTTGTGAGCTGCCCCAGCCAATCCATACGCGTCCTTGGACTGACCCGTCCAGGTGCTCGCCAACTTCGGCTTCCTAGTCGCGTTATTGGCCGCACACGTCGTCCAAAAGATCTTCTTTGGTCCTCTACGACCGAGTGAGGTTGAGGTGTGTAGCCTGCACTGCGCTCTCCGATTTAGCTGACCTCCTCTAGCGTCTGTATGATCGCTTATGGTTCTTCATTACCGAGTCCCTCCTGGCTTTCACGATATTCCGTGACGAGTTCGACATTGGTTTTGTTATCATGTTCGGGTTCCTGCTTTTCGTCAAATCCTTCCATTGGATAGCGAGCGACCGTATTGAATGGGTACGCGACCTTCTAGCTATCTTTACGTTACTCATCCGAATAGATGGACCAAAGACCGTATCCGGGCCCCTCCTTGCTCTTCCATGTCCGTATGACCACTCTGTTCCTCGCCCTTTGGACGACGGACATGCTGCTGTTCATGATTGCTGTCGACAGCACCATGACACACGGCATTGGAGGGATGGTACTGTTTGCAAGCGAGGCAAGTCTTGAATATCCATTCATCCAAGTTCCTAACAGTTGACGCAGTACGGAATTCTCCTTGCTACCGTGGCGAATACCGTCGCTAAATATCTCCTATCCACGTACGAGTTCCGTCGCGCGGGCTTGAGAGGCGGGGAGAACGCGCCTCCCTGGGAGCACAAGAGCATGTGGGTGTTCTACATTGAACTGGCGACCGGTAAGTGCTGCATTTTCGCTCGGAAGACGACGCTCACGTCGCACAAAGACTTCCTCAAACTCTCGACCTATATGATCTTTTTCACAATTATCATGACTTACTACGGCATTCCTCTCAACATTCTCCGCGACGTCTATGTCACTGGTCGCTCTCTCATTACCCGGCTGCGCTCTCTCCACCGATACCAAACGGCTACGCGCAACATGGATGAGCGTTATCCGAATGCTACCGAGCAAGAGATGGCTGCCATGAGCGATCATACGTGTATTATTTGCCGCGAGGAGATGGTGCTGCCTCGTCCACACCAAGAACCTGGTCCAGCACCGGAGGGTCCCAACACAACCCCCAAGAAGCTCCCTTGCGGACACATTTTCCATTTCAATTGCCTCCGCTCGTGGTTGGAACGTCAACAGAGTTGTCCAACCTGGTGCGATTATTTCTTGCACGGATTTCAACGTGGACTGAGTTAATTCTAGTCGCCGCAACGTGCTTGAAACAAGACCAAATCCCAATACTGCCGTGCCGCCTGCTCTCAATCCCGCGGCTCCGCCAGACCCCAACGCGAACAATTGGGCCCCAGACGGGTTGTTTGTGCCTCCACAACACGCGCAACCTGGGCAAGTACAACTGCCTCCCAACGTCAATATTGCGCAAAACCCGCCGAACGGTGGACTTTTTGTTCAATACCAAATCCAGTATCAAGTGCCGCGTCCGCCGGTTCAACCGCTACAACCGGTCCCCCCTTTTGCGGGATTCGCCGGTCCCGCTGGAGCATGGCAAGCTTGGCCTCCTGCTGAGCAGCCGCCGGCTCCTGCAGGCGCCGATGTCGCCGAGCCAGCGCCGACTCCAACTTCAGAGGGACAGCCCATAAGGCCAGCCTCCGATTCGCCCACACCGCGAGAAGTAGCGGCTTTGGCCGCGTTGCGTCGGTTGCATGGTGGACCAGTGCCGGTGCCAAGCACACCAACAGCAGCTCCAGCGGCGGAAAACAGTCGGCTTCCTTCTCTTATTCCGATATCCGTTCCGATCCGTGGGGACTCATCCAGACAATCGCAGCTCCCCGCGACCTTGACCGACGAGCAGCTGGCGATTATGGATTCTTTGACACGCGAGGCCATTGACGAACGGCTGAGGGTTTTGGAAGGGGTTTCCGGAGCTGTGAACCGGTGCATAGACGATCTGATGCGTATGAGGAGTGTGTTCCCACCAGTGCCTGCGCCGGAGGAGGAGGACGAGGCTCTGTAGTCACGTGTGCGACAGATCACGTGTACAGCATGAACTTGCCCGCGTCGAATGCCTATCTTCGGACCATCCGCTCAGCAGCAGAGGCTGCAACCAGAACTGCGGCTGTCAGAATCAACGACGGAGCCATAGCTCGCCTCTTGACATCGACCGCCTTCACGGCCTCATTCGAGCGCGTCCCAGTGGGGCACATGGCGATGCCGCTGCAGTTCCCTACCAAAGCGCACGAACTAGGCTTCTTTGGGCTGCTTTCCATCTTGAACTTTGGCTCGGGCTTCGAAGAAGAGCTTCATCGTGCCACTGGCAGAGGCACATTCGACAAAGCACTCGCCTTTTCCATGTACATCGCAGACGAGGATCTCATGTCTGCTCGCGGCATGCAGGGCATTTCAGAGACCAAGATCGCAGAACTCATTGGCGTCAACGTCCACCAAGAACGAGCGGACGCGAGTCTTCCTGGTGTCGTCATTGGGGAACTTGGCGGCCCGATGTACGAGCTCGTCAAGCTGGTGACATTGACGCTGAATGAGACGGGAGAAATTCTGGTCAAGGGAGGATATGCGCATTTGGGGATATTCATTGCGCGCGTATTAGAAACGGCACAAGGAAGTCTGGAGGTGATCCTCGAACATGTAGGGTGTTTTCAATGCCCGGGGAGATGCGCTGATCAACTCGGGAAGCTTGTGCGGACGTTTCCAACGTTCCAGGACATGGCTGTGGTCGATGGGCACCGTCAGTCCATGCTTATGACTGCTCAATTGACTGGCTAATCTTGTTGTAGCGATATTCTGCTTCAAGGTGTGTCCACATTCAAGGCATTCCGCAGCTCTGATCTTGTTGGTCTAGAAAGCTCTATTGCTCATCGCGGTCCTTGTTGCGCGCAATTTCGTTAGCGTACCATCTGCCGGGCCACCACTGCCTATCCTAGCCGACAGCGTTGTGCCGTCGCTATTGGTTCATCTCGGGGTGATTGACCTATCAGCGTCGCACCGCTTGGCGTCCGTACCGCTGCCTGTTGCATCGGCGGACCGACTCGTTGCAACACCCGTGGCTAGTGCAAGCCCCGTTATGGCCTCTGCCGGACCCGTTGTATCGCGCGAAGAGGCGTATATTCTGCGGGCAGCAGCAATCCATGCGGTTGGACGGATGGTTGAGATTGCGGGTGAGCAGGGAGTGGAGGCGGTAGATCTAATGCTTAATCAATGGCTGTGGAAGATGGCGGAGACGGATGGCTACGAGCTGGGTCGGTTCGAGTTCAAGTTGCGGGGAACGGTGTTCTTGTAAGACGCGTTGGTAGCAACCAATCGGTCTCGACCAATCAGACGGCGACGGAACTTTACCCGGTACATAAGCGACGCGTTTCTTGCAAAGCAGCCACCGATATGCCGGACACTACCAAAATCGCGCCCTCGCTTTCTCGTCGCACTAGCAGGCCCACGAACCTGCACATCGGGGGCTCAGGAGGCGCTGAATGGACTCCCGATGTCGTGCTGGATGGCGCGGAGGGCGCCCCGCACTCGACCAAGACGCCGACAACAAACCCTATCAACCGACACCACCATGGCCTGCGCGAACAGCCGATGCATTCGCCGTGCTTTGTGCATTCGCATCTGGATAAGGGCGTATCGCTCACCGACTGGCTCAGGTTGCGGCAGAACGAGTCCGAGTCCAGCCGAAGCTCGGTCTTATCGTCGTCCAGCTCGGCCACAAGCTCCACCATCGATTCGCCCGATGAGGACGACTTTTCGAGCAGCCTCACCAAGCAGCTGGCTGACACGGCCGTGGGCGTGCGCGAGATGAGCAAGCAGCTCGGCCGGGCGCGCGTGCGGTCCAACATCCAGAATGTCCTCATCATCACCAAGGCCCGCGACAACCGCCTCATCAAGCTGACTCGCGAGCTGGCGCTCTATCTCATGCTCACCCCACGCCAAGGGCAGGCTCGCGGACTTGTTGTCTACGTTGACCACCAGCTCCGAAACTCGAAGCGCTTCGACGCTGAAGGGATCCAGCGCGACCATCCCGAGCTGTTTGTGCCCGTGCCGCGCAGAAAGTCGTCGAGCGCGACATCCATGGCGGTCTATAAAGACGAGCTGAATCTCAAGGAAACGGGGCAGCTGCGGTACTGGACAAGCGACATGTGCAGCCAGAGTCCGCACTTGTTCGACTTTGTGGTGACGCTGGGTGGCGATGGCACAGTGCTCTTCACCTCGTGGCTCTTCCAGCGCATTGTACCGCCGGTGTTGCCCTTTGCGCTCGGTTCGCTGGGGTTCCTCACAAACTTCGACTTTGCGGACCACCGGCCGGTGATGGACGCGGCATTGGACTCGGGGATCCGTGTGAACCTGCGGATGCGGTTTACATGCACGGTTTATCGGGCTGTGGTGAACGAGGAAGGGGGAAAGCGGCGACAGGCAGTGAAGAAGGGCCATACGGGGGGAAATCATGATGAAGAACGTGGAGCAGGGGGGGTGGGAGGCGATGGAGAGTGGGTGGTCTGCGGGGCCCGACATCGGCAAGGCCACGACCAAGGACAAGGAGATCAAGTGCTTTACAACGCGGGCGGTGGAGACATTCGAGGTCCTCAACGACCTGGTGGTTGATCGGGGGCCGAGTCCTTACGTCAGCCAGCTGGAGCTGTTTGGTGATGAGCACCACATGACCACAGTTCAAGCAGACGGGTTGACGGTGTCGACGCCCACCGGATCAACGGCATACTCGCTCTCTGCTGGTGGCTCCCTCGTCCATCCAGAGATCCCAGCCATCCTCATCACCCCCATATGCCCACACACCCTCTCCTTCCGTCCCATGCTCCTCCCCGACAGCATGGAGTTGCGCATCTGTGTCCCCTTTGACTCTCGCAGCACCGCATGGGCTTCCTTTGACGGTCGTGGCCGCGTCGAACTCAAACAGGGCGACCATATCAAGGTCACTCCCTCAAAGTTCCCCTTCCCCACCGTCTGTGCCGACAACCAGTCCACGGATTGGTTCCAGGCAATCTCCCGCACCCTCAAATGGAACGAGCGCGAGCGCCAAAAGTCCTTTGTCATGGTCGAGGAAGATGCCCCGACAAAGCCGAAGAAGAAGCGCGCCCATGAGCATGAACCGGTTCCAGAGGTCGACGAAGAAGATGAAGTCTCTGACGAGGAAGAAGAAGGTTTCGATATTGACGACTCCTCGGTACGCCCGCTCCTCTTGTTTAAAATGATGGCTAAGGCCATTTCTAGCCTGAAGCAGCTGCGGCAGCCGCTGCCGTTGCTGCGCAGACCAAGCAAACACCGGCCGAAGAGGCACTAGGCCGCGAGAAAGCCATCGAGACGATGGAAGAAGATCGACTCCACCGGCTGGCAGCCTCTGCCCTTCGCAAGGAACGCAGTCGGTCGGCCAAGTCGCGCTCTCGCTCCCGACAACGTAGCCACGTGGAGTTTGACCTCGACTCGACAGACCAAGAGAGCAGCCAGCCACGACGCGTCAGCAAACCGAGGGATGCGGACATCGACTCTGTTAAGACGCCGACCGTGGCCAGTGTCCCGCACGGCACGCATGGGCGTCATTCCCGAACGCGCTCAGTAGAGGGTACCCGGGCGTTCGCGGTGTGGGGTCAAGACAACGAGAGTGAGGCCAGCGAAGATAGCGACACTTAGAATGCTTTCGCTAGAATGTACAATTAATCTAACTCTATTATGCGATTACTTTTGTTTGGCGAGCAACGCCTTTTTGTATGCCTCTTCCAGTTCCCGCTGAGTGTGAGCCAGCGTTGGTGCGTGCATCTGCACGCGTGATCAGTCTCAGAAAAAAAAATGGCGAGCTCCGCGAACCTTGTACTCCATGCTGAATTCACCTTTGCCCTGAGTTGAGCCACGGAGCTGGTTGGAGTAGCCGAACATGTCGTTCAACGCAACGTCCGCAATGGCGGTAAACTCGTCATCGCGTACTTCGCTATCCACGATGGTGCCGCGCCGAGTATTCAGGCCACCGATAACATTATCTGTATTTGCCAAGTGAGAATGATACCACGAGAGCCTTGGCTAAACACACTTTGGAACTCTCCGGGAGCGACGACTTCGACCTTCATGATCGGTTCCAGTACGATAGGCGCAGCCGCCCTGAACGCCTCTCGGAACGCGCCAATTGTGGCGTTGCGAAACGCAAGCTCGGACGAATCCACTATATGGTAGCCACCATCCGTCAAGACAAACCGGACACCCGTAATTGGGTTGCCAGTCAAGGTGCCTTTCTCGAGTGCTTCAAAGAAACCCTACTATTCCGTGAAGATAGGTGTGCGCCACGGACGCGAAACGAACCTTTTCGATAGCAGGAATGTAGTTGGATGGGATCGTGCCGCCCATGATTACGCTTTCGAACGCAGAGTCTTTGCCGGTGTCTGGATCCTTCTCCATGGGCTCGATGTAGCCCGCGACTTTGGCGTATTGTCCAGCACCCCCCGTCTGCTTCTTGTGGACGTAGATAAAGTCGGAGCGTTTGGAAATGGCTTCGCGGAATGCAACGCGAGGCTTGCCAGTTACACAGTCGACGTTGTATTCTCGCCGCATTCGCTCGACGTAGATTTCCAAATGCAGCTCTCCCATACCGGAGATAATGGTCTGTGAGCAAAGTGAGCGCAGTGAACGCGCGACACAGAGACATACCTCTTTGCTCTCGTGGTCAAGGTGAACGCGGAAGGTGGGGTCTTCTTTCTGGAACCGATTGAGCGCACGGGAAAAGTTTGGTGATTCGATGCCGGTCGATTTAATAGCCAGGGATATAACGGGCTCGGGAACGAACATGGATGTCTGCGAATGGACTGAGTCTCTGAGTTGGTTGGGGGAATGGACAACCGACCATCGAGTAGCTGCTTGAGCCATCGGTGAATGTATCTCCTGAAGAGCATTCGACACCGAATATGGCACAGATTTCACCAGGGCCGATGGACTCAATGTCCTACCCGTTCTTTCAGCGGGGGCGGTCAGGCGTGTGCTAAAACTGCACAAACCTCCATTTCATTGCTGTGCATGCGCACGAGGCGGGGCACCTTCACCTTCTTGCCAGTCCGCGCGTTGAAGATCAGGCTCGCCTTTTTCAAGGTCCCTTGATACACTCGCATATACGTGAGCTGCCCGAAGCGACCTTCTTCGAGCTTGAAGGCAAGACCAACAAGCGGTGCGTCGGCGGCGGGTTGCAAGGGAACGGGGGGAGCGGTGATGGGCAGGTTGGTGTCGTGGGCAACGACGTCCAGTTCGGATGGGTTTGGAAGGTACGCGCACACACCATCGAGCAGGGGTTGAATGGCCGTATTCTTGATCGCAGAACCCAAAAAGACGGGCGAGAACCTGAGCCCGATCGTAGCTCTTCGAATTGCAGCAGCGATTTGGGAGTTGGACGGAAGCTCGTCGTTGAGGAATAGCTCTCCAATTTCTTCGTCGACCTCTGCAAGTTGTTCGATGAGCTCCGTGCGTTTCTCCTTGGCCAACTCCAGAATGGATTCGGGGATCTCATCGGCAACTACGACGTCGATTCTGGAACGCTTGGTGAATGAACATCCAGCCCAGTTCGAATACTCGTACCCTTTTTGACCTTGGTTGTAGATTGCCCTCCAATGAACGAGGTCGACCACACCGTTGAACCCGTCTTCAACTCCGATAGGTACTTGCACGGCTGCGGCAGGTATGCGTAGTTTGGACCGAATTTGGCTGACAATTCGCCACGGGTTGGCGCCGGGCCTTTCGGAGTATGAGCGAAAACGCGTCTTTGTTCTCTCAAGAATGTCGTACCGATCCATTTTGTTCACAAAAGATATTCGGGGCACGCCATAACGTCGCATTTGCCTGTCCACGGTTGTCGTTTGGCTCTACAAAATGAGACGGCAGGCAAGCCCGGTGAGAGATACACGCACCTGCACGCCTGCGACCGCACATAGGACGAGAATGGCGCCGTCAAGGACGCGTAGAGCGCGCTCGACCTCAATGGTGAAATCAACGTGGCCGGGTGTGTCGATAATGTTGACCGCGTATTTTTGCTTGGAGCCGTCTATGGGGTCGGTGGTCTCCCAGTCGCAGAAAGTTGCGGCGCTTTGGATTGTGATACCCTTCTCGCGCTCCAAGTCCATGCTGTCCATTTTTGCGCCGACCGAGTCGCGGCCACGGACCTGGAAAGCTTAGGACGTAGATTGTGCGGGAGGTAACGGGACGCACTTCATGAATTTCGCGGATGCGACCGGTGTAGAACAGAATGCGCTCCGTGAGGGTGGTTTTGCCCGAGTCTATGTGTGCAGAGACCCCAATGTTGCGTTGGACGGTAAGACGTTGGATGTCCTTGTCTGACAGGGTATATTGTGGTTGGGGTGGGGGCTCCTTGTGTGCCAATGCGGCGGCGGTCGAGGCGGCGCGTCGACGCCATGAGCAGCGGAGAGCTGCAGGTCGAAGCCACAGCATAAATTCACTCGGGCCCATGTGATGAATTATGTAAGTTATCTACTCTTTCGCAGCTTTGTCCTCCTTTGCTGGTTTTTCCTTTGGCTTCTCAGAACTTGCACCCTCCTCCATCTCGGCCCGCCCAACAGTCGCTTTGTTGTCCACCAGTGCATGCAGCGCAATCACCGCGCGCAGCAGACTGCTAAGATAGACGACGAGCAACGCGTCGTTCGTGTTTGCCGAGAAACTGTCGCGCAGAGTGCGGTCTGAGAGATCCGGGAGCAGGTTAAACGCGTCTTGCAGGTGATACACAATTTTGTGATCCACCGGCATCGTCCCTTGCGACACATCCACCAGGTACTTTTGAATGTCGGACAGTCGCGATTGCAGCCCCCGCAACGACGCAAGCTGTTCTGCGACGCGCGTGGCCAGGGTCGTAGTTGTGCTGTCCTTGATGTCACGAAGCAGATGCTCGACACCAATCTCCTCCGCCTCTTCGCCCTCAATCGCCGAAGGAACGTGCACAAACGTCTTGACCGTTTCTGTGCCGTCGTCTTTTATCTCGTCGACGGCAATGTATGCATCGGTTGGAATGCCGACTGTTTGCGGACGGACGTCGACAATGACCATGAGTGGTCGCGCGACGAATCGCTTGAATAGGTCGTTGATCTCCTGGTCCGAGGCGCGTAGTTTGGGCCCGGTATGGTACCATCCAATCAGCCGCTCCTTGGCTGAATGCCGATATTAGACCACGGAGCGGGATGAGAGGCGACAGCTTACCATTGACCTTGCGGAACATATCATACATCTCCTGCACGTAGTTGTGGTCGAGAAACCAGCTTTTGCTGTCCTTGTCGTCCTCTTCGAAAGGAATGCCGAACGAGTTTGCCACGTTTATGGTCTTGCCGTTGTCTTGGCCAAGCAACGCGCCGATTACGCGTTTGTGCGACGTGCGGGAAACAGAACGCGCATGGTGGTCGGCGACGGATAAAAGAACGAGAGGATGTACGATAGCCGTGGCCTGAAATATCTGGTCTTTTTTGGACATCGAGGGAAGAGGTGGTTGTGGTTGAGAACAAGTTGGGGAGTTCACGGACGCGTGTCGATTACGTGAGTTGATACAACTTAGGGCCAACCAAATGAAGGCTGCCCCGCGCAAGAGCGCCATCCCAACGCCGGGAAGGTCTCGCTCATCGTCCAGCGCGACAAAGGCCGTCCCTGTTCCCGATGTTGCTGCCATGAGCCAGGCTTTCGCCGAGGCAATCAAGCAAAACGACCCTGCACAACATCGCGCGTCCCGTCCTCCGTCGCGCCAATCCGACGTTTTCACCAAATCCGCGCCTCGACCATTCCAGGTAAGCATTCTTTGGGTCTCCTGAGAGCAGCCTGGTCATCGCAGTCTATTAGGTTGGGGACAACGTTCGTATTGAGTCTCTCGGCTTCGAAGGCACACTCCGCTATCTCGGTAGTATTGACGGGAAACCAGGTGTTTGGGCAGGTACGCGATTCTCTGCTCGTGTTCCCTGTATCTGATTGTCGATAGGTACGCGTTCTTTGCTCGCGTTTATCATCTTTGAATCCCGAATGCAGGGGTTGAATTGTCGGGTGGCTTCGTGGGCAAAGGCAAGAACGACGGCAGTGTGAATGGGTATGTGGCATTTCGTATCGACCTTGCCCGCGTAACTGGCCGCAGGCACCAATACTTCAGCTGCCCGCCTAATTGTGGCGTCTTCGTCTCCAGCGCCAAGCTCTCAGCACCAACAGTTGGACCTGGAGCAGTGGTCCGCCCATCGTCTGTCGCGTCTTCGCGAGGCGGACGAGCCACACCATCCATCTCTGGAAGAACAACCCCATCTTCTTTTTCGTTCAGCACCGCGTCCCGCATATCCACTGGACGGATAACGCCATCTGGTCGGACGACCCCATCGTATGCCGGACGTACAACACCTGGCACTACTCCCGCTGCTCGGGCACGAACAAGGGTGTTGACCAAGACCCCTTCCGCTATTCCACCGCCCTTGACCGACAAGCTCACCGCAGGTTCGCGTGCCTCGAAGTACGCTTCCATGACGGCGCAGCAACTCACCACACGCGATGCAACGACTCCGTCTCGCAAGTCACTCGAGCCACCAGCCAGCCCTGCCAGGACCGCACCTTCTCCGTCGCTCAGCAACCGCTCCGCCTCGTCGCCAACACGTCCTCCAGCGTCTCCGTTCACAACCCCGAAAGCTGGTCTTGCTGGTCGCGTGTCTTCGGCCGGCGCACGGCCGTCTTTAGGCACACCGCGTGCTCGCGTTCCGAGTGCCATAGCGATGCCCCCACCCGCATCTCCTGCTATTCGAGAGTCCGCGCCGCCAAGGCCCGAGTCGGTCTCTTCAACGCGATCTGTGACAATGGACGCGGAGCGCATTCAGCTCCAGTCGCGCATTGAAGCTCTCGAAGCCGAGCTCGAGAGTGAGAAGGCGCAGGCCACTGCTCGCGTTGGACATCTCGAAGACGAACTCAAGTCACGCGTGCAAACTCTCCAAGGCCACGTCGAGCAAGAAAAGGCGCAGGCTAGCATCCAAATCGCACAACTCGAGCAACGTCTCGAGGACAGCGCTGCCCTCGCCGTGTCTCTGAAAGAGGCCGTCTCTCAGAAAGAGAATGTCGAACAGGAATCAGCCGCCAAGCTCCAGGAAAAACAATCTGAGCTGAGCGCACTCGAACTAGTACTGAAGCGCACTCGGGCCGACTTTGAGGAGGAGCGTGCCGACCTCAACGGACAAGTTGACGAGTTGCGGCAAGCCGGCCAGGTGAGTAGGATTTTCTTTTGTGATGGAAAGAGACTCTGAATTGATGCCAGGAAACAATTGCATTGTACGAAGAACGTCTCAGCGACGCGGACAGGGAGAAATACAATCTTGAAGCCAAGATTTCCTCCCTGGAGAGTCGAGCACGTGACGCCGAACGAACGCCGACGCCTCCTCCTGCGCGCGCAACGACCGCCTCTTCCGCGACCGAAATCGACAATGAGGCGCTCCGAGAACAAGTCGGCCATCTACAGAAGAAGGTTGGGAAGCTGGAAGACGCGTTGGAGGATGCACAGGCTGCCTCGGAGCGGGAGGAGGCTGCCCTCGCTGACCGTATGCGCCGTCTCAAGGAGAAGGAGGAGGCTATGAAGAAAGAGCTCAATGAAGGACGCAGGGAGGTCGAGAGGATGGTCAAGGCAGAGACTGTCGCTCGCAGGCGTGTCGAAGAGGTCGAGACGGCTCTCCAAGAGAGCACTACTGCTCTCGAAGATGCGAGAGCCGAAGTGGAAGGCCTCCGTGCGGAATTGACTGTAAGCCTCTCTGATATTTGCTCTCATTCTGCAGAACGTTGACCTTCACGTAGAATTTGGAAGGATTGGTCACAGGTATCGGCGAGGAAGGCGACTTGTACTCTCGAGTTGCGCAAATCGCGGAACGTGGCGCTTCTGATAAGCAGCGCTTTACCGACGAGATTGCGCGGCTCCAAGAGGCTCTCGAGGACACGAGCCGCAAGAAGGAGGATGCTATTGACGACGCTCATAGACTGCGCCAGACCTTGGACATCCAGACAGCAGAACTCGAGTCGATCAAGAAAAAGGCGAACCGTGATCTACCGCTCAACAACGGGATGCCCCAATCACCGTCAACCGCGACCAAACATGATCTTTCTGCCGCCCGCGAAGAGATCAAGGGACTCAAGTGGGTGCTCCCTGGATGACCGTCATTGGATTTCTCATTCTTGTACAGACACATTGTGCAGGAACTCCAAAAAGAGAATCTCGCAGCCGCCCAGCGGACGAAACTTCTCGAGTCGGAGAACCAGCTGCTCAGTTCCGAAACCGAGCAGCTACGTCAAGTAACAAGCTCGTTCATCCGTTTGGCGGGGGCTGAGATTTGGGTGCAGGAAGTACAGATTCTCGAAGAGAATCTTGATAATAGCCTGACTCGCGAAGAACTTTCTCAAGATGATTTGCCAGCAGGCGACACTGCTTCGCTGCAACGTCTTTTGAGGGACCAGAAACTCAAGTCCGATGTAATGTTTTCTTGAACCTTCATCGCATCTTCTTGACGGGTTTTAGATGGAAATCGAGCAACTACGCAAGCGCATCACGGACTCGGACATGAAGAACGCTCGCGTCGTACATGATGTGAATCTTGGCCGCGGCGTTGCGATCGTAATTAACTCGCCCGTAGCTCAACAAAGAAATCAGCGAACTAGAGGCGCTGATCGAATCTAAGGTGCGTCGTCTCTTCTTCGCAGATATAGTCATTGATGTGTGGCGAGATATATCGAGAGGATGAACTGGAGCAAGAGTTGGAACGTACCAAGGAGAAGCTTTCGCGACAACGCAAGTCCTCTAAAGGAAGCAGCGAGGTTCAATCGCGACCACGAGCAGGGAGCGTCGCTAGTTCCGAAATCTCAGAAAGTGAACCGGTGTGCGAAATTTGCGATCAAGTACGTGCCGTGCGTCTGCGGTCCTTTTGAGTTGAACCTTGTCCAGCCTGGCCATGATGTGTTCACGTGCAGCCTCCTGGTCAGCGAGAAACCGTCCCAAGTAATTCTTAACATGTCTGGGGCTTTCTTGTGCTGACCGATGTTGCCGAGGATGGACGTGTGTCTGTGTCCGATACGGAACTGTTCTGCACGGACTGCGAGTCTAGAGGACACCTCGCGCAAGGTGCGAACATCTCACACGGTTGTGAGCGGATGTGAGGTTGACTAACCGCACGCACAGATTGTCCGCACTCCCTCGACGTGTTTTAGCGATATGCAGCAGATACCAATTCAAGTTACAATGGTTGTACATTTTCTAAAGAAAGCAGTGACAATAAGTACAAAAACATGCGTCACGAGTCGTCGACCATAGTGGCGTCGAGCGTTGCGCCAAGGTCGGCGTGGCGAAGTCGGGACGAAAAGACCACATCCTTGATCGTCTGCGCAATCAGGCCGTGTTGTGCCTCCACCGCGATTTTGGTGCTGGAAGTGAGGTCAATGGGGGAACAACAGCTGAGATGAAGTGCTCGCGCAGACCTGTCGCGTACGCTCTTAGCCAACTGATTGTCCTCCTTCTTCTTATCCTCCTTCTCTCGCTTGGCGGCATTCTCTGGTAAGACAGGGATGGCAGCGCGCGTAGACGTGACGGAGCTCTGAGCTTTGGACAGCTTTTGGTGAAGATCAGCCAGCTGTGAAACGGCGTATGCGCGGTTCTGCGGAAGAGTCATTGAGAGCACAAAGCAGTGAATAGGTCCGACACACGGAGATGAGGGGGCTCTGGCTGAGGGTGCTAACCCAATATTTATTCCAAAGCATACCCAAGAGCTCGTTGTCGAGGGAGCTCTTGAAGATCTCGATCTCTAACTGGTAATATTGGCCGGCATGAACACCAAAGTCCTCGATTTTGCTGAGGGGGATGCTCTGATAGTCGTTGCCGGTTGAACCACCGGGCGGAGTGTAGTTCTCGGGATACGTCCTGAACGCGCCGATATCGACTTTGCCTGCAGAAACGGTGCGGTTGGGATCGACGACGACGGCCACGAACGGGTCCTGGAACTTTTGGTTGTTGAGCTGGGTGTTGACGTCGATGCCAGAGAGCCAGCATCCGTAACCAGGATGAGAGTGGTACCAGCCGATTGCGTTCTCGAGACGACCAGCCTGGCCAAGGTCAGTACGAGTCAGAGCGCGGAATGACGACCGCAACGGACCTTTTCGGACTTTTCGATATATTCGACCATATACTCGTTGGCCTCGTTTGCCGCGTTGACGCGGGTCTCTGTGCCCTGGACGGGGAGAGCAAACGAGTCCATGATCACCAACGCGTTGCCGACGACTTTGCCCTGCATGAGGCCCATGATTTCGTGAGGGACGCCGGAACGGGCATGGATGACCTGCGACACGGTGAGGGACACGTCGAAGGTGGAGGACGCGTACCATCTTTATGAGGGCGACAGCGGAGATCTTGCAAGACTTGAAGTAGTGGGGGTCCTTTGACCACGGCGCCTCGCGGTTGATGCGACGGTTGGCCTCTACGTCGAACTTGAAGATATCGTCGGAGGGGGCAAGAGTGGCGACATCGTTTTCGAGGCTGAAGGACTTGAACGCGGTCGATGATGAAGCCATCGATTCACGTGAACCGAATGGACATCCGGCTTGACGAGCTCCCAATGCGCGCGTCTGTCCGCGCCGCTGCCTCTGCATCGACGCTCAGAAGGCACGAGAGATACACAGACGACGCAGACGAACACGTCGGCCTCCTCGGCGACCAAGAGCGCGCCGACGACTATGCAGCACAGGAGGCACGCCTTGAGTCGCGTGCAGCCCGCAGCCTCTTCAGCCGCAAGCAACCCAAAGACGACACCAGAACAATCCCCTTTCGGCCACCTGGTGCGTCGTATCCTCCTTGCGGGGCTCGAGCCAACCTCGTCGTCAGAGAGATTCCAGACTCGCTTTCCACCCAACATTGTCCGGAACCAGAAATACAATGCATTCACGTTTCTCCCGCTTGTGTTCTACGAGCAGTTCAAGTTTTTCTTCAACCTGTACTTTCTGCTCGTTGCACTGTCGCAGTTCATCCCCGCACTGCGCATTGGCTTCATCATCACATCCATTGCACCGCTCGTGTTCGTGCTGTCCGTGACCATGGGCAAGGAGGCATACGACGACTACCAGCGCAATCTCCGCGACAAGGAGGCCAACTCCCAGAAGTACCTCGTCTTTGATCCTCCAACCGACCGCTCTTCCGCGTTGGATACGGCCTACGTCGACGCGCATGCCAACACAAGAGCTGTCCCGTCTTCGTCTCTCCGTGTCGGCGATCTGGTCCGCCTTGACAAGAACCAGCGCGTCCCTGCAGATCTGCTGCTGCTGCACACGTCCGACTCGTCTGGCACTTGCTTCATTCGAACAGATCAGCTCGACGGAGAAACCGACTGGAAACTTCGTGTCGCGCTCCCCGAGTGCCAGAAGCTGGAGGAGGGTCAGTTGTTGCAACTCGACGCAGAAGTATATGGTGCGGCGACATTCCTGCCATTAGGTCTAACTAACCTCTGGCCAGCCGACGCCCCCATCAAGGATATCCACACTTTCGTCGGGACATTTACGCTCAACAACCCGGCGCCGACACACGCCATGCAGAGCATCGAGTCGGTTCCGTTGACCCACATCCCGTCTGTTACGCCTTTGACTGCGGAGAGCATGTTGTGGGCCAACACCGTTCTCGCTGCTGGATCCGCCGTGGGCCTCGTCGTCTACACTGGATCCGAAACCCGCGCCGTCATGAACACCAGTCATCCGGAAACCAAAGTCGGTCTGCTCGACTTGGAGATCAACAACTTAGCCAAGGTGAGGCTTTGTCGCCCGTGTCCCGCAATGTGCTCATGATTTCAGATATTATGCACAGTCACCTTTGTCCTTTCCGTTGTCCTGGTTGCCCTCAACGGGTTTCGCGGCCCTGCATACATCTACATTGTCCGGTTTCTCATTCTGTTCTCCTCGATTATCCCGATCAGCCTACGCGTCAATCTCGACATGGGCAAGACCGTCTATGCGCACGAAATCATGGCAGACGACGAAATTCCGGGCACTATTGTCCGAACTAGCACCCTTCCTGAGGAGTTAGGACGCATCGAATATCTTCTGAGCGACAAGACGGGCACACTCACCCAGAATGGTGTGTTTTTTGTACTGTCTGCCTCTCCCCGCATGTTTGCCCACACGCTTCAGAAATGGAGATGAAGAAGCTGCATATGGGTACTATGTCGTACGGCTTCGACTCCATGGACGAGGTTGCGCATCAACTTGCGCTGGCGTTTGGCGCAGAGAAGTGTAAGGTTATCCACTCGTGGATATCAGCTATCTGACGCGTCACCAGCGCACCGGAAAACTGGCTCACTCGCGACTGGTGCTCAGCTCGCCAGCCGCGGTCGACGAGACATGTCCTCGCGTGTTCGCGACGTCGTGCTGAGCCTTGCACTGTGTCATAACGTGTGTTCTCCTGCTCTCCTCCAGCGTTTAATCTGAAACGTCTCAGGTCACTCCCGTGACGAACGATGACGGCTCCGTTACCTACCAAGCCTCTTCGCCAGACGAGGTCGCGATTGTCACGTGGACACAGTCAATCGGCCTCACCCTCATTTTCCGCGACCGGACTCGGATCGAGCTCCAAACCCCATTGGGAGCAAGGCTCGCTTTCGATGTCCTCGAGCTGTTCCCTTTTACGTCCGAATCCAAACGGATGGGGATCGTTGTGCGCGACTCTCAAAGCGGCGAAATAACTTTCCTACAAAAGGGCGCCGACGTGGTCATGAGTCGCATTGTTCAGCGGAACGACTGGCTTGAAGAAGAGACTGCCAACATGGCGCGCGAAGGTCTTCGCACTCTCGTCATGGCCCGGAAGCGCCTTTCCTCGCAACTCTACTCCGAGTTCCAAGCCAAGTATCGCGAAGCCAGCATCCGACTGGACGGACGCAACGAGGCGATGGCGGCCGTCGTTGCGGAGTGCCTGGAGCATGATCTCGAACTGCTCGGCCTGACGGGCGTCGAGGACAAACTGCAGGACGAAGTCAAGTCGACCTTGGAACTTCTTCGCAATGCTGGCGTCAAGATCTGGATGCTGACCGGAGACAAAATCGAAACGGCTCGGTGCATCGCGATCTCCACCAAGCTCGTAGCCCGGAATCAGTATATTCACGAAGTTGCCAAGTGTATGTCCGTCTGTCTTGCACTGGCAATTGCTCCTAAGCTGTGAGGCCAGTGAAAACTTCGGACGAGGCGCGCAACCAACTGGAGTTCCTACAATCTAAACTGGACTGCTGCCTCGTCATTGACGGCGAGTCCCTGCAGGTTTTTTTGCTCCGTTCCCGTCAATCGAACATCTCTCACATTTTGCTAGCTCTGCTTGGATCTCTTCAAGAATGAATTCGTTGCGATTGCCACCAAGCTCTCTGCCGTCGTCGCGTGCCGCTGTTCCCCAACTCAGAAAGCCGACGTTGCACGGTTGATCCGCATACACACCAAGAAGCGAGTGTGCTGCATTGGTGATGGGGGCAACGATGTCAGTATGATCCAGGCAGCCGATGTGGGAGTTGGAATCGTAGGAAAGGAAGGCAAACAAGCGTCGCTGGCGGCCGACTTCTCCGTCAACCAGTTCAGCTTCCTCACGAAGCTGCTGCTCTGGCACGGACGCAACTCGTATCGCCGGTCCGCCAAGCTAGCGCAATTCGTGATCCATCGCGGGTTGATCATCTCGGTCATGCAAGCCGTATTCTCCGCTATCTTTTTCTTTGCCCCGATCGCCCTCTACCAGGGCTGGTTGATGGTGGGATACGCGACGATATACACCATGGCGCCGGTGTTCTCTCTGGTGCTCGACCAAGATGTCAGCAAGGACCTTGCCATCATATACCCGGAGCTGTACAAGGAAACAACCAAGGTCTTCTATTTCTTTTTGTTTGAGCTACGTTATTGTATTCGCTGACTCTCATGCAGGGTCGAGCATTGTCCTACAAGACATTTTTCCAGTGGCTCATGATCAGTGTGTACCAAGGCGCCGCCATCATGATCATGTCGCTGGTCCTATTCGAGTCAGAATTCTTGCACATCGTGTCCATTTCCTTCACGGCCCTCATTCTCAATGAGCTTATTATGGTTGCTCTTGAAATAACGACATGGTATGTGTGTGTTATCTCAGACATATCAAAATGGTGACCAGCCACAGGCATTTATACATGATCATCTCTGAGATTGTAACCTTGTTTTTCTATGTCATTAGCATTGCATTCCTCCCTGAGTATTTTGGTGAGTGGTTCTTCCTTGCTAGTATTTGCTAACAAATCTCCAACAGATTTGACATTTGTTGTCACCGTGGGGTTTGCCTGGAAAGTGGCAGTAATTGTTGCTCTTAGTGCGCTGCCATTATATATTATTAAACTAATAAGGCGCCGTATTGCTCCTGCAGCATCGAGTAAATTACTGTAGAGCCTTTGAGTTGATATATAATCTGTCAGCATTATCTTATTGTTTTTAAATTATATTTGTACTTGTTTGGAACCTTACGAAAGTGCGTCTTGCACTTGTTTTACTAAGGCTGTGCATGACTTTATATCACATGTGTACGTATTGTAGATGGGCCTCGTGATTATCGCCAACTCACAGTCGCCTGGCTTCTTCTTCTTTGTAATCTGCAAAATTGCCTGGCGCGGATTGTGCTCTAGTACCTAGAGTTGAGATATTAGGACGTTGACAAAATGCCAGTGATCATGAAGGAAAATTACACTTTGTATCAGCTCAGCCTTACGGGCTTGGATCTTGAGCACTCTCGTCTCTATACTGTCGCTGATGATGAGTCGGGTCACGGTGACCCGTCTTTTTTGCCCGATGACCAGTCTTGGGATTGTCTAGGGAAATCAGACCTCTATCGATCACCTGAGATTCGACGGCGGGCTGCCACCATCTGCGCAAACACCGTATTGAGAACATGGTTTATTTTTGCAAAGCACTTACAGGTCGGCCAGGAAGACATGGTTTGCCGCCGTGATGTTGAGCCCAAACACACCCTGGGCGGAAGGGGGATAGAGTCAGTTTGATTTCGAATTCTCGCTCAAGAGAATATCACAGACTGCGCCAAGTGAGAGGAGAACAACACAAGCGTCGGCATCTGTGTGAAACTAAAACTTGTGAGAGCCGATCCTGCGTATTTCATTGCGCAGACATTACCTTTCTTAACATCTGTACCCTTCGATTGGCAGACATGGCACTTATAAAGAGCAGGTGTGGGATTTTCTCATGAGCAAACTGACGTGCAACGAGGGCCAAAAACCCAAGAATATCAGCTTAGCTGGCTCCCTGCATGTACGGCAAACTATGCACCTAGTGAAGCACAAAAAAAACTAGAGCTTTTTCGCCTTGGGGAATGGCGTGAACCATCGCGACGAGCACATCGATTTTTGCCGACGACGGAGCTTCCTCTTTGTTGGCATTGTCGTTGTCTTCCTTCCATAGTTGTAACTCATTCAACTCCTCCATCGCCATGGACGAGCTGTAGAAGGCTGCCCAAAGCTGTTCGTCTTCTTTGGATTTGGGAACGGAAGCTGGTGATGAGCTTGCGATGGCACTTGCCTGGCCAACCTGATGGGACCATTGGGATGAGGGCCAGGGCCCGGCCGTCTGCTGCTGGGTGGTGCAGGGTGGTTTTTCGAATCTCATCCCTACCGGGGGCTCTATCGCCTTGCGCTTCTGGTCCATCCGGCTGGAAGAGTTGTGTCATGAAACCGGGGATCAGACCGAGGATCAGCATGCAGGATCAACGGTGGAGACGGGCGTAGTATAGGGAAAGGGGATCGGCGCGCCACATGCGCCTACCGATCCCCTAAAGAGCTGTTTAGATAAAAGGGAGATGGAAGTTAGGGTGGACCTAACTTCCGTCTCGTCAGAAATACCCAAGAGGTCCGCGGGATCTGTATCACACACCCAGCGAACCTCACGTGCAGGACCCCCTCCTCCCAAATTTGGACTTATATCCGGACTTTGTCAGCGTGCTGACATGACGCATTTTCTCGTTTTGAACACGAGCTCAACCCCAATTCATGCTTGTAGCATGTCAAATGCCCCGCAGAAAGCATTGGGAAGACATCTTATGCCCTTGCAAGTCATGTTTGAGCACAGATCCCTCTTCACTGTACTCTTGAGCGCAACCCTCATCCGGAGTTAACGTACACAACGTTACTGATGTATTGAAATACACATGAGGTTTGCTGGGTGTATGATAGAGATCCCACCGACCTCTTGGAAATACCACTCTTTCCAATCCGGTGGGAAAACATCAACACCGGGTTCGACCCCGGTGAGAGCGGGGAAAGCCGGATTGCCGGGCCTGGTCTTGACAGAAGACGGAAGTTCCCATATGCTGGCGGCCAGGAAACGCCCCAGCGCACGAGAATCGAACCCGTACTCAAGCGAGGAATCCCTCGCACACACACCGAAGCAAAGAAAAAGGAATAAATAAATAAATAAATAAATAACAAAAAAAGAGCAAAAAACATGCGTCTACAAAGTCCACTGCCGCCACTACTCGTGCCCCGACGCTAGTCCTGGTCCATTTTGTCCTCCTCCCGCGCGCGACCCTTTCCCTTGCCCTTTGACGATGAAGCCGCGACCTCCGTATCCTCCCCGCCGGGATCCCTCAATTTCTCTCAGGTATGCTGCGACCGCGCGGCCGTCTCAGGCCTAGTCGAGCCAGACGACGCGAACGACGAGAAGTGATCGAGGATGGCAATGTCACGCACATCTCGAACTTGGTCGGCCGCCAGGCTGAAGACGCCCGAGAGGTACTTGAAGATGTGAACCTGTAAGGGCAACCCTACAGTGCCTGTGTGCCCAGGACGACACAGACAAGACTGGCAGAGGAATCCAAAGTATATTAGCCCTAGCTAGCGTGTACAGAGGTGCTAGACACATACCTGGCAGAGGAATCCAAAGAGAACAAGTCTAAGGAGCCTCGCCAGGGGGGTGTCACAGGTATAAGTGACGCGCGTGACGAAGCCACTGATAAATAAGAGCAAATAAGAATGAGAGGAGAGGAGATAAAGAGAGATAAGAGTGAGAGAGAGTAGGAAGGAAGAGGGGAAAGGGTATAGTAAGGAAAAAGATAGAAAAGTAAATGGAAAAGGATGAGACGTCCCCTTACATCACCCCCCCCTCTTAGGCAGCGACGTCCCGATGCTCGAGCCCTCCAATCTGAGTCTGCATCTGCACGCCCATGTCGGTACCATAGCTCTGCAAATGACTGCTGGGGCAGTTGGTACCGACGCGGGGTCTGCATTGCAAGAGCAACTCGGCGCGTCTCCTCCACTGGGTACTCCTCAAACCACTCCTCCTTGCCAGGCGCAGCAGGGTGCCGAGCAAAGTACTCACGGACCTTGTCCTGTGCGTTCTCTGCATCAGTTGCGGGGTGCCATTCAGCCTTGGAACGAGGGTGACCCTTGTACCAAATCCTGAACTGAATATTGCCCCGGGAACTCGCGACTGTTGACAATCTCCTGGACCTCAAACTCGTCATGACCATCAATGAGGTCTGGAGGAGGGGGAGGGGGAGGTACGCGGCTGGGAATGGGGTCGGGAGGAGCAAGCTCGAGCTTGACGACTGGGAAGACCGGATGAAGACGACTCATGGGGCCGGGAAGCTTGAGGCGGTAAGCATGGGAGCCCACTGCACGCTCGACTTCGAATGGTCCCATGCGCAGATCGGTAAGCTTCGTCTGCAAGCGCTTCTCGATGTCAGAGGCATCCAACCAGACTCTATCCCCAGGTTTGAAGACTGGAGTAGGGCCATGGCGCTGGTTGTAGAAGCGGGTGTAGTCGTCCTTGGCCTTCTGGATGGCGGCACGAGCCTCCTCATCCGCGGTGCGCATGCGGTCCACCAACTCATTCACAGCTTCAACCTTGGACGCCGTTCGCCGAGGCTCAAAGCCCATGCGAGGATGACGTCCAGTATCAAGCAGGAAGGGGGTTTGTTGAGTGGATGAGTGGACCGCGTTATTGTATGCGAACTCGGCAGAGGGAACAAACTCGTTCCAGTCGTCTTGACGCACATTGGTGAAGATCCTGAGGTAGATCTCCAGCTCCTGGTTGACACGCTCGGTCTGACCGTCGGTCTGTGGATGGTAGGCAGTGGATGCGCTAACCGTGATTCCCAAAAGCCGGTAAAGCTCTCTCGTGAAATCCGCCACAAACTGAGAACCGCGGTCAGAGAGCACGTCTTCCGGAAGGCCGTGGAGCTTCCAGATGTGCGTGTAGAACAGCCGCGCAGCACCCTCAGCACTGATGCTTGTGTGGCAGGGGAGGAAGTGCGCCCGTTTCCCCAACCGGCAGACAACGACCATGACACAATCGAAACCATTGGCGTTAGGAAGCTCTGGGATAAAATCCACAGAGATCTTCTGCCAGCGCTCGGTTGGCGTCTCTGTGGGCTTGAGTTGCCCAACAGGAAGATGCCGCCCAGGTTTGGCGCGCTTGCAGACCTCGCAGGTGCTCGTATACTGCCCAATATAACGAGACATCTGGGGCCACCAGTAGTTCCGACTGACCAGTTCAAGGGTCTTGAACCGGCCTTTGTGCCCTGCGACCCGAGAGTCGTGGTGCTGCTCGACAATGCGTCGCCGAAGGTCATGTGCTGCAGGAACATAGACCTTGCCCCGGAAGTACAGCAAGCCCTCACGCTGGCTCCTGCAGTGGACTTCTTTAACTCCTCCACTGCACGCAAGGCAGGCTCATCCAGGTTGCTATGTCGAATTGCAGACTTGATGTTATCTACAATCTCGACTTCTCTACCAGCAACAGCGAGTCCGCTAAGTGCTGCAACCGCAAAGGTCTCAGGCTTTAACAGGACAACGTTCTCATTGTCACTGGCCCCGTTGCCATGGTCTACACGATGGGATAACACATCTGGCTTCCCCATAGAGGTGCCCGGACGGTGATGGAGGGTATAGTTGAAGCGAGAGAGGTATAGGAACCAGCGGGCCTGGCGACGAGTGAGCTTGTGCACAGTTCGGAAGTACTCCAAGTTCTTGTGGTCGGTCCAGATCTCGACAGAATGCTGAGCACCCTCGAGAAAGTGTGGCCACTCCTCCAGGGCGCAGACAATGGTCAGCAATTCCTTGTCGTAGATATCATAGTTCCCTTCCACTGGAGATAAGGACTTGGAGTAGAAGGCCATAGGATGCCATTGGCCATCGTCCGCCTGCTGTAACAACACTGCACCAGTAGCGAAGTCAGAGCTATCCGTCTCAACCCGCAAAGGACGTAAGTCATCGGGAAGAGCAAGGATGGGGGACGAGGTGATCCGTTGCTTTTAGCGCAGTGAATGCAGCATCAGCGTCAGATGACCAGGCGAAGGGAACATCCTTGCGCGTGAGATCAAACAAGGGCCGAGCTAGGTGCGAAAAGCCTTCCATGAACCGACGGTAGAAATTGGTGAAGCCCAAAAAGGCAGACACCTCCTTCTTGTTCGTAGGCGTCGGCCACTGGGCAACGCCAGCAACCTTCACCGGGTCCATCTCGACTTGGTTGTGAGAGATAATCACACCTAGATACTCGATCCTAGTCTTCTCAAACTCGCACTTGTCTGCCCGCAAGAACAACCGGTATTGTCGCAAACGTTCCAGGACTATCCTCGTGACACGGAGGTGCTCCTCACGCGTCTTGGTGTAGATGAGGATATCGTCGAGATAGATGGCAACAACACCCTCCATGATAAGGTCATGGAAGATCTCGTTCATCATAGTCTGGAACGTTGCAGGACTGTTCGTCAGGCCAAAGAACATGACCAAGGGCTCAAACAGTCCGCGGTTGGTGCGGAAGGCAGCCTTCCATTCATCGCCCTCACGAACGCGCACGTTGTTGAAGCCCCAACGCACGCCTAACCGTGAAGTATCGCGCGCCTTTGAGCCGATTGACGAGGTCATTAATCAGCGGCAAAGGATAACGGTTTTTAATCGTCATGTTGTTGAGCGCGATAGTCCTGGACCAACCGCAAACCTCCATCCTTCTTCTTAATGAAAAAGACGGGAGAGGCCATTGGTGACTTGGACGGGGCGAATGCGACCGGTGCGTAGGTTCTCCCTCAATGAACTTGTCCAGCGGTTTCTGCTCTGCAGGACAGACAGGATAAACCTTGCAGTTAACTGGCTTTGCGTCTGGAACGAGTTCGATTGCGTGATTCCACGGCTTCCGGTCAGGAAGAACGTCAAAGGACTCCTTTGCAAACACATCCTCAAAGTCGTAGAAGTGTGCAGGAAGGTCATCCTTGACGCTGCGAGGCGCATTCTTAGCGTATGCTTCAGCGAGCCGCGAAGAAAAGGTAGATGTGGCGCGGATGAACTCCTCCTCTGGCCAAATAGAGGTCACGAAAACGCGGTCTCCATCTTCAACCTCAGGATTATCTGGGAATTCATCGTCGGAATCGCAGCCAAAGACGTCTGCAGGAGTACAGTTGTCATCATCTGTCTCTTCTTCGAGCTCAACCACCCAAGGATCGGGGCCACGACAGCAGTCCTTACACTGACGCGCTTGGTCCTGCCGCTCACGAGTAGCAGCAGCGTGTTTGAGCTTAAGGTTATGGATATCATTCCTAGCCTCTTGCTTACACGTGCCGCATTGCGAGCATTGGTTGAGCTTGAGCTCGCCAGCCTTCCAGTCAATCTCAGGGTTATGATACTTGAGCCAACCATGACCTAGGATAATATCCTGGTTCCCAAGGCCGGTGACTGCAAGCAGCATACACTCTGAGTGACCCTTATAACCGAGGACGACATGCACCACCTCGCGAATCGACCCTTCTTCGTTGCGACTACCGTCAACATTGAAGACAGGAATCGCTCGCTTGAGAGGGGTGGTGGAGAGGCCAGTCCGGGTTACGAAGGCTTTATCCGCATAGCCAATACTAGTGGCTCCCGAATCAACCAATGCGTCTGTGGAGACAATACGCTGGTCAATTACGGACTGCAGCTCGACGTGAACACGGAGCGAGGCTGCAGTGCTCCCAGCTGCTCGCAACTCGAGCCTCTTTGGCAGTCGACGTTCCCACTTAGGAGTGTAGGATTTATGCATCGACGAAGCCTCAGACAGCGGAGTAGATGAGACAATACCAACTTGGGCAGCCGCAGGAGCAGGAACAGACAATTCCGTACTCTCTTCCGCATCCAAAGAGGTCAGAGGAGCGTAGCGGTTGTGGGCCAGAGTTGATTTCGAGCGAACTGGCTGCACCAAAGGCACAGGCAGTGGCACAGCTGGGGAGCGAGGCACAGGCGCGAGGCGCAGAGGGCGAGAGGGGCGAAGGGCGCAGCAGTAGGGGTCGGGGTCGTAGTCGGGTCGGGGTCAAGGTGTCGCTGGCTACCGGCTTGACGAGATTGGGAAGGTCCCCTTCTCGCTGCAGTCGACGCCACGGGCACTCGCGAATTGCTCGCAATGATACCAAAAGAGAGCAAGCTCCTGCCAATGAAGCATGGGGGTCCAAGGACGTAACCCCCAGCTCCACAGTCCTGGGTGAAGTGCTGGCCCTCGCACTCTAGGCAAGAAAGCTTCGAGTACGCAACAGTTTGGGCAGAGAAAGCATTGACAGGAGTGTAGATGCGACGGTATGCAGAGGTGCCAGAGGGTGACTCGGGGAGAAGCCGGTAGAGCTTGCCAAAGACCTCGACAGTGTAGGGCGGGGCGGTAGCCCACGACGCAGACACAGGTTGGTCCACGTTGGGCATGGTGGAAACGACAGCAAGGCTCAAGAAACTCGTACTCAATTGAAGTCTGGCGAGCTGCCTATACGAACGATGCGCAGTGTGGATGCTATGAGCGTGCTACAACTCGTGAACGCGGCTGTAGAACAGCGGGGAACACGAGCAGGGAAACACAAGCAACTGGCAACGACGTTGGAAGAGGTCCACCTCGTCTGGGATCGGACCAGAGAGGCTGTTCTGGCTACAGCGCACGCGGCCGAGCGGTGGGACTTTCCAGGCTAGACGACAACGAAGCAAAAGCCTCAGGAGTGACTGGCTGGTCGTGTGGGAGTAGGAGAGAGGGTGTGGGAGGAAGGAGGAGCAAGGGACTCAACTCCAGGAGTTGGATGTGTGATGACGAACACACCAAGGAAAGAACGCGCTCGTTCTCGAGAACGCGTGGACGGATTCGAACGCGAGCGGTACCGGGACGTAGGGGGAGACGCTCCGGTTCGAACGGTGGTCGACTACGGGGTTGCCGAGATATGGCGAATATGGTGTGTGGGAAGGATCGAGCTCGTTCTCGACGACGGATGCGCCGATCGTCTCGAGGGTGGGACGCGCGGATAGAGGTCGAAAGTCCGGTTCGAATGAGTATAGGCCGAGCGAACGGCCAAGGGGTTGCGGAGATATGGGGGTTGCAGTTTCGGGGGTGATGATGTGGCAGAGTGGGGGAGGCAGGGAGCGTACTTGTGGGTTCTGGAACAGTCTCCAGCTGTCCAAGGCACCTCTCCTACTCTCCAGCCAAGCTCAGGCACGCCCTGCAGGCCCCAGAGGGAGACTTGTTCTGCTGTAAGGGCAACCCTACAGTGCCTGTGTGCCCAGGACGACACAGACAAGACTGGCAGAGGAATCCAAAGTATATTAGCCCTAGCTAGCGTGTACAGAGGTGCTAGACACATACCTGGCAGAGGAATCCAAAGAGAACAAGTCTAAGGAGCCTTGCCAGGGGGGTGTCACAGGTATAAGTGACGCGCGTGACGAAGCCACTGATAAATAAGAGCAAATAAGAATGAGAGGAGAGGAGATAAAGAGAGATAAGAGTGAGAGAGAGTAGGAAGGAAGAGGGGAAAGGGTATAGTAAGGAAAAAGATAGAAAAGTAAATGGAAAAGGATGAGACGTCCCCTTACAGAACCGCATCCAAAGCGCCGTTGTTCAAGGCTGTGGCAGCCATTAACGCCATGTCGCCGCTCAACGTCTCGTAACCCCCGAACAGCTGGTTGCGGTCCCCGAAGTTTTGGACAGGAACCCCCAGCAACGTCCTCGACGACGAAAAACGATCCAATTGGTGGATCATATGGATCCACAGGGAGAACCGTTCCGTCCGAGGTGTCGCGGGATTGGAGAGCGTCTTGTACTATAAAGCCACCACCATCGCGGCGTCCAATCCTGTCACGTTCCATGCATCACGTGACTACTCCGGAGCGCATCGGAGTTCACTCCGGCACATCTAGCGCTCCGGAGCGCCTCGGAGCGCCTTGGGCGTCAGCAGGGACTTGTAAACGGCACGTATAACTCCGTCTTATTGTTCTCCATCCTTATTGTCTTGCCTCATGTTCTCCTCATGTTTTGTCCACATGATCTTACTTATCTCCTTATGGTAATTCTCTTATTGTTGTCTCTATCTTCGTTATACGGTCCTGTACTCGTATATAAGCAACTGCTGGACGTTCAGGACAGCAGTTTTGTTATTAACGTTTCTTGCTACTCTCCTCCGCTCGCTCCGACTCCTCCGGCTCCTTCGTAACACTCCGGAGCACTCCGGAGCTCTCGGAGTTTGTTTTTTACGCTTGTGGGCTTGGGCAGACGTTCGTCTGTTGGCGTTACGTAAACCAGCTGCGTATTCCTCTCTCTGCACGGCACTTGACAGTATAACAAAACTCAACTGTCCCGGCCTACATCCTATTCACATTCATGTCTCAACAACCTCCCTTCGACCAACGCCCTTCTCTGTCGGGTATTCCGACCCTCCGATTCGACGGACTACAACTCCGTCGTCCAACCGACCGTCGACAATCTCAGATCTTCGGCAACATGCCTCTTGTGGGCAACTCTCCGCGTCGACTCACGACTTCAACTTATGTTCCGGTCGCTCCGGTGTCTCCGACTCCTCTTCCGGGAGACCCACGCGGCTTATGCTGCTTCACCCTCTCCTCCGGCGATGTATTCTTACGTCAACACTCGTCGTCGGACTCTTGAACAACCTCCGGTTCTCCCCTCCGCGTATTATCCTCCGCGTCGTGCCTCCGACTACGACGTGGTATCACCCTCTATTCGTCCCGCTCCCATGTACCAAGCAATCCCCAACGATCCTTCCTATCTTCGTGCTCCTGAGCCACCATTCGTTCCGGTTCGGAGCAGGGTCGCTGGACAAACTCACTCTCGCTTTGAAGAGCAGAGCAGAGGTCCGGACCCCTACGGATACTTGGGATAACTTCACTCAAGAAGTTGAGGACGCTATAGATGCGGTGGAGGGCCCCCAGCAAACTCAAGCTCGCTCTGGGGTCGCAGCGGCACCTCCGGTTATTACGGAAGTGCCGGAGGAGGAACAAGGAGAGCCCGAAGAGCAGCATGAAGGTTCTGAGCACGCCGAAGGAGGTCCTCCGTCGGGCAATCCTGACGATCCCGAAGACCCCAACGGTGGTGGCGGTGGCGGTGGCGGACCCGGTGGCCCTCCTGGTGGGCCCGGTGGTCCTGGCGGCGGAGGTCCGGGTGGACCCGGTGCTCCCGGTGGACCCCCTGGAGGTCCCGGGGGTCCCGGAGGTCCCGGAGGCGGTGGTCCCGCTCCGGCACCTGCACCTGGCCCTCGTCGGGCGTGGCCCGTTCGAATATGCCGACGGGCTATACAACAACCTCGCGCAAATGGCCCAGGCAATGACGGCCATGGCTCAGTCGCTTTCCAGAACCAGAACGCTGCTCCGCGTAGTACTCGCTCGAGTCTCAAGTCTCCGGATTCCTTTGACGGCTCCGATCCGCTCAAACTTCGCAGTTTCCTTACGCTGTGCGGTTTGCGCCCGCGGAACGTCCTGGGGACTTTGCTTCCGACTCCGACAAGATCATCTACGTCATGTCGTACCTCCGGGCGAGGCGCTGGCCTGGTTCGAGCCTCAAATCTACCATTCCGATCCGGATACCGTTCCGTACTGGGACGGCAACCCCGACCTCTTCGTTGAAGAACTCCAGATCTATTTTGGTCCTCAAGATCCTATTGGCGTGCGGAGTCGCAAGTTCGCGACCTCCGTATGAAGTCCGGAGACAAAATCGCTACGTATTTCTCCGTCTTCAACCGCCTCGCTCGTACCTCGACTGGGGCGATTCAGCGCTCCGCGCTCAGCTCTACGAGGGTCTTCCGCGACGGATCAGGACGAAATGGCTCGGGTCGACTATCCGAATACTCTTGTCGGAGTGCGCACCGTCGCGCCCGCATCGACCGGCGGTACTGGAAACGGCAAGACGAGATTGCGCGCGAGAATGCTCGCCAAAACGCCGGAGCGTCTGGCTCCGGTGGCCAGAAGGGTGGTGGGAAGGCGTCGGAGAAGTCCAACAATCCTCCGACGTCGGGTTCCGGTGGCAAGTCCAACAACGCCGGAACTTCTGGCAACCAATCGACCCAAGCGAAGCCCGCTTCGACTCCGAAGACCAACAACAACAACAACTCCAACAACGCGCCCAAGTCCGGCAACTCCGGTGGCAACGACAAGCCCTGGAAAAAGTTGCTGAAGAACGGCAAGTTGTCTTCGGAGGAGAAGGAGCGGCGCAAGCGCGAGGGTCTCTGCGCCTATTGCGGTTGGAAGGGGCACACGGCTGAGAATTGTCCGAACAAGGGCAAGTCTGCTCAGGGTAATGCCGCGGCCACTTCCTCTACCGAGTCAAAAAAATAGACAGCAGCTCCGATGCCTCCGCGCACCATCGGAGTTGCGTTGACTCTGGTTGCGCATCCCCGGAGGCAGTTCTCAACGCGTCCGCTCTCTCTCCTAATGCCCTTTACGTCGACGTTTTCTCCTCTCCTGCTAACTCTATAGATTCTCTCCGACCCGACCTCCGGAACAGCGACGGCTATTCCGATTCCGAGTCCGGGTCGTATTCAACTATGACCTCTGTACTAAACTCTACCTGGGATTCAACTCCCGCCTTCACGCTCTCATCGACTCCGGCTCTTCCCATTGTTTTGTTTCGTCTACCGCTTGCGAAATACATGGTTTTAAACCGTACTCGATTGCGCCCGTAAGGCTCCGATATCTCGACGGCTCTTCTTGGAAATCCGGACTGAAGTCCGACTTCCAGTCGCTTCCTTCTGGCGACGTGCAGCTCCTCGACTTTTATGTCACCCGTCTGGATCCACCTTCGGACTTGGTTCTGGGACACAACTGGCTCCACCGCTTCAATCCGTTGATTGACTGGTCGGTAGGCAGTATCTCGTTCCGTTCCTCACTCCCAAGGGACTCCGTGTCGACACACCAGGCCCCTCCGGCGCCTGTCCTGGCTCCCGAGACTCCGTCTGCGACAGCCGCAGCTTCGGCGTCCTCGAGCACCTGCACCGAGACCAGTTCCGGTCCCTCGTTCCCCTCCGCGTCCTCCGATTCGTCTTCAAGTTCTCAATCCACGGTGCCTTCCATTTCGCTTATCTCTGCTGCGGCGTATCGGGCGGCCATTCGGCAGCCTGGTTGAAACAGTATACTCTTCGCACGGGCGCGTCCTCCGGCTTCACCTCCGGACGTCTCCGGTCGCTCTGCTTCCACATCCGGGTACCCTCGGAGTTACCTCCGGAGTACCACAATTATGCAGACGTCTTCTCGGAGGAATCCGCCTTCAATCTCCCTCCGCATCGCGAGTTCGATTTGCACATCGAAGCCGAAGATGGTGCCGTTCCTCCAATCGGCCATATCTACTCGCTTTCGCAGACGGAGTTGGACGCCCTACGCGACTTTATCGACAAGAACGTCAAGGCAGGGTTCATTTACCCGTCTAAATCTTCGCACGGAGCTCCGATACTCTTCGTTAAGAAGAAGGATGGCTCACTCCGGCTTTGCGTGGACTATCGCGGTCTCAACAAAATCAATCGTTACCCTCTTCCACTCATCGCGGACCTCCTCGATGCTCCTGCGAAGGCACGCGCGTATCTATATCTGAAACTTCGACCTCCGACACGCGTACCA
Organism: Mycena chlorophos; assembly: GCA_014461115.1. Classification (NCBI taxonomy): domain Eukaryota; kingdom Fungi; phylum Basidiomycota; class Agaricomycetes; order Agaricales; family Mycenaceae; genus Mycena; species Mycena chlorophos. The sequence continues at coordinate 1,220,298 of JACAZE010000015.1, forward strand.
TCTTCTCCGAGTCGCTGAAGGCGACGAGTGGAAGACGGCTTTCCGCTCTCGTTACGGTTCCTACGAGTGGCGCGTAGTTCCGGAGGGACTTATGAACGCTCCGTCTGCTTGGCAACGGTTGGTGAATAGTCTTTTCTCCGATATGCTCGACGTTTGCGTCGTCGTTTACCTGGACGATATTCTCATCTACTCCGACAACCCCGCCGATCATACTCGCCACGTCCGAGAGGTCCTCCGGCGACTCCGCACGGCTGGCTTGTTCTGCAAGCTATCCAAGTGCGAGTTCAGCGTTACGACCTGCGAGTATCTCGGTTATATCCTGTCGCCTGACGGCTTCCAGATGGCTCCGGAGAAGGTCTCCGCGATCGTGGACTGGCCTACTCCGCGAAAGGTTAAGGACGTCCAGTCTTTCCTTGGTTTCTGTAATTTCTACAGGCGTTTTCAGCTAATGCACTCAACTTTGCATGCAAAAACCTTGGCTCCCTAGTGGGACTTTGCGCACAAAGTCCTGAGCTACCTACTGACAAATCCTGCTGACATCCAACAGTTTTCGGCGGCAGCTGGCCGTGATGATCTATCTGTTGTTATACTGATCACATCAACTCTGATTTGATGTTGAGGATATTATTTTAATAAAATTTCCAGAAAAGAAAAAAAATGAATCAATTTTTTTTAATCAGGTAAGAATCATTTTCTTTATTAGGAAATTCCACCCCACGTGCCATTCATGCGCCGTCTACTTGCCATTCTCACTCGTCTTCAACTCCGCCATGTTTCTGAGACAGGGTTAGCTCAGACAGCTTGCCCTTGAACCAAGGGCTTACCGCAGCATGTTCTTGAGGACCCACTCTACATCGCTCACCATCGTCTGCCATTCCTGACAATCCTGTGCCTTGCCCCCCAGCTTCGTCCCCCCACCAATATAGACACGCGAAAACCGCCAAGAATCCATTTGGGCCTGGCCAGAAAACTGAGCACCAATCCGTATGTTCCCCAGTGTTGACGAGAGCGGCGGTTGGTCCTTCGCGGCGCCAGGCGGGGTTGATATGGCGCCACCACTTGCGTACGGCCTTGCCGAACTTGGCGACATCCTCGTTGTTGAGGTTCTTGATAGATGGGATGACTTTGAGCGGGCGTGCGACGCCGATCCAAGTGCCGACCGCGTCGGGACGGAACTCTGTTGGAAAAATGAATGGCTGCGGAGTAATCAGCGCCGCGGGACCAGTTACGCTGTCAGATCGCTTACCGGACGCGTTCCTTCCGGTTCGCGGAACCCGAACCGCCCCTCAAACTCAAACCACACAGACACCACCCTGGCCCATCTCTGTCCGCCCCCAACCATTCCCAGCAACCAGTCTCGACTCTCACTTGCCCACTCCAACTTCTTGAGCGTCTTGAATACCATCTGCGACCCGCCGTTTCCACCCGTCGTCGTCTTGGCCCTCTTCGTTGCGGGGAACCCTGCCTTTCTCGGCGCCGTCAGAGCTGGATACTTCTTGTAAAGCTGCGTCAAATCCGACACTGCCTGCTCTTTGGCGGACCGCCTTGGCCTTCCACCGACTGGCTCCTGCTCCTCGACATTCTGCTCGGACGCGTCGCCCTGCTCGAGGTTGACGTCGAGCATGCCGACATCGTTGTCCATCTGCCCAATCTCGTCATTGAGCAGCTTAGACGCAAGCTCTACGTCAACGAGGTTGGGGTGCTGGCGGACCCAATCTTCGAAGGATTCTTCCTCTGTGTACGTGATCCCGTTCCCGTTGTCGTTTTGGTCCATTAACTGTTCGTCGAGGTGCGGATGTTCGACGTCCATCGTCTGCTCGACGTCCATCGTCTGCTCGACGTCCATCGTCTGCTCGACGTCTATCGTCTGCTCGACGTCCATCATGGTCTCGTTCGGCAACGCGACGGTGTTTGGCAACGTGACGGTCTTCTTCGGCGGGATCTTCTTTGGCTTCGGGCGCGTGGAATTGTTCTTTGCTTGCGACGCCACCGCACCCTTCCCCTTCTTCTTCTTCCCCTTCCCCTTCCCCTTCTTCTTCCTCCCACCCGCCTCGCCGCCGCCCTCGCCCTCGCCCTCGTCCTCGCCCTCGTACTCGTCCTCGCTAGACGCCTCGCCCCGCTTTCTCTTCTTTTTCCCGTCCGAGTTGACCGCTTGGCCCGCACCCCACGATGCTACATCGAGCAGTTTTTTTCTGGTGGCCAGCTTCTTGACCTTCGCCCAAAGCGCACCATCCTCCAGCTTCTCCTCCTCTACTTCCAGCTCTTCACTGCTCATTTTGTAGGTCCGACCCACGAACTGGCGACGCTCATGAACGTCGAGGTTCGGGTTACAGATCCAAGCTCGGGTGAGGGGGCCAACCTCGTTGCGGTATTGGGCCAGGCAAATCGCAGGTGGGTCCTCCAGTTGCTCGGTGTCGCCGATAGGTAGATGCCTTGGATAGCGGACGTCGTCGAACAATTCGTACATCCCAACACCACGCAAGACCAAGCCAAGCTCCTCCTGACGTTTGCGGTCAAGCAACACGGGGTTCTGGGACTCAGGCGGTGGGTTCAGGAGGTGTTTGTGCTTGTTCGTGTTGTAGGCGTCCCACAACGTCTGGTTGTAGGCGTCGACCGCGGCCTTGATCGCCTCCCGCTTCTCCGACACCGACACCGCCGGGACTTGGACGACGACGTTGAGCCCATCATCGCTGTCTGATTCTGAGTGGGGAGCTGCGCGCCGGCTGGGTTCCGCGGAAGAGGACGTATTCGTGGTCGGAGTTACGCGACGACTCGCTGAAGTGGGACCAGACGCAGCGACCGCAGTCAGATCAAGCACATTCAAGTTTGCCGGCTCAAGGAGGTCCCCGCGATCTTTCTGGTCTATAACATCGTCAGTAAGCTCCGGCCAAAACGAAATTAAATCACTCACAAACACGGACTAGGTGCTGGGCCCATAATCGCGACATCTGCGCACTCTTTTCGGGTTCGGCGCGCTTGAACACCTTGTAGTCGGCCACGCCGAGCTTGTTCCCCGAGAACATACTTCAGACACGTCAGTTCGAGCACCACCCAGTAACTAACTTGACGCACCTGCGGAAATCCAGCCGCGGTTTGCTACCGCCTGCTTCGTCGCCTTCTTCAACTCGACCCGCATGAAGCGCGAGGCTGAAGCCCGTCGCCTCCTGTAGTTCGTCGAGTAGCGGGACCATGACATCCGCCATACGATCGCGCATCCTGCGATTGTCAGAGTTAGGTAGGTTTGTGAACAAAAAGAATGGAACTTACGAGCGCATCCCCTCCTCGGTAATGTCGAGCTTCCGCTTTCCGGATACGAGCTCTTTGTAGTCGCTGACCGCCTTCGTATGAGTCGTTCGCAGGTTTTCGCGAACTTCGTTGCGAACGTCATCGTTCTCGCTGTAGAAGAGCGCCCTCGAAACCTCGTTGTACTTGGCCAGACGCTGCCTCCCAAGAAGGTGCGCGTCCGGATACTCTTCGTCGAACTTTTGCTAAACCTTCTCTTGAAACTCGGGCTGCTTGGCGTAATGCTGATAGTCGGCGCGAGCATGAGGCGCTGGGGCATCTCCGGCGGCAAGACGATTGAGCACAGTCTTGAAGACGGCCTTGGAGCCGCCAGTCGAACCGACGCGGTTATAGAAGTGATACAACTTCTGTATAAGTGTGAGTGTCTCGTCATACGTTCAAGAAAAGTGAAAACTGACCTTATGGTCGCGCGCTCTACAAGCCGTTTCCAAATCCTTTTCCTCCGCGTCCGCAGGTCGGTTTATATGGGCAAGCTCGGCAGGATCCGTTGGCGGCTCTTGTTGCCACTCAAGACGAAAGGACACTCAACGGTCATATGCGTCATAAAGTTCGTCCCAGTGCGTCTTGGGGTGACACGAGCCATTGCGAGGATATTTGGCCAGGTGGGTATCCATAATCTCCTTGCGCACTCCTTTGAAGTCGGTCTCGCCATTTCTTCGGTCGGGCCCGTCGCCTTGACGGCGTCTTTTCTTTCGGTTCGGTCGTCGGAGGTCAGCTGTGGACGAGATGGAGCTGGTAGCAGCCGTTTTCGGCGCTGCGGGATTCCTGCACTCGTCCGCAGACGAGTCCATTGCGTCGGTAAACAAACAGCAGTCGGAGGGCACGTGGAGCGGTGCTGATCATCAGTGACGGACTGACGTCGGACTTCCGGCATCTATAAAAGGCAAGTGGCCTCATTTCCTCCCATTTTCTCTTCTTTTCGTTCTGCTCAATGGCCCAGGACGAGCGCGCCGACTCTCCATCCTCTGTCAAGGCCGAGCCGCCCACCCCTCCTTCTCTCACCGCTCATTTGCCCTTCAACCTCAACGGCCCCGCGCCACTCAACGGCCCCATGCCCAACAACGGCCCCGCGCCGACCAATCTCGCCGCCAACGTTGCACCGGGCGCCAACGTTGCTCCCGGCACTGCCGCCAGCGTTCTGGCCGGCTCCGTGCCCAACAACCAACCCAGCAACGTTCTCGCTGGGCCGGCCGCTGTCCCGGGTGCCGCCATCTCCTTCCCTGGCCTCATTTTCCCTCCCATCCAATCGATCGTCTTCGCCTCCAACTACTTCGGCGTCTCGTCGGCGTCCAACACGTCGAGCTCGTCGACGTCGGGCTTGTCGGGCTCGTCGACGGCCAACACGTTGACGTCGGGCTTGTCGAGCTCGTCGACGGCCAACACGTCGACCAACGTGCTGAACTCGTCAACAACCAACGCGTCGAGCTCGTCAATGGCCAACACGTTGTCGACCGATGCGTCGAGCTCGTCGTCGACCACGACGACTTCCAACAGCGCCTCGGTGAACGCCGACACCCCGTCCTCGGCTCCAGTCCGCGTTGTGGACGCGAAATACGTCGAGTACGGATTCGACGCGTTGTCCAGCTCCGACCGCTACGAAGGCTGGACCGTCGCTCGGCAACGCGCTCGCAACGAGCTCAATCTCCTGGCTCGTGGTCTCGGTCAGGGCGACAATTACCGTCCCGCCACCAAGTACCTCGACGCCCGCCGCCGCGCTGCTCGCCTTCGTAAGTGCTATCCTGCACTTGCTGTTGTTTCTTTGCTCACGCTCTCCCTCAGACGTGCTCGCTCACCTGCACGATGTCCAAGGCATTGTCGCGTTGACTCAGGACGAACACCACCGCGCTCGTCACGCCGCGTTGCTGTTGGCGCGTATTCGCGGCCACAAGGCCCGTGCTGCGCGCGCAAGCACAAGCGCGGTCGCAAGGAGTAGAAGGCCATTTACTGCATATCTTCACCCGCTACCCTTTCTCTTTCTTTCTACACCATCCTCGATACCTTTCTGCTTTGCTCCCTCGCTATCTCGTTGCTGCTCGGACTCAGACTCGGACTCGTTGGTGCTTGGACTCGGACTCGTTGTTTGTCGTTGGACTAGTCGTCGTCGTAGATGTCGTCGTTACCGCTTTGCTTTGAATCGAATGAATGTTCTTTAATCATTGTGTGGTGTGGATACTGAAGTACTGTACTATCTAGGACGAGTGCGGCGCGCGTGCAAATCGAAAGCGAGGAAAGCAATGTGAATAGGGAGGAAAAAAGGAAGGTGAAGGTACATTAAACGATAGGAATGGGGAGACGAGAGGGCTACCCGTACAAGTCGTCGCTGGCCAGCTCCTCCGGCTTCTTCTACGCGTCCAGGTCATCGCTGACCATTTCTTCAACGAATCCAACGTTGCTCGTGCTCGCAGTAGATGAAACCTCGTCGTGCGAGCGGACCCAGCGCGCCATCTTGACCACGGCAACGAAATAGTCGAAGGTGGTACACTTCGCCTCCTCGATCTTCATCGCATCGTCGCCCGTAACCTCGTCGACGTTCGATATGTCCAGGATACCTTCGACCTTGGGGAGCGGGATGGAGATGAGGTCAACGAGAGGACCGAGATGAGCGACAGAAGAGTTGTTGGAGTTGGCCGCGGAGATGATGAGGGTCTTCTTTAGACCACCGACGTTGCATTCCACGACCGTCTTGTCGTGGATCTGCTGCATAGCAGCCTCCGAGTAGAGCGACGCGACCTCGGGCGTCATCCGGCTTGCGATGACTCGTCGAGACAGAAAGACGGTCGGACCAACTTAGAATGCGCATCTTCCGGGAAGTGTCGTCAGCTAACCTGGATTGAGAACACAAGAGGAAAAACACACCTTGAGCTTTGAAAGAGCAAAGTTTCCGTCGATGGGCATCATAAGCCGCTGCAGACTCTCCGCCTTCACGAGGGCCGTTGGCGACTTGCTCTCGCTCGAGTCTCCGGCCTCCGTGATGGCTGCGACTTTCTTCATCGCAGTGGGTCGAAAGGCGACCACATCGTAGCTAGTCATGATGGGCTTCGCTCTCGTCAAGACCGTATTGAAGAGGGAACCGAGTTTGAGACGGTATGGCTCTCCACGCTCAAGACCACGAAGCCGAAATTGGAGTTGCTTGGGGCTGAATGAATGTTCAAAGCCATCCTCCGACCCAAGAAAGAGACCTTACATGGTGACTCTCTTTGCAATCAACGCAGTCGACTGGTTCGCCCAACCGCGCTCCACATTCTCTCCGTCGTTGGCGCGAGGAAGGCCTGGAAGGGAGAAGCGCTGGTTGCGAGTCAATACCAACTAGCGAAGGTAAGACGCAACTGACGATATATTCAGGACCAGCATGAGTGTGGTGTAGCTGAGGAATCTGGTAGCCAGGGTTACTCTTTTTGAGGTCTTGAAGCAGCTTGTGGGGATCGAATGGGCTTTCCATGGTGGTGGTTCGTGGTCAACCAAGTCACACCGCAAACAAAGTTCGCATAAGGGCAAAGTACAACCGCTGCTTAAGAGAGGTAGGTAGGGAAGTAAGGGGAGAGGATGGAGGTGGCACAAGGAGACAGACTCCGGATACAAGCAGCGCGCTACAATCTACCCAACAATGCCAGCGATTGACAAAAGAGCGCTGCAGGCTTGTTGCTGGTGGATAACTTGGCCATATATTCCCGCATAGCCGTCGCTGAAAAAGTCAGACGCAGCCCATGCAAGGACCGGGCGCGTACGGGTGTCTTCGATGACGCTGGAGTGTGTTAACCCAGTCGCCGTACCTGCAACAGGTTAAGAACAAAAACCAAACGAGGTGTCCTTCCTCACTTTTGGCGATACTTGCGACTGGATTCTCGAGCTCGCTCGCGATCGGCAGCATATTTTGCAGGGTCCGCTCTAATTGCTCGACGATGCCTGAAAACCGTCAGCGGCCTGAGCAACGAAGAGAAGGAACAAACTTGCCGAGCTTTGCGCTCACGGTCTGCAATACGAGCCTCCTCTGGCGTTCTGCCCATGGTCGTCGTCGTCGTCGTCACCTTCAAGTGATGGTTGCTCAGCCGGCGTCGGCATTGCCGTTCTTTGATCCGAACATCGGGGAAGCGGCGATCGAACCCACAATCAATCCGAATATTTTTGAAGGCGGCCATCAACCTATCAAAAATCCTATCAAAATCCTACTCCATTTAGCTACGAGCTTGACGGGAGGCGCGTACCTTCGCGGATTGTCGCGGGGGCCTGCGAGGTGGCGGCGCTGGAGGAGCACAATCGGGAATATTTGGGACAGGACGTTGTGAGGGAAGAGCAACAGACACCCGTCGAGGGGAGGAACTTGAATTGGTTGTGTGCAACATAACAGTACAGAGCATAAGCCATAGGTACCCTACAGTACAGAGCATAAGCCATTCGTGGTTCTCGCGGCGGTCATTCCGCAGCTTGCGAGCGGCTTGGAGTTCACGCGGCCTTGTTTAGGAAGTCGGGGAGGAATTGGTTGTGTGCAGCATAACAGTACAGAGCATAAGCGTTCTCGCGGCGGTCATTCCGCAGCTTGCGAGCGGCTTGGAGTCCACGAGGCCTTGTTTAGGAAGCCGGGGAGGAATTGGTTGTGTGCAGCATAACAGTACAGAGCATAAGCGTTCTCGCGGCGGTCATTCCGCAGCTTGCGAGCGGCTTGGAGTCCGGTTCCATGGATCCAATCACTGATCTCAACTTCGGCGGAGGTCTCCGATGACTGTTGCCAGCCAATCAGCAGCCATTTAAGAGTCGTATCTGGATTCGGAGGCTATGGCTCAACCTTTTCTTGCACCTTTCCTGTTCGGAAGCCCAGATCTCATTCCTCCTCCTTCGCCCCGTCCCTTTGAGAGAAAAAAATGCACCTTTCCTTGTTTTGGATCTGACGAAACATTCAAACCCACCTTCGCCAAGCAGAACCGCCATCATGTCCCAAATCCTTCTTAGCGTTCGACCCTCATCATGGGTCGGGCGGCGCACTACCTTACACAACGCGACAAGGCAGCTGCCAAAGCTCGCCAGAAATCCTCATGGGAGAAAACTCAAGGGTACGTCCCAGCCTCCTCGTCCATTAATTTCTGCAAGCTCAAGTCACCAGAGGCCGGATTACTCGACTGCAAGAGCGGGCAGCCAACTCGCGTCGCCATACTACTGTCACCCGCATTCCTTGTCTCCCTCCTCTACCCAGCCAAGTTTACCTCTGGGCCAAGCGTGAGGACCACACCAAATTTGCCCAACACCCCGCTTTTCTAAAGGCTCTCCAAGACGACTACGACGCGACGCCGATCGCCCACTGGCTCGAGGACCCCCTCTTTGAGATTCCAGATGAGTACCGCCCCACGCGCCAAGGCGCCAAATACAGAGCTGAGACTGGGCGACTCGTGTATGCCGTTCATGCGCGACGCATGCTTGCGCTTCAAGCTCGAGAAGCTGCACGCAGACGGCTCGAGGAGCGGGGGCCGGTGGACTCGATGTGCAACTGGCGCAACCAACTGCGCTGCCTACTTGACCGCTGGAACGACTGCATGGGTGGGGAGAGCGATTATGACGAGGCGACGGAATCGCGTGAACGGGCGATGTGGGTGGTGCACATGCACTGGCTTGCAGTTGAATTGGAGCGGCTCTACCACCTCAAATTTCTTCGATCTCATTAGTATTGGGTCTGGTTAAATAGTATTCGCACTAATAAAAGCTTTCTCTACTGACTACGAACGTTGTACATCTTGAGTCCTTCCGAAAAACGAGCCGCACGCGCGTCAATAAACGCATTGCGTTCCGTTTCAGACATCCTCGATACCTGCTTTGCAACAGATTCATTGAGTTGGAATCCGTTCTCGACAAAACGAAAGAGTCCGCCAGCCGCGAACTGTGTAAACGAGTATCGCGTCTCGCCCTGCTGAATCGAGACGTTCGAGTGGCGGAGGAGCGCGGAGAGGATGGCGATTGTTGCGCCGGGAGGGAAGCGAATGAATCGCTTCAAGTCCCACAAGATGAGGTGGCCACCTTTGTTGGGATCGAACTGGCCGAAGGCGGTGATGAAACACCAGCCCCAAGCGAGGTTGAGGAGGTCAAGATGTGGTTTGGTGACGGTTTGGGGGCCGAAGTTGAAGGTGCAGGATGGAAAGACGGATGTGCCGTGGTGGAAGTTGCGACGAAGTTGCGGGTCCCAGGCAAAAAGGGCGTCCATAGTTCTCTCGTAGTACTCGTGTAGACGAGGAGCAAAGTTGAGGAAGATTGCTGTTGATTAGTGAGGGCAGTGGGTTGGTGGGAGACACGGAGAGCGTACAGTTTGCGAACCCCGCTATTCGGATGAATGGTTCGGACTTGAGCAGCGTGTCGAGGAGTTCGGCGTCGTCGTCGTCGCAGTGAAAGTTCTTCGGAGCCTTCCGCCCGTTTCCGATTCCGACACCGACAGTTTCCGCTCGGTGGTCTCCCCGGCGCAAGTTTCTCTTCTTCTTTTCTTCTTCTTACTCTTCCTCTTCTTCTCGCCCCGCAGCCGCATCGCCCGTACCAGCATCGCCCGCACCAGCATCGCCCGGACCCTCGTGGTCCGCGCTGTCCAACGGCGACAGCTTGGATGCAAGCTGATTCATCAGCTGGAACCCAGCTTCAGCAACCTCACGTCCCCAGTCCGACGTTGGTGTGTCTCGGGGCTGGCCGCAAAGAACCACGATCTCGCGCCCTCCGCGGTCCGTGTAAACAACTTGGGATTTTCTTCAGCAATAGGTTAGAGTCGAAAGTAAGCATAGAAGGCCAGCACGTACCCATCCCAAGTGTCCTCCGTCATCCCCATCGCCTCCAGCTCCGCCTTCGCGTATTTGCCGTCGGTTGGGAGCAGAATGGGCCGAGTATACGGCGCCCTCTTCGACGCATCTTTGGCCGCCTTTTCTCGGCGACCGTTGAGGGTGGGATCGCTTAGACAAACGAAGCCCGAGGAAGCAACCGGCTCTCGCGCGGGGGTCGAGTCGAGGTCAATCTCGACAGGCTTGCGAGCTGCTCCAGCCGTTCGTTTGCCACAAAAGAGCTTGGTCTTGCTGCCAGAAGCCTCCTGCGCCGCGTCGCGTTGAGTCTTGCGCTTCTTGCGGCAACGAGCGCGCTGGCGGTCGTACGCCATGGGCTCACAAGCGGCCGGAGCACCGACAGCCGCGTTGGAGGCAGAGGAGGCTGAGCAGTCGATGGGTGGCTTGGGGGAGTGGCGATCTTCATAACAGAGATCGTCCTCGTCGGGCTCTGCGCGTTTGCGCTTCAGGCTGCGCCATTGCAGCTGCGAGGCAGCCTCTGTGACAGATGGCATGTGACCCGCGTCTTCCGAGTGGCTCTCGGTGTCGATGGGCTCTTCCCCAGCCTCCTCCGCATCCTCAGAGTGGTCGTCCGAACTGTCGTCGTCCGAATCCTCTCTGAGCTCCTTCGCCGCGCGTTGTACCAAATCCTCTGCATCCACGTCGATTATCTCCATCCGACAGTCACTCCATTCGCGACCAGAACGAGTTGTCCGCAAACCTGAGCTTGTCAACATTCCCGAGCCGAGAAGAAACCAAGTTGAAGGATGGGTGGGGCACATTTGACGCGTCATGGCGCGTCTCCCAGATACCCAAGGACGGGAGCCGTGGGTTGCGTGCCCTTGACGCGTCGCTTGTCGTAGAGGGAGGGTGAATGGCAATGGGACTCGTACCGAGGGGCTTGAACATCGCGTTCGTACTGAAAGCAGTCGTTGAGAGGGCGCTCAGGGTCGTCTTGATTGTTTTCACGGCATTCGACTGTTTGAACCCCGCTCCAAACTGACTCCGAACTTGAAACACTCACTGCTCCACCATCCTTCCTTTCGTTAACGAATGTCTGGGGTTCGGGCTCAAGCTCTAAGAGCACGCTGGGCCGGTGTCGACCGCTCATCTCAGGCCCTGCTGTCTTTCGACGACCTGCTCTTTCAGCCCGAATCCCCAGCCCTTGGAGGCGACTACTTTACCGACCAAACTGTTCGCGTTTCCTCAAATACGCGGCGCAGGCACACGGAAGACGCGCAGGTCGAAGTCCCGTCACCTTTGAAAAAGCGCCCTCGGCGTCATTCAGTCTCTATCATCGACACAAGCGCCTTTTCGCTGGACGACGACTATTATTCGATGGACTTTCAAGACGGCGTTGACCTCGACAAGCCCAAGCAGAAGGTTGTTCGACCTTCGGTGCGTAATTTCGGTTTATTCCTCGATCTCTTCTTGGCGGTTCAGGACCCGGCGTTGCAGGCATGGACCCAGCAGCATCGTAACGAGTTTCTGCGGGTTCTGCTATGGCACGACGGCCGAGGGAACGAGGTTGCGGACGTCTGCGGACGTTGCAACACAGAAGGGTGCCTTGCACGGTATCGCTGCGACGACTGCCTGTGCAAAAGCTTGCTCTGTCAAGACTGCTGCGTTGAGACCCACGCCCGGCTTCCATTCCATTCCATTCAGGTATCCATGTCCGTGGTCGTATTTCTATCTCTAACCCCTGCCAGGAATGGGAGCCGAAGCAGAACTTTTTCTCCAAGATTGCGCTCAAGCACCTGGGCCTTCGCGTGCAGCTTGGCCACGCCGCCTCCGATGCTCACTGTCCGCGACCGAGGCCCGCACACGCCCGACTTCACGGTCCTCCATGACAACGGCATTCACGCAGTCGCCTTCGACTACTGCGGATGCGGCCAGTCTGAAGCGGAGTACCTCCAGCTCCTGCGGAGCCGATTTTTCCCTTCCACGACCACGCGGCCGCAGACATGCGCGACGTTCTCGTGCTTGGACCGATTCAACGTCATGTCGTTGAAGCCGAAGGTCAACGGCTGGGACTTCTACGACTCATTGGAGCGCCTGACTGACGGGGCTGGCGACAAGCCTCCGAATCGCTATCGCATGCTGCTGCGGATGGTTAGAGAGTGGAGGCACCTGTTGCTTCTGAAACGCGGCGGACGCTTTGGTCACCAGTCAAGTAGTGCCGAAGACGTATCTCCCGGGGAGCTCGCAATCCGTTGCCCTGCGTGCCCGCGTCCTGGAATCAACATACCTGAGAACTGGCAGGATGCGCCGCCCAAAGACCAGTACGTGTCATCTTCACCGCCTTCTGTCTTGCTGAATCTTTGCAACAGCTGCCTCTATTCTCAATTTTTTGCGATGGACGCCTGCTTCCAGCTGAAGCGGCGTATGGTGTCGAGCGAAGCCCGAGATCCGGCTCTTGGACCAGGATTCGCGTTCATGGTCGACTCCAAGCCGTACCGCGAGTACCTGCGCACAGCGACCAACAAGCAAGAGGTGCGTGGCTCCCGTTGTTGTTGGTAGCGTTTGCTTACTACGATTCTTTAGATGTCTACTTGCACCGGCTTAAAAGCCCTCGAGCACGCCAACACGAAGTTCTCCAAGGGGTATGCGGCGACAGGTGTCGGGATGGTCGTTTGTGCGCGGCACGAGTTCGTGCAGCCCACAAGCGTCGGGGACTTGCAGAAAGGCGAAAGGTACGCGGTTTTTAGTACAGTGCGCTGAAAATGCTGACCGGACATGAGGTACTCGAACATGGACTACATTTTTGCCTCCATGCTGCGGCATGTGAGCCGCCTCCTTCGCAAGGTTATCTCATACGATATCGTCTGCCAATGGAACAAGAAGATCTTCAAGCGACTTGCGGAACTCCCCGTCTTCCTCAAAGTCGTCCTCCTCCGCGAGTTCACTCGCTTCGTCGTGCCCAAACTGCACATCCTTGGCCATACGTTGGACTGCAAGAGCAAGTACGACCTCAACTTGATTCCTGGAAGCGGGCAGACGGATGCGGAAGGGATTGAGCGGGCGTGGGCCTCTGCAGGCGGACTTTCGGGAAGCACGAGGATGATGGGTCCGGGGGCGCGTTGCGATATGCTTGACGCGTATTGGGCCTTCTGGAACTGGACGAAAGTTCTCGGTCTTCGTGAGTTGGGCTTCATCATCTTCCTTTTCTTCTCTGATGTCGTTCTTACAGCTGCCATGCTTCGACAGCGGCTCGACTCTGCAAAAGCTGAACTCCAGAAGCAGCTTGAAGCGCTCGAAATTTTCTCCGAGGAGCAGAGTGACTCGGTCGACGTTTGGCGGCAGATGGTTCTAGATTACGAGGCGGATACCAGCAAGAAGAACCCTTATGTTGCCGAGACTAAAAGGCAAGTTGAACTTCTTTTTCTGCGAAGCGGGCTAACTTTGAGGGCAGGGTTGACCGAAGCCCAAGTCCGTCTCAAGCTACGCAAGGCCGAAGATGCTGCAGACGCCGAGGGCCGAGCTCCCTTGCGCGTTCACGACGTTGGCCCCGTGGGCTTCTTGGAGTTGGCGCTATCAATCGAACTGCAGCAGTACGTGAACAAGCCTCCCATCTTTTCCCTTTCGCTAACGGACTGTTATAGACGACGCGTCAAGGCTCAGGCAGCGCTCAAAAAGTCGCAATCCACTGCCCAAGAGCTGAACCTTGGCGCAGCCCGCCGGAAGCTCAACCGCGACCAGCAGACTCTTCGCACTCTTCAAGCCACGTTTACACCCGAGTCGTTGAGGAAGTTGGCTGCCTTGGCCCTTCCGGAATCCACTCTTGCGGAAGACATGCCGCTCCTTCTTCCATCAGCTCTCGCCGCGGCCTGGGCCGCAGATGTAGTTGCTGGGCGTAGCGAACTCCGCTCTCAGCTCCTCAGCATGGAGCGAGAACTCCGCGTTGCGCAAATGGGTTCCGCGCTTGCCAACCTCCGCAACCACCTTCATCTCAAATATCGACTTCTGCTCGAAAAAGAACTCCACGTTCGTCATCAAGTGGCGAACACACGGGCGCGTACCACTCTGGCAAGGAACGAGAGCCAAATTCAGCTCTTCGCGGACTTGTACCAAATTGGGTGGTTTGCGATCCTCCAGATCGAAGGCGGCGACGAGTCGAAGGTCGGCTTCACACGCCTCAAACGGGAGGATATTCGCTATATCAGCGACGGGGAGGTCCTGTCCAAGAAGGCCGAGCAGGCGCAGCTGAGGGAGGAGCGTCAGAACCAGCGTGCCGCTCGCATCCGCGAAGAAGAGGGCTGGTCATCAGACGGCGAAGGGATGCAGGTGGACAACGCGGATCCTGACGAGGCCGACGAGTTCTTCATGCGGCGCTCCAACCAGCATGTGATGTCGTGGATTTGGAGGGGGACGAATGCGAATGGAAACGAGGCGGAGATGGCAGAAGGTAAGGTTGACCTCTTTCAAAGCAACAGACGTAGCTGAGGAAATGATCCAGCAGTTCGAATCGAATGGTGCAAATCGTGGTCTCGCGTTCGTCGGTGGGACGAGGAAGTCCGGATATGCGAGGATGAAACACGTCGAGTGCCCCTCTCACACGAAGACTCGGCTCGTCTTTGGGAGGAGCGTGTGCGGCAGGTTCCTGTGGGTGCGGTGTCGGTTGAGGATGCGGAGGGTATGGTGGCATATGGGCTCAAGCAGGCGGCGCTGCACCGGCGACTGGCCAATATTGCGCGACAAACTGCAATAGAGCCAAAGCTGGGCCGAGGAAGGAAGCGGCTCCATTGGGTCCAAGCTCCAGTTGAGTTGATCGGAGAGGGAGATGGGCTGGATGCAGAGGAGGAGGACGAAGCCGAGGAATTGGATGAAATAGAGGAGCGGGGAGATCCTGGATAGCGACGAAGAGCTTTAGTTGGTTTTCTAGAAAGGAAATATGTGTTTTCTAAAAAAGGAAATATGTTTTCCAAAAAAGGAAATATGTTTTCCAAAAAAGGAAAGGGGACCATGCCTAAAATAGGCTACTCAGTTAAGTACATAGACGTCCTGAAAAGGCAAATTGCTATGGTCC
This sequence comes from Mycena chlorophos, assembly GCA_014461115.1. Lineage (NCBI taxonomy): Eukaryota > Fungi > Basidiomycota > Agaricomycetes > Agaricales > Mycenaceae > Mycena > Mycena chlorophos. Next base: position 1,235,403 of record JACAZE010000015.1, read on the forward strand.
CAAAGAGGAGATTTGTAGTAAATCAGGCATATCAATGTGATTAGCCTTATTTGGTCTACTTTATGCATCAATCACAGTGCTTTATCAAGAAATGTCACAAGCGTCACACAGTTGTCATCAAGCCGATGATGCCGAAGGACCGGCAAGCTGCCGCAAAAGGCGCCAACTCAATTGGTGAGTTACCTAGGACTTTGTGTGCAAAGTCCCACTAGGAAGCCAATGACTTTGCACGCAAAGTCAGCTGCAGATCCTGGCGTTTTATCCACGGCTACTCCGACATCACCGTCCCACTTACGCGTCTTACCCGTTCCTCCGTTCACCTGGAATTAGTCCGACGCCATGGCGGCGGCGTCCGGACGCTTAAGAATGCCTTTACGTCTTCTCCGGTCCTTCACCACTGGGTTCCAGACCGGCAAATCACCGTCGAGACCGACACCGGATTACGCTATTGCCTCGATTCTCTCGATCACCGGAGACGACGGCGAAATTCACCCGGTTGCGTTCGCTCCCGGACTCTCGGCCCTGCCGAACTCAACTACGACGTTCACGACAAGGGAGCTTCTGGCGATCTTCGACGCCTTCTCGGTGTGGCGACACTACCTCGAGGGCTCCGCAACTCCGATCGACGTCGTAACCGACCACAAGAACCTCGAATACTTTGCGACCTCCAAGGTACTTACGAGGCGCCAAGTCCGGTGGTCGGAGTACCTTTGCCATTTCAATATGGTAATCCGCTCTGTCCGGGTCGCCTGGGCGGTAAGCCCGACGCACTAACTAGACGATGGGACGTCTACCCTAAAGAGGGGAAAAACGTTACAGCCAGGTTAATCCCCAAAATCTTCGCCCTATCTTCACTTCCGAGCAACTCACGGCTTCGGTTTCGCGTCGTTCCTCGAGGAAGTCGTTCTTCGTGCAACTACTGTTATGGACGTCAAGCAGCTTCACTCCGACATCCTCACCGCTTATCCCGACGATCCTGCAGCTCTCGGCGGTATCTCCGCTGCCGAATCCGGGTCCGATCGATGGTCCGTAGGCGACTCCGGCTTACTCCGACTTCGACAATCGCATCTTTGTTCCGCGCACCTCCGGCGACACTCCGGATTCGCTACGACTCCGCGTTCTCGCTCATCACCACGACCATATTACGGCTGGTCACCGGTCAGAATCGCACTCTCGAGCTCGTTCGACGCGAATACACTTGGCCAGAGCTCCGTACCTTCGTCCGGAAGTACGTTGAGTCCTGTGTCTTGTGCAAGCGAAACAAGCGTCCACGTTGATAAGCCATAAAACAGAATGGTGCCAAAAACTCGCGTTTTTGCGCCTTTCTGGGCTGAATCAGGTTCCAAATAGGACTAACACGTTCCCGCGTGGTTAGTTAGAGCCAATCTACAAGTGGGGATCTGCGCCCAGCGCGTGTAAGAGCGCTGAAGTCCAGTTTCCTTTAATTGCCTTGTAATTAGGGGCGGCTTGGAGAGGAACTTGACACGCGGAAAGCCCCGTCGCGTGAAGATACCATTTGAGAAATCGGGATTAGAGCTTAGATGAAGCGCGGCTAGCTGGAATGCTTAATCGTGAACTCAAGAACTCGGCACGGGGGACTTAGGGCGAGCACGGCGGTTCTGACATCGGATCATCCAGGTCGGACAGCGGCGGGACGATCTGGGCGGGCCTACCGGCGAAACACGGCTAGTTGGATAATGAGGATGACGAAGAAGATCAGTCATGGGCGCGCCTGCCCACGGCGATCAGGGAGAGGAGTGAGGAGGAAAACACCACCGATAGGGACGACCTCTTGGACGATAACGACGACCCGGTACCATTCGAACCGGAATAATCGCCCCTACGCGATCCCGAATAGATCGCTCGAGGGACTCGCCATTTGAGGATGGCCTAATCGGGAGCAAAGCACCATCTTGACACCAGGGATGGTCTCGACACAACCAGCATGCGACTTTGGGACGCCAAGCATCGCAACACGGCTCGGGAATCCTCCCGGACCAATGGGAAGACGCATATTTTTGGACTGCGGCGGCGCTTGTATCAACATATTTAGTTTATATCTCACGGTTCATGTATTTAAGTAGGCCTGGGGGCCTCAAGTCGGCACGAATACCTCCCCGGAGCCAAGGGAAAGGAACGTGACTTGATTTGGGACGCTCGGATTGCTGAGTTGTAACAACGAGTTTGGGATTTGGATTGGAATTGGAGTTTGCCGTATACTTGGGAGAGAACCCACTTGGAGAATTGAAGGAAATCGACTTTGGAACTAAGCCACGCCGAGTGGGCTTTGAGCGAACAAGTAGAGCGAAGGGATCAGAGATTGTGATTAAGGTTGAGCTGGCTGTTTAGCACTCCCTTTACCCGAATTGCCGTATTTGTTGTTTGAGCTCTCTTAATCGAGAACTTTGGACCACACTTGGTGCTAATTCACAACCACCCAACAATCACACACACACCCACACACTGTTGGATTGTCTTCGGACAGCTCAATCGAGATTTTACAAATCGCGTTTGAGTTTTCTGAATCCTCTCGAACAAGCTTTTGAGAACCCCACTTGAGTTTTGCCTCAACTTCTGTTATCCCCTTGCTTACTACTGGTTAGCCTTGCAAGAGGCCGACTACTCGCATTGGTCGCTATTACGATTAAGACCTTGCTCCATTAAATCACCCTACCGCGCTTTATAAGTGTTTTGGTTTGGTGGTTTGGAGTGTTGTTTTAGTTGTTTTGGTGTTAGGCCGATAGCACACGTATCATCTGGAGCCCACCGCGAGGGGTAGCAGATTTTGAGTCTATTTGAGTTGGAGCAAAAACTTGCTTATTCGAGATCTTCGTAGTGGTCCGCCATTGCGAATAAAAGGAAGAGGAGATTCTCTGATTCCAAACCATCGGACTTCTCGCCTCTACTTCGTGGAGAGAGTAGTTTTCGAACCAATACCTGTACCGTGCCCAAAATTCCGGACACGCGTACATCAGCAAACGCTGCTGCATCACTAGTTGCACCACTAGTGAAAGAACCTCGTTATCACTGCATGCAAAGTTGAATATTCTGCCCTAGAAAAATGTTGGAAAAAGTTGAATTTTTCCAGCATATGTTCAACATTTTCCCCCTGGTTATATGTTGAGCATATTTAAAATATTCTCAACATATAGTCAACATATAACCAGGGGGGCAAATGTTGAGAATATTCAAAATATTCTCAACATTTTCTCTCAAGACCCCCCAGAAAATGTTGAGCATATTTAAAATATTCTCAACATTTGCCCTCCTGGTTATATGTTGACTATATGTTGAGAATATTTTAAAATAACCAGGGGGAAAATGTTGAACATATGCTGGAAAAATTCAACATTTTTCCAACATTTGCCAGGGGTAGAATATTCAACTTTGCGCGCAGTGTATTCTACACCGAAAGCCAAGGGAGGAAAGAACTCCAGTTCCGCATCTCGAGGCCCGAGTTTTACGAATAACGTCAACCAACCATCCGCTCTGCTTCAAGTAATTCCTCGAGAATGGCGAATCAAGGAGGAGCACAACCAAATGTAGGGAATGTGGGGGACCGGCAGCGCAACAGGGCGCTCAGCAGCAGGGTCAAGGTGGAGGACAACCGGGAGGCGGAGGTCCTGGAGGGAATGCGAATAATCCACAAGGTGGACAGCAGCAGGGAGCGCAAGCTGGTCAGGGACAGGCCCCGCGTCAAGCAAGTAGCCAGCGTCTTCCTGAATGGTGGCATAGGGATAAACCGACGTTCAACGGCGAACATGCCGCGGAATATCTCCCGCCCTTCATAAGCGCGATACGAGAAGCTTTCGACCGCGGGATGGTGCCAGATCAGAAGCGCAAAGAGCGGACTGTCGAGTTGTTGGAGGGCTGGCAGACGAAGGATTTGTGGAGAGGAATTGAAGGATATTCGGATCAGAACGTGTCTTGGCAAGACTGGATTGACAAAGTCCTTGAAAACTACCCTGAGATCAAGGATAGGGACATTGGATCGATGGCCATGCTAAAAGACTTGATTCGGATGACCTCGACTCTATATCGGTCGGATGTGGGACGGATTATGAGGACTGGAGCGCATTTCAAGGGCTTGGGGGCGAAGTTGGCGCCGGCGGTGGCGATCACTAGTCGGGAACTCATTATGATGTGGATGCAGTTACTGGATCCGAACTTCTCGGAAGAAGTCCGCCGGGCGCTAAACACGATTGACATGCAGACTGTTCTAGGAGGACAAGCGCCGGGACAGGTTCTTCGCCGAGAAGATCCGTATACCTACGAACAAGTGATCGACTTGACTATTCGGATGGCGAATCAGTCGACGGGGGCGGATGGTCAGCTTCGGGATCCGCGATGCGGAGCCAGCGGGTCGCAGTGGGCCGCTGACGCCGTATGTTAAGACGGAGAACACCGAGCGATTGAATGCGCTGGAGCAGCAGGTCGCAGCTATGCAGGACTCGATTAAGGTCCAAGAGAAGAATGTTACTGGGTCGATTTCTCGATTAGAGCAAACTTTGGATGAAACATTCAAGGCGTTCAAACAAGAAAGAAGGGATTCTCCTCCTCTCACGCGATGCAAGGGCCTCCGAGAGCGGTGCACCAAACGCCGCCGCACTTCAAACAATCAGCACCGAACTCGTGGTGTATGTGGTGTGGGAAGCAACATGCAGAGGAAGACTGTACAGAGAAGAAGGGACGTATCCTCAGAGGGGAGATATTGGTGGACGAGCGCGGGATGTCTATGCTTCCAGGGAACGTTCGGATCCCGGTTTTTGAGCCGAACACGACCAGGGAGCAGCGAGTTGCGGAGTATTGGAGATTGCAAGCAGGGGAGCCGACGGAAGGGCGCCGTGGCTTCGGCCCGCGGGCCCGACAGCAGAACCTGAGCGCGGTTTACGATGATGAGGAATACGAGTGAGGGGCCGTGTCGGCTTCCTACGATCATTTGGTGTCGAGCTTGGTTCAACAGAACCTGGCGCACAACCGGTCGTATCAAGGCTCGACTCCGGGGCAGTTACGGGGACAGCTGTATTACGGGGGACCTATGTTCCATGGGCAAGGTGGTTACCAACCGCCAATGACGCCTCAGGTTCCTTGGAATCAGCCAGCCTTGCAGTATGCCCAGGCCCCGGCTTCGCAATTAGCACCCACGCCACCATCAATGTCGCCGCCACCTGCGATCAGCGGGATTCCGGCGGGGCTGGATTTACAGCAGTTTGTCCAAGTCCTGGACTTCACAAGGAGCCTAACGGGAAATGATACCCAGCGTCAGTCGAGCCAATTCGTAAACACGAGGACCGGCGCCGGAGCGGATGTCCCGTCATCCCACCCAAATTTCTAGACCGTTCGATGAGGGGAGGGGGAAAGCCCAAAGCTCGGGCACCCCAAGCGACAAAACTCCCTGAGGACCGGGCATCTGTCGCAGACAAGTCTAGAAATTGGAGGAAGGAAAAGGGGCGAGATGTTCGTATATCGGCGGAAGTTACAGTGACCCTGGGGATGAGTATTGTAAGGGAACCAGCCAAGTTTCCTATTTCATTTTCGCTCCTGTGAGCTCATTTCTTATTCGTTTCACTTCTCTTCGCGTGGACACACTCTCTACATCGTCCCCTACGTCTCTGCTCAAGCGCAACTCGACTCATACACGCGTTGCTGCGCTATGATCACATGGTTACCCGAGTTCACATGTTCCTAGATACCTGACAACCGGCCTGGCACTGCCCCTTAGACTTGTTGTCTTTGGATTCCATTGCCAGGTTCGTGTTCTATGCCCTCTCCTTGTATTCTGTAGCTTATACACTTTGGATTCCATTGCCAGACCTTGCCTGTGTCGCTAGGAGCACACAGCAACTGGGGTGCTGCCCTTACAAGTATGACCGTAGTCTACGCGTACCGGAGCGACGTGCGACGAGGAGAATCATAATGGATGACGAGGACTCGGATGATGAAGAGTTTCCGCCGATCCGATTAGAGACTCCGAAACCGAGCAAATGATGATGGAGAGCGAGAACGTTCCTGGAGGATAGTTTCCAAGTACGACAACGTTGGAGCACTCAAGCGAATTATCGCGAGAGCGGAAAACGCGTCATTGGAAGGAATCTCGATCAGTGAACTAGCTGCCATGTCTCCCGAGTTCGCGAAAGCGATGCGCCAAGCCTTGACACGCAAGAGGAAGCCAGTGAAAGAAGTGCATGCCAACACAGTTCTCTATCAGGGGGGAGATTTTCCATTTATGGAAGACAAGGGGTCGATCAGTCTGGAATATGACGCGATCGCGCTTTCGGACCTACCGGACGGAGGATGGTGTTATACGGCTACGGAGGAGGATGAGTCGTGCTTGCCAGGGACGACTATTTGCGGTGACCCGGTTGTGGTGTACATGGCTTCCGTACCGGAAGATAAGCTACCTAAGCAAATCTTCACGGCGGCGGAGTCAGATTCGCTCCGAGTCATTTTTCCGATAATCGGTGGGACTCGAAGAGTGGAGTGCGTCATCGACAGCGGATCACAAATAGTGTCAATGTCGCTTCAGTTAGCCGAGCAATTGGGACTGCAGTGGGATCCGGATGTTACAATTTTCATGCAGAGCGCAAACGGACAATTGAAGCGTTCGGCTGGTTTAGCCAAGAATGTGCCGTTCCTACTGGACATCACTGTGTACCTGCAGGGACATCACTGTGTACCTGCAAGTGCACATCATTGACCAAACGGCGTACGACGTGCTATTGGGGAGACCGTTTGACGTTTTGACGGCCTCAGTGATCGAGAATCAGCGATCCGGGCATCAGACGATTCCGATTAAGGATCCAAGCACCCAACGACGGTTGAGTCTACCTACTTTTGCACGGGGAGAGTTCATGATTAGGGAAGCAGTCAAACCTGCTAATCCGAAACCAGTGGACCAACCCAGGAGGCCAACCGGTAACGATTCTAGTTCTCGAGAGTCGGAGCGTAGCTCAAGCGGTGTGGAGCCGTGCCGGACCGGATTCGAAGGGCGGAAATGCTGGGTCGAGTAGACCAAGATGGGGTGAACGACGGACGTCAGAGACCTTCCAATCCCATCCGGGAAAGGGAAGGATCGACTAAATATACCTACGTCGGAGTCGAACCCTGGGTTGAAAGTCGTGCAAGCATCAAAGCCGAAGAGGAAGGTTACGGTGGAGGAAGTGGAGGACAAAGACGACGTCCGAATCAAAACGCGCAAGAGCAGCGACCCATTGGAGCCCGTTATGCGACTTAGAGATTCAACTCTCGAAGCGCAGAGAATTTTTCCCATGGGGGATTCTATTGAATGAGGAATTATCCAAGTTGCAGGAAATAGATGACTAGGCTGGGATTCGAACCCAGGACCTTAGCATATGCGCTGCCAATGCTCTTAACCACTGAGCTACCGAGCCGGTTGTGTGGACAGGTCATTAATCATACTCCAACAGATTCAACTCCCCCATTAGAGGGACCACTTAGGGGAGGAGCGAAACCGGACTGGGTAAATCAGCGACCAAAGATTAGAGGCACTGAACCTGGCCATGGTGGGGTTCGAACCCAGGCGGAGCAGAAAATTGAGGATCAAGGAACCGCTGGAGCGAGATGCAAGACGTTGACTCCCTACCGGGTCAGATGGAAGTGATGAAGAAGGGATGCCGAGTTCCCCAGTGAGTGAAGAGAGTGAGAAAGAGACGCGAGCGGATTTTCGGAGGTCTGGGAAGTTTTGAAGAGTGAAGTCGGCGGGGCGGACAAATTGGAATCAGTGGCGGTACAGTTTGGGCTCGACGACGAAGGGAATTTGAGGATAGAAGGAGTTTTGGAGCCACGTAATGGTGTGGACTTCCGGGGTGATGAAGTCCAAGAAGCTTACCTGTTGGCCTCTCGGGATGCTGAGGCATTTCAGAGGGACCGACCGGCCGCCCAGCTCTTTAACCAATTTGTGGGGTTGGAGGAGAAAACTTCGATTAGAGGACGGACGGATCATGGAGGTGTTTACGTTTTCGGGAAGGGGAGCTGATCCGAAGGCGGATCAGCCGGAGAACGTAAATGGGTTCCATCAATCGGTGGAGGAGCTAGAGAAATGCGTTTGCTGCAAGCATCGGTGCAAGCACGCGAAGTCGATTAACGAATTGACACAGTTTTTGGGTGTAAAATCCCAATTCGCGGGAAAGAAGTATAAACCCGTGGCCCTGAAAACGAGGCCGGTTTATACGGACTTACCTGAGCGGTACCGGATCAAGCGAAACATCACAGGAAACCCTCTCGGGGATATGCCTGGCCTGGATCCACAGCCGAGCGAGTATTGCCCGACTGTACACTGTGGACAGAATGGAGTTAATCGACAAGGGGCACGATGGGGATTTCTTATGGCCAGAAGAGCGGAAACTCTTGCATCACTTTATGATGCTGCACGAGTCGGCCTTTGCTTGGGATGATTCGGAGCGGGGAACGCTTCGCTCGGATTTCTTCCCTCCTATCGAAATTCCGGCGGTCGAACACAAAGTATGGATAGAGCGAAGTATTCCTATTCCGCGGGGCCAACTCGATGAATTTTGCAAGATAATCCGGTTGGGGAAACGGGCGCACTTCCTCCCCTGCCACACGAGCATCAGTGCTGAGGGTGCTGCACGGCTGTTCTACACGCACATCTGGAAGCTCCATGGCCTTCCGGAAGACGTGCTCTCTGACCGCGGTTCTCAGTTTGTGGTGGATTTCACGAGAGAGCTTTACCGGCTCTTGGGAATCACGGTCAGCGCATCCACTGCCTACCATCCACAGACCGACGGTCAGACCGAGCGTGTCAACCAGGAGCTGGAGATCTACCTCAGGATCTTCACCAATGTGCGTCAAGACGACTGGAACGAGTTTGTTCCCTCTGCCGAGTTCGCATACAATAACGCGGTCCACTCATCCACTCAACAAACCCCCTTCCTGCTTGATACTGGACGTCATCCTCGCATGGGCTTTGAGCCTCGGCGAACGGCGTCCAAGGTTGAAGCTGTGAATGAGTTGGTGGACCGCATCGCGCACCGCGGATGAGGAGGCTCGTGCCGCCATCCAGAAGGCCAAGGACGACTACACCCGCTTCTACAACCAGCGCCATGGCCCTACTCCAGTCTTCAAACCTGGGGATAGAGTCTGGTTGGATGCCTCTGACATCGGGAAGCGCTTGCAGACGAAGCTTACCGATCTGCGCATGGGACCATTCAGGTCGAGCGTGCAGTGGGCTCCCATGCTTACCGCCTCAAGCTTCCCGGCCCCATGAGTCGTCTTCACCCAGTCTTCCCTGTCGTCAAGCTCGAGCTTGCTCCTCCCGACCCCATTCCCAGCCGCGTACCTCCCCTCCCCCTCCTCCAGACCTCATTGATGGTCATGACGAGTTTGAGGTCCAGGAGATTGTCAACAGTCGCGAGTTCCAGGGCAATATTCAGTTCAGGATTTGGTACAAGGGTCACCCTCGTTCCAAGGCTGAATGGCACCCCGCAACTGATGCAGAGAACGCACAGGACAAGGTCCATGAGTACTTTGCTCGGCACCCTGCTGCGCCTGGCAAGGAGGAGTGGTTTGAGGAGTACCCAGTGGAGGGAGACGCGCCGAGTTGCTCTCGCAATACACTGCAAGGAAATCAGGATTTCAGGCCCCCTAAAATGTTGAAGAAACTCCGAATTTTATCAGTATTTTATCAACATTTCAGCCCCTCTGAAATTCTAATGAAATGTTGAAGAAACTCCAAATTTTATCAGTATTTTATCAACATTTCAGCCCCTCTGAAATGTTGAAGAAATTCAGAGTTTTTTCAACAATTTATCAGCATTTTATTAGCATTTCAGCCATGCTGATATTCTGAATTTTAGGCATGCTGAAATGCTAAGATTTTGATCTGCTGAAATTCTAAGATTTTGATGTGCAGAAATGCTAAGATTCTTAGGATTCTTGATTGATTGATTGTTTCCTTGGATCATTGATGATATCATTAATCTACTTTAAAAAATTAGAGCTGACTAAGGCTGTGCTTCACAATCAAATGAAGCATAGCCACAATTGCGGCAGATTTAAGTGCACTAAAATTTTTGACCATCCCAAGGTTTGAACCAAGGGCCTGTGAGCAGACATATGAAGTAAACTATCCAACAAAGGCCTTACCACTAGACTAGACACAAATTATTTCAAAGTAGACATTATATGGCTGTCACCATTAGAAAGAGTGAAATCTATCTTACTATGCACATTGAAGATCTCTTTGTCTTTTTGCATCTTATTGGTGTGACAGCATCATCTTTATCATGGAAGAGCATCTTGAATACAGAGATAACCATTGGCAGGGATGTCGGGTCGAGGGGTGGCTCATTGTGTTCCAGTACAATTTAAGGTTGTCGACATGCGGATTCGGCCAAGACATTACCTATCAGGCCAAAAGCTCTTGGAACTGATCCCGTTGGTCACTGGCAATGTGCCACGGCTTAATACGAGAAGCTTGCGGCGGCAAGGAACACACTCTAACCCGAGACGTCTTTGGAATTTGACCCCGGCAATAAGGGGATGGCCAGTGTAGAGGTTAGAAAGCCACCGGGTGAGAAGTCAAAGGACGCAAAGGAAATCACACCTGACACGTGACAGACAAAAAGGACGTGGGCTAGCTCGCTCTGTTTGTGTACCTCGAATTTAATCAGGAAGGAATAAATTACTGCTACAGCGGTCGTTACCCGCCAGGCTCTGCGTGACAGGCTGGTCCGGCTCGGTTCGCTGACACTCAAGCGAGCCATTGTGCCCCACCATTGTTTGTTGACCTTTGTTCTGTATTCCGAGTCGGTGGAGCTGTGAGCAATAGATTGGAGGGGCCATGAGATAAACTACTCCAAGGAATGTTGAATTCTAAAACCCGAGGGCACACATAAATTTATAAATGGTATCCAGTATACTTAATAGTGGCTAGCGGCTGGAAGCCCGCCAATCAAAGCAAAAAAAAACTGAGTTTTGGATACGGAGAGACGTGTAAAATTCATGCATATGTACGACGTCAAGCAGCCTCAAGGCCGCAAGCTCCAGGGATGCCCAGCTTGCCGAGCATTGCCAACATGAGTGTGCAGTCTTGTCCGCGCCCAGGATTTTGCACCCAGCTGTCACCGAGCGGTCGGGGTGGCGTGAGTCTAGTGTACACGGGAGTTTCAGCTAACCCAACATTGAGATATTAAATTAAAATAAAGGAAACAATGGATCGGGAGTGCTGGTGGTAAACTTGAAGAGGAACAAAGGCAGCTGGAGTGGTGGCTGACTGGGATTCGGGAGATGGAGTATAGGGAAACAAGAGCAGGGTTAGTCTGGGCAGGGGGATTTGGTGAGAGTGGTGTGCATCACGTGCGTGCTAGAGCGTATTGCCATCACTTGAAGATCACCCCCAACTTTGGCAAGTTGGTAAATACTGGGCTAATATCCTCGGCTATGCGGACCGAGCGAACTGCCTGCGCGTGCGGTATCGAAGACACGATGGAACACATACTCACCCAATGCCCATCAACCGGGCAAGAAAAAAATCTGGGGACTGGTCTCACACTGCAAAAGTGACCTGCTTTCAGCTCAGACTGAAATACCACCCGAAATATTTGGTTTTTGTAGGCAATTTAGATCTGGACAAAATCAGGGGTTCTTGTTGCTCTGAAACAGCATCTAAAAGGACTGTTTTTAGCGCACCTTTTCATGTGCACTGAAATACCTTGTTTCAGCAGGCATCAGAAAGGTCTGCTGAAATAAGGTGTTTTGGCTTGACTAGAATGCAACCTAAAAATAGCCCTGTCAGAGTTTCCAAAAGGTTGGATGAAAGCTGGGATTTTTGGCGGCGGTTCCGCAAATCAAAAATGACTGCTTTCAATCCTGCTGAAATTTTTCTTTGTTTTGAACAAAGGAAATTTTCAGCCAGGCAAAAACCTTTGCTTTCTCTGCAACTGAATCGCCATCAAATATCCATTATTTTGGTTGCCCTTTCAGGCACGCTGAAAGAACTACTTTCAGCTTACATTTCCGCAAGGCAAAAACTCAAGACTTCAGTGGCCCTTTCAGCTAGCCGCTGAAACCAGAAATTTCAGCACTGGTAAAAATGTCTACCAAAAATAGCCATTTTAAGTAGCAATTCAGCCCTGTAAAAAGTCCTGATTTTAGCTCTAGTGAACATGGCTACGAAAAACATCTGTTTTAGGCAAGCTTTCAGCTCGAGCTGAAAGTAGGTCACAATTACAGTGTCAGAGCTCTGGCAGCACCAAACGGGAAAATCTCCTGGCACCAACCTTTGGGGAAATACTTGCGTGCGGTGCGATAAAAAAAGTTCCGGCCCACCGGAAAAACAGACGGCCTCATGATGTGTGTCTTCAGAATACTCATTCCGCTCACCTGATTTGGCGCCTGCAACTTGACCACAGGATTTAACGCGGTGGCGGGGATCCAGCCTCGGATTGCGAGATCCAGAACTGCTGGCATCGACAAATCAACCTCCACCTCAAGCTAGACCGCCAGCTCACGGTACCCACTAGATGGAAGAAGTGTATCAACTCAATACTCGTCCGCGAAACATGGCGTAGGACATTGCAAAACAAAGACACACTCCCTGCGGACTGGACTAGTCCTGCAGCGGTGACCCAGGTTTTGGTGGGTGTGGGCCAGTAACAACAGAAAGCTTGCTTTGGTGTCGTGACTCGCTCCAGCCACACATGACGCGACCGGCAAGCCGATTGGCGGACCGGTGTAAGTGCAGTTGTGCATTTCCTGGGGTTTCCTGTTCTTTGGTTCTCGGGGACGTTTGGAACGGCTCTTGTCACAAACTCAGGGTTTTATTGCGGACATTTTCGATTTTATTATGGAAAAGGAGGTCACGTGACAGGGTCACATGACAGGGCATGTGAGGGATCTGATGGGATCAGCGGGAATCAGCGGAACACCTGATGCACAGTTCCTAACATGCATCACGGATGGTATCATGGGAACTCGTCGGTTCAAGAATAACCCGGGAACACGTTACGCTGTCACATGACAGGGCATGTGAGGGATCTGATGGGATCAGCGGGAATCAGCGGAACACCTGATGCACAGTTCCTAACATGCATCACGGATGGTATCATGGGGAACTCGTCGGTTCAAGAATAACCCAGGAACACGTTACGCTGTCGTGACCTGATAAACCAGAAAGGTCTTTTTCGGACAATAAGGACTGTAAGGGGACGTCTCATCCTTTTTCCTTTTTCGTTACTTGACTGTTCTACCTTTTTCCTTACTATACCCCTTTTCTCTTTTCTCTCTTACTCACTCTTGCTCGTATCTCTTTCTATCTCCCTTTCTCCTATCCTTGTTTGCTCTTATTTATCAGTGGTTGCATCACACACATCACTTATACCTGTAACACCCCCCTGGCAAGGCTCCTTAGACTTGTTCTCTTTAGATTCCTCTGCCAGGGTATGTGTCTAGCACCTCTGTATACGCTAGCTCGGGCTAATATACTTTGGATTCCTCTGCCAGTCTTGTCTGTGTCGTCCTGGGCACACAGGCACTGTAGGGTTGCCCTTACAATAACGCAGTCTCTTCATCGAGCACGTTCTGCGCATGAGTCTCGTGCTCTTGAATCCAGGTTTGCAAGGCATCAAAGTTGAAAAGGTCGTGAATGGTAATGGAAATATGCTTGTTACAGGGATGGAGAAGAGCGTCGGCAGCGGGATCTTCATCATTATCGACTGCCTCCGCCAGCTTCTCGGTCAATGCCTCAAACTCCGACGTAGGGACCAGGGTAGTGCTCCTGGGCTCTGGATTTGTCTCAGGCTCAGGCTCCGGCTCGTCCTCAGCGTCCGCCGATGGCAGCCAGCACAGGGGCAGTTGGGGCGTAGGGTGGTCGTTACCCGCCAGGCTCCTGACAGGTGTCACAGCCGAGCTGGTCCGAACAATGCATCGATCAGTTCGATTGATGTCAACACTGCCTCCACTCCATTAAGGCTACCTCGTCGTTCACGGCAACATGTAAAGGTAGGAATACAGTATGTCCTACCCTTTAGTGTACAACAGCACAGTTCAGATCATAACTAGATGGTCCCGCTTGGTTGACGCCGGGAGGCCCGGATCTCGGTGTCCAACGGTACCCGGCAGCCGGAAAAGCGCCATCAAAGCCCGCCGTCACCGCCTGATGCGCCCGTGAGAAGCTTACATGAGTGAGCTTTCCTCCAAGGACGATCAGCGCTGATCGTCCTTGAGGAAAGCTCACTCATGTAAGCGCCATCATACTCCTTCTTCCCAGGCCTCAGCTTCCGCCAATCCGCTCGAAAAAGACCAGGCATCTAAGTACCGCCTTGTGTAGTCCCAGACAGAGCTGAATGTTAAATTTATCCTGGTTGCTCTCGTCGCGCTTGAGTGGACAAAAGTGCCGCCGGGCGCCACTCACGTGCTGATGCTTTGCGCGGTCATGCACCAGCTGCCACTGATGGCACTTGTCGTCAAACCACCACAATGGCCGCGTCGCATGCCGCATTCGGCTGGATTTGATGACCGCGACAAAGCATTGCCCGCAGCTATAAAACCCTCCATTTTGGGTCTCTGCTCCGAGTCCACCCTTCCCCTCATTCAACGACTCACGCATACAATGTGCAACGGCTGCGGACAAACCTTCGACTGGCTCTCCGACGACGACCGATGTGGCGCCTGCCAGGACCGTGACAACTCAGTCAATGCTGAGTGGGTCCAGTGCGGTGGTTGCGGCAGAACCTTCCAGTACCTCAAACCAGGAACCCGCTGCGGCGCTTGTGTCAAGAAAGGTGCGTTGAGTCACCAAGCCCCAACCGGTATTTCTCTCTGAATACTGCCCTGCGACAGACATGGACCACGGCCGAATCTCCTCAGTGATGGCCCACCCACCTAATCCTCGGAGCCGCGATATCTTCATCCCTCCTGCGATGCCATCTCTGATTCAAAACCCTGAGGTGTGTTCTGTTCGTCATTTTTCCCCCGCAGACCTAAAGTCGATCTAGAGGCAATATCAGGCTCAACAAATTCTCATGTCGCTGGATGCCAGTCATGCAAACGCTCGGGCCCTCAACCCTACGGGAATCATCGCCAAGAGCAAGGTCCGCGGTGTGCAGAACACGGATCCAACCCTGGAGTTCAAGGTGAGCTTTTGTTCTCTCTTCTCAATGAACAAGGCTAACAAATAGAAGCTCTCTAAGCTTATTATCGCGCAAGTGGGCGATGTAGACCTCAATACAAACACTCGTATCAACGCCATGACGCACTTTGCGAACGAGTCCGACCCTGTGTGGGACGCGATTGAAACGTTGCTACTTTCCGTCAATCGACACCTCATGAAGCGCCACGGCTTCATGGTTACACGGTATGTCGCACCTCTTGTCACTGGTGGTCAGGCTCTAACAATGGGAACAGCGACCAGATCACGGTTATCTACACCAACTCTGGCACCGAGGTCCCCGAGCATCTTGTCGAGGGAGATACGTCGGTTGGTCAACTGTGGGCGGCGAGTAGGGGCACCCTTCTTTCGAAAAGGACCGTGCCGACCGCGTCATGAATCTCATCTTCCAAATCAAGGTGCCCAACGATGCTGCCGCTGAGGACAACCCATATCTCAGCACGCTCGCGGACGGACGTGGCCAGAAGAAGCGTCGTGCAAGTGATGTGGAAGACGGACCGGAGCCGAAGCGTGAGTTTTTTTTTCGAGCTTTTACCTTCCCGCGTGCTGATTTTCCCTCGGGCGCTGCTATCGGCCAACGCGCACCGGGATATCGTAGCGTCCTTCCGACACGCTTTCAGTCCACGCGTCGCGTCAGGCCAAGGTACACCTCCACCCGCGCCTCCATCTCACCGTGAGCCGTATGGATATGACGTACATGACGCAAACGGGAGAAAATCGGTCGCGCTTTATCCGGGACCATCATCCCGAGGCACTGGAGATTGAGATCGATGTTGCTCCTTCGCAAAGGGACGATGAAGCAGATGTTCAAGGTATGTTTCTTCTTTTTCTATTCTTATTTCTGCTTTCCGACGGTTTGTAGATCACTCGAGAACGCCACCTACGCTGCTAAGGAACTATTCTCCATCGGGACGAACACCGCACCGACACACGACGAGAACTACGACTTCCTCGAGGCCGAGATGGGTGTACAAGTTTTCGCCGCCAACATCTTGGCAGAATTTATCGAGGAGGCACGCGCTGCACAAGTGGTGATTCCCGGTGTGTTCCGTCCTTCTTTTTTTCCGCTTGGTTCGTTCTGACACATTGGCGGAGCTATTCGCGTCCGCGAAACCCTTTTGCTCGAGGTCAAGGAGGGCGATCATATGGGCCGAGCTTTCCTGGTCGATCCTCTGTTGAGCAACTCGAATGTCGTCAAGTATTCCGGAAGCGACAAAGCAGGCTCCAACAAGAACACTGACCTCTATGGCCTCGTGTGCAATGCATTCGCGCATTTTTCGCTTTGCTACTCTCTCGTTCTTGTTGACATCCAAGGTTTGAGACGGAACAGTGAATTCATGTATACATAAGGCAACAACTACTCTTTGGTTCAAAACTTGGCACACGCGGCGCGACTGGACGAAACCATCACGCGGCGTGATCGCGCCTTTGCCTTGACTTCAGACTTCCACCTTCGACTCCGGTATGCGGTAGCCCTTTCGGCCGGCTTCGTTCTTTCCTCCGCATGCTCTGCGCTGCGCCTAGCAGTCTAGATGACTTCGCGCAGGCCCCCGCTCTCCCAGAGACATCGATATCGTCCTTCTTCCGCGGTTTACATCGGCACCGACACCACGTACCTGGCCAGCCCGCCAGACCTCCCAGTCCCCGACCTCCCCGAGCCCCCCAGCCCCGGCTCGAGTAGCAGCACGAGCACATCGGGGCTGCCTTCACCGCCTGCGACCAACTCGACGCACAGCGGGAGTACCGGGGACCCTGGCAGCATCGCCATCTGCGGCAATATGCTCGATAGCAACGAATACGACGACAACGATGACGGCGAGGACAACACCGCCCGCCTCGACCTTCTCCAGCAGTGCCGCCATAGTGCGAGCGAGAACGTCCTGGCCCTCGAGCGGGTTAAGAGCCTCACAAAACGAACCAAAATGGTGCGCATTGCTACCCTCTTGCGCCCTCTGCCGTTTTCTGACCATCGTTTCCGCTTTTTTCTCTTTCATTTCACATCCTTGTGTGGCTCTATCCCCTCGTTGCAGTCGCATTCCCCGCTGTCCGACGACGCCACTGCCAGCACCAGGGACGTCAGCGGCTCATATCAGCACCGCGTCGCCGCAGAAAGACCTCACGGCCGCTGGTGCGGGTAGCACACGATCTCCGCGGCGCTCCTGGGTGTCGAATTTGTCGCTGAGCTCGCGGCATCCGGACGACGAGGGTCCCACAAGTTCGCCGGAGGATATCACCAGTGCGGCTTTGGCGGCCGTGGCGTCTGCGCGAGGAGAACACCCATCGGGACGGCGCGGTATACCGGCGGCTCGCGAATGAGCCCGACGGCGGCGGGCAAGAGGAGACAGCCGTCGCCGAGAGAATGGGCTGCCTGGGTCGAGTAACGGCAGGGTACGTCTGTCGTACTTTGCAGGGTCGCTTTTTTCGCTAACGTTTCTTGTTGTAGTTCTCGGCCGAGCCACCAACGTCTCCGCCTCATCACGACACTTCCCCCAACAAGCGACATTCGCTTGCAGGGTCCACTGCATCGATGTCTTCCTCGGCCTCGTTTTTGCAAGGCTCACCCCGCGGACATGCCCATTCCAATTCGACCTCCTCTACGTCAACGATTGGCTCGACGGTGCAGGGCCGCGAACGCGCGTCGACGGTGCGGGATTTGACGGGCGCAAACATCAGTCGCGGCATTGGCTGAGCGAGGACATGAGCGTCACGAGTCCCAATGTCATCCTCACCGAGCGCGAGCGTGAGCGGGGGCGCGAACGGGAACGACGGCAGAGCTTGCGCGGAGGGAGTGCGGAGAGTGCGTTGGGTGCGGGGAGGAGTCTTGTTGGCGAGGGTTAAGGGCTGCGGGGGCTTGCTTCTGGCGGACGAGCAGAACGGGACTTGTTCTCGCCGCAGGAAGCACGGACGCCTGCGAGGGTGGAATGGGCGGATGGTGGTGGTGGCAGCGGCGCGCGGAGCCAGAGTCGGCAGGCACATTTGCGGGCTGCGACGTCGATGGCGGATTATAACTCTGCCCGCAGACGAGACGACGTGGACGACGACGGTGCTGGCGATATTGGTCCGCGGACGCCTGCGTTGCGGACGTATCGCAGCAGTGTGCATGTGCTGGATTCTGCTTCTCGGTCTGGTGCTGGGTCGACGTTGGGTCGGCGGGATCGGGTTCGGGACCGAGGTGTTTCTGTCGGCGGGACGACGATCTGCGGGACGGCGCCGAGCCAGGGCCATATGGGACACTGCAAGGAAATCAGGATTCAGGCCCCTAAAATGTTGAAAAAACTCTGAATTTTCTCAACATTTTATCAGAATTTTAGCCCCCTGAAATTCTAATGAAATGTTGAAGAAACTCCGAATTTTATCAGTATTTTATCAACATTTCAGCCCCTCTGAAATGTTGAAGAAATCCGGAGTTTTTTCAACAATTTATCAGCATTTTATTAGCATTTCAGCCATGCTGATATTCTGAATTTTAGGCATGCTGAAATGCTAAGATTTTGATCTGCTGAAATTTTAAGATTTTGATGTGCAGAAATGCTAAGATTCTTAGGATTCTTGATTCATTGATTGTTTCCTTAGATCATTGATGATATCATTAATCTGCTTTAAGAATTTAGAGCTGACTGAGGCTGTGCTTCACGATCAAATGAAGCATAGCCACAATTGCGGCAGATTTAAGTGCACTAAAAATTTTTGACCATGCCGAGGTTTGAACCAAGGGCCTGTAAGCAGACACACGAAGTAAACTATCCAACAAAGGCCGTACCACTAGACTAGACACACATTATTTCAAACTAGACATTATATGGCTGTCACCATTAGAAAGAGTGAAATCTATCTTACTATGCACATTGAAGATCTCTTTGTCTTTTTGCATCTTATTGGTGTGACAGCATCATCTTTCATTCATCAATAGCTCTCTTTCGCAATATTGCAACTGCCTACATCCATGAATGCATTGTATGGGACAGGATCCTCTATTGGACTGCGTGCTTCATCAGCAATATGGCAACTGCTTTCAGGGTACTTTAGGGATACTTTGAGTACTTTGAATACTTTCGGCACTTTGGCCGCCACTTTAATTTTGACTTTTGAGGCTTTGAGTACTTTTGTGACTTTCAAAATGAGTGGTGGAACTTTGTGAGCTTCTGTATTGTTTTGGTTGCTTGGGCTCGGAAGTTGGCGGCACTCAGCACTTTTACGCGTGCCATTGGCCATTAGAATGCTGCATGCAGTCAGCGAAAAAAACCTTCAAGTGGTAGACATTTCAATTTGTGGGTAGTCTCTGTGCGTAGAGTGCGAAAACTCTTTGCTTTTTTGCAGCTCGGCGTGTACTGGTACTCGAGGATAGATTCCAAGCCCCAGTTGTAGCGGCAGCGAGGTGCGTCTGTTCATCGCAAATTTCCAAGTCGAAACTGAATAGAGCGGGATTGATTTGATGCGGGTCGCCAAGTCGACAGATGTGTCAAGCGCGTGTCTGGCGAAAATAGCACAACCCCTCCTTGCCTTTTCCCCCCCATCTCGCCTGCCAGCTCACTGCCCATTCCCACACCTCGCCCGCCAGCTCACCGACCATTCCCGCACCACCAGCCCTGCGCAACCAGCTCTGCGCCATGACCCGGCCGGCCCATGTCCCCGCCTCAGCGCCGCCCCAACGGGCCACGGTCTGGCCGCCAGTTAGTCGCCAGCAGTCCCCCGCGCCGAACCCAAGACCCAGCAAGTGAGCCAAGCCCGCGATAACCCGACCACCCACGTATCCTCGACGCACCGCCGGCTGTAGCCATTCCCAAAGAAAAGACAAGACACCCGGAAGACAGATCCAAGCCCTCAAGAGACCACCCATCCAAGACCTCGCACCCCGCTGAACACCCAACCATTACCCAGGACAACTTCCATGCCCACAAAGTACGCAAGCCACACAAGTCTCGCCACTCGTGCCCTCCTTCACCCCCTGCACCCTCCCTCTGCTTTCGCCGCCTGCCGGTCTGTCGCGTTGATTTGTTCACCCAACGCGGCCTGCACTACGCAGCCGTGTCCACTTGCATAGGTTTGCGAGCAAAGGGT
This sequence comes from Mycena chlorophos, assembly GCA_014461115.1. NCBI lineage: Eukaryota > Fungi > Basidiomycota > Agaricomycetes > Agaricales > Mycenaceae > Mycena > Mycena chlorophos. Next base: position 1,255,606 of record JACAZE010000015.1, read on the forward strand.
TCCGTTGGTGAGTAGTGCGCTCCTTCTACCGCTAGCAGGCTGACTGACACCCTTACAGGTGCCTTGCGGCGTGCGTGCCAGGGCAATGGGTCGGGTTGTTGGGTGTAGGATGGTGCTAGATAAGTGAGATCGCTCTTAGGTGAGGTTAGGATCTGTACTACGCTGTTGTAGCTTGTTACCAGTATGAATACCACATGCTTTAAGACTATTTTGGGTGTTCTGTGAGATCCCTGGACAACTTTGGAGTGCACTTCGGAGCGAACTTTGAGCGCACTTTGGGGACTTTGGAGGTGCTTTCAACACAACCGGACATAATTTTGAAAGTTGAAACAACTTTGGGACCTTTGTGTGCTTTCAAAGCGCCCAAAGTGCCCAAAGTCCGAGTTGCCAAATTGCTGATGTTCCAGGCTGGGCCCAGTTAGCTGAACATACTGGGCCCTACTTCTTGTCTTTGGAGACCATCATCCCCCAGCCGCAAGTCCTGAATAATAACTCTTAAGCTGACTTGAAGAATATTCTAAATATTCCACAACAGACTTTTTTCAACCTACTACAGGGTCCCTAGAGTTTCTTCTCTTTTCTGTGCACTCCTTGTACCAGCTGTGTGTTATTCACTTTGGATCCATGCCTGCCAGTGCGCCGCCGAGCACGACCTTTTACACTCTAAATGACTCTGATGAGTACTGATGCATCTTGCCTTCTCTCTTGCACCACCGACAGTCATGGACGGCATTTGACAAGCTGGCTCCAATGCTGGAGATGTTCTAGCTGCTCAGGTCAACTTAGCTATGCACGTGGCGCTGACATGGAGTATCCTGAACTAAATTCTCCACCACCTCCACGGTCCCCTAAATGCATAGCCTGCACCTCCTCCTCCTCCTACCCCACTTAGGAGCCATTTGCACCTCTCAAATCTGTGCAAAGCTCCCCACCTATCTTTGACAATAACTCCTTCATGCTGTCCACACCTATGTTAGACTTGTCCTAGAGGCATTCTATGTCACTAAGGTCATGTACTTTACACTTCCGTACATGTCCTTTAGGCAGGCGTAGAAGTGGACAGAGTGGAGGACGATCAGACCTTTCGGAGGAGCTCATTGTGTGCTTCTAGAACACTGAGGATGTCACCAAACATGCACGCCCTTGTCTGTATTAGGTAATCATTCCTGCTGTTTGTCTCTCCAAAACAATATGTGTGGTACATCAGATAAAGCAATGGACGTACCAACACCTCCTAACTCTCCTTTGCCTCTTCCAGCCATTCCAGACCTAACTCTGAGCCTGGATATCGTCCGGATTGTTCTCACCTGTGTACTCCATAAATGACCCAATGCCTTTCAGAGTGGTACCAAGTCTCTGCTGCCACTGATCCCAACTTGCTTCACCTCCTCTTGAGATTGAATCTACAGAGAACACACTTGAGCTCTCTGTTCAAGGCCTTGTAGATAACCTCTGATTGGACCACCCTTGCGTGAATCTGGAACCAACCCTGAGGGGCTGTTGTCAAGCTGCTATGCTCAGCATGGGGTTGCTAAGGAGTGCTAACCCCATATCATACTGTGTACTCAATACAGCATTGGACCACCCTGTCAGCAATGGCCAGATCACAGGTTCAACGTTGCTGGAGCGAGGTCCTAAGCGGGCTACAGCAGGGTTCTCGACAGGTGTCGCTCTTCACATACATGGAAAAAGGAGAAAGGTTGACGAGAATGATCTATCAAATACAGGTATCCAGGAACACTATTTATTCTCCTGAGGTATTGTACCCGGGATCTTTGGGAATACGCAGTGGGGGCTGATGAAACAAGGTCAGCATGGAAAAATGGGCGTCTTGACGGCATGTGACGTTAGAGTTGGACATGTGGGCATCAGGGGTAGAAGCTGGGGTTGGCTCGGGCCGAGGATACACCCGTCTTGAATCTGAAATCAGCTCTGTGAAACCATCAACAAGCGGCTTGAATACCACTCTCACCAAATCCCCCTGCCCAGACTAACCCTGCTCTTGTTTCCCTATACTCCATCTCCCGAATCCCAGTCAGCCACCACTCCAGCCGCATTTGTTCCTCTTCAAGTTTGCCACCAGCACTCCCGATCCATTGTTTCCTTTATTTTAATTTAAGATCTCAATGTTGGGTTAGCTGAAACTCCCGTGTACACTAGACTGACGCCACCCTGACCACTCGGTGACAGCTGGGTGCAAAATCCTGGGCGCGGACAAGACTGCACACTCATGTCGGCAATGCTCGGCAAGCTGGGCATCCTGGAGCTTGCAGCCTTGAGGCTGCTTGACGTCGTACATGTGCATGAATTTTACACGCCTCCCCGTATCCAAAACACAGTTTTTTTTGCTTTGATTGGCGGGCTTCCGGCCGCTAGCCACTATTAAGTATACTGGATACCATTTATAAATTTATGTGTGCCCTCGGGTTTTAGAATTCTGTTGAACATTCCTTGGAGTACTTTATCTCATGGCCCCTCCAATCTATTGATCACAGCTCCACCAACTCGGAATACAGAACAAAGGTCAACAAACAATGGTGGGGCACAATGGCTCGCTTGAGTGTCAGCGAACCGAGCCGGACCAGCCTGTCACGCAGAGCCTGGCGGGTAACGACCGCTGTAGCAGTCATTTATTCCTTCCTGATTAAATCCGAGGTACACGAACAGAGCGAGCTAGCCCACGTCCTTCTCGTCTGTCATGTGTCAAAGTTCCCATCTTTGCTCAGTGCTATTTCCTTTGCGTCCTTTGACCTCTCACCCGGTGGCTTTCTATCCTTTACACCGGCCATCCCTTTATTGCCAGGGTCAAATTCCAAAGACGTCTCGGGTTAGAGTGTGTTCCTTGCCACCGCAAGCTTCTCATATTAAGCCGTGGCACATTGCCAGTGACCAACGGGATCCAAGAGCTTTTGGCCTGGTAGGTAATGTCTTGGCGAATCCGTGTGTCGACAAGCTTAAATTGTACTGGGGCACAATGAGCCACCCCTCGACCCGACATCCCTGCCAATGGTTATCTCTGTATTCAAGATGCTCTTCCATGATAAAGATGATGCTGTCACACCAATAAGATGCAAAAAGACAAAGAGATCTTCAATGTGCATAGTAAGATAGATTTCACTCTTTCTAATGGTGACAGCCATATAATGTCTAGTTTGGAATAATGTGTGTCTAGTCTAGTGGTAAGGCCTTTGTTGGATAGTTTGCTTCGTATGTCTACTCACAGGCCCTTGGTTCAAACCTTGGGATGGTCAAAAATTTTAGTGCACTTAAATCTGCCGCAATTGTGGCTATGCTTCATTTGATCGTGAAGCACAGCCTTAGTCAGCTCTACTTTTTTTAAAGCAGATTAATGATATCATCAATGATCCAAGGAAACAATCAATGAATCAAGAATCCTAAGAATCTTAGCATTTCTGCACATCAAAATCTTAGAATTTCAGCAGATCAAAATCTTAGCATTTCAGCATGCCTAAAATTCAGAATATCAGCATGGCTGAAATGCTAATAAAATGCTGATAAATTGTTGAGAAAACTCCGAATTTCTTCAACATTTCAGAGGGGCTGAAATGTTGATAAAATGCTGATAAAATTCGGAGTTTCTTCAACATTTCATTAGAATTTGGGGGCTAAAATTCTGATAAAATGTTGAGAAAATTCAGAATTTTTTCAACATTTTAGGGGCCTTAAATCCTGATTTCTTTGCAGTGGGAGCGTTCGACGGTAGACCAACGGCGGGAGCATGTCGCAGCACGAACGCGCGGCTCATGCAAGAGAGTTTGGCGATGTTTGACAGGCATGTCGTCGATGCAGGCGCTGCAGGGATTTCCGTGGTGGTGGGCGTGGGTCGGAGGAGGATCGGACAAGTCCGGAAGGCCAAGGAGCTCCGCGGCACGGAACAGTTGGGAGGCAAGGGAGGGTCAGGAGAGTGTGTTGAATTCACGACGTCAATAGTGCTCAATACACGACCCATTGAACAGTACCGCATTACACTCCTACATACATTACATCTTGACTGTGTTTACCATAGCAGTGAAAACCGGCCAGGCATTGAGCGAGCTGATCTCTGGGCTGTCGATAGCGGCGTAAGTAAGTTCGCACACGAGCTCCATCTCCGGTGTCGATGCAAATTGAAACAAATCGCTCGGTGTGCTCCCCGATAAGCCGGTCAACTAACCCGAGATCGACCTGGATCAACTGGGCACGCCCACCATAACGGTCTGGGTGCTCGTAGAAGTCTTTGATCGTCCGCCGGTTGGAAGACGGGATTTCTTTTTGTGTGCGGATGTGATGGCGCCCATTTTCGCGGACGTGCTTGTCGGCGGTGCTGTACCGCCGCCCAAAACCCATCGTGCAAAGTCTCTGAAAAGATGTCAAGATCCTATATCTGGGAAAGCCAAAGGGACACACTGGTGGAGGGTGTCCTCCGGATGGTAGCCGGCTGCAATCTGCCCAGACTCGTAGTCAAACTTGATGCTGGAGAGTTCTTTCTCCCAGAGCGGACGCCTGTGCGTTCGCGTGTGATGTTGTGAACACTCTTGACGGAGCGATGCGCAGGTACGAGCTCAATGTCGAGCTCAGGGAGGGCAGCTTGACTATAAGATGATAAATGCATGCTACGAGATGAAAAAAAAACAAAGAGCAGCCACTTACCGCAGCGAGGTTTGGAGTGCAGCGAGGATCCCCGTCTCGCTTCCCATGTCCGTCGTCGTCTGGATTGGAATTCCTACTCAATGTCAGAAAATCAAGTTCCAAGAACGTAGGACAACACTGACCGCCTTTGCTACGAACAAGCATCAAGTACAGCGCCGGCGGAACATCCGAGGTCCTCGATGTGGGTACGACGTGGAGTGAAAGCTCGCGACGCGAGAACTTGTCGATGAACCCATAGATCGACAGCCCCATGCTGAGGAGCTTCTCGTGCCCATCGGCGCACCACTCTTCGTCGGGGCCGCTGCAGTGGACCTTTTTGTCCCAGGATGGCGCATGATGCTTGCCTCGGGGTTTTGCGTAGCCCGGACCTTGTTGATGAATTCGCTGGTGTAAAAGTCAGTGTGGTTTTGAACGCGTCAACGCGCGTCGAGCACTGACCGAGGAACATGAATACCCCGACAGCAAGCTTCTCCTTGATCTTGCGACCGCCCCAGCGATCAAGAGAGTCCTCCGCTGAGACAGCGAGGATCGCCGTTGTCTTCTCCAGGTCACTGAGCCCCGAGTGACGCGTCGTTTTGAGTGCATGGGTCTTGATGATTCTTTCGACGCCACGCTGGCTAAAACAACGCGTCAGGGACATCTAATACAGCTGTTCGGCAGCTGGAATTACCCGATAGTGATGTCGTGGTCGCCGCTGAGGGCTTGCGGCATGTCCTTCTGCTTGACCCCATCGTCGATGAGCCGCTGGATGAGCTGCGGCAGGTCTGGATGGGCGTCAACTATGATTATCAGTAAATAAACAGTACAGCGTCGCCGGACAACGCACTGAGCTTCTCCTTAGTGTGGCCGTTGCCGCCCGAAGACGCGATTGTTTGCCATGCCAGTGGACGACTTAGATGTTGGTGGTGGTTGTGGTTAGCCTAACAGATAAGACTGGATCGCGTCGAGGCTCTGTCACGAAATGCGGGCTGGTAGAACAATGGCTGAATTGGCTCGAGGCTGGTTCGGTGCATTGTCCGAACCAAGCCACGCCGGCATGTCACACGAGCCTGGCGGGTAACGACCGCCGTGGGGCGGTACCGCCCGGTGCCAGCGGTGCGGATACCGGCTCCGATGTGGCTTGCACGAATTTGCGTCGCAGCCGATTCTTTGCGTCACCCTTCCGAACGTGTTCATCTCGGATCAACATCTTCAGCTCAGCGAGGTTGCTCAGTGTGGTAGTGGCGAGACGATTCCGCAGTTTGGTGAGAGTTGCACCAAACACGCTGAAAAGCCGCTCGCACGACGCAGAGTTTGCGGTGATGCTGAGGACGCGTTTGGCGATCTGAACGAGGGGCGGATCCTCAGTGTCGGAATGGTGAACGCGTCATATATATCCAACGGATGTGGTTTGCGCTTATCTTTGGCGGCACGAAGGCGGACAGTCTGTTTGAATTTTGCGAGATTTTGCATAATGCCGGAACCTGCAAAGAAATCGTCAACATTCTGCAAAAGTGTTCCAAAATCTGCCTCGACGCCAAAGAACCGTTCGTGCAGACGGGACAGCAGATCCAGGATCGATGCTTTCTGAAGGATCAAAACCTGTTTGAATGCCCTTAGGTTGACGAATGGGTTCAAGATTGCCGTGGCAATAAAGACATCTTGATCGCACTTCGCCCAACGCCGTTTGATGCTGGCCAGGACAGCCTCTCGGATGTGGCGATTGGCGCGCTGGTTGAGTCGATCGAACTGGCGATACAGATGTCCGAAGGTGAATAGGACCTCATCCAGGCGGCAAAAAGCCGCCTAAGTGGCTGGAGATGAGTTTTCATCCTAAATAGCATGGTGAGAATCATTGAGAGACACAAATATTTTCTTATCGCTGAATGGCGGCCCAGAAAGTGTTGTTCTGGATTGTGCGAACCATAGCACGAGCACGGGCCTTGGCTTTCAAATCCCCGGTGATGATCTGGTTGTCGGTCCCACGTAGCTCCTCCTGACTAACGAGCAGCTTCAGCGGTGGTGCAATTTCGAGTAGACGGGAGAATGCAAGATAATGGGATGTCCATCGGGTAAGAACAGCCCGGATAATGGCAAGGACGGGGCTGTGGGTGTCATGTTGCACCTTCCGAAGTAAAGCCAAGACAAATGTCTTGCTGCAAAGCCAGGTAATGAGGTCGGTGGCAGTTTTGCAGTGTCGGAGAAAGCCCTTCTCAACCTAAATAAATAAAATGAAATAAATTATTATATTGATTTCCTAGATACAGAAGAACTGGCAGTGCTTGCCTTGAAGTAGTCCCCAACAATTAAGTTTATCTGGTGCGCATAGCAATCCGGGGTCACACCAGACTGCATCCTGCAACTTCTGAAGTGTCTCAGGGATGAGCCGATGTGTCAGGACGCCGCAAGTAGGGAGAACAGCACCAGGAACAAATTGTTGAAAGAATTCAATGACCTCTGGGTTCTCGACCCATGCAAGCGGGAAGCCCAGCAGACGGGGTGATACGTGCAATACGCATCTCAAATTCAGTTTGTGCAGCCGGCGAGAACACCGGGGTCGATGGGTTGTTGCTCTCGACGCTGCCGCTTCAGGTTGTGAGGGAAATCACTGAGGGAAGAAGGCTGGTGCAACAGAAGCAGGTGGCTTGTTGATCCGATTTGAGACATAGAATCGGTGGGATCAACGGATATCGAATCCGAGAATGCAGGGGGACGATGGAGATGAGGAGCGGTTCATGTGTCGGAGATCCTCGAAGGATTGGGTGCGTGCATGTGCAGGCTCCCAGTCTAATCTGCCGCTACCAGACGCGAATAGCATGTGGTGCGGAGGGAAGTAGCTTGGCAATGGGGATGCTGCCGCCACGGTGAATAGCCATATGCATCCAGGAATGGAAAAGTGAGGGAAGGTGGTGCAGCCGGCGCCGGTGGAATAGCCTGAGTGGGGCGAGCCGCAGTATCCTCAGCCTGCTGCCTTTTCCGGTTGTCGAGATCGAGCTGTGCGGCAGACTTGACGGTATCAGGCTGGTGCGGGCACTGGGAAGCGTGATGGCAAAGCAGCCCTGCTGGCCGTTTGTCCAACCAAACTCGCGTCGAAGAGTCCTTGTCCGCGTTAAAGTCTACGGAAAGATTAGATAAGAAAGCATAGAGAGGATTGGCGGCGCACATCCAAGAGCCAGCACATCGCGGCTCCGCGTCTCCCGTCCATTCATGAGATCGTCATTCTGGTCGCGGAGAATGTATCCCTCGAGGCAGAGCGTGCAAATGACCTTGGTCTTGCCGCTGCCGGTTTTGGCCATCGGTTTGTTGCTACTCTTGCCCGGATGGTCTGTGAAGAGCCTCCGCAGCCATTGGACATTGGAGGCTTGCGACTGGCCAGGCGCGGATGACTGCAAGGCCATAGAAGATGAAGGGGGGAGGCAAAAGACACGGCAGCTCCGAGCCGCCGAGTTTGAGCTTATCGGGCACAAACCGTCGCAGGAACCTAAAGGTGATTGATGAGATAAGATTGGGCTCCCTCGAGAAACTTTCCTGAGCCCACGCAATGAGGAAAATCAGGTTCAAGGGCCATCTTTGTTGCCGTTTCTGCGCTCTTCAAGCAGTTATCATTGACGTGAGAGAAGACGCGGCTACCAGTATCTAATGTCCCAAAGTCAAGTCACCTGTCATGACTTGGTGACTTTCTCATGAAGACGCACTATTTGATCAGAAGGCTGTGTTGGCAAATCAAGCCTGATGTGCATTATACCAAGTATGTATTTTCTTTTGTGCCCTTCTTGTGTCTTGTTCTCTATCGGACGATCCCTTTATGCACGCTTATATCGTATAATGTATACCTGTCCGTTGCGTGTTTGCAACAGGTCGACCGTCTAAATCCAACAGGCCGGCCCAAAACGCAAAAAGAAACTCATTCCTGCTTCTCTGCCGCCATCTCAGACAAGATTGAAAGTGCACGCAAACTGGAAGGGCGGCAGGCGATGAAGAGTCTGACTGGGACTCTGATGCTGACAGCAAGAATTCAGCATCGGCGGCCGCTGGCGAGGACTCAGAGTCAGACGATAAGTCTGCTCGACACTTCTTTTACCTAGTGTGGCACCATAAGCCCATTATCAAGGAGCGGCACTTGACTGCGCATGTGCTTGTTCCCGGGTATGCAGAGCCGAGCGCATGCAGAATTCGGCATTGGGCTGTCAAGGAGATATACCGATTCTGTGACGACCATGAGCACCCCGAAATGTGGGCATATCTTTGGGAGAATTTGTATTGGACTGGGAGATGAGCACATGCTGAGATTCCAAGGCTGAAGACAACCATGATAGTTGAAGCCTTCGCCAGTGCATACTTTGTTCCTTTTCATGCAGCAGTCTATTTTTTTTTTTAGCTGGCGCTGGATCAAGTGCGACTTTCTCAAGCATTGCAAGCGCCATTGTTGTGATTTCCTTGTTTGGATCATTGTTGTTCGCTTGATGCTGTCATAGTATTGACATTGTCTTGCAGCAGCTATCACACTTCTGCTCAACCCCGGCTTCTACCCCTGACGCCCACATGTCCAACTCTAACACCACATACCGTCAAGACGCCCCATGATCTATTTTTCTATGCCGACCTTGTTTCATCAGCGCCCACGGTGTGTTTTCGAAGATCCAGGGCTGGATACTTGTTGTGATGCTACGTGAATTCGGGAGGAATTCCGCAGGCGCGAGGCTCTAGAGATTAGGGTCTTGACACAGCAAGGCGTTCCCGGATTCCGGGAACGCTGAGCTGGCGACCGTAACTCTAGAGATTCCTACAAGGCATTCGAGGACCGGTGGCCGGGTCGACTCGAATGCCCTCACAGCCGACGAGCTCTGGGATCCAAGAGCTCGCCGATGCTGCTGGTCGTCGTCGTCAACGGTGACCGAGTCCGTCTAGGACGTCGTAGCGGGAACGAGGCACGAGGTAGTACAAGTAAGAGTTACAGATAGAGGGCCGCAGTCGTACGGCGTCGGAGACGGGGGTTGGCGAGCGGCTCGGTCGACAAGGTAATGGGAGTCGAGAACAAGTTAAGCGCGCGCGTGACATCAAGTCACGCACGGCGATAGTACACAAATACAAATAATGGTCGCTTGGATCGTATCGTAAGTACTACTTCCTCATCACAAAGCCCCCCACGGTCCGAGCGACCGTTAGTCCGCGTCCGGCATGTCTACGTCGCGCTCCTCCTGGTTGTCCACCTGCATGTCAGTCTCCGCCCGCTGACCCATCCGCCGAAGGAGGGCCGGCTCGTCTTGTGGGACAGGCAGTGCCGACGTCGAAGCGGTGCTTGATCCCTCGTTCCTGAACGGTACTCCGAAGACGCTAGCCGCATAAGCTGAGCTCAGAGTGACGACTTCAGCCTGCTCCACGTCCGGATCCTTAGGCTTCGACTCGGGTTCCAGAGTCGGTTAGGTATCCTTTACGCTTCAGGTTGGCCAAACGGCGTGCTTCGTCTCGTTTCCGGGTACTCGGAGCGTTGCGGTTCCGTCGCTTCCTGGGGATCGTAGCGCCTCCCAGCCGATCCTCCAACGGTAGCTTGCTTGGGGGACCTTCAATGCGTGGTCTCAAGGACCTAGAACCACCCTCGACGAACTCTTTATCCAGCTGCTCCAGCACTGCTTCCCGTTCACGCTCCTCCGCTCGCTGCTTGCGTTTCCGCTCCGTGGAGGAGACGGCCGTGTGGGGAATCGCCGGATCCTGAGTGCGGTCCAGGAGTGGCCGTTGCTTGCGCATCCGCGCTGGGCAACACTTCTGGATCGGCCGCCGTTTCCGCGCTGGGCGTCTCGTCGGTCTCCGCCTCGATCGCCGACGGAGATGCCATCGGCTCGTCGTTCCCGGCTGCTTGCTCGGCTTCCGTAGCTGGCAGCGAGGGTTCGACTGCGGAAGTCGAGGCGGTTGCCGATGGGGGCGCGCACGGAGTTATAGAAAGATCCCGTTGCGGAAGTCGAGGCTGTGGCCGACGGGGCTTGCACAGGATTATGGAAAGATCCTGTTGCCGTGGCGGAAGAGGACGAGGCCTCACGCACTAGCTCTGACGTGCCAGAACTCAGTCCTCGCATACGAAACGCGAAGGTTGAGTCCGCATCTTGCAGCAAGGTATCGAATCGGGCGGCGCTGGAGACAGCCGGGTCGTGGGTGCGAAGAATCTGGGTTCATCCCTCCGGGAGGTCTCGGCGTGAGAGGCGATCGTCCACGCCCGAGCTGGCCAAGGTGAGCGGTTCGCGGGGCGGTTCCGGCAGGCCCTCCGGATCCTCCAGGAGGGCCTCATCGTTCTCGAAGGCCTGCGTGGCTAGCCACTCGCCGCACGTATATCTGGAAGGCTCGAAAAGCTTCTTGCTCCAGGAATTGCACGTCGATGTCCAGCCACTCCTCGCTGATGAATCCCCAGGCGTCCCTCGATTCGTTAATGGAACGAAAGGTCAGGACTACCGTCGCTCCCGAAATGCGGATCGCCGCCAGTCCTCCGCGGCTCCTTCTTAGCCTGGACATGCGGTCGCTGTACCACAACTCCCTAGCTGATACAAGAGGGTTCGGACCGCCTCCTAGATCGACGCCGCGGAGTATAAGCTGGTTAGATGCGGCGGGCGCATTATCCAGATCCCGGAAATCGGCTAGTTCGTCGCCTACGAACTCCTCCTCACTCTCTTCTTCTATAGCACGGCCTTTCCCTTTGTCAGGACGTCCCTCCGTGTTTTCCGGGGTAGTGCTAGGTCTGGCCGGCGACGCCGTTGATTCCGGAGCGGGGGCTTCCCTTTCCTTTCCCTTTCCCTTGCCCTCGGATACCGAAGGGGCAGGGATTACGGGTGGTCCCAGGAAATTCTCATCGTAGTCATCGTCGTCTTCATCGTCATCGTCAGAATCGCCCGGCGGTGGCGGAGCACCCGAAGGTCCACGATGGGCGTCCTTTTTGAGAGGCAGCTGCGAAGGATGCGGCACCGGAGCGAGAGGGTTGCGGATAGCTTGCGCCGTTAGAGACGCGGACTTGTACATCCACGTCGAACGGCGGACGGCCTTCCAGTTGCTATGCTCGTCCCTAACGAAGTAATCGACCGCCGGTGCGAGGGATCCATAGTCCTTTTCGTTGACGATCCCTGCAGGTATCGGGTAGTTTTTGACCGTAAGGCGTCGATTATTGTCGTAGTCGAACCAATCGTGGCTGGACCCTCCAGATCCGCTCTTCCGGGCTACCTGGAAGAATCCGGATCGGAGGTTCCGTTCTTTGTAGACGAACGCCGTAGGCTTGCCCATACCCTGCCTTCGAGGAACCGCTCGGGGAGGCACGATCCAGTCTACTCTCTGAGGGTCTATGCAACGACGCTCGATCTCCTTAGCCGCGTGACGGTCCTGCTGGGTCTTGGAAAGGTCGCCCAATCTCGCGAGCTGCTCCTCTCGCGTCGGCGCGGAGGGCCACGGCTTAGGAGCCCGATCCGGCTCTGGACTTGCGTCACCCCATCCGAGGCCAGCTAGGCGCTGGTCCGAGTCAGAGCCCCATCCTCCTTGAAGATCGGTCGACCCCCAGTTACTCTCCTTGTAGTCCCAGCCCTTAGGTGACTCTGATCTCTGGTTCGGCACCGCGGCAGCCGCAGATGCATTCCTGGAGGCGGATCCGGAAGGCCCAGAGTCCGTCCTAGACGTCACAGTCGAAGGAGGGTGGCGCGGAATACGGTAAGAGGACAAGGCGCTCATTGGAGTAATCGCGAATTTGTTGGGGCGCGCCCATTTCTCTCGCACTTCGTCCGGAAGGGCCGGGACGTCGTAGCGGAAGAAAGCCAAGTCTGATTCCGAAGGAGATACCGGGTCCCGTGCGTGAGGCAAGGCACGGTACGGGTTCAGGTCCACCAAAGCACGTAGAGTTTCCGTTCCCGCCAAGTAATCGGGCCATTGAGTGTATCGGCGGAAGGATGCTGCTTGCTGGTTCGGGACTCGGTACGCTACGAAGCAAGGCACGCCTAGACGAAGCCATCTCCGGACTCGGTATTCTTCGCCTTCGTTCGCCCAGAAACCCATGTACTGGTCTTGGACCGAACCCAGGGTGACGGATTTGTCGGGGGTCGTTTCCACCGCGCGGACCATATCCAGCCAGGCCACGGTATACCGTAGGTCCGACTGGAGAGCCGCGTAGTGTTCGACGGCGACTTCCCATGCTAAGTCCGTTTGAAGAAGATTGAGCGGAACTAACGACGGTGCTTTCGGGCGGAATCCTTTCGACGTTATCGAGATGCGATCGCTGCTCTTGTATATCCTTCAAGACGTCTTGGACTTGTCGATTCAGTTCGTGCAGTAGATTGGTGAAGCGGGAAGTGGCTTGCAGCGAAAGGTGGCCGAAATGGGCGTCCACGCCCACCCAGTACTCCATCAAGGGAGCGTAAGCCCGGGTACCACGACGCCTCTCGGTTTACCGAAGAGGGCGCGCGGACGAAAGGGAAGTAGGTGCGGTTCGAAAGTAGTCGTTGGGGCGCTAGGCATCCGTCATTTGGGCCATATCGACCGTCCGCTCGCCTGAGTTCGACGGGTGGCGGCCGGCCGAGATCCGCGATAAGACCCGTAAAGCAGACGTCGCGTTTCGAGTTCGGCGACCAAAGCAGTACTGGCGGGCTTCCTTCAACCTTGACGACGCGCTCGTGGACCGAGGGTAGTTGAAGATCGAATAGCAACCGCCAGCTGGCGGCGACCGGTTTCCGGAAGCCAGCAGTAGCGTTGACTCGAGTCTGGTTGTAGTGAATGGACGGGTGTAGCGAAGGAGCCATGAGAATTATCTGTGGAGAGTAAGTTAGCGTTCTCTTACTCGCTGAACGCCGTCCGGAATACCAGGGACGACGTGCTGCGAATCGAGATGGAAGTAGGAAGGAAGATGGATGACGTGTGACATTGATCGATAAGGAATATAAGGCCCGATCAGGTCACGTGCGCCGGTTTCTTGACGGACGTCAGAGACCTTGGACGCGTATGTACTCGCGTCTAAGCTCGGGGGAGTTGCGCAGACTGTACTCGGAGACCCATTCGTCCTCTGCAGGGCCGTAACCGACCCAGCGTACGAGGTATTGTCGCTGATTACCATTGCTCTTGGGCTTGATACGATGACCGAGTATGGCTTCGACTTCGTATTCCTCACTAGCTTTCAAATGCTGGCGCATGTCAGGCAGCTGGGCGCGGTCGATTCCCATCTCGGATTCCGATGGATGGTACTTCTTCAAGTGCTCCAAGTTGATGACGGGGTGCATCGGATAAGAGTCGGGTAGCCTTAACCGGTATACCACTGGGTTAATCTTCTCCATGACTTCAAAGGGCCCGGCTCCTCGCTGAACGAGCTTTTGGCCAACTCCCTCAACATCCACCAGTTCCAAGGAGTGTGGGTTAACCAAGACCAAGTCTCCTTCGTTGATTTCTTCCACAGGGCGACGCGATTTGTTGTACGAGCGAGCCTGGCGTTCCCTGGGCTAGCAAGACAGCGCGCGCGAGCCGCTTGTCGGTGCGATTCTAACAGGCCAATGAAGTCTTCACCCTTCTGGCTGGGTAGGAAGGGGCGCTTAACCGGATCCTCTTGGGGGACCAGAGACCCGGCTGCGGTGCGTGGGTGGTACCCCATTAGGAGGAATGACGGTTTGTACCCCGTAGAGCCGTGCTCCGTAGTGTTGTAGGCGAAGTTAAGGTCGGAAAGCCATTGCGCCCACGTCGACCGGTTGGTCGCTACGTAGGCACGTAGCATTTGTTCAATCAGCGCGTTCAGTACCTCCGTCTGACCGTCCGTTTGGGGATGATGCGAGGAAGAAAGCGCCATTTTACTTCCTAATTGCAGCGTAACGGATCTCCAAAAGGCTGTCGACCACCTCTTGTCCCGGTCCGATATGATGCGTTCCGGCATCCCATATCGGTCTATGACGTGCTCGATGAAAAGCCGCGCGAAGCCCTCTTGCGACAGTGTCGTGTGAGTGGGTATCATCAGCGCGTATTTGGTGAGCTTGTCGACGAACACTAGTACAGCCGTGTATTTATTCGGGCCGGAGGGAGGGAGTCCAGTGATGAGGTCCATTGATACGGTGGCGAAAGGGCGGGACGGTATGTGAGCTGGCCGTAACCCTCCCATTCGCTTACGCCGGTCGACCTTGATCTTCTGACAGACGTCGCAGGAGTTGACGAACTCCTCTGCGTCGTCGTTCATGGTAGGCCAGTAGAACAGCTCCCGCAAACGACTTATAAGCTTAGCCGGACCAGCGTGCGCAGTTTCGTGCGGGGACTCATGTATCCATTTAAGCACTTCAGGCACTCGAGATTTCGGTACGCATAGACGCGTAGTCCAGTCTGCATCTATGAAATATAGAAGGCCCTCCCGACTTCTTTCAAAGCGGGAGGGGGTAAGCAGCCGGTCCCGGTTCCGCCACGGACTCGGCGTACTTCCCTTTGAAAAACGAGTCCTTCGAGTACGCTTCCGCGAATCGCCGCGTCAGCTCTTCGTCTATGGAGACCAGAAGATGGGCTCTGGTGTTCCACGAGTCGTCCGGGTCATCATCTGAAGGTCGGGTTCCCACCGGATACGTCCAATGATCCTCTTCGGGGAAGGGCAAGTCCTCTTTCGCACTCGCGGGATCCAGCGAGGGATCGAGGACTCCCTCTCGGCTAGTTGAAGTCTTCGGAGGGGGTACGGCTTGATCCACGTCCGAGTCCGATTCCGCTGCTTTAGCCGCCTGCCGTCTGGTGGTAATGAAGGACTCCTTGTCCGTTACTTCATCCCACCAAAGGGCGGTAAAAGTAGCCTTGGCGGCCGGAGCGAAGGCGCTACGATTCTCAGCTCGTTGCGCTTGTTCTTCCTTTTCCTTGTCCGGTAGGATAGGGAACTCCGAAATCAATAACTGGCGAGGCATGCTCGGGTATCCTGGGCAGCCTCGACAGAGGGTCTACGTTAGAATGGATTCGGCCTGGCCGATGGATGATACGAAGACCTGGGTATGCTGAGAACACGGCTCCCCACGCAGCTAGGCGTCGGTTCGCGTTCTCGTATGACTTTGCCCATTGGAGAGCGGAGTGATTGGTAACCAGTACCACTCGCTCTCCTTCGACAAAGGGTTGGAAGCGCACCAGCGCCTCCTTAGCGCCCAGCGCCTCTCGCTCGGTGGCGCTGTAGTTGCGCTCCGGAGCCTTCAGAGTCCTGCTCCAGTAGCAAATGACCCTCTCGACGAACACTTCCGTGTCGTCTAGAGTGTCAGCCCATTTTGCTTTCTCGAATTCCTCCTCCCATTCCTTGTGCATGGACGTAAAGAGTCGAGGAACCGGATCTTGGGCTTCGAAAGCCTTCTCAAGGCGTTCGTACACGGACGTGCCCTTCAGATCCGCTGCTTTAATAGCTTGAATCTGCTGGAGGCTGGCTCCTAAGGCTACGTCCCCGGACCGGATGTCCCAAAACGGGAGCGGCAGAAAGAGCGTTCTTGGCATCCAGGAACGCCCTTTCATGTTCAGCCTTCCACTCCCATTTGGCTCCTTTAGTCAACAGACCAAAGAGCGGTTTGACCATGAACGCGTAAAAGGGTATAAAGTTGGAAAAGTAGTTGACCATTCCCAAGAATTTTTGTAAGTCCGGCACTGAGTTGGGGCGCTGGAGATCTTGTATAGCGGCGACTTTCTCCTGATGAGTGGACAAGCTGAGTCGGGAGACCTTCTGCCCTAGTAGCATAATCGAGGTGAATCCGACGAAGCATTTCTTAGGCTCTAGGGTGATACCGGAAGCCTGGATCGCCCCTAGAACCTTGTCGAGATGCTTAAGATGGTCTTCCCAGTTGGCTGAGTAAACGACGATGTCGTCCACGTACACGAGCAAAGAGCCAGAGAAAGGGAGATAGAACGCTCTGCATTATGCGCTGAAAGATAGAAGGGCCGTTGCGTAAGCCGAAGGGCATGCGGCGGAATTGCCACAAGCCGCGATGAGATCTGAAGGCGGTTTTAGCCTTGTCTTCTTCGGCCATGTCGACTTGGTTGAACCCTGCAAGGGCGTCGAAAGAGGAGAGGACTTGAGAACCGGACAGAGCTTGTACGATCTCGGACTGCCGAGGGATCGGATACTCGTCGGGAATCGTTAGAGCGTTAAGCTTTGCGGTAGTCGACCGCTATTCGTGGCTTGCCGTTGCGGAAGACCACCACGCAAGGAGCTCCCCAAGGGCTGACCGAGGGCTCAATAACCTCCCGTTCGATCCATAAGTCCATCTGTTTGTCGATGGCTTCACGCCGCGGCGAGGCCGCGTACATGGGCAGAGATACCGGTTGAGCGCCCTCCTTCAGAGGGACCGTGGCTTTCGACGATACGTGGCCTAGCCTTCCACCCGTGCCAAAGGCTCCTCGGTTCTTCCGAAGGACCTGCTTTGAGGCGCGGAAGGACGTCTGGCGGAATGCTGGGGCCGAGGCTGACTGCTTCCGTTACGTCTATGTCCGGCGAGGGGTCTGGGTCCGGTACGGCTGTGGTTTTCGGTCCCCACAATTCCTCTTCCTCTTCGATTGGCTCCGAAGTCGGGGGATGGAAAGCTTCAGACGCCTTCAGGAACCTAGGATTTTGGAGCTTGGCTGTCGCTTTGATAACCCTGGCTATAGATTCCGGCGCTCGCCACTAGCCTTTCTCGCGATTCGGGGTCCGTGGGCGTATCGACAAACTCGGAGGGGTTCCTCAGCACTCCCACTACGTCCCCGGCTCGGACGAACCAAGGGTTGGCACTCGTGTTGGCGATAGGAATCTGCGGGTCAGAAGCGGAGATGAAAGTGTCCGGTGCAGCCAGGACACTTCCGTCTTCCATAGTGAGCAGTACTTTCTCCACCAACCACTCCTCGCGCTCTCCGAAGGGCGCCGTTATCGGCACGTTATGAACCGATCCAGCCGCGATTAAGACGTCTTGAGCGGCCAACACTGGTTGACCTTCTTGATCTTTCGGACGTCTCGGCTCCTTCCACTTTCGTTTAGACGACCCTTCGCCCTTGTCATCCCACTTCGCGCTCGGAGTTTGATAATCTGAGCGAGCAGCACGTCCTTGACTCGGAATCCGAGGTCAATTTCGTCCGCGGAAGAGGTTTGAATCCGGTGTCGCGTTTGTCCCACCAGAATCTCCCCTTCTCCCGAAGCGAATCGTCGTATTCCCAATTCGTAGGCCGTCTGGAAGTCTTCCCCTAGTAAGACCGGCACATGCATATCCCGCACCACGTACGCCTCCAGTTCGAAGCGTATCAACTCCTCGTCCACCGTAGTCACGTAGACGGGCACGTGCACGTATCCGAGGACCCTTGCCTTGCCGGTTAGATGGTAAAGTTGCATACGCAAACCTTCCTTGGGTGGGGGCAAGCCTGGGATCGATTTGGCGAACTCTTCCGAGATCAACGACAAGTCCGCGCCGGAATCCAGGCGCGCGACCACAGGAGGCTGCGACGGACTTCCCATCCTTGCTATTATGTGCAATGCTTTCGTTCCCAACGAAGCGAATCCGTCGGGACGTTGCACTGCCTTCGGGATAGCGTGGAAGCTTCTCCCGAAGGGAGAAGCAACGGTTCCTCCTTCGGCTTCGTAGTAAGGTGAGCAGCCAAACGGTCTAGAGCCTCCTCCGACAACGTCAGGAGCTTCAGCCGAGGCTTTCCCCTTTCCCTTAAGATGGGAAGGAATGGGTTTACTGAACGCCTCGCGACGTCTGGTATTCCTAGGACGCCCGAGAGACGACAGTCAAAGCCAGGCGTTGCGTGTCCTTCTCAGCTGGGAAGGTTCGGGAGGACGAAGGCAAGGAGTCAGGGTCCTCCGAGCTGAGGGCGAGAGGCAAGGCAGGATAAGCTTCAACGGAACTTTCATTGGAGCTACTCGACGAGGAGACAAAGGATTTAGCGGCGTCTGTCAATGCCAGGAACGCGTGTGCTAGGTGTACAGTGCGAATGGATTGGTAAATCGCGTAAAGCTTGCAATTGCGAGCAAAATGATAAGGGCTAGTGCAAATGTAGCACGTAGCTCCTTCGGGAGGAGGCGGGTCACTCTTGACTGAATCGTCTCTCTTCTATAGGCGTCCCATCCATTCACAGCCCAACGGCCATCGCTCTTCGAGGCTGCCGCGAGCCCGCGGTTTCCTCCGGGCATCAGCGGCAAAAGCTTCCTTCGCTGCGGCATCCGTCAGCGAATCGAGCTCCTCCAAAATAAGAGAGCGTTCCTCCTCTGTCTCCGCCGCGTTAGCTCGTCTCCTGAAGAAGCCCTTGGGTTTAGATTCGTCTTTCTCCTTTAGCCGGTCCATGAGCAGAGTAGTCTCATACGCGTATTCCAAGTTTTCGCTGTAATGCTCGGCCGTCCTGAGCAAAGAGCGTACGTCGGGGCAGCGGTTCTCGTTGATGGTGTCCCGCCACGCGAGAGGTTGAGTCTTGATGATACGGCGGACGGCGTCGCGAGGGATTTCGTAGGAGTAAAGGAACATCTGATGCATGGTTCGCCGCTGGAAGAAGTCGATCGGGCGCTCTCGTTCGCATCCCTTTTGTCGGAAGTGCATGGCCTCGAAGCGGTCCACTTCGGTACGCTCCCCATTTATCCGTGAGGAATTGGTTGCTTAAGCCCACCAGCAGCGTCGTCCAATCCGTTTGAAGGGCGAGCTTCTCCGCCTCGGGCAGCACATTCCACCAACTCAGCGCAGCTCCTTCGAACAAGGTGGGTGCGATTTGAGCTAGCTGCATGTGGACCGCCGGTCCCAACCGAGCAAGGTTGCTCATAGCAACCACCCAGGATATAATGGAGTCTGGTTTACCATCCCAAGCGGGGACAGCACTCGAGTTGATCTTCGAGTTAATCTGCCACGGCATAACGCTCCCCAGTGCGTGGTTACCTCTTCCTTGGTCGGGTCCAGCAACCAGAGCTGGCGGAGGAGGCGGCGGTGGAGGTGGCGGCGGAGGAGGCGGAGGAGGCGGTTGGTAATGGCCATGGTACGCCGGGCCTCCGGGACCGCCTCCGGGAGGACCGCCACCTCCGGGTGGACCGCCTGCCGGGGGAAAACCTCCGGGAAAACCAGGAGGGCCTCCGCCGGGCGGGCCGCCAGCTGGGGGAAAACCTCCAGGGAAGCCAGGAGGTCCTCCTCCGTTGCCTATCCCGCGCCCACGGTCGTTACCTCTGCTGCTGGCTCGAGAAGGGTGCGACGAACCCCCAGCCGAAGGAGGTTGTCCTCCGCCCGCACCGCTCCTAAGCGCGTTACCAAATTGATCTTGCGCCCGGTGAACCGCTGCCTGTGCTGCCAAAGAAGGACCGAACTCGGCCGGATTGATCCCAGTCCAGGATTGTTGAACAGTAGGCATCAGCAATGGCCCCCCATTACCAAGCGCCACGGGAACCGCAGACTCGGGGAACTGAATACCAGTTCCTGGCAGAGTACGCACAGCTGGCCCTGGGATAATCGAGGCTTGAGGAGGGGGTACAAAAGCGCGGTACTCGAAACCACGGCTGTGGCGGTAACGAACGGGCGCTGCGTTGAGGCCGCTGAAAGGGTCGGATCCGCGGAATCACCAAGCGGACCGTCCGGTCTAGTCTTCTCCAAAGGACGAGGGTTCGGGCCCGTCGCGTACCATACGGGAGCGCCTCCTGTTTGTAGTAGCTGGAGCGTTGGCTCGCCGACTCGGAGACCGAGGTCAGCGTAGATGACGCATACAAGGTCGAGGGGTTGGTGCGGATATAGGCTAGGTAGTCCGGACGCTGCAAGTACAGTTGCAGGTTCCAATCTCGGTCCGCTAGCGCGTGTTCCCTTCGTAACGAAGACGTCGTCGACGCCTCCGAGCTCATGCGTTCCAACGCCGCCCATAAGGTTGGCTCCCAATTGCCGCATGGTTTTAGCTGCGCGCCGATCCGCTCTATGGAGGCTGAGCTTGAGGACTCCGAGAGCCATGAGGACCTTGTCCGCGTCGTTGGCCATCTCCAGAAAAGACACGAGCTTATACCCGGGATCCGGGTGGAAGCTCGGCCTTGTGCCATTACCCACGAACGAGTGCAGACCTTCTAGGATCTGATCGAGGGCATGTAGGAGGTGTGCTGCCAGAGCGAATACTTGCGACTCTAGGCGCCAAGCCTGCACACCCGTTGTGGTGACTACAGGGTGGACCACCGAGCCGTCGGTCTTGCTCTGCATGAGGCAAGAGACCCCTTCGTGCACATTATCGAACAAGAAGTTTCGCAACGGCACTCGGTATCTCCGGATAATAGCGAAGGATGTTGGCGATTCCTCGGAATGGTATCTCAACACCTGCGCGTCGACTCCAATCAACGACAAAGGGTCTGGGTCGTTGCGAGGATCGAAAGGCTGATGATGTCGGACGACTGAGTCTTGTATCGGCTCGAGGTATATGCCTAGAACCTCTCCAGCTTT
The DNA here is from genome assembly GCA_014461115.1 of Mycena chlorophos. Lineage (NCBI taxonomy): Eukaryota > Fungi > Basidiomycota > Agaricomycetes > Agaricales > Mycenaceae > Mycena > Mycena chlorophos. Next base: position 1,276,587 of record JACAZE010000015.1, read on the forward strand.
ATGGAACATGGACATGGGTTCTGCAGCCTCGTTCCTTTTCCCAGTGTGACGGCGGCTACCGCGGATACCAGCGGTAACCGAATCGCCGAGCAAGTCAGGGCTAGGGGAGTTATCCTCAGTAACTTCGAGGAAGGCGTTTTCAGAGGGCTCCGAGAGCAAAGAGGGTTGCTCCGGCCGCGAGGCGAGGCCTCAGTGAACGACAAGGACGACGCCGGTGTCGACAGGGAAGGTGACGACTCGTAGAAGGTTTCCTCGAGACTACCCTGGTCTGGACGTACTGTAGCGGCCGAGGCTCCACTGGCTGCTCGACTTCGTCCTTCCTCTTGGGGAGACGAGCGACGCTCTTCAGCTCTTTGCCGGATCGCCTCGAGCTCGGCAACCGAGCCTCGAGACGGCATGGCGTCGAAGGAAGGAGCGGGGATAGGTTCACGATGAGCGGGAGTGGGAGGTTCTGAAGCCGTAACGTTGGAAAGTGGCGACGAAGGAACTGGCCCAGACACCAGTAGAATTGGACGTGGCGGTCGGCTCCCCGGGATCCGCGGGAGGTAGGTGAAGTGAGGACGAAGGGGGTGTCGACTGCATGGGCTGTTCTGCCGCCGACGAAGTCTTGCGATTCGAGCGATTGGCTGAATTGTTGGGCGGAGCGAAGCGAGAGCCGCGGACGTTTTGGGACGAGGTAGATGAGGGTGCTCGAGACATGGTGGAGGTCATAGGGAAAGAGTAGAAGCGCACCGCGTCCCCTTTTAAAATCCTCGATCCCTAGATGATGCTTCATCATCCCTCCGCATGGAGATGCTC